>CM049429.1:78348462-79598462 GCA_026929855.1 Poa annua
CAGGCCGCCGGCCGTGCCGCATTCATGGCATGTTCAACTGCCCCCCGATTAGATTATCATTGCCATGAATCACCGACGTTTCCGTTACTCTTCGGCAGTGATATCGTCACGTCAAACGGCTCGAACCCGTGACGTTTTTTCTCTCCTCCGGCTACTACCATTTTGTATTTTTCTGTAGCTTCCCGTAGAGTTGTTTATACAGTGGAGTGTGGAGTGAGAGTGAGAGTGGAGCGGGCCGTGTGGTGTGGGCCCGGGCCGCTCCCAGCAACGTCTAGTGCGGCTTCATTGACTTTGGGGGCAAAAGTGCTGTGACGTTGTGGTGGCACGCTGCTTTTTAGACGGTGTGGGCAGGTAGAACAACAGGGCTACGACTTGGTACCACAATTGCATTGCATAGAAAAAAACGGCAGAACGCCATGTGGGGAGCATAGGCAGAATGTGTGCGCTTCTCGTGACAATGCACTCCGCAGTTTGTGGCTTTGTGCTGGAATATAATAGTACTGGATAGCGTTGCTATTTCTCTTGTCACGGATCCCACACTGTATAATAGTGCGAGAGAAGTGCTCCGGTGCTTTACCAAAAAATAAGTTGCACGAATTTTAAAGCGCACCGGAGCATTTCGCTAGTGCCGAAGGATAAAACTATTGGCTGTTGGTACCGAGATTTTGTACTATTGATGTTGAGAATTCTGTTCAGGGATAGAGGACTCCATTTTTTTTTTGTTGTAGCCGTGATTTGTTGGTTCTGTAGCTTTCAGGGATGTTTTTTTTTCACATTATGTTTCTGTGGTCTTACTCTCTTACTATAACCGGAGCAATATAGTTTAAGATAAGATTGGGGTAAACCAAATTTAGGTTTCGGGTTTACAACTGTACTCTGTAGTCGTGTTGTAGATGGACAAGACTCTTTTGCAGATACGCCTACAAGGTTCTCAATTCTTCTGAGTCTCAGCAGAAAGTCATGTGCGACAGCCTGTTTGCATCATCATCCCGAATATCTCATTACACCATGATTTTTCGGATCAACATCTGATTGTAGAATGCATAAATTGACTTTGCTGCTTTGTTAATTCAGTTAAAACCACAAGGAACACCAGTAGCGTACTTAATTTATTGTGCTAATGTCCTAGGCTCAGGTGTAATTTTGCTGAGGCATCTGATCAAACACAATCAGTATGCATTCTTACATACATTTTAAGTTATATGACGGCTCAAATTAATTGAAGAAATGTTCGCTGATGTAGGAGTGACGACATACGATGGCCTCGAGAGCTGCATTTTCAACGGTTCCTCTTGTGATGAGGACAGTGGCATTAGCGCAACAACTGGGGCAGATGGCTGTGTCACCACTGATTCCCTTGAAGATGAAGTTTCAAGTTGCTCCTCCAGCAAAGATGTTTATGGCTCTTCCTTTTCATCACAATGCCTTCCATTGAGCAAGCAGGAGGAGCATTCACTTTATGAGTCTGATGCACTTGATGTTGTCCATCTACTCCCCATCAAAGGGAAGAATCCAATTACATATACGCTGAGTGCTTCCGATGTTGAAACCATGAAGGAGAAGTTTGCAAGGCTACTGCTTGGCGATGACGTTTCAGGAGGTGCCAGAGGCGTGTGTGCTGCTCTGGCCTTGTCCAATGGTATAACCAATCTCTCAGGTAACACTTGTCCATTCAAGCAAATTATGTTCTGTCTACTGTTTCTTTATTTTACACCACCATCATGACTAAAATAAGGATTTACCATAACAGCCACCATATTTGGAGAGCTGTGGAAGTTGGAACCACTTTGTGAGGAAAAAAAGATCCGGTGGCGGAAGGAAATGGACTGGCTCCTTTCTCCTACAACTTACATGGTTGAGCTGGTTCCTACGAAGCAAAATGGAGCAGATGGGTGCATGTTTGAGGTACGGAGCAACCTAATTTTCTCCATTGGCATAAAGATACAAATTCTCAAACTCTTCTGTCCGGTTGCTTCATGCAGATTATGACGCCGAAAGCCCGTTCAGATGTTCATGTGAACCTTCCTGCTCTTCAGAAACTTGACTCCATGTTAATTGTATGTTGTTTTCACTGTTTAACTCTTATTGGCATGTATATGAATATGCAAATTGAACACATTTTTATCTCTGTTAAAAGCATTAATTTATCTGAGTAATATTGTTATATGTACTTGCCTCTTTTTGGATATTTTGCTAATGCCATAAGTATCAAAATTTGTAGGAAGTTCTGGACTCAATGGTTGAAACAGAGTATTGGTACGTCGAGAGTGGCAGCCGAGCTGGTGGCCGAGGCAAAAATAACGGTCAGAGACAGACCAAAAAGTGGTGGCTCCCATCACCTTGTGTCCCTGAACAAGGGTTATCTCAATTCCAGAGGAAAAGGGTTATTTTTCAGGCTAAACTTGTTCATCAAATCCTCAAAGCTGCGAAGTCTATCAATGAACAAGTCCTCCTTCAGATCCCTATTCCGACTGCTGTAATGGATGCCCTTCCCAAGGCAAGTACCTATCCTATTTAGTCATCTTGTAGAGATCAGGGCTGAATACTTCCTTTTTGTTCTAATCGACGATTATACTTGATTGAACGTGCAGTCTGGAAGAGCTAGCTTGGGGGAAGACTTGTACCATGCTATCACCACGGACTATATTCCTATCGAGGAAATCTTTATTTCTCTCAGTTTAAAAACCGAGCATAGCGTGCTCGAGACTATGAACCGATTAGAGGGTGCATTGTTTGCATGGAATCAAAGGATCTCAGAGCAGAGAAGCAAGAGGTCCCCTGGACGGCATTCCTGGAATTTCATGAAGGACAAGTCGTCGGAAGTAGAGAAGATGTCTGCGTGCATAGAAAGGGTTGAGACCCTCGTGCAGCTTCTGAAATCCAGATTCCCCAACCTGCCTCCAACGTTTATAGACGTTGTAAAGGTCCAATATAACGAGGTAAGTTTGGCATCAAATTCGAGCTCTGTAGCTGAAAATGGATCCTTAATTCTTTACATAGTTATTACGGAATCTTATTTGAAATAACCTACTTGGTGCATGCAGGATGTGGGGCATGCCGTTGTGGAGGCCTACTCGAGGGTTCTTGTTGGCGTAGCATTCAGCATACTGTCCCGGGTAGCAGAGATCATGCTGGAGGACGACCTGATCAAGAAGCCCAACACACCCATGGCCACCCTGAAGTTCGACCTCTCGTCCGACGTGTACCTGGCGGGCATCACGGAGACGCCGCCGGGCCACATCCGACGGTCTCTCATGGACCAGATCAGCATGGTCGACGGGCGCTTCGACGCCTTCGTCAAGAAGAAAGGCGCGAAGCTGCTGGTGTGGTGATGTCAGGCGGGGTGTTGTTGTGCTGTAGTGTACAGGGTGATGATGGTAGGGGGCTGCGTGCCGGCTACACATTTTACATTTATATATTACCAGTATCAGTAGTGCACTGCGTTTTGGGGCTGAACTGATGATAGTGTAACAGCAGCATTGGCTGAGTCTTGCTGATGGCAACCCAGATGCTGCTTTTGCGTCGGATGCAAAACCTGGTGATCTTTATTAGGTTTGCATAATTGGTACTCCAGTAGTACCATTACCAGTGCCTGGTGATGGATGTTCATGTGATGAGGATACACTTCATCCGGTAGTTGTTTTTACAAATTGCACAAACGAGCAACTCTTGGGGTCATTTTTGCACAGACGAGTGACTCAAAAAATTTGTTGCACTGTTTGTGCAACAATGACTCCAAGAGTTACTGGTTTATGCAATTTCCTCTTCTTACAACAGGGTGTAACGGAAGTTGTGGGGGCTGGGCAAATGTTGGGATGATTCCACGACGAAATGGCGGACCCCTGGCGGCTCCTTTTGGGTCCACATCGGCCCATAACAGCCTGCTCCGGCCTGTGGAGCTGACTGATGAATTTGTGAGATCTTCACGTGCCACTTGTGCCACGTACCCATGACAACTGCGCGCGCACTCGTCCGTTGGATCCAGGATCTGGTCCAAGTATGCGCTCACTGATTCCGTGGGGCCGTGCCTGTGCTTAGGCAGCTAATTAATGATCCATTCCAACGACGAAGACCTGATGATATTCGCGAGCAAATGATTGCCTTCTGTTCTCACTTCCCGTTCTGTCAGGCCCAAGCCGCCGAGATTATCCACGAAATCTAGATCCTGTCCTGTCCTGCCATTGGAACGCTCCTGCAGCTCGACACCATCCGTGCAAATTACATATAATTGCGCAAATCAAAATCATTTTTGTTTTGCTTACCCGTATATGATCGATTGTTTTTTTAATGCTTTTCAAACCTTACTATAAACCCTCAGTTTTCTCGTATCTTGCAATCATTTTTTGGTCTGCCGGGAGTAATTGGAATTCTCCATTCTCACTCGCAACTAATCCAACAAATTATATTTTGGCAATCCAGGTGACCTTAAAATATCATCAATGATATGGAATACTTATTACATGCAACAACAAAGCTTGAAGACATAACTTTTTTTTAAAAATAGCTTGAAGACTTGTCACAAGCTAATACAAAGCTTCAAAAGACAAGAAATGGCCGTCACATGGGTGCTAGTCTATCACTTGGTTGTTGCCTAATGATTAGGCCACGTGAGGCGTAGAATCCAACAACATTGTCACATAAAGCATAGGCCTTTTTCGCAACTTCTAATGCTTTAGTGTCAACGTTAGGTTTTTGAATAGTCAAAATACCATATTGTATCAATTTCATTCAAAGGCGAGAATTTTTACAAGCGCACATTGGTCTTTAAAGAGAGGCTCACACCTTCTCCTCGGATAATTTCTCGCAACCCGACATCATGCTTAATCTCGTCTTGGATGGCATCTAGTGAGCAACATAATCAACTTTAGGATTTCTTTCAATCATTTTTTAATCTTCGTTTATCTGCTTCGTACTTATCAAGAAAGTACTAGGTACTTTAAATCTCATAGCATTAATTTATCTTAGAGTATAACAACTCAATTACTTCAATATCAATGGTCCTCTCTTGTCTAGTGGACATAATTAACCGTTTTCCAAGAATAAACGTATGTGTTACTATCCGGTGAAGGAACAATATGCATAGTAGATAACCTTAGGCACGTCACTGTCTTCATGTATCTTTGAGATCAAACCATATCTTCTTTGGTTTTTAGCTATCCATTGATCGTTTATCTCTTGCATCTTCATGGTGTTCATGTTTTCTTTCATGTCGTGAACGGTGCTAAAGTTCTAGGCCCTATCTCATGATATAAATATATTTTGGAGCATAGTCTTTGATGGAAGCTAGCAATTATCAACCATAAAACTCCACTACTCTATATCTCACAATTCATCAGCAGAACACACCAATCTTCTAATTTACGACATCAACTTGTCGTTTGCCTATTTATGTAGCGGGTGGCAAGCAAAAGTCAATTTATGACATCGTGGATGACGTGAATGTGACTCAAATCTTACTCATTTTGATAGAGTGTGGTCACTTCCCATCTGGAGTTCCCGACCCATTACACGTCTTGTACCGCCTTCATAAATTACCTTTGTTCTATCTATCTACTCGAAGAATCAACCATTACACATCTTGTAACATATATCGGATAGGGTTGTCCCAGTGTATCGGTTTCCGTATCTTCCGCCAACAATTGCTCTTCAGTTACTCTTATAGGTGTCTGGTATCCTCCGGACGGCAAGTAATAATACCCAATATATCTTTGAGCGGGTCCATTTTAATAAAAAAACATAGATCAACTATTAGAATAAACCTTCCAAAGGAGTTCGTACATGACACTAGCAAAAGAAAAACCTAAACTTGAACTAAATATATACCATCACTTAAGTGGTAGTATATTACTTAGTCATTTCTTACCATAAGGCTACGCATACCGGAATGTATTACACACAAGACTTGAAAAATATTGTAAATCATATCTTGCAGCACATCGGAAAATCACTTTGTTTTTTCCTTTTATCATGAAGATCTAGGCACTCCACATCTTATAACGCCTCCATGAATGTGCCGCTTAACTATATAAGTTTCTCTATCTTTTGCCACCGATTGTTCACGGGTTATCCCGTCGACGCAAAATGAAAACAAAGATACTATCTTATTGCGGGACCGTTCCGGCGGAAAATAGAAGAAACTGAACCTTGGTATTTTTAGAGCCGTAGGATGTGTAGATCGGACGGCATCTGCATAGCATAGTGGAGTGCATTGCGAAGCACGCAATGACAGCGGTGCTTAGCGTGGGCGGGAGCGCGTGACGACTGACGACGTTGGATAATTGGCACTGAGACCGTATAGTAAGGAGTATACCCCATTCTTCTACTGCTACTCCAGTTAACTGCAGTGATTAAGATCCAGACGTGTGTGGAGTATATATATTAGCTGGAAAGAAACGGCGCCGGAAAATAAACCCACAAGAGAGAGGTGACGAGGAAGGGAAGGAAGAAAAGAGACGAAAGAGGGAGGAGGAGGAGGGGATTGGGAGGGGCTCGCCGAATTCCCCACTGCTCCGCCGCCTCAAGCTCCCCGGCCGGCGCCGCCTCCCCAGACACGGCGAGGGCGAGCGGCCCATCGTCCTCCGCCCAGAACCCGCCCAATTCCGCTCGGCTCCGAGCTGTTGGCTGGCTTCCCCCCTGAGGAGCCCCGAGCGGTGAGAGGAGGCGGGGGGCGGGGGAGATCGGATCGGCGGGGCCGCGGGCCGGAGTAGCATTGGGCGATGGCCGCCGCATAGGATGCAGCTTGACTCCGCCGGCGGCCGCGTAGTCTGCTGCTCCTGCCTCGGAGTGCGTTGCCGTGATCCCAACAGGAGCCTGGGCTGGTGCGGGCTGGGCTGACTGACGTCTCGCCGTTGCTGTTGCCCACTTGATCTCCGCCGCGGGCGCCTGCCTGTTTGTTGCCTGTGCCTGCTGGGAGGTGGTTGCGTGAAGCGGATGGAAGCGCCTGGGGGGAGGGAGAAGGACGCGGCGGGGCCGCCGTGGACGCCGAGCAAGTCCACGGCGTTCCGGTCCTACGCTGCTGCGACCGTGGGCGGCGACTGGGCGGAGGCGCCGTCCGCCCGGGGAAATGGGGTTGCCGCCCGCTCAAGCAACCTCCGCGCCGTCAGGAAGAGGCCTGTACGTTTCCTACACCTTCCCTTCCCCTCTCACGGGCACTACAAAAGATGCTTGCTAGTAGATGCTTTGATTTCTGGAATCTGGCTCGCCCATGCTCAATTCTCAATTGGACTAAGCAATTCACAGCGGGCGTTCGTTCCTAGATGAAATGTTTTTACATTTTAGAATGAAGTAATCGTGCGAGACTAATACATGACACAAATTCCAATCAACACTCAGCTGCTGCTGCTGCCTTTTCCTGTTGCTTGCACGCACGGTTCAGGCAAACTATAGTTTGACCAACCAGCTGGAGAAGTGTGGTTCGCTCAAATTATCTTTTCATTCTTTAGATGCAAACTTTGTTTCTTACTGCGATCAGCTTGTCCAGCCATTCATCGCACCTATGTTTCCTGCAAAATTCATTCACAGTCTTGAATTTGATGTATACTAGCGTAGTTTGATTGACTTGCTACTCCTATTCATTGTTAGTGCAAATAGATTCTAATTACTTCTATATGTGATCATATTACAATATACACAAGTTCGAATCAGGATGTTAGTTGACTTGGATCTTTGGAGCATCCAATGCTATATGAACATTCTTCAACACTTTTGTTGCTCTTAATGCATGCTATGGGACAAAAAATATAAGGGGACATATATAATTCAATTTTTAACATTGTTCTTTTTTATGGTACATGCACCACATGCTCATAGATACCTTGGATGTTCCACTCTGAATTTCAATTTTTTTTATTCCTGCAGCTTGTTACAAGATTAACCAGAGACATCCTCCAAACCTTTAAAAAATGCAATCCTGAGTTTCTTTACTCAGATTTGCTAAATCCAAAGCGCTTTCTCACCAATCCTGCAGTTGCAGTTCACAATGATGGCCTTGATAATGCAAATTCCGACCTCATCTTGTATGTCAACTTGGAGTTGGTTAATAAGAAGTCAGACCGGAGGTTAGTTTTGTTATTTTCCATTGTACCAACATAAACATTTTTTTTGCTTCCTATTGGTTACTTGATTACTTCATACTCCCTCTATTCCTGTATGTAAGGCCTATAGTTTTCTGCATGAATATTAAAAATGAGTATTTGAAATATGGTGGACTCATTTGTTTCCGAATTGTTTTGGAAGAGAGGAGTCCCTCATACCCACTAAGTGAAAACAATCTGTAAAATCCCTCCGTTCGAGATTGGAAAACATTTTTTGATGGGTAAAATTATCCATAAATCGTAATAAACCAAATATTTTGGATTTTTTCTCAAAAAACTATAGGCCTTACATACAGGAACGGAGGGAGTACATTTTAAGCACATTAATTCACTTTTGCAAGAAGTTAAGTTCTACGTTGGAAGTTAGTAAATATGTGCGCATACTTAGAGCACCCAATTATTTACGAGAATTAAGAAATTAAAGTATGTGTAGAAGAAATAGACCCAAAGGTTTGTTCTTTCAACTGTAGAACTTCTGTGGTAGTTTTACACTTCTATCCAGTTCAACTTCTGTTCCACATTTGTTCATTCTATGGTTCAGGCTACGGTAAACATCCTCGCATGTGGCTATGTTTATTTTCTTATTTTTATTCTCCTGTAATTAGGTACATTGTCCAAGAAATGCTTGGCCAGGGTACTTTTGGGCAAGTAGCTAAATGCTGGGATGCAGAAACCAACAGCTATGTTGCAGTAAAAGTTATAAAAAACCAGCCTGCCTTTTATCAGCAGGCTATCATGGAGGTCTCACTGTTGAGCATGGTACGTTAATATATTATGCATTTACTTAGTCGGGTTTTTAGATTGGCGTCACAACACTGGTTTCGTGTACTTGCAGCTAAATGACAGATTTGATCCTGATGATCAACACCACATTGTCCGGATGCTGGATTTTTTTCCGTGGAAAAATCATTTGTGCATCGCATTTGAAATGCTTGGTCATAACCTGTAAGTAACTTCCATCAAACCTGGGTTTTACTAATATAAATATATATCCCCCTGTGTTAGTTTTGATTCATGTGGTAACATAAACTCTGATATTGTAGGTATGAATTGTTGAAAAAGAACAGCTTAAGAGGTTTACAACTGAAATATGTCCGCACTTTTTCAAGACAGGTTAGGTTTCATTTTCCTATCCTGCATGAATGTTATATGTATCTGTTACCATATTACTTATTAACTTATGGTGTATTATTTATAGATCTTGGATGCATTGGTTGTCATGAAAGGTGCTGGCATAATTCATTGTGATCTAAAACCAGAAAATATCCTTATAACTCCAAAGTAAGTTTCATTCCCTCCAAATAAGCCCTTGGTTTGAATGTTTTCTGTGTGCAGCCAATTCCAACCATGCTAAGTTTGATGACTGAGATTATCTGCAGTTTAAAATCAGCAGCTGGGGTTAAAGTAATTGATTTTGGATCAGCATGCATGGAGGGTAAAACGATTTACTCATATATTCAGGTTTTATTTGAACTCACTCATCTGTCTGAGTTTCATTGTATTAATTTGAATTTATAGGCAGTCAAGCTTGTATCTTTTCCTTTTCCAGAGCCGTTATTACAGGTCACCTGAAGTGCTTCTTGGTTATCCGTATCCTATGGAATATCTGTGTTAGCAAACTTCATAATAGCCACACTGACATCTTTACCAAGCATAATTTATGCATTTTTATCTTGTGGGCTTGTACACTTAACGGGTGATAGATATACCACTGCCATTGATATGTGGTCATTTGGCTGCATAGTTGCTGAACTATATATAGGACTCCCTTTATTTCCTGGAGCATCAGAATACGATGTCCTTAGCCGCATGATTGAGATTATCGGGTAAGTTCTTTTTGTTAAAAATCTCTCATTTTTCTTCATTTTCCAGTCAGCTATTTGCAGGCGAATTCCTTACACTATATTGTGTGTTAGGTGGTTAGGCTATTTCACTTCAGTTAGTAATTTATCAATGTTACTTGTTAGAATAATTTTCTTACCGTTTTTCAACAATATACAGTGGGCAACCACCAGATGATCTGCTAAGAGAGGCTAAAAACACCAGGAATTTTTTTAAACATGTTGGAAGCATATATCCTGGTAATGGAGCACATAATGGTCTTGGCAGTGCATACAGAATACTAACAGAAGATGAGGTTGAAGCAGTAAGTTTTTTGTGGTTGCTCCTTGAATTTATTTTAAAGTCCTTCCGTCATTCCATGTCCTTCTTTCTACATCTACTTAATTCATACCCTGTCTAAATCCCGAAACACAGAGGGATTCCAAAAAGCCAAAAGTAGGGAAATGGTATTTCCCTCGTGGAAGGCTTGACAGACTCATTTTTGCGTACCCTTGGAAGAATTTAAATGAGGGTGATCTGCCAGGTTTGTTCTGTGACACTTTTGTTTAAGGGCAGGCTTTGCGCCTTTACCCTTGATTATTGATTTTAGGGTAGATCTACTGTGACAAGGTTCAATAGTCCCAGCAGTTAGTGTTTCTCGTTGCTATATATGTGGTCTCTGAAGTCTGTACTCTGTAGTGTTGTTTGAACTTCACGTGGCTGTCATAGCATTAACATCTTGGTTTTCTTACTCTGTCTCTAAGGCAGACCTGGAATTAGGTCAATATAGGAAATATCCTACTACTCTTGTAGAACTATTTGCTATAATTCCGAAGCTGGTATCACTGAAGTACACTTATGGGGATTTGATGAACCGATGAAGGACTTGTAACACACAGAAACAAATATTATATGTATTCTTTCAACCATTGGATCCAATGTTTGTAATTTTGAGTCCAGTACTTTTTGGGGAAAAGAGCACAGTTCATATATAGTTATATGTGGGCATTTTAGATTGTATACAAATAATTCTGGCTTGTACACAAACCACACAAAATATACAGTGCTTTAGTGATGAGGCATGGGTATTTATTGCATAGGGAGCGGTGGTTTCTTGAATGATAATATCACGGTTCTTACACTGAAGTTACTAATTCGACCGTATGTTAATTTTGATGCAGAGACTGAAAAGGCAGATTGCTTAGCATTGGTTGATTTCTTGAGAGGACTTGTTGAATTTGATCCTAATAAGCGGTGGTCACCGTTGCAGGTATTGGCTAACTATAACCTTAGATATTTGCCGGCTCCTAACTTGGAACTTACATGACTTTTCCCTCTGAAATTTGTTTGGGATCCCTAGGAAATGTATAGTCTGATTTCTTTGAGCACTAGTTTATGTTCCTGAAGAATCATTGGAAGTGCTTCACAATGATGAAAACCTATTTCAGGCTTCATATCATCCATTCATAACTGGTGAAGCCTTCACTGGTCCTTATGAGCCTTTCCGGGAGACCCCAATAATTGTAAGTATGGTATTGCTCCAGACAATTTGCTGCATATTTTATTCTCATGAACATGTGATGTGCAATCACCATTGGCTGTAGTTATCAACTTTTGGTTTGCTTCAGTTAACTGGATAAAACCATTTAGATTTGGATATCCTGTTTTCATCTGGTAAACACACAATTATACATGTGTACAACAGTGATTCTTCCCATTAATCTTGAAACTTCTATTGTATTTATACCCCTTAGACTTCATGCACAGTGGTTATATACCAGAATGATTGTGCGGAAAACTGTGAAATATTGGGATCTCAAGAGCTGCCTTTTCCACCCAGTTCTACTTTATAAGTCAAGCTTTATGTCTTTTGTATTGTAGCCTGTTGGTCGTGCTGCAGCAGTCAATCACAATCCTGGAGGAGGTCATTGGCTAGCTGCTGGCCTTTCCCCTCAGGTTGTAAGTATGTTCACTCATGCTTCTGTTCAGTTAAAAACTTGCAAAACACGTTCATAATCTAATATTTATAACATTTCTAGGTTGGAAGCATTAACAGATCCCTACCATTCAATAATGTTTTCCCGCCAAAGATACCCTTATCATATGGAAGCAGCTATGGCAGCTTCGGTAGCCATGGTAGCTTTAATGATAATGTAGGTCCTGCAAGCAGCTACGGAAGCTATGATGCCCATAACGTCAACATGTATCATTCACCGCTAGGTCCTTCTGGATTCAATTTACAGTCTCAAGCTGGAGGAACACTTCTAGGATTTAGTCCAGATATTAGAAGAAGACATCATCTCCCTCATGGTGGTAGCATTCGATCCAGTCCTGGGGGTCCAGGGCCTATGTCTCTTGGGGCCAGTCCATCACAGTTTACTCCTCCAAATTGCCAGAGGCAAATCCCAACTAGCGCTACTGCTAAGTACGTTTCCACTTCTCCTGCAAGGGGCAGTCATGGCTCCTCAATGGGAAAAGCCGCTCTGGCAGGCCAATACAATAGGAGAAGGAATCCGGGTCACCCACCTATGTCAATGCCACCACATGAGTACACATCTCACCCGATCCAGGGACATCATGGAAATGGTGTCAGTTCAGCCTTTGCTCGAGGACATTCTGGCTATTCGTATGGTGCAGTTCCTAATTCTGGTCATTATAATTGGAGACCGCAAATAGGCGCTAGCACTGGTTTATCCACAAACTCTTCCTCCAATCATGGTTATGTTCAACCATCCAATTACAATGAATTCCGTCCTTTGCACTCATCCAATGTGTCAGCCGATACGTTAGCCTCCACTTCATCAGTACCAGATCCAGCTGATTGGGATCCCAACTATAGGTAATCCTGCATATTAGGTTATTCTTTGTAAGTAGTGTAGCTTATTGATTAGCGTCTCATTCTATTATTGTGTGCAGCGATGAGTCACTCCTCCAAGAAGATAGTTCACTGTCATCTGAATTAGGCAGTCTTCACCTGCGAGATGCAAGTGGTCAAACAATCAGGTCGAGCAGATTACTTGATACCCAAAGCCATGAAATTGCAAGCTCAAATCCTTCATCCATGAATCAGAGGTATATCATGATGAGCATTTGAAATTTCTTTGCTCCATTGGGTCTTTTTTTTCCAGCATTTACTGGTTTGTACTAACTGATACATGCTTTATGTGCTGCTGTGAAAAAATGCTATGATTGCTAGATTATAGTGTAGACCAGTTGATGAGGCTAGACTTGAGAGAGAAACTAAAATACGAGGAGGATAAACACTTCTCTTTATATGGAGATGGTTAGCCCTGAGGCCTGAACGATGAGATCTAATGACTCCCAAAAAGAGGGGACCACTGTTGAGCAGGTGTCTGAGGAATAGCAAATGCAAAAACAAAACTGATCTTATAAGTTATAACTAATTGATACTTTCCTAAAAATCACATATGATTCCCAACTAATAAGATACTCCCAATTAATAGGGCTGACTGTGGGCCCTCTCATCTCATTCCCTAACAAAACCAGCTTCATCTTATGCGATGTTACGTATCAACAGCTACTGTGGATGCATTGATTTCCTAAAATCTCTACTATATAATACGGCTTACGGTGAGGACGTACGTCGTGGTTGTTTTGCATTTTAGCCCCTCAAGATATGAGAAATCAACCCGCAGTCCGCAACTATCCCGAAGCGTTCCTTGTCTACGTCTTAAGAGAAAATGCGCAACCCATGTTTTTTTCACCCTGAGCCACACTGCCAGTTTATGTTTCATTACTCTTATACCCCTTAACAATATTTTTCAACAAACTCCACTTGTGTGAGTTAAAATTAAAGAAATTAGCAAATTGCAACGAACTATCATCATTGAAACAAATGGAATTGATCTTTCATATATAGGGGCAACCATATGATTTCTCTAGTTTTTTTCAATTTGGGTACATGCCCGTGGTTATAAGTATACAGATGTTCCTTTTACCATACATATCTTTTCGCATAGAATTTGATGAAACTGATACTTCACATTTGGATTTAGCATATGATTTCCAAAGTCTGTTCATTTTAGCTAGCCCCATGGATGAAGCTATTTTTTGAATTTTGTGGATGAAACTATACAGATGCATATTTGTCCTTCTGCATCTCACTGTCAATTAGAGACGATTTTATTGGTTAGGAACATCCATACCTTGGAACATCTTTTCTGCTCTAGCTCATATAACATTTTGCTTTTAATGTATTTCATGCACCACAACAGTTTTATGCTTTAATATTTAGTTTTCTGATAGCCAATTCAAATGAATTGGTACCACAGTGATTCTTTTAAATTCTGGATGCTGCTGCTGCTGCTGCTCTTGAATTGAATATATTTACTGATTCTTGTACGTATTTCTGCTGTAGAAGTGACCGCCTATTTCACGCACCATCTCTCAAAGAGAATGGCCATTCCACAGGTCACATCGCCTATGATAGTTACAACCATGCAAATTATTCTCAGAGAAATTTACCTGGTCATCATGGACAAGCATTTCAGCACTACAACCACATGAACTCCACCTCTATACGCCCGATGGGGAATCTCCCAAACGGTCAATCTGTCTGGTCTAATTATAGCATGGCAGAATCTCCACCTTCAGTGGCTGAAGGGATGCCTTGGGGTAATGTTTTCACTGTTGTACACTTATTCCTTTTTATTGTTAACAATTTCATGAGTATTATATTTCTGCCATTTTCATTCTATTTTTTTAAAGCTGTACTCCCTCCGATATGGTTTGTATGTCCTGCGCCTATCCCTAGATCGACAATTTAACAAACATCATGGCCTATATTACAAAAATATATACCATTAGAAACTTTAGATGTTCTATTTTCCAATGACTTTCGTGTTATACAATTCATATTATACAATGGTAAAATTGGAGATCCAGGGATATGTGCAGGCCCTATAAACCGGAAGAGAGAGTATAATGTTAGGCAAAGCAGGATGCTAATCATGATATGTATGATATTCTCGTCCAATATTAGCTCATGTTGTCATTGCAAATTTGCAATATCTTGAAGTCATGTTACTAATTTTCAGGACAGGGATAACGTTAGGACGTAAGATAACAATAGGGGAAACTTAATAGTAATACTCTAGTATACGATTATCTCTATAGGTCTTTTGATGCATGTGGATGGAATACTGTAGCTGTTAAACGTCATACCTTATTGTCAATGCATGTGTTCTTGACTGAGGATCTGTTCCGGATCAACTTTACAATTAGATCTTCTTATCCCACTACTATCAATTATCTTTGAAGTTATTAGTATGATTTCTTTTACCGCTATTATGCATTTTGGAATTGCAGAAAGAGGCTTGCATGCATCCATGTCTTTCAAGCAATAATACTGATCAAAATGAATTATTTAGCTGCAGGAGAAAGGGCTGGTCACTCTTTTGCAACAAGTGGGCTGCCGCCTTCCTTTGGAAGAAAGGATTTTGGGAGGATCTTTTAATCGTTGTCTTGATTTGTCTTGGATCTGGAGGAATGCCATCTGATTGGTCGCTTAAGTTGTCTTTGTTTGCAATTCTTGGTTGCACTCCTTGGGCGCTGTTTGATTTTTGCGATTTGTAGCATTCCTCCAGTTGGTGTCCCCCTTGTGGTACTTGATCCATGAAGTTATGATCATATGGGCCATATTTATAGCATTCTTTGTACTCCAGCTGATCCTGTGCTCCCTTATGGGATGCTGTGTTTTTCCATACGAGAAGTTTTATGCTAGCACGAATTTGTACCCCTCTTATTTCTGCCATGAACATGGAGGGCAGCCTCGGGTACTTCCAGTGGCAGATGCTGACGGAGAAGTCGGATGTGTACTCCTTCGACCTGAACCAAGAACCAAAACAAATATCACATCTGATTTTGTTAATAGAGGCCCAACTTGCCCAACTTTTTGAACAACAATCCAGTCATATGAGCAATGTAGCTTCCATATATTGTTGGAAATCACAAATGGAGGTCGAGCTCTATAGAGCACTTTATTTTGAAACTTTGGAAATCATTAAAGTTTCAAAAAAGTTCGAGAAAATCTTGAATGTATATACTGTTATATTCTACCATCATGTAGAATCACAAGTCCAACTATTTCATATTTTGGATTAAGAAACAACAAATCCTGACAAGTAGTTGAATTTTGCAATGTTCACTACTTTCAAACGACATACTTTGTCATTTTGTGCATCCGAAAATATAAGATATGAGATTTTACATGTTGGTAGAGTAGCACACCGTTATCTGCATCCGGGGTTTTTTCCAGATTTGTTTTGAACTTCAGAACAGTTTTTTGAAAATTTCAAAATAGAGAACTCCATGGAGCTCTACCAGTTCCTATCTTGGATTGTGCACCATGTATTTGAGTGTGCGTAGATCAGTCTGTTCTTGAATCTGTTTGCTACAACAAACATGCCAATAGCCCAACTGACAAACATGTACGTTGTGGCCCATTGAGAGAATATCATTAATCCATACAAGAAGTTCGAACTGGAAACAGCAAACTTATCATTGGATCTCTTTGATGCAGAGGCCGGGGATCCGCACCCCCTTATCTAAAAAAAAGTAAACTCGTGACAAGAAAACCATTTTAGCGACAGAAATATGGTAACTGCCTGGTGAAGTGGTGATGCACATGTGCTAAGTTGTTTTTCTACAGCCACTATGGTAGGCGGTTCCATTTTTTCTTTTTGAACGGGGACTCGTGCCAATTTGAGCTGTGCTAACAAGATATTTGGGTCTTCCAGGCGTCCCCATTGTAAGCAAAGCTGTAGTGCAAGGTGCAACAGCGTCACAGCGCTGGCATGGACCTTGTGGACACCAAACTAAACCAAATACATTTGTTTCATTACATCGCAGTGGAACATCCAGTGAACTGATGAATATCCTGACGGACGAGCTGTAACTAATGTTAGAAGCTGCATCCAGCCTCCAGGCGCCGGCTGACGTTAGAAGCCAGCACCTCCACGTATTATTTCTGTAAATAGAAACAATGGCTGCCATGCCGTGCTCTCTTGCGAGCGCGGGGCACTAATGGTGGTTCATCAAACGTAACAACAATAGTGTGATCGATGTGAACAGTGATATGAAGTGAGGCTGCTGCCGCTGCACTTGCTATGTCTCTGACTCCTGAGAGTTCTTGAAGACAGGGCAGGTTGAATCACAGGGGTAAGGGCAGTCCACCTTCTGGAACGGACTGCGGCCGTAGAACCAGTCTCCTACTGCATTTGCTATCTTCTGCAACGTATATAGATAGAGAGAGAGAGCAGAGACCTTGTAAGATTAAGAGAAACTCCAGGTATGGACTTGGACGTAAACGAAACTCAAGGTTGCAAGAGGGCGTTTACTTTGTCACCGAGCAACGGAGAGCTCGGTGCGAGCCATATCTCCTGTATCTCCGACTGACAGTGCACGTAGCACGAATTTATGAACATTCCTCTGGTGGCAGAGTTCCCTTGTTCCTCCAGTGCTTGAAGAAAATGGCCCCTGAAACCTGCAAACCGTGTCCGTGTGTGTCTATGAATATACATGTACAGTTTCATAGCTGACCATCTATTATAAACTAAAAGCAATATAAGGTAGTTTTTAGAGACACCAAGTTAAGCCACATCATCTTAATTATATTGGTTGTTAGATCTAAAATTAAAGGCCGAGATTTAATTAGCGCATTACTACCACACTCTGTATAACATGTCAACACAACACGTTAACATGAGTCCCTCATGTCTACGAATAGAAGTGTCCCTCCTATATACGAACAGAATGTCCGGCCGGCCGGCCCGATAATTAGATACTCCGTATTTTTGTTCGTGGCACAGATCTAAACTGACCGGTAGTTTTCCTACATAAAAAAACCAGTTTTCTTAAAACCAGTTGATTCAATCCGTTTCGTGTGGACATAGGTCTCCTAATGTTAGATGGACTAATCTCTGAGTTAAGCGAAACTGGAAGTCATATAATCCGTACTTTGGCAACCAACTCTATAACTAATCGATCATGCTGCTAGATGATAGAACGTGGTACCAACCTGTATGCAAGGCTCTGAATAATACTTTCTCCGATACCATAATATAACATGTTTTAGATACTCTACTACCGGAGAGTTCAAATGTAGGCCGGCTACATGTAATCCTACAATTTAAAATACATATATCGCAATTGTAAAAAATCAAGTCCCTGACATAAAAAATAGTGCATTTTACCAATGTGTAAAATATCAACCTTACATCTTCTTTGCTTATAAAAATAGCAAAATCTGACATATTTTGGAAGGGTTTAAATTTGAATTATTCACTACTTTTAGATTCAGATTTGTCATTTTTGTACAGCCTCAAATACATCATTTTTATTTTAAACTTTACGTGTTGGTAGAAGGAAACATAACCTAAGTCCCATTTTTTCTTTAGTTTTTTACTCCGCACTATGGTTTCCAATTTAAAAAAATAAATACTAAGTGTAGCTCGGCTAGGAAATCATGCATTCAATACAGACTCAAACAGAGCAAGATGAATGAATCTATGCACTAAAATATATCTATATGTATCTGCATGTTCTCCGTATTGGAAAATATCTTATATTATCATACATATGGAGTAATTTGATATGCAAGGTACATTAATAGCACGAGATTGCTTATATATTTTTAAAAATACCACGAGTGAATAAAAATAAACAAAATTAATTTGAAAATTTAATAACCACTCAGGATGCGGAAATGAGTCTATACCTTAAATGGTACTATATGATTTTAAGATTTTTGATGGCACATCGATTAGAGACACAACCCCATAATAGAGACGGTTGGACTAATGATTATGTTCAAAATTTTGTTAAACCAATGTATGCGAAGTGGAACCATTAGAACCGGTGATTCTCCATGGAGTAGATCGTAACTGAGACACAGCAGGTCAGATCCTATAGTTTTTATTCCATCTGACATCAAAGCAACATTGAGTACATAGTCGCGAAGAGAACACAAATCTAGCACACCGAAACTACACAAATAAAACATAAACTACACATGAGATGTTAATTAGGAACTCTCTGTTTACCGTATTTGCTATTGAAAGATAAAGGGAATCAATAGAGTTGCAACGTTATACATTTGGGCGTACGTCAATCTATAACAGATCACGGTTGATGCATCATCAAAAGTTGAACTATCCATGTCATAAAGAGAAGTATATTTTAGAAACAACATCGAGAGAAAACATAGACATGTAAGAAGATGTCATTGTAACATGAAATATCTTATTATAAATTTTGTGGATCCTTTTTTGTTACGAGACCACAAAAATAATAATCATAACTAAAAATAAACAATATGAAAACTAATGTACCAACATGATTGTATACAAATATATTACAACAAATTATGTTGGTATTGGTACTTAATCAATTACAATTGTAGACTATCTTAATTACAATTAATCGCAAATTGGTAGATATTCATGTAGCATATGTATCAATTTAATCCATCAAAACCTAATAATAGAACATACACATAACACAATTGTCAAATTAACAATTGTACACTAGATCCTGATTAGTTTTAGGACAGTTGGATTGCAAACGATTCACATGTTGCACCAGGTGGCATATTATACTTGAATATAGACGGACTAATGCAAACTTGATGCGCTCAACATGAATAGAATAACGTCAATTGGCAAGGCACCAACATGACAGTCGGAGGAGGAGTATGCAAGGTGTAATGCTTGCAAAAATTGAAGCAGTATTGCTAAACAATCTATTGATTAGTCCAATTCTTACATGCGTACGCTTCTTTATAATCTACATAAATGCAAGAAGAACTGTCAAAGTAACATTGACTTACGATGACGATATGAATAGGGAAGATTGATACTCTCTCTCTATCCTTTTCAATTTAGTGTCATAAGGTGAACTAGATTGGTTTTCTATAATTGGTTTTGAGCTTCTGATGCAATCATCCATAACATATTGGCCCATATGGCATTAATCAAATAGAGCGGGTAACTGATTGGCTGAATGTGGGGGATCCTTTATTTGGCATGTGTTTCCACAAGATAGAATGATGATACTAAAATAGCAATACAAACAAACGGGTCAGTTGCCAGTAGAAGTTGCAGAGAATATTTTATTCTTAGAATCCACAACGAACTGTGACACCTTTTAATAAAAAATATTTAGAACTTTTCTAAGTTTTAAGTTTTGTGAACTTCCTCTATTGTTCAATCCTAGAGATTAGAAATGTTTGAAATTTTTCTATATATCATACTTAGAGGAAAATAAAAAATTCTTTGATTAAAACCTTTCATAAGAATATTCATGGTCAATGATTCCATACTATTTTCAGCGAAGTCTATGAGTTTTTGTTATTAACATCATAAAATGAAGATATATCTATGAATACGTAAATATTGTTTTTTGATAATTCCTCAAAAAATAAAGACAAGGTTCAACTCTCTATCAAATGAAAAGTAAAGACGATGCCCTCGCATTTGCGAGGGCCACCATGCTAGTTCAGTAAAATGTGGCAGCACCTACCCTGTAAAGTCTGAAGTTGCTTTGCGGAACATTGGCTTATATCGTGCTTGCAGTCTCGCCAATGAGGATCAGAACCTCCTGGGATCAAAATGTTTCTCACCTGCAGGCACGTGAAGATGGAAACTAGATTGATGCCTTCACTGACAGATGCAAGTATCAAGCATAGCGACAGATCGAAATGATTTTTATCTGATGATTACCTGCCATGAATCATATGCTGCATTTAGGATGAACAAAGGTGTCTGAATCTGTTTTACCTCATTCTGAGGAAAAAAGCACTGCATCCAAGCAACTTGTTATCTAAAAATCAGGGATGTAATGTGATATCTAGACGTGCATTGTAACTCCGCTTCTTTATCTAAAAATATTGTAACTCCGCTTGCAGTTACATCTTACCATGCCTGCAGGCATCTTGGAAGTACACGAAGATGGTAAATTCATGGCTGAGCCCTGAGGTATTTGTACATAATACAATCAGATAAACACCATAAATATAGGTGAAAAGTTTTTCAATAGATACTGTAACTGATGCCTATTTATACCATTCTATTGAAATTCTAGTGTCGAGATAGTGTCTAAGAATTCAGTTATTGATTGATTGTCATATCATGACAGAGTTAAAGTTACATAATCATAATTTTCAAGAAAAAAGTTACATAATCATGTAGAAATAGCAATGA
The DNA here is from genome assembly GCA_026929855.1 of Poa annua. NCBI lineage: Eukaryota > Viridiplantae > Streptophyta > Magnoliopsida > Poales > Poaceae > Poa > Poa annua. The sequence continues at coordinate 78,369,596 of CM049429.1, forward strand.
AATGTGCATACATGTGTTGTAACTACATCATTAAAAAAAGCAGCAGCATGGTTCTCTCCAGCTACGTCCTTCCTGCAAGAAAAAAGGTGGGAGGTGTTAGACAACCAACTCGATATTTAGAAAGGCAACGTACTCTCTGTCTCCAAAGTGTCACAAACAGATAGCATGCTTTTCTTGTTCTGCCTCCAACTAGCTTCAGTACTAGTACTGTCTTACACATCGATGAAGAAACCAGCATCGGAGAGGCATTTAACACGGGCTTCCACCGGCAGAAGTTGATGAAATCTGTCACAGTGCAGTATCGAGGTTAATCCACCAGCAGAACATCCCGAAACTAGAGCCTGCCATGCCCTTCAAAAAAGAAATTAGAGCCTGCCACAGTTTCAGCATGCCACGCATTATGCTCGTAAGAACGCGTACATTTTCAGCCCTGTTCATTCCTTTTGCTAGCAGATCTTCTAACACTGCTTGCCATACCCTCGCACCTCTGTAGTGTAGATTTGTCCTCTGTCCGGATTGTCCAAGATTTAAAACACAATCTCAATGCAGAACGGCAGCAGCATGAAATGAATAAAACATGGGAGTATGCTCTCACTCACAGCAGGGCCGTCGATGAGGGCGTGCGAGGTGAGCGACCGCACAGGGCCCCCAAAAATTAGGGGCCCCCAAATCCTATATACGTAGTGGGAGTTGACATGGATTTTTAGGTTGTACTGCCCTCTGTTTGTGCGTCATGGAGATGAGGAAAGCTGGGAGGAAGAAGATGAACCTGTGTGTGGGGCCAGTGGCGAAGGGGTAAGTGAATCGTGCCTCCTATGGCTAAGCCAAGCCCAAATGATGCGATGTTCGGCCACACCTGATTTCGCCTCATGGTGAGAGGCCGGCCCAGGGAGCACAAGAATTTCTCAGTTCTCACTGAACACCCTGCCCTTCAATTGGTACAGTACCACATGATTCAATGCTGATTTTTACGCTGGCAGCTGATTGGATTCACTGTTAGTTTCCTTGTTTGAGGCGTTGCCGGTTTGTGGACACTAGCCAGATTAATTTATCAATTAACAGTGTCACACCCTTACAAAGCCCATGGGTGAATACTTGTGACGTAGAGACTTGTATTGTATTCCTATAATGTTGCTTTTATGCTGATGAATGATTACCATGACGTAACATTTCATGCCACACACAATTTTTCAAAACATATAAAAAACATCCAAAAGATTATTGGTATATCGAAGCCTAACAACACATTCAAATTTTAGACCCCCATTATGAATTTTGCACAGGGGCCCCAATTTTCTGGAGACGGCCCTGACTCACAGGATCAACTTCTTCCCTGTCGCCGGTGAAAGAGGAGCCATCGCAGTACCGAACCCGGACCTTGTTCCAGTTGTAGAAATCTGGTTGGTTTTGAAAAATTGCATACACATACATTGAGCTTGAGCACATGAAAATGTACCATGGAGAGCCTATGCAATTCTGAACCCTGAAATTGAAGGAGTACCAGGGTTGTAATCTGGGGCGTTGCTCAGGATCCCGGAGAAGGCAACCTGCTTGGCCATCTCCCTGGATGACCCCAACCGCGTGAAGCTACGCTGCAGGCAGGTCGTCACATTGTTGCACCATCCTCCTCCCTGCCACCATTTTGCATACAGAAATCGAGCTGAGCATTCCTTGGCATTCCAGGATCAGGCACAGCAAAAAATGTGTTACTGCTGCAAGCTTAGTTGCCACTGACCTCAAAATGAACCAACCAGTTGTTCACCCCGGAGCCGAAGCCTGGGGCCAGATGATACGCCGGGGGACTTCCATCCAGACACACTACAAATCACACCAAAACTACCACTAAATTAGTCATCCACTACAAATCGATATAGAGTAATAGAGCATAAATGAAAGAAGCAGAGGACGAGATAAGCCGCTGCTGCACTATCCACTGATGTGCGTGTGAGTATATGACTGACCTGCTCCTTTGGCCACGGCGCTCTCGACGTAAGTGATGTCCACGAAAAGGCCGTCCGCCACAGCGAACGCGAGCAGCGCGCAGGCAAATGCCAAGCAACACCATAGACGGACCTGCTTGCTCCCATTCCCCATTATCCTTTCCTGGTGAAGGAGGAAGGAAGAGAGATTGAAGACACACGGGGTGACTGGAGCACACACCCAAGAGGGTTGGAGATGGATGGGAGCGAACCTGGAACTGGAAGGGAGGCCGTGGAATGGGAGTTATCGTCTGCCTCCCGTGAAAGAGAAGAGATGCTATGAGCACGGCGGCTGACGAAGAACCCGAGCAGGCATCGCTGATGCTTCGAGCTTCCCGATACGCCAGCCACTCTGTCTCTGCTGTGCCGGCCCCCGCTCGTTTGTTTTACACGACGGGATGGGACGCCGGACGCGTTTTTTTGCGGTTTCCTTGTGTAAATAAATTCTGTAAAACTGTACAGCAGTACTAGCGATCTTGCCATCAACGCCTGCCATCTGTCACACATAAAGCCGGCCGGCCGGCCGGACTGTTGGGCAGCTGAATTGAATGATTGGGGGTTAAAAGCTGTGGTGCACTGCCAACGGACAGCTCTGTCAGTGCACGGGTAGGCCTCGTTTCCACTTAGGAAAACTCCTCACTGTACGTTATGGAGTCCTGCATTTTGTGCGACGAAAATGGAACGGCAAGGCAACTTCCACGCTTGAAATCTATATCTATACTACTTATAAAAGAGAGAACGTTTTCTTTTCTATGTCCACCAAAGTTATTGTACCCAGAACAACCAGCACCATTTGATCATCCCCACCTAGGCCAATCTAAGAGTCAATAACGCATCGTTGATTTGCACGGTTAAGATCGATCCTGTCGACCTGGTAGAGAACGTCCTGCCAAACTTTGAAGCCTACGCGTACCCCACGGGGGTTCCTCGACACTGTAATCAGCGAATCATTCGTCAAACCGATGAATTTGACAACTCCCCTCCATCCTCGCCGTCGACCCGCTCTAAGGACATCGCCTACGGGGCTGCTCAATTGCCCCGGACAGGCCGGATTTGAGCAGGCCCGGACAAAATCAGTCCCCTGTGGGGCTGCTCATTTGCACAAATCTGTCCGCGTAGGGTCCGTGGCTGCTCAAACCTGAACCAAATTTGGTCTAGGTTTGAGCAGCCGCGGACACGACGCGGACGCCCCAGCCTCTTGGCGGTCAAACTGTCCGACCCCACCGGTCAGTGACCCGTCGACCATTGGCCTCCCCGCCCACCGGTCTTACTTAATGTGACCGCCGCCCCAACCGTCCCCCACACTGTTCCCCACCGCCACGCCACCACCGCCACACTGACCTAGCCACCACCACCGCCACACTGCCCTAGCCGCCATGGGGAAGGGGAGATGGTGGCTCGGCAAGGGCGTCAACGACCACGAGGCGGGGAGCTCTCGCCGCTCCTCGCGGCCTCCGGCGCCACCTGCATTGCCGCCACCGCCCGCGCCCGCCGCCGCACCGCGCGCCACCGCACCTCCGGCGGCTCCTCGACGCGTCCGGCCTTACCTCGGCAAGAGGAAGTGCCAGTGGTACTGGGACAACGCGATCCCAGTACCACGGCCGGACGTCCACCTCTTCGAGGGGTGGCACCTGAATCCGGAGCGGATTCCGGTGCCGCCTGTCCCGAAGCGGGGACTCGAGAGGGAGGTGGAGATCCTCCGGCGGCGCGACCTGCTGCCGGACGACCTCCGCCACGACCCCGCCTACGCCGTGAACAGCTCCAACTGGGACACTTGGTTCCATGCCGAGCACGACCAGCGGCGGAGGGGGTTCTTCGGGGTGCGGCACGCCCGCGGCCCACCGCAGTACCCGCCGCCCTCCCCACCTCGCGGCGACAACAGACACGCGCCGCCGCCGCCCCCGGGCGTCAAGATGGAGGAAGACGGTGACGACGCCGCCGTGGAGGAGGAGGAGAGGGCCCTCGCCCAGGCCATCAAGGAGTCCAAGCGGGAGGCGGAAGAAGCCGCCGCGGAGGAGGAGAGGGCCATCGTCGACGCGCTGGCCGCCGTCGCCGCACACCAGGACATGGAGCGACAGGAGGCGCGGCAGGCGATGGAGGTGGAGGAGGAGGACCGCGGCGAGGTCCCGGACTTGTTTATGCCACTAGTTGGCATGCGCTGGCAGTGGACCGGGGCAGCGGACGGGCCGCCGCCGGAGCAGACTCCACCGCGCCGCCAGGGGCTGCCCGCGCACCTCGTCCAGGACCCGGACTACGTCATCCTTGAGTAGTCCGGCCACCGACCGCCACTGGCTTATCCAGTGGCTATTTTATGCATGTTTTTTTCTTTTTTTTAACTGTTAAACAATGGCCACTATGGCCCCTACGCAATCTAGCCTCGTGTCCGGCCTGAAATGACCACCTACGGGTGCATCTGTTTCGATCCGTGTCCACGCACTGTCCGGAGCTGCTGGACCGATTTGAGGCTAATGGAGGCGGAGAAGCAGAAGCCGCAGCGCCCGCGCCGCAAGGCGTAGAAGCCCAGGCTGGACGACGAGGCCGCCGAGCGCGACGCCGATGCGTACGACGACAACGAGGGCTGGCAGCCTGGCACCGAGATCTGCTGCCGCCACTCCCAGGCAGCGGTCGCCCGCGAGGTCCGCGTGCAGGTCGAAGCCTACCAACACTGCTTCTCGTGCGCGGCTCGAAGCAAGACACCAGCGTCCTCGCGGAGCTCGCGAAAAACGGTAATTCCCCAAACCCTCTCCAACCGTAATGATCCGTTCACTTTCCCACACCCGTTCCGGCGCCGTCCTCGCGGATCTGCTTCCTGTTTCGGCGTCAACGGCGGCACAAGTGGCCAGATGCCGCATCACAGCCATCACCTAGCTGGAGGACGAAAAATAGTTGTGGCTGGAGCGCGGAAGATTTTGTTCTGCGGCTCGCTCATGCCGTCTGCAATTCAAGAATATGTTGTGGACGAGATGTCTTCTTCCCTTGTAGTGACTGGTGATATGCAAATCAATCCATTACGCTTCTCTATGAAAGATGATTTTGCTTTGAGGCCGTTAAGTGTTGTTGCTTCTCTAGGACTGATCGACATCTTGCTGGCTATGGCGGTGGTTCTTGAAAAAATGTGTCGCCTCAAGCGTTCTGAGGATCAGAGAACTTGACAGTAATTAGGTTTATCTGAATTTAGTCTTTATGCTGAGATATCTGCAGTGCTGGGCTTGCCAAAGTATTTTTGTTTGCAACTTGTGTTTTATAAATAAAACGTAGTGCCAATCTATTGTTTGACCAATCATGTTGATTGTAGCCAAACTTCTACTCTTGAGATTGTTTTGTAATGTTCTATATGTGATTTTTTTATGATGATTTAGTCAACTTTACTACTCGAGATATTGTGTATATCCCCACAAAGTTATCCGATAGCTAATATGGAAATTGTAGTTTTATGAGTCAATACGTGCGTGCACGTGCACTTTTACTATTCTAAAAAAGGATTGGATTCTGTGGTTGGCACATGATTCTCAGGGTATCTCGAGTATATTTTAGTAGTATTATATTTTTGATAGAGATTATACTGTTTTAACATAATATACACCTACTACGATGGCACTAGCGCAACTCTCTCCCACATATGTCCGTTTCTCTTTTTAAGAGAGTTAACCCGACCCCTACAACCACTGCATCGAATAGATGCATGACTTGCTTATTAGATTTATTCAACAAAGACCGAGTGCCAAAAAAAAAAGACCGACAAAAAGCTTTACAATAGTCATAGAAACCTAAACCCCATGAGAAAGCACCACCAATCTACCTCTTATAAACAAAACCTCACTAAGTGCATTCACTATTTTCTATCTCAACATGCAAGGTATCCATATCATCCACTACTTTAGCCACTCAATTGTCCATGTCATTTCCACAACAACAATTAATAATAACACATCTTTCATACAACTTATCCATAAAATCACCTTAAGGGAACCACTAGGCATCGTACTACTGATGGGAGCTTGCCATCGGACTAGTACCAAGCCGTTAGATGTAATGTGTTTTAGCCGTACGATGAGAATCAAGCCCTGAGCTTTGAACTAAAGATAGCATTAGTTGCTCCGTAATAATAGTTGTTTATTACTTCCTTGCCAAAATAGAATCAACAACTGCTCCCGCTAATCTCTCACAATTGCTATTTTTTAGGAAACTAATTAATTAACTTAGCACTAGCACGGATGATATATCATGTCAATTTGCATGCTTCCATTTCTAGCTTGTTTGTTCCGATCGTAAGATAATCAGCTTCAGACACAATCTAAATTTGTTAGGCCGAATGAAACTTTGTCTTTATTAATCCGGCTAACAATTCTCGACGAAGCAAATTATTAATCCGGCTAACAATTCTTCATGAAGCATGGAAGCACAAGGCAACAAACATTGTGCTTGATTCATAGAAGCATCATTTTCTGGACGAAATGCAAATGTTATACTTCCGAGATAACTAAAAAATGCTTCACATGCAATGAAAACTTGCTTCAAATACAAAAAGTACTGATCTTATTAATTTATTTCAACATGGCAAGGTTATGATTTCATCCGATCGGATAATTTGCTTCCTTAGCTAATGAACATGCTTCGAGGGCATGTAAATTTTGGTTCTTACACAACACAAATTCATTGGATACAAAACCGTGCTTCTAACAATTTGGAACTATGCTTCCAAAGAAATAAAGATTGCTCCAGTCGAATCGAAAATATGCTTCTACAGTTCCACCTCGGGCCTGATGTCTTCCTGAGCTCCCGGAGAGCGACACCAAGCTCATCGAGGAAGCATGCCTTGGTGAGGAAGTGCATGTCAGCAAGGTCTCGTGGTCACCGAGGTACGCAACAATGTCGGTGAGGAAGCAGAGTTGGTGAGGTCGTGGTAACAGAGGTACCCGACGATGTCAGCGTTGCCCTGGAGCAGTGGCTTAGTTCTCCACCGCCACCTCCTGCATCTGCCGCCGCACCCGCTCACCATCCACCCGCAACAGCTCCGGCTCCTGCGCCGAAACGAACACCAACAAACAACACATCACTAGATGATTACCAACATGGATAACAGTATAAGAATTACGGTGACGAAGGCGCAGTCGGGGGTGTACCTTGTGGAGGCGTTTGATGGAGAAGGAGACGCACGTAGGGCTGGTGGGCGGCTCCAGAGAGCGGAAGCGTGGAGGCACTGTCCATGTCGGCGTCAGCGTGGAGGCAACAATCCCGTTGGATGCCGGGCCACCAAAGAAGACGACGGCGGCGACGACTTTTCGCCTGCGTGCAGCCTGTGCGCCGCTGCGTCTGGGTCGCCGATGAAGTGGAGGGCGGTGTCGGGGTCACCGAAGAAGATGACGGCGGAGGCAACTTTTCTCCTACGCGCCGCTTGCGCCGCTGCGTTGGGGTTGCCGAAGAAGAGGAGGGAGACGTCGGGGTCGCCGAAGAAGAGGACGCGCCGCTGCACCACTGCGTCGGGGTCGCCGAAGAAGAGGAGGGCGGCGTCAGGGTCGCCGAAGAAGACGACAGCGGCAGCAGACTTTTCTGGCCTCTCCGCCCGCCCCGCGCTGACTCCGTCAGTAGCTTTCATCCTTGTTTTTTTTCATCCTTGTTTATATAGGGTGGTGGGCGTGATTAGCTGATTAGCGGACGCATAATTAGTGCGAGCTGAGCGTCCGTCCGTCCGAGGCTACAGGAAGGATCGGACTACATATTAGAATACTTTCCCTATTAATAATAATACATCTTTAATGCGACCTATCTATATCATATTTTTTAGCCCTCAAATATTAAACAAACTTACACAAATTAATTCAACGATTATTGTGATCAACTGAATCTTGACAATTTATAATTCATGCGACTTATACCCATTTTATTTACATAATAAATTGTAAATAGATACCCGTTGCAATCCGTAGGTATTCTTGTAGTTAGCTCAACAACAGAATACAAACCGGGACTTATGCCCCGGTCAGCCATCGCATGCTCACAAGCAAAATCCGGATATATGCTTCATAAGTCGTCACCGATATCTGCCACCAATCCATCTCCAGGATGTTGAACGGCAGTTGACCACCTAGAGGTGGTGAATAGGTTGTGCCTCTTTGCATTCCAAAAACCCTTGCCCTTGCGTCTTGAGCATTCTTCGTGGCCACCTTGTACGTGGCCATCTCTTGCATTACCTCATTAGACGTCATGAGATGGTAGTTATGTCTTTGTTGAAAACTCTTGACGTCGGTTGGCTCACATGACATCATAGAGCTCACATACTTTCTCTTGATCCATGCATCATCAATATGAGAGGCACCAACTTCTCGAAAGCTTGTGGCTATGGTCACCAATCTTTGATACATCATCTCATGGTTTCACCATCAAGCTTGTAAAAACCCTCGGCTTCATTGCTCAAATAGTCATAGCGTTTCCTCCTCATGCTATCATTCCCAACAAACAACTCGGATAGAGCATCCCATGTCTCCTTGGCAGTGGTGAGGTGTTGGATAAGAGACATGTCCTTGTTCCCAACCACCTTTTGGATCATGTCGAGAGCGGTGGCATCAAGTTGAGCTTCCACCACTTCTCTTCTTGTCAAGTTGGTCGGATCATGCGTCTTGTATCCAACTTGAATGATGCGCCACAACTCGATTGGAGAGCTGCACACATGAGACTTCATCACATATTGCCATTGAGAGAATGTGTAATCTTTAAGCAATGGAGGATCACCCCTATGAGAAACTTGCGATGAGGAATAATGGGATCGCGGGTATGGTATTGGGATGGGGGAGGAGTGGCGTTGTAGCCTTTAGGCACTTCATCTTGGGAAGATGGAGTGTTTTGATGGTTCGAGGAACTACGAGCATCACCCTTCCCATCCAAAGGCAATTGCTTTCCCTTTATCAATTCGGGGTCCACATCGTGAGTAATGCCCGGAAGCACCGGAGGCTTTGAGGGCAATGGAAGAGAGGTTTCCTTTGATGTCTTGAGAGCCTCAAGCATATCATGAAACTTCTTGAACTCGGTTTGAATAGACGATGCCAACTTTGTTTCCAAAGAGTTGATATCGGCCATAGTGGCACCTTTCTCTTGCATTGCTGCCAAAGTCGCGGCGTCCGTTTCGGTAACCTCGTTCGGGTCAACTTGCATTGTCCAAGGTTGGTCTCAAGCGGTGAACCTTTTAAGAGACAACCTGGCTCTGATACCAATTGAACGACAGTTGACCACCTAGAGGGGGGGTGAATAGGTGGTGACCAATTTTTATGTCTTTTCAGTTTTAGGCTAGCGGAAAGTAAGTTGTCTATATGTGCGACTAGATGATACAAGTGATAGACAACAAAGAAACTAAGCAAGTACATGAATTGAAGATGCGGTAAAGGAGAGTGTAACAAGACAACCGTAGGAAATCAAAGACGGCGATTTTATCCCGAGTTCCACCGCATAGGTGTACGTCTCGTTGGAGGGGTGTGAGCTACCACAAAGGTTTCTCAACGCCACAAAGGCCTCACCCTATTCTCCTGTGAATTCGACCACAAAGGTGCGAATTCACGTTTCCACTAAGGACTCCTTTAAGGGCGGAGAAGGTATCGTACAAATTCGTGAGGCACACACGCACAACTGAATTGGGGGCTCTCACAATGACCACAACAGGTCACTTCCACAAAGGATCAAAACACACAAGATTGAACCTAGCTATCCACAAAGGAACTCTAGATTCGTTGCTCCTCAAGAAATAGAGGGGGGAAATCAAAACGCTTTGGTGAAGTTGTAGATCGGTGGCTTCTCCCTCGGATCCCCAAGTATCAAAGGATTTGAGTGGCTAGATTGGGAGATCCGGAAGAAACGAGCTTCAGCACCAATGCAAGAGAGAGAATTTTGAAGCTTTTTAACTGCTGGAGGTAGGTGGAGGGGTATTTATACCCCTCCCCAAATTCTGCCCATTGTACAGCCGCCAACTCGGAAATCTCCGGGTTGAGGTACGGATCTCCGGACTCCGGATATCTCCGGAAGTATTTCCGGTTACGCTGGGCTCAGGGTTAGTGCTGATTGATCTTCTAGACTTGGCAGAAAATCATCTTTCACTCGGAGATCTCTGGACTGGGGCTCGGAAATCTCCAAGTGTCAGAAATCTCCCAGAGCATTTCCGGCTTAGCTTGAGTTGGCGACAGTGCGCTCAGACAATCTGGACTTAGTCGAAAAACTTCTGCCACACGGAGATATCCGGATTGGGGCTCGGAAATCTCCGAGCACCGGAAATCTCTGGGAGCATTTCCGGCTAAACATGATTTGCAATCAGTGCGCTCTGGAGTTTTTGACTTGGTGAATTTCTTGTTCAGCTCGGAGATCTCCGGACTGGGAACCGGAAATCTCCGGGATCCGGAAATCTCCTGCTAGATTTCCTGATGAATAACCAAGTGATGCAGTACTGAAAACCAGGCAATTTTAAGTGCTCACTCTTATCCACCAACCTGTACTAGAACCTGCATAGTTCATCACAAACATTAGAACACCTTTTGTGTTGTCATTAGTCACCAAAATATGGGAGTGCAAAGAATGCACTTTCAATCTCCCCCTTTTTGGCGAATGATGACAACACGAAAGGAGAACGGATTTGCAAAGTATAGACGGAGCTCCCCCTAAGTATGTGCATTATTTTAGAATGTTTTTTAATACAAAATGCACATTCCTTAAGATCAACACTCCCCCTAGATTTTACAAACTATGCAAGCAAAATATATACAAATACACAATAGTAGCAAATAACTTGAGCAACATAGTTATTACAATAAGAGGTTCAAAGGTACTAATGTCTCACACACATGACGAGATAAAACAACCAATAAGAGGGAGCACTTAAGACAAAACGAAAGGAAAACAACGAAGTGCTCCCAACCCATGCAAATTCCATGAGTCCTAATGAGATACTTCTCCCCCTTTGGCATGAAGATACCAAAAAGGGAGGAGTTTCCACTAACGTCCCATGACTCAAGAGTCGGAACCCTGCTCGGCCTCCTCATCCTCCTCCTCAACATCATCATCATTGTACTCAAGATAACTGTCCTCGGGAACTGCATCATCCCAATCAAAGTTGAGTCCATCGGCATTCCAATCCTTGAACGGAATCACGGGCTTCAAAGGATGCTTCGGAGCAGGCATCTTCAAATGAGACATAATTTCCTCTTGGCGCTTCATAATGCGATGATTCTGAGAGTAGATGGAGTAATTCTCACTTTGTATGCAGCCGTTCATATTGAGGACCTTCTCAATTGCTCGAACAACCCATGGGCGACTCTTCTTCGCTGCTTTCTTGATGTTGGGATTGGTAGGAACCCGAGATGGACCACCAAAAATATCATCCTCGGTGAAATCTTGCATGGAGGCTTGTTGTTGGACAACATGAGCAGATTTCTGGATTAGCAAGGCTGCCTTGTGGAGCTGACAACCAATAGCTGCATCAAAGTCATCACCATCTTGCTCGGAGAGCTTGTAGAGCCTCTTGATGAGCATCATCCCATAGGGAGCATAGGGAGGAACTTTCCGCTCAAAAATTGCTTGGTTCATATCTTGGAAAATGAAGTCCGGGACATCCACCTTGTAAACTCCTTGCTCAACCGCATACTCCCTAAGATAGGCCGCATGAGCCTTGGCCATCAAGTTAACTAGAGCCCCGACAATATTGTCCGCATTGCCGGCAATGTGAGCAATGGTCCACCGGAACATGCGGAGCAAGATGTCATAAGTGGGTAGGAGTCCATATTGAGAGCCAATTTTACCTCCGGGATGGTATAGATCAGACATGACATGCTTGTTGTCGGACACGCCATGGACGTGCATACGGGCACCAGCTGGTACAGAGAGTCCACTGAAAGGGCAACCAAGAATCCGAGCAAACTCACAGAAAGAGGAGGTCAAGCGCTGCCTGCCAGACATCCAAGTCATCCCAATATCCTCAGAAGAGTCAAACACCACAGTAGCATAAAACTGATGGATAAGAGAAACATTGTAGCTGCACTCGGTCCTCATCAAATGCTCCAAATCCCCCAAAATAATCAGACTTCTTCATCAACTTGTTGAAATCAATCCACTTCATGGGGCAAATGGGCTTGTCAATGGAGAACTTCTGGTACTTCCCTATAGAGCCATGCCATCTCGGTGCAGAAGAACTTTGGATCATCAGATTCCACATTATAATATAGCTCACTTCGCCACTTGCGAAAGCTGCCTTTGTTGAAAGTCCTCAATGCGAAGCTCATGCCTCTTCTTCTTGCTTGGCCCTGTGGCACTCTTGAGCAGAGCTATAGACTCGGTGGGGGTGCTATCTTCACTCGAGGACCCGCCGGGAGGGCGAGAATGAACTGGTTTGCCCCTCCCCCGCTGACCGATTTGCTTGACATGGCCACGAGTATTGGAACCTGCAAACACACATCATAGAGAAGATAGAAAGCATATGGGGTAAGCACTCATCTCCGAGAAGGCAAATGGAACGTACTAGAGAAGTTAAGCAATCAAAGTTTGTGTCCTTAGCTGATTTAATTCTGACCAGGCCGGAGATTTCCGGGTCTGACTCGGAGATTTCCGGGGTCCGGAGATTTCCGGTCTGCACGAAATTTGACAGATTTGAACAAAATCTATGAATGAAAAATAGATTTGTGCATGTGGAAGGTAGAGTATGCCTAGAGGAGCAATTCTACCAAAGGAAACAATTAACAACCTCCTAAATCGGCTAGGTTAAACGAAAACAAGTTTTGTCCTAGATTTGAAATACGAGGACTTACCGGAAGACATTGCGAAAAGCGAACAGATGGAATCGAAGCCCTCGACGAGGAGAAGTAGATCCGAGAAGAACGCGAGAATCCCTCGGACGAAACTCTCGCAGCAAAGATCGAATCACGAAGGAGATTTTTGGAGGAAAAGAGGAATAGGGCAAGGGGTGGATGAACTGGCCGAACCGGCCAATCCACCCGTGCCCTTATATAGAGAGGGCCATTTGAACCGGAGATTTCCGAACTGAGGCTCGGAGATCTCCGGGTGCCGGAGATTTCCGGGGTTATTTCCGAATCAGGTTCGCCTGAGGTCGGTGCCGAATCTGATTTAGACTTAGCAGCGGAAATTTTGGCACGCTCGGAGATGTCCGGATATCGGACCGGAGTTTTCCGGACCCCAGAGATTTTCGGCTCTAATTCCGATTCAGCTTCGCCTGAGGTCAGTGCCGAAGTTGAAAAAGATTTAGGTGCTGAGAAATCGCAGGGGTCGGAGATTTCTGAGTCGCACCCGGAAATTTCCGGGCACCAAAAATTTTTGGGACTATTTCCGGTCAAAAATCATCACATGCCAGTGCTGATTTTTGAACAGACTTAGTCTCGAAATTTTCTGATATACCGGAGATTTCCGTGCATGGCTCGGAGATTTCCGTTCAACTCCAAAACTCCAGGAACAAGAATAATCAATAAGAGGACATGGGTGGGGAAAAGCATGCTTGAAGATAGTGAAAGGATTAGGATAGATACACAAACTGAAGAAAGAAGACACACTCAAGTTGCAAGAAACATAAACCAAAAGAAAAGACCAACTAGAGTGTGTTTTCCCATAAGAACCAAAGACAATGCAAGTGAAGATAAAAAATAAAACCAAATAACATCCAACTCTTCATCATCGGCGGGGTTCTCCTCTTGGGTCAACAACATGATGCGAGGCTTGTTGTGAAGAGGCGTCTTCTTTCCATAGGCCTTCTTGGGAGGCATCTTGGCTTTGTCCTTGAGCACTAGACGTCCACCATGCTCTTCTCTTTTCTCATAAGGACAATCGGCGACGAAATGGAAATTGTCTTGACAATTGTAACATGTCCTTGACTTGGAGGGTGAGACCCTATCGGCTTGAGGTGGACTCTTGTCAACTCGCATCTTGCCTCTTGAAGGGTTGTTCCAAAAGGTGCGAGCCGCAAGAGCAAGATGATCGTTGTAAGCAATCTTGAGTGCCTCCTCGGACATGGCGGCAAAGCTTCTAAGATCATCATCGTTGTCTTCCTCAACGGTAGCCTTCAAGGCAAGTTTGGTTGTGCCTCTTTGCATTCCAAGAGCCCTTGCCCTTGCGTCTTGAGCATTCTTCGTGGCCACCTTGTATGCGGCCATCTCTTGCTTAACCTCATTAGACGTCATGAGATGGTAGTTGTGTCTTCCTTGAAGACTCTTGACGTCGGTTGGCTCACATGACATCATAGAGCTCACACACTTCCTTTTGATCCATGCATCAACAATATGAGAGGCACCAACTTCTCGAAAGCTTGTGGCTATGGTCACCAATCTTTGATACATCATCTCATGGTATTCACCATCAAGCTTGTCAAAACCCTCGGCTTCATTGTTCAAAGAGTCATAGCGGTTCCTCCTCATGCTATCATTCCCAACAAACAACTCGGATAGAGCATCCATGTCTCCTTGGCAGTGGTGAGGTGTTGGATGAGAGACATGTCCTTGTTCCCAACCGCCTTTTGGATCATGTAGAGAGCGGTGGCATCAAGTTGAGCTTGAAGGGGGATTGTGTGCAGAAAACAAAAAATTTCCTACCAACGATATCCTAAAAGCATGCCAAGATCTATTCTATGCAGATATAGTAGTATGAACGGAGATCGGAATACATACCCTTGTAGACCAAAAACGGGGATTACGTTCCCGCACAAACGTTGTCGATGAAGACCGACGAAGCCGACCTCAAGGTCGTGTAGAGGAAGCAAACCTCCGAGTACCGCTAGCGCAGCACCTCGCAGGGCGTCACACACGTACGGTGGAGACGACGGCCTCCGAAGCTCCAGTCCAGGACGAGCAGCAGAAGACTTGGACCGGAACACCAGCAGCGCGGCAGCGGGCTATGGTGGAAGAGACCCCCCTCTCAACTCGGCGCAACTCCAACAAAGGGAATCACGAAATCGAGAGAGAATTAGGGAATTAATTGGTGAATTAAAAGGCCAGGCGTGCCCCTTCTTATATAGGCTCCCAGGGGGGAGCCAACCTCCTCACCAAGCAATGTGGGACTATCCCCAGATGCCTGGTGCGGCCATGGCTGGTTGTAGTGTACCTGCACCTAAAATATGGCAGATACCTGTGTATAGTGCAAATCCCTGGATCGATTCGTTTGCACACACAGTTACTATGTAATATCACAACAAAGTATCAATTTATTACAACACTGATCCAGACTTAGAAAATATTCATTACAAATTTACATAGCATAAAGCTAGCAGTGAACAGAGTAAACAGCGGAAAATTATTCTTCATGGAGTCCCCAATCATCATCATGTGCCACAGGCGAGCATGTTGGTTGAAGACTCGAAAACCCTTAGTAAAAACTTTCACTCATCATCAGGACAGTCTGCAATAAGATATATATTGCAACAACGTGGGTCAGAACCATTAAAATGGAACTGGCAAGTGACACTATGGTGGACACTTAGAGGAATAACTCTATGACCTATATGCTTATTTGGCTGGTGGAGCTCAAGGCTATTTTGCAGAAAGCAAGTTTGTCCCTAACTTTTTTAAAACACTTTTCTTCTATTCGAGACATCCGTGGCATGAAATCCACTGTCTCATTCTACCCTTGTTCACCCATCAAGTTTTTAATTTATAAGTTGGAATGGTGGAATCCTCCGTTGACATCCTCGTTCAGCTGCTCAATTGTCCGTTTCCGGGGACACGGCTAAGTACTTAGATTTTAACTATGCAGAGGTTGTGCACGTTCACCATTGTACCCATTCAACCCAGGTTACCCTTTTCACACCATTTGTGATAAGGAAAGGAAAGAATGAGACGATATCTTTCAGAAGCATTTTCCCTCCCACTCTGGCCTGACGCGCTCCACCTACAAATCCTCTACCACCACCTGTCAGGCCGGGAAGAGTCCACGCAGCTTAGTTGATCAAGCCAGAGCCCATATTGGCAATGGCTGCACGAGAAGCAATCTTCACTTGGAGTTCTTCATATTCCTTTGCTCCTGGGTGGCCTTCCACAAGTGAATATTCCACAGGTAAAACCCCTGGGAACAACACTCAACTCATACAGCCAAGCAACCAATTTCCACCCAGGTGTTTGATTAAAACGGACTTTATCTTTTTCATCAAAATAGTTTTTGCATAGCATCACTATTCTACTAAGTAATTTCATAGGAACCTAGACACATGAATAAAGAGGTCTATCATGGCTTGCATAGCAATGCTATCCTACACATGCTTATAGAAAATACTCTACTCATGCATAGAAATAATAGGACTTTTATGGGGGTGTGCCACTTGCCTTCAAATGTTGTTGTTGTTCACAAACTCTTTTCAACGACGAACGTTAGCACTCGGTTCAATCTAAACAATATAAGCAAACAACAATATAACAATCAACAAACAACAATCATCAAACATACATGCTCATACATAGTGAACAAACATGTTTCATAAAACTTCTAAGGAAAACATGTCATGCATGATATGCAATTTATTTCTAAGGACTAGAGATGTATGTTATGCTATGAAAAATCTCTTAAGTTAGTGCAAGGAGAATAGGTGGGTCATGAATGACTAAGGACTAAGGTCAAGTTGGATAAAACTAACTTTGTTACAAATTTATCTTGAATAAGCACCATAATGACTTAGTCATGATGTGCATAAAATACTTAGAGAAAATACTAAGTCTATAAGGTGATCAACCATTATTATCAACTCTTTGTAAATTGGATATTCACTAAAGTGAGAGAGACAGACACCCGACCAGCCACTTAAATTGTGGAACAAGTCTCATGTACGTGGACATGTAAGGTTTGTTTCCAGGCCGCTTCATCTCACTATGCCGCTAGGATCCAACAACTTCAAGATGATAATATCATGATCAAAAATGGTTTAAGTCAAATGTGAAAGACAAGATCAGGAAAGAGGGAAAAGATAGAAAAAAATATGTAGTTGTCCTCCAGGCTTCATCTCCAGACTTGTAATATTCTCCATGGGTGATGTCTTGATTGAATTCTTGGTAGACTTGAATATTCTTCATACTGGTTGATTCTTGTATCACCTAGGCTGGTCTTGGATTTAACTTAGTCTTCATGATGTCTCAGGGAAGGAGAAAAGACAGAGAGAAAGACTTAGAGAATATAAGGGGGTTGGCCTTCCTGAACTTCTTCTCATTTTTCTTCCAAGTGCTTGACATCTTGGGATTCTTCTGGAGTCTTGTTTTTGCTAAGTCCTTCATTGGTCTTCTATCTCCATATTGAAAATACTAATGTCTAGTGCATAGTACTTTTACCAAAATACTAAGTTTGGAAATATTCCTAACTTAGATAAAATAATGAAGAGATTTCCTATGGGAAATATATCTAAATGTGAAAATAAGTTATGCATGCAATGCACTTTTAAATATCATACAGAATTTGTGATATCTATAAAGTATGCATTAGGCTATAAATGCAATTTAATTAAATTCTATTTTTGGAAAATATAATAAAAGGAATAATTATAATATTAAAGCTTTCTATGATTAATATTTTTATAACATAATTTTATAAATAGTGTTAATAGACAGGGAGCATTTAATTAAATTTATAGCAATTTGATTTAATCAAAATTAATATTTCTATTAATAGTTATGTTGAAAATACTCAAACTATTCAAATTAATTATATAACTATGAATTCATTCAAATATCACTCAAAAATATTTTATAGCAGTGGCATCAATTTACAAATATTCAAAAGTTTCTAAAACAATTTTATCTGCAATTTTTGGATTTATAGATTTAAAGTTATTACAAATATACTCAAATCATCCATTTGAAATTTGAATATTTTAAATTTAGTTAAATTTGAATTTTGGCAGATCTACAATATTCTACATGTCGAGGGCTTTCCAAAAATATAAAGTTTGTTAATTTTGGATAAGTGGTTAAAAAGTTATGACATATCTAAGTGGCAGGGGCTTTTCTGCAAAACTGCCATTTAAACAATTAAAAGAAAACAATTTCCACGTCAGCGCTGACTGGATGCTGACTGGGCTCCGACGTGGCGAACTCTGATTGGCTCGGATCTAGGGTTAACCTGGGCCGTACGATCTTAAGAGGATTGGGCGGTCCAGATCTGATCATACCTCTTCGGCCTGGATCTAATCTGGGCCGTTGGTGGGAGATCGAACGGCCTCGGCCGCGTCGACCAGGACGTGGCGGCGCTGCTCCGCCGGGGTGGAGGACGACGGCGGCGTGGGCTCGGGCGTGGACGGCGCCGGAGCTGCGGAGGCTCCCCGGTCTCGAGGAGGCCACGACGATGTGCGGCGCGGGGTGCTGAAGACGATGGCGACGTCGGCCTCGAGCGGCGTATCTCCATGCGGCGTGGAGGAGCGGCCGAGATGATTCGGGCGCCACCGAGCTCCGGTCGGACGTGCCCCGCATGTTTTACTGCAAGGGAAGAGCGGGCAAGACGTCAGGGGGTGCGAGGGAGCAAGGGCAAGGCAATGGAGGGGGAAAACGGGTGGGGCAGAGGCTCACCTCGTCGAGGATCGAAGAAACGCGGCGGCAGACCGACGAACTCCGGCGAGCAAAATGCTCCGCCTGGGGGCACGGTTCAAGGGGAAAAGAGAGGGGACAGGTGGAGGAGGGTCGGGGCTACAAATAGGAAGGAGAGGGAGAGGTTTAATGGCCTTAATCGCACGAATTGAATAGGAATGAATCCGACCGTTTTCGGGCGAGGTCGGGGGCGGGATTTGGGGCGAGGTTGAAGACGACCCCTGACAGGTGGGTCCCGCCTGTCAGGGATTTTTCTTTTTCCTTTTTCCTTTTTTTGTTTTTTGTTTTTATTATTTTCTTTATAACTTTTGATTTGTAACTCCAAATGAGGTCAAACAAATTTCTAAAAATTTGTAAATTTTTTGTCTTTGTGTTAAACCAGTTGAATGAATGTTTTGAACATTTTTGAAAAATAATATTTTGGAATATTGCTTAAATACAAATTTGACACCTAAAGTCAATTTGATAATATATCTTAATTAAATTTTCTTTTAGCTAAATAAAATTTGTAAAATATCCACATTCCAATATGTTTAAATTTTAAGTCATTTAAACTCATTTTCAGATACTAAATTTCATTTTAGGCTTTAGTATAATACTAAATAACATAAAACATACTAAATCAAAATAAAAGGGAAAAAAAATAATGTATTCATCTTAATTCAAAATAATTTGTGCACCATTATATTTTATATTAAGATAATTCAATTGGAAACTTCATAACAACATTTGGAAAGATTTTAGTTATAATTTATTTCTTATTTAGAAGATATATTCCTGAAGTCATTTTATGTTTTGAAAATAAATGAAAATCATTTAAGCTAATGAAATGTTTATTTGGATAATTCATTAATTTTAATTTATGAAGTTATTAAAGTTATAACCTATAAACTTGAAATTAATAAAACCATGTTTTGAGTTCTGGTAAAAGATTGAAACCATTTGACAAATAGATCCCGTTTTTAAATATATTAAATGAATACTTGTAAACATTATTTTAATTTATGAATAGCTATGGCTAGGTTATTTAAATCAAATAGTCATAAAGAAACTTTTTATTACAAGGCAAAGATTTGAAAGTTTGTAAAACATTTGTCAAAATACATATGGAGGTTTCAAGAAATACAATGGATAATATAATGTTTAACTTTAAACAACTTTTTAAAGTAATGTTAAGCTGAGATATTTGAAATATTAAACTCTTTAATATGTTTGAAGTCTTTTATAGTTGATTTTCTTATGCATTTAATGTTTTATTTTAATCAAAACAAAAGTTTTAAATTTTAGTGATTTTTTAACATTATAAAATGCTGGGATGTTACACTGGTGCGCCGGCCCCCTGGTGGGCCTCTTGGCCCACCTGGGTCGGCCACCCAAGCCCCCACCGAATTCCCCTTGGGAATTTTGCCCTCTTGGGCCTTCTTTCGACCAGAAGGCCCATTTAGGGAAATCAGACTAAATAAATTCGAAAATAAATATATAAAATCATATTTGCATATTAATTACACTAATTAATATCAAACATATTATATATAATTTATTCTAGCTCCGAAAACTCTTTCGTCGCTGTCCGATCTCCATCGGACCCCTCCCGGGACGTTCCCGATGATCTCTTTCCTTTCCGGTTGTCTTGTCGAAACCCCTTAAGTGTGTTACCCTAGCGGTTCGATATAATAACAGGTATGATGAAAACTCCTCTATGATCAACGACTAACTCGTAGGCCTGGACCCCATGAATTAATCCCCGTGATATAACGAATGACTTTCATCTATCAAACCTGAACGCAAAGTCTTAAACCTTTTGAGATAGCAATACTTAGCATGTCCGAGCATCGTTCCATAGATATCTCCATACCTAATCCCGACCTCGTTACCGACAACGCTATCTTCTACTCGGCCATGATCTCATGTCTCCGCGACCTAGTCACATGCTTGCAAGCTCATTAGACACGATCTCACCGAGTGGGCCCGAGAGTATCTATCCTACTATGCGGACTTGCAAATTCCGCTCTTGACCCCTCGTCTAAACTACTCCTTTCCGATACCCAAAAGTATCACCGTTATTGTCATACTATTTAAGATACGACGTTTGGTGCGATCAAAGTATCTTCCAGGAATAACAATAAGAGTTGATCTCACGGTCAAAGGCGTAACGACTATGTCCTCCAAATCTGGGTATGTCCATCACATCGTTCTCCAACGATATGACTCCCATTGCCGACCGGCGCCATGCCCCATGATCGGGAAACCTCGATAATCAATCGCGCAACGAAACTAGTCTTAGTAGAGGCTACTAGGGACCTGGTTGTTTACGTATCACACCCGTATTAATCTTTCCGCTTAATACGGTTATAGCATGACACAAAAACTTATTATGAACAAACGAGATATGATAGAGATACACTTTATTAATTGCCTCTAGGGCATATCTCCTTCAGTCTCCCACTTGCTCTAGAGTACAAATTAATCTAGATTACAACTTGGTAAAAACTTAACACCCATAGCCAACTGGTGTTTTTCATGCTGATCAAGCGGGAGAGGCTTCGTCAGCGGATCTGGCACATTCAGATCCGTATGCACTTTGCAAATCTTCACATCGCCTCCCTGTACGTACTGACGTATCACATGGAAGCGTCGGAGAATGTGTTTGGCGGTAGAGTGAGACCTGGGCTCCTTGGCGTTGGCAATGGCACCCGTATTGTCGCTGTAGAGGATCACGGGGTCTTGCACGCTCGGGAACACTCCAAGTTCAATTACGAACTTCCTCAGCCACACAGCTTTATTCGCGGCTTCGCAAGCAGCAATGTACTCCGACTCCATTGTAGATTGTGCGACAATGGGTTGCTTCCCACTTCTCCAGCACACGGCGCCTCCATTCACCTAGAACACATAACCTGTCTGTGACTTAGAGTCATCGGGGTCTGAGCAGAAACTTGCATCTACGTAACCCGTTACGCCAAGTTCTTCATCGCAGCCACCATACACAAGGAACATTTCCTTTGTCTTATTGAGATACTTAAGAATGCTCTTAACAGCTATCCAATGCGGCATTCCAGGATTACTCTGGAACCGGCTTGTCAAACTTAGAGCTAATGCCACATCTGGTCTAGTACTCAACATTGCATACACGATCGATCCTATGGCTGAAGCATAAGGATGTTTAGTCATATCGGCCTTATCCAGTTCCGTTACCGGACACTGTGCCTTCCGCAATATCTTATTCTTGATAACCGACAGAGAACCCTTCTTTGCCTTCTCCATACCGAAACGCTTCAGTATTTTATCAAGATAAGTACTCTGACTCAGTGCTAATAGGCGCCTTGATCTATCACGATATATTTTTATGCCTAAGACATACGCAGCTTCTCCTAAGTCCTTCATGGAAAATTTACTGTTTAAATATTCCTTCACGCTATTCAGAAGTTCCACATCATTCCCAATCAGCAATATGTCGTCTACATACAGTGCTAAGAACACAACCGAGCTCTCACTCATTTTCTTGTAAATGCAGGTCTCTTCCAAATTTTGGATAAATCCAAAACCTTTGATTACCTCATCAAAGCGAAGATTCCAGCTCCGATATGCCTGCTTCAATCCATAGATGGATCGCTGAAGCTTGCACACCTTGTTAGCATTCACTGGATCGATAATACCTTCCGGTTGTACTATGTACAACTCTTTCTCAATGTTTCCATTTAGGAAGGCTGTTTTGACGTCCATCTGCCAGATTTCATAATCATAATAGGCAGCTACTGCTAACAAAATCCGACTAGACTTAAGCATCGCTACCGGTAAAAAAGTTTCATCGTAGTCAATCCCATGAACTTGTCGGAAACCTTTTGCGACAAGCCGAGCTTTATAGACGGTCACATTACCATCAGCATTAGTCTTCATCTTAAAGATCCATTTATTCTCGACGGCCTTGCGCCCTTCGGGAATATCCATCAAAGTCCACACTTTGTTATCATACATGGATCCTATTTCAGATTTCATGGCTTCAAGCCATTTCTCGGACTCTAGACTTGCCATCGCCTCCTTGTAGTTCGTAGGTTCGTCTTGTTCAACTAACATGACGGTGCAAACCATGTTGCCATACCATTCTGGTGCGATCCGAGATCTACCAGACCTACGGGGTAGAATACCTTCCTCGACAGTTTCTCCCACTCCTTCCATGGAGGATGTTTCCGGAATTGCTTCCGTTGCGCCACTTGGAATCTCGAGTTCAGGATCAACGATTTCATCGAGGTCTACCTTCCTCCCAATTCCTCCTTTCGCGAGAAACTCCTTCTCTAGAAAGGTACCGGTCTTCGCGACAAAAGTTTTGCCCTCAGCTTGGTTGTAGAAGGTGTACCCAACGGTTTCCCGCGGATATCCTACAAAGACGACTTTCTCCGACTTTGGTTCAAGTTTGTCGGGTTGTAGTTTCTTAACGTACGCCTCACAACCCCAAACCTTCAGAAACGATAACTTAGGCTTTTGGCCATAACATAATTCATACGGTGTCGTTTCAACGGATTTGGACGGAGCCCTATTTAAAATGAATGCGGTTGTTTCTAACGCGTAACCCCAGAAGGACACTGGCAAATCGGTAAGAGACATCATAGATTGAACACTATCCAGTAGATTACGATTACGTTGCTCGGACACGCCGTTACGCTGCGGTGTTCCGGCTGGCGTAAGTTGGGGTACTATGCCACAACTCTTCAGATGTGTGCCAAACTCAAAAATCAAGTACTCGCCACCGCGATCGGATCGGAGGTGCTTGATTTTCCTATTAAGCTGATTCTCAACTTCACTTTGGAATTCTTTGAACTTTTCAAAAGTTTCAGACTTGTGTTTCATCAAATAGATATAACCGTATCTACTCAAGTCATCAGTGAAGGTGACGAAGTAACGATAACCATTGCGTGTCGAAACGCTCATCGGTCCACACACATCTGTATGTATGATCCCAATAAATCCAACGCCCGTTCAACGAAACCTTTGAACGGTGTCTTGGTCCTTTTGCCCATAAGGCATGGTTCGCATGTATCGAGGGATCATAAATCCAACGAGTCCAAAAGTCCATCGGAGTGGAGTTGCTTCATGCGCTTTACACCAATATGACCAAGACGGCAATGCCACATATACATGACGGTATCATCACTACACTTGATCCATTTGGCTTCTATGTTATGGATATCAGTACTACGATCGAGATTCCACAAGAATAAACCGTTATTCTTGGGAGCATCAACATAAAAGATATCATTCATATAAATAGCACAACTGCTTGATACTGATTTAAATGAATAACCGTCTTGTAACAGGCAAGACCCACTTATAATGTTTACACTCAAGGATGGCACAAAATAACACTTATTTAAAACCAAAACTAATCCCGATGGTAGATGTAGAGGGAGCGTGCCGACAGCCACCACGTCGACTCTCGATCCGTTGCCGACGCGCATCATCACCTCATCCTTCGCCAGCCGCCGTCTATTCCGTAACTCCTCCTGAGAGTTACATATATGAGCAACAGAACCAGTATCAAATACCCACATGTTGCTCCGGGCGGATGTAAGGTACACATCTATAACATGTATATCAAATATACCTTGCTCTTTGTCGACCGTCTTGCCAGACTTCCTATCCTCCAGGTACTTGGGGCAGTTGCGCTTCCAGTGACCCTTCCCCTTGCAGTAGAAGCACTCCACGCTAGCTCTGGGACCAGATCTGTTAGTCTTGGGCTTGGCACTCATCTTGCCTTCCCTCCTGGACTTTCAGCCCTGCTTTCCCTTGCCACCGGATTTCTTAAAATCAACGGCCTTGTTGACCATCAACAGCGTGTGCTCCTTCTTAATCTCTACCTCAGTAGTCTTGAGCATCACGAACACTTCACCCAGGGACTTAGCCATGCCCTGCATGTTGTAGTTCATGACGAAGCGTTTATAGCTTGGTGGCAACGATTGCAACACCCTGTCAATCGCCAACTCATCGGGAATCTTGCATTCCAGAGCATTCCGGCGTTGAACGTAGCCAAACATCTTGACTACATGCTCGCTCACACTGCTATGCTCTTCCATCTTGGCCGAGAAGAAAAGCTCAGAAGCCTCATATCTCTTAGCCTTAGCCTGCGGCGCGAAGACAACCTTCAGATCAGAAATAATCTCGAAGGCGCTCATCTTCTCGAAGCGCTTATGCAGGTCGGCTTCCATGGCGTAGAGCATGCCACTCTGGACAAAGGCAGAGTCCTCCAATCTGGTCTGGAAGACCTTCTTCTCATCCTCAGAGGCATCATCTGCGGGAGGGTTACCTATGGCAGCCACAATGACGTAGGCCACCCTATGGGGAGTGAGGAGGATCCTCAGGTTGCGGAACCAGGCCATGAAGTTTGACCCATTGGTCTTAAGCTTTTCTTTCTCAAGGAACAGACCTAGGTTAAAGGAGGGGCGAGACATCTGCAATGAAATTTGCAACAACATAAAACTTTGTTCATAATAATTTTGAGTTATAGTATTTTTAGAAAATAACTAACATAACTCCCACTCAAACGAACATTCCTCCTGGTCGTTTAAGCGATTACACGACCCCCATCCATTGCACCACCCCTCATCATCAGAGCCGGCGACACAACTTCAAGAGTAGACAAAAGTCCGCCACACCAATTTTGTGACTCATGCTCGACCTTTCGGTTTTCCTGTTCCGAGGCCATATTTCTGAATATGCTAGGCTCGCCACCAAAGACCTCCACACTGACGCTTGTGCAACATGGCTTACACTCACTGTATGCGAACGACGAGATGTCTGACACCCGATCATCACGACCTGCCTCATAACGTAGAACTTTCTTGGTGGTGCGCGTTGGAGGGAGAACACTAGTGGTATTTTGAAGGGATCATCTTATATAGCTATAGCCGTGTAACTAATATATACTATATATACAATCACACAATATAAGATGCACACAAAACATCAAATGTAATGCAATGTGCTATAGTCCAATGCGCCATGGTCTTCTTGGCGCCCGTAGTTTATAAACAATTTAATAAAGCTACCTTGACCATATCACATAGCCCCTGCAAAATAAAGTTAGACGCTTCTACTTTATCTTTTGCATATTTTACGTGGCTTGGGGCTTTCGTAAATAGAACCGCTTCATACCTACGAATCTTATGACCACAACAACGATCCAATAATTGCATGTTTAAGCATCTCTTTCGGGCCCTCCATTGAAAATGCGAAGACCAACTAAAGAGAGAGAAACAGGCACCCGCCAGCCACATATACGGTACAAGCCGTATGTCAGTAGTGGAACCAGTCTCGCGTAAGCGTACGCGTAAATTCGGTACGGGCCGCTTCATCAACTCAATGCCGCTGGAATCACAAGTGCACGCTAGAGGGTAGCAAATAACAGGAACGGTGCCCCCGTGTAAAACACGGGTTCTAACAGCGTACAACTATATCTACGATAGATCGGCTCTGATACCACTGAATGGGGATCGTGTGCAGCAAACAAAAAAAAATCCTACCAACGATATCCTAAAAGCATGCCAAGATCTATTCTATGCAGATATAGTAGTACGTACGGAGATCGGAATACATACCCTTGTAGACCGAAAACGGGGATTACGTTCCCGCACAAACGTTGTCGATGAAGACCGACGAAGCCAACCTCAAGGTCGTGTAGAGGAAGCAGACCTCCGAGTACCGCTAGCGCAGCAACTCGCAGGGCGTCACACACGTACGGTGGAGACTACGACCTCCGAAGCTCCAGTCCAGGACGAGCAGCGGAAGATTTGGACCGGAACACCAGCAGCGCGGCAGCGGGCTATGGTGGAAGAGATCCCCCTCTCAACTCGGCGCAACTCCAACAAAGGGAATCGAAATCGAGAGAGAATTAGGGAATTAATTGGTGAATTAAAAGGCCAGGGGTGCCCCTTCTTATATAGGCTCCCAGGGGGGAGCCAACCTCCTCACCAGGCAATGTGGGACTATCCCCAGATGCCTGGTGCGGCCATGGCTGGTGCGCCGCCCCCCTGGTGGGCCTCTTGGCCCACCTGGGTCGGCCACCCAAGCCCCCACCGAATTCCCCTTGGGAATTTTCCCCTCTTGGGCTTTCTTTTGATCAGAAGGCCCATTTAGAGAAATCAGCCTAAATAAATTTGAAAATAAATATATAAAATCTTATTTGCATATTAATTACACTAATTAATATCAAACATATTATATATAATTTATTCTAGCTCCAAAACTCTTTCGTCGCTGTCCGATCTCCATCGAACCCCTCCCGGGAAGTTCCCGGTGACCTCTTTCCTTTCCGGTTGTCTTGTCGAAACCCCTTAAGTGTATTACCCTAGCGGTTCGATATAATAACAGGTATGATCAAGAATCCTCTATGATCAACGACTAACTCGTAGGCCTGGACCCCATGAATTAATCCCTGTGATATAACGAATGACTTTCATCTATCAAACCTGAACGCAAAGTCTTAAACCTTTTGCCATAGCGATACTTAGCATGTCCGAGCTTCGTTCCATAGATATCTCCATACCTAATCCCGACCTCGTTACCGACAACGCTATCTTCTACTCGTCCATGATCTCATGTCTCCGTGACCTAGTCACATGCTTGCACGCTCATTAGACACGATCTCACCGAGTGGGCCCGAGAGTATCTATCCTGTATGCGGACTGGCAAATCCCGCTCTTGACCCCCCATCTCAACTACTCCTTTCCGATACCCAAAAGTATCACCGTTATTGTCATGCTATATAATATACGACGTTTGGTGCGATCAAAGTATCTTTCAGGAATAACAATAAGAGTTGATCTCACGGTCAAAGGCGTAACGACTACGTCCTCCTAATCTGGGTATGTCCATCACATCGTTTGTTGGGGATATATCAACTAGGGGTATCTCCAACATGGATCAATCCGGCTAGTCCAGGGTGGCCCAAGGTTGGTAAGGCTGAAGCCTGCCGGGCGGCCCAGATAGCTGACGTACAAGGAAGTAGGCGGATGGTCCAAGGAAGGCGGAAGGCTGAAGCCCATCAAGCGACCAAGCCCAAGACGAAAGGCGGCAACTAAGCCGGCTAGGTCTAGGACTCTGATTACTTGCCGGACAAGTACTTGCCTTGTATCCTGGGGTCTGGCCGCCTATATAAGCCGGCCACCAGGAAGCCTTTAGGGCACGCTCCAATACGCAGCATACACATTGTAACATGTTCACGGCTATTGCCTCATAGTGAATTATAGCAGCACGTAGGATCTCGCCACCGCTGCGGGATCTGAAGCTGGGTAAACTCGCCGTGTTCAATCGCGTCCTCGACGACACCAACCTTCTTCCCCACAATCCATACGTAGGCTAGAGGCCCCCCCGTCTCCTATCAATTATGCCGATACTACGACAGTTGGCGCCCACCGTGGGGCCTAGGGTTCCTGGCGTCACGTTCCAGGCGGGAACACTTGGCGGCGTGGGCAAGCAGATCGCCGTCGGCCGCATCACTAGGTATGGCGGCCACAACTGTGTCAACTCGGATGAGTCCTGGCTCCCGGCGGACGACTACCTTATCGGATGCGCAATCATACCGATCGGAGGGATCGACATCTTCATCGGGTAGACGCAAGAGGCGTACGGCCTACCGCGTTTCTACAACCCCACCCACCAACCCTTCAACCAAGAAGTCGACTGACAAGATGGATCTGAATCCGCCTTCTCCGAGGAGTCAGCAGAATCTGATTTCCACTTCGTCGGAGTTGTCGGACTGGGATCCGACTCCCAGCCGGAAAACAACGATCCTGAGTCAATCCTCACTGCTCTCCAAGAGGATGCGATGTCAGATGCCGGATCCATATCTACCGTTCAAGTCAACGTAGACTCTGACTCCGATGATGATGCTAGTCTCTTCGAAGAGAAGATCAAAACCCGCTTTTCCAGTGGTAATCCGGCTCCTTCAGAAGGCACAACGGATACTGACATGCCTGACAAGCTGGCAATGATGGTTGTCATCGGTCACGAGACAACCCCAGTTGCTTCTGAAACGCAAAACAAGCCGACGGAAGATGCCGGCGACACCACTGCCGGTCAACTCATTGAAAGTTCCGACAAGGTGCGCGCAAAGAAGAAAACTGGCCTCGAGAAAGGCGGCAGCAGCAAACCCACGGATTTGCTCTCCGTCATCAAAGAAGTAGACGAAATCATGAACACTCCGGTGAATAAAGACACCCCACTCGACGAAGTGGAAGATCTTAGGATCAACATGCTTAAGCACTCTGACTTCCTGCGAAAAAGAGAGGAGCACGTTGAGAGCCTTGCAAAGAAGATCGAGAAAGAACAAGAGAAGATGTCGGCTAAAACAAGCCGGCAGCTCTTCGAAGAAAAAAGGTCATCAAAAAACCGCCGTGACAAGGAGCCGCCAACGCGTGCAACAACATCGGCTCAGGATCTCGGGTTCGACTGGCGCACGACACCACAGCCGTGGACAGGAGGGGAGATGTCGTCTTCTGCACCCCCATCCTTAACGCTGCCGCCGCGCTAGACACCTTAGATGACAAAACTTGCACGGCGGAAGAAAAGCTGGCCAATGCAAGAAACTTCGTGAGCAAGGCCCTCGAGCAACAAGCTCGCGCTGACTTCTACGGCCACATGGCGGATGCCCGCGTTGGAGACCTAGAGTCCAAGTCAGGAAAGTGCAGAGCCGCACCTGGCGCTGACCCCGAAGGCCCGTCTGGCTCCAGTAGCCATGGCGACAAAAGGAAGGCAACGCCACCTCCAAAGAAGACGCCACCGCCAAAACCAAGGCGGGACGAGCATTCAAGGACAGGAAGCAGAGGAGACCTGCCACCTCCAGCCCAGCCAAGACGCGACAATGGCGGTAGCCAGGTCAACGGACTGCCGCCTAGGAAGGATGCCGGTAACGACCCTCCCAAGAGAGATCGAAGTCGGTCCCCGCAGCGTAGCACTGGCAGCAAGAGGAAGGAGGCGGCAGAAGGGCCCAGGCGCAGCATAAGCCGGACAGCGCAGGACGAGCCAAACGCAAACAGAGGCGCACAGCAGCTCGATCCAAAAGACGCGCGACACCGCCTACAAGACATAGCAAGAGGGAAGGAGCCGCTCTATTCTGGTCCAACGTGCTTTGGCGACGCCATCCGCAGAGAGCCGTTCCCTAAGGACATGACGTCAGTGTCAAAAAATTGTCATAGGTACAATGGCCTCGTTAAGCCGGATTCATGGCTAGCCGACTATGCCATGCCCATAGAAATTGCCGGCGGAAGCAGTTATATTGCCGTCCGTTACCTACCTCTCATGCTAGAAGGCACAACAAGGGCTTGGATCGACAACCTTCCAGAAAAATCTATCCATAGCTGGTACGACATGGAAAAGGTTTTCTCCCAGCACTTCCAAGGAATATACAAGCGTCCAAATACCTACACGGATTTGCAGCGCTGTATTCAGAAGCCGGACGAAACCATGACAGACTTTGTCAGCCGTTGGATCTCCGAAAAGGCCAACTGTCATGGTGTTTCGGACGCACAGGCTATCCATGCCTTCTACACGGGCCTGTAGAAGAAGTCTATGCTCCGTCATCGGCTCGTCCGCGAGCAAATCACGGACCTTGGCGAGATGCTCAACCTAGCCGCCCATTACGTGGCAGCGGATGACGACGCCCGCGACGATGATCCAGACGTCAGCATCGTGCCAAAACGAAGCAACAAACGCAAGCAGGCGGCGGATGACAAAGCCGGACCTTCCAACGAGGTGGCCGCCGCATTCCAAGGGAATGCCGGTAAAAAGAAGTGGAAAAATAAGAAGGATAATCGCGACGCCGGCTCAGGGCCTAAGGCAACGCGTATCACTTACGAACATGCCAAGCTTCTACCATGCCCTATCCACTCCTCACTTGGCAAGGTCAACCATATGCTCAGCGAGTGTCGTTTCATGGACGACTTCCAAAAAGGACCCCACAGTTGGCTGGAAGTCAAAGAAGTACGACAAGAAAGACAACAAGGATGACGAGGACGACGACGACATGTCTATCTCAAGCGAAGATGACGCGGCCGCCAAGAAAAAGAAATCATACCCGAAGGTCAAAGAATCTCTCGTGTGCTTTCTAGGCACACCTTCGGCTAATGCGGATAAGGCGGAGATGCGCGAACTCAACGCGACAATGCCGGACGTCCCTCAGTATTTGAACTGGTCCGAGGCGACGATCACCTGGGACCGGTCCGACGACCCTGATCACGTTCCTCACCCAGGCAAGTACGCCCTTGTCGTCGATCCCATTGTCGACAACTTCAGGCTCACAAAGGTACTCATGGATGGCGGCAGGAGCCTCAACATCATGTACTACGATACACTAAGCCGTATGAACATGTCAGA
This sequence comes from Poa annua, assembly GCA_026929855.1. Lineage (NCBI taxonomy): Eukaryota > Viridiplantae > Streptophyta > Magnoliopsida > Poales > Poaceae > Poa > Poa annua. The sequence continues at coordinate 78,400,461 of CM049429.1, forward strand.
GGATCAGCTTGACCATAGCAACCTCACTTTTCACGGCATAGTACCCGACAGGCAAGCAAAGTCAATGGGGAGCATTAGGCTGAAGGTAACTTTTGGACCAAAGGAGAACTACCGCTCAGAGTTCCTCCGGTTCGAAGTTGTCCCCTTCAAGAGAACCTATCATGCAATCTTCGGACGACCGGCTTTCGCCAAATTCATGGCAAGGCCGTGCTACATATACAACAAGCTCTAGATGCCGGGAGAAAACGGAACCATCACGATTTCCGGCAACTTCAAGAAAGCCAAGGAGTGCTAGCGTGGTATGGCCGTCTTCGCAGAAGCCGTCATCCACAAGGAAGAACTCGCACTACTTGAGGCGGACCCAGACAACTCCATGCCCAAGCCAAAGATTGATGTCAAGAAGACCTTCGAAGCTTCAGAAGACACCAAAAAGGCAGACCTCATCCCAGGCGACAAGTCTAAGCAAGTCGTCATCGGCTCCAACCTTGACAGCAAATAGGAAGGCGCGCTCGTCGAGTTCCTCCGTGAGAATCGTGACATCTTTGCATGGTCGCCTTCCGACATGCCTGGTGTACCGAGGGAACTTTCCGAGCACTCACTCAACGTCATAAAAGGATCCAAGCCGGTGAAGCAAGCAACAAGGCGCTTTGGAGATGAGAGACGCAAGGCTATAGGAAAGGAGATAAATAGGCTGAAGGCCGCCAATTTCATCAAAGAAGTTGTGCACACTGATTGGGTGACAAATCCTGTACTTGTCCCAAAGAAGAATAAAGAGCTGAGGATGTGTATTGACTATACCGGTGTTAACAAGTGCTGCCCAAAGGATCCCTTTGCGCTGCCCAGAATTGACCAAGTCGTAGACTCCACAGCAGGCTCCGAGCTGCTTTGTTTTTTGGACGCCTACTCAGGGTACCACCAAATCAAGATGAGAGAGTCGGATCAGCTGAAAACATCTTTCACCACTCCTTACGGGACTTTCTGCTACATCATGATGCCTTTTGGACTGAAGAATGCAGGGGCAACATACCAGCGCTGTATGCAGAATTACCTGCACGAACAGATCGGACGCAATGTTCACGTCTACGTAGACGACATTGCGGTGATGTCGAAAAAGAAGGCAGATCTCCTAAAGGATTTAGAAGAAAATTTTCAGAATCTCCGGAGGTACCAGATGAAACTCAATCCCGCCAAGTGTGTATTCGGCGTCCCAGCCGGCAAGCTGCTCGGGTTTATCGTCTCAGAACGAGGGATCGAGGTTAATCCGGAGAAGATCAAGGCCATCCAAAACATATCCAGACCTACTTGTCTGAAGGACGTGCAACGCCTAGCCGGATCGGCAGCGGCCGTCAGTCGTTTCATAAGCCGCCTAGGGGAAAAGGCAATGCCTCTCTACCGGCTATTGAAGAAATCCGACAACTTTGAGTGGACAGCAGAGGCAGATGCCGCCTTACAGCAACTTAAGGAGGCCTTCACATCCGCTCCAATATTGGCAGCGCCTCGATCGCATGAACCAATGCTGCTCTACATCGCGGCAACGGGAGCAGTTGTCAGCGTTGTCTTGGCTGTGGAAAGAAAAGAGAACGAGGCCGCGACGTCTGAGCAACGGCCGGTTTACTTCATCAGTGAAGTCTTCTCCGCCTCCAAGCAGAGGTATCCACATTACCAAAAGCTGGCGTATGGTGTTTTCTTCGCCGCCAGAAAGCTCAGGCATTATTTCCAGGAGCACACAGTGCAGTAGTCAGCAAGGCACCGTTGGGTGACATAATCAACAATGCAGAGGAAACAAGTCGAGTCGCCAAATGGGGCATCGAACTTGCCGCCTTTGATATAGTCTACAAACCACGGACCGCCATTAAGTCTCAAGCATTGGCAGACTTTGTTGCCGACTGGACAGAAGCCATGGAGGAGACAACACTCCCCGAGTCGGAATATTGGGTAATGCACTTTGACGGATCAAAGATGCTCAAAGGCTCGGGGGCTGGAGTCGTTCTACGCACACCAAAAGGCGACAAGCTCAGCTACGTGTTGCACATTCATTTTACAGCAACAAATAACGTCGCAGAGTATGAAGCTTTGCTTCACGGGTTGCACGTAGCAAACGACCTCGGCGTCAAGAGAATCCTCTGTTATGGTGACTCGGATTTGGTCGCGCAACAAGTAAGCGGAACATGGGACGCGAAAAGCGCAACAATGGCGGCATACAGGGCCAAAGTTGATGAATTCGCCAAAAACTTCGCGGGCTATGAAGTCCGGTATGTTCCAAGAGCCGAGAACGAGGCAGCAGACACACTTGCCAGACTAGGGTCAGAGCGCAAAAAGGTACCGAAGGATATTTTCCTGGAACATTTGCACAAGCCGTCCATTAAGGGCGCCGACTTGTTGGACCCCAATGCAGAAGAGCCAGTAGAAGCAGCAAGTCTCGCTGTCTACTCGATACAGCCGGATTGGACTGTCCCATACCTCGATTTTCTAATCGACGACAAGTTGCCGGAGGACGATGAGGTGCTAAAAAGGCAGATCATAAGGCGAGCCAAGGCATTCACGATAATAAAAGGAGAGCTATATAAGCGAAGCACGTGTGGTATATATCAACGGTGCATACAGCCGGAAGAAGGCCAGGAAATCCTTAAAGACATACATATTGGTACCTGCGGGCATCACGCTTCCGCACAGTCAATTGTGTCCAAAGCTTTCCGCCAAGGCTTCTACTGGCTTACCGCCAAAGAAGACGTCGAGAACATCGTCAAAACATGCAAAGGCTGCCAATTGTACGCCCGACAACCTCACATGCCGGCACAAGAGCTTAGGACAATTCCAATCACCTGGCCGTTCGCGGTCTGGGGCTTAGACATGGTTGGTCCCTTCAAGAAGGCACGTGGTGGATACACCCACCTATTGGTCGTTGTCGACAAGTTCACCAAATGGATCGAAGCTAAGCCAATCAGCAAACTTGACGCGCGAACAACTTCCACACAGCATTATCACTGATAATGGCAGCAACCTGTCTCAAGGCGACATAGAAGAATACTGCAGCGATTTAGGTATCCGGCTTGATTTGGCATCCGTGTCACACCCAAAATCTAATGGACAAGTCGAGCGTACAAACGGCCTAGTCCTCTCAGGACTTAAGCCTCGTCTCGAAGCTCCGTTACATAGGGCAGCCGGTGCTTGGGCAGAAGAGCTACAGTCGGTACTCTGGAGTTTGCGCATAACGCCAAATAAATCTACCGGCTACACTCCTTTCTTCTTAGTATATGGCGCGGAGGCGGTGCTACCTACCGACATGAAATACGATTCCCCAAGAGTTCAAGCCTACATCGAGCAAGACGTAGAAGGTGCAAGACAGGATAGCCTAGACCTGCTAGACGAAGAAAGAGACGTTGCTCTACATCGCTCCGCCTTGTACCAGCAGCAACTCCGTCGCTATCATAGCCGGAGAGTGCGGAAGCGAAGCTTCAGAACAGGTGACCTGGTTCTCCGCCTAATTCAAGACAGAAAAGTCTTGCACAAGTTATCCCCGCCATGGGAAGGACCGTTTATCGTCACAAAGGCGCTGCTCAATGGTTCCTACTACCTAGCCGACATCCGCGACGTAGAGGAAAAGAAAAGGCGCAAGAAGGCGGCAGGAAGAAAGGGAACCAAGCGCAAAAGAGGCATTGACGATCCGTTCGAACAAACAAGACGGCCTTGGAACATTGAGCAGCTACGTCCTTTTTACACTTAGCAATTTATAATTGTAATAAGTCATATATGATTATGAAATAAAAGTCTATGGTTCCTCATCTGTGTTGAGAAGCATGCCATCTTTTGTCCTTTCTTACAGTCATATACAACCTATGTATCTAACTAAGTTACCTTCTTTTTAGCTCCGTGCAAAGGTTCAAACTGGTAGATACTTGCAGCTTTCGAGCCAACCCAAAGCAAAAATCAACTTTTTACGCCGCCTAATTCCTTTACCACTGCTTACTTATATGTGGTTCGCCTAGTAGTATGTCCTTGGCACCAACATGTTGGCTTTGGTTTCTGATACTAAACAAATGGTTTAGCCCTGGTTGTTTCAGCTAAAGTTTCCGGCTGCGGTTCGCCAACATACAAAAAGTCAAGCATATAAGTCATGGTAAAATTAAGGCGGGCCATATAAAATAAGGCAAAATAAAACTTGTCGGCTAGCTCCCCGCCTAGCAGAACATCTCCCAAAATATAAACAAATATTACAGGTTAAGTTTGTACTGTTTCAGGGGCAGGAAAAGGCTGACAATCATGCCTGAAGAGAGGCAAGAAAAGGAAACTACAGCTCGGGGGGGGTGCCTACATCAGACTTGGGGGTTGGCAACTCCAGCCCCAGAACTATCACTCCTCTCCGCCTCGGCCGTACCGGCAGCTCCAACTTCTCCAGCAGCAGGCACAGGATGGCGCCGGTAGAATGTCGAAGTGTCAACCATATCGGCAACACGCGTGGCGTAGCCGGCAACGCTGTTCAGCACAGCGGCCGGATCGACCTCGCTGCCGTCTTCATAAGAAGACGGCATGCCTTCGGTGACAGCCTCTATCTCCGCCTCGGGGTAGTGCGCCATGAAGAGCCCCAGCGCTGTCTTGGCACCACCCCGCACCGCCGACTTCAGCGAGCTCTTGTGAAGCTTCGTGGCTTGCTCCAACATATTGGGCACATCGCTGAATTCGGACGGCTCCTGGCTGCCGGAAGAAATGAAGAACTTCGCGGCAAACCGTTTGGACGCCGCCAATGTCTCGGTGATCAGCTCACCCAGACGCGCAAGGCGATCTAGGCGGGGGCTGACATCCTTGTCGTCGCCTAAACCGGCAGGAACTATATCAAAGAATAAAAGCGTCAGCTTGGTCTAGGCTAAGCAAAGTGACGAAAGCAAAATGAGGAGTGAGAAATTACCAAGGGCCGAGTTATGGAAGGCGGACAACTCAATCATATGAGCCGCCACCGCGTCCTCAGCAGTTTGGGCGCGAGAAGTCTGCTTGGATATTTCCTCGGCAGCCGCCTTCTCCGCCTCCGCCAACCTTTTGCGCAGGCTATCCAGCTCCCCAGTAAGCTGGCTAGATTCCTGCGTAAATTTGAGCTGTTGGGCCTCCATCTCCTTCTGGTGCTCCTCCTTCATTACCAAGTTGGCGGCCGCCAAATCGGAAGCTTCATTCATAACAGCTTGCATGTCAGTAAACGCCTTCAGTATATCCTGAGCGTGATCTAGCAGCTCTACAATATGGATTCATTAGCTAAAAAATTGGCGGCAGCACAAATTGGAAGATGGCGAAAAGGCAGAAGAAATAATTCTACCTTCGTCTTTTTGGCGGGCCGCCTCCAATTCGGCAATCCGCTGGTCCTTGGCCTCGCAATCCTTCTTCAGGTCGCGGTACCGTTGGTTTATCTCGAATCGAGAGGAGATAAGCTCAACATTGGCAGAAAGGAGGCCCTGCTGGCAAGGACAAAGGCATATAGCATATCGTCAAAAAACCACTAAGCCGGCAGTCAAATTTACTCGACTTGCCATCTAAGTGCTCGGGGGGGGGGGGGGGGGGGGGGGGAGACTATGTATATGCCGTAAAGATAGAAAAACTTACAGACATGTCGCCCTCCAAGTCAGCAAATGCCTGGGAGGCAAAGTTGGCAAAAGCAAGGGTAGACTCCTTGGCCGCCTTAAAAGTGGACCAAGGATCCCTGACTCGGCCGCCTCCCACAACCGGGACTGCCCTATGCGTCCCGCCGGCAATCACCTCCAGCAGCTCCTCCTTGGCGGCATGAGATTGGACGGCTTCATTGGCCGTAGCCTCAGCCGCGGGAAGGGGAGTACCGGCGGTGCGGCCCGCGGAGGAAGTCGCCGGCGCCGGACCGAAAGCCGGAGCCTAGGGCTGGCGGCGAGCATCGCTCATAAAGCCGCCAGCCTGGGGCTGGGGAGTTGGCGGCATGGTAGCAGGCGAGCTGCCTTGGGGCCGCTTTCCCTTGGAAAGGAGTCTGGTCGGCAACCTGGAAGTTGCCACCCGCTCCCTGTCAATAAAGCAAGCACAGTCAAATGAATGCCGGCAACAGAGGAATTCGACAATCATATAAGGCGAAAATGAGTACCTTCGGGGGATGTTAATCCCCGCGTTCTCGTCGAGATCGACGAGCACCGGCATTGCAGCCGATGCGGTCCGTTTCTTCCTCTCGGCATTGACCGTAGAGGAAGCAGCGCCAGACGCCTTGCGCTTCTTGGTCTTCCCGGCTTCCAGCTCGTAGAAGTCGGGAGCCAGGTCATCCTCCCCCAGGGCAGAGAGCTGAGAAAAAGAGCAAGCGTTAATAAGGCTCTAGTTAGCCGGCCAAAGCCGTCAAAGGAGGGCAACGAGCAAGACATTTTACCTCGAGGGGAGGGTTGTCGTGGGTGAGCATGGGCACGCCTTCCGCCGCCTTCACCAGCCCCGCTTTGACAAGGCTGCGAAGTCAGAACGCCAGGTCGGCGACCGGTAACCCTTCTTCGCTTACGCGAAGAGAGGCTGTGGCAGTAGGCGAATACTGACACATTTTGTGCGGGCTGTACCGCAGGGGCAGTATCTGCCGGCTAAGCCAGCAGATGATGGTGTCCACCCCATCCAGCAAGGGAGGGGACATCGTGCGGGTGAGGAACTCGATCTGCCTTTGAACAAGGCGGAGCTTCTCCGTCAGCTTGGGCACCGCCTCGTCCCAGCATGGTCTGGGCATAGGTGGCGCGTTGACAAAGTCCGGGACGCCAAATTGGCGCCCCGGCGCTGCCATGTCTTGGCAGTAGAAGAAGGTGGACGTCCAGCCCTTGACGGACTCGAGGTATGGTATCTTGGGATATCATTGGCGTCCTTGGCGGAAGTTGAAAGTAACACTGCCGCAGGTCGCCAGTCCACCGTCCGGCACAGTCTGGCACCGGCAACGAAAGCAGTATCTGAAGAAGTCTAAACTAGGCCTAATACCTAGATAGCTCTCGAACAGAGCGGTGAAGCCGGCTAAGACTAGAATGCTGTTGGGCGCTATATTGTGGGTCTGGAGCCCATAGTGATCTAAGACCTCGCTAAAGAAGGCGGAAGACGGTAGCGCCATTCCCCTAACTAGGTGGGAGGTAAGGATTACCCGTTCCCCGGCTTTCGGAGCTGGGATAACGTCTCCAAAGGCGGATCTCCATTGGCAGTCCTCCCGGGTGGGGAGGTAGCCAACGGCCTCCAGGTCTTGGAGGTGGTCTTTGTCGACTATGGAGGGGAGCCAGTAGCGTGACCCGAGGTCAGCCGCTTCCTCCTCCTCGTCGACGGGAGCGCCTCCCGCCGCCGTCGCTGCGGCAGAAGATGAAGGGGCGAAGGAGACCGCCGCCGGCACGCGCGCGGTGGGAGTCAGAGAAGCGATGGTGGCGACATTGCCCGTCGCCGCCGCCGTGGGGCGTGAGGTCGCGCCGCCCATCACTGCCGCGGGGATGGTTTCGGTCGCCGGAGCGCCGAAGGCCACGGAGGGGATGTCGTGGCCGGTGGACATCGCCGTGCGCGAAGGTCGTCGGAGGAGAGTGCTCGCTGGAGTTCGCTCGGAGTAAGAAGTGGGAAAGTGGTAGAGCAAGGGACCGAGGAGAGCAAGGGCAGAGGTGCAAAAATGAACCGTTCGGTTCCCTATTTATAGGTCCGGGCGTTGCTCCCTGTGCAAACGGCGTTTTTAGTCGGACACGTGTCCAGCATCCGCCGCGGCGCATGATCGCACGATCTCCACGCCTCCTCTTTTCCCGCGATTTTGTGATCATGGCGAGATTCCCGCCTAGGCCGGTTTCAAACTGTCGTGAGCCGGCTAAGCGGTGTCCGTCAAGAAATATGCTCGGTGAAATTACGAGCTAGCCGTCTTTTTCCATGTTGGTTAAAGGCGGCCGTGTGTCAATATCGGGACACACGTACCCCATTGATTTTCAGAATGGTTCAAGTCCTGCAGACGCCAACATTGACGCATATAGAATCAAGAAGAAGCCGGCGCCTGGAGAACTCCAACCTTTCTGGGGGCTAATGTTGGGGATATATCAACTAGGGGTATCTCCAACATGGATCAATCCGGCTAGTCCAGGGTGGCCCAAGGGTGGTAAGGCTGAAGCCTACCGGGCGGCCCAGATAGCTGACGTACAAGGAAGTAGGCGGACGGTCCAAGGAAGGCGGAAGGCTGAAGCCCATCAAGCCACCAAGCCCAAGACGGAAGGCGGCAACAAAGCCGGCTAGGTCTAGGACTCTGATTACTTGCCGGACAAGTACTTGCCTTGTATCCTGGGGTCTAGCCGCCTATATAAGCCGGCCACCAGGAAGCCTTTAGGGCACGCTCCAATACGCATCATACACATTGTAACCTGTTCACGGCTATTGCCTCATAGTGAATTATAGCAGCACGTAGGATCTCGCCACCGCTGCGGGATCTGAAGCTGGGTAAACTCGCCGTGTTCAATCCCGTCCTCGGCGACACCAACCTTCTTCCCCACAATCCATACGTAGGCTAGAGGCCCCCCCCCGTCTCCTATCAATTATGCCGATACTACGACATCGTTCTCCAACGATATGACTCCCATTGCCGACCGGCGCCATGCCCCATGACCGGGAAACCTCGATCATCAATCGCGCAACGAAACTAGTCTTACTAGAGTCTACTAGGGACCTAGTTGTTTACGTATCACACCCGTATTAATGTTTCCGCTTAATACGGTTATAGCATGACACAAAAACCTATTATGAACAAACGAGATATGATAAAGAATACACTTTATTAATTGCCTCTAGGGCATATCTCCTTCAGAGCTTCCACCACTTCTCTTCTTGTCAAGTTGGTCGGATCATGCGGCTTGTATCCAACTTGAATGATGCGCCACAACTCGATTGAAGAGCTGCACACATGAGACTTCATCACATATTTCCATTGAGAGAATGTGTAATCTTTAAGCAATGGGGGATCTCCCCTATGAGAAATTTGCAGATGAGGAATAATGGGATCAGGGGTATGGTATTTGGGATGGGGGAGGAGTGGCGTTGTAGCCTTTAGGCACTTCATCTTGGGAAGATGGAGTGTTTTGATGGTTTGAGGAACTACTAGCATCACCCTTCCCATCCAAAGGCAATTGCTTTCCCTTTATCAATTCAGGGTCCACATCGTGAGTAATGCCTGGAAGCACCAGAGGCTTTGAGGGCAATGCAAGGGAGGTTTCCTTTGATGTCTTGAGAGTCTCAAGCATATCATGAAACTTCTTGAACTCGGTTTGTATGGACGGTGCCAAATTTGTTTCCAAAGAGGTGATATCGGCCATAGTGGCACCTTTCTCTTGCATTGCTGCCAAAGTCGCGGCGTTCGTTTCGGTAACCTCGTTCGGGTCAACTTACATTGTCCAAGGTTGGTCTCAAGCGGTGAACCTTTTAAGAGACAACCTGGCTCTGATACCAATTGAATGGCAGTTGACCACCTAGAGGGGGGGGGGGGGGTGAATAGGTGGTGACCAATTTTTATATCTTTTTCAGTTTTAGGCTAGCGGAAAGTAAGTTGTCTATATGTGCGACTAGATGATACAAGTGATAGACAACAAAGAAACTAAGCAAGTACATGAACTGAAGATGCGGTAAAGGAGAGTGGAACAAGGCAACCGTAGGAACTCGAAGACGGCGATTTTATCCCGAGTTCCACCGCATAGGTGTACGTCTCGTTGGAGGGGTGTGAGCTACCACAAAGGTTTGCTCAACGCCACAAAGGCCTCAGCCTATTCTCCTGTGAATTCGACTACAAAGGTGCGAATTCACGTTTCCACCAAGGACTCCTTTAAGGGCGGAGAAGGTCCCGTACAAATTCGTCAGGCACACACCCACAACTGAATTGGGGGCTCTCACAATGACCACAACAGGTCACTTCCACAAAGGATCAAAACACACAAGATTGAACCTAGCTATCTACAAAGGAACTCTAGATTTGTTGCCCCTCAAGAAATAGAGGGGGGAAATCAAAACGCTTTGGTGGAGTTGTAGATCGGTGGCTTCTCCCTCGGACCCCCAAGTATGAAATGATTTGAGTGGCTAGATTGGGAGATCCGGAAGAAACGAGCTTCAGCACCAATGGAAGATAGAGAATCTTGAAGCTTTTTAACTGCTGGAGGTAGGTGGAGGGGTATTTATACCCCTCCCCAAATTCTGCCCGTTGTACAGCCGCCAGCTCGAAAATCTCCGGGTTGAGGTACGGAGATCTCCGGACTCCGGATATCTCCGGCAGTATTTCCGGTTACGCTGGGATCAGGGTCAGTGCTGATTGATCTTCTAGACTTGGCAGAAAATCCCCTATCACTCGGAGATCTCCGGACTGGGGCTCGGAAATCTCCGAGTGTCGGAAATCTCCCAGAGCTTTTCCGGCTTAGCTTGAGTTGGAGTCGGTGCGCTCAGACAATCTGGATTTAGTCGAAAAACTGCTGCCACTCGGAGATCTCCGGATTGGGGCTCGGAAATCTCCGAGCACCGGAAATCTCTGGGAGCATTTCCGGCTAAACATGATTTGCAATCAGTGCGCTCTGAAGTTCTTGACTTGGTGAATTTCTTGTTCAGCTCGGAGATCTCCGGTCTGGGAACCGGAAATCTCCGGGATCTGGAAATCTCCTGCTGGATTTTCTGATGAATAACCAAGTGATGCAGTACTGAAAACCAGGCAATTTTAAGTGTTCACTCTTATCCACCAACTTGTACTAGAACCTGCATAGTTCATCACAAACATTAGAACACCTTTTGTGTTGTCATTAGTCATCAAAATATGGGAGTGCAAAGAATGCACTTTCAGATGTAGATCGAAGCCAATACCCTCACCACGTATGTTATCAACGTCGCCAAAACGATAGAAAGTGCCCCCGCCTTGAGCGCGTCCATCATCACATGTCCATCGTTGAGAACTTTCTGGTCCACGCCCCCGTCCACCATCATCGATGTGGTATATGCAAATGTCGCTCTAGCTGAAACTGTCCACTGGTTGCTTGAGCTGATGCACACCTCCAAGATTTGATGCGCCCAAGGAGCAACAATACAAAAGCGCCGCCATCATCCGATCAACTCATCAAGGGTTTTCCCTGGAGGTAGCGCGGGGAGGTGGGAGCTTCACCTTGGTGATGTCTTAAGGAAGGGGAGGGTACAGAAGGTGTCACCATCACCAACTCTGGTCACCGACAGAACCCGGGGTTTACACCTAGGTTTGCCAGCATGTCTTCGTCCCACAACCTATACACGGCTAATTGCTCCTTAATCATAAGTTTTGCCCATCTCCATAGTTGGAAGTTGTGGATTTCTCCATCCTTACTAACATGATACGATGAAGGGGATTGGTTTGGGACGAAAGGTTTCTTATGGCTGCGGGAATAGTATGGTTCCAAATATCAGGGTGGAGAAAATAATGCAGCTGAGCCATATAATGCGGTATACAAGCATGTCACGGTTGAAACTACCAAATTGGATGATGTTTTGTCATATGAAGATTGTGATGCAATCCCGTCCCGAATCCGATCAAGGTGGGAGCTTTTTCCTGGTTGGTAATTCTTAGAAGACAAAATGCCACTCGACATTGGTTGTGGATCGCGCCATGGGGTTCATTAGCTAGCCCCCCCCCCCCCCCCCCCCCCTCCCCCCTCACACACACAAGCAAAGTCAAATTTCTAGGACCGTCATCAAACATTGGTCGGGCTTCCAGGAAACAAGATGACGCTAGTAAAACTATGTGTTATTGGACTGGTAAATCTGAAACATGGCTCACTATCATTTGGGCGGCTTCGATACAATCACTCTTGGGGTCATGGATTGGACGAAAAACGAGACTTGAAAGAGTTCTTAAATACTTCAACAACTTTAAATAAGTGATGATGTTCTGTAAGATGTGAGCGAACATAGTTTGGCTACGTCCCGGCCAAATATCCCTCTAGGCGACCTCGATCGACCAAAAAAATGAGTCCAAGGTATTGTCTTGGTTTGGATCAAATCCCGGTCATATAGTCGTGTTGGGAGGCCTCAACTCACCTATGAAGTTGGCTCGATTATGTCTCTAGATCGGTTAATCATCCTTCTAGCTCTTCGTGACTCGGTCCAGAATTTAGTTTTAACGAAAAACAATATTTCAAGGATCTATCCTTGTACTTAAACGCGGCGATGAATAAGCAAGTTCACTCGGTCTACTAACCAGGGGAAGAAGAAAGCTTCCTTCCGCAACGAGGAGACATACTTCCACACCGTCAATCACTTCGGTTCCTTCCGCAACCAGGGGAAGAAGAAAGCTTCCTTCCGCAACGAGGAGACGTACTAAGCTCCAATCGGGCTTAGTGCAGCGCAACGCAAATACTCGACATACATGAGGAATCAAAGACTCATCACCAAGTTGGTGTAAAAGACAAGTCATGATAGCTTGTTCTGGAATCCCTGAGATCTTCTTGTAAAATGATTTAGATTGGATCTAGCCATATCTTTGTAAATGCACCGACTCAACGCTTTCTAACACTAAATTCCAACCCGTCTATATAAGTGGGGGACCTTGCGAGTCGTATCAGAATCTCTAGTATTCCACCCTCATACACACCAGTATCATAGCAGCCTTGAGACTGCCTCTCGAGTCCACAATTGAGTAGAATGAATACAACATGCCAGAAACATGATAGAGCCTTACCGAACTGTTGTTTTCCGAGGTCAAGTTGCCTACATTTCCTATTACTACTGAGATTCTTTAGACATGTCACCTCATTCTATGTATTATGAGTTTAATCTCTCGAAACCTCACAAATGCAAATAAAGAGAGAGAAACCAGGTACAAGGGATAAGGCTTCCCAAATGACTGCAACAAATGGAAATCAACCTGAAGTTGATAGACACCACTGAAATGTTCAATAGCGTAAACACACAACATAAATGTTAAATGTGTACACAAGTTTTGATGACGGTACATCTAAACATCTAGGTACCATCATTAGGAAAAACCACATGGAGCGTGAGGGCGTGAAATGGAGAATATATGATAGAAAGACTACACTTGTCGATATGTATTTTTCTTGAAAAATGATCAAAAGCCTAAATGTATGTGCCGTGAGCGATTGAGTTGACCTAAATGGAAGGAGGCAATTGATGTATAACTGATACCCCTTAGCAAATGAGAGGTACTTTTTAAGTAATACCTACTCATCACAATCTTCACTTTGGGTGCGAGCTAACTGGGGTTTTTTATCTGAAAGAGAAATGAAAATAGCAAGGTGGTGTGTTAAAAGCGACTTTTTTAGTTAGGCAACATCAATTGCCATGATATATGCTCCCATCGTGATTTAGTAATGTTTTGGTACTGAATAGCATTGACAATACTACAAATGAACCTATCCATCTTATTAATGGATGTAGTGATTCCAAATTTATGGGTCGCTAAATGCGGATATCTATATGGAACTCTCTGGTAAGCTTAAAATTACGGATTCAAATACAAATCACATCATGTATTGTGTTGAATTACAAAGTCACTATTTTATCTGGGCTAATTGTGGTATAACCAACATTTAGTGGTTTTCTTATTCAGAAAGGATACTCAAATATTGACTATTTCCCATGTGTGCTTACAGCGAAACCGTCAAATGGATTTTGCGTCATCTCCATGTATACGTTAGATAGAGCAGGTTGAATCACAAGGGTAAGGGCAGTCCACCTCCTGGAACGGACTGCGGTCGTAGAACCAGTCACCAACGGCATTTGCTATTTTCTGCAACAAGAGAGGAGAGCCCTTGTAAGATAAAACATCAGGTCGTCGCGTGCTATAAGGAACTTATGTGTAGAGAAATCTTAAGTTTACTTTGTCACCAAGCACCGGAGATCCGGGTGCGAACCATCTCTCCTGGCTCTCGGATTGGCAGTGCACGAAGCATGAGTTTATGAACATCCCTCTGGTGGAAGAGTCCCCTTGTTCTTCCAGCGCTTCAACAAAGTGGTCTCTGAACCCTGTGATAGCACCGCGTGTCTCGATGAATACTGTACAAAGCAAATTCATAGCTGATCGATCAGTGAAATGCGGTACTACCTACCCTGCAACGTCATTAGTTGCTCCGCAGAACATTGGCTTATATCGTACTTGCAGCTTTGCCAATGAGGATCAGAATTTCCTGGCACCAAAAGGTGCGCTACCTGTGGCACATGCGAAAATGGAGACAATATATATTGATCTCTTGATGGATGCAAGTCGAAAGAAATGTTTTTTATCTGACGATTACCTGCCATGAATCATATGCTGCATTGAGGATGAACAAAGGTGTCTTAATATGTTTCACCTCATTCTGAGGAAAGAAGCACTGCATCCACTAAACTTGTTAATCTACAGGAGTGTAATCTGATCACTAATGTGAATAGTAACTCAGCTTGCAGTTCTTACCATGCCTGCGGACAGCTTGGAAGTGCACAGAGATGGTAAATTCATGGCTGAGCCCTAAGGTGTTTGTACACAATATAATCAGATAAATCCCAACATAAATATAGATAAAAATATTTTTCCCCTAATGAGATTCTTTTTAAAGTATGCCTCTTCACTTTGTCGAAGTTATAGTCGAACTCGAAATTTTGATAGTGTCTGCTTTTGAGCATTAATCGTTTGATTATAATATTATGAGCTATATCAGTACAATTAGCTAGAAAGAGGAACTGAATGTGCATACATGTGTTGTAGCTACATCATTAAAAAAGGCAGCAGCATAGTTCTCTCCAGCAATGTCCTCTCTGTAAGAGAAAAGGTGGAAGTGTTAGACAAGGAAGTAAATATTCAGAAAGTTAATGTACTGTGTTATATCTACTGCAGGGACTAGTGTATCTCCAAAAAGGCAAAATCAGATAGCATGCTTTCCCTTTTCCGCCAACTGCTTAAGCAGTAGTACTGTCTTACACATTGAGGAAGAAACCAGCATCAGAAAAGCATTTAACATTGGCTTCCACTGGCAGAAGTTGATGAAATTTGTCACAGTGCAGTATCGAAGTTAATCCACCAGCAGAGCATCCCGAAATTAGAGCCTGACATGTCCTTCAAAAAAGGAAATTAGAGCTTGCTACAGTGTTAGCATGTCAGGAATTACGCTCAGATTAAGAAGGCATACATTTTCAGCTCTGTTCATTCCTTTTGCGAGCAGATCTTCTATTACTGCTTGCCATACCCTTGCACCTCTGTAGTGTAGATTTGTCCTCTGTCCAGATTGCAAAATTAAACAAAAGCTCGGTGCAGAATGTTACTAATACCGGAAGCAGCAGCAAAATGAAGAAATGGTGGAGTATGGGTCACTCACAGGATCAACTTCTTCCTTGTCACCGGTGTAAGAGGAACCGTCGCAATACATAACCTGGACCTTGTTCCAGTTGTAGAAGTCTGTTTTTTGACAAATTGCACGTACATTTAGCTTATGCGAGATGAACAGGCTAAGTGGTCTCATAGAGCTAAAGTCAAGCATGTATAGGAGGGTAGTAATACAAGATACTTCCACCTAGTAGCAAGTAGCAACCGGAAGCACAACAAGAAGAAAACCTTCCAATTAGAACATGGTGAGGTGTCTACTGTATAAACGCTTTACTGGTCTAAAACCCAAAGACCAGGTTCGGAAATCGAAGTACCTGGGTTGTAATCAGGGATGTTGCTCAAAATCCCAGTGAAATTAGACTGCTCGGCCATCTTCTTGGACGACCCCAACGGCGTGAGACTACGTTGCAGGCAGTTCGTCACATTGTTGCACCACGCTCCTCCCTGCCACCATTTTGCATACATGATCGAGCTTAGCATTCCAGGAGAGCACAAATGTATTTATTTTTTGAAATGGGGAATAGCACCCGGCCTTTGCATCAATTAAATTGATGCACATGACAGAGCCATTTTATGAAGCAAAACATCCTTCAGACCATTACAACTAAATGATCACATAAGATCGATTATTATATATCAACCATCTAAAAGTAACTACGTAGCAAATAGCACCGAATGTGCATCCTGCAGTCTACTAAAATATGTGAGCCACCCCATCTGAAGATATCCCACGGAACAATTACTTGCAATTGCAACTGACCTGAAAATGAACCAACCAACTCTTTACCCCCGAGCCGAAGCCTCGGGCAAGGTAATACGCCGGGGGGCTCCCATCCAGACACACTGCATCAGTTAAGCACACATTGATTAAACTACTGTATTAATCAGCCGAGTAGAGTACTTAGACAAGGAGAAAGCTGAAGAAAGCGAAGGATGAACCGGTGGAGCATGAGATACATGCCGAGAACGAGAAGGATGAACTGATCTGTTACTGACCTGCTCCTTTGGCCACGGCGCTCTCCACATAAGTGATGTCCACTGAAAAGGCGCCGTCCGCGAGCAGCACGAAGGCAAGCACCGAGCACCACAAGAGACTGAGCTGCTTATTTCTATTCTCTATCATCGTCGCCGTATCCGTGACACTGAGCAAGCAAGAGAACGAAGAGATCGCGAAGACGTAAGGGTCAGGGAAGAACACATATATACATCCAAAAGAAGCAGCTAGCCATGGTAGACCACTAGTAGGAGGGAGGGAGACCGGAACGAACCTATGTTGAATAATGGAGGCTGTCGTGTAGCAGCCCAGCCAGGAAAGGCCGTGGAAATTGGTTAATTCAAAAAAGACGAATCTTGAGCAGCAGGGACAGGAGGCTATGAGGACGAGGGCCGAACAAGCGTCGCCGTCTCGCCGATGCTTTGAGCTTCCAAACCCAACGGCGAACAACTTTGGCACCGCGCGTTCCCTTGTTCCAGCTGAGCCAGTCAGCCAGATAAGTGGGATGGACGACGACCAGACCAGAGTCGTCTATCCGGCCAAACGGGTTGACCTCATTTCCAAGTCCTCGTCCATTGTCTGGAACGAAGAATGGGAAGACAGGCCAAAGTTCCTGCTACAGTATTATTTTTTTCAGATGCACGTTCTTGCTTTTGAAATTATGGAGAAGGAGAGAAAAGGAAGTTCTTGTATTAGGATCTCTCTGGTGAGAAAGAATTTTGTAGAACGTGGGCCTTGATCTTTGATGAACTGTAAAATTGAAAGAACAGTAAATAAAACAAAAACACGACATAACTTATGTATTTTTTTTCGAAAAGGGATCATCCTGCCTCTGCATCGAGTGATGCACATAAATCATGCATGTAATGGACGTATGTAGCTAGATGACTGCCTAAGTTGAAACTTAAATTTATAAGTATGCAACTTGGTAAAAAAGTAACCGATAAAAGTACAAGGTCTGAGATTTTACCGTCCAAGTTACCCATTTTCCTTTTTTGTGGAGGCTACATGAGATTAGACTATGTTATAATATACATTGTATACGTTCGATGCATAAAAACTGTCGTTGGGTATACGTGTGACTTGTAGGTGGTGTGCTGCATTCTCACGACACTTTAAATAGATCAGAGGGAGAATGTAGAATACCTAAGGCTAACCAATTGTAGGAGTAGCTCTTTTCTGATCTTCCTTGCTTGCCAAAGCTTGTAACCTATATATTGATTATAACTAATCGCCCCAAAGTGTGACGAACTTCTCAAATCCTCTATGTTTGCTGATTTTTTTAAAAAACTTTGCACGAATAAATCCAAGTCATATGTATGTGCATGATTTATTTTAATTTTACGAATTTTATCGATTTTGAAACTCAGATTCTAGTGAACCTATTCATCTTTAAATTAAAATTATAGTCTACAGTAGTACCAACGATACATCGGTCAATGTGTTGCCGTAAAATCAAATCCAGGGTGTAAGTTTACATGTTAGTGGACACATCCAGATTTATCGGGCCATCCGTCAAGCCGTATATGAGTTTACACAACTGAAAGCGCATTTTACCTCATGTGTGGTTTTGGTAATTGAATGACAATCTCTATGGACTAATGTTTACATTGAGATATCATTATATATCATGTCCATGGAATTGTGGAGTTCATGTGTTGGACTCTTGAAGCCTATGTGTTGAGTGGAGCATATTGCAAGTATGTCTTGAAGGATTCAAGACATCATATTAGTCAAGAAATGTTGAAAGATACAAGGTTGATCAAGATGTTTATCAACACACAAAGCTACAAGATGTACCAAGAGCGATCATGTATCTCTTGGGATGGTAAACACTTGTCCGCATAGCTTTATGAACTAACCCATGATATACGTGTGTGTGTTATCTTTATATGAGGTTAGGTATCTTCCCATGGGCTTGCATCAAATGAAGATTTCATATAGCTCATGGAGGATGACGTCATGTGGTGATCGTCATCAAGGTGAGATGTGCAAGACCATGACCAAGAGAGGCTTCTTGAAGAGATCCTATGCTTGGTACTTGCAATGGATACATGAAGATGAAGCTAAGCGAGACTCTCCCATTGTGAGCATGGGGGGGGGTGGTATTTGGAGAAGTCTTCATCAAGCATGTGCTTGGACGCGCAATCAAGGAAAGGTGAACCACTTGAAGAGATCAAGATAGTCATCATCCAACTCAAGTGGAATGCTCAAGGCAAAGGTATGATCCTGATAGGGCTATAGGATAGATAGGCGTACTATCAAGAGGGTCTCTCAAGTTAGTAACTTGATCGCATCGTTGTGGAGAGATTAAACCTTTGCATACTTGGCATATCATATTTCTTGGTTCTTATTTGGCTTTTATGTTGGTGAGGAGTTAGAGCTTGGTTCATCTCCATGTCAAGCTCTTGTTCATCAAAATCGGTTTTACTTTGGACAACTTGTTGCGTTTTCGGTAGCGGAAATATTGTCGGTTCTACCATGAGGAAAGTCCCACACCTTGTTGGGTGCTCATCGTTGCTATCTTTCCAACAAAATTGGTCTCACCTCATTTGGAGTTCATTTGCAAAAGTTATAGCAGTTTTCGTTTCGGTGTTTTGCTGATTCGGATTATTGGGGTCGGATATTCCGCTCTACCGGAATTTCCGGTTCCCCAGCTCATCCAAGAAAATGGCTAAGGAAAGGAGAAAAAGGGTTCTGACTCCAGTCGGAAATTGTGCTCGGAAATTTCCATATACCGGAATTTCCGAGTGCACCCAGAAAAGCCTTCCAGAAACGGCTAAGGAAAAGTTTGGTTTTGGTTCTGACTCTAACTGGAATTTCATGGACTCGGAATTTCCGGTTGACGTGGGGCTGCCTTGCGGGTAGCCCACGATGATGCTACCTGGGCCGCGCCAAGGATGGAAAGGCCCACAGGAGGCCCACGCGGGATAGCATGTAACCTAGTCCAAGTCGGTTAGGAAAGCATAACCTGCCATATCTGTAGATGCCATCGGCACCAACCACCCGAGACCTGGCTGCCTATAAAGACAGGAGGGTTGCCCGTCCCAGAGGACACGCTCATAACCACCACGACAAACCCTAGCGAGATCGCAATCTCGCCATTGTAATCGCTACTCGCATCAGTAATCAGACAAGCAGGAGTAGGGTGTTATCCTCCGGGAGCCTGAACCTGGGTAAAACCTCGCTTGTCAGCCGTCGTGATCACCTTGCACTCATCTCTCTCCCCATCAATCAACCCGGGGTGCACAACCCTGGGACTTGTCGAGTTAACACCTCGTCAATTGGCGCCGTCTGTGGGAAGTTCAACAAGTGCTAGGATCATGGTCGCACCGGCTCCATCCGCAATGAAGATCGGCGCATCCGCCATCAGGGAGTCGATCCAATTCGGCTCCTTCGAGTACGTCATCCACTCGCCAGCTCATCAGTCGGTGTACGCCGATCTGGACAAAGGTATACACATCACCTTCGGCTCCATATTCTGCTGCATCGATAGTCGTGGCATACTCAGGTCTACGACTACTGCGCTACGCCCGACGGCGTCACCAAAATCGCCGACCATCGCGCCCGCTGGACCTGCGGAGATCGCATCTGCCGCACCCGCGGAGATCGCGACCGCCGGACCCGCTGAGATCGCATCTACTGCACCCGTGGAGATCGCGACCGCCGAACCCGCGAAGATCGCATCTGCCGCACCCGCAGGGGTCGCGCCAGCTGCACCCGCGAAGAGGACATCTACATCGACAATCTCGGCAACGGCCGCGCGAATCGAGTCTGCTACCCCAACCTCGGTCGTGCGGTCGATCAAGTCAAGATCCACCTCCACCGTCGCACCCGCACGGGCGACCAGGGGCCCGCGTCCGACAGCCATGTCGCGCGCGCCCTCGTCTTCGTGGAGATCCCAGGTCTACCCCAAGCCAATCGCACTCGCCCCGGCGAGTGTGAGCACATGGACAATCGCGAAGAGACGCGACAGCGGGTGCGCCGCGCGCCACGTTGCGGCAATTTTCGACCCCGAGCAAGAAGCGGGCGACAGAAGCAGCAGCGGCAGCACCAACTCTCCAATTCAAGTCTACCCCAAGCAAGTCTTCATGGCCGGCACAGCACCGCATGACGACGAAGACGAACCCGCATATCCGCTGGAGGTGGACATGCCGGACCAGACTAAACTTGTCATCACGCGGTACATGGCGATCCAAGCCATGAAGCATGTGGACGAGGGCACGTTCCCGCCACCCAACGCACCTCGAGAAGACCACCTGGCGGTCCAGTACTTGCTACGCAAGGAAGGCGAACGAATTTGCGCCGAAAAAGCCGAACTTCTCAGGCGCAAAAGGGACGCGGATGCATCGAGTGCCAGGCGAGCCGCCCTCTCCTTCACATCCTCCACAGAGGTGAACCAGGGAGCATGGCGAACCAGAGCCCGTGTCCCCCACATGGCAGAAGCTGATCGAACAAGGTTCACCCGTAACCTCGACTCGTCCTTCGTCACCGAAGATGAAAACGGGATACCCGTCCCAAAATCGGCGAATGCCGCCCTGATATCAGTCGAGACATACCTCCGGCTCACGCAGCCACCGGAGGGGGACGCGCGCTCCCTTCTCCACAAGCAACAAATTGCCTCCATAAGGGCAATCGAAGAAGCTCTGGCGGCCAAGGGGCCAAGCAACCGAGCGCATGAACCAACGACGTCGGGCATCCCAGCGGCGCAGCGACAGCCAGTCAAGGACCTCCGTGACGTCCTGACACAGAAGACGGTGGACCGCAACCGCAAGGAGCGTTCGGCTAGCGCGGCACACGCGGACAACCACGCCGACCGCGACTTCGAGCCGTGTGGCGCAGCATGCTTTAGCTTCAACATCCGCGACACCCGCATGCCTAAAGGCTTCAAGTTGACGGCTGGCACACCAAAGTATGACGGGAAGCAAGACCCAAAGCTATGGCTCGAAGACTACCTCATCGCTTGTACTGTCAAGGCGGAACGTCGACTACGGCAATGCAGTACATCCAGCTCATGCTGACAGACTCGGCACGCGGGTGGCTCACAAGCCAACCCAAAGACTCCTTCCGAACATGGGAGGAATTCCAGGATAACTTCATCAAGAGTTTCTCAGGAACATTCGCCAGGCCGACGACCTACATCGAGTTGCAGGCCTGCAAGCAAGGGAAGGATGAGTCGCTCCGCTCTTACATCCAGAGGTGGACACTCCTCCGCAATACCATGGAACCCGTATCAGAGGATCGAGTGATGGACGCCTTCATGCATGGCGTCGCTCGCCGCGACCTCCAGGAGGAATTCGGTAGGCTCCAGCCGAAGACCACAATAGAACTCATGAAGACAGCCAACCAATGGGCCGAAGGAGAGGACTACGTCCGCGAAACTTCTCCCAAAAAGGAAGGCGAAACAAGCAACTGGCGCGAGGCACGTCAAAAGAAGAAGGCACGTTACACCCACGATTCAATCGAATTAGTAGCGGCAGGTTATGAAACCCCCCGCGAGGACAAGCGTGACGGCAGCCGACAGTACGATCAAAGTCGGCAGCCCAGCTCGAGTCAGTACAACCGTGGCAGCAGCAGCATCGACCACAATGATGGAAGTCAGAAACGCGAGTGGAAGCGCCCGTTGACCCCAGCAGAGGAACTGATGCAACCCTGTAAGCATCACTCGTTCCGCAACCCGACAACAGGAAAGTGGGGTTCAAACCACCTGTTGAAGGATTGCCGCAAAGCAAGAAAGATCTACCATGCCATGCAGCAAATCATCGCCCCGGTGCAGGCCATACAAGCGGCACCACAGCTAGCCATCCAGGCAGCACCCATAAACAACAACCAAGTGCAGGCGGCAGGAGCGTTCCCCCAGCCACAGCAGCAGCAACAAGGTCCGTCGGCAGCAGCCGACACGTACCCAGCCACACGGGGACAGCTGAACATGATCCAGAAGGGACCCCCGTCGAACAGGCGGCAGAAAATCATCACACACCAAGTACTTCAAGCCATCAACAGCCCGCGCGCGGTACCAGACTACCTGCGCGGGTCGGAGACACCAATCACATTTTCCAGGGCAGATCACCCAACGGAGGTAGTCCGACCCGGGCACGCCGCACTCGTGATTGAGGCCTTGATCGGCGACTACAGCCTGAAGAAGGTATTCCTGGACGGAGGCAGCGGCATCAACATCATATTCGTCGATACCATCAGACGAATGAACAGGTCGACAGAGAAATTGCCGGAATCGGAGACCACCTTCCACGGCATAGTACCAGGGCAAGCAATCACGCCCATGGGAACAATCACACTCGACGTCATCCTCGGTACACCCGAGCACTTCAGGAAGGAGTCGATAGACTTTGAGGTCGTCGACTGGAAGTCACAATACCACGCCATCCTCGGACGCCCAAGCTTTGCCAGGTTCATGGCAGTACCCCACTACGCCTACCTGATGATAAAATTATCCGGGCCGAAAGGAGTGATCACCGTCCGCGGCGACTTCGGGCTCTCCAATAGCTGCGACCGCGAGTTCGCCAAGATCTCCGAGTTCTTCGGCGTCGAAGAGCACTTCAAGGCCATATCAGCCGACAACGACAAGACCATCTTCCCGGCTCGCAAGAAGCCTGCCAAAGACGCAGCGTTCAACACGAATGACGACACTGTCACCCACCAAGTCCATCCGACTGACAGCGGAAAGACGGTCAAGGTCTCATCGAGTCTGACCCCGCATAGGAAGGCGCGCTCGTCGAGTTCCTACGTGAGAACTGGAAAATCTTTGCATGGCAACCTTCTGACATGCCAGGGATACCCAGGGAACTCGCCGAGCACTCTCTGAAAGTCCACAAGGACGCAAGACCAGTCAAGCAATCCATGCGACGCTTCTCAGGACCCAAACGAGACGCGATCACCATGGAAGTCGACAGATTACTGCACGCCAAGTTCATCCGAGAGATCAAGGACTCGGACTGGGTCGCCAACCCGGTTCTAGTTGAGAAAAAGAAGACGAAGAAACTACGCATGTGCGTTGACTTCACCGCAGTCAACAAATGCTGCCCCAAGGACCACTTCCCGCTCCCGCGGATAGACCAGATCATCGACTCGACTGCAGGTTGCGAACGCCTATCATTTCTGGATGCCTACTCAGGTTACCAGCAGATCAGGCTGAAAGTCGAGGACGAAGAGAAGACAACCTTCATCACACCCGACGGCGTCTTTTGCTACCAGACGATGCCGTTCGGGTTAAAAAACGCAGGTGCCACGTACCAGCGGACAATGCAAGCATGCCTCAAGGGGCTAATCGGGCAGATCGTCCAAGTCTACGTCGACGACATCGTCGTCACTACCCGAAAGGAGGATACCCTAGTCGACGACCTCCGCAAGGTCTTCGCCGCACTGGACGTGTATCAGATCAAGCTCAACCTAGAGAAGTGTGTGTTCGGCGTACCAGCCGGAGAACTACTAGGGTTCCTTGTATCCGCAAGAGGAATCGAAGCAAACCCCGAGAAGGTGCAGAACATACTCACAATGCCAGCACCAACCAAGCTCAGGGAGGTGCAACGATTAGCTGGCCGAGTCGCAGCTCTCAGCCGGTTCATTAGTAAGTTGGGAGAGAAAGCCTTACCTTTCTACCAACTGATGAAGAAGTCAGACAAGTTCGAGTGGACACAAGAGGCGCAGGACGCGTTCGACCATCTCAAGAAAACACTGACAACCTCTCCAGTCCTCGTGGCACCACTGGAAAATGAGCCGCTCTACCTGTACGTCTCAGCAACGAACAGGGTGGTGAGCACGGTTCTCGTAGTCGAACGCGAAGAAGAAGGGCACAGTCACCCGGTGCAGAGGCCCGTCTACTACCTTAGCGAAGTACTCACCTTGTCCAAGCAGAACTACCCTCATTACCAGAAGCTGGCATACAGAGTCTTCATGACCTCCAGAAAGGCCGTCCACTACTTCTCCGAGCACCCGATCACGGTGGTAAGCTCCTCTGGACTAGCAGACATTCTCACAATCCAGCGCGCGACAGGACGAGTCGCCAAGTGGGTTGTCGAACTAGGACCATGGGGGCTGAAGTTGCTCACCCGAAGTCCATCAAGGCCCAAGTTCTCCCAGAATTCACCACCGAGTGGATAGAAGCCCAGCTACCAAATGTCCCCGACTTGTCCAACGCATGGACAATGTACTTTGATGGCTCCAAAAAATTCAAGTCAGCCGGGGCAGGAGTCGTGCTCATCTCCCCCAAAGGCGACAAGCTCAAGTATGTCCTACAGATGGACTTTCCGACGCCGTCCAACAACTGCGGCGCCACGCACCTCATGATCTACGGTGACTCCTACCTGGTGGTACAGCAAACCATGAAGTCCTGCGACGCCATCGCGGACAACATGATCGCCTACAGAGACCTCTACAATCAGTGGGAAGGCAACTTCGACGGCTGCGAGCTGCGCCACATTGGCCGTGAAAGCAACGAGGAAGCCGATGTCCTCGCTAACATGGGCTCAGACAGGGTGCCAGTCCCACCCGGCGTCTTCCTCGAGTGCATCACGCAGAGATCCATCAAGACTCAGAGTACATCAAGCACTGCAACAACAAAAGGCGAGGTCAACCGCCAAGCCAAGACAAGGTCCCCATGGAGGTCATGCTAGTCGAAGCCACATGGACAGGACCATACCTGGCATACATACTACATCAGAAGCTGCCAGCCGACCCAGTCGAAGCAAAGCGCATCATCAGACGCTCCAAAAGTTTCACCGTCATCAACGGAGAACTCTACAAAAGAAGCATCTCAGGAATCCTACAAAGGTGCATAGATCCAGTCGACGGCCAAGCCATCTTACTCGACATCCACGCGGGTACCTGCGGGCATCACGCCAGCAGTAGCCCCTGAGTGCTTGGTCGAAGCGTAGCGTCGGGCAAAGGACTTCTTGCTCCTGGACGCGCCATTGGATTGCTTGATCTCGAGTTTGTACTCGTTTTCTTCAGTCGAAGAGGACACTCCCGATGGGAGTAATATCTTCAGTCGAATTTGTTTGTCTTGTTCTTTCTGTGAGGTCTGCTTCTATTCGGCCTGTTGGCTTACATGTAGATTTGATTCGGCTGCTTGAGCTTACTCAACTGTCATTGCCACCCGAATGGATGTTTCGGGTTCTCAGATCAGCACTCTGTCCTGAGTTGTTTCAGCTTTGAAGCTTACCACTCGAATCTTGTGCTCGAGTTATCGCGCTGTTTCACTTGCTTGGAGCCGTTGGCTTGATGACGTCACTGCTGACGTTTCCTTGCACGCATCTGCGCCCGATGGGACGTGACATGACGGGGCCCACTGGCAGAGCTGACTGCGGTCAGCAGTTGTGTAACATCCCAACATTAAATAATGTTCAAAAAACACTAAAATTTAAAACTGTTTTTTATTAAAATAAAATATTAAATGCATAAGGAAACCAACTATAAAAGACTCCAAACTTATTGAAAGAGTTTAATATTTCAAATGTCACAGTTTAAACATGTTATTATCCACTGTATTTCAAAAACCTTAAAATGTAAATTGACAAATATTTTACAAACTACAATCCATTTTATTTTAAGTAAATAATTTACTTATAAGAAATTGATTCCAACCACTTAGCCAAATAAGCATTTCATTTGCTTAAATGAATTTCATTTATTTTCAAAGCATGAAATGATTAATATATTCTATATAATGAAATGAATTAAATCTAAAATGTTTTCCAAAGTTGATATGAAGTTTTTCAAATGATTAAGCATAATATAAAACATAATGGTGTACAAAACATTTAGAATTAAAATGGAATTCATTGTATTTCCCATTTTAGTTATATTTTGTTCTTTAATACCATGTCAAAATAAGAAAGAATGATTTCAGCAAAACAAGTTTAAATAACTTAAATTCAAACAAAATTGAATATGGGTTTTTCATATAAATTATTTAGCCAAAATTAAAATTTATTTAACCCTAGTTTTAAATTAAACCTAAAGTGTCAAATTTTACATTTAATCAATATTTCGAAATTATTATTTTCGAAAAGTGTTCAAAACACTCCCACAATTGGTTTAACAGAAAGATAATAGTTTTACAAATTTTTAGAAATTTGTTTGACCTCATTTGGACAAATAAATCAAAAGATATGAATTAAAAGAAAAATCAGAAAAACAGAAAAAGAAAAATTGCTGACGTCACGCTGACGTCAGCCCGTCTTCAACCTTGCCCCAAATCGCGCCCGAGACCACCGGAGTTTCCTTCTCCAAATTCGCACGATTAAGGCACGGATTTAACGCGCGGTCGTGGCTATTTAAACCCCCTGACCCTCCTCTCTGTTTTGCCCCAAACCCTAGCCCCTAAGACGCCCCCAGGCTGCCGTACGAGCTCGCCGGAGTGCTCCGCCTCCGCCGCCGTTTTCTTCGATCCCCGGCGTGGTGAGACCCCGCCCGAGCCCGAGAACCTCCCCATCCTCTTCCTCGTGCCCGAGCGCAACTCCTAATCCTCTCCTTCGATTTTTGTACGCAGCGGTTCGAGCACATCGTGCACGACCGGACCTCACCGGAGTCGCCGTGGCTTTCCGAGCAGCTCTCCCTCCCCAGGACGAACGCGACCACGCCACCGTCTCCATCGAGTTCCCCACCTCGCCCCGCGCGTCGTCGTCGTTTTTCCGAGCCGGAGGGATCGCCGGAGCGACGAATCGATCCACGCCCGAGGCCGCGCCGCCGTCCCCTTCGTCTCCGGTGACCGGAGCGCCGCCATCTTCTGGTCAAGCTCGGTGAGCCGTCCGATCCCCTTCCAACGCACCAGATTAGATTTTTTTTCCGAAGCGGTACGATCTAATCTGGACCGCCAGATCCAAGATCTGACGGCCAGATTCAATCGCTTAACCCAGTCAGCAGCCACGTCAGCAGCCCAGTCAGCGCTGATGTGGAAAATGAATTTCTCGATTTAATTAATTGGCAGTTTTGCAGAAAAGGCCCTGTAACTTAGATTTGTTATAACTTTTTATTCACACATCCAAATTCAAATATTTTTATATATTTGAAAAGCACTTGACATGTAGATTAATTTAGATCGGCCAAAATTCAAATTTGAATTAGTATAAAATATTCAAATTTCAAATGGTGGATTTTAGTATATTTGTAATAACTTTAAATCTATAAATCCAAAAATTACAAATAAAATTGTTTTAGAAACTTTAGAATATTTGTAAATTGATGCCACTGCTATAAAATATTTTTGAGTAATTTTGAGTAAATTCATAGTTATATATATTTAATTTAAATGGTTTGACTATTTTCAACATAACTATTAATAAAAATATTAATTTTTGACTAAAGTAAATTGCTATAAATTTAATTAAAATACCCCTGTCCATTAACACTATTTATAAAAATTTGTTATAAAAATATTAATCATAGAAAACTTTAATCTGATAACTATTCCTTTTATACTTTCCAAAAATTATAAACTAATAAATTTGCAATTATAAATTTATGCATACTTTATAAACATCACAAAAATTAGTATTATGAATTAAAATTGCATGTAATGCATAGCATATTTATTTAGTAGTTATATTTTCCCATAAGGAAAACTTCCCCCCATTTTCCCAAAGTTAGGTTTATTTTCAAACTTAGCAATTTTGTGAAGTGCTACACTTAGACACTTAGAAATTTTTAAACATGGAGCTGGAAGACCAATGAAGGACTTAGCCAAACGAGACTCCAGAAGAATCTCCAAGGAGTAGGAGCACTTAGAAGAAAGATCAAGAAGAAGTTCATGAAGACAACCAGAAATATTTTCTAAGTCCTTCTCCCTCTTCTTCTTTCTCCCTCCTTCTTCTGTTAGACTTCATGATGACTAAGTAAATCCAAGACCAGCCTCGAGGATACAAGAACCACCAAGACTGGAGATGAAGCCTGGAGGACAACTACTTCTCTCTTTCTATCTTTTCCCCTCCCTTCTAATCTTGTCTTTCACATTTGACTTAAACAAATTTTGATCATGATGTTATCATCTTGAAGTAGTTGGATCCTAGCGGCATAGTGGGATGAAGCGGCCTGGATACAAACCTTACATGTCCACGTACATGAGACCTGTTCCACAATTTAAGTGGCTGGCCGGGTGTCTGTCTCTCTCACTTTAGTGAATATCCAATTTACAAAGAGTTGATAATAATTGTTGATCACCTCGAAGAATAGAACTAGTAATTTTCTCTAAGCATTTTGCACATCATGCATAAACATATTTCCTTAGAAAGTTTTATAAAACTTATTTATTCATCTAGTATGTGTTTTGTGTGTATTGTGGAGTTGTGCTTGTTGTTGATTGTTGTATTGTTGCTTGTCCATACTGTTAGATTGAACGGAGAGTCCCGAGTATCGTTAAAAAGAGTTGTGAACAACGACAACATTCAAAGGCAAGTGGCACACCTCATAAACTTCCTAAGTATTTTCTATGCATTACTTGGTATATTTTTTTATGCATGTGTAGGATAGTATTGCTATGCTAAACCTGTGTAGAATTCCCTTACTCATGTGTCTAGGTTCCTATATCATACTTAGCAGAAATATTGATGCTATGCAATTGATGAAAAGTTTTACAAATTATTAAGTGGCTACTCAGGGCTGTGCTCATGGTTGTCGTCGCCTAGGATGAATTTCTATTCTACTTAGGGCCGTGAGCATGGTGGTTTTCACCTGAGAGTACACCTCCACTAAGTTAATGAATCACCTGGGTGGATTGGTTGAATGGTTTATGTTGAGTGGCTACTCAGGGCTGTGCTTGTGGTGGTCTTCGCCTAAGATAGTTTCTACTATACTTGGGGCCATGAGCATGGTGGTTTTCATCTGGGAGTGCACTTGTGGATGGCCACCCAGGGAACAGAGGAATCTGAAGAACTCCGAGTGACGATTGCTTCCCGTGCAGCCTTTTGACAATGGGCCCTGTCTAGAATAATTAAGTTGTGGGGGTGCAACCTGTCATCTTGACAAGCAGATGTAGAGATGATAGGTGGAACGGGTCTTGCTAGTATGGTTGCATTCTTCTTCTGAAAGTTCTTGTCTCAATTCTATCCTTTCCATAATACACTCCGCGTGTATAGGATTTCTCGGACAAATTGAGTCTAAAGGTGAAAGTGCACAGCCTCTGCAGAGTGTAAAACTAAGTACTTAGCCGTGTCCCCGGTACAGACAATTTGAGCAGCTGATCACGGACGTCAACGGAGGATTCCATCATTCCAACTTCAGAAATAAAACTTGATGGGTGAACAAGGGAAGATGAGATTTATGGTTTTCATGCCATACTTGTCTTGATTTGAAGAAAGTGTTTTCCAAAAAGATAGGAAAAATTGGCTTTATGCAAAATAGCCTTGAACTCCACCAGCCAAATATGCATATAGGCTATAGAGTTATTCCATTAAGTGTCCACCATAGTGTCACTTGCCAGACTCCATTTTTAATGGAATCTGACCCACGTTGTTGCAATATTTTTCTTATTGCAGATTTGATCAGATGACGAGTGAGGTTTCGTTTATAGGTTTCGAGTCTACAACCAACATGTTTTCGCCTGTGGCAGCATGAAAGTTATAGAGACTCACAGCTCTCGTATTTCCGCTGTGTACTTTTCAATGCTAGCTTTATGCTATGCAACTTGTATCGAATATTTTGTAATTCTGGATCATCGATGTAATAAAATTGACGCTTTGTTGAGATATTACATCGTAAACTATGTGTGCAAATGAATCGATCCAGGGATTTGCACTATACACAGGTATCTGCCTTGTTTATAGTGCAGGTACGCTTCAAGTTGTCACGTCTCCGAATGGGCGCGTAAATTTCACGCACGATGACGACGCTGAAGGGGATCGTGTGCAGAAAACAAAAAAAATTCCTAGCAACGATATCCTTAAACTAGCCAAGATCTACACTATGCAGATATAGTAGTACGGCGGAGATCGGAATACATACCCTCGTAGACCGAATAGCGGGGATTACGCTCCCGCACAAGCGTTGACGACGAAGACGACGTAGCCGACCTCTAGGTCGCGGAGAACTCGGCGCGACGAAGACGACAAAGATGACCCCGAGGTCGGGTGGAGGAAGTAGGCCTCCGAGTACCGCTAGCGCAGCACCTCGCAGGGCGTCACACACATACGGTGGAGACGACGGCCTCCGAAGCTCCAGTCCAGGACGAGCAGCGGAAGACTTGGACCGGAACACTAGCAGCGCGGCAGCGGGCTATGGTGGAAGAGATCCCCCTCCTCTACTCGGCGCGGCTCTGACAAGGGAACC
Organism: Poa annua; assembly: GCA_026929855.1. NCBI lineage: Eukaryota > Viridiplantae > Streptophyta > Magnoliopsida > Poales > Poaceae > Poa > Poa annua. Next base: position 78,431,012 of record CM049429.1, read on the forward strand.
ACGAGATCGAGAGAGAAATTGGGAATTAATTGGTGAATTAAACGGCCAGGGGTGCCCCTTCTTATATAGGCTCCCGGGGGGAAGCCAACTTGCCAACCAGGCAATATGGGACTATCCCCCATTGCCTGGTGCGGCTCCCATGGTGCGCCGGCCACCTGGTGGGCCCCTTTTGCCCCACCTAGGCCGGCCACCTTGACCCCCACCGAATTCCCGTGAGGAATTTTCCCCTCTTGGGCCTTCTTTCGACCAGAAGGCCCATTTAGGGAAATCAGTCTAAATAAATTCGAAAATAAATATATAAAATCATATTTGCACATTAATTACACTAATTAATATCAAACATATTATATATAATTTATTCTAGCTCCGAAAACTCTTTCGTCGCTGCCCGATCTCCATCGGACCATTCCCGGGACGTTCCCGGTGATCTCTTTCCTTTCCGGTTGTCTTGTCGAAACCCCTTAAGTGTGTTACCCTAGAGGTTCGATATAATAACAGGTATGATTAAGACTCCTCTATGCTCAACGACTAACTCGTAGGCCTGGACCCCATGAATTAATCCCTGTGATATAACGAATGACTTTCATCTATCAAATCTGGACGTCTAGTCTTAAACCCTTTGTCATGGCGATACTTAGCGTGTCCGAGCATCATTTTCAGATATCTCCATACTAGTATGATCTTGTTACTAACATCGCTATCTTCTACTCGTCTATGATATTATGTCAGCTGGTGACCTAGTCCCATGTTTGCAAACTCATTTGACATAATCTCACCGAGTGGGCCCTAGAGTATCTATCCGGCTATGCAGACTGACAAATCTCGCTGTTGACCCCTCGTCTCAACTACCCCCTTCTGATACCCAAAAGTATCACCTATCATTGTCACACTATATAAGATATGATGTTTGGTGCGATCAAAGTATCTTCCAGGGATAACAATAAGAGTTGATCTCACGGTCTTAATGCGTAATGACTATGTCCTATAAATACTGGGTATGTCCATCACATCGTTACACCTAACGATATGACTTCCATTGCCGACCGGCGCCATGCCCTATGATCGGAAAACCTCGATCATCAATCGCGCAACGAAACTAGTCTTAGTAGAGGCTACTAGGGACCTGGTTGTTTATCTACCACACCTGTATTAATATTTTCGCTTAATACAGTTATAGCATGGTATAAAACATATAATGAACAATTGGGATATTGCCAATAAACTATGTTTATTGAGTGCCTCTAGGGCATATTCCCTTCAGTCTCCCACTTGCACTAGAGTAACACTTAATCTAGTTTACAACTTGGTAAAAGCCCAACACCCATAGCATCTTGGTGTCTGCTCGCCTCGTGGAAGAGGAATACACTCAATAGATCTCACACATTGAGACCTATATGTGCTTTGCAACACTTCTATGTCACCTAGTTTGACATCATCCCGTATCTTACGATGACGGTGAAATATATCCCAGTGGATGGAGTGAGACTCGAGTATTCGCGTAGCATGTGCCTTAAAAGTCTAAGAGATCTATTAAGGGGGCCACCTACGCTCGGAAAACTGCTCAGTCCAATCACACTTGCTACTTCTGAAGTCGTGATATATTTCTATACCTATGTATATTATGCGACCGTGCATTCATATGCGACTTCGCAAACTAACCATGTATTTCTTCAAAATAAAGGACATCTCCTATATGATATTTCTAGTCGTATGGGTCAGTGTCATAACTTGCATCATCGTAACCGCTTTACGGCAAGTTGTCTTTCCACTCTTACCCTTTACTAGAAAACCTATCTTCAGTTCTCATAGACACTGAAGAATAAACTTAACGTTTGTTCATTGATCCACACAAGTATCACTCTAGAACCTGTTCTTCAACCAAGAACTTGGGTCACACTAAGTCGAGCTTTCAGTCTGATAGCATCTATGTCTGATACATAGATAATGTCGAACATCATTTGCTATTACTGAAAATGCCAAGATAAACTTAATATGTTACCTAGTCATACAAGCAAGAACCTCTTTCTTTGCTTGTCCTATTCTGAAACACTTTAGAATCTTGACTAAGGAAATATTCCGACTTAATGTTATTAAGCCCCTTACGATCTATACAATTATAAATCGGATGCCTAATACTCCTAACTTCATTTCATAGAAAATTTAATCACTTAAATAATACTTTACACTCTACTAGAGGATCTGTGTCATTCAATATGTCGTTACATACAAAATCACAAATGACACCTAGCTCCCACTCAAATATGCCTTCCGCATATAAGATCAAGGAAAAGCTACTTAGCTCCCACTCAAATATGCCTTCCGCATATAAGATCAAGGAAAGCTACTTTGCTCCCACTCACTTCTTTGCAAATGTAGGTTTCTTCAACTATTTTGGACAACCCCAAAATCCTTTGATCACATTATCAAAGTGAAGATTCCAGCTCCGATATGCTTGCTTCAGCCCATGAATGGACCACTGAAGTTTGCATACATGTTTAACATCCTCAGGATTACAAACCATTCTTAATGACACTATTAAGAACCATGGTTTTCTCATCCATCTATCAATTTCTCATTCGAAATTATAGTAATTGCTAAACGACCCAGAATAGATTTAGCCTTCGCCACTTGAGACAAACTCTCATGTGGTCAACTTTTGAATCTGTCGGAACTGTTTCACGACAAATTGATCCTTCTCAATGTCTATTCTCTCATAAAATTCCATATACTATTAACATCCTAGATGCCATCAAGAAGATCTCCCAAGTCATTACCTGGTAATCGTATATGTATTTTATTTCGGATCATAAATGACTCATAGCCATTTCTCGGACTTAGGTCCACCATCTCTTCTTCGTAGTTCGTAGGTCTATCATATTCCATTAATATGACCTTCATAACAAGATTGTCGTAACACACAGTGTGGAACACAACCTCGTATGCCTACGCTCTTAGTATGAGCTCAGAACATCATGATCTTGAATCATCAGCTTTTTCAAGCTGTGGAGCCTGACACCGAAAACACTTTTGATTGCGCCACTCTGATGTCTAGATAAGAAGTTCACCAACTTTGTCTTGCTCTACTTTCTTTCTCACTTATACCCTCGGACAAGAAACTATTTCTTTCGCAAGGTATATCCCGGCAACTGTTTTGCCTATATCGTGAGACATGTACCCAATTAACTCTTTAGGTAGGGTATACTACAAAGATTAATCCATTTTAGGTTTGATCACATCGAAACACTAAATTGCTGAAACGACAATCCAGGCTAAAAGCCATGCCATCACTCATATGGTATTGTCTCCATGGATTCAAATGGTTTCCCTATTTGCTAACATGAGTGTTTACGTTTCTACCATATGACTCTAATGATCACAATAATTCGGTAAGAGATTTATTTACCACACACTATCCGATAGAGTGCAATTACGACGTCCTAACACACCATAACACTGCGGTGTTCCATGCGACGTAATTTGTGGAACTCTTCTCACAAGTCTTCCAATGATGTGCCAACATTATAACTCAAATCTTCATTCCTCGATATGCATCGCGGGAATTTGATTTTCTTGTTAAGTTTATTTCCTACTTCATTCTGAACTTGTTTGATTGAATCAAAGTTTTCAGACCAACATTCCCCGAGTGGATATCCATATATCTATTCAAATGTTCATGAAGTCTATGAAATAAAGACTTCCACTACACGTTAAAGTACTTCATTGATTCACATACACCCAAATGCACGATTCTCAACAAGCTATACTCAAAGCGTTCATTGAAGTTCACGAAATAAATGTCTCCACTACCCGTCAATTACTTCATTGAACCACATACATCTCTATGTATGACTAGCAATAAGTTATATGCCCGCTTTCCGAAAACGGTGTTACAGTTATTTTGCAAGTGTCAAAAGATCAAATCTTAGGACTTGTAGATCCATCCGGTATGGAGCTAATGCATTGACTATAACATTGACATGACTAAACGGTAGTGCCACACATATGTGGTGTCTTTATTAAGTTTGTATCCTTTGGCATTAATATTATGAATGTGGGAGCTTCTACCATCTAAATTCAAATCGGCATATGATCATTACTTTATAAATATAGGACACCAAATTTGTCACTATCATGTATGAACAAGTGTCTCGCTAGAGGAGACACACTTGTAACGATCATACTAACAGGCGATCATAAAGAATTTATTCAAATGGTAGATCTAGAGGGAGAGTGTCTATGGCCATCACAACAACTTGACTGCCATTATCAACACACAATGTGGCCTCATCCTTTCAAGCTACTCAAGCAGTAAACCTGGTTTTCACAAAACATGACTAATTCAAAACTTAGTCACTACTGCGAGTACTTGCTTAGCAAAAACATTCATAACATGTATATCATATATACACCATCATCATTGATGACTTCCGGCGATCTGTTTCATTTTCTTGACACTTCCACCGTAATCAAGAACCATGAAGGTGAACGATTCCCCTTGCATGACATAGTCTATGACAGAGGATTTGCACTTGGCAACGATGTCTGTCATCTAGTGATTGAGCTGAGCGAGGCGTCTCAATGTTCATTAAGTATGAACATATGTCATTGAGTATGACCGCCACGTGCTCCCTCAATTTGTGTATTCTCTTCCATCTTGGTTGAGAAGACAATTAGTCAACGTACTGATAAACTTCATCAACCCAACGTTTGGTGTACCCCGAGTTTAGCGACTATATTATATGTCCGCGATCTAAAAACTCGTACCCACTGTTGGTTCTCTATGGCAGAGATCATAGCATACACTGGACTATGATGATATCATCCGCACAAAATCTGATAATCCAAATTATCTTTTGTCAGCGGAATCTCCGGGGTTATCTCCTAGCGGGTATTGTAACACGAAGAGCTAACGGTTTAAACAAGGAGTATCCTCAAGCTAAAGCATAAAACTATGAAGTTTGGACCCAACCTATTAAGTTTCTCAATCGCAGGAATGCGCCTAATTTGAAAAGATGCTATCACAATGGTTAATATCTACAAAGGTTTGCAAAACAGACTATGTTCATTATATTCCGAGTTCTAGTATTTTAGAAAATAACTATCCGAACTCCCACTCAAACGAACATCCCTCCTGGTCGTTTAAGCGATTACACGACCCCCATCCATTGCACCACCCCTCATCATCAGAGCCGGCGGCACAACTTCAAGAGTAGACAATTATATGCCACACCAATTTTGTGACTCGTGCTCGACCTTTCGGTCTCCCTGTTCCGTGGCCATATTTCTGAATATGCTAGGCTCGCCACCAAAACCTCCACGCTGACGCTTGTGCAACATGGCTTACACCCACTGTATGTGAACGACGAGATGTTTGACACCCGATCATTACGGCCTGCCTCATAACATAGAACTTTCTTGGTGGTGCGCGTTGGAGGGAGAACACTAGTGGTATTTTGAAGGGATCATCTTATATAACTACCGTCGTGTAACTAATATATACTATATATACAATCACACAATATAAGATGCACACAAAACATCAAATGTAATGCAATGTGATATAGTCCATTGCGCCATGGTCTTCTTGGCGCCCGCAGTTTATAAACAATTTAATAAACCTACCTTGACCATATCACATAGCCCCTGCAAAATAAAGTTAGACGCTTCTACTTTATCTTTTGCATATTTTACGTGGCATGGGGATGTCGTAAATAGAACCGCTTCATACCTACGAACCTTATGACCACAACAACGATCCAATAATTGCATGTTTAAGCATCCCTTTCGGGCCCTCCATTGAAAATGCAAGACCAACTAAAGAGAGAGAAACAAGCACCCGCCAGGCACAGATACGGTACAAGCCGTATGTCAGTAGTGGAACCAGTCTCGCGTAAGCGTACGCGTAAAGTCGGTCCGGCCGCTTCATCAACTCGATGCCGCTGGAATCACAAGTGCACGCTAGAGGTTAGCAAATAACAGGAACGGTGCCCCCGTGCAGAACACGGGTTCTAACAGCGTATAGCTATATCTACGATAGATCGGCTCTGATACCACTGAAGGGGATCGTGTGCAGAAAACAAAAAATTTCCTAGCAACGATATCCTTAAACTAGCCAAGATCTACACTATGCAGATATAGTAGTACGGCAGATATCGGAATACATACCCTCGTAGACCGAATAGCGTGGATTACGCTCATGCACAAGCGTTGACGACGAAGACGACGTAGCCGACCTCTAGGTCACGGAGAACTCGGCGCGACGAAGACGACGAAGATGACCCTGAGGTCGGGTGGAGGAAGTAGGCCTCCGAGTACCGCTAGCGCAGCACCTCGCAGGGCGTCACACACATACGGTGGAGACGACGGCCTCCGAAGCTCCAGTTCAGGACGAGCAGCGGAAGACTTGGACCGGAACACCAGCAGCGCGGCAGCGGGCTATGGTGGAAGAGATCCCCCTCCTCTACTCGGCGCGGCTCCAAAAACGAACCACGAGATCGAGAGAGAAATTGGGAATTAATTGGTGAATTAAAAGGCGAGAGGTGCCCCTTCTTATATAGGCCCCCGGGGGGGAGCCAACTTGCCAGCCAGGCAATGTGGGACTATCCCCCATTGCCTGGTGCGGCTCCCATGGTGCGCCGACCACCTGGTGGGCCCCTTTTGGCCCACCTAGGCCGGCCACCTTGACCCCCACCGAATTCCCTTGAGGAATTTTCCCCTCTTGGGCCTTCTTTCGACCAGAAGGCCCATTTAGGGAAATCAGCCTAAATAAATTCGAAAATAAATATATAAAATCATATTTGCATATTAATTACACTAATTAATATCAAACAGATTATATATAATTTATTCTAGCTCCGAAAACTCTTTCGTCGCTGCCCGATCTCCATCGGACCATTCCCGGGACGTTCCCGGTGATCTCTTTCCTTTCCGGTTGTCTTGTCGAAACCTCTTAAGTGTGTTACCCTAGCGGTTCGATATAATAACAGGTATGATCAAGACTCCTTTATGATCAACGACTAACTCGTAGGCCTGGACCCCATGAATTAATCCCTGTGATATAACGAATGACTTTCATCTATCAAACCTGGACGTCTAGTCTTAAACCCTTTATCATGGCGATACTTAGCGTGTCCGAGCATCATTCTCAGATATCTCCATACCTAGTATGATCTCGTTACTGACATCGCTATCTTCTACTCGTCTATGATATTATGTCAGCTGGTGACCTAGTCACATGTTTGCAAACTCATTTGACATAATCTCACCGAGTGGGCCCTAGAGTATCTATCCGGCTATGCGGACTGACAAATCCCGCTGTTGACCCCTCGTCTCAACTACCCCCTTCCGATACCCAAAAGTATCACCTATCATTGTCACACATATAAGATATGACGTTTGGTGCGATCAAAGTATCTTCCAGGGATAACAATAAGAGTTGATCTCACGGTCTTAAGGCGTAATGACTATGTCCTATAAATATTGGGTATGTCCATCATATCGTTACACCTAACGATATGAATTCCATTGCCGACCGGCGCCATGCCCTATGATCGGAAAACCTCGATCATCAATCGCGCAACGAAACTAGTCTTAGTAGAGGCTACTAGGGACCTGGTTGTTTATCTACCACACATGTATTAATGTTTTCGCTTAATACAGTTATAGCATGGTATAAAACATATAATGAACAATTGGGATATTGCCAATAAACTATGTTTATTGAGTGCCTCTAGGGCATATTCCCTTCAGACGCCTCGATTCTCGTGCGTAGTGGAGGAAGTGGGCGGCGACGGTTGGCCTCTTTGCTAGACACGTGGACGGCAGGATGAAGATGCTCGGAACCGTTGCGCGACGGACGGCTGAGATGGATTTTGCTGAGGCATAAGTACTGCGCCACGGCGCGAGGGCATCATCTTCTCCAATCGTCTGCGCCTCCTTTCCTCTGCCTTCTGCCATTCTCTCCGTCATCTGAGCTCTGTGCTATTTGTCCTCGCACCTTGCGCTGCCCTGCGGAGCCATGGGGAAGTCGAAGACCGCCGCTGGCACCTCCGCCGCCGCCGACGAAGCCGGGCTGATGAAGAAGCCCGACGGCGACTGGCAAAGGTCGTCTGTGAAGAAGACGGAGTTCAAACTCCTCCGCGCTCAAGGTCTCCTTCCTCCTGCTGATCAAGTCCAGGTACGCGCTCCTGGCAAGGAAGTCTACCCCACACCCCGCGAGGGGGAACGCGTATGCTTCGTGGATTTCCTTCCGTGGGGCTTCGGGTTCCCCTTGCATGATTTTGTGCGCGGTCTCTTGTATGCCTATGGGGTTCAGATCCACGATCTGACCCCCAATGGCGTCTTGAGCATCGCAGGCTTTATTGTGCTCTGCGAGTGCTTTCTGGGGGTTGCAACCCACTGGGCGCTATGGAAGTCGCTCTTTCTCGTTCGCAAGAACGTCGGGAAGAGCGGGTTACCATTCCCCGTGGGTGGCTTCGGAATCCAAGTGCGCGGTGATACTGCGTACTTTCAGATGAAGAAGTCGGACTCCGTCCAGGGGTGGGGCAAGAAATGGTTCTACGTCCAGTCGAACCAGAACGGCCTGGCGGCATTCGACAACGGGCGCGGTGTCGTGGTATCGGCATAATTGATAGGAGACGGGGGTCCTCTAGCCTACGTATGGATCGTGGGGAAGAAGGTTGGTGTCGTCGAGGACGGGATTGAAAACGGCGAGTTTACCCAGCTTCGGATCCCACAGCGGTGGCGAGATCCTACGTGCTGCTATAATTCACTATGAGGCAATATCCATGAACAGGTTACAATGTGTATGATGCGTATTGAAGCGTAGATGAGCTTATTCAGCGTTGATGAGCTTGGCCCTAAAGGCCTTCCGGTGGCCGGCTTATATAGGCGGCCAGACCCCGGGTTACAAGGTAAGTACTTGGCCGGCAAGTAAACATAGTCCTAGTTGTAGTCGGCTTTGGTTGCCGCCTTCCATCTTGGGCTTGGTGGCTTGATGGGCTTCGGTCTGCTGCCTTCCTTGGACCGTCCGCCTACTTCCTTGTACGTCAGCTATCTGGGCCGCCCGGTAGGCATTAGCCTTACCACCCTTGGGCCACCCTAGACTAGCCGGATTGATCCATGTTAGAGATACCCCTAGTTGGTATATCCCCAACATTAGCCCCCAGAAAGGTTGAAATTCTCCAGGCGTCGGCTTCTTCATTTTCTTGATCTTCAGTCTTGAACGTTGGCGGCTGCAGGACTTTAACCATTCTGAATATAATAGGGGTTGCGTGCCGGCTTGATCACCAGCGCGTGGCCGCCTTTATCCTACATGGGAAAGACGGCTTTCTTAACTTGTCGGATGACTTCTCGGAGAAGCCTTACCCTTACTGACAGGTCAAACTAATGTATGATAGATGACGTCATTTGGTCCACGACAGTTTTGAACTCAAATGTAACAAAATCGTGCATTGTCGACCATACCACGGAGGCGGCCTTTGCCACGGAGGCAACCATGTCGCTGACGACAAGGTGATTGTGCCATGCAGGCGGTTATGTCGTTGACAACAAGACAATCATGCCACGGAGGCGACTGTGTCGCTGATGATAAGTCGGCCAAGCTATGGAGGTGACCGTGTCGCTAACGACAAGACGGTCATGCCACCAATGTGGCTTTCTTGTTGACAATAGGGTTGCATATCGTGCAGCCCCCAAGTATCGAACGAGGTCAAATATCGATGTCGAGCCCCCGAGTGTCGGAGTTTTTCTTGATCCGCCTATGTCCAGCCCCCAAGCGTTAAGTCGATGTACTCGGAAGTCGTCTCGACGCTTGGAAGAACTTGTGGCGTTGTAAGTCGATGATTGCAGTCCCGGAGGCCCGTGCCGGCTTGACTGAAAGACGGCTTGAGACATGATGAAAATGCTGCGATTGCAGCCCCCAGGTGTTAAGTATCCTGCATAGTACACATAGCTGCATTAAGATGTACTTTTAATGAAAGCTGAATAATTTGAAGGCCTGAGCCGGTAGATTTTTAACAAACACTTAAGGGTTGTAAATTTTATATGGCCCGCCTTAATATTTATCTGGTTTATATGTTTAACTTTTCATATGTAAGCAGAACCTCAGCCAGAAACTTTAGTTGAGACAACCAGGGCTAGCACCAAATAGTTTAGAATCAGAGACAAATTAAAGCCGGCATGTTGGTGCTAATGACATACTACTAGGTAACCCACATATAAACAATCAAATAGCGGTATTAGACGGTGCAAACTGATTGCTTAATTTGGCCCGGAGGCGACAAGTATCTAAAAGTTTGAACCATGCAGCGCAGAACAAATATCAGGTAACTTAGATACTAACAGGGATATGATCAAATGAAAAGACAAAAAATGGCATGATCTCAGAGCATAATGAGCAAACCACGGACTTTTATTTCATGACCATACATAAAATGTTAAGTGTATATAAACTTAGCTTATTTGACTTTGATGTCGAGGAGGCGGGCGTGACGGAAGACGCCAGCCCCAGTATGTAGGCGGCAGACCCAGTCTGACAATATTTGTCCCTAGGATTCCGAAGATGATCCCATCAAGGCGGCGAGGAGTATGCGGCGGCAGTAATTAAGCCGAGATAATGGCGATCCGTGTTAGCAATTAAGCCGGAACGCGACGATAAATGCGCCGACAAGGCGTCTTGTTACGTTAGCGATTAAGCTTAAACGTGGAGCTTTATTGTTTTGTACCAATCGATGTCTCCCCAAATTGATCAGGTTTGGGCGATCGGAAACAATAGCTTAGCAACTTCGCGATGAACTCATCTAAACCGTATATGAGGATGGGGGTGTCCCGCATAACATCTCACGAACACGGCGGTAAAGATAATATTGAATCAAAAAACCAGACGTCGGAACGGATCCGAACATGGTATGAGTTGCGATGGATTCGTCAAACACGGATGTCGGAACAACCGTGACGTGACTTTCCTTGTAAGCTGGCTGCGTTTCCTTGTGATACACGATGATCAAGACCGGATCTGATGCTAAGTGATTAGCAGTACATACATGCCATTAGTGCTCCGGCCGTGAAATCCATGTACATATTGCTAATTCACGCTGGATCTCTGTAGATCACGACTTGCCATATGAAAAGGATTTGGCCAACAAGGTGTATGTAATCGGAACGGATCCGTCTTGCCGCATGCGTTTCCATCCTGCGCAGGAATCGTCGCCTTCCTAGCTAGGCATATATGGGTTGCCATCATTTGGATGAAATAGGAGGCAGCGACAATTCTCATATCGATCTGTCAAGCTTAGATCCTACACGAACCGGAGAACGGATCAGCCCGCCGGATCGATCTGGCAGATGAATAGGATGTTTGATCGAGCCGGCCTACCGGGGCAGAGTACACGGCTAGATGCTTTTACGACGTTCGATCATGCCGGCCTGCCGGAACAGAGTACACGGCTAGATGCGATCCGTTCGCATTGATGAAGACGACGATCGGAATCGTCAGCTGCGGACAGCCAATATTGTTCCCGCCTGGAACGTGACGCCTGAAACCTTATGCCCCACGGTGGGCGCCAACTGTCGTGGTATCGGCATAATGAGAGGAGACGGGGGTCCTCTAGCCTACGTATGGATCGTGGGGAAGAAGGTTGGTGTCGTCGAGGACGGGATTGAACACGGCGAGTTTACCTAGCTTCGGATCCCACAGCGGTGGCGAGATCCTACGTGCTGCTATAATTCACTATGAGGCAATAGCCGTGAACAGGTTACAATGTGTATGATGCGTATTGAAGCGTAGATGAGCTTATTCAGCGTTGATGAGCTTGGCCCTAAAGGCCTCCTGGTGGCCGGCTTATATAGGCGGCCAGACCCCGGGTTACAAGGTAAGTACTTGGCCGGCAAGTAAACAGAGTCCTAGTTGTAGTCGGCTTTGGTTGCCGCCTTCCATCTTGGGCTTGGTGGCTTGATGGGCTTCGGTCTGCTGCCTTCCTTGGACCGTCTGCCTACTTCCTTGTACGTCAGCTATCTGGGCCGCCCGGTAGGCATTAGCCTTACCACCCTTGGGCCACCCTAGACTAGCCGGATTGATCCATGTTAGAGATACCCCTAGTTGGTATATCCCCAACACGCGGGTTGCGGAAGACTCACGCCTAGTCGTACCCGCTGGCCATGGAGGAGAAGGAAGCCGCGAGGCCGCTGCTGGGCCTGCTACGCAACCTCACCAAGACCCTGGGGCGCGAGACGGGTGGCGTCTTCCTGATGGCCACCTTCTTCCATCTTCGGGTGCAGCCGCTTGGCGCTCGGCCCCACCCGATGTGGGCTGTCGAGGGCGTCAGCAACGAGCCACTTGACGACGAGGAGGTGGAGACCAAGGTGAGGTCCATCACCAATCTCCGAGTTGCGGACGTCTGCAACGTCAAGTGCCCGTTCGCTGCATACGGGGCGACGAACCCTGTTCCCGAGGTAATGTTCTTGACTTGTTCTCTTCGTTTCTTCTTTTCTTGATATCTTGCTTCTTAATTCGACTTGCGTCTACCTGTTTCAGGGTCGATCTCTGATGGTCAGCCTTCCACCTCTCCCTGAAAACGGACCCGACGACGAGTCGAAGGTTGTGGAGGAGGATGATGACGACGACGAGCTCCCGTCCGCTGTCTCTCCCAATGACGAGGTGGAGGATGATGACGACGAGGTAGAACCCGCACGGAAGAGGCAGAAGCGCCAGAGTGGCGGTGACTCTGCGACTGCTTCGTCGCCCGCTAGGGGTGCGGATGCTGATCCAGAGGAGGTCGTCGCGACGTCGTCGGGTGTGCGGTCTCCGGGCGGTTGGAGTGAGCCGCTCCCCCAGTTAGCTCCACGCCACCACGCGTGTTTGCTCGGCTGGCGTCTGTCTCCTTGGGGAGCGACGATGAGTTCGAGACCACCAGGTTAGTGTCTTGTTGGCTTCGAGTTGTCTTTTGTAGTTCCAGTCTTTTAGTTGGTCATTGTACTGTTTTGCTTCAGCCGTCGTTCTGGCGATGTCAACTCCCCTCATCGTGAGGTGGAGCACACGTCCGCCCCTTCGACCGAGCTGGTGACTCGGGTGGCGGTCGAGGAGCGTACACAACCTGCTGTCATCGCGTCGTCAAGTCGCGCTCCTCCGTCGTCTTCCGAAGATGTCGACCTCCTGGACCACGTAAGTCCTTTGTAACTGAGCTTGTAGTATTGCAGTTTCATCGGGTGCGCGATCAGCCCCCGAAGGTGTGGGTGACTAGTATAGTCGCCCGCAACTTTATTAATTTCTTGCTTGTCTCTCAGCCGTACTACCGCCAGCAGCTTGATGCAGCCACGGCTTACGTTCGCCTCGAGAAGGAGAGGGACCAACTGCGTGCTTCTCTGGACCAGGCTGATAGGCGGGTTGCCGAACTGGAGTTGAAGATTCAGGCTCAGACTGAGCTTGAGAAAGCTCTTCACGAGTTCTAGGAGCGGGAGCGGGTACGGGTCGTCCAAGAGAAGACTCAAGTCGACCGTCTCCTCTCACTCGCCGGTATTCTTGGGGGTAAGTTTTGTCCTGACGCCTACTGTTTCTTTTGCTTTTCCTTTGTCTGACGTTAGATCTGTTGTTTAGATGACTGCGGTGGAGCTCCTTCGGAGGGCTCGTCGAGTGACACCGTTGACTTGGCGACTGCTGTCGGCTTCCTCGACCGCGTCTGCGCGAATGCTACCGATGCGCTGAGGAAATAGGCGGCTGCGCTGCAGCAGTCGACTGGTGCGCTTACGACGGTGCACCGGAGCATCTTCCCGAGTGATGCGCCGCCGACTGCCATCGACGCTCTTGCCGCTCCGTTTAAGGACGACGCGACCACCCTCGCGGACTTCACCAGGACTCAGACGGTACGCAGCTCCGAGCTCACCTTCCAGCTCCTCCTAGGTCACCAGATTCAGGGCGATTTCGAGAAGGTCGTCAGCGGCTTCCCTCGGAGGGCTGATGGCCGGACCGCGTCCCTGCGTGGAGTGAAGGCGCAGGCTAAGCAGCTAGCTGTGAAGCTTGTGGCTACCTTTGAGAGAGGGCTCGCCAAGGTGACTGAAGCGGCTGCTTCCCGGAAGACCCGCTCCCGCTCGGAGTCTGCTGCCCCGGAGTAGTAGTGGTGTAGGGATTCGGCAGTCGCCGTGGTCTGTACTTATAGTATTTTGCTTGTAACCGACTGATATTTTGTTTGGTCTTCTGACCTTGAACAGTATTGTGTGCTGAAATTGAGTATGTCTTCAATTATATTTGCTTGTGCTGAGCGATCGCGCATCTGTATTGACTCTGCGAACTCATGGCAGACTGACGTGCGTGGCGGCACTTCCTCTGCGTCTGCGGCTGGGCCAAGTGGCGAAGGATCTTTTTCGGGTGCTCGCCGTCGTCGGGCGCCGCCAGCTCCTCTGCGAAGCGCGAACGACCAGCGGATCATTACATACTTGAAGAATAAGGTGGCTGAGCTTGAGGCGAACTTGAAGAATACCGAGCTGCTGTTGCATCGGTCCCGGTCACATCCTACCGCAGAGTTCTCCCAGCGTGAAGACTTTCTGATCGGGGAGATCGATCTGATCAGTCGACAACTTCAAGGTTGGTATCTTCTACGGCTGCCTTTCCTTGTTAAAACTTGCTGGTTCTGACTTCTAGCTTGTGTATGCAGATGTGAACCCGGATTGGGAGGCTGAGCGGGACCGCGTTGAAGAGTGTGTTACCATGGAGGCGCCTGGCGACTCTTACGAAGCTCGCCAATTCTGGGTGAACAAGTCGAGAGGGCGCATCCTTGCTCTGATGCTTGATCGAACTTGGCGTGCGGCTTTCCTTCTGGAGAATTGCCGGAAGACCCTTTGGCACATCCATCGTATTTACTTCCCACACAATGGGCAACCTCATGGGCTGGCCACCTTGCTGGAGAGGTTCCGTGATGGTGATGCGCTGAAGGAGATCGTCCATGCTCAGCTTGTCGCCGGGGCGAACGCGGCTCTGGCGTATGTCCGGCTGCATCGGCCCAACCTTCCGTTGGAGAGGCTGATGGATGGACTGCCTGGCGACGCCGAGTACGCTGATACCCTGGCGGCTGCACGCCAGATGATCGAGCAGGTGCAGAAGCATAGTGAGCGCCTCGTAGGCCCACTCGGTGCGCCGAAGGGCGAGCCTGCAGACTAAGGATAGCTTTCTTCTGCTGTACAGGGTTAGCTATAGGTGGCTAATATGCCAATGTATATGACAGTATATGAGTAATGAGTGAAATTAAAAGAGTTCTCGAGTAATGGTTGAAAATATTTGCATTACTGTACGAGTATTTGCTTTGGCTTTGACTCGCGCGGCGCAGCCCCCGAGTATCTTGTTGACAGCCTGAGTCTACGTTGTGAACCTGTGTGGCGCAGCCCCCGAGTGAATCGAGTGGCGTCCTAGGGTTTTTCAAGTGAGACCTGTATACCATGGCCTCCAATTGTATCGGGTGGCGATTTAAGTTTTAGGACTTGACCTGTATGGCGCAGCCCCCGAGCAGCTCGGGTGGCGGCCTAGGATTTTTTCAGTGAAGCCTGTATGGCGCAGCCCCTGAGTAGGTCGAGTGGCGGCCTAGGGATTTTCAAGTGTGACCTGTGAGGTGCAGCCCCCGAGTGCGTCGAGTGGCGACCTAGGATTTTTTACTTGACCTGTGCGGCGCAACTCCCGAGTAAGTCGGGTATAGGCCTAGGATTTTTTGAGTTACGCCTGTGCGGCGCAGCCCCCGAGTGGTTCGAGTGGCGGCCTAGGCTTTTTTCAAGTGTGACCTGTGAGGTGCAGCCCCCGAGTGCGTCGGGTGGCGACCTAGGATTTCTGACTTGACCTGTACGGCGCAACTCCCGAGTAGATCGAGTAGAGGCCTAGGATTTTGCGAGTTGTGCCTGTATGGCGCAGCCCCCGAGTGATTCGAGTGGCGGCCTAGGCTTTTCTTTCAACCTGTGTGGCGCAGCCCCCGAGTGATTCGAGTGACGGCCTAGGATTTTTGTTTGCCTTGACTGAGAAGGTAGAGTGGACAACATTTTCTTTAAATCACTTTATTGATTGTTGCGAACTTGTCGCCTCATTAAAACCCTTCCAGTCCCCTTAGGTACCCTGGTAAGGGAAAGAGTGCGCCTGAAACCTGCCGCGTTGACATGCTATCCTTGTTACAATGGTTGAGTCAACTAAGCATAGAACCGCCGGAGTTGTGCGCGTTCCACGGGTTGCTGCAGGTTGTTCCTGTCTTCGAGTCCTTTAGGCGATATGCTCCGTTGCCAATTGCCTCTGTCACAATGTATGGGCCCTCCCATGGGGAGGCGAGCTTGTGCACTTTCTTCTGTTTGAGGCGGAGGACCAGGTCACCTGCGACGAAAGTTCTTGGTCGCAATCTCCGTCCGTGATAGTTGCGCAGGTCCTGCTGGTAAACGGCTGATCGCGCCAGGGCGATGTCACGTGCTTCGTCCAATATGTCCACGCTGTCTTCGAGTGCCTCTTCTGCATCTGAATTGTCGTAGGCGACCACCCGTGGTGCGTCAAACTTGATGTCGAAGGGTAGGACTGCTTCTGCACCGTACACCATGAAGAACGGAGTGTACTGGGTGGATCTGTTAGGCGTGGTCCGCAGACTCCAGAGGACTGACGGCAGCTCTTCGACCCATGCGCCTGCTGCGCGCCTGAGTGGCACGCGCAGTCGTTTCTTGATGCCGCTGCAGACTAGACCGTTGGCCTTCTCGACCTGTCCATTGGATTGCGGGTGCAAGACAGACGCATAGTTGAGCTTGATACCTTGATCTGAGCAGAAGTCTTTGACTTCTTCGGCTGTGAAGTTTGAGCCGTTGTCTGTGATGATCCCGTTCGGAACTCCAAATCTGAAGATGATGGACCTGATGAAGTTGACCGCCGATGATGCTGTCGAACTTGTGATGGGTGCGGACTCAATCCACTTGGTGAACTTATCGACTGCAACCAGAAGGTGAGTGTGCCCTCCGGGTGAAGATTTCTTCAGCGGGCCCACCATGTCCAGTCCCCATTGGGCAAAGGGCCAGGCTAGCGGTATTGTCTTCAACTCGGACGCCGGCGTGTGCGGCTTGTTGGCGAACTCCTGGCACCCGGCACATTTCTTTACTAGATCTTCTGCGTCTTGCATAGTTGTTAGCCAGTAGAACCCGGCTCGTAATGCTTTGGCTACCAGTGCTCGACTGCTGGCGTGATGCCCGCATATGCCCGCGTGGATGTCGAGTAGGATGGCTTGGCTGTCGACTGGATCTATGCACCTTTGCACGATCCCTGAGATGCTTCTCTTGTAGAGTTCTCCGTTGATGACGGTAAAACTTTTGGATCGCCTGATGATGCGCTTTGCTTCGACTGGGTCTGCTGGCAGCCTCTAGTGCAGTATGTATGCCAGGTATGGCCCTGTCCAGGTAGCTTCGACTAACATCACTTCCATGGGCTCCTTTGCTTGGCTGGGCGGGTTCACGGTGCTTATTGCCGGTGTGGAGGGTTTTGCTGCGGGTCGGGTTTTGATGGACCTTTGCGTGATGCGTTCGAGGAAGACGCCAGGTGGTACTGGTACCCTATCTGATCCCATGTTGGCGAGGATGTCGGCTTCCTCATTGCTGTCGCGGCCGATGTGTTCTAGCTCGCAGCCGTCGAAGGCGCCCTCTAGCTGGTTGTACAGGTCTCTGTAGGTGATCATGTTGTCGGCGATGGCGTCGCAGGACTTCATGGTTTGCTGCACAACCAGGTAGGAGTCGCCGTAGATCATAAGGTGTGTGGCACCGCAGTTCTTGGCCATCCGCATGCCGTGGATCAGGGCTTCATATTCGGCTTCATTGTTGGAGGGCGTTGGGAAATCCATCTGCAGGACATACTTCAACTTGTCACCTTTGGGGGAGATGAGCACAACTCCTGCCCCAGCCGACATGAATTTCTTGGAGCCGTCGAAGTACATGGTCCATGCATTGGATAAGTCGGGGATGTTTGGTAGCTGGGCTTCTATCCACTCGGTAGTGAATTCCAGAAGGACTTGGGCCTTGATAGACTTCGGGTGAGCATATTTCAGTCCCCAGGGTCCTAGTTCAACAACCCACTTGGCGACTCGTCCTGTCGCGCACTGATTGGTGAGGATGTCTGCTAGGCCGGAGGAGCTTACCACCGTGATTGGGTGCTCGGAGAAGTAGTGGACAACTTTCCTTGAAGTCATGAAGACCCCATACGCCAGCTTCTGGTAGTGCGGGTAGTTTTGCTTGGACAGTGTTAGAACTTCACTGAGGTAATAAACTGGTCTCTGGACAGGATGAGGGTGCCCTTCCTCTTCGCGCTCAACCACGAGTACCGTGCTCACCACCCTGTTTGTCGCTGAGACGTATAGGTATAGTGGCTCGTTCTCCAGTGGTGCCACCAGGACTGGGGAAGTCGTCAGGATCTTTTAGAGATGGTCGAACGCCTCTTGTGCCTCCTGTGTCCACTTGAATTTGTCCGTCTTCTTCAGCAGTTGGTAGAAGGGTAAGGCCTTCTCGCCCAACTTACTTATGAACCGGCTGAGAGCTGCTACTCGGCCGGCTAACCGTTGCACTTCCCTGAGTTTGGTGGGTGCTGGCATCGTGAGTATGTTCTGCACCTTCTCAGGATTTGCTTCTATTCCTCTTGCGGAGACGAGGTAGCCCAGCAATTCTCCGGCTGGCACGCCGAATACGCACTTCTCTGGGTTGAGCTTGATCTGATATGCGTCGAGTGCTGCGAAGACCTTGCGAAGGTCGTCGACTAGGGTGCCCTCTTTCCGGGTCGTGACAACGATGTCATCGACGTAACTTGGACAATTTGCCCGATAAGCCCTTTGAGGCATGCCTGCATCGTGCGCTGATACGTGGCGCCAGCGTTCTTCAACCCGAAGGGCATCGTCTGGTAGCAAAAATCGCCGTCGGGTGTGATGAATGTTGTTTTCTCCTCGTCTTCGACTTTCAGCCTGATCTGCTGGTAACCTGAGTAGGCGTCCAGGAAAGATAGGCGCTCACAGCCTGCTGTCGAGTCGACGATCTGGTCTATCCACGGGATCTCCCTCCGGTGGTTGCGTGAGCCGGAGATACGTCTCGACTGACATGATGGCAGTGTTCGCTGTCTTGGGGCCAGGTATCCCGTTTTCGTCCTCGGTGATGAAGGATGAGTCGAGGCTGCGGGTGACCCTTGCTCGATCCGCATCTGTCATGTTGGGAACGCGAGCTCTGTGTCGCCGTCCTCCTTGGTTAACTTCTGTGGACGAAGTGAACGAGATCGCGGCCCGTCTGGCACTTGATGCATCCGCGTCCCTCTTGCGCCTGAGCAGTTCAGCCTTTTCGGCACGAAGTCGCTCTCCTTCCTTGCGTAGCAAGTACTGGACCGCCAGGTGGTCTTCTCTAGGCGCGTCGGGTTCAGGGAAGGTGCCGTCGTCGACATGCTTCAGTGCCCTGATTCCCATGTCTCGCGTGATGGTGAGTCGAGTCTGGTCAGGCATGACCACCTCCAGTGGGTATGCGGGTTCCTCGTTGCCTTCTGGAGGCTCGGTGTTGGCCATGAAGACTTGCTGGGGGTAAACTTTGGTAGGGGTGTTTACGCTACCGCTGCTGCTTCCTTGATCCGAATCTTCCTCGGGGTCGAAAATTGCTGCTACATGGGCAGCGCAGTCGTCGTTGCGTCTTCGAAGGATCGTTACCGTGGTCGCGGACGGAGGTTTTGCAATCGCAGGGGCGAGTGCGATTGGCTTGGGGTAGACTTGATGATCCCACGAGGGTGCGTGCGATGCGGCAGCCGACGGTACGCCCTTGGTCGCACGCACTGGTACAGTCGTAGTTGAGGTAGATCTTGACCTTGTCGACCGCGCGATCGAGATGGCTGGAGTAGACTCGATATGCGTGGCCGTCGCCGAGGTTGACGATGTAGTCTATGCAGGTGCGATCTTTGTAGGTGTGGCAGGCGCGGCTGGCGCGGTGGGTGACGTGACGGTGGCACGCGGGTGACAAAAGCGGGTGCCATGGCCATGCGTGACGTGCTTGTCGCAGACCTGAACATGCCACGACTGTCGACGAAACAGTATATGGAGCCGAAGGTGATATGTATACCTTTGTGCAGATTGGCATACACCGAGCGATGGGCCAGCGGGTGGAGTGCGTACTCGAAGGAGCCGAAGCGGATGGGCTCCCGGGTGATGTCGATCTCGATCTTCATTGCGGATGGAGCCGGTGCGACCATGATTCCAACGCTTGATATCTTTCCCACAGACGGCGCCAATTGGCGAGGGTGTAACTCGGCAAATCCCAGGGTTGTGCACCCCGGGTTGATTGAGGGGGAGAGAGAGGAGCGTTGGTGATCACGACGGCTGACAAGCGAGGTTTTACCCAGGTTCAGGCTCCCAGAGGATAACACCCTACTCCTGCTTGTCTGTTATTGATGGCGAGTTGCGATTACAACGATGGCGGCGAGATTGCGATCTCGCTAGGGTTTGCGGTGGTGGCTGTTGGTGTGTCCTCTAGGACGGGCAACCCTCCTGGCTTTATAGGTAGCCAGGTCTCGGGTGGTTGGTATCGACAGCAATTACAGATATGGAAGGTTATGAAACCTAACCGACTTGGACTAGGATACATGGTACCCCGAGTGGGCCTTCTGTGGGCCTTCCCGTGCTTGACGCGGCCCAGGTAGCCTCATCATGGGCTAGTCGAAAGGTAGCCCCACGTCAACAATCCTACCAATCATTCTCTCCTCTAAGTGAGTGGAACCTAGTGGATCTAGTTCTTGGAGTTCCTTTGTGGTTCTTCTTCTTTGTTCTTCCTCTCTTCTCCCCCCATAAGCATTAGTTGCTTTTGGTGGGATTTGGGAGTGAAGGATTTGACTCCTTTGTGGTTTCCTTTGTTCTTCCTCTCTTTTTTCCCCATAAACATTTGTTGTTGTGTTGGAATTTGAGAGTGAAGGACTTGAGCACTTCGTGTGCTCTTGCCATTGCATTTGCATCGGTTTGAGCCCTCCACGAGGATTCGTGGTGGTGATACTTGTGAGCTTGTTACTCTTGGGTCTTTGGACCCTAGACGCCTTTTGTGGCCGGCCTTTTGTGGCCAAGACCTTTTGTGGTCATCTTGAGAGCCACCAATTAAGTTGTGGGTGTGTGCCTCAAGACTTGGGAGCCCCCAATTAAGTTGTGGGTGTGTGCCTCAAGAGTTGTACGAGATTCGATCTCCGCCCCAAAGGAGATCAATAGTGGAAGGTGAACTCGCAACCTTTTGTGGTTGAGTTCATCAGGAGAAGAAGGTGAGCCTTTGTGGCGTTGCGGCTATCCTGTTGTGGTTGCGCACACCTCTCCAAACGAGACGTACACCTTTGGGTGGAACTCGGGAATACATCCTCGTCTCCGCGTACCTCGGTTATTTCTATACCCGAGCTCTTTACTTATGCACTTTACATTGTGATAGCCTTCGTGCCTGAAGTTATCTATCTTGCTAGTTATCATCTTGTTACTTGTATTGCTTAGCATAAGTTGTTGGTGCACATAGGTGAGCCTAGTATTTATATCTAGGTTGTATGCTTGTTAAAGTAAACCTCTAGTTTTATTCCGCCTTTATCAAGCATACCGGAATTTCCGGGTCATTCTTGGACCGATATTCCGTCTCCTCGGAAAAAGTTTTAAATCGCCTATTCACACCCCCTCCCCCCCTCTAGGCGACGTCTATCCGTTCAACAACTGTCCACTTGATTATTATGTGGGCGGTGCGGCGTATGTGGCGCCGCTTAAGATGCCAAAATGCTCCACTGAAAGTGCATGTACCCTCATGTGTTGTTTTGGTAATTAATGACAATCCTTACGGAATAATGTTTGTATTGAGATATCCTTATAGATCTTGTCCATGTGAAAGATTGGGGTTCGTGTTGGACTCTAAAAGCTTATATGCTTATATGATGATCAATGTTATATTTAAGGGTGTATATGAAGAATGGTCATGTGTAGAGTTCAGCATATTGCAAGTATATATTGAATGATTCAACACATCATCATTGTGAAGAGAGAGTGAAAGATACAAGTTGATCATGGTAAAGCTAATTGATGTACAATGTGGGATCATTGGTCCAATGGTATAGTAAGCAATTGTCCTTATAGTTTTGTGAACTAACAACTCATGGTATGTGTGTGGTATCTATATGTGGGGTTCGGTATCTTTCCACGGGGTTACATCAAAAGGAAGATTTCATATAATTCGTGAAGGATGACGTCAAGTGGTGATCGTCGGCAAGATTGAGAAGTACCAGTTCAAGAGAAGCATCTCAAAAAGATCCTATTCTTGAAGCTTGTCACTCATTTGGAAATAATGGTCAAGTGAAAATGTTCCTAAAAGAGTCTCTCCAATAGTGGAGTATGGGGGAGCAATTTGCAAGTCTTCGCTAAGTGGGTTTTTGTTCTTGTCGTGATCTTCATAACAACGCTAAGTTCTTCGAAAACGGTTCTACTTTAGAAAACTTGTTGCGTTTTTTGTGGTGAAAATATTACCAATTCAAAATTGAGAAACGTTCAACGCCTTCCCATGTGGGGTGACTTTACCATAATACTCTGGAGGGATTAAACTTAATGTTTCTAATTAACAAGTATTAAAATCAACGACTCTACTATATTTACTGCAAGGAGAGGTAACTTTCAGTGTTGAAATAAACGGCTGGTATTATTTTGGAGCGGGGGAACCTAAAACTCGGCAATTTCCCAACCACCGTAAAAACGGTTGTGATATGGTAATGGGTCATTGTTAGCACCGCGTCACTGGAAACTCGACGTACAACATGACCTATTCCGGTTCGAGCGGCCCAAGCACAAGAAAGGAGAAGAAATCAAACAAAACCCATGGCAAATCCTATACATTGCGCCACGACGATGCTTCACTGTGCCATCGCCTGAAGGGTTCCATTAGTGGGCCGACCCATTTTCGTGGAATTTTTCTTTTCCTATATTCTTCGCTATTTTTATTTTCAGTTTTATTTTATGTTGTTTTCTTTTCTCTTTTTCCCTTGTTTTCTTTTCCAAAAATGGTTTCAGATTTCAAATTTGATCAGATTTGTTTTTTTTTAATTTGGAACCATTTTAAAAAATAAACCATTTTTTAAACTAGAACCATTTCAAATTTGTTCAGATTTTGAAACAGAATTATTTTTAAGATTGGAACCATCTAAAAAATGAAAATTTTACAAAAATCTGAACCATTTTAAAAAAATTAAAACTAGAATCATTTCGCAAGTGGAACCATTTTCAAAATGAACGATTTTAAAATCTAAACCACTCAAAAATTGAAACATTTTTCAGATTTGAACATTTTTCGAACTTCTTAATTTAATTTTTTTAGAAAAAATAAATCCGAGCAATTTCATAAAATAAAAAAGGAATGAAAGAATCAGAAAATGAAACTAAGAGAAAATGGAAAACTAAAAAGAAGAAGAAATAGGCCGGTCCACTATAACGCCACCCCGCAGGCGACGGCACGCAGTTAAGGCCGGCAATTCCGCCCATGGGCACGTCCGCCCACGGGCACCCGACCCTAATGGGTAGGGTATGGGTTGCTATGTTCGCCCATGGGTCTCGCTCGTGGGCGACCCTATTAGTCATGGGTAGGGTATGGGCAGACATGTGTACCCATGGGCGACCCGATGGGTGACCCGATTAGCTGACATGTGGAGTCCAATAGTAAGATATGACCAGAAACCATGTAATTTCTAGTCTAGCCCAACAGTTCAAATCCAGCACGCACCACACTAAACCACTAACCCAAGGTGTGACTGTGTCCCTCCCCGGTCTCTCCCCGTCTCCGCCACAATCCCTCTCCCATAGTCTCTCTCTGCTCAGTTTGACTGTCGGGGGGCTGCCCCCCGGGTAGGGGCAGATCCCGGTATAATTCAGTATGGTGCCAACAGTACTTGACCTTTGGCGAGAGCCAGGGACACCTCCTGGTGTGCTGAAAGGGCAACTTGACCCTTGAACACTGGTAGAGGGCAAAGGGTCCCCTGGCAGGCGCAAGGGGCAGCTCTGGCTGCTATAAATAGACACCCCCGGCCTTCACAATCGCAGCATAAGCATAAGCGGGTGGTTCCTCTAAGAACTAGCTTCTCGAAGATGTCTTTGCTGATAGGCTAAGACATCTTCGGGAGGCTAGGCCTAGAGATACTCACCCTGAGACGAGCTCGGGCCCCTCCGGAAAGGATCCCGGATCTCGGGTTCCGAGGAAACTCCCGGAAGGAGGAGTATTCGGCTTTACCGGATAGGTAGCCCGGATAAGTACTAACCGGAGTATATGTCTCGGTTTTGATCTTATGCAGAAGAGGCTCGCAGTGGCAAGCGAGGAGGTAGCCGGCGTGAGGGCTTCCGGTAGGCCGTCAACGGCCTGTAGCAGGCTTTCCCGTCTGTTGCGGGGGGAAGTACCATTCCGCCTGACACGGAAGCATGGTCACCTCCCGCCTGACACGGAAGCATGGTCACCTCCCGCCTGACACGGGAGCGCGTCAGCCGGTACGATCGTGGTACGACAAGACCGGACATGCCTAGCCCGGCAATCCGGAAAAGGCTATCCGGGATGGGCAAAGGCATGTCTTGTCTCTGACAGGGGGACAATGATGGTGCAGGACGGCGCCTGCCGTCCTTATCGAGATGATGACGAAGGGGCTACACCGGATAGCCCGGCGACTAGGTCGCACTAGCCGGTGACGGCATGCCGGCTAGGCCTGTCCGGTGGGGCCAAGCCGATTTAGGGTTTCCGGCCCTCCTGGCCGGAGCTCTATAAAAGGCGCCATAACTGCTCCTGAGAGGGAGAGACCAACTTCGGAGCCAAAGCTATAGTCACATTTACTCTCAGAGCATTCACTCCTTCTCACCTGGAGTTCATCTAGTTCTTTGTACTCCTCCCTTTGGGAGATCTAGTAGCAAGTTGTAGCTCTTGTACCACAAATATATAGAGAGGAAAGGCAGGAGTAGGGGTGTTACCTCCTCACGAGGGCCCTGAACCTGGGTATATCGTGTGTGTGCTGTGTGCCTTCGTGCATTTGTTCGTGTTTGTTAGATCTTCCCCTTCGCACTTTGATCTTGTTTCTTGTTCCTGGGAGATCTCGGTCATTCCGGGATCCTCCTCGCGTGAGCTAGTCAACTCGCTATCCCTCCCCGTCCACCAACGTCCATCGGCCCCACACATTAGCCATCATATGGCATCTGCCGTGACACCACCACGACAGTTGGCGCCCACCGTGGGGCTGACAGAGGCGTTGGCTAGTGTACACATCCGGACGGGCTCCCCTGTTCACTTCGAGGTTCGGGTTCTCTCTGGCCTGGTCGTAAGGCTAGGGGAGATGGACTTCGTCTGTGACAACGCAGGATGTTTCCGGAACAGACCTTTTCCGGTGAACGGCAGTTTCATTGACTTTGGTGGTTTCACCACGTACGTCGCCACCGAGGTTGTCTGTAGCTACCCGGACATGGTCCGGGAAGCTGAGGACCCGCCCATGCTCTGCGCTGCTCAGGGTCTGCATGCCGGTCGCTCCCCGAGTTCCGTCGCGGTGATGATGGTCGGGGCAACCGAGGAGGAGTACCAAGACGCAGACGGCGATACCGGGAGTGGTCACATCCGGTTGGCCAAACCTCCTCAGGAAAGGGGTGCAGCCCGAGATGGTGATCCACAACCGTCCAAGCCACGACGTCGCCCGGATCCCCTCTCGGGCCTGGTGGCCAAGTTGACTATACCTATGGCCGCTGAGGCAGATATCCAGGCCACTTCGACTGAGTTGGAGGAGCAGCGGAGGTTGCTACTCGCCGAAGCGCAGGAGATCGCCGAGATCCGTCGCGAGCTCAATGCTAGCCTCCGGGAGTACAATGCAGCTCACGGATTCCTTAAGATAGACTCCCGGGACAAGCGCATCGCGGATCTGCGCAAGAAAGGAAGAATGGTGAATGAGGAGTTGGCTGGTGGAGCCACCACCAGTCACATGGGAAGTCGGATTTCAGTGGGGAAGCCGGTGTACAGCTCACCGGCGAAAACTCTTAGGGCCGCCGAAGCCGCCATGGCCGAATTGGTGGGGTTATCCGGTGAGGCCCTGCGCAAGCAGCAGGAGCGGGTAAACGAGTTGGTGATTGAGGCCAACCGTCAGAATCAGGCCTTCAAGAAGAAGAACCCCGGGGCAGGGTCCCAAGTGCACTCAGCCAGACCCAATAGCCAGAAGTCGGACGGGGAGGCCTCTTCCCCACATCCGAGCAGAAGCAAGAGCAAAAGCAAGAGCCGGAGCCGGAGTCGAGGTTCCGGGAAGAACAAGCAGCTACAGACCTATGACCCGGCCTTCGCCGGTATCCAGCAAGCCGGGCAAGCTGGACAGCGTAACTCGGGGCAGGCGGGAAGTACCCGTGGGGATGGTAACCTGGGTGTAGGAAACAATAACCCGGTTGGCCGTGGTAATCCACCCCGGAACCCTCCTCATATTCAGGGAAACCCACAGAGGGAGGTCGCCTATGTTCCCCAGCAGGCCGTGATCCCTACGCAAGACAGGCTCAACGATGGCAACTCGAGGCTGCAGCAGCTTGGGTATCAGCCAGACGAGAACCCTTTGGGATCTCGGATAGGAACCAGGCAGCTGAACCCGGCAGATGCCAGATTCCGGCTCGACCGGATTCACCAATCCGAGTTGGTGGAAGAGCAAGGACCCCTGGGACCTGCCTGCTTCGGACCTCGGATCATGCGGGAACCCCCTGTTCGGAACTTTCAGCTCAACAGGGGTGCCAAGACCTATGACGGCAGCAAGAAGCCGGAGGACTGGCTAACCGACTATGTAACTGCAGTAAGCATAGCCGGTGGAAACAGACGATGGGCGGTACGTTATGTACCGCAGATGTTGGAAGGACCTGCCCGGATCTGGTTGAACAACCTGAGAACTGGCAGCATAGACTGCTGGTTAGATTTCTTGGAGGCATTCATCAGCAACTTCACCAGCACGTACAAAAGGCCTAACAGGCCTCAACAGCTCGCCATCTGTAGGCAAAGGAGCAACGAGACCGACCGGGAGTACCTTACCCGGTGGAGCAATATTCGCAACTCTTGCGAAGGAGTGGTAGAGGCACAGGCCATCTCCTGGTTTGCACAAGGATGCCGGCATGGCTCAATGCTGTGGCAGAAGTTGCAAAGAAAGATGCCAACGACCTTGGCAGAGACCATGCGCATCACCGATACCTACACGCTTGGAGATCCCATGCAACCCCTGGTGGATGTCGGTGACTCCAACAGGAGGAATGCGGGACCTCAGCGTTCAGGACCGAGCAGGAGCCATGATCGCCAGGAGTTCGGCCACAAGAGGAATCAGCCCGAGTACCACCATGCCGCACAGCACGTCACAGCAGTGACCCGGGAGCAGGAGGATGCCGGCAACAGCCAGCGTCAAAAGACAAGTGGCCCGGCTTGGGGTCAGAGTCAGGAGGTGCAAAAGACCTGGGTGGAACAAAAGAAGCCCCTGACATATGAGGAAATGCTGAACAAGCCATGCTGCTACCATACTCTGGAGGCCAACAAGCCCGCAACCCACTCGACTCGGCAGTGCAGTTGGTATCAGCGCACGTTGCAGGAAGGCAGCTCGAGAGCTATTCGGCAGAGTGCTCCGGCATCTCGGCCCAATATCCCGAGACCCCCTCCTCCGACATCGGGGGCCAACGATGTCCGACTTCCCCCTCCTTCGCGAGGACCCCCACCTCGCCCGGTGAATGTGGTGCACACCCGGAACGACAACGGTAACCAAGGCGGACAGCAGCAGAGCAACTACCGGGAGGCACATCAGAGCTATGTGGTCTTCGTGACCGAACCCACTGACCAAAAGAGTGTGCGGCAACGTGCCCTGGAGGTGAATGATGTGATCCCGGCGGTGCCCAAGTTCTTGCACTGGTCCGAGATGGAGATCACGTGGAGCCGGAAGGATCACCCCCGGGTTATGCCTAAGCCGGGGGCGTATGCCTTGGTGGTGGACCCAACTTTTGTCGGACCCAACCTCAACGTCCGCTTCAGCCGGGTTCTGATCAACAATGGCAGTGCCATTAACATCATGTACAAGGACACGATGCTGAAGCTGGGAGTATCCATGAACACCCTGCTGCCTACCGAGACAACCTTCCACGACATTGTGCCCGGAGTTTCTTGCTCGCCCATGGGAAAGATCTGGGTTGAGGTGCTATTCGGAACTCGGAAGAACTGCCGAACCGAAAGCTTGGAGTTCGAGGTCGTGGACCTCGAAAGCCCGTATCACGCACTGATCGGCAGACCGGCCCTCGCCAAGTTCATGATCTCGACTCACGTGGGCTACCTCAAGATGAAGATGCCGGGACCTAACGGCATAATCACCATCTCGGGAGACCACAAGCGCTCCATGGAATGTGCCTCTGCGGGGTCATGCTTAGCTGAGTCTCTGGTGATCGCAGAAGAAAAGAAGAGGATCCAGCAGGTGGTGGCAATGGCCAAGACCTCACAACTCGGAATGCCCGCGATGGTGAACCAGGAGCAGGGTGCGTCATTTCAGCCCCCCAAGGAGACCAAGAAAGTGTGTGTGGACCCCAGCAACCCGGAGCGCCAAGTTATCATTGGCAGCAACCTGGACAGCAAATAGGAAGGCGAGCTCGTCGACTTCCTCCGTGAGAATCGGGATGCTTTTGCGTGGTCGAGTGACGATCTGCAAGGCGTCCCGAGGGAGTTGGCTGAGCACTCTCTGTTTGTTAGACCGGATGCGAAGCCGGTGAAGCAACCAACTAGGCGCCTCTCGGATGAAAGGAGAGCCGTAGTCATGGAGCATCTAGCTATACTGCTGGCCGCTGGGTTCATAATGGAAGTGCTGCACCTGGATTGGATATCGAATCCGGTCCTGGTAGAGAAGAAGAAAGATGATCCCCTCCTGCTTAAGGTGTGGCGCATGTGCATCGACTTCACCAACCTCAACAAAGCCTGTCCGAAGGACCCCTTTCCACTTCCCCGGATAGATCAAGTGATAGATTCCACTGCCGGGAGTGAGCTTTTGACTTTTTTAGATGCCTATTCTGGTTTTCACCAGATACCTTTGAATCCGGATGATCAATTGAAAACTGCTTTTATTACCCCTTATTGGGCTTATTGTTATCGTGTCATGACTTTCGGTCTGAGGAATGCTGGTGCTACATACCAGAGGTGCATGCAGAAGTGTTTGCATGACCAGATAGGCCGAAATGCCGAGGTCTATGTCGATGACATAGTCATAAAAACAAAAGAAAAAGCCTCACTAATAGATGATCTGAGGGAAACATTCAAAAACTTAAGAAGGTTCTGGATGAAATTGAACCCGGATAAATGCACATTCGGTGTTCCGGCAGGGAAGTTACTCGGTTTCCTCATCTCAAGCCTGGGAATCGAGGTCAACCCGGGTAAAATTTGTGCTATTGAGAGCATGAAGTTGCCCGTGCGTCTCAAGGATGTGCAGAAGTTTATCGGGTGTCTTGCATCCCTAAGTCGGTTTGTGAGCAGACTTGGGGAGAAAGCCTTGCCCCTGTACCAACCGATGAAGAAGAGCAAGACATTTGTTTGGACCCCGCAAGCTGATGCGGCGTTCAGCGATTTGAAGAGAATGCTCTCAACAGCACCCGTATTGGCATCCCCATTAACCAAGGAACCTATGCTGCTGTATATTGCCGCAACCAACCGAGTAGTCAGTGTGGCAATGGTAGTAGAGAGGGAAGAAGGGGGCAAGCTGATACAGAGGCCGGTGTATTACCTCAGTGAGGTGATCTCGGAATCCAAGCAGAACTACCCGCACTACCAGAAAATGGCGTATGGGGTGTACATGGCAGTGACCAAGCTCAAGCACTACTTTCAGGAACACCCGATCACAGTGGTATGCGAAGCTCCTCTGGCCGAGATCATCAGTTGCAAGGACGCTAGCGGCCGGGTAGCCAAATGGGCCATCCAGTTGTCTCCATACGCTCCGGCGTACGAGAGAAGAGATGCCATCAAGTCGCAGGCGCTGCCGGACTTTTTGGTGGACTGGGCCGAGATGCAATATGAACCTCCGATGCCGGATTACAATTTCTGGAGGATGCATTTCGATGGCTCAAAGGCTAAGATTGGATTGGGTGCAGGAGTGGTCCTCACTTCCCCAAAGCAAGATGTACTGAAGTATGTGCTGCAAATTCATTTTCGGGCATCCAACAATGTCGCAGAATATGAGGCCTTGGTTCATGGACTGAACGTCGCCAAGGAGATCGGCATCCGCCGGATAGAGTGTTTCGGTGACTCTGACCTCGTAGTACAACAGGTGTCGGGGAATTGGGATGCCCTTGATGCAAACATGGCCTTATACAGGTTTCATGTGCAGAAAATATCCGGATTTTTTGAAGGATGCGAGTTCAAGCATATACCCAGAGGAGAAAACGAGGCAGCGGATGTCTTGTCCAAGCTAGGGTCATCTCGGGATGCCATCCCACCCGGGATAGCTCTGGAGCATTTGAGGAAGCCATCTATTCAACCCTCGCCCGAATCGGATTCTATCTTCATCCCCAAGGAACCTGGGGCAGATGCAGTACCCATGGAAGTAGATGTCGGGAGCGTCACATCAAACCCGGAGACTGCATCACAGTGCTCGGAAAGGCAAAGAAAAATGATGATAGAGGTGATGTCGGCATAGCCAATGGACATAGATGCTCCCATGTTCCCGGTTAGACCTGTCCCGGGATGGGCACAACCCATTATGGCTTATATCTTGGAAGGAACCCTCCCGGAAAATGAAGTGGAAGCCCGTCAGATAATGCGAAGGTCAAAAGCATACACTGTCATCAACCAAGAGCTGTACAAAAGGAGTGTCACTGAGGTACTCCAGAGGTGTGTAGAACCGGCAGAAGGACAAGAGATGCTACTGGAAATACATCAGGGGGAATGTGGACATCATGCATCATCCCGGGCCCTGGTGGCAAAGGTGTTCCGGCATGGGTTCTACTGGCCCACTGCATTGCAGCAAGCAGAAGATATTGTCCGGAAGTGCGGAGGGTGTCAGAGATTTGCTCACCGGCTACACATGCCGGCGTCAGCACTGAAAACAATCCCCATCACTTGGCCATTCGCAGTTTGGTGTCTGGATATGGTCGGTCAGTTCAAGCCGGCAAGAGGCAATATGACGCACATACTGGTTATGGTGGACAAATTCACCAAGTGGATAGAGGTCAAGCCAATCCGGAAGTGCGATGGACACACCGCTGTGCAATTCCTGAAAGACATCATCTTGAGATACGGGTACCCGCACAGCATTATCACGGATAATGGCACCAACTTTGCTGTGGGGGAATTCGCTCAATTTTGTGCTGAGAAGGGAATCCGGCTGGATGTAGCATCAGTTGCACACCCGGAAGCAAATGGGCAAGTCGAAAGAGCAAATGCCTTAGTCTTAGCCGGCATCAAAGCTCGTTTGATCGAACCACTGTTGAGAACTCCGGGATGCTGGATAGAGGAATTACCGGCGGTGTTATGGGGTCTCCGGACTACACCGAATAGATCTACCGGGTACACGCCATTCTTCATGGTATACGGTGCTGAGGCAGTACTTCCGACCGACATACAGTATGATTCCCCGAGAGTGACAATGTTCACCGAGACGGAGGCAAAGGAGGCCCGAGAAGATGATGTAGATCTACTCGAAGAGGCAAGAGAATTGGCACTATCTCGGTCTGCAATTAATCAACAGAATCTCCATCGCTATCATAGCCGGAAAGTGCACCCGAGGGTGTTCCGAGAAGGGGATCTGGTGCTGAGGCTCATCCAACGCACGGCCGGAATGCATAAATTGTCACCTCCATGGGAGGGACCTTTTGTGATAAGCAGAGCATTGCCCAATGATTCTTATTACCTTGTAGATGCACAGGAGGCTAGGAAAGGTGTAATGGACAAATCCGGTGAGGAAACCAAGCGTCCATGGAATGTAGCTCTACTTCGCCCCTTTTACACGTAAAGGGCTCAGTGTATGTTGTATCTCAATTTTCAGTATTAATAAAAGTAAGGCACCCCGGGAGAAACCCGGGGACTGCCTGGTTATATGCATCTTTTGTTTTCGTTTTCGTCAAGTTCATTTGCTGTTTTTTACCGGCATCTCGGGAAGGAACCCGGGGACTGCCGGGTTGCTATCTTTTATGTTATTTGTATGTCGGGAAAGTTCCGAGTTCGATTCTCAAAGTCAAAGTAATGTATGTCATGTGAAATCATCTTGTGACTCGACTGACGCACGCGCAAATGGTAGTCAAGAGCAAAGAGAGGGAAGGTGGGAAACACGAAGATGGTCTCGGGGACTCGGAGCAGGAACTTTTCCGGCATACCTGTTTTTACTAACTTAGTTGTTTTTTATGTCGGGAATTCGGTTAGTCGGAACTCGGATTATTTTAAGTAGTGTATGCCGTATGTGGAGTTTTGTGACTCGACTGTCGAACGCCGAAATGGTAGACAAGAGCAGAAATTACCTAAGTACGATAAACATGAAAGGCAATTCGGGAACTCAAGACATAATAAATTGACATAAGTTACTCGGATAAATAATTCAGTACGAAACGAAAATAATATAAGTGTATATTACATATTGCACCCGGCATCCCGGGAATTTGACGAATCTACTCTTAAGTGTTTCAAGCGATAGGGGAAGTCGGCTTCTCGACGGGGGCGGCAGCAGGAGCAGCGACCTCGGGGGCAGCAGGAGCACCAGGAGCAGCAGTCTCGGCGGCATCAGCAGAAGCGGTAGTCCCGGTAGTAGCAGCGGGAGCAGCTCTCTCGGGAGACGCGGCAGGAGCAGCTTCGGCTTCAGTTCCGGCAGCAGTACTCGGGGCGTCGGGGTGCACCTCGGTCTCGGAGACATCCCGGGGAACCACGCTCTCGGGCGCAGCACCGGAGGCGGCATCATCTTCTTCCGGGGCCTCGTCATCCGCGTCGCCGGTCGCAACGGTTTCTTTGTCATCCTCGTAATCAGATTCCGAGTCGGAAGGAAGGACGCTGGCGGTGAAGGCACGGATGCTGGACCACGAAGCGATGCGGTGCGCCACTTCTTGTCGCCGCTGGACCTTGGCCGGATCACTCAGCCACGGCGAGATCGTCCGCAGGCGCTGGATCGCCTCCAGATCAAGACCTTCGTACCAGCTAAGTACTTGGGTCAAGACCTGGTCGGCACTAGCTCGCGCACCGGAACGCTTCCAAGCGTGGAGGCGCCTCCCGGCACACCGGAGTGCGCTCGCGAGCTCGGGAACCGAAAGCGTCGCGCGGATACTCGGCCACAGTGCGCCGTGGACGTGGACCGCAGCGCTAAGCAGCTCCGTCCCGATAGACCGAAGAGGCACTATCCGGGCCTTCAGGGCGGTGAGGTGATCCTCGATATCCCAGGCATCCGAGACAGGGCCCTTCCTGGCGCGCTTCTCTCGGGCGGCAGCAACGGCAAGGGTGGCAGCATCGCGGGAGTGCTCGAATTCCCCTTTAAAAAGAAGAGCTGTCAAACGGCTAGGTCATAAGAAAAGCAACAACAAAGAAAGAAAGCAAAGAGAAGAGGGATGTCGGTCCACGTACTGTTGAGATCCCGGTTCAGTACAGTGAGCTCGAGAGCCAAGTATCGGACCGTGACCGGAGGAGAGCCAGCTCGGTCTCGGCAAGATGAGCACGCTCCTCGGACTGGTCCAAGGTCTCCTTTTTCTTCTTGGTCGCCTCGATGAAGCGCGTCTTCATCTCGGACGCAGTAGCCTTAACTTTTTCGAGCTCGCCGTTGAGTCGCGCGATCTCGGCTTGCGCGGTGGCAAGTGCGGCCTTCTGGTCTACCGAGACCTTGCGCGCGGCGTCTCGCTCTTCCCGGAGGCGCCCCTCGCACTTCTTGGACTGACCGAGGTCAGCAAGAACTCGGTTGAAGATGCTGCAGCGTTTCTTGCTGCACTCCTGAAATCAAGACAAAGAAGGAGGAATCAGCCGGGGAAAATATGTAAGGAAATCGGGAGAGTCCGGGATCTCTAACACATAACAAGTTACCCGGTTGGGAGGATCTCGGGGACTCGGTGTCCGAGTCCTGAAATTTTCTCTAAGATTGGAACCTAGTGATCTGCTATTCGGTGGAATCTAGAGCACTAAGCACCAATCTCGGGGACTAGTGGTTGTGAAGCAAATTTTGAAGCAAGCTACCCGGTTGGGAGGAACTCGGGGACTCGGTGTCCGAGTCCTGAAATTTTCTCTAAGATTGGAACCTAGTGATCTGCTATTCGGTGGAATCTAGAGCACTAAGCACCAATCTCGGGGACTAGTGGTTGTGAAGCAAATTTTGAAGCAAGCTACCCGGTTGGGAGGAACTCGGGGACTCGATGTCCGAGTCCTGGAGTTTTCTCTAAGATTGGAACCTAGTGATCTGCTATTCGGTGGAATCTAGAACACTAAGCACCAATCTCGGGGACTAGTGGTAGTGGAAGGAATAAGTATTTTTTGGATGAAAGAAAATAGAACAAGCTTACCTCGGTCACCCGAGTAACATCCAGCGCGGCCACCTGGAGAGCATGTAGAGCTTGGGCGTTGCGGCTTGGGCCTGCAGCGTGCAAGTCTCCCGCGGTCTCGGAGGCGTCGGCGGCAAGCCAGGCCTGGTTGTATGCATCAACAACTTGTATGCCGGAGCCGCCGGGTGCGCGGGTAGCAGCAATATCCCGGGATCCTGAAGGCACAAAGGAGCGAACGGTTGCTTGCAACGTCCGCAAGGCAGCAGTAGGGATCTCGGCGGGAGGCGGCGGTAACGATGAAAACGTACCCGGGCGCAGCACCAGGTCTTGGGCCAAGGATGTCGGGGCAGCTGCAGGCTTGGCAGAAATTGTTTTCTGCCCAGCAGCCTTGGGGCGCGACTTCCCGGCAGGTGGATCAGCTGGCCGAGAGGAGACTGCGGGCCGTTTCTCCGGGGCAGCCTTGTCCGAAGCTTGCCGGGAGGGACCGCTGGGCACGGACTGCCGGGGAGGGCTCAAGATCTCCGCCTCGAGCCCGGGCACCCGGCGCGGACTTTCCGGAAGGAGGATGTCTCCCGAGGTCGTCGTGGCCTGCACCGGGATCTCGTCGATCGCCGGGCAAGCATCCGGAGTCACAACGGATGCCGGTGCGGCACCGGAGGCGGCAGCTTCGCTTCCCCGAGTAGAGGGGCGAGGAGGAGAAGGCGAAGCCCGAACAGGGCTGGGAGTCCGGGTTCCGGGAGGAGGAGGAATAGCAGGTGACGGGAGATCGAGTGAGTCCCTGAAAGAAAATATCTCAGTAATAATTTATGGAGAAGGCAAAGTCATGTGGCATAAGGCAAGGAGAATGTACCCGGAGTCCACAGTGGGAGGGCCCCTTTGTCGGCGAGGCTTCGGGGCCGTCTGTTTATTCGGCTTGCTCCTCTTGGGGGGGTTGCCGGAGTTGTCGGCAGCCTCGGTGTCGGAAGCCGCGCGCTTCCGGCTCTCGGCGCGTTTGGTCCCGGCCGTCGGCTTCGGAACCACTGCTGAGGCCCAGTTGAGAGGGAGAACGTCAATAACATCGAGAATTTGGCAGTCAATCTCATCCTCATCATCCGAAGAAATGGAAACTGCCTCTGAGGTTGAACGATTACCCGGGGCAGCAGCTTTGAACAGAGGAATGGCGAGATGGTCCTCGCCGTCTGGGGTCCTTTCTCGGCATCTTATCCGGCACCGGGATATTCACAAAATTCCCGTTGGCGTGGACTGCGTCCTCCTCGGCTTGCCGCTCGAACAACTGCGCAAACAAATCACCACATGTTGATTTCCAGGTGAACGCATGTACGAAGGCAAATGCACGAAAGACAGACAGCAGCACCTGTTTTAACGGTTTTTTCCGGGATCCCCCAATGACACCCCAAACATACTCATCCGACATCTTCGTCCGAGCAATAGCTCGAACACGTCGGACGACCGCGGGACGGTCAAGAGGGAAAATACTGGTCCTGGTGGGGTCATAGCTCCCATCCATATGGCACATCTTGTGCACTCGGGTTTGCAGAGGGCAGACGCGGCGGATAATGAAGCAGCGCAGGAGATCGTCGCCGGTCATTTTCTTGTTCAGCGCCAAGAGCACGTCATGCATGCAATTGACCTCTTCGGTATCGGGGAGTTGTTTCCAGAGATTGAACTTGCGGGGAGGGCCATTGACAAACTCCGGCAAGTTTATGAAATCCGGATTCGAGGATCCCGGACCATCTCCCGAGTGCTTCCGGTTCTTCACGTAGAAGAAACTGCGCTGCCACTTCCGGCAGGATTCTAGTCCCTTGACTATAGGGAATCCGGAGTCAGCACGAGGGATGATGGTGGCCGCTCCGCAATCGACCAAGTCTTTCACTTTCTGATCCGGGTTGGGGATGACTTGGCGACGAAGGATGAAATACTTGGCCCAAAGATCCAGGAAGGGCCACACGCCGAGATATGCTTCCGCGTAGGTGGTGAAGACAGAGAGCATCATAATGGCGTTGGTTGGGAGGTGATGCGGTTGGAGGCTGTAGGTGTCGAGGAAGTCGCGGAAGAAGGGGCTAGCCGGAAGCCCAAACCCACGCTCGAAATGCGTAAGGAATACTACGTATTCCCCGGGTTGGGGTTCCGGCTCAACCTCGCCCTCCGGGAGACGGCTCTCAACTTCTGGCGGAATCCGGTGAGTCCGGTACAGCCAGTCCAGATCCCATTGTTTGGTCTCGGATCCATCCCAGCACCCCCGGATACTTTCTTCACCCGTGTCGGAGAAGTCTGCAGGTGTATCCGGGCTACTCTGCAGGCGCAGCGGCGGTTAGTCGGAATTAGTCTACCGGGAGCTAAGATGTCGGATTACAAACTGCTAAGCACAACCGGATTCCTGGCAAATAAGATCTACCGTGTGCTAGAAAATCAAAACAAAAAGGAGAAAAATAGGCTCGGGTTAGACTCGGACGAGACGCAATGCGAGCGAAAGAGCTGCATCCTACCGCAACGGTGCGTCACCGCCGTGCGCCTCGTGCGCGCCGCTCAACTCATGCTCACCGGCGGTGGCTCAACCGTGCAAGTGTTAGGGCACGGCCGGAGGCGAACGGCTATTCTACTAAAGGAGATCATCGAGACGGAGAGAGCGACTCACCGGAGAAGAGGAGACCGGTGGCGTGCGAGACGAACGACGGCGTTCGGGCTCCGGAGAACGACGAGGGCTGCGGCGCTCGGGCGGCGAAGGCAGCGGCGGCGATGTGCTCGAGACAAGGATGAAGGAGACGCACGGAAGAAGAAGGAGAGGAGACCGTTCCGGTCCCCTATTTATGGGGGGGATTCCGGAGCGGTTTCCCGTTTCCCGCCCACGATCTCCACGATCGTGGGTGGGATCTGTTTTGCGCAGCGCGCCACGTGGCGCTAGCCGGAGCGCCCGATCCGGCCACACCGAGGGTCACACGGCCCCCAACGGTTGGGCTCCGGATCGGCTGCGGCTCCCAGCGCGGGAACCCAAGCGACGGCGTACTCGGGCAGGAGCACTCGAGTGCATTTCTGCTCAGACGGGACGTCGGGTGGGCCCCAGCTCGCAATCTCGAGTTCAGCTTGAAGCCAACGGTCGAGATTCGCTGAGACTGTGTTATCCGGTTGCAGGCTTCGCCTCCCGGTTAACACAGTCTCGGTAAGAAGGTCTCGGGAGAAATCAAGTCTCGGCAAGAAAACGGAGAATGGTGTCATGTGTTCTCAGAAGATAGTTGTTATTTAAAAGCTGATCCCGCACATCATCCGAGGTCGCTGTGCAGCACCAGCTTCGGGGACTAGTGTCGGGGGGCTGCCCCCCGGGTAGGGGCAGATCCCGGTATAATTCAGTATGGTGCCAACAGTACTTGACCTTTGGCGAGAGCCAGGGACACCTCCTGGTGTGCTGAAAGGGCAACTTGACCCTTGAACACTGGTAGAGGGCAAAGGGTCCCCTGGCAGGCGCAAGGGGCAGCTCTGGCTGCTATAAATAGACACCCCCGGCCTTCACAATCGCAGCATAAGCATAAGCGGGTGGTTCCTCTAAGAACTAGCTTCTCGAAGATGTCTTTGCTGATAGGCTAAGACATCTTCGGGAGGCTAGGCCTAGAGATACTCACCCTGAGACGAGCTCGGGCCCCTCCGGAAAGGATCCCGGATCTCGGGTTCCGAGGAAACTCCCGGAAGGAGGAGTATTCGGCTTTACCGGATAGGTAGCCCGGATAAGTACTAACCGGAGTATATGTCTCGGTCTTGATCTTATGCAGAAGAGGCTCGCAGTGGCAAGCGAGGAGGTAGCCGGCGTGAGGGCTTCCGGTAGGCCGTCAACGGCCTGTAGCAGGCTTTCCCGTCTGTTGCGGGGGGAAGTACCATTCCGCCTGACACGGAAGCATGGTCACCTCCCGCCTGACACAGAAGCATGGTCACCTCCCGCCTGACACGGGAGCGCGTCAGCCGGTACGATCGTGGTACGACAAGACCGGACATGCCTAGCCCGGCAATCCGGAAAAGGCTATCCGGGATGGGCAAAGGCATGTCTTGTCTCTGACAGGGGGACAATGATGGTGCAGGACGGCGCCTGCCGTCCTTATCGAGATGATGACGAAGGGGCTACACCGGATAGCCCGACGACTAGGTCGCACTAGCCGGTGACGGCATGCCGGCTAGGCCTGTCCGGTGGGGCCAAGCCGATTTAGGGTTTCCGGCCCTCCTAGCCGGAGCTCTATAAAAGGCGCCATAACTGCTCCTGAGAGGGAGAGACCAACTTCGGAGCCAAAGCTATAGTCACATTTACTCTCAGAGCATTCACTCCTTCTCACCTGGAGTTCATCTAGTTCTTTGTACTCCTCCCTTTGAGAGATTTAGTAGCAAGTTGTAGCTCTTGTACCACAAATATATAGAGAGGAAAGGCAGGAGTAGGGGTGTTACCTCCTCACGAGGGCCCTGAACCTGGGTATGTCGTGTGTGTTGTGTGCCTTCGTGCATTTGTTCGTGTTTGTTAGATCTTCCCCTTCGCACTTTGATCTTGTTTCTTGTTCCTGGGAGATCTCGGTCATTCCGGGATCCTCCTCGCGTGAGCTAGTCAGCTCGCTATCCCTCCCCGGATCCACCAACGTCCATCGGCCCCACACATTAGCCATCCTATGGCATCTGCCGTGACACCACCACGACATTGACACATAAAATATGCCGTTTTGGAGTGCCATAATTGACATGAGGAGTTGTTGAATGTAGACCCGATCGGCGACCCGACGGGTCGGGTGACCCGACGGGCATGGGTATGGGCATGAAATCTGACCCACGGACAGGGTCGTGGGCAGAGAAGCTTACCCATTTATTTAATGGGCATGAGTCTAAAAGAGGTCGACCCGACCAAACCCGACCCGATTGCGAGCTTATACGCAGTACGCTGCAGCGTCGCCTCCCAAGCCCATGTATCTCAGCATTATCCTGCGAGCGAGCCTCTGTCTTTTCTCCGACACGCCATGTCTGACGTCTAGCTGACGACGCCGATGCCGGACGCCGCAGGTCGCGCGTGCTTGCACATCATCGCTGTCCGACCGAGAGATTCCGGTCAAACGGACAACGATGCGAGCAGCACCTGAGTCGGCGCGTGGGTCCAGCCTGGCATCCACTTCGTGAGCACAGCTGACGTGGCCTCGCCGGTGTGGACATGAGCAAAGCCGTTCTCACCAGCCGGCGGTGTGAACCGGCGAGGATATCGACGAGCGTCGTAAGGAACACGAAGGACCAATGGCTGCTGGCTGCTGCACCTGCATGCAAATGCAAGCTGCCCCCTGACGACTCCTTCCACACTCACCAACGCCAACGCGCGTTGCCGCGTACGCGTCCCCTTTATCAACCCGCGACCTCGGCAACGGCTGATGGTGAACGAGCGAGCCAGCGAGCGCCGCGTGTGAGACAGAGACTGCCGGCGAGCGAGCGAACGAGGGATCGATCTCATCACGCCGTCTTAGCAGTACGAGTATGCAGCGCCAGCACTTCGTCTGCGAAGAAGAGCCCGGACGAGCGCCTGCTGCCGAGGAGAAGAAGCTCAAGAGACCTGCGGCGACCGAGTCCTCCGGCCACGAGGAGACCGGCGGCGACGAGGAGGAACTGCCGCCACGAACCAGGAGGAAGATGCAGCAGAAACCGAGCACCCAAGCAGCCGCTGGCGCGTCGTCGGCGGCGTCCTCTATCCGCGCCGTGCTGCAGGACTTCCTCGAGCAGCAGCAGCGCCTGGACGCGCAGCGGCAGGACGCGGCGGCGAGGCACGCGCAGGAGCGGCTGGCCTTGGAGCGGCAGTGGCGGCAGGAGATGCAGAGGCTGGAGCGGGAGAGGATGATGCTGGAGCAGGCGTGGAGGGAGCGGGAGGAGCAGAGGAGGCTCAGGGAGGAGGCCAGGGCCGACAGGAGGGACGCGCTGCTCACCGACCTGTTGGATAGGCTCTTGCACGACAACTTGTAGTTGTAGGGCAGCAGTTGATGACTCCATCGATCGATGCCTGATCAACAAGATTTGTTATCACTACCTGGTAGCATAGATCATTGAAGGAAGTGCTAGGTGATCGGTAGAAATTCTTTCTTTACTTAATTACTTGTCTTTTACCTGAGCATAGGTTAATCTGTAGGATTGTTAAGCTCTTTTACTGTCTAGTTGCTCACACATGTACTTGCAAATAAGATACTGTCCTATGCCCACTTCTTTTGCCTGCTAGAAATGATGGAGGAAATCTAGGTTTTACAGATGGTTGAGTACTGTCATTAACGAATATCCATGAACATTTTGCCAAGTAAAATATAATTGGATAATGGTAATAGAGAATTATATGTATAC
The DNA here is from genome assembly GCA_026929855.1 of Poa annua. Classification (NCBI taxonomy): domain Eukaryota; kingdom Viridiplantae; phylum Streptophyta; class Magnoliopsida; order Poales; family Poaceae; genus Poa; species Poa annua. The sequence goes on from CM049429.1 coordinate 78,471,772, forward strand.
ATCATATCATGTAAGATACTGTATAAAGGATGAGTAGTCTGTGAAACCACTGAACGTAATCAACTTATCAGCCTAATACTGTCTATTCTCTAGTGTACAAATCTATAATGCAGATGGCGAGATAGGTAGATCAACACGGGCAACATGTCGTCCGCAGGAAAGATACAAACTCTGATCAAATCTATAGGCTTATACAGCAATATTCCCTTTGATGTGCTTTCAGAGTTTCGGACTGTAATAACCAATTTCCTGAACATTGTCTTCAGTCTTTTCTTTTAGAAGCAAAAGGCAGCGCCCAATTCATTCTTCCTCTGAAAATGGAGCACAAAACAAGCACCGTGTCAGTTCACAGTGGTCACAGGCCATCGTCAAAAAGAGTTCACAAGTATGGCAGATAATTAATTAATAATAACCTTACAACAAAAATCGCCACGCCAATTGGAGACTTTTCAAGTTCTATCACCAAACGAGCAAAATACAACACATCTGCTCACGGCAAGAACTTGATATTGGTGCAGTATGGCAGTAACCCCATTCAACGGACGTCTTCGACTCACAGCGTTCACTCTTCACTTCCATACCTAGGAATATCATCATCAGAATCAGTAATTTGGTCATCATCAGAATCAGTGCTGCCGGTCTGCTGTGTTGTCAAGCCCAAGAAACCATCCAATACATAGGGTTCTATTGCCTTCCAGAAAGAATCGGCATTGCTCCCTTGAAAACCTATCCAAAAGAATTGCCCTTTCCTCTTCACTTTACTTGGTAAGGACTGTGCGTGGAAGGAATTCACAATTCTTTCAACACCCTCACTACTCCCACCACTGACCTTGAGAACAATATCCCCTGATGAGAGTTTGAAGCCTCCAAACATGAACCAATACGCTAGGACGCGTGGAGACAACCACCTATGAACAAGCTTCGGGAGAACAGGCTGACCTTTCAGAAAAAACTGATCTGCGAAGAAACCGAAATGTAAATGAGGTATTGTTGAAAACTCATAAGGTATCTTGTTCTCATCATCGAAGGATCTGCTTGCTGGATTTAGCCATTCAAAGAAACGTTCGTGAATGTGCACCCTTAAAACCGAATGGGCATCAGAATCCTCCTGGAATTTAAAATGGACAATATGGACCCCTCTCTGTGCATGAGATTCGATTTTTGTGCCTCCTAGAAGCAAGCCAATCAAAATCTCACGCTGCTCTTGATCCAACTTCATGCTCACGGGTTTTGGCTTAACAGCGACTTTCTTGCCAAGACGGAGACCAGTTTGAAGTTTCTCCAACAAATCTTCCTGCACATCATACTTCTTTTTACACATCATATCGTAAACCTTTTCGGCTTTCTGATATTCTTCTGCAGAAATATAACCTCTTAGCATGATGTTGCAAGACTTTGCATTGGAACCTATCGTCCCTTTTTTGTGCATTTCTTCAAAGATCTCCTCAGCTTTCTCGATACTTCCAGCCCGTACAAGTGATTCGAGATAGATGGTGTACAAGATTCTATTTGGACGGCACCTACCAAGGCATTTTTCGAATGTTAGCGCTAATTTCTCATGCATATCAAGATCCAAGTACATGTACATCAGGCTAAGAAATGCTGGCATCAGATGCTTCATGTGGCTCTCACCAAATTCATCCATAAGTTGTTCCGCAACTTCAATCTCATGAGTGTTTGCCATTATCTCAATTATCTTATGATACGTGGCAACATTTGGGGGTATACTTCGGCTCTTCATTTCCCTAAATATATCCAGTGATTTCATAGGCTCACCACTTCGTGCATAACCCTCCATTCTGCAGATATAGGCCTGGGCAGGAAGCTCTGAACCCTTCCGAAGAATTTCACGCCATGTTGACTCTGTTTCTTGAACCCTTCCTTCTTTGGCAAAGGCCCTCATCACAGACACCAAGACATCAGTAGTTTCATCAAAGCCAGCTCGCTTCATTTCCTTCCTAAGGGCTGTGATCCTATCTCTGTCAATGACATCTTGATAGCTGTGAAGCCAGATGAGGCCAGCATAAACCTCCTTGTGCACATCAAGATTGGTGGTGACCAGATTGTGGTAGACAAACTCAGCCTGCCTGAGGTTGTGCTTCGATGTCCCTCCTGTCTTACTCACAAGCGCACGGAACAAGGAGTTGTGAAAGCTGAGGCGAGGCTTGTAGCCCCCCATCTGTATCATCTGGTTGTAGATAGTGCAAGCATGTTCAAGGCAACGCGCCCCGGGCGTGCTGAGGTACGCAACGGTCAGTATGTGGAAGGTGGACTCGGCAGGCACACGGCCCTGCTTGACCATCGCGTCGAGCATCTCCCGGCATTTCTCAACCTTGCCTTCCCTGCCAAGAAAATCTGCCACCCTGGTGGCGAGCGCAAAGTTGAAGCGGTACCAGTGCTGCCGCTCCATCCAGCTAAACACCTGAAAACAATCAATGCCTGAGTATATCCATCGACTAATCATGTATCTGCAACTACGGCAATGCGTCGAACAGTTCATGAGCAGAAACTGTATGAACATGTCAAAAGGGATAACTGGTCGAACATGTTATGGGAGGGAGGTGGAGCGCGAGGGTACTGACCCTGAATGCGGCGTCGTTGTTGCGGATGCGGAGGCAGTGGACGGCAACGTAGGTGGCGTCTTCCTGGGTCATCCACTTGCGCTGCGCGTTGAGGATGCGGGTGAAGGTGGAGTGCTTGTAGGCCGGGAGCTCCTTGCAGAGCCAGGCAATCCTGGAGCGGCGCCACTGCTCGGGCAGCTCCTCCAGCTCGGGCACCTCCAGCTCCGGCGACCGCACCGCATCCCTCTCGTCGGCCGCCGCCCACGCCTCGTCCTTGAACAACCCAGCCCCGTCGTCAGCATCCTCTTCCTCGTCCTCGTCGTCAGACTCCTGCACCAGGGACTCCAGCGCTGACGCTACCGCGGGAATTCGAGTTCTTGGTGTGGATAGGGCGACGCGGCGGGGGAGGAGCGGAGGGACGGCGAAACGACGGAGCAAGGGAGGTGGGGAAGCCAAGGTGGGGAAGAGGGCGGCAGAGCATCGCAGTGGTGAAGATGGAGTGGCGCAGTAAGAGGTGGAGGCCATGGGTGAATCGATGGCGAGCACGGGAAGAGCTGCGCTGCTTCTATCCCCCTCGTCTGCCTAATCGTCTCTGCCGGGGAGGCCTGTGATGTGTTGAGAGGATTGGGACCCCAAAGGCAGACCGAACTGTGGGTACACAGAAATGGCACCGGAATACCGGATACACATTTGTAGTAAACAGACTCTGACAAAAAAAACACATGAAACGTAGCTACTCACTCCGCTCCTAAAAAATGATTTAGGTGGTTTACATGTTGTCTAGATGCGAACCAAAATGAGTGAAATATCTGAACTAAAATGAGTGAACATCCATCTTATATTGTGTTAGAGGGAGTAGAAGATAAATTTCAACAATCTGTCGACAGAAGGATCAAACTATAACTATAACCTGAATTATTAGTGCCATACTGTAGTTTTTTCCTTAAAAGAGGGGAAAGATCTACAATGTATCCCCACAGCACATTCAGTGCAGGGGCTAGAAACAAGGTAACTCATTGGTTCTGAACTGTAAACTCCAGTTCAGGAGCCAGTAACAAGGTAGTCCATTGGGTCTAAACCGTAGCTCCTACGAAAATCTACGAATCCCATCACTTGTTTTGGGCTTCACGCATGCTTCTTGTTCTTGGCGCACCAGTTCTCAATGGTAGAGAACCAATTCCACTGGAAACAAAGTGCTGCAAACCGCATAAGTCCAGCACCGACCACCTCCACGAAAGCAATTAACGGAGAACTCTGGGGGGTTAGACCAGCAGTGGCTACAGCCAACATTGCTCCCTCCAAATTGCAAGGCACAATAAACCTTCCAGATTTGATGCCGTTCAAAGCCTTCTTAGCAACATCATCAGCCTTCATTCCACCAGATGATCCTGCTATGATGCTGGTAAGCTCTGGCCTCTTTTTCAGCTCTGAAACCAGTAAGAGAACAATAGTAATGTGAGGGACTACTTGAAAATTTTAGTCTTCATTTTCACTCAAGGTATTGCTACTAATAGTTTCCTTGTTCGTTTTCAGAGAGACCAAGTGAGAAATTGTTGTGTAATGAATGCAATACTATTGTGCATAGCTCCTTAACTAATCCACAATGGAATACCACAAATATATTTGCTAGCGTTGATGGAAAAATAAGAAAGCCGGGGCAACCATGAACTATCAAATAAATTGTGTTGCAAGTGGTAACAAAGATAAATGGAGTATATTTGTTTCCCATATGTACCATTTCAGCTTCCAAGAATCATACTTAGAAACACGTCACACATGAACCATATACGTCAACGTACATACCAGTGAAGTACCACATACACATGAACAGTTCATCACTTTGACAAGACTATTTTACTGGTAAATGTAAATAATCAAGTGGTTTAGTTATATTGAGCACTTGATCCTAGAACTGTGTAGTGCATGACTATTTTACCAGTAAATGTAAAACTGTGTAACGCATGACATCTTCATTGCCCCATAAGCTTGAAATTATGAAAACTAACGAAAATAACTCAATTTGTCAATAGCTTCTCATATTATCAATCTTCAGAGATGTAAAATGAACTACTTATTTCTAGCAATCTATTAATCTTTCAGTTAAAAAAACAACAAACCAGAACAAAATCAGTACATAAGAAAATTAGTTAGCTACTCCATTACAGTACAGCGACCAGTTAAAACATGAAAAACATACCCTCAGCTAACCCCGGTGTCTCCGTGTCTGGGGGGAAGATCAATGACACATGAATATTGTCCGAAATGACCTCATGCTGCAGCGACTCGGCAAGTCCGGTTAGCGCAAACTTGCTGGCAGAGTAAGCAGTGTACCCATAAACACCAACCTACAGCAGCAAGGATGTCACCAGAGATTCATCTCAACGGAATTTCATCGAACACTACATCTGCATTGACATGATGGCAAAGTAGGTATGGAAGAACCGTGTCAGTGTGTGATGTTAGTTATACCTGGCCGGCCTGCGATGACATGATGGCGATGGACGCCGGGAGGCCCGTCTCGCGGGTGCGCGCCTTCATGGCGGGGAGCGCGGCCTTGATGAGGTGGAATGTGCCGATGAGGTTGATGTCCACCATCCACTTGACCTCCTCCATGTCCTGCTCCTCCATCTCCCGCGGGAGGAAAACCCCGTGGTTGCAGACGAGCACGTCGACGGGGCCCCCGGCCTCGTCGAGCGCGCGCGCCACGGCGGCGGCGTCCCGCACGTCGGCCTGGTGGACCCCGACGTCCTGGTCCGTGTCGCGCTTGATGGCGGCGCGCGCGTCCTCGAGGCGGGCGGCGTCGCGCGCGAGGATGGAGACCCGCGCGCCCTCCCTGGCGGCGGCCGTGGCCAGCGCGAGCCCGATGCCGCTGGACCCGCCCGTGATGAAGACGTGGCGGCCCCTGAGCGGGATCCGCGCGGCGCGGGGCCGCGCCAGGAAGACGAGCGCGGCGAGGAGGCCGAGTGGCGGCACCAGGAGGAGTAGGAGGAGCTCGGGGGGCATCGCTAGGGCTTGGGATTTTTTGGGGTGGTGGAGGGGAGAGGTGATTGAGCTGCTGAGGTTAAGAGAGGGCGCGGCGGCCGTCGGAGTGGACCGGAGCAAGGGCGGCAATGGAAGGGTGGCGGCGTACGGGTTCAGATCTGGCAGAGTGGTCGTGGACACTCACTCCTGGCGACACGACGGGCGGAGTTCCCCGGAGGAGAGAATTTGGAGCGAGATTGGCCAGGCCGGCGGGAACGGCAGATCTGACCGGGAGGGAGGCGTCGTCAGTATGTGTTGAGGCCACGTTGCCGGATTATCTATGTTGCGGCAGATGTGAGAGCCTTGGTGGTTCACGTGTGAATACCAAAGAAAACGGATCGATCGATCATATATCGGCGGCTCCGCACTCCGCAAGCTGTACGCCTGTCTCTATTGTGAAAAGCACCGGTCCAAACAGTCTTGAGTTGTTGTTTTTTTTGAACTGTCCTTTACATTAGATAGAAGAGAGTGTTTATTTACATTAACAGGCCAAGTCTCTCAAGAGACAAGAATCCAAAATAAAATCAAAACCTAGGCGTCTCCAGGGTTATGTGTGTGCGCAGATGCTCTCTGCGCCATCTCCTCTCGCACCAAGGACGTCACACGCTCGCGCACTGAGGTCGAGAAGCTGCAGTCCAGTGTGAGGTGCTGGACCTTGGGTCGTGTGGCCACCCACGAACTGCTAGGTTGTCGACGGTGAGTATCTTGCCATGGAGTGCCATCCATGCAAAGAACCGACACTTGGCCTCCGCATGACCCCTCCAGGCCTTCGCCGAGCGGAAGAGGGCGCGAGAGCCAACAAACTGACATCGGTAGGTTGTGGCTGCAGTGTAAACCCCCGACTCACTCCATCTCCATCTGATCGATTCCGGCACCGGAAGGAGTTGCACCCCCTGCATGAGGACCCACAGCCGAGTGTACTTCATGAGGTGCCTCGTCGTGGAGATTTTAGCTAGCGAGCGAATCCAATTGTTGTTCTCCATCTCTTTTTTCACCGATCTTCGCTTCCTCGAGGCAATGGCAAAGAGCTCCGGAAACTGATGGCGGAGTGCTCCCCCATACGCCCAATCATCCATCCAGAAGTTGCACTTCGCCCCGTCCCCGAGAGTGATTTCAGTGGACGCCCGAAAAAGCAATCTATCTGTCTCGTCGCACGGCGTCTGCATCCCTCGCCATGTCTCGTCGCACGGAGTCTTGAGTTGTTTTAAACTCACAAAAGGTTTATGTAGAAAGATTACGATGATTATGTCAAAATACTGGTGGGCTGGATCACTGGATAAAAGAGGAATGCACTGGCAGAGTTGGGAGAAGATGGTTGTGTTGAAGGATCATGGAGGACTTGGTTTTCGTGATCTTCTTCTTTTCAACGATGCCATGTTGGCAAAGCATGCGTGGAGGCTGCTTGTGAAGCCTGATAGCCTTTGTGCTAGAGTATTAAAGGGTAGGTATTACCCTGTTGGTGATATTCTCAATTTCCATCTGGAGCGTCGCCTATTTGGCGAGCAATTATAAATGGAAGAGAGGTTTTGAAGAAAGGGTTAATTAGACGTATTGGAGACGGAATGACTACTATGAAGGGCATGACAATTGGATTGCTGGTACCCGTACTATGAAGCCTATGGGAAGGTGTTCTGATGATCATGTTCAGCTAGTTGGAGACCTGATTGATGAGTCTACAGGAAGCTGGGATGTAGAGCTGATCCGGAAGGTGTTCTTTGCACCGGATGCAGATGCTATCCTAAGCATGCCAAGACCACATGGAGCTCATGAAGATATTTGGGCATGGGCGTGGGAAAGGACGGGCCTGTTCTTCGTACGCTCAGCTTACAGGGAGTTAGTGGAGAGCAAATTTGAACACACAAGACCTGCAACAAATTCTTCTGACGATGAGCACAAATGGAAAGTCTTGTGGAAATTAAATGTACTATCAAAGATCTGAGTCTTTTGGTGACGAGTGTTGAAGAACATGTTGCCTTGTTTCCAGGAGTTGGAGAGGCCTCATGTCATGCAACAAAGTGTTTGTCCGATGTGTGGACATGAGAAGAAAGATATGTACCATAGTTTAATCACATGTGATCATGCGATGTGCTTTTGGGAAGCTGCTGAAAGATCTTTCTCACTCAAGTTACCTAAGTTACATCCGTATACTTGGAAGGAAGACCTGCTTGTACCCGAGGTGGTACCATGTAAAGAAGCGGAGCTGATGATTACGGTGATGTGGGCGATCTGGCACAGCCGTAATAAATATACTTAGGCCCTGTTTGTTTCTAGAGTTTTTCGGGGGATTGGTGGGGATTATCTCGGTCAAACTCCAAAAACCTCACATACCCAAAAATATCGTTTGTTTATAGTGTATGGGACAGGTTTTATCCCCATATTTCCCCACAAATCACCAAATTCTAATTCATTTTTTATCAATCCCCTAGGGGATTCAATACACTACTCCTACCTAGTGGATTGGTATTAGGCAGAATATCGTATCTAGTCCAAAACAGATACGAGTCCTTGTGGTAATCGATACCGACATAGAGTAGGAGTTTGATACCGACTTGTATTGTATCCTGTACCTCACGTTGATGTTCAATATAAAAGCAGAGCCAGCCATGTGGGCAAACCACAGCACAAATCTTCTATTCCAATTAACTTGGTATCAGAGCCAACGTTCTAGGGTTCCCTCGCACCGCCACATCCGCCGTCATGGCTTTGATGACCTCTTCCGCTTTTTCCTCCTCCACCGTCGGCTCCCTTCCGATCGGCGAGAGCAACACCATCACGGTTCGCCTTGATCGCAACAACTTCTTGCTTTGGAAGACACATGTCATACCCAATCTCATCGGATCAAGACGGCTTGGCTACATCGATGGCAGTCTGCCCGCGCCGCCGAAGACCATCACTACCGGCACCGGCGCGGATGCAAAGACCGACGCCAATCCTGACTATATCGCGTGGCAGCGCATGGATCAGCGCGTTCTAAGCGTGATGCTCGGGTCCATGACCGAAGATATCCTCGCCCAGATGATCGGGCGCGACACATCCGCCTCCGTGTGGAGCTGCCTCTGCTCCATGTTTTCCGCCCAAGGACGGGCGAGCCTACGTGCCTACCATTGCAAGCTGGCGATGACGAAGCGACACAACATGAAGGCGGCGGACTACTTCCACCTGATGAAGGGTTTTGCCGATGCCATGGCAACTGTCCGAAGTCCATTACCCGACGAAGAGTTGATCGACTACATCCTTGCTGGCCTCGGCAACGCTTTTGCGCCTCTCCAGGCGTCGCTCAATGTCTTCTCCAACACCAATCCCACTGCCACCATCCCCCTCGCCAATTTCTATTCAATGCTTGTTTCACATGAGGCCATGCAGAACCAGCCGGGGAATGAGCTGGACTTCGTGTCTTCAGCCAACGCCGCACGCCGCGGTGATTATGGCCACAACACCGGTGGCGGTCGTGGAGGCATGCAAGGCGGTGGCTATCAAGGTGGAGGCCGCCAAGGAGGTGGTGGCCCACAAGGAGGTGGCTATCACGGCCAAGGAGGTGGCGGTGGTGGCTACTACAACAATGGTGGCTACCATGGCCAAGGCGGCCAAGGTGGTGGCTACCAAGGCCAAGGTGGTGGCAATGATGGTGGTGGCTACTACGGCCACAATGGTGGCCACAACGGCGGGCGTGGAGGTGGCCCGAAAGGCGGTCGTGGAGGTGGCCGTGGCGGCTGGCGTCGCTTTCGCCCACGATGTCAATTCTGTGGCATATGGGGGCATGAGACACCCGCCTGTCGCAAGTATCAGAACGGCGATGCTCCTCGTTCCGGCAACGCCGCATCCACTAGCCAGAACCACCCTGAGTACCAACCTCATTGGTTGATGGACACAGGCGCCACCGACCACCTCACTCACGACATGGAGAGGCTACATGTTCAGGAGCCATATCATGGCAAGGATCAAGTCCAGGTCGCCAACGGAGCAGGTCTGTCTATTTCGCACATTGGGCACTCTGTTTTAGCTGGTTCTATGCATTCTCTAGCTCTTAAAAATATCCTCCATGTTCCTAATATTAGCAAAAACTTGCTTTCCGTTCATAAAATTGTTAGTGATAACAACGTCTTCATCGAATTTCATCGAGATTTTTTCTGTGTTAAGGACAAGGCCATGAACAAAATCGTTCTTGAAGGTAGAAGCCAAGGGGGTCTATATCCGGTTCCGTTTCATCATGCGTCCTCGTCTACTCGGCATGCTGCTGCTAGTGTTAAGCTTTCTCCTAGGCAATGGCATCAACGGCTTGGTTACCCGTCTAATAATGTAGTTCAAAGTATTGTCAAGAACAATTCTCTTTCATGTTCATCAGATTTTGAGTCATCAGTGTGTGATGCATGTCAACGTGCTAAGAGTCATCAATTACCTTATACTCATTCTCATCGTGTTTCCACTACACCACTTGAGCTTATTCATACAGATGTTTGGGGTCCTGCGTTGCCCTCTTCCGGAGGTTATAAATATTATGTTAGTTTTGTTGATGACTATAGCCGCCATTGTTGGATCTATTTAATTAAACACAAATCTGATGCCGAGGCCATTTTTTATCTCTTTCAAACTCATGTGGAGCGTTTTCTTAACACTAAGATTCGTGTTGTCCAGTCTGATTGGGGGGGTGAGTATCATCGTCTAAACACTTATTTTCGTAGGACAGGTATTCTCCATCGTGTGTCATGCGCCCATACATCCCAACAAAATGGTATTGTTGAGCGCAAACATCGACACCTTTCGAGACCGGCCTAGCCCTCCTTGCCCACTCCTCCCTCCCTTTAAGATATTGGGATGAAGCTTTTCTCACAGCCTGTTATCTTATTAATCGGATGCCCACTCCTGTTCTCAACAATGTGAAGGGGTTACGGTCCAGAAAACAATAATTTTCTAGCGATCGAAACCCTAACGAGCCAGGATCTATCTATCTAGTACATGTGATAACGGTGGCGGAACGGGTTACATTACCTCCATGTAGACCGATAGCGGGGATTACGCTCCCGCACAAGCGTTGACGATGAAGTCGTACGTAGCCGACCTCGAGGTCGCGGAGAACTTGCCGCGATGTCGGAGTCGATGACGCCGGGGTGTCGACGATGATCTGCGTCGACGGGCGTCGGGCGGAAGAAGGCAGAGCGCCAGCACCGGGGCTGGTGCGCCGGCAGCAGAGGGGGGAGGCGCGGCGGCTGCAGGGGGCGAGACGACGTCGCCCAAGCTCCTCAATAGAGTAGCCTCTGAGCACTCGCAAACATACGGAGCCTAGCGACAACTCCCGGTCATTCTGATCCAGCTGAAATCGCAGGAGTAGATCTTATCTGGAATCCCGCAGAGCAACGGCGCTCTGCGGTATGGCTTAGGTGGAGAGAGACCCCCTTCCTCAGCTCGGCGCGGCTCCAACTTGGGAACCACGAGATCGAGAGAGAAATTGGGAATTAATTGAATTTCCTGTGTATTAAATCAATTAATATGCCTTGCTATATAAAGGGGGAAGGGGGTGTGCAAACCCCTTGGCTCCCCCATGTGGGACTAAACAAAGGACATGGGAGGGGGGGTTCGGCCCCCACATGGGCTGGCCGAAGCAGCCAATGGGGCCCACCCCCCTTTGAGGTGCGGCTCCCCCTCTTGGGCCCTCTTAGGGCCCATATAGGTGGGAGCCCCCTTTTTCCTTTATTTAATTAATATTAAATTAATATAAAAATCCCATTAATTCATAATTAATATATTTATATATAATTCAATATCCCGTGACTCCGAAACCCGAACAACTTTCGGACATTCCTGGAACCATTCCAGACCTCTCCGGAACTCCTTCCGGACCACCGGAACTCTTTCCGGATCATTTCTCTCTCTCTCCAACAAAAACCTATAGAATTCCAGAACCTATCTCCTAGCGTCGCTAAGACCTTAATTTTGTTACGCTACGGTTCGGGAACACTACAGACATGGTCGAGACACTCCGCTCACCAATGATCGTCAGGGATACCTGGAAATATATGACGACCCCTGTGCATTCCACGAATATCGTCGTTGAACCATAAGTATGATATTCATTCCCTTTGTCTCTGCGATACTACCTTGTCCGAGATATGATCGTAGACACACCGATGCCTTTGCTGTATCTCGTTACCGACGAAGGTTATTAACTCGTCTGCGATATTACATCTTCATGACCTAGTCATAAGCTGCAGCTATATAGATGCAATATCACCGAGTGGGCCCAGAGTATCTTTCCATTACAAGAATGAACAAATCCCGCTCTTGATCCTTACGTCTCGATGCTCTTTCGGAATACCCAAGATGGACACCGTTATTGTCATGCTATATAAGACACAACGTTTGATGCTCTCAAAGCACTCCTACGAAGCAACAATAAGTACGGTCTCACGGTCTAAGGAATAAGCTATCATATTCTTATCTATTGCAAATGACAAACATCGTAATACGATCTTATTGCAATACTTTGCGTATGTCCACCACCTTATTCAACTAACAAGATGACCCCATTGTCAACCGACGTCATTGTCCTTGATCGGGAATCTCGATCAACTGTTGCCCAATGGACTAGCTCATATAGAGGCTTGGTAGGGACCTGGTTGTCTATGTATCACACGTGTATTAACAATTCCGATTAATACAGTTATAGCATAATACACAAACCTATTATAAACTTATCAGATAATGCAATAAATACTACTAATTTATTTGCCTTTAGGGCATATCTCCTTCAGTCTCCCACTTGCACTAGAGTACAAATAAACTAGCTGCATTTTACTTTATCAGAATCCCTTACCAAATAAGAATCATTTGATAATGCTTGCTCGTGGAAAAGTGTTACTGCACAATCCATGATTGTACATGCTTTTGCGATTCACTGGCATCAACTTGTTTGATATCACCATGTTGTCTAACAACATATATGCAAATACCGTAACTAAGTGAGACTTCTGCTTCCCAGCGCTTACTCTGATTATACTAACCAGATAACTGCCCTGAAAAACACACTCAGCCATGTAGAGCCCCTTGTAACAATTACAAACTCGCGATATCTACATACTTTCACACCAATGTAGAAAACTTGACATTCAAATGTCAATCCCTTAACTAACGCACTTCTACTTCCAGTAAATTCCAAATTTACTTTCATAACTGTTCTTTACTCCAAGAACATCGGTTATATTTTATCGAGCAGATAATATGGTTTCTGTATGATGTCTAATATATACATAATAGACCCACATGTCATACAACCATTACCTTCATGCATCATTACTCTTAATGACCAATTGGATTCCAAAGGACCATCCTTTTGATTCTATTCTGACTCCTCAGATATAATCCAACACAACTCGACTAACTATTTAAAATTCCCGTTCTATTTCAAAATAGACACTAACTTTTAAATAGTTTTACAACTTCATCCTATTCTATTGGTACAGTTTCACAATGTGTTAACTACACAAGATGAATTCGACTCCCACTCAAATTATGTCTCCACATATTTGATAACACGAGCTCCCACTCAAAAACATGTTATCCACATATTTGAGTTCCCAAGCTCCCACTCAAAAATATGTTCTTCACATATTTCTCCTGAGTGAACTAACTATGACTCCCACTTAAATCGACATCTTGGTTAAACCAAAATCATTGATCTACTATCAATTCGAATTTAATACAAACTACAGTATTACATTAATACAAATCCCTCAGACTTCAAGCATGTCTACATAAATGTAGTCAGCAAATTTAATCTTGTTCAAGACACATTTCTCGACAAGACATGCTACCGCGTCTTTCTTATAGTCACATTTCTCATATAACACCTTATATGACGATTAAACAATCTTATTCCTCTAATAAGAATTGCAGCAACAATTACTCTCTTAATCCTTTCAAATGCAACTTTGGATTTCCAGGCTAAAAAAAGCCTTTGTTCGTATTCCGATATTTTCTCAACTTTCTTTGTATTCATAAAGTGCACCTTGATCTGTCAACAAGATCTGAAATACTTAATACAGTGCTGTGACCTGACAGCAATATTAAATATAACAACACTTTATTTAGAAGTTTCTTTCATGAAAATATTATGATCTTTATGAAGAGGATTACAAGCAGAAAACAATTTTCTAGTCTCCCTCACTCTTAATCACTAAACTTTCATTAGCAGACATATACTCTTTGGAACATCTTCCAACATAAGTCTGACACTTTATTCCAAACTTCTAATTTCAATCCATAAACCATAATCCGAAAATTCATCTTTTCTCGGAATTACATAGACAACAAACTGAACTTTGTTTCTAATTGATTCTGGAATACACTCTCATCCAATGCGAGCAATCTACAAAGAACCACTCATGTATATTCCGAATTATCGCATAATTATATACATGTCGACACTACTGTCGATCCTACGAATTCTCGTTGAGAAAAATATCTATTTTCTAAAGCGGACATCGACTATAATGTTTCGAACATATTAGGAGATTCTAAGACAGATTCTGACAGACCACACTTTATTTGAAATAGAGCATAATTATAATTCCCCACATATCACCATATATGACATTATAATATTGTGAAACGAATTTCCACAAGTCTTTTGTGTTGAAACCATAATTCAAAAATATTGTCCTTTGATCGAATCTTGTGAATACAATATGCACTAATCTTTCTTCTGAAAAACCCCATTTGATCTATTATCAAATTAATTTCAGACTCCATAATTTATCGGGCAAATACTCCTATTTACCAAAATCATGGAAGAATTCGGATCATGCAATAACACCATTGATTAATCATTAAAATGACTCTCAATCAATTTCCTCTAGTATTGCAACTTCAATACTGCATTTCAAACTTTAATCAATTTTGGCACTCGAAATACTTAAATGGACCAAAAATATCCATTACTTCTTTCATTTCCTTTATGACTAAATTCGATGGTGTTCGTTCTTTGGACACATAATTTTATCATTCCTGCTATTATAAATGTATATCATACGCATAATGTAATTGAGATGTGATGCAAATTACTCATAACATGAAACAACTGCTTTGTTTCATAACATAAAACAACTGATGTGTTCTATATGAATAATTATGTCTTGTTACATTCAAGACACCAAACTAGATCACATTCTCACTATTACAAAATGTCTTATAAAAAACTATTGATGATAACTAATATGATATCTCGAGGGCGTGAGCACCACTGGTCATGAACTTGCCATCACTCGTGCACTGTCACGTCACCCTTCGCCACATACTTGTGATAATCAGGGACTGTTTCACAAACAGAACAAATATCAAACACTTTTCATCAAGTATGAGAAGAATACATTTATATCTTCGTATATCAAACATACCCATAGCGTCGAAGAACTCTTCTTCGATGAATCAACTTTTAGAGATTTGAACTTGTTCACGAACGTGAAGAAGCTCACCGTGTCTCTATAGCATATTCACGCACATGCTATTCACAGCTAGGAGGTAAAGCGCAATCTCTATTGCACTGGAGTTCGCTATCTAGAAATCGTAGATATTCGTAAGCCTGAAGTAGATGTCACACAACTTCTTCAACTGAGTCTCCAGACAGGTATGCTCCCCATGTGAATGGTCCGGAACTTTCTAAGCTGTCTGAACTTCTCAAGACTCAATTCATCTTTGAAGTGACCTTTGATCGCATCAATCACAACATATGGCTCCAGGTGTTGAATACAACTTTCAACTCTGGTGCTAGGCATACGCTCATGACGACCTTCACTTCCATGAAAATATCATGATGCTTACGGAACTCATCATCTTTCTCCTTGCTATCAGAATCATCTGGTCTAATTACTAACTAATGTTGTAGCACATATAGGATGTTTGTTGTGTTTGGAGAATGTTTCTAAAAACCAATGCACCAGCTGATGAAGTTGGACCCGTCGGCTTCCAAGGTAGAATCCGAGCTCTTGAAGAAGTAACCGAAGTGTAGTTCCGTAGTCTCCAGATGTGATCGCAAAAGAGGTAAGATAAGTTTATAATATATAGGTGAGTTTTAGTTCTATAATCTCATTATCAAAAAACACCACACCAAGATTATTATCCCTAAAATAATAATGGCGATTACACGACCCTTATCCACCACACTACCCCCGATCATCACGGCCGGCAGCACAGCTTCAAAGGTGGACATAACATGTCGATCACAACAACTCTGTGACTCGTGCTCGATCTTTCGATCTTCCCGTGTTCCGAGGCCATACCTCTGAGTATGCTAGGCTCGCCAATCAAACCTCGAAGACCTGCGCGTGCAACATGGCTTACACCCACTGTATGCGAACGACGAGATGTGTGACACCCGATCATCACGGCCTGCCTCATAACGTAGAACTTTCTTGGTGGTGCGCAACGAGGGAGAACACAATTTTGGTATTTTGTTAGGGATCATCCTATTCATGATGCTACCGTTGTATATCTAGCATATAAGCAATCAATAGGATGCACACACAACAGCACACAATAATGATGCAATGAAGTGCGATGTGACATGGTCGATGCGCCTGGACCTTCATGGTGCCATGTGCCTGGCCCCCGGCGCCCCGGCATGGCTCCGAGTCTACAGAGCCCTCCATTGCCTCCGACAGTACGAGTAATATCAAAACTTACCGTAACCATGTCACATAAAATAACGCCTCTGCAAAACAAAGTTAGACGCCTCTAGCTTTATCTAGTTTTGCAAGTTTTACGTGGCATATAGGCTTATTCGTAAGAGAATCGCTTCCCTACCTACGAACTTTGTACCACAACGTCGATCGTATAATTGCATGTTTAAGCATCCCTTTCGGGCCCTCCATTGAAAATGCTTTGCCGACTAGAGAGAGAGAAACAGACACCCGCCAGCCACAGATACGGTACAAGACGTATGTCAGTAGTGGAACCAGTCTCGCGTAAGCGTACGCGTAAAGTTGGTCCGGGCCGCTTCATCAACTCAATACCGAAGGCATCGCAAGTGCACGCTAGAGGGTAGCAAATATAAGACAGACGCCCTCATTCAGCATGAGTTCTAACCGTACCAGCAATACTACGCATAGATCGGCTCTGATACCACTGAAGGGGTTACGGTGCAGAAAACAATAATTTTCTAGCGATCGAAACCCTAACTAGCCAGGATCTATCTATCTAGTACATGTGATAACGGTGGCGGAACGGGTTACATTACCTCCATGTAGACCGATAGCGGGGATTACGCTCCCGCACAAGCGTTGACGATGAAGTCGTACGTAGCCGACCTCGAGGTCGCGGAGAACTTGCCGCGATGTCGGAGTCGATGACGCCGGGGTGTCGACGATGATCTGCGTCGACGGGCGTCGGGCGGAAGAAGGCAGAGCGCCAGCACCGGGGCTGGTGCGCCGGCAGCAGAGGGGGGAGGCGCGGCGGCTGCAGGGGGCGAGACGACGTCGCCCAAGCTCCTCAATAGAGTAGCCTCTGAGCACTCGCAAACATACGGAGCCTAGCGACAACTCCCGGTCATTCTGATCCAGCTGAAATCGCAGGAGTAGATCTTATCTGGAATCCCGCAGAGCAACGGCGCTCTGCGGTATGGCTTAGGTGGAGAGAGACCCCCTTCCTCAGCTCGGCGCGGCTCCAACTTGGGAACCACGAGATCGAGAGAGAAATTGGGAATTAATTGAATTTCCTGTGTATTAAATCAATTAATATGCCTTGCTATATAAAGGGGGAAGGGGGTGTGCAAACCCCTTGGCTCCCCCATGTGGGACTAAACAAAGGACATGGGAGGGGGGGTTCGGCCCCCACATGGGCTGGCCGAAGCAGCCAATGGGGCCCACCCCCCTTTGAGGTGCGGCTCCCCCTCTTGGGCCCTCTTAGGGCCCATATAGGTGGGAGCCCCCTTTTTCCTTTATTTAATTAATATTAAATTAATATAAAAATCCCATTAATTCATAATTAATATATTTATATATAATTCAATATCCCGTGACTCCGAAACCCGAACAACTTTCGGACATTCCTGGAACCATTCCAGACCTCTCCGGAACTCCTTCCGGACCACCGGAACTCTTTCCGGATCATTTCTCTCTCTCCAACAAAAACCTATAGAATTCCAGAACCTATCTCCTAGCGTCGCTAAGACCTTAAGTTTGTTACGCTACGGTTCGGGAACACTCCAGACATGGTCGAGACACTCCGCTCACCAATGATCGTCAGGGATACCTGGAAATATATGACGACCCCTGTGCATTCCACGAATATCGTCGTTGAACAATAAGTATGATATTCATTCCCTTTGTCTCTGCGATACTACCTTGTTCGAGATATGATCGTAGACACACCGATGCCTTTGCTGTATCTCGTTACCGACGAAGGTTATTAACTCGTCTGCGATATTACATCTTCATGACCTAGTCATAAGCTGCAGCTATATAGATGCAATATCATCGAGTGGGCCCAGAGTATCTTTCCATTACAAGAATGAACAAATCCCGCTCTTGATCCTTACGTCTCGATGCTCTTTCGGAATACCCAAGATGGACACCGTTATTGTCATGCTATATAAGACACAACGTTTGATGCTCTCAAAGCACTCCTAGGAAGCAACAATAAGTACGGTCTCACGGTCTAAGGAATAAGCTATCATACT
This sequence comes from Poa annua, assembly GCA_026929855.1. NCBI lineage: Eukaryota > Viridiplantae > Streptophyta > Magnoliopsida > Poales > Poaceae > Poa > Poa annua. Next base: position 78,490,018 of record CM049429.1, read on the forward strand.
CTTATCTATTGCAAATGACAAACATCATAATACGATCTTATTGCAATACTTTGCGTATGTCCACCACCTTATTCAACTAACAAGATGACCCCATTGTCAACCGACGTCATTGTCCTTGATCGGGAATCTCGATCAACTGTTGCCCAATGGACTAGCTCATATAGAGGCTTGCTAGGGACCTGGTTGTCTATGTATCACACGTGTATTAACAATTCCGATTAATACAGTTATAGCATAATACACAAACCTATTATAAACTTATGAGATAATGCAATAAATACTACTTATTTATTTGCCTCTAGGGCATATCTCCTTCACAATGTTCCACCCATTACTCGGTTACTCAACCAGCCCCCCGATTATTCGTTTCTTCGCACTTTCGGTTGTGCGTGTTGGCCTAGTCTTCGCAAGTATAATTCACGTAAACTAGAGTTTCGTTCCAAGATATGTGTGTTCTTTGGTTATAGTCCTTTGCATAAGGGCTACAAGTGTCTTGATCGCAGCACTGGTCGCATATATATCTCTCGCGATGTTATTTTTGATGAAACTGTTTTTCCCTTTGCCACACCGGGCGTGGTCATCAATGTTTCCTCTTTACACCCGGTGTCTTTTCCTGCACAAGAGCCAGCTATCCAGGGTCCTAATATGCGTAAATATGACTTGACTTTGTTACCGTTTGATCTACCTGGTGTTTCTTGTGATTTGCCTATGCAGGAACCGGCTCCCGTGATCGACGTACATGAGCAGCCCATGCATGCCTCGTCGAGCACACCTGCGTCGCCTCCCACGCGGGCCTCGCCTCCTGGCTCTCAACCAGCTTCTTCGTCAGGGCCGGCCAGCCCAGCTGCGGCTGGCCCATCTAGCCCGTCTAACCCAGTGGCAAGTTCGCCACGCCAAGATACTTCACTGAACCAGGAGCTGATCGTGCATCCGTCTATCCGCACCAGCTAGTCCGCTGCTCATGCGGATTCTGTCCAGCCGCCTCCTGCAACGACATCTACAACATCACCTATGGTCACTCGACGCAGCAACAATATTCATCGTCCCAAGAAATTCACCGATGGAACTGTCTGGTATGATCCTTATCGTCGACGAGCGTTTCTTGCACTTCCTGCTTCGGTTCCTGCTTCTCATCGCTCAGCTCTTTCCGACACCGCCTGGCGCACTGCTATGGAACATGAATTTGATGCCTTGCAACGTACTCATACTTGGCGGCTTGTTCCCCGTCCTCCTGGCACAAATATTGTCGGCACTAAATGGACATTCAAAACAAAGTTTCGTCCTGATGGTTCAGTTGATAAGCACAAGGCTCGGTTGGTTGCTCGCGGCTTTACACAATAACACGGTATTGACTATCATGACACTTTCAGTCATGTTGTTAAACCAGTGACCATTCGTCTGGTTCTGTCTCTTGATGTGTCCCGCGGGTGGAGTCTTCGCCAAATTGATGTCAGCAATGCTTTTCTCTGTGGTTTTCTTGAGGAAGATGTGTATATGCAACAGCCTCCTGGATTTGAGGACTCTCGTTACCCTGAGCATGTTTGCAAGCTTCAACGTGCTCTCTATGGTCTGAAACAGTCCCCCCGTGCATGGCACGCTCGTCTGAGTGACAAACTTCATGAGCTCGGTTTCACTTCGAGCAAAGCCGATACGTCTCTATTTCTGTTCTCTCATGATGGTGTCACTATTTACATGCTGGTATACGCCGGCTCCTCTACTGTTGTTGTAGATCGTCTTGTGCACGTCTTGGCACAAGCGTTCCCTATCAAAGATCTTGGACATCTTGACTATTTTTTGGGCATTGAGGCCTCTTATACCTCGGAAGGCATGCATGCTTTGGATCTTCTTCATCGCGCCCACATGGAGGATTATCGTCTTGTCACCACTCCGATGTCCACGTCCGACAAGCTCTCTCGAGCTCAGGGTACCACTCCTTCTGCCAATGATGTTCTTCGCTATCGGAGTTTGGTTGGAGGACTCCAATATTTGACGTTAACCCATCCTGATATTTTGTTTGCGGTCAACAAGGTTTGCCAATTCCTTGCTCAGCCCACTACTGATCATTATGAAGCGGTTAAGCGGATCCTTAGATATGTCAAGGGTACCGTTTCTACTGGCTTACGAATTCAGAGATCTTCATCTACTCTTCTAAATATTTACACTGATGCTGATTGGGCGGGTTGCCCTGATGACCGCCACTCTACTGGAGGATTTGCTATTTTTCTTGGTGACATGGGGCTACCTTTCGACTAGCCCACCGTAAGGCTACCTGGGCCGCGCCAAGCATGGAAAAGCCCACAGAAGGCCCACTCGGGATACCACGTATCCTAGTCCAACTTGGTTAGGTCTTGTAACCTGCCATATCTGTACCAACCGCCCGAGACCTAGCTACCTATAAAGCCAGGAGGGTTGCCCGTCCTGGAGGACACGCTCATAGCCACCACCACAAACCCTAGCGAGATCGCAATCTCGCCATTGTAATCGCTACTCGCATCAATAATCAGACAAGCAGGAGTAGGGTGTTATCCTCCGGGAGCCTGAACCTGGGTAAAACCTTGCTTGTCAGCCGTCGTGATCACCAACACCTCTCTCTCTCCCAATCAATCAGCCCGAGGTGCACAACCCTGTGATTTGCCGAGTTACCACCTCGTCAATTGGCGCCGTGTAACGCCCCGGGATTTTTCCCCAATTAGAAAATTGTTCGTTTTTCTTTTTGCATCAACATGACATCATCATGCATCATTTGCATTTGCCAATCTTAATTTTAAATTATTGCATTTAAATTTAACTCCATTTAATTTCTATTCCACTTTTAAATCTAAATGCAAATCAAATTAATTTAAATGTGATATTTAAATTCTTTTCCAGTAATCAAACTAAAATATCAAATTGTGTATTTTGGAAACTATAAATATTTTCCAAAACTCTATACATTTTTTCTTCTTCTATTTTATTGCAAAACATAAAACAGAAATGAATTAAACAAAAGAAATAAAAATAAAACCAGAGAGGAACCTTACCTGGGCCGAAACCATTTTTCTCTGAAGCCCACCTATCCCTCTGAGCCCAACCCACTCACCCTCCTTCCTCCTTCGCACGGTCAACCCAAACCGGGGAGAAAAGCTTTCCACGGTGGAGCCATGGAGCCCCCCATGTGCTCCCTCCCCTCTCCTCTACTTAGCCCCCTCCTCCTGCCCCAAACCCTAGAGCCTTTCCTCCCCTTCCTCCCATCGCGCCGCCGCCTCCTTCCTTCTCCTCTCCCTGTTTATTTTTCTCTCCACCGTAGCCACATCACCGGAGAGCACCGCGCCGTCCCCCGCAGCTCCGGCGCCGACGAGGACCAGCAGAGCAGTCCCGGAGCAGCGCATCCCCGTCTTCGACCTCCTCACCGAGACAATCGCGCCGGAACAGCTGCAGCTGCCGCCTTCGTCCACCTCCTCCCCGACGCCGGCGGAGCGTAGCCGCTGGATTGCTTCGTCGCCGGACCTCCCCGAGATGAACGACTCCTGCTAGAACCTCCCGGTGAGCCTCCTAACCCCATTTCCGCTTTCCCCTACGCGATTCGCTGTCAAACACGTGGAATCCGTCCACGAGTTGTCCCCGACGGCCACTATCCGCCATTACCGAGCTCGAGTTGAAGTTTTGGTCTCCATCTTCTCCCTCTGCACGAGCTCCCCACCTCCCGTGCCCTCACACACCACCGCATAATGCACACGCAAGCACCACGCGCACGGGGCGCCACTCGCTCGAGGATGCCGGCGAGAAATCGCTCTGCCGCTGCGCTGTCGCTGTCGATTTCAGTTTCGACAGTACTCGTAGGTGCGTTACGCGTTCAAAAACAACTCGTTGCGCTAGTAGTCAACAACACGCACTCGCTACTTTGGTCAGCAGCGCCGAACCTTTCCCTCCGCGCGCACCGCTGTTCGAATCCTGGCTAAGCTGAATAAAGCCACCCCTTTTTGTTTTGTTTGCTCCACTGACAGCACGGCCCCACCTGTCAGCGACAGTGGGAGCCCACACATCGTATCTTCTGCCCGGTCAGCGCCACCGAGGCAATGGCCCCACTGTCAGTCACACGAGCTAAGCTCGCTTCGGTGCTAAACGCTCCAGCTGACAGAGACGCTCGGATTTTACACCGAGCCCCCTGCCTTTCTCTGTTTGCACAGAGAACCTCACTGACAAGTTTTTTATCACGAACAAGTCCTTGGCATTTACAGAAAACACCCTAAAACTTGTTTTGCTAATAACTTTAATTCTATAACTCCAAATTAAATAATCTTTATATGTTTATTTATCAGATAAATGCAAAGAATATTAATATGCCATTTGTATGCCATTTTGCATCTGTTATTTTAATTTCTTAGTATAATTTATTAATTGCAACTAAATAATTCAATATGGAATGTGTGGGGTAATAAATATATAATGCCCTATTCCATTTAATTTAATTAGATCACCCATGCCATGTGTTGCCATGCTAACCAACATTTAATATTGTGGGTAAATAAATAACTTGCACCTAAATATTAATTGTCGGAATCCCGGTTCCGCTTAATTTGGATTAAGTGCATCTCAAATTGCATCTCGCCATGCCATGCATCATTCTCATATGATCATGCTGGATCTTTTGCCGTAGTTGTAAAATGCATCTTTTATGCTTTCCAGTGTTTGTTGCTTCTTCGCGGATACGACGTTGAGATGCGTGAGTAACGACAAGATCTGCTTCCATGCGGGATTCCAGGCAAGCAAAGCTTGCTTGTTTACCTATACATTGTCTTTCATTCCTGCCGTTGATCTCTGCTACCCTAGTATTCGATTCTTTATCGCGATCCCATCACATGTTTATACTGCAGCCCATACTGCTTTATCGCCACATCCCATCACATGTTGGTTGTTTATCTGTTGGCCTTGCGAGTCGTAGCGCATGCTTAGAGTTGTTTGTGCGAGTCGTCTGTTGGTCTTATGTTTCATCTGCTTAGTATGATAGAATATTCTACCTTAATAAAATGTTATTTTATATTGCGGTATTATAATTAAAAGATAAGGCACCAGGCGGAAGGCCTTGCGAGGTGTTTTGTTCTGCTCAGTGTCGACCTAGGAACTGAGATTTTGTCCTCGGATCCAATTTTGAGCGCACTAACCACTTGTGGGAGGCCCTATGGAGCCCCCCTCGACTTTGAACGGATCCACAGCTTGTCCATGTGCCGCAACTAGTTCGGGTTTTCCATTTGCTCATATCCATGTGATTATGATGATGATTGATGAGAAGTTACATGATACGGGGGGTCATATAGGTGTGGTGCGCGCGAAGCGGACATTTCCTACTATGGTTTGAGCCGCATGGCGCGTGGACACAAACTAATGAGTCCGCAATTGAGATTCAACCGGACTCTTGACGCGGGTAACAACTCATATGGGTGGCACTTGGACTTGATGTAGTGAAGGAATAAGTCGTGTTGAGAAGCCCTGATGCTTGCTTGGGTTGATCATGCGAGTATGGGTACAGTAGTGCACCCCTGCAGGGTATAATCTTATCGATGAGCCGTGTCCACGGTTATGGACGACTTTGGTGATGATGCTGGCTAACAAGATCTAGACAACTTGCACCTAATTAATCTTAATTAAATTGACTAGTAATATAGAATTACTTTCACAATGAATTATAATTAAAACCTTTTCAATGTGTGAGTTTCCCGAATTGCTTCCTCATACTTGGTTGAGGGGGTTAATTCGAGAATGGGTTATGATTGGTGTTAGTTGTAGATGGTTACTTATGCGCTCTCTTATCCTTCTCTGATTAGACGAAAGTTGTAGCGTGTCTCTCTAGGTTGCTAGTGCTGCTGCCGCTAAGTCCACCTCCCCTATATTTTGGGAGATGGTGTAGAAAGTAGGCAAGTCGGTTTTGCTTGCCAGGGAGTTCCCTGACCCTCTTTTGGGTTATAGTTTATGTGCAGTCAACAGGTTTGAAGTCAGACGACGTTAGCTTGGGAATCCCTCCGGCTTGGCTGGGCAGGGATATGGCGCCATCGCTTATCTTCAGGACTCTTAGTCCTATTTGCATCTTATCCGTAGTCGGATACTACTCTGCTTCCGCTGTCATTTGTATCTTTGTATTGTATCATTTGTACTTTACTCGTTCGAGTCGTTGTTGTATATTATATATCTTCTGTTGTATTTGTGGATGTATCGAAACTGTTGTAATGTTATCACAATTCCACCCACATAATGCGCATGTTTCGGCGTGCACATTATGTCTGGTGGGCGACCTAAAATCGTTATTATGCGGATTTCGGCGGGAGCGCTTAAATCTACATAGTACCGATTTTAGGGCGTCACACGCCGTCTGTGGGAAGGCAAAAAAGTGTTGGAATCATGGTCGCTCCGGCTCCATCCACAATGAAGACTGACGTCTGCGTCGCCAGGGAGTCGATCCGCTTCGGCTCCTTCGAGTACGTCCTCAACCCTCCGGCTCGCCGCTCGGTGTACGCCGATCTGGATAGAGGTATACACATCACCTTCGGCTCCGTATGCTGCTTCGCCGACAGTCGCGGAATACTCACAACCGCGGATCCCGCGCTACGTGCGGCGGCACCCGCATCGGCGAATCCACCGCCGCCCTCATCAAGACCCATGAAGATCGCATCTATCGCACCTGCGAAGATCGCATCTGTCGCACCCGCGAAGATCTCATCTACCGCGCCCGCAAAGATCGCATCTGTTGCACCCGCAAAGATCGCATCTGTTGCACCCGCGAAGATCGCATCTGCATCGACTGCATCGACAACCTCAGCAACGGCCGCGCGGATCGAGTCTACTACACCAATCTCGATCGCACGGTCGGTCAAATCAAGATCTACCTCAACTACTACACCCGCGCGGACGACCAAGGGCTTGCGGCTGACAGCCACTTCGCGCGCGTCTTCGTCTTCATGGGGCCGCCAAGTTTACCCCAAGCCAATCGCACTCGCTCCGGCGGCTGTGAAACCTCCGAACACGTTGACGATCGCAAGGAGGCGAAACAACGACTGCGCCGCGCGTCACGTTGCCGCAATTTTCGATCCCGAGCAAGGCTCGGACGACGGAAGCAGCAGTGGCAGCACAAACACACCGACCCAAGTCTACCCCAAGCAATGCTTCCTGGCGGGCACAGCACCACCCGAGGATAACGAAGAACCCGCATACCTACTAGAGGTGATCATGCCGGACCAGACTAAAATCGTCATCACACGGGACATGGGAATCCAAGCCATGAAGCATGTCGACGAGGGCACGTTCCCTCCACCCGACGCACCTAGAGAGGTGAAGGAGATATGCCCTAGAGGCAATTAATAAAGTGTATTCTTTATCATATCTCGTTTGTTCATAATATGTTTTTGTGTCATGCTAGAACCGTATTAAGCGGAAACATTAATGCGGGTGTGATACGTAAACAACCAGGTCCCTAGTAGCCTCTACTAAGACTAGTTTCGTTGCGCGATTGATGATCGAGGTTTCCCGGTCATGGGGCATGGCGCCGTGTAACATCCCAACATTTTGGAATGTTCAAAAATCACTAAAATTTAAAACTTTTCTTTTTATTAAAATAAAATATTAAATGCATAAGGAAACCAACTATTAAAGACTTCAAACATGAGTTTAATATTTCAAATGTCACAGTTTAAACATTTTATTATTCAGTGTGGTTCAAAAACCTTAAAATATAATTTGACAAATATTTTACAAACTACAAATCATTTTATTTTAAATGAATTAGTTTCATTATAAGTATTTGAATTAACCCACTTAGCCATATCTATCCATAAATATAAGATTATTCAAAATGGTATATAATTACTAAATGGTTTTCATTCCTTTAACTAAGTTCAAAATATAGTTTGGAAAATATAAGCCTAAAGTGTATAACTTTAAAACTTCATAGTTTTTTAATTAATAAATTAGCCAAATAAACTTTTCATTTGCTTAAAGGAATTTCATCTAATTTCAAAGCATGAAATGATTAATATATTCTAAATAAGAATAGAATTAAAACAAAAATCCTTTCCAAAGTTGTTATGAAGTTTTCAAATGAATTATCATAATTAAAATATAATGTTGCACAAATTATTTTCAATTAAAAATGAATACCCTATATTTCACATTTCCTAAACATTTTTATATTTAGTTCTTTAATATTATGCCAAAATAAAGATGAATGATTTCAGCAAAATAAGTTTAAATAACTTAAATCCAAACATACTGAAATATGGGGATTTTACAAATTTATTTAGCCAAAAGAAAATTTAAATAGGATAGAAATTCAAATTTGACTTTAAGTGTCAAATTTGTAATTAATCAATATTTCAAAATATTAATTTTCAAAAATATTCAAAACATACCCACAACTGGTTTAACAGCAAGATACTAATTTTACAAATTTTTAGAAATTAATTTGACATCATTTGGACATTTAAATCAAAAGATATGAATTAATTAAATAAAATCAGAAAAAGAAAATACTGGCTGACGTCATGCTGACGTCAGCAGATCATCCCCAACCTCCGTCCGAATCTGGCGCCGAAGATCAAATCGAATCGGAGTCGATTTCCTGTCCGATTCGTGCGGGATACGATCTCCTGCAGCTCCCTACTTAAACCCCAGAACCCGCCGCCGCTTTTCCCTCTTGAACCCTAGCTCAGAACGCCCCCAGGCCGCCGCGTTTGCTCGCCGGAGAAGCTCGAAGCCGCCGCCGTTTTTCTTCATTTCCCGGCGAGGTAAATCCTCCCCGTCTCCGAGACCCCGCCTATCTGCCTCGCCGCGTCCGTGCGCACCTTCTGACCCCATCCTCGCTCCTGTCCTGCAGCCGAAGTGGAGGCGAGAGCACGACCCGAAGGTCACCGGCGTTCGAACCACTCCGGCCTCGTACCCTCGCTGCCCTCGCACGCAATCGACGACGCCGCCACTTCCATCTCCTCCGTCGCCGCACGCCGCGAGTCGCCGTCGTCTCCGTCGAGCAAGGGAGTCACCGGAGCGACGAATCCGTCGTCGACCGAGGCCGCGCCGTCGTCTTCCTCATCGCCGGTAGCCACCGCGCCGCCACCCTCTGGTACGCATTGTGAGCCGTCCGATCAAATCTCTACGGCTTAGATTAGATCGTCGCGGACGAAGCAGTATGATTTGACCTGGACCGTCAGATCAATATCTGACGGCCCAGATCTGGTAACTTATCCACGTCAGCGCCGCGTGGCAGCCACGTCACTGCCCAGTCAGCTGCCACGTGGAAAATAATTTCCTTAATTAAATTTAATTGGCAATTTTACAGAAACACCCCTGTCACTTAGATCTGTCACAACTTTTTAACCACAACTCCAAATTTAATAATTTTTATATATTTGGAAAGCTCTCGACATGTAGAATATTTTGGATCTGACAAAATTCAAATTTGACTTAGTATAAATTATTAAAATTTCAGATGGTGAATTTGAGTATATTTGTAATAACTTTAAATCTATAAATCCAAAAATTGCAAATAAATATGTTTTAGAAACTTTAGAATATTTGTGAATTAATGCTACTGCTATAAAATATTGTTGAGTAATTTTTGAATGATTTCATAGTTGTGTGTTTAATTTGAATATGACTAATTTTGAAATAACATTTAATAGAAATATTAATTTTGATTAAATCAAATTGCATTAAATATAATTAAACCACCTCTGGCTATTAACACCATCTATAAAGAAAATTCTGTTATAAAATATAAAACACATAAAATTTTAATCTATATGTTTCCTGTTATTATGTTTTGCAAATTAGAAACTAATTAAATTGCAAATTATAACTTTATGCATATGTTATAAAAATTTACAAAAAATAGTGTTATGTGCTTGTGATTTAAAATTGCATTTCATGCATAGCATATTTTATAGTTATATTTTCCATAAGGAAAACTCCCCCCCATTTTCTCTAAGTGAGGATTATTTTCAAACTTAGTATTTTGGGAAAAGTGCTATACACTTAGACACTTAGTAGTTTTCAACATGGAGCTGGAAGACCAAGGAAAGGACTTAGCCAAAAACAAGACTTCAGAAGTATCTTCAAGGAGAAGAAGCACTTAGAAGAAAATCAAGAAGTTCATGAAGGACTTAGAAGAAAACAGACTCTGGAAGCATCCTCAAGAGGTCAAGCACTTAGAAGAAAAGTGAGAAGAAATCCAAGAAGGCCAACCCCTCTGTATTCTCTAAGTCTTTCTCTCTGTCTTTTCTTCTCCTCTGAGACTTCATGAAGACTAAGTAAATCCAGGACCAGCCTCGAGGATACAAGAATCATCAAGTCTGAAGATTCATCAAGACTACCAAGAACTCAATCAAGACATCATCCAGAAGAAAGTTACAAGTCTGGAGATGAAGCCTGGAGGACAACTACGGCTTTCTTTCTATCTTTTCCCTCTTTCCTAATCTTGTCTTTTAGACTTAAACAAAATTTGATCATGATGTTATCATCTTGAAGTTGTTGGATCCTAGCAGCATAGTGGGATGAAGCGGCCTGGAAACAAACCTTACATGTCCACGTACATGAGACCTGTTCCACAATTTAAGTGGCTGGCCGGGTGTCTGTCTCTCTCACTATAGTGAATGTTCAATTTACAAAGAGTTGATAATAATTGTTGATCATTTTGAACAAATGACTTAGTATTTTTCTCTAAGTATTTGGCACAACATGGCTAAGCCATTAGAGTGCTATTTCAAGAAGATATGAAACAAAGGATGTTTATCCAACTTAAGACCTTAGCCCTTAGTCATTCTTGACCCACCTATTGCCTTGCATTAACTAAAAAGATGTTCCATGGCATGGCTTGCACCTCTAGTCCTTAGAAATAACTTGCATATCATGCATGTCATGTTTTCCTTAGAAGTTTAAGAAACTTGTTTGTGGGTGTTGTGTTGATTTATGATTGTTGTATTGTTTGTTTGTATTGTTTAGACTGAACGGAGAGTCCCGAGTATCGTTGAAAAGAGTTGTGAACAACGACAACATTCAAAGGCAAGTGGCACACCTCATAAACTTCCTATTTTTATATGCATTACTTAGTGTATTTTTATATGCATGTGTTGCTATGCTAAACCTGTGTAGAATCCCTTATACCTGTGTCTAGGTTCCTATATCATACTTAGCAGAAATATTGATGCTATGCAATTGATGAAAGGTTTTTACAAAATGTTAAGTGACTACTCAGGACTGTGCTCATGGCTGTCTTCGCCTAGGATGAATTTCTATTCTACTTAGGGCTGTGAGCATGGTGATTTTTACCTGAGAGTGCACATCCACTAAGTTAATGAAACACCTGGGTGGTAATTGGTCGGATGGTTTATGTTGAGTGGCTACTCAGGTCCATTTCTATGGTTCCTGGAGTATGTACACTTGTGAATGGCCACCCAGGAACAGAGGAATCTGAAGAACTCCGAGTGACGATTGCTTCCAGTGCAGCCATTGCCATATGGGCTCTGGCTTGATCAATTATGTTGCGTGGACTCTCTCCGACTTGACAAGCAGATGTAGGGGGATGTTAGGTGGAACGGGTCAAGCCAGAGTGGGAGGGAAAATACTTCTGAAAGATCTCGTCTCATTCTCTCCTTTCCTTATCACAAATGGTGTGTAAAGGATACTTTGGGTTGAATGGGTACAATGGTGAACGTGCATAACCTCTGCAGAGTGTAAAACTAAGTACTTAGCCGTGTCCCCGGTTACGGACAATTTTGAGCAGCTGATCAAGGACGTCAACGGAGGATTCCATCATTCCAATTTCTAAGTTAAAAGTTGATGGGTGAACAAGGGAAGATGAGATTTATGGTTTTCATGCCATACTCGTCGATTTCAAGAAAAGAGTTTTCAAAAGAGTAGGAAAAATTGGCTTTATGCAAATTAGCCTTGAGCTCCACCAGCCAAATATGCATATAGGCTTTAGAGTTATTCCATAAGTGTCCACCATAGTGTCACTTGCCAGACTCCATTTTTAATGGAATCTGACCCACGTTGTTGCAATATTTTTCTTATTGCAGATTTGATCAGATGACGAGTGAGGTTTCGTTTAAAGGTTTCGAGTCTACAATCAACATGTTTTCGCCTGTGGCAGCATGAAAGTTATAGAGGCTCACTGCTATTGTATTTCCGTTGTGTACTTTTCAAAGCTAGCTTTATGCTATGCAATTTGTAAAGAATATTTTGTAATTCTGGATCACCGATGTAATAAAATTGACGCTTTGTTGTGATATTACATCGTAACTGTGTGTGCAAATGAATCGATCCAGGGATTTGCACTATACACAGGTATCAACCTGATTTAAAGTGCAGGTACGCTACACGCCAGTCGGCAATGAGAGTCATATCGCTGGAGAGTGATGTGATGGACATACCCAGATTTGGAGAACATAGTCATTACACCTTTGACCGTGAGATCAACTCTTACTGATATTCCCCGAAGATACTTTGATTGCACCAAACGTCGTATCTTATTTAGTATGACAATAACGGTGATACTTTTGGGTATTGGAAAGGAGTATTGAGACGAGGGGTCAAGAGCGGGATTTGCCAGTCCGCGTAGCAGGATAGATACTCTCGGGCCCACTCGGTGAGATCTTGTCTAATGAGCTTGCAAGCATGTGACTAGGTCACGGAGACATGAGATCATGAACGAGTAGAAGATGGCATCGTCGGTAACGAGGTAGGGATTAGGTATGGAGATATCTATGGAACGACACTCGGACGTGCTAAGTATCGCTATGGCAAAAGGTCTAAGACTTCACGTTCAGGTTTGATAGATGAAAGTCATTCGTTATATCTCAGGGATTAATTCAGGGGGTCCAGGCCTACGAGTTAGTCGTTGATCATTGAGGAGTCTTGATCATACCTGATATTATATCGAACCGCTAGGGTAACACACTTAAGGGGTTTCGACGAGACAACCGGAAAGGAAGGAGATCACCGGGAACGTCCCGGGAGAGGTCCGATGGAGATCGGGCGGCGCCGAAAGAGTTTTCGGAGCTAGGAAATATTATATATATTATGTTTGATATTAATTAGTGTTATTAATATGCAAATATGATTTTATATATTTATTTTCGAATTTATTAAGGCAGATTTCCCTAAATGGGCCTTCCGGACGAAAGAAGGCCCAAGAGGGGAAAATTCCCTAGGGGAATTCGGTGGGGGCCAGGAGGGCCGGCCTAGGTGGGCCACAAGGGGCCCACCAGGGGGCCGGCGCACCTCCCAAGCCGAACCAGGCTGTGGGGGGTTAGTCCCACATTGCCTGGCTGGCAAGGTTGGCTCCCCTTGGGAGCCTATATAAGAAGGGGCACCCCCAGCCTTTTAATTCACCAATTAATTCCTGATTTCTCTCTCGATCTCGTGGTTCCCAAGTTGGAGCCGCGCCGAGCAAGAGGAGTCGGGGATCTCCTCCACCATAGCCCGCTGCCGCGCTGCTGGTGTTCCGGTCCAAGTCTTCCGCTGCTCGTCCTGGACTGGAGCTTCGGAGGCGTCGTCTCCACCGTACGTGTGCGACTCACTGCGAGGTGCTGCGCTAGCGGTACTCGGAGGCCTGCTTCCTCTACACGACCTTGAGGTCGGCTTCGTCGGTCTTCATCGACAACGTTTGTGCGGGAACGTAATCCCCGCTTTCGGTCTACAAGGGTATGTATTCCGATCTCCGTTCGTACTACTATATCTGCATAGAATAGATCTTGGCTAGTTTAAGGATATCGTTGCTAGGAAAATTATTGTTTTCTGCCCACGATCCCCTTCAGTGGTATCAGAGCCGATCTATCGTAAGATATAGCCGTACGCTGTTAGAACCCGTGCTCTGCACGGGGGCACCGTTCCTGTTATTTGCTACCCTCTAGCGTGCACTTGTGTATTCCAGCGGCATTGAGTTGATGAAGCGGCCCGGACCGACTTTACGCGTACGCTTACGCGAGACTGGTTCCACTACTGACATACGGCTTGTACCGTATCTGTGGCTGGCGGGTGACAGTTTCTCTCTCTTTAGTTGGTCTTCGCATTTTCAATGGAGGGCCCGAAAGGGATGCTTAAACATGCAATTATTGGATCGTTGTTGTGGTCATAAGATTCGTAGGTATGAAGCGGTTCTATTTACGAAAGCCCCAAGCCACGTAAAATATGCAAAAGATAAAGTAGAAGCGTCTAACTTTATTTTGCAGGGGCTATGTGATATGGTCAAGGTAGGTTTATTAAATTGTTTATAAACTGCGGGCGCCAAGAAGACAATGGCGCGATGGACTATATCACATTGCATTACATTTGATGTTTTGTGTGCATCTTATTTTGTGTGATTGTGTGTGTTACACGGCGGTAGCTGAATAGGATGATCCCTTCAAAATACCACTAGTGTTCTCCCTCCAACGCGCACCACCAATAAAGTTCTACGTTATGAGGCAGGCCGTGATGATCGGGTGTCAGACATATCTTCGTTCGCATACGGTGGGTGTAAGCCATGTTGCACAAGCGTCAGCGTGGAGGTCTTTGGTGGCGAGCCTAGCATACTCAGAGGTATGGCCTCGGAACAGGAAGGCCGAAAGGCCGAGCACGAGTCACAAAATTGGTGTGACGGACGATTTTGTCTACTCTTGAAGTTGTGCCGCCGGCTTTGATGATGAGGGGTGGTGCAATGGATGGGGGTCGTGTAATCGCTTAAACGACCAGGAGGGATGTTCGTTTGAGTGGGAGTTATGTTAGTTATTTTCTAAAATACTATAACTCAAAATTATTATGAACAAAGTCTTATGTTGTTGCAAATTCCATTGTAGATGTCTCGCCCCTCGTTTAACCTAGGTCTGTTCCTTGAGAAAGAAAAGCTTAAGACCAATGGGTCAAACTTCATGGCCTGCTTCCGCAACCTGAGGATCCTCCTCACTCCCCATAGGGTGGCCTACGTCATTGAGGCCGCCATAGGTGACCCTCCTGCAGATGATGCCTCTGAGGATGAGAAGAAGGTCTTCCAGACCCGATCGGAGGATTCTGCCTTTGTCCAGAGTGGCATGCTCTACGCCATGGAAGCCGGCCTGCAGAAGCGCTTTGAGAAGATGAGCGCCTTTGAGATCATTTCGGATCTTAAGGCTGTCTTTGCGCCGCAGGCTAAGGCTGAGAGATATGAGGCTTCTGAGCTTTTCTTCTCAGCCAAGATGGAAGAGCATAGCAGTGTGAGCGAGCATGTAGTCAAGATGTCTGGCTACGTTCAACGCCTGAATGCTCTGGAGTGTAAGATTCCCGATGAGCTGGCGATTGACAGGGTGTTGCAATCGTTGCCACCAAGCTACAAAGGCTTCGTCATGAACTACAACATGCAGGGCATGGCTAAGTCCCTGGGTGAAGTGTTCGTGATGCTCAAGACTGCTGAGGTAGAGATTAAGAAGGAGCACACGCTGTTGATGGTCAACAAGACCGTTGATTTCAAGAAGTCCGGTGGCAAGGGAAAGCAGAGCTGGAAGTCCCGGAGGGAGGCAAAGTTGGCTGCCAAGCCCAGGACTAACAAATCTGGTCCCAAAGCTAGCGTGGAGTGTTTCTACTGCAAGTGGAAGGGTCACTGGAAGCGCAACTGCCCCAAGTATCTGGAGGATAGGAAGTCTGGCAAGACGGTCGACAAGGAGAAAGGTATATTTGATATACATGTTATAGATGTGTACCTTACATCCGCCCGGAGCAATACGTGGGTATTTGATACTGCTTCTGTTGCTCATATATGTAACTCTCAGGAGGAGTTACGGAATAGAAGGCGGCTGGCGAAGGATGAGGTGACGATGCGCGTCGGCAACGGATCGAGAGTCGACGTGGTGGCTGTCGGCACGCTCCCTCTGCATCTACCATCGGGATTAGTTTTGGTTTTAAATAAATGTTATTTTGTGCCATCCTTGAGTGTAAACATTATAAGTGGGTCTTGCCTGTTACAAGACGGTTATTCATTTAAATCAGTGTCAAGCAATTGTGCTATTTATATGAATGATATCTTTTATGTTGATGCTCCCGAGAGTAATGGTTTATTCTTGTTGAATCTCGATCGTAGTACTCACATCCATAACATAGAAGCCAAACAAATTAAGTGTAGTGACGATACCGCCATGTTTTTATGGCATTGCCGTCTTGGTCATATTGGTATAAAGCGCATGAAGCGACTCCACTCCGATGGACTCTTGGACTCTTTGGATTTCGGATCCCTCGATACATGTGAACCATGCCTCATGGGCAAAATGACCAGGACACCGTTCAAAGGTTTCGTTGAACGGGCGTCGGATTTGTTGGGGATCATACATACAGACGTATGTGGATCTATGAGCGTTTCGACACGCAATGGTTATCGTTACTTCGTCACCTTCACTGATGACTTGAGTAGATACGGTTATATCTATTTGATGAAACACAAGTCTGAAACGTTTGAAAAGTTCAAAGAATTCCAGAGTGAAGTTGAGAATCAGCTTAATAGGAAAATCAAGCATCTCCGGTCCGATCGCGGTGGAGAGTACTTGAGTTTTGAGTTTGGCACACATCTGAAGAGTTGTGGCATAGTGCCCCAACTTACGCCCGCCGGAACACCACAGCGTAACGGTGTGTCCGAGCGATGTAATCGTACTCTCCTGGATAGTGTCCGATCTATGATGTCTCTTACCGATCTGCCAGTGTCCTTCTGGGGTTATGCGTTAGAAACAGCCGCATTCATTTTAAATAGGGCTCCGTCCAAGTCCGTTGAAACGACGCCGTATGAATTATGGTATGGCCATAAGCCTAAGTTATCGTTTCTGAAGGTTTGGGGTTGTGAGGCGTACGTTAAGAAACTACAGCCCGACAAACTCGAACCGAAGTCGGAGAAAGTCGTCTTTGTAGGATATCCGCGGGAAACCGTTGGGTACACCTTCTACAACCAAGCTGAGGGCAAAACTTTTGTCGCGAAGATCGGTGCCTTTCTAGAGAAGGAATTTCTCGCGAAAGGAGTAAGTGGGAGGAAGGTAGACCTTGATGAAATCGTTGATCCTGAACTCGAGATTCCGAGTGGCGCAACGGAAGCAATTCCGGAAACGTCCTCCGTGGAAGGAGTGGGAGAAACTGTCGAGGAAGATGTTCTACCTCGTAGGTCTGGTAGATCTCGGATCCCACCAGAATGGTATGGCAATATGGTTTGCACCGTCATGCTAGTCGAGCAAGACGAACCTACGAACTACAAGGAGGCGATGGAGAGTCTAGAGTCCGAGAAATGGCTTGAAGCCATGAAATCCGAAATAGGATCCATGTATGATAACCAAGTGTGGACCTTGGTGGATATTCCCGAAGGGCGCAAGGCCGTCGAGAATAAGTGGATCTTTAAGAAGAAGACTGATGCTGATGTGACCGTCTATAAAGCTCGGCTTGTCGCAAAGGGTTTCCGACAAGTTCATGGAATTGACTACGATGAAACTGTTTCACCGGTAGCGATGCTTAAGTCTATTTGGATTTTGTTAGCGGTAGCTGCCTACTATGATTATGAAATCTGGCAGATGGATGTCAAAACGACCTTCCTGAATGGAAACATTGAGGAAGAGTTGTACATGGTACAGCCGGAAGGTTTTGTCGATCCAGGAAGTGCTAACAAGGTGTGCAAGCTTCAGCGATCCATCTATGGATTGAAGCAGGCATCTCGGAGCTGGAATCTTCGCTTTGATGAGGTAATCAAAGGTTTTGGATTTATCCAGAATGTGGAAGAGACCTGTATTTACAAGAAAATGAGTGGGAGCTCAGTTGTGTTCTTAGCACTGTATGTTGACGACATATTGCTAATAGGGAATGATGTGGAACTTCTGAATAGCGTGAAGGAATATTTAAACAGTAAGTTTTCCATGAAGGACTTAGGAGAAGCTGCGTATGTTTTAGGCATAAAGATCTACCGTGATAGATCAAGGCGCCTATTAGCACTAAGTCAGAGTACTTATCTTGATAAAATATTGAAGCGTTTTCATATGGAGAAGGCAAAGAAGGGTTCTCTGCCGGTTATCAAGAATAAGGTATTGCGTAAGGCGCAGTGTCCGGTAACGGAACTGGGTAAGGCCGAAATGACGAAACATCCTTATGCTTCAGCCATAGGATCGATCATGTATGCAATGTTGAGTACTAGACCGGATGTGGCATTAGCTCTAAGTTTGACAAGCCGGTTCCAGAGTAATCCTGGAATGCCGCATTGGATAGCTGTTAAGAGCATTCTTAAGTATCTCAATAAGACAAAGGAAATGTTCCTTGTGTATGGTGGCTGCGATGAGGAACTTGGCGTAACGGGTTACGTAGATGCAAGTTTCTGCTCAGACCCCGATGACTGTAAATCACAGACAGGTTACGTGTTCAAGGTGAATGGAGGCGCCGTGTGCTGGAGAAGTGGGAAGCAACCCATAGTCGCACAATCTACAATGGAGTCAGAGTACATTGCTGCCTGCGAGGCCGCGAATGAAGCTGTGTGGCTGAGGAAGTTCGTCATCGAACTTGGAGTGTTCCCGAGCGTGCAAGACCCCGTGGTCCTCTTCTGCGACAATACGGGTGCCATTGCGAACGCCAAGGAGCCAAGGACTCACTCCACCGCCAAACACATTCTCCGACGCTTCCACGTGATACGTCAGTACGTACAAGAAGGCGATGTGAAGATTTGCAAAGTGCATACGGATCTGAATGTGGCAGATCCGCTGACGAAGCCTCTCCCGCTTGATAAGCATGAACAACACCAGTTAGCTATGGGTGTTAGGCTTTTACCAAGTTGTAATCTAGATTAAATTGTACTCTAGTGCAAGTGGGAGACTGAAGGAGATATGCCCTAGAGGCAATTAATAAAGTGTATTCTTTATCATATCTCGTTTGTTCATAATATGTTTTGTGTCATGCTAGAACCGTATTAAGCGGAAACATTAATGCGGGTGTGATACGTAAACAACCAGGTCCCTAGTAGCCTCTACTAAGACTAGTTTCGTTGCGCGATTGATGATCGAGGTTTCCCGGTCATGGGGCATGGCGCCGGTCGGCAATGAGAGTCATATCGCTGGAGAGTGATGTGATGGACATATCCAGATTTGGAGAACATAGTCATTACACCTTTGACCGTGAGATCAACTCTTATTGATATTCCCCGAAGATACTTTGATTGCACCAAACGTCATATCTTATTTAGTATGACAATAACGGTGATACTTTTGGGTATTGGAAAGGAGTATTGAGACGAGGGGTCAAGAGCGGGATTTGCCAGTCCGCGTAGCAGGATAGATACTCTCGGGCCCACTCGGTGAGATCTTGTCTAATGAGCTTGCAAGCATGTGACTAGGTCACGGAGACATGAGATCATGAACGAGTAGAAGATGGCATCGTCGGTAACGAGGTCGGGATTAGGTATGGAGATATCTATGGAACGACACTCGGACGTGCTAAGTATCGCTATGGCAAAAGGTCTAAGACTTCACGTTCAGGTTTGATAGATGAAAGTCATTCGTTATATCTCAGGGATTAATTCAGGGAGTCCAGGCCTACGAGTTAGTCGTTGATCATTGAGGAGTCTTGATCATACCTGATATTATATCGAACCGCTAGGGTAACACACTTAAGGGGTTTCGACAAGACAACCGGAAAGGAAGGAGATCACCGAGAACGTCCCGGGAGAGGTCCGATGGAGATCGGGCGGCGCCGAAAGAGTTTTCGGAGCTAGGAAATATTATATATATTATGTTTGATATTAATTAGTGTTATTAATATGCAAATATGATTTTATATATTTATTTTCGAATTTATTAAGGCAGATTTCCCTAAATGGGCCTTCCGGACGAAAGAAGGCCCAAGAGGGGAAAATTCCCTAGGGGAATTCGGTGGGGGCCAGGAGGGCCGGCCTAGGTGGGCCACAAGGGGCCCACCAGGGGGCCGGCGCACCTCCCAAGCCGAACCAGGCTGTGGGGGGTTAGTCCCACATTGCCTGGCTGGCAAGGTTGGCTCCCCTTGGGAGCCTATATAAGAAGGGGCACCCTCAGCCTTTTAATTCACCAATTAATTCCTGATTTCTCTCTCGATCTCGTGGTTCCCAAGTTGGAGCCGCGCCGAGCAAGAGGAGTCGGGGATCTCCTCCACCATAGCCCGCTGCCGCGCTGCTGGTGTTCCGGTCCAAGTCTTCCGCTGCTCGTCCTGGACTGGAGCTTCGGAGGCGTCGTCTCCACCGTACGTGTGTGACTCCCTGCGAGGTGCTGCGCTAGCGGTACTCGGAGGCCTGCTTCCTCTACACGACCTTGAGGTCGGCTTCGTCGGTCTTCATCGACAACGTTTGTGCGGGAACGTAATCCCCGCTTTCGGTCTACAAGGGTATGTATTCCGATCTCCGTTCGTACTACTATATCTGCATAGAATAGATCTTGGCTAGTTTAAGGATATCGTTGCTAGGAAAATTATTGTTTTCTGCCCACGATCCCCTTCAAGAGGATCACCTGGCGGTCGAGTACTTGCTACGCAAGGAAGGCGAACGACTCCGCGCCGAAAAAGCCGAGTTACTCCGGCGCAAGAGGGACGCAGATGCATCGAGTGCCAGGCAAGCTGCCCTCTCCTTTACCTCCTCCACAGAAGTTAACCAAGGAGCACGGCGAAACAGAGCTAGCGTTCCCTTCCTGACAGACGCCGACCGAACCAGGGTCACCCGCAACCTCGAGTCGTCCTTCGTCACCGAGGATGAGAACGGGATACCCGTCCCAAAGACGGCGAACGCCGCCCTGACCTCAGTCGAGACATACCTCCGGCTCACGCAGCCACCGGAGGAGGACGCACGTTCCCTGCTCCACAGACAGCAAATCGCCTCCATTAAGGCGATCGAAGAGGCTCTAGCGGCCAAGGTACCAAGCAACCGAGCGCGCGAGCCAGCAACCTCGGAGGTCCCAGCAGCACAGCGACAACCAATCAAAGACCTTCGCGACGTCATCACGCAGAAGACGGTGGACCGCAACCGCAAAGAACGTTCGGCTGGAGCTGCGAACCTAGACGACCAGGCCGACCGTGACTTCGAGCCTTGTGGGGCTGCATGCTTCAGCTTCAACATCCGCGACACCCGCATGCCTAAGGGCTTCAAACTGACAGCAGGCACCCCAAAGTACGACGGGAAGAAAGATCCACGACTGTGGCTCGAGGACTACCTCATCGCCTGCACCTGCCAAGGCGGGACGTCGACTACGGCAATGCAGTACATCCAGCTTATGCTGACGGATTCGGCGCGCGGGTGGCTTACGAGCCAACCCAAGGACTCTTTCCGAACATGAGAAGAATTTCAGGATAATTTTATAAAAAGTTTCTCGGGAACATTCGCAAGGCCAACGACCTACATCGAGTTGCAGGCCTGCAAGCAAGGAAAGGATGAGTCGCTCCGCTCCTACATCCAATGGTGGACACTACTCCGCAACACCATGGAACCCGTCTCAGAAGACCGGGTGATGGACGCCTTCATGCACGGCGTTGCTCGCCGCGACCTCCGCGAGGAATTTGGTAGGCTCCAGCCGAAAACCACAATAGAGCTCATGAAGACAGCCAACCAGTGGGCCGAAGGAGAGGATTACGTCCACGATACTTCCCCCAAGAAAGAGGTCGAAACAAGCAACTGGCGTGAGTCACGCCAAAAGAAGAAGCCACGTTACACCCACTACACAATTGAGCTAGTAGCGGCGGGATATGAAACCCCCCGTGATGACAAACGCGACAACAGTCGACAGTACGATCAAGGTCGACAGTCCAGCTCGAGTCAGTACAACCGTGGCAGCAGCAGCATTAGCCACAATGACGGAGGCCAGAAACGCGAGTGGAAGCGCCCGCTAATCCCGGCAGAGGAGCTGATGCAACCTTGTAAACATCACTCGTTCCGCAACCCGGAGACAGGCAAGTGGGGTTCCAGACATCTGCTGAAGGATTGTCGCAAAGCACGGAAGATATACCAAGCCATGCAGCAAATCATCGCTCCAGTGCAAGCAATACAGGCAGCTCCACAGCTAACCATTCAGGCGGCACCCGCAAACAACAACCAGGTGCAGGCGACCGGAGCATTCCCCCAGCCGCAGCAGCAGCAACAACAACAAGGTCAGTCGGCAGCAACCGACACGTATCCACCCGCATGGGGGCAGCTGAACATGATCCAGAAGGGACCCCCGTCAAACAGGCGCTAAAAGCTCATCACCCGCCAAGTACTTCAGGCCATCAACAGCCCGCGCACAGTACCAGACTACCTGCGCGGGTCAGAGACATCCATCACGTTTTCTAGTGTAGATCACCCATCCGAGGTAACCCAACCCAGACACGCCGCACTCGTGATTGAGGCCCTGATCGGCGACTACAGCTTGAAGAAGGTGTTCATGGACGGAGGCAGCGGCATCAACATCATATTCGCCGACACCCTGAGAAGAATGAACAGGTCAACAGAGAAATTGCCGGAATCGGAAACCACTTTCCACGGCATAGTACGAGGGCAAGCAATCACGCCCATGGGAACAATCACGCTCGACTTCATCCTCGGCACACCCGAGCACTTCAGGAAGGAGTCGATCGATTTCGAAGTCGTCGACTAGAAGTCGCAATACCACGCCATACTCGGACGCCCAACTTTTGCCAGGTTCATGGCAGTACCCCACTACGCCTACCTGATGGTCAAGTTGCCTGGACCGAAAGGAGTAATCACTGTACGCGGCGACTTCGGGCTCTCCAACAGCTGTGATCGTGAGTTCGCCAAGATTTCTGAGTTCTTCGGGGTCGAGGAGCACTTCAAGGCCATATCAGCCGACAACGACAAAACCATCTTTCCATCTCGCAAGAAGCCAGCTAAGGACGTAGCATTCAACACGAACGACGACACCGTTACTCACCAAGTCCATCCGACTGACAGCAGAAAGACGGTCAAGGTTTCGTCAAGTCTGACCCCCGCATAGGAAAGCGCGCTCGTCGAGTTCCTACGTGAGAACTGGAAGATCTTTGCATGGAAACCTTCTGACATGCCAGGGATACCCAGGGAACTCGCCGAGCACTCTCTAAAGGTCCACAAGGACGCAAGACCAGTCAAACAATCCATGCGACGCTTCTCAGGACCCAAGCGAGACGCGATCACCATGGAAGTCGACAGACTACTGCACGCCAAGTTCATCCGAGAGATCAAGGACTCGTACTGGGTCGCCAACACGGTCCTAGTGGAGAAAAAGAAGACGAAAAAACTACGTATGTGCGTTGACTTCACCGCAGTCAACAAGTGCTGCCCCAAGGATCACTTCCCGCTCCCGCGGATAGACCAGATCATCGACTCGACAGCAGGCTGCGAGTGCCTGTCCTTCCTGGACACCAACTCAGGTTACCAGCAGATCAGGCTGAAAGTTGAGGACGAAGAGAAAACGGCCTTCATCACACCCGACGGCGTCTTTTGCTACCAGACGATGCCGTTCGGGTTAAAGAACGCGGGTGCCACGTACCAGCGGACAATGCAAGCGTGCCTCAAAGGGCTCATCGGGCAGATCGTCCAAGTCTACGTCGATGACATCGTCGTCACGACCCGAAAGGAAGATACCTTAGTTGACGACCTCCGCAAGGTCTTCGCTGCACTCGATGTGTACCAGATCAAGCTCAACCCAGAGAAGTGCGTGTTCGGCGTGCCAGCCGAAGAGCTACTAGGGTACCTCGTATCTGCAAGAGGAATCGAACGAACCCCGAAAAGGTGCAGAACATTCTCACAATGCCGACACCAACCAAACTCCGTGAGGTGCAGCGATTAGCCGGCCGAGTCGCAGCTCTCAGCCGGTTCATTAGTAAGTTGGGAGAGAAAGCTTTACCTTTCTACCAACTGATGAAGAAGACGGACAAGTTCGAGTGGACACAGGAGGCGCAGGATGCGTTCGACCATCTCAAGAAAACCCTATACTTATACGTGGCACCGCTGGAAAACGAGCCGCTATACTTATACGTCTCAGCAACAAACAGGGTGGTGAGCACGGTACTCGTAGTCGAGCGGGAAGAAGAAGGGCACAGTCACCCGGTGCAAAGGCCCGTCTACTACCTCAGCGAAGTCCTCACCCTATCCAAGCAGAACTAACCGCACTACCAGAAGCTGGCGTATGGAGTTTTCATGACCTCCAGGAAGGTCGTCCACTACTTCTCCGAGCACCCGATCACGGTGGTAAGCTTCTCTGGACTAGCAGACATTCTCACAAACCAACGCGCGACAGGACGAGTCGCCAAGTAGGTCGTCGAACTAGGACCATGGGGGCTGAAGTATGCTCACCCGAAGTCCATCAAGGCCCAAGTCCTCCCGGAATTCACCACCGAGTGGATAGAAGCTCAGCTACCAAATGTCCCCGACTTGTCCAACGCATGGACAATGTACTTCGATGGCTCCAAGAAATTCAAGTCAGTCGGGGCAGGAGTTGTGCTCATCTCCCCCAAGGGTGACAAGCTGAAGTATGTCCTACAGATGGACTTTCCGACACCATCCAACAACGAAGCCGAGTACGAGGCCCTGATCCACGGCATGAAGATGGCCAAGAACTGCGGCGCCACGCACCTCATGATATATGGTGACTCCTACCTGGTGGTACAGCAAACCATGAAGTCCTGCGACGCCATCGCCGACAACATGATCGCTTACCGAGATCTGTACAACCAGATGGAAGGCAACTTCGAGGGCTGCGAGTTAAGGCACGTCGGCCGCGACAGCAACAAAGAAGCCGACATCCTCACTTACATGGGATCAGACAGAGTTCCAGTTCCACCCGGCGTCTTCCTCGAGCGCATCACGCTGAGATCTATCAAGACTCAAGCCGCAGCAAGCACCGCAACAAAAGGAAAAGGCGATGCAAACCCGCCAAGCCAAGAGAAGGTCCCCATGGAAGTCATGCTAGTCGAAGCCACATGGACAGGACCATACCTGGCGTACATACTGCATCAGAAGCTGCCAGCGGACCAAGTCGAAGCAAAGCGCATCATTAGGCGCTCCAAAAGTTTCACCGTCATCAACGGGGAGCTCTACAAGAGAAGTATCTCGGGAATCCTGCAGAGGTGCATAGACCCAGTCGACGGCCAAGCCATCCTACTCGACATCCACGCGGGTATCTGCGGGCATCATGCCAGCAGTCGAGCACTGGTGGCCAAAGCACTACGAGCCGGGTTCTACTGGTTAACAGCCATGCAGGACGCCGAAGATCTAGTAAGGAAATGCACAGGGTGCCAAGAGTTTGCCAACAAGCCACACGCGCCAGCATCAGAGCTCAAGACAATACCCCTAGCCTGGCCATTCGCCCAATGGGGGCTAGACATGGTGGGCCCGCTGAAGAAATCATCACCCGGAGGGCATACTCACCTCCTGGTTGCAGTCGACAAGTTCACTAAGTGGATTGAAGCCGCACCCATCACAAGTTCGACTGCATCAACAACGGTCAACTTCATCAGGTCCATCATCTTCAGGTTCGGAGTGCCGAACGGGATCATCACAGACAACGGCTCGAACTTCACAGCCGAAGAATTCAAAGACTTCTGCTCAGAGCAAGGTATCAAACTCAGCTATGCATCCGTCTCACACCCGCAATCCAATGGGCAATTGGAGAAGGCCAACGGTTTAGTCTGCAGCGGCATCAAGAAGCGACTGCGTGTGCCACTCAGGCGCGCAGCGGGCGCATGGGTCGAAGAACTACCGTCAGTCCTCTGGAGTCTGCGGACCACGCCCAACAGATCCACCCAGTACACTCCATTCTTCATGGTGTACGGTGCAGAAGCAGTCCTACCCTGCGACATCAAGTTTGACGCACCACGGGTGGTCGCCTACGACGAGTCAGATGCAGAAGAGGCACTCGAAGACAACATGGACATATTGGACGAAGCACGCGACATCGCTCTGGCGCGATCAGCCGTATACCAGCAAGACCTGCGTAACTATCACGGACGAAGATTGCGACCAAGAGCTTTCATCGCAGGTGACCTGGTCCTTCGCCTCAAACAGAAAAAAGTGCACAAGCTCGCCTCCCCATGGGAGGGTCCGTACATCGTCACAGAGGCGATTGGCAACGGAGCATATCGCTTAAAGGACTCAAAGACAGGAGCAGCCTGCAGCAACCCGTGGAACATTGCACAACTCCTGGGGTTCTATGCTTAGTCGAATCAACCATTGTAACAAGGATAGCATGTCAAAGCGGCAGGTTTCAGACGCACTCTTTCCCTTACAAGGGTACCTGAGGGGACTGGAAGGGTTTTAATGAGGCGGCCTGTTCGCAGCAATCAATAAATAGATTTGAAGAAAATGTTGTTCACTCTACCTTCTCAGTCAAGACAAACAAAAAATCCTAGGCCGCCACTCGATTCACTCGGGGGCTGCGCCACACAGGTTGAAATAAAAGTCTAGGCCGCCACTCGAACCACTCGGGGGCTGCGCCAAAACAGGCACAACTCAAAAATCCTAGCCCTCTATCCGACTTACTCGGGAGATGCGCCACACAGGTTGAAATAAAAGTCTAGGCCGCCACTCGAACAACTCGGGGGCTGCGCCAAACAGGCACAACTCAAAAATCCTAGGCCTCTACCCGACTTACTTGGGATATGCGCCGCACAGGTCAAGTCCAAAATCCTAGGTCGCCACTCGACGCACTCGGGGGCTGCACCTCTCAGGTCAC
Source organism: Poa annua (assembly GCA_026929855.1). NCBI lineage: Eukaryota > Viridiplantae > Streptophyta > Magnoliopsida > Poales > Poaceae > Poa > Poa annua. The sequence goes on from CM049429.1 coordinate 78,516,651, forward strand.
ACTTGAAAAGCCTAGGCCGCCACTCGAACCACTCGGGGGCTGCGCCAAACAGGCACAACTCAAAAATCCTAGGCCCCTACCCGACTTACTCGGGAGGTGCGCCGCACAGGTCAAGTCGGCGCACAGGTCAAGTCCAAAATCCTAGGTCGCCACCCGAAATACTCGGGGGCTGCACCTCACAGGTCAGACTTGAAAATTCCTAGGCCGCCACTCGAATTACTCGGGGGCTGCGCCATACAGGCTTCCCTGAAGAAATCCTAGGCCGCCACCCGAGCTACTCGGGGGCTGTGCCATACAGGTCAAGTCCAAAACCCTAAATCGCCACCCGATGCAATCGGTAGCCGCGGTACACAGGTCTCACTTTAAAGAATCCTAGGACGCCACTCGACTCACTCGGGGGCTGCGCCACACAGGTTCACAACGCAGGCTTAGGCCGTCACCCAAGGTACTCGGGGGCTAGCCACACAAGTCAAAACAGAAGCAAATACTCGCACAGTAATGAAAACAATTTCACTCGTTGCTCGAGAATTCTTCTAATTTCATATACTGTCATTTACATTGGCATAGTCGCCACATTGACTAACCCTATGCAGCAGAAGAAAACTACTCTTAGTCTGCAGGTTCGGCCTTCGGCGCCCCGAGTGGGCCTACAAGACGCTCGCTGTGCTTCTGCACATGCTCAATCATCTGGCGCGCAGCCGCCAGGGTATCGGCGTACTCGGCATCGCCAGGCAGACCACCCATCAGCCTCTCCAATGGAAGGTTGGGCCGATGCAGCCGAACGTACGCCAGAGCCGCATTCGCCCCGGCGACAAGCTGCGCGTGGACGATCTCCTTCAAAGCATCGCCGTCACGGAACCTCTCGAGCAAGGTGGCCAGCCCATGCGGCTGCCCATTGTGCGGGAAGTAGACGCGGTGGATGTGCCACAGGGTCTTCCGGCAATTCTCCAAGAGGAAAGCCGCACACCAAGTCCGGTCGAGCATGCGAGCAAGAATGCGCCCTCGCGACTTGTCCACTCAGAATTGGCGAGCTTCGTGCGAGTCGCCAGACGCCTCCCGGGTAACATGCTCTTCAACGCGGTCCCGCTCAGCCTCCCAATCTGGGTTCACGTCTGCATACACAAGCTAGAAGTCAGAACCAGCAAATTCCAACAAGGAAAGGCAGCCGCAGAGGGTACCAACCTTGAAGCTGCCGACTGATGAGATCGATCTCCCCGATCAGAAAATCTTCGCGTTGGGAAAAACCCGCAGTCGGATGCGACCTGAAGCGCTGCAAGAGTAGCTCGGTATTCTTCAAGGTAGCCTCAACCTCAACCACCTTATTCTTGAAATAAGTGATTATGCGCTGGTCGTTCGCACTCCGCGGAGGAGCCGGGGCAGCTTGGCAACGGCGAGCACCTGAAGAAGATCCCCCGCCACTTGGTCCAGCCGCAGATGCAGAAGACGTGCCGCCGTGCAAGTCAGTCTGTCATGAACGTGCAGAATCAATACCAATATACGACTGATTAGCACAGACAAATATGATGGGAAGAAACATTCAATTTCAGCCAGAGTATTGTCAAAGGCCAGAGGACCCGACAAAATATCGATCGACAACAATTACAAAGCAAAAGTTATCAGTACATGACACTGCGACTGCTAAGCCCCTACAACTACTCCTGGGCAACAGACTCCGACTGCGAGCGACTCTTCCGAGCAGCAGCCGACCCAGTCGCCTCGGCCAGCGCCCTCTCGACGGTAGACACAAGCGTCACAGCAAGCTGTGCAGCCCGCACTTTAACTCCGCCCAAGGACGCGGTCCGGCCATCAGGCCTACGGGGGAAGCCATTGACGACCTTCTCGAAGTCGCCCTGAATTTGGTGGCCTAGGAGGAGCTGGAAGGTGAGCTCGGAGCCGTGTACTGTCTGCGTCCGCGTGAAGTCGGCGAGGGTGGTCGCGTCATCCTCAAACGGAGCAGCAAGGGCGTCCACGGCAGTCGGCGGCGGGTCGCTTGGGAAGATGTTACGGTGCACCGGCGTAAGGGCTCCCGTCGACTTCTTCAGCGCATCTGTTGACTTCCTCAGAGCATCATACGCATACGCGCAGACACGATCTAGGAAGCCGACAGCCGTCGCCAAGTCGACGGTGTCACTCGACGAGCCCTCCTCAGGAGCTCCACCGCATGTCTCTGTGCAAAGAAGTCAAACATCAGACAAAGGCAAAAGCAACAACACAGTAGGCATCAAGCCGAAACTTACCCCCAAGAGCACCGGCGAGGGAAAGAAGGCGGTCGACTTGAGTCTTCTCTTGGTCAACCCGCACCCGCTCCCGCTCCTGGAACTCGTGGAGGGACTTCTCAAGCTCACCCTGACTCCGAATCTTCAGCTCAAGCTCAGCAACCCGCTTATCAGCCTGGTCAAGGGAAGCGCGAAGCTGGTTCCTCTCCTTTTCCAGGCGAACGTAAGCAGCGGCTGCATCAAGTTGTTGGCGGTAGTAGGGCTGAAACAAAAGCAAGATCTTAATAAAGTTGCGGGCGACTCTACTAGTCACCCACACCTTCGGGGGCTACTCCCATCGGGAGCGCTGATCGCGCACCCGATGAAAATTCAAGACTACAAGCACAACGGAAGACGACGGAGGAGCATGACTCGAAGACGCGATGACAGCAGGTTGCGTGCGCTCCTCAACTGCCACCCGGGTCACCAGCTCGGTCGAAGGGGCGGACGTATGCTCCACCTCACGATGAGGAGAGTGGACATCGCCAGAACGACGGCTGAAGCAACAGAACAATGACCAACTGCAAGATTGGAACTACAAAAGACAACTCGAAGTCAACAAGGTACTAACCTGGTGGTCTCGAGTTCATCATCACTCCCCAGGGAGACAGACGGCAGCCGCGCGAACGCGCGCGGTGGCGCGGAGCTGATAGGGGGAACAACCAGGGGCTCGCTCCAGCCACCTGGTGACCGCGCACCCGACGACGTCGCGACGACTTCTTCTGGATCAGCTTCCGCACCCCTTGCGGGTGACGAAGCAGTCGCAGAGTCACCGCCGCTCCGGCGCTTCTGCCTCTTCCGCGCGGGTTCCTCGTCATCATCATCATCCTCCACTTCGTCATTGGGGGAGACAGCGGACGGAAGCTCGTCATCATCATCATCCTCCTCCTCGACAAATTTCGACTCGTCGTCAGGTCCGTTTTCAGGGAGAGGAGGAAGGATGATCAGCAGGGACCGACCCTGAAGCAAGTAGACGCAAGTCGAATCAAGAAGCAAGAAATCAAGAAACAGAACAACAAGGAGAACAAGTCAAGAACTTACCTCAGGAACGGGGTTCGATGCCCCGTAAGCAGCAACCGGGCACTTGACGTTGCAGGTATCCGCGACTCGGAGGTTGGTGATGGACCTCACCTTGGCTTCCACCTCCTTGTCGTCAAGTGGATCAGTGCTGACGCCCTCGACGGCCCACATCGGATGGGGTCTAGCACTGAGCGGTTGCACCCGAAGACGGAAGAAGGTGGCCATCAAGAATACGCCACCCACTTTGCGCCCAAGGGTCTTGGTGAGGTCACGTAGCAGACCCAGCAGAGGTCACGCGGCTTCCTTCTCCTCCGCAGCTAGCGGGTGCGACCAGGCGTGAGTCTTCCGCAGCCCGCGCCCGCTGTCGAATGCCGCCAGGCCGTCCTGGCCCGTCTGGACGTAGAACCACTTCTTGCGCCACCCCTGGACGGAGTCCGACTTCTTCATCTGGAAGTACGCGGTGTCACCGCGCACTTGGATTCGGAAGCCGCCCACGGGGAATGGCAACCCGCTCTTCCCAACGTTCTTGCGAATGAGGAAGAGCGACTTCCACTGTCGGGGGGCTACCCCCCGGGTAGGGGCAGATCCCGGTATAATCTAGTAAATGTTAACAGTGCTTGACCTTTGGCGACAGCAAGGGACACCTCCTGGTGTGCCGAAAGGGCAACCTGACCTTTAGGCACTGGAAGAGGGCAAAGTGTCTCCTGGCAACCGCAAGGGTCAGCCCTGGTAACTATAAATAGACACCCCCAGTCCTCAGTCGCAGCACAAGCATGAGCGGGTGGTTCCTCTAAGAACTAGCTTCTCGAAGATGTCTTTGCCGATAGGCTAAGACATCTTCGGGAGGCTAGGCCTAGAGATACTCATCCTGAGACGAGCTCGGACATCTCCGGGAAGGATCCCGGACCTAGGACTCCGGGGAGACTTCCGGGTGGTGGTGTACTCGGCTTTACCGGATAGGTATTCCGAGTAAGTACTAACCGGACCGACTCGATGTTGATCTTGTACAGAAGAGGTTCAGTGGAAGGCAAGGAGGTATCCGGAGCAAGGGTCTCCGGTAGGCCGTCAACGGTCCGTAGCAGGCTTTCCCGTCTATCACGGGGGGAAGTACCGTTCCGCCTGACACGGAAGCATGGTCACCTCCCGCCTGACACGGGAGCATGGTCACCTCCCGCCTGACACGGGAGCGCGTCAGCCGGTACGAGCGTGGTACGACAAGACCTGACCTGCCTAGCCCGGCAATCCGGAAAAGGCTATCCGGGATGGGCAGAGACATGTCTTGTCTCTGACAAGGGGACAATGATGATGCAGGACGGCGCCTGTCGCCCTTAACGAGATGATGACGAGGAGTCTACACCGGATAGTCCGGCGACTAGGTCGCACTAGTCGGTGACGACATCCTGGCTAGGCCTGTCCGGTGGGGCCAAGCCAATTTAGGGTTTCCGGCCCTCCTGGCCGGACCTCTATAAAAGGCGCCATAACTGCTCCTGAGAGGGAGGGGCCAACTTCAGAGCCAAGGCTATAGTCACATTTACTCTTAGAGCAGTTATTCCTCCTCACCTTGAGTTCATCTAGTTCTTCGTACTTCATCCTTCGGCTAATCTTGCAGCAAGTTGTAGTCCTTATATCACCAATATATAGAGAGGAAAGGCAGGAGTAGGGGTGTTACCTCCTCACGAGGGCCCTGAACCTGGGTATATCGTCTGTGTGTTGTGTGCCTTCGTGCATTTCTTTGTATTTGTTAGATCTTCCCCTTAGCACTTTGTTCTTGTTCCCAGTTCTTGGGAGATCTCGGTTTTACCGGGATCCTCCCCATGTGAGCTCTTCAGCTCGCTATCCCTCCCCGGATCCACCAACGTCCATCGGCCCCACAAGTTAGCCATCCTATGGCATCTGCCGTGAAGCCACCACGACAGTTGGCGCCCACCGTGGGGCAGACAGAGGCGTTGGCTGGTGTACACATCCGGACGGGCTCCCCCGTTCATTTCGACGTTCGGGTTCTCTCTGGCCTAGTCGTAAGACTGGGAGAGATGGACTTCGTCTGCGACAATGCAGGATGTTTCCGGAACAGACCGTTCCCGGTAAACGGGTGTCTCATCGACTTCGGTGGTTTCACCACCTACGTGGCCACCGAGGTTGTCCTTAGCTACCCGGACGTAGTCATGGAAGCTGAGGATCCTCCCATGCTCTGCGCAGCTCGGGGTCAGCGTGCCGGTTGCCCCCCGAGTTCTGTCGCAGTAATGATGGTCGCGGCAACCGAGGAGGAATATCAAGATGCTGATGGCGATACTGACGGCCACCCCCGTTTAGCCAAACCCCCGCAGGAGAGGCCTGCGGCCCGGGATGGAGATCCGCAGTCATCCCATCCGCGACGTCGTCCGGATCCCCTCTCGGGACTCGTGGCAAAGTTGACTGTACCGGTAACTACCGGAGCAGATGCGCAGGCCACGTCGGCTGAGTTAGAGGAGCAGCGGAAGTTGCTACTCGCTGAGGCGTAGGAGATCGCCGAGATCCGCCGCGAGCTCAGCGCTAGCCTCCGGGAGTACAATGCAGCACACGGATTCCCTAAGATCGACTCCCGGGAGAAGCGCATTGCAGATCTGCGCAAGAAAGGAAGAATGGTGAATGAGGAGCTGGCTGGTGGAGCCACCACCAGTAACACAGGGAGTCGGGTTTCTGCGGGAAAGCCGGTGTACAGCTCACCAGCGAAGACCCTTAGGGCCGCCGAAGCCGCCATGGCCGAGTTGGCGGGGCTATCCGGTGAAGCCCTGCACAAGCAGCAGGAAAGGGTGCACGAGTTGGTGATAGAGGCCAGTCGTCAGAATCTGGCCTTCAAGAAGAAGCACCCCGGGGCAGGATCCCAGGTGTACTCGGCCAGACCAGACAGCCAGAGGTCAGATGGGGAGGCCTCTTCCCCGCATCCAAGCAGAAGCAAGAGCAAGAGCAAGAGCCGGAGCCGAGGTTCCGGGAAGAACAAATAGCTACAGACGTATGACCCAGCTTTCGCCGGTATCCAGCAAGCCGGGCAGGCCGGACAGCGCAACTCGGGACAGGCGGGAAGTACCCGTGGGGATGGTAACCTGGGTGTAGGAAATAATAACCCGGCTAGCCGTGGTAATCCACCCCGGAATCCTCCGCACGTTCAGGGAAACCCGCAGAGGGAGGTCGTCTCCGTTCCCCAGCAGGCCCTGGTCCCTGCACAGGACAGGCTCAATGATGGAAACTCATGGTTGCAGCAGCTCGGATATCAACCGGACGAGAACCCTTTGGGATCTCGGATAGGAACCAGGCAGTTGAACCCGGCAGACGCCAGATTCCGGCTCGACCGGATTCACGAGTCCGAGTTGGTGGAAGAGCAAGGGCCTCCGGGACCTGCCTGCTTTGGACCTCGGATCATGCGAGAACCTCCTGTTCGGAACTTTCAGCTCAACCGAGGTGCCAAGACCTATGACGGTAGCAAGAAGCCGGAGGATTGGCTGACCGACTATGTAACTGCAGTAAGCATAGCCGGTGGAAACAGACGGTGGGCGGTGCGTTATGTACCGCAGATGTTGGAAGGACCAGCCCGAATCTGGTTGAACAATCTGAGAACTGGCAGTATAGACTGCTGGTTAGATTTTGAAGAGGCATTCATCAGTAACTTTACCAGCACGTACAAGAGGCCCCACAGGCCTCAACAGCTCGCCATCTATAGGCAAAGGAGCAATGAGACTGACCGGGAGTACCTTACCCGGTGGAGCAATATTCGCAACTCTTGCGAAGGAGTGGTGGAGGCACAGGCCATCTCCTGGTTCGCGCAAGGATGCCGGCATGGCTCTATGCTGTGGCAGAAATTGCAGAGAAAGATGCCAACAACCTTGGCAGAAACCATGCGCATCGCCGACACCTATACGCTTGGAGATCCCATGCAACCCCTGGTGGATGTCGGAGACTCCAACAGGAGGAATGCGGGACCTCAGCGTTCGGGACCGAGCAGGAGCCATGATCGCCAGGAGTTCGGCCACAAGAGGAATCAACCCGAATACCACCATTCCGCGCAGCATGTCGCAGCAGTGACCCGGGAGCAGGAGGATGCCGGCAACAGCCAGCGTCAAAAGACAAGTGGCCCGGCTTGGGGTCAGAGTCAGGAGGTGCAAAAGACTTGGGTAGAGTAGAAGAAGCCCTTGACGTATGAAGAAATGCTGAACAAGCCATGCTGCTACCACACTCTGGAGGCCAACAAACCCGCAAACCATTCTACTCGGCAGTGCAGCTGGTATCAGCGTACGTTGCAGGAGGGCAGCTCGGGAGCTGTTCGGCAGAATGCTCCGGCATCTCGGCCCAATATCCCGAGACCTCCTCCTCCGACATCGGGGGCCAACGCTGTGCGACTTCCCCCTCCTCCGAGAGGACCCCCACCTCGCCCAGTGAATGTAGTGCATACCCGGAATGAGAACGGTAACCAAGCCGGACACCAGCAGAGCAACTATCGGGAGGCACATCAGAGCTACGTGATCTTTGTGACCGAGCCCACTGACCGGAAAAGTGTGCGGCAGCGTGCCCTGGAGGTGAATGTTGTGATCCCGGCAGTGCCCAAATTCTTGCACTGGTCCGAGATGGAGATTACCTGGAGTCGGAAGGATCACCCCCGGGTTATGCCCAAGCCGGGAGCATACGCCTTGGTGGTAGACCCAACTTTTGTCGGACCCAACCTCAACGTCCGTTTCAGCCGGGTTCTAATTGACAATGGCAGTGCCATTAACATCATGTACAAGGACACGATGCTGAAGTTGGGGGTATCCATGAACACCCTGCTGCCCACCGAGACAACCTTCCATGGCATTGTGCCCGGAATCTCTTGCTCGCCCATGGGAAAGATCTGGGTTGAGGTGCTATTCGGAACCCGGGAAAACTGCCGAACCGAGAGCTTGGAGTTCGAGGTCGTGGACCTCGAGAGCCCGTATCATGCACTGATCGGCAGACCGGCCCTTGCCAAATTCATGATCTCAACTCATGTGGGCTACCTCAAGATGAAGATGCCGGGACCTAACGGTGTAATCACCATCTCGGGAGACCACAAGCGCTCCATGGAATGTGCCTCGGCGGGATCGTGCTTGGCAGAATCTCTAGTGATCGCGGAGGAGAAGAAGAGGATCCAGCAGGTGGTGGCGATGGCCAAGACCTCCCAACTCGGAATGCCCGGGATGGTGAACCCGGAGCAGGGGGCGTCATTTCAGCCCCCCAAGGAGACCAAGAAGGTATGCGTGGACCCCAGCAACCCGGAGCGCCAAGTCATCATTGGCAGCAACCTGGACAGCAAATAGGAAGGCGAGCTCGTCGACTTCCTCCGTGAGAATCGGGATGCCTTTGCGTGGTCGAGTGACGATCTGCAAGGCGTCCCGAGGGAGTTGGCTGAGCACTCTCTATTTGTTCGACCGGATGCGAAGCCGGTGAAGCAACCAACTAGGCGCCTCTCGGATGAGAGAAGAGCTGCTGTCATGGAGCATCTGGCTATACTGCTGGCCGCCGGATTCATCATGGAGGTGCTGCACCCGGATTGGATTTCAAATCCGGTCCTGGTGGAGAAGAAGAAAGACGATCCCCTCCTTCTTAAAGTGTGGCGCATGTGCATCGACTTCACCAACCTCAACAAGGCATGCCCGAAAGACCCCTTTCCGCTACCCCGGATAGATCAAGTGATAGATTCCACTGCCGGAAGCGAGCTTTTAACTTTCCTAGATGCTTACTCTGGTTTTCACCAGATACCTTTGAATCCGGATGATCAATTAAAAACTGCTTTCATTACCCCTTATGGGGCTTATTGCTATCGTGTTATGACTTTCGGGTTAAGAAATGCTGGTGCTACATACCAGAGATGCATGCAGAAATGCTTGCATGACCAGATAGGCCGAAATGCCGAGGTCTATGTCGATGACATAGTCATAAAAACTAAAGAAAAAGCCTCGTTAATAGATGATCTGAGGGAAACGTTTAAGAACCTGAGAAGATTCCGGATGAGGTTGAACCCGGATAAGTGTACATTTGGTGTGCCAGTAGGGAAGTTACTCGGTTTCCTCATCTCCAGCCGAGGAATTGAGGTCAACCCGGGTAAAATTCGTGCTATTGAGAGCATGAAGTTGCCCGTGCGTCTCAAGGATGTGCAGAAGTTTACCGGGTGTCTGCCATCCCTAAGTCGGTTTGTGAGCCGACTTGGGGAGAAGGCCTTGCCTCTGTATCAACTGATGAAGAAGAGCAAAACATTCGTTTGGACCCCGCAGGCTGATGCGGCGTTCAATGATCTGAAGAGAATGCTCTCAACAGCACCTGTGTTGGCATCCCCATTACCCAAGGAACCTATGTTGCTGTATATTGCCGCAACCAACCGGGTAGTCAGTGTGGCGATGGTAGTAGAAAGGGAAGAGGGGGGTAAGCTGATACAGAGGCCGGTGTATTACCTCAGTGAGGTGATCTCGGAATCAAAGCAAAACTACCCGCACTACCAGAAGATGGCATATGGAGTATACATGGCAGTGACCAAGCTCAAGCACTACTTTCAGGAACATCCGGTCACAGTGGTGTGCGAAGCTCCTCTCGCCGAGATCATCGGTTGCAAGGACGCTAGCGGCCGGGTAGCCAAATGGGCCATCCAGTTATCTCCGTATGCTCCGGCATACGAGAGACGAGATGCCATCAAGTCGCAGGCGCTGCCGGACTTTTTGGTAGACTGGGCCGAGATGCAGTATGAACCTCCGATACCGGATTACAATTTCTGGAGGATGCATTTCGATGGCTCTAAGGCTAAGATCGGATTGGGTGCCGGAGTGGTCCTCACTTCCCCAAAGCAAGACGTACTGAAGTATGTGCTGCAGATTCATTTTCGGGCATCCAACAATGTCGCAGAATATGAGGCCTTGGTTCATGGACTCAACGTTGCCAAGGAAATCGGCATCCGCCGGATAGAGTGCTTTGGTGACTCGGATCTCGTAGTACAACAGGTGTCGGGGAATTGGGATGCCCTTGATGCAAACATGGCCTTGTACAGGTTTCATGTGCATAAAATTTCCGGATTTTTTGACGGGTGCGAGTTCAAACATGTGCCCAGAGGAGAAAACGAAGCAGCGGATGTCTTGTCCAAGCTAGGATCATCCCGGGATGCCATCCCACCCGGGATAGCCCTAGATCATCTGAGGAAGCCATCTATTCAACCATCACCCGAGTCAGAATCTATCTTCATCCCCAAGGAGCCTGGTTCAGATGCCGTACCCATGGAAGTAGATGTCGGGAGCATAACATCGAACCCGGGGACTGCGTACCAGTGCTCAGAGAGGCAAAGAAAGATGATGATAGAGGTGATGTCGGCAGAACCAATGGACATAGACACTCCCGTGTTCCCGGTTAGACCAGTCCCGGGATGGGCACAACCCATTATGGCTTACATCTTGGAGGGGACTCTCCCGGAGAATGAGGTGGAAGCCCGGCAAATACTGCGGAGATCAAAAGCATATACTGTCATCAATCAAGAGCTGTACAAGAGAAGTGTCACAGAAGTACTCCAGAGATGTGTGGAACCAGCAGAAGGACAAGAGATACTGGTGGAAATACATCAAGGGGAATGCGGACATCATGCATCATCCCGGGCCCTGGTGGCAAAGTTGTTCCGGCATGGGTTCTACTGGCCCACTGCATTGCAGCAAGCAGAAGATATTGTCCGGAAGTGTGGGGGATGTCAGAGATTTGCTCACCGGATACACATGCCGGCGTCAGCACTGAAAACAATCCCCATCACTTGGCCATTCGCAGTATGGTGTCTGGACATGGTCGGACAATTCAAGCCGGCAAGGGGCAATATGACACACATACTTGTCATGGTGGACAAATTCACAAAGTGGATAGAGGTCAAGCCAATCCGGAAGTGCGATGGACACAGCGCTGTGCAATTCCTGAAAGACATCATCTTGAGATACGGATACCCACACAGCATTATCACAGATAATGGAACAAACTTTGCTGTGGGGGAGTTCGCTCGATTTTGTGCTGAAAAGGGAATCCGGCTGGATGTAGCATCAGTCGCACACCCGGAAGCAAATGGGCAAGTCGAAAGAGCAAATGCCTTAGTCTTAGCGGGCATCAAAGCTCGCTTGATCGAACCACTATTGAGAACTCCGGGATGCTGGATAGAGGAATTACCGGCAGTATTATGGGGTCTCCGGACTACATCGAATAGATCTACCGGGTACACCCCATTCTTCATGGTATATGGAGCTGAGGCAGTACTCCCAACCGACATACAGTATGATTCTCCGAGAGTAACAATGTTCACCGAAACTGAGGCAAAGGAGGCCCGAGAAGATGATGTTGACCTACTCGAAGAGGCCAGAGAATTGGCACTATCTCGGTCTGCAATTTATCAGCAAAACCTCCGTCGCTATCATAGCCGGAAAGTACACCCGAGGGTGTTCCGAGAGGGAGATCTGGTGCTGAGGCTCATCCAACGCACGGCAGGAATGCATAAGTTGTCACCTCCATGGGAGGGACCTTTTGTGATAAGCAGGGCATTGCACAATGATTCCTATTACCTTGTAGATGCACAGGAAGCTAGGAAAGGTGTAATGGACAAATCCGGTGAGGAAACCAAACGTCCATGGAATGTAGCTCTACTTCGCCCCTTTTTCGCTTAAAGGACTCAGTGTATGTGTATCTCAATTTGCAATATTTATGGAAGTAAGGCACCCCGGGAGAAACCCGGGGACTGCCTGGTTCTGTGCTCCTTATTACTTCTGTTTTGTTAAGCTTGTTTATTATTCTTTACCGGCATCCCGGGAAGGAACCCGGGGACTGCCGGATAGTTATTTTTTGTATTGAGCGCATGCCGGGAAAGTTCCGAGTTCGATTCTCAAGGACAAAGTAATGTATGTCATGTGAAATCATCTTGTGACTCGACTGACGAACGCCGAAATGGTAGTCAAGAGCAAAGAGAGGGAAGGTGGGAAACACGAAAATGGTCTCGGGGACTTGGAGCAGGAACTTATCCGTCATGCTTGTTTTTACTAACTTAGTTGTTTTTTATGTCGGGAATCCGGTTAGTAGGAACTCGGATTGTTTTAAGTAATGTATGCCGTATGTGGAGTTTTGTGACTCGACTGTCGAACGCCGAAACGGTAGACAAGAGCAGAAATTGCCTAAGTACGGTAAACATGAAAGGCAATTCGGGAACTAAAAGTTGTGTACATTGACATAAGTTGTTCGAATAAATAGTTCACAGTGAAACAGAAATAACATAAGTGTACGATATATCTTGCACCCGGCATCCCGGGGATTTAACGAATTTGCTACTTAAGTGTTTTAAGCAGTAGGGGAAGTCGGCTTCTCGACGGAGACCTCGGGAGCAGCGACCTCGGGAGCAACGACCTCGGGAGCAGGGGCAGCAGCAGCAGCGGGAGCAGCGACGGGGGCGACTTCGGATTCGGTGACGGCAGCGATACTCGGGGCCTCGGGAAGCACCTCGGTCTCGGGGACCTCCGGTCTTGGCGAAGTCGCTGCATCCTGGGAGACCACCTTCTCGGGCGCGGCACCGGAAGCGGCGTCATCTCCTTCCGGGGATTCGTCTTCCGCCTCGCCGGAAACGGCATCGTCTTCGTCGTCCTCGTAATCTGATTCCGAATCGGAAGGGATGACGCTAGGGATGAACGTACGGAAGCTTGACCACGCAGCGGTGCGATGCGCCACCTCTTGTCGGCGCCGGATCTTCTCCGGATCGGTGACCCACGAAGAGACCGTCCGCAGGCACAGGATTGCCTCCAGATCGAGACCCTCGTACCAGCTAAGTACTTGGGTCAAGACCTGGTCGGCGCCAGCTCGTGCACCGGAAAGCTTCCAGGCGTGGATGCGCCTCCCGGCACCCCGAAGTGCGCTCGAGAGCTCGGGCAGCGAGAGCGTCCCCCGGATACTTGGCCACAATGCGCCGTGGACGTGGACCGCAGCGCTGAGCAGATCCGTCCCTATAGACCGGAGGGGTACTATCCGGGCCTTCATGGCGACGAGGTGATCCTCGATGTCCCAGGCATCCGAGATGGGACCCTTCCCGGCGCGCTTCTCGCGGAAGGCGGCAACAGCTTTGGCGGCAGCTTCCCGGGAGTGCTCAAACTCTCCTTTAAAAAGAAGAGCTGTCAAACGGCTAAGTCATAAGAAAAGCAACAACAAATAAAGAAAGTAACAGGAGAAGAGGGATGTCGGATAACTCACTGTTGAGATCCCGGTTCAACACGGTGAGTTCGTTGAGCCAAGAATCGGAACGCGACCGGAGAAGACCCAGCTCAGTCTCGGCGTTATCCGCGCGCGCCACCGATTGGTCCAGGGTCTCTTTCTGCTTCTTGGTCGCCTCGATGAAGCGCGTCTTCATCTCGGACATAGCAGCCTGGACCTTTCCGAGCTCGCCGTTCAGCCGCGCGATCTCGGATTGCGCGGTGGAAAGAGCAGTCTTCTGGTCCACCGAGATCTGGCGCGCTGCGTCTCGCTCTTCCCGGAAGCGCTCCTCGGATTTCTTGGATTGGCCGAGTTCAGCGAGAACCCGGTTGAAGATGTTGCGGCGTTTTTGGCTGCACTCCTGGAAGCAAGACAAAGAAGGCGAAGTTAGTATGGAAAAAGTGTAAAAAACCCAGGTGAGAGGATCTCGGGGACTCGGTGTCCGAGTCGTGGATTTTTCTCTAAGATTGGAACCTAGTGATCTGCTATTCGGTGGAATCTAGAGCACTAAGCACCAATCTCGGGGACTAGTGGTGGAGCAAATTTTTAAGCAACCTATCCGGTTGGGAGGATCTCGGGGACTCGGTGTCCAAGTCCTGGATTTTTATCTAAGATTGGAACTTAGTGATTTGCTATTCGGTGGAATCTAGAGCACTAACCACCAATCTCGGGGACTAGTGGTGGTGGAAGGAACAAATGCGTTTTTTGAAAGAGGGAAAGCTTATCTCGCTTACTCGGGTGACATCCAGCGCGGCCACCTGGAGAGCATGCAGGGCTTGAGCGCTGCGGCTCGGGCCTGCAGCGTGCAAGTCCCCTGCAGTCTCGGAAGCGTCGGCGGCAAGCCAGGCCTTGTTGAAGTCGTCAACAACCCGAATGCCGGAGCTGCCGGCAGCACGGGTAGCAGCAACATCCCGGGATCCTGAAGATACAAAGGAGCTAACCGTTGCTCGCAACATCCGCAAGGCAGCAGTAGGGATCTCGGCGGGAGGCGGTGGTAACGAGGAAAACGTACCCGGGCGCAGCACCAAGTCCTGAGACGACGGTGTCGGGGCAGCTGCGGGTGGGGCAGAAGGCGTTTTCTGCCCAGCAGCCTTGCCGCGAGACTTGGGAGCTTGCTCTGCTGGCCGGGAGGAGGCTGTACGCTGCTTCTCCGGGATGATCTTAGTCGCGGCTGGCCGAGAGGCGCCACTTGCCGCAGGTTCCCGGCGGGGACTGAGGATCTCTGCCTCCAGCCCAGGAACCCGGCGCGGGCTCTCCGGAAGAAGCACTTCTCCCGAGATGGTCGTGGCCTGCACCGCGATCTCGTCGATCACCGGAGGTGCATCTGAGGTCGCGACGCTTGCCGGTGCGGCACCGGAGGCGGCGGCTTCTCTTCCCCGAGCAGAAGGGCGAAGAGGTGAAGGAGAGGCCCGGGCCGGGCTAGGAGTCCGAGTTCTCGGAGGAGGAGGAACAGCAGGTGTCGGGAGCTCGAGCGCATCACTGAAAGGAAATGTCTTAGTAAGAGTTGTGGAGAAAACGAAGTCAAATAACATGAGGCAAGAAAGACGTACCCGGAATCCACAAGGGGAGGACCCCTCTGCCGGCGCCGAGCAGGCTTCTCGGTTGTCTGTTTAGTCGGTTTGCTCTTCTTGGGGGGGTTGCCGGAATTATCGGCCCCCTCGGTGTCGGAAGCCGCGCGCTTCCGGCTCTCGGCACGTTTGGTCCCGGTTGTCGGTTTTGGAACCACTGCTGGGGCCCAATTCAGAGGAAGAGCGTCAATAACGTCAAGGATCTCGCAGTCAATCTCATCCTCATCATCCGAAGAAATGAAAACTGCCTCTGGAGTTGAAGGATTACCCGGGGCCTTGACGAAGGGGATGGCGAGATGGTCCTCGCCGTCGGGATCCTCTCTCGGCATCGCGTCCGGTTTCGGGAAGTCTGGCGTGTAATTCCCGTTGACGTGGACGGCGTCTTCTTCGTGTTGACGCTCGAACAACTGCGCAAACAAGTTAGGCCGTGTCGGTGTCCAGGTCAGCGCATGCACGAAGGCGAAGGCACGAAAGACTGATATAAGCACCTGGTCGCATGGTCTTCTCCGACATCCCCCAAGGAGCCCCCAAGTATAGTCCTCCGTCATCTCCGTCCGGGCAATAGCTCGGACACGACGGACGACCCCGCCCCCCCCCCCCCCCCCCCCGTGGTTTAGCCCAAGGATACTGGTCCTAGTGGGATCGAAGTTCCCGGACATGTGGCACATCTTGTGCACTCGGTTTTGAAGGGGGCAGACCCGGCGGACAATGAAGCAGCGCAAGAGATCATCCCCGGTCATCTGCTGAGTTAGCACATGCAGAACATCGTGCATGTATTTGCTCTCGTCGTTGTCGGGAAGATGCTTCCAGCGACGGAATTCGCACGGAGGACCCATGACGAATTCCGGCAGATTGATGAAGTCCGGGTTCGAGGACCCCGGACCATCTCCCGAGGGCTCCCGGTTCTTCACGTAGAAGAAGCTACGCTGCCATTTACGGCAGGACTCTAGTCCCTTGACTATGGGGAATCCGGAGTCCACGCGAGGGATGACGGTGGCCGCTCCGCAATCGACTAAGTCCTTTATCTTCTGATCCGGATTGGGGATGGCTTGGCGGCGAAGGATGAAATACTTGGCCCAGAGATCCACAAATGGCCAGATGCCGAGATACGCCTCCGCGTAGGTGGTGAAGACCGAGAGCATCATGATGGTGTTGGCGGGAAGATGATGAGGTTGGACGTCGTACGTGTCGAGGAAGTCGCGGAAGAAGGGGCTAGCCGGAAGCCCAAACCCGCGCTCGAAATGCGATAGGAATACCACGAATTCCCCGGGTTGGGGTTCCGGTGCAACCTCCTCTCCCGGTAGACGGCTCTCGACTTCCGGGGGAATCCGGTGAGTCCGATACAGCCAGTCCAGATCGGACTGCTTCGTCTCGGACCCATCCCAGCAACCCCGAGCACGTTCTTCACCCATGTCGGAGAAATACGCAGGGGTATCCGGGCTACTCTGCAGACGCAGCGGCGGTTAGTCGGGGTTAGTCTATCGGAAACGAGGATGTCGGGGCACAAACTGCTAAACGCTACCGGGTTCATAAGAAACAAGATCTACCGTGTGCGGAAAATTCGAGATAAAAGGGAGGAAAAAAGACTCGCGCTTGACTCAAGCAAGGCACAAATGCGGGTGACCGATATACTTTCTAGCGCCACGGTGATTCATCACCGTGCGCCTCGTCCGCGACGCTCGAATGTGGTCACCGGCGGCGGCGCAACCGTGCTTGTGCTAGGGCACGGCCGGAGTCGGGCGGTTACTCTACCGAAGAAACGCATCGGAGAGGAGAGGAAAAACTCACCGGTGAAGGAGGAGATCGGCGACGTGCGAGAGGGACGACGAGGTGCGAACTCCGGCGAGCGGCGAGCGAGACGGCCTGCGTACGACGAGCGCAGTGGCGGCGGCGAGCTCGGGATGGTCAAGAAGAAGGAGAGCGAAGGAGAAGTGAAGGAGACCGTTCCGGTCCCCTATTTATGGGGGGGGATCCCGGAGTGGTTTCCGATTTTCCCACCCACGATCTCCACGATCGTGGGTGGGATCTATTTTGTGCCACCGGACACGTGGCACTATCCGGAGCGCCCCATCCGGCCACACCGAGGGCCACATGGCCCCAACGGTTGGATTCCGGATCGGCTGCGGCTACCCGGCGCGAGAACCCAAGCGACACCGTGCGTGCGCAGAGGCACTCGAGTGCGCCTCTGCACAGACGGGACGTCGAGTGGGCCCTGGCGTAGTGTCTCGAATTCATCGGGAGATCGACGGTCGAGATTCACTGGCATGGTACTATCCGGTCGCAGGTATCGCCTCCCGGTTAAGACAGTCCCGGTGGGGGGATCTCGGTAAAAGGATCTCGGTAAAAAGATCTAGAGAAGAATCGATCTAGACATGGAATAAAAAGATGGTATAGTTGGTTCTCGGAAGATGATTGTTATTTAAAGCTGATCCCGCACATCATCCGAGGTCGCTGTGCAGCACCAGCTTCGGGGACTAGTGTCGGGGGGCTACCCCCCGGGTAGGGGAAGATCCCGGTATAATCTAGTAAATGTTAACAGTGCTTGACCTTTGGCGACAGCAAGGGACACCTCCTGGTGTGCCGAAAGGGCAACCTGACCTTTAGGCACTGGAAGAGGGCAAAGTGTCTCCTGGCAACCGCAAGGGTCAGCCCTGGTAACTATAAATAGACACCCCCAGTCCTCAGTCGCAGCACAAGCATGAGCGGGTGGTTCCTCTAAAAACTAGCTTCTCGAAGATGTCTTTGCCGATAGGCTAAGACATCTTCGGGAGGCTAGGCCTAGAGATACTCATCCTGAGACGAGCTCGGACATCTCCGGGAAGGATCCCGGACCTAGGACTCCGGGGAGACTTCCGGGTGGTGGTGTACTCGGCTTTACCGGATAGGTATTCCGAGTAAGTACTAACCGGACCGACTCGATGTTGATCTTGTACAGAAGAGGTTCAGTGGAAGGCAAGGAGGTATCCGGAGCAAGGGTCTCCGGTAGGCCGTCAACGGTCCGTAGCAGGCTTTCCCGTCTATCGCGGGGGGGAGTACCGTTCCGCCTGACACGGAAGCATGGTCACCTCCCGCCTGACACGGGAGCATGGTCACCTCCCGCCTGACACGGGAGCGCGTCAGCCGGTACGAGCGTGGTACGACAAGACCTGACCTGCCTAGCCCGGCAATCCGGAAAAGGCTATCCGGGATGGGCAGAGACATGTCTTGTCTCTGATAAGGGGACAATGATGATGCAGGACGGCGCCTGTCGCCCTTAACGAGATGATGACGAGGAGTCTACACCGGATAGTCCGGCGACTAGGTCACACTAGTCGGTGACGACATCCCGGCTAGGCCTGTCCGGTGGGGCCAAGCCAATTTAGGGTTTCCGGCCCTCCTGGCCGGACCTCTATAAAAGGCGCCATAACTGCTCCTGAGAGGGAGGGGCCAACTTCAGAGCCAAGGCTATAGTCACATTTACTCTTAGAGCAGTTATTCCTCCTCACCTTGAGTTCATCTAGTTCTTCGTACTTCATCCTTCGGCTAATCTTGCAGCAAGTTGTAGTCCTTATATCACCAATATATAGAGAGGAAAGGCAGGAGTAGGGGTGTTACCTCCTCACGAGGGCCCTGAACCTGGGTATATCGTCTGTGTGTTGTGTGCCTTCGTGCATTTCTTTGTATTTGTTAGATCTTCCCCTTAGCACTTTGTTCTTGTTCCCAGTTCTTGGGAGATCTCGGTTTTACCGGGATCCTCCCCGTGTGAGTTCTTCAGCTCGCTATCCCTTCCCGGATCCACCAACGTCCATCGGCCCCACAAGTTAGCCATCCTATGGCATCTGCCGTGAAGCCACCACGACATCCACAGCGCCCAGTGGGACGCGACACCCAGAAAGCACTCGCAGAGCACAATGAAGCCCGCGATGCACAAGACGCCATTGGGGGTCAGATCATGGATCTGAACTCCATAGGCATACAAGAGACCGCGCACAAAATCGTGCAAGGGGAACCCGAAGCCCCGCGGAAGGAAATCCACGAAGCATACGCGTTCCCCATCGCGGGGTGTGGGATAAACTTCTTTGCCAGGAGCGCGTACCTGGACTTGATCAGCGGAAGGAAGGAGACCTTGAGCACGGAGGATTTCGACCTCCGCCTTCTTCACCGACGACCTCTGCCCATCGTCGTCAGGCTTCTTCATCAGCAAAGCCTCGTCGGCGGCGGCGGAGGAACCAGCGGCAGTCTTCGGCTTGCCCATGGCTTCGCGGGGCAGCGCAAGGTGCGCGGACAAATAGCACAGAGCTCTGGTGAGGGCGAGAATGGCAGAAGGCAGGGGAAAGGAGGCGCGGACGAATGGAGAAGACGATGCCCTCGCGCTGCGGCGCAGTACTTATGCCTCAGCAAAATCAATCTCAGCCCTCCGTCGCGCAGCGGTTCAGAGCATTTCATCCCGCCGTCCACGTGTCAAGCAAAGAGGCCAACCGTCGCCGCCAACTTCCTCTACTACGCACGAGAATCGAGGCGTCATCATTGTGCACGAAAATTTTGCGCCCAGTTCGGAAACGTGACAACTGCTGACCGCGGTCAGCGCTGCCAGTGGGCCCCGCCATGTCACGTCCCATCGGGCGCAGAGGCGTGCAAGGAAACGTCAGCAACGACGTCATCAAGCCAGCGGCTCCAAACAACTGGACAGTGAGATAACTCGAATGCAAGGTTCGAGTGGTAGGCTTCTAAGCTGAAACAACAGAAGACAATGCGCTGGTCAAGGAACCCGAAACGTCTATTCGGGTGACGAAGAAAGTCGAGTAAGCTCCCGCAGTCGAATCAAATCTACAAGTAAGCCAACATGCCGAATAGAAGCAAGCTTCACATGAAGAACATCACAAAGTAATTCGACTGCAAAGTTTACTCCCATCGGGAGAGGCCTGTTCGACTGAAGAAATCGAGTTCAAGCTCAAGATCAAGCAATCCAACGGCGCGTCCAGGAGGAGGAAGTCCTTTGCCCGACGCTGCGCTTTGACCAAGCACTCGGGGGCTACTGACGTGGGGCTACCTTTCGACTAGCCCACCGTAAGGCTACCTGGGCCGCGCCAAGCATGGAAAAGCCCACAGAAGGCCCACTCGGGATACCACGTATCCTAGTCCAACTTGGTTAGGTCTTGTAACCTGCCATATCTGTACCAACCGCCCGAGACCTGGCTACCTATAAAGCCAGGAGGGTTGCCCGTCCTGGAGGACACGCTCATAGCCACCACCACAAACCCTAGCGAGATCGCAATCTCGCCATTGTAATCGCTACTCGCATCAATAATCAGACAAGCAGGAGTAGGGTGTTATCCTCCGGGAGCCTGAACCTGGGTAAAACCTTGCTTGTCAGCCGTCGTGATCACCAACACCTCTCTCTCTCCCCATCAATCAACCCGGGGTGCACAACCCTAGGATTTGCTGAGTTACCACCTCGTCACTTGGACCCAATGTTGTCTCTTGGAGCTCTCAGAAACTACCCACGGTGTCCCGCTCTAGCACAGAAGCGGAGTACAAGGGTCTTGCTAATGGTACAACTGAAACTACATGGATACAGTCTGTACTCCAGGAACTTGGTGTTCCTCAGACCAAGCCACCTATCCTATGGTGTGATAACTTGGGTGCCACATATCTGTCTGCTAACCCGGTGTTTCATTCACGTACGAAGCATATCGAGATTGATTTCAATTTTGTACGTGAGAAAGTCGCTTCAGGTGCTCTCGACGTACGCTTCATTGCTTTTGGAGATCAACTAGCTGATATTTTCACTAAGCCTGTTAGTCATCAATTGCTTAGTCGTTTTAGTTCCAATCTTAACCTTGTTTACGACGGTTTAGATTGAGGGGGTGTATTAGGCAGAATATCGTATCTAGTCCAAAACAGATACGAGTCCTTGTGGTAATCGATACCGACATAGAGTAGGAGTTTGATACCGACTTGTATTGTACCATGTACCTCACGTTGTTGTTCAATATAAAAGCAGAGCCAGCCATGTGGGCAAACCACGGCACAAATCTTCTATTCCAATTAACTATTGGATCCCCAATCTCCTAGGGAATTGGGTGAAGTTTGGGGTTTCACCCAATCCACTAGAGGATTATCCCCACCAATCCCGTAAAATACTCAAGTTACAAACAAGGCCTCATAGGGAGGAGAAGTTCCAGCCTCAACGATCCATGCAGATCATTGACGATATTGTGAGGTCTCTGGAGGTACCTAGTGGACTGAAACAACCGGGCGTGGTTGCTGTGGCGAGTTGGAAGTGCCCTGACGTCGATTGGATCAAAATAAACACCGATGCAACAATCGATGAAAGAGGAAGAAGAGGCAGTATTGGTCTGGTTGCTCGCAATCACGGAGGCGATTGGGCATGGTGCTGTATACACTGGCATCACGGACCCAGATGGAGCTATTAGCTTGCAGGGATGCAATGCTTAAGGCTAGAGAGAAGGATGTGGCAAAGGTGGTGATAGAGACAGACTGCACAAACATCGTGAAGCTGTGTCATTCCAGTATGGGGGAGAGGACAGCAAGTTTTCATATTATCAGTGAAATGAGGAGTTTAGCTAGTAATTTCCAGTGATTTAGGTTTCTTTCTGTTAGCCGTAATGTGAGTAAGATAGCTCACTGTTTGGCCAAAGAAACCCTTCAGCATGTTGATATAATGAACCTTGATGTGATCCCTGGTTTTCTGGTTGCATTTGTGCAATCAGAGAAGTCTAAGCCTAATGAATAAAAGCCTGCAGGCTTGAGTTGTAAAAAAAAAACAGTCTTGAATTGTTGTAGATTTTATAAATTCATATTGGTTTTTATGTACTTCCTCCGATCCATATTAAATGACTTCTATTTGTACTAGTACTAGTTTCAGTATAATTTTTTTTCAATTTGTTGGCATGTATCTTGGTAATAATCACCATTAAGGAGTGATATGGGTCTAAAATCTGCTGGAGTGTATGGATTATCAAATTTTGGAATTAAAGAGTTTTTTTTAAGCAAAACAGTGGGAAAGGCTCCCACTGTAATTTTCTATTTTCAATGAGCCACACATAATTACAGAGTTATTTGCAATGCCTGCCAAGAGTTTAAAAACATCAAGAAAAAACCCAGTGTTGTGTTTGTAACCAACTATTGTATTCTAAGCTATATTTACTCTTCATCATGTAACTCAGCAAGTGTAGTTCTTGAAGATAAATCACTTTCCATGCTGCAAAGGATGGTCTTTGATCATTGAAAAGTTTGTTATTCCTCACTATCCAAATGCTCCAGGCAGCAAGAATTATGATTTCCATGCTAAAAGGCAATTTGAGCCTACATTTCAGATCAGCAAATGCTTATAGGACCGACAGATCCCTTGTTCTTCCTGGGCAGATAAAGTCATTAAAGAGTTGTAAGAATCACTGGTCCTCTCTAAGCAGATATTCTCTCCATGAAAAGAATGAATCAACTCTTTAATGTAATTTCCAACAATGCCCCCATAAATTTTTAATAAACTCATTGTTAACCCATCAAGCCCAGGGGATTTATCATTAGAGGATTTTTACCTTTCATGGTTATCGTGATCAAAACATAATGGATGAAGGGTGACCTTTTATATCTTAAGACTATTATTGGGAATCTTTTACTAGTATTTTTGGAAGCTTGCTAGAGGTTAAACAATAAGTACACGTAATCAAGAGTATTTGCACGCATGTAAGCTATGGTCTCTCCCACATAAACTGCAACGATGATATTCAAATATTAGACGCAAGAAATACATATGTCATGAATTTGTATTCGGCTGCATGTGATGGCCTCTATGTATATTCAGATGTTGGAAGTTAACATACGAAATGTTCCCTCTTCGCATCCCTCTATTCAAGAGCTGAACCTACTTAAGTAAACGGCAGCTACCGTGCATCTGCTCTGTGCTATTCAACTAACTTTAGGAGACACAGGGCAACACAAAATTATTCTTTTTTTACAGGAACACAAAATTATTCAACTACACGGCAACAGCATGCCGAATTTATTACAGTGGATAAATCACAATCACATGGGTTCTATCATTCTGTGCTGGGCGATGCGATGGGAGTTTTTTCTCCTTCTATGGCTTCTTGAGGTTTGCGGCAGGTGATGATGGTGAACTTGATGAGGCCTTTCTTGTAGCCTTGAATCATGAGAGGCATCACCAGTGCTCCCTTTATCGTCTTCCATCCTTGAAATTAAGACATGAGCGAAGTACGAGTTAAAATGTATATCAGATTATTGGCTAAAAAAGAATCACACGTGACAGATCATCCCATTTTGGTGCAGCTGATGAGCAGTACAGAGTGAGAAAGATGATAAGATCATACCACTTCTCAGTAGAGAAGTGAGTCCTTTCCATGTCAGTGCTGATTGGATGACAGCAGGCCAAAATGGAGCCACATTTTCTGACCAGTCAGCCGTCTTGATATCCTGAGATCTCAGACGGTACAAGAATATTTTGTGAGACCTAAAATCAATCATAATAATTCAGAGTTCTTAATTTCGAGGAAAGAAATACCTCGAGGGATAATGACTCGGCAATCCTGACGTAATCGGAAGGTGAGCACCAATCTGGAAGGTAATATGCATCACAAATCTTTTTTAAGAGATTCAGCTCGTCAGGTTTCAATGAGTCTTCAGACGGCGCTAGGTTTCTATGACACCAGGTCACGATGATGATCATGGCTCCAGGAGCTGCGACGCGTACCAGCTCACCTATGAACTGATACAGGGTACGGTAACCGGTAAGAGTTCACACAGTACTCAATACCTATTTTCATTGCTGTGGGCTAATTTAAGGTTTTGCAGTGACTCATACTGTTAGGTTTGTTCTCAGAAGCGGTATGTTTACCTTTGGTTTATTTGGCATGTGCTCACCACTCTCCATAGACCAGACTAGATCAAACTGACCATCAGGAAAAGGTTGCTCCAGAGCATCAGCAACTTGGAAAGAAGCCTGCGTCAAGCATGTCCACAACACTTTTACTCCTAATGTAAAACCAGATCCCAAGTTTTTTATAGAAAAACAGATCCCAAGTAGGTCCAAGGCTAATTGCGAAGAGTGTAACAGTAAGACACACCTTGTCCGACAATCCCTGTGCCGCGGCGAGGGCATTACCTCTCTCGGCTTGCACAGGGCTCAACGTGATCCCCCGGCACTGTGCTCCATATTTGTTCGCCAGGTATCTTGAGCTACCGCCGATTCCACACCCGACATCAACTATCGTTTTGGGTTTGTTCGCCGGATCATCTGGAATCACAAGCATCCATCGAAGCAAAGTATTAAGTAACGACAATACATGACACATAATACATTTGCATTACATATCTGATTGATTGTACATACAGTATGGAAAATTGGCCATGTTCTGGTTCTTTTGAACATGGTAGTAAAATATCTCTTCAAATGTCTCTTTTAACCTTTTTTAAAATTGTAACTATGTTGACTTTCCATGCAACTGTGCTGCAATATATTACAGCATGTTTGACCGGGAGATGCAGTCGAAGTTATACAGGTCCACTATTTTTTAACATGGTTATATGTCGTATTGAATTTTACCCAGTTCTAGCACCTGTTTAGTCAATGTTATTTTTTATCGTGCAAGAAACTACAGATACATTGCTGACCATCCAAATTAGCATACATATAATCAGAGGAATCAGAAAATAAATTGCACTGTAGCACCAATTATAATCTACAACATTCTTTACATGACATGTCAATAAAGGAAACAATAAATAGTTAAATAAGTTGTCAGGCCTCAGGAAACACCCTTTTATATAATCCAATTAAAGAAACCAGAAAATAAGTCACACTCTTATCAGTTACCACCGACTATAAGTCATAAGAGATGCCAAATTTAATTTCTCAGAGAGAAAACGTATCAGCAAATCTACTTAAGACAACTGTAAAAAAAAAGTAGAAGCAAGATCCTCTACAGAAATTGAAAACAAGATATCCAGAAAAGGATTTGTAGGGGAGGGAATGCCTACTACGTTCCGCCAGTGCGGAAGTGTGGTCTTCTATAAGAGTTGATCAATAGGTGTACTGTGTGATGAATAAATGCTTCCTTTTAAACATATTGTATACAGATTACAGTAAGAAATACAGTAAATCGTTAGAGAGGCAGTCCTGAGAGTTTAGCAGGCACGACTACTGTAACTTCTAAGCCACACTGTGCTAAGTGTTAAGAGCATCTCCAGCGGGCGGCCCGAATGCCAAATTCTGGGATCGTTTTGTCGGCCAACATTCCGGGGCTGTAAAGGGGTCCCCAAATCCTTCGCCGTTGTCAACCCATCATCCACCACAGGTCATGGAGGGGTAAAAATGCACCTAACCAAGAGATGATTTGATTTTGTGTGGCTGAATTTGATTTTGGTGGCTAAACTTGGTAGCCCATCTTGTCTTCTATTCCTATATATATGTGTGCTTTAAATTTCTTGATATTTGTGCAGTCAGCCCAAGCAAATAGTAAAAATGACATGTAAATGGCCAAAAATGGCAACATCTCAAGACTATATCTGGGTTTCAATTCTAGATTGCTCGCTGGGAGTACCAGCTGTTACTATTGCGACTTTGCGAGCAGAGACTACTAGCATAACAGTGATGACGCAACCAGTTACCAAACCCAATCCAAACAGGGGTGCGGTCCTCCTAGCCTGTGCCATTTCGTACTTACAAAATGAATGGTCATTATTATTTATTACTCATAATAAGCGTGCCAACTGGCAGGTGAGCCTAGCTCGGGCCAAGATAGACTGTCCAAGTCCACACACAGCTCAATGAGATAACTGCAACCGCAGAATCCGGGCGTACTCACCCGGAACGGCGGCGAAGGCGAGCGCCTCCTCGATCATGCGGATCTGGGCGCGGCGGTGGTCGGACATGGAGGCGGCCTCGCCGGAGTCGTAGAAGCCGTGGTGCATGTGCTCGCCCCACATGCTCTCCCACAGGCCGGACGACTCGTCGTAGAGCCCCGCGATGCCCTCCTTTAGCCCCGGCGGCGCCGACGCGTCGGCTAGGGCAGCAGCGGTCGTCGTCGACGACGCCATCGGGCGGGCGGCGAGCGTCGGTGGGCGGAAGAAGAGGCCGGCGGGCCGCGTGGCCGAGGCGCGGTGGCGGCGGTGGGGGGTGGAGGAGGCAGTGGAGGGGAGTGAGTGGAGCAGAGCGGCGGAGTTGGCCATTTTTGTAATCGGAGCCTCGTCCGCGCCTGACTGACAGCTGCGCAAGGTTACAGTAGTATTTATTTTGTGTCCCCGAGCTCACGCGGGCTACGTATGCAAATGGGCCGGTTCTGGAATTTTGTTACCAGCAGATAGAAGAAATAAAGTTTTATTTTGGGAATTTTGTTACCAGCAAATGGGTGGGCTGGTGGAGGACGCGTAGCATCGAGCCCACTGTTATTTGTTTTGACGTGGCGAGCCCACAGTTGAGCAAGCCCACGGTGTGCACGGTGACAAATTAGCCATCCGTAAATATTTGGCAACTAGTGCACGGATTCTCCAGGCGGTTTATTTTCCACAATGTGACTTCCTGGAAGCGGAGTTGGGCACCAATCCGTCTCGGATTTGGTGTGCTATTTTTTATGGAAAAGAGGTTATGAAACAGGTACTCATTAAGAAGATTGGTACGGGTGAAAGCACACACATTTAGAACACGAATTGGCTACCAAGGGAAGGGGTTCTTCGGCCTTTAGCTTGCCTCGGTGATGATCCTCCCCGATGGTGAGTGAGTTGATTGATCCTATTCCTATCACAGGGGCGTGGGATATGCAGAAACTTAACACCCATTTCCTGTCGATGGATAGAGAGGTTATAATGGAGATCCTGATGTGTACGAGAAGACAAGAAGATTTCTGGGTATGGAATTATGAGAAAACCGGTGTATTATCGGCACGTTTCGTATACTGCATGCTAGTTATGACTAGAGAGCAGAGGACAGCCTGGCTGGACGAGCAGGCTGGATCGTCAGGAGTGAAGGAGAGACAAAAGGAATGGACATAGTTTTCGAAAATTCCTGTTCCATCAAAAATTTGTGTGTTTTTGTGGAGGCTTGCTAAGCAATCTATCCCGACTATGCATGTACTAAATAACAGGAACATGGCGCCGAATCGTTTGTGCACTTTGTGTGGGGGGAGGATTCTTGGAGACGCTCTCTCATAGACTGTAATATGGCGCGGTCAGTTTGGGCTCTCGCTCCAGATGAGATCACAGACCTGATTGGTAATGTACAGGAGCCGAACGCCAAAACTTGGTTGGCGATTATCATTAAAGGCTTGCCACACTCAGATTTGACGAGGACTCTGGTAACTCTGTGGGCTGTGTGGCATGCAAGACGTAAAGCAATTCATGAAGACATCTTTCAAAGCCCACTGTCGACTAACTGTTTTGTCGAGAGGTTTATCACTGACTTGCAGGTGGTCGAGGGGACTGAAACGAGAAAACTGGAAGGACATATACAGCCTCCGCCTGGACCTCAATGGATTCCGCCACCCGCTGGTATGGCTAAGATAAACGTTGATGCGTCCATATCCAAGAATACAAACAAGGTAGCAGTGGCGGCAGTTGCTCAAGATGCAACAAGGATGTTCAGTGGGGCGTCCTCGGTTGTGTTCCGAGGTGTGACGGATGTGGAGACACTCGAATCAATGGCGTGTAGGGAAGGATTGGCGATGGCTGCTGATCTTCTCTTGATGAGGATGTCGGTGGCATCGGACTGCATCAATGCAGTGAGTTGTATTACGGGTGTAGGTACGAGCTTGTATGGCCATATCGTGAAGGAGATCAAGGCACGAGCAAGAGACTTCACTCGGGTGGACTTTGTTCACGAAAGAAGATCGGCGAGTGTTGATGCACACAACACGGCGAGGAATTCTGTTTATCTAGACATAGGTAGACATGTTTGGTATCTGGATCCACCTGATGGTGTTTGTAAACAACGTGGGAAACAAGTTTTTGACACGCTCTTTTCCTCACCAGGGTACCTACGGGGACTGAGAGGTTTTTAATGAGCCGGCTTGTTAGCTTTAATAAAGTGTGTTAACTCTCAAAATAAAATACACTCTCAGCTAACTGTCAGATGAGTTATGTTGTTTATTGTACACCCATTTTTCCCCTTTTTTAAAAGGTTATATATGGTTAAATTTTCACAAGCCATATGGTTATATTATATTTTTGGATAAAAAATATTATTGCGCAAAGATATAACATAATAAATATTTATGATTCGCAAACCAATTTGTGGTTGGATGTTGGATGGTTAGCAGAGTGGTTGTACCCTCAGGTCACCAGTTCAAAGCAAAGATTTGACGTCTCTGTGTTGCATTTAGGCGGAATATTCCTTCAGTGGGAGGCGACGTTCACGTCGAGAGCGAGACGTCTGTGTTGACTTCGTCAATTTGAAGACCCAGTCCGCCAGCTAAGTATTTCGGAGGTGCTCATACGGGAAAGGTGTGCGTATGTGTGTTCATATGGGTGAGTGTGCGCGTGTGTATGTGAGCGTCTTCGTTGTACTTGAAGGAGATATGCCCTAGAGAGAATTAATAAAGTGTATTTCTTTATCATATCTCGATTGTTCATAATACATTTTTGTGTCATACTATAACTGTATTAAGCAAAAACATTAATTCATGTGTGATACGTAAACAATCAGGTCCCAAATAGCCTCTACTAAGACTAGTTTCGTTGCGCGATTGATGATCAAGGTTTTTCGATCTTAGGGCATGGCTGAACGGGAATCCGGCACCTAGAGGGGGGGGGGGGTGAATAGGTGCTATTACAAATTTTAGGTCTTTTCAAATTTAGGCTCAACTCAAAGGTAAATTCTCTAGATATGCAACTACGGTGAATTTACCTAAATGAGAATCTAAGCAATAACAAGAAGCAAGTAAGGGAGCAAAGGGTAAAGGGAACCAAGTGAAGCACGCGGAGACGAAGATGTAATCCCGAGTTCCACCCAAGGGTGTACGTCTCGTTTGGAGAGGTGTGCGCTACCACAACAGGTTAGACGCAACGCCACAAAGGCTCACCTTCTTCTCCGATGAACTCAACCACAAAGGTTTCGAGTCCACCTTCCACTATTGATCCCCTTTTAGGGCGGAGATCGAATCCCTTACAAACGCTTGAGGCACACACCCACAACTGAATTGGGGGCTCCCAAGAAGACCACAAAAGGTCAAGGACCACAAAAGGTCAAGGTAACACCAAGAGTACAACAATGGTGAACTAGGTTTTCCCACCGGAAACCCTAGCCACGAAATCCCCAAATGAATGGGGGAGAAAAGCAAATCCCTTCGGTGACGATGTAGATCTGGGCCTTCTCCTCCAATCCTCCAAAGATCTATGAATTTGGGTGGGGGGATTGGGAGATCTTGATGAATTGAGCTTTCAAGAATAGTAGGAGAGAGAAAATCTGAGAGCTCACTGTTCTTGAGTGAGTGAGGGGGTATTTATACTCCCCCTCAAAATCTGGCCGTTGGCTGTCTTGGTCACCCAGAAATTCCGGTATAAGTACCACCGGAAATTCCGGTGCCCCGGAATATCCGGGTTTTTGAAAATATCCGAGCTGAATTTCCGGTTGAGATCAGAACCAATTCTGAACTTGACTTAGTCGATTTTCTGAGGTTGACTCGGAATATCCGAGTCCTTGAAATTTCCGAGCTGAATTTCCGACTGGAGTCAGTGCCACTTCTGAATCTTGACTTAGCCAATTTTCCTGAGGTTGACTCGGAATATCCGGTTGGTGAACCGGAATATCCGGGTCCTTGAAATTTCCGATCTGATTTTCCGATTGAAGTCAGTACCACTTCTGAATCTTGACTTAGCCAATTTTCCTGAGGTTGACTCGGAATATCCGGTTGGTGAACCGGAATATCCGGGTCCTTGAAATTTCCGGGCTGATTTTCCGATTGAAGTCAGTAGTACTTCTGAACTTGACTTAGCCAAATTTCTGGGGTCGACCCGGAATATCCGGTTGGGGAACCGGAATATCCGAGTCCCTGAAGAATTCCAGAAACTCTGTTTCTCTACAATTTGTCTTTAAGATTTGTGATATGAGTTTCACCCAAACTGAAATACTTAGCAATAGGATTATTATATCATTGGTATTGTTAACTAACACATAAAACACTAGGGATTAAGAAATGTTCTTTCAATCTCCCCCTTTTTGGTGTTAGATGACAATACCAAGATTTGCATAGAAACAAACAGCAATATCATGTTTTTGGCAGAAAATGGCTCCCCCTAAATAAATGCAAGTATGCAACACAAAATAACAGAGGATAGGAGCAATTTTATAACAACAACCACAAGATATCACAAAGGAGAAACGAGACAAGATGAAAGATTATGGAAGCAGTTGAGACTAGATAGATTTTCATACCTTGTGTATATAGAATATGAAGAGAATACCAACACAATCAATTTGAAGTCTCAACCATAATATAGATATAGCATCAACCATTGTCTCAATACACAGTTATCACAAATGACAAAAAGAGAGTTTCACAAGAAACCAAAAACACGATAAATGGACACAAGCGCAAATAAATGATAAACGCATAAGCTTGTGCCCGACGCTTGCAAATCCCCGAAGAAGTCCTAGTAGAGCAACTTCTCCCTCTTTGGCATCGAAACGCCAAAAAGGAAGAAGAGCGATGCTACGTCCCATGGAAGTCTTCAGTCCGAGGGGTCCTCCTCATCATCATCATCAGCATCAGCCTCCTCCTCATCATCATCCTCGTCCTCATACTCCTCAGACGCTGCCTCCTCATCCTCATCTTCAGCCTCCTCATCATAGTCATAACCTGTGGTGTACGAGCTGCCACCAAGGTCCTGGTCAATCAGTGTCCATGGAGCCAAGGAACCCTCGTTCCACTGAGCAAAGGACAGGGGCTCAGACAGATCAGCAGGAGCAGGAGAACCAGAAGCATGGTGAAGGATCAAGTCTTGCTTGTAGTCCTGCTGACGGCGATCCTTGTAGGCATTGTATTGCTCCTTGCGGATGTCCACATTCATGCAAAGGATGTTGCGCTGGAACCAGTTTAGCTTCTTGACATGCGTATGAGTGGTGGGAACATGAGTAGAGGAAGCAGCAGCCCTCCTAGCATCACCCATGAAAGATCCACCTGGAGCTGATGTAGTCGAAGGCCTAGGAGGGGGCTTGACCACAGTCTTCTTCACATAGAGCTTCTTGAAGTCATGTGGCACCAAATCACTGCTGCTGACGTTGAGGTTAGGGAACTTAAACAGGAGAAGCTTCATGATGTATGGAGCATAAGGAATGGAGACCCTGGTGGTCATAGCTTCATACATCTCATTGTAGATGTAATCCATCACATCTACTCTCCAGTCAGTATCAGAACCCGAGTCCTCCACAATGCGGTTGGCGTGAAGGAGCAGGTTGCAGAGAGGGGTAACCACGTTGTCATTGTTGCCACCACTGGGTGCAATGTTCTCACGCAGGATGCGCACAAGAGCATCATACAAAGGCAGCAAGTCACGAGTGAATCCAGGGGTGGCTCCCGCACCATATAAGTGAGAAGTCTCCTTCTTGTTGAGCTTGTATGGGGAGTGCATGCGAGTGCCTTAGGGATTTTCACCATCAAACCTGTAGCCCAGTACCTTGCCAAACTCCTCGAAGTTGGACTCACAGTAAGATTCCCCAGTCATCCATTTCATGGTCTTCTTCGAGTCACCCTTGATCACTAGGGTGGCGAATAACTGCATAACAAGCTGCGCGTTGTAGGCACAACAGATGAGCGCCAATCTCTCCAAACCCATGGTCTTCACAATGTGGATGGCCTCAGAAAATGCCGGTTTCTTCTGCAGCGATGCAAAGTCAAACGGGTGCATGGGTCGAATTGGCTTCGACAGTGAGAGATATATATCCACAAATATATGCTCTTGTGGTTGGCACCAAAAACTGCGATCATCGAGAGAGGTGTCTCTTGCAGTGAGGTACCAGTCCCCCTGCCTCAGCTGAGAGTAATCAACAGAATGCATCTTGGAATAGTCCGGACGTTGGGAACTAGGGGCATTCTTTCTCTTCTTAGATGAGGGCTTGCTGGCAACAGCTTTCTTCTTCCTCTGAGGTGCAAGGCCCTTTCCTTTGTTGACTGATTGCTTGGAGACAGGTGCTCTAGCAGTGTGCCTTGATCCCCCTGCGGACGAACTTCCACCTGAACCTGTGAATTTGAGCATAGATGGTAGCATAAGGTAAGTGCACACAAGTCAGGAGGTAATACACACATTAGATAGGCATTCGATGAATCATGTGTAGTTAAACATGAGTTAATCTTAAAACTGCAGTGTTTGGCTCGGAATATCCGGGTCAGACATGACCGGAAATTCCGGGGGACCGGAAATTCCGAGTCAATCTGGACCGGATATTCCGAGTCAGACAGAAACTACAGATCTGAGATTTGACTCGGTCTAAAACTAGATCGATCCAATGTAATGCAAAACTAATGTATGTAGAAGGCAGGGAATAGTCCTAGGAACAATCTCTACCAAGCAACATTGAAACAAATAACTCCACATCAAGATCCAAGTGCAAGCACATAAGGAAGAAGAAAAGTGAAGTTACCCTCATCCATTGAGGCCATTGCTTGGAGGAGTGAGTTCCCGGGGCGGAGGAGGAGCAGATCCGGCCGAGAAAGAGGTTCCCCGGCGGACGGAGTGCTCCGGAGGGGCTTGGGAACAGCAGGGGCGGCGGCTGGAAGAGAGGGAGGTCGGGGGTGGAAGAAAGGCACTAATGAGCCCTTCACCCCGAGCCTGCCCTTATATTTCTGGACAAACTGCCAGACCGGATATTCCGGTATAAGTTACACCGGATATTCCGAGTCACCGGATATTCCGGTTCAAAATGAACCGGATATTCCGACCTGCTGAACCAAAATCCCAGTTTTCAAAAGGATGACTTGTGTGCAATAGAGAGAAATGTTTTCATGGGAAATTAGGCTTGGGATAGATTTCCAAACTGATATTGGTACACCATACTCAACTCACAACAACCAAATCGAACCAAAAGAGCCAAGTTGAGTAGGTTTCCCACGTGCATGAAAAGGAGGGCAAATAGCAACATAAAGCTCCAAATAACATCAACTCTTCAAGGAGAAGAGGTCGGTGGCCGAGGCCACCATGTAGGAGTGTATGGCATGTTACCGCGAAGATGTATCTTGGGTACATAACCAATACTCGTCGTTTTAGCTCATTAGTCACAAGAATGAATATAGAGATAAAAGAACACTTGCTATCGGCATAATGGGGGGAGGGATGGTCCAATGTATTAGGACCGCACTCCCCCTATTTCCATGCCTACATCTAAACTAGATAAGATGCAACTACGCCCTAGGTGAGTGTGCAAGCGATCAAGCCAAGGACCTCGAATCAATGATATTAAGCTCATTCCTCAAAAAGCAAAACCTTCCTTCCTCAAGGGGCTTCGTGAAGATATCCGCCAATTGATCCCTTGTGCCCACATATGATAAGTCAATGTCTCCACGGGCCACATGATCTCTTATGAAATGATGGCGGATCTCAATATGCTTGGTTCTTGAATGTTGCACCGGGTTGTAGGCAATCTTGATGGCACTTTCGTTGTCACATAAAAGAGGCACTTTGTCGCAATCGACTCCGTACTCCTTTAAAGTTTGCCTCATCCATAGCAACTGAGTGCAACAACTAGCGGCTGCAACATATTCGGCTTCGGCGGTGGAGAGAGATATGCAATTTTGCTTCTTAGAAGACCAACTCACCAAGGACCTCCCAATAAATTGACAAGCACCGGAGGTTGACTTCCTATCATCATGATCTCCCGCCCAATCGGAATCCGTGAATCCACATAATGAGAAATGTGCATCCTTGGGATACCACAATCCATAAGTTGGGGTATAAGCCAAATATCGAAAGATTCTCTTGACCGCCACATCATGGCTTTCTTTAGGAGCCGCTTGATATCTTGCACACACTCCTACGGCTAGAACTATATCCGGTCTAGATGCACAAAGGTAGAGGAGGGATCCAATCATGGAGCGGTATACCTTTTGATCCACATCCTTACCCTTCGGGTTGAGCTCAAGGTGGCATTTGGTTTGCATTGGAGTAGAGGCACCCTTGAGATCAAGCAACTCGTACTTCTTGAGCATGTCTTGAATGTACTTTGCTTGGTTGATGAACGTTCCTTCCCTCAATTGTTTGATCTCAAATCCGAGGAAGAACTTCATCTCGCCCATCATAGACATCTCAAACCTGTCAGTCATAAGCTTAGAGAATTCTTCGTTAAATGCTTTGTTAGTCGATCCAAATATAATGTCATCCACATATAATTGACAAATGAAAAGCTCCCCATTAACTTTCTTAGTGAAAAGTGTGGGGTCGATTTCCCCAACTTGGAAGCCACGGTCTACAAGTAGTTCTCTAAGGTGCTCGTACCACGCTCGCGGGGCTTGTTTAAGGCCATAGAGTGCCTTATCCAACTTGTAGACATGGTTCGGATACTTGAGGTCCTCGAACCCCGGTGGTTGCTTAACATAAACAAGTTCATTTAGTGGACCATTTAGAAAAGCGGATTTAACATCCATTTGTTGCAACTTAAAGTAGGGTGAGAGGCGTAGGCAAGAAGAATACGGATTGACTCAAGTCGAGCCACGGGCGCGTAGGTTTCTCCAAAGTCAATGCCTTCAATTTGTGAGTAACCTTGAGCCACCAATCTTGCCTTGTTCCTTATCACCATGCCATGTTCATCTTGCTTGTTCTTGAATATCCACTTGGTGCCGATAACATTGCGGCAATCTTTGGGTCTTTCCACCAACTTCCACACTTTGTTGCGCTCGAAGTTGTTGAGCTCTTCATGCATGGCATCAAACCAATCTTTATCTTCAAGAGCTTCAAAGACCTTCTTGGGTTCCACCATGGAGATGTGAGCTTGATGTTCACTAAAGCTTGCGAGTTGTCTTCGGGTAGAGACCTTGCTTCTCACATCACCAAGCACCTTGTCAAGAGATAGAGCTCTTAATTCTTGTGAGGTGCCAACCCTATTCAAGCGGCGGACCTCGATTTCCCTCCGAGTGGTGGGAGGAATCGCTTGATCATCTTGATCATTCATGTCTCCGCCTTGACTGATTTGATGGCCTTGATCAAACATTGGGGTGGTGTCCATTGGTGAGGGAGAGGGTTGATCTTGGCCTTGCGAACAGCCACCGGGAATGTCAGCAGGACCGGATATTCCGGGTTCAGGAACCGGAAATTCCGGGCCACCGGAATTTCCGAGTCCATCTTGACCCGGATATTCCGGTCCTCCGGAAATTCCAGGAGCAGCTGTAGAATCTTGTTCTTCTTCTTGGCAGGGTGCATTGGGCACGGTGTTGTCGATGGGTGTTCCTTGTGTTGGGGTGGTCACCACTTGTGAAGAACTTGGTCCTTGTTGATCAACCTCATAATAGAGTTCAACGGGGCGGTGGACTCCCAACCCCATTCTTCGGATAGCATCTTGAGGTTCATCATCACCTACACCGGAAACACCACTTTGCTCCACGAGGGAGCCGTCATTCTCCTCGAATACCACAGTACAAGTTTCTATGATTATGCGCGAGGCCTTATCATAGACTCTATAAGTGTGGGATTCGGATCCGTAGCCCACAAATGTCCCTTCAAGAGACTTAGAATCAAACTTGCCTAAACGAACACCTTTGATGAGATAAAAACACTTACAACCAAATACTCGGAAGTAGGAGATATTGGGCTTGTTCCCGGTAAGCACTTCATAAGGTGTCTTCATGAGTCCTTTGCGAAAGAAGAGCCGGTTGGATGAATGGCAAGCGGTGTTGACGGCTTCGGCCCAAAAGTTGTGAGGGGACTTGAACTCGGCCATCATCGACCTTGCCATCTCAATAAGAGTGCGGTTCTTCCTTTCGGCTACACCATTTTGTTGGGGAGTATAAGCAGCGGAATACTGATGACGAATCCCTTCTTCACTAAGGAACTCGTTTAAGGTGTAGTTCTTGAACTCGGACCCATTGTCACTTCGTATCACCAAGATAGGGACATTGTGTTGACGTTGAGCTTCATTGGAGAAGTCGATGATAGTTTGTTGAGTCTCCATCTTCGTCTTGAAGAAGAAAACCCATGTGTATCTTGAATAGTCATCAACAATCACCAAGCAATATTTCTTGCCACCAAGACTAGCTTCCGGAATGGGACCAAAGAGGTCAACATGGAGAAGCTCCAAAACCCTCTTTGACGAAATGATGGTCTTGCTTGGATGGTAGATGTCATGCATTTTTCCTTCAACACACGCCCTACACATTCGATCCTTCGAGAAAGAAACATGGTCTTTTAGTCCTAGGATATGGCCACCCTTGTGGAGACTTTGCAAAGTCCTCATGTTGACATGGGCTAGTCGGCGATGCCATAGCCAACCCAAGTCCGCCTTTGCGAATAGGCACATTGTATGGGAAGTGGTGACTCCGGAGAAGTCAACCACATAGAGCCCATTCTCAATGTACCCAACGAAAGACACATTGAGGGACTTGCTCCGCAAGAGAATGACCATTTCCTTTTCGAAGACAACGGTATAACCCAAACAAGTTAGGGAATGGACGGAGATCAAGTTGAAACCTAGGGACTCGACAAGCAAGACATTCACAAGTGTGATGTCCGGTGCCACTACCACCTTGCCGAGCCCTATTACCTTAGACTTAGAATTATCACCATATGTAACGCTCATTTGATCATCATTGGGCTTCAACTCCGTTACAATATCCTTGCTTCCGGTCATATGACTAGTGCACCCACTATCAATTATCCATTTCGATCCTCCGGAAGCAAAGCCCTACACACAATCAATTCTTGGATTTAGGTACCCATTTTGCAATGGGTGCCTTTTGGTTAGCAACAAGGGTCTTTGGTACCCAAATAGCATATTCAATATAACCATCAAAAGGACCAATGTATCTAGCATAGACATCCCCATAATAATCAACATATAAAGCATAGTTGGGGTTAGATATGCCCGCAAAGTCATTACGAATGGGAGTGCCCCTTGTGGCATTTCCACTCGCAATGTCAACCTTCTTGGCTTGTGCGCACTTGGTCTTCTTCTTGATCTCCTTCTTCTCCTTAGCAACATAGCCTAGACCTTCCTTACCCTTGTGGGGCACTCGCTCATGAAGAGGAGTAGTGAGTGTCCCCTTACCTTTATCAAGAGATGTCTTGGGCTTGGTTGCCATAGAAGGAACAAACAAAACCCTAGCAATACCCTTCACAACATTTGCATTAGCATTCAAAGGAGTAGAGGTGCTAGGTTTCTCAAGATTAGATATCCGAGATTGGAGTTGATCACGAGACTTGAGAAGACGTTCGTGATCACTTGTCAACACCTTGTGAGCATTGTCAAGTGACTCGAAGTCTTCGCAAAGTCTAGCATGAGCAACTACAAGCTCGGACTTTTCTTTTTGCACAATTTTACATTTAGCGAAGTAGAGATCACGATCCTTAGTGATCTTAGCAAGTTGCTCCTCGAGAAGAGCATGAGCTTCTTGTTCATCTTCGAGAGAGGATTAGAGAGACACCTTAGCGTGTGCATCCTCTCTCTCAATCTCACCTTTTAGTTCAAGCTCATCCTCAAGCTCACCTATACGACTCATGATTGAGGCAAAGTGTTTCTTTCCTTCTCCTTGCAAGTTAGTCATGAATTTATCAAAAGCAATGATTTCTTCCTTGACTTCTAGGCTCATAGCATCATCAATGTCATGTGATATGGAGTTGGGGGATAGTTGTACCTCGGATGTCTTTGCCATAAGACATCTTCCATTCTTGACGATGGGGCTCTCGTTTGGCGAGGAGAAGAGTAATGGAGTTGTGGAAGACATGGCTAGTGCGGCCACTTGCGTTGGAGTATCCTCCTTGTCACTATCTTCATCATCGGTGGGATATTGCTCTTGAGTCACCAAGACAATCTTTTGGTTCTTCTTGAAGAAAGGCTTCTTCATGGGCATGGGCCCCTTGCCCTTCGTCTTGGCCACGAGCCTCCCACCATGATCCTCTCTTCTCTCCCATGGGCAATCGGCAACAAAGTGGCTCTTGTCATCGCAGTTATAGCAAAGTCTCACTTTGTTGAATGGCTTTCCTCCGTTGGAGGGAAACTTCTTGTCAATCCTTGCTTTGGCCCTTCCGGGGTTCTTCCAAAAGGTTCTTGCCGCAAGACCCATGTGTTGAGTGAGAGTGCTTGAGAGAGCTTCACTAGATAGCTCGACTTGATCATCACACTCCTCTTCATCCTCCTCTTCAACGGTGGCCTTCAAAGCAATTGAGGCATGCTTGCGCATCCCTATGGCTCTAGCTCTTACATCTTGTGCAATCTTGGAGGCCACCTTGTATGCGGTCATATCTTGCATAACTTCATTGGATGTCATCTTTGCAAAGTCATGTCTCCCTTGGAGTGTCTTCAAATCCGTGTCCTCAAAGGGCATGAGAGCGGTCACAAACTTCCTCTTGATCCAAGCATCATTGATGTACTCCGCCCCGAGGTTCTTGAAGGAGTTGGCGACCAACACCAACCTCCGGTACATGTCCTCGTGGCTTTCTCCATCCAACTTGTAGAACCCTTCCACCTCATTGCATAAGGCATCATACTGGTTCTTCTTCATGCTCTCATTCCCAACGAAGATGTCGGAAAGAGCATTCCAAACTTCCTTGGCGGTGGAGAATTGTTGAATGAGCGCCATGTCCTTCTCTCCAACGGCCATTTGGAGTTGATGAAGAGCGGTGGCGTTGAGTTGGCTATCAACCACCTCTCTTCTTGTCAAGTTGGTTGGATCATGGGGCTTGTATCCTTCTTCAATGATGCGCCAAACCTCAATGGAGGCACTACATAGATGAGACTTCATTAGAAACACCCATTGAGAGAAATGAGTAGGTTTAAGCTTAGGAGGATCACTTCTAAAGTTTACATGAGGGTGAGGGATAGGAGGGTTAGCAGAGTAATTATGGTTGACATTATGAAATTCCTCTCCTTTGGGGGTGTTAGAGGAGCTAGGTGGTTCATCCTTTTCCGCCATCCCGGGAACACTTGAGGTAACATCTTTGGACCCATCCGAAGATGACTCCTTAGAGTTCCCCGCATGTTCCTTAGGAGGAGGAGAGGGAGAAGTAGCCTCGGGATCCTTAGACTTCAAGAGTGCCATGAGCATCTCATTCATCTTGAGGAGTTGGGCCTCCAAGGACGATCTCATATCAATAAGATCGGCCATGGTTGCCCCTTTGGCTAACGCCTCCTTCTCCGCCTCAAATTTTTCACGGGCGGCCCTCTCGGCATCGGATTCCGTCATCGTTGCACTTAGGCGGTTAAACCCTTAAAAGTGAACCTGGCTCTGATACCAATTGAACGGGAATCCGGCACCTAGAGGGGGGGGGGGTGAATAGGTGCTATTACAAATTTTAGGTCTTTTCAAATTTAGGCTCAACTCAAAGGTAAATTCTCTAGATATGCAACTACGGTGAATTTACCTAAATGAGAATCTAAGCAATAACAAGAAGCAAGTAAGGGAGCAAAGGGTAAAGGGAACCAAGTGAAGCACGCAGAGACGTAGATGTAATCCCGAGTTCCACCCAAGGGTGTACGTCTCGTTTGGAGAGGTGTGCGCTACCACAACAGGTTAGCCGCAACGCCACAAAGGCTCACCTTCTTCTCCGATGAACTCAACCACAAAGGTTTCGAGTCCACCTTCCACTATTGATCCCCTTTTAGGGCGGAGATCGAATCCCTTACAAACGCTTGAGGCACACACCCACAACTGAATTGGGGGCTCCCAAGAAGACCACAAAAGGTCAAGGACCACAAAAGGTCAAGGTAACACCAAGAGTACAACAATGGTGAACTAGGTTTTCCCACCGGAAACCCTAGCCACGAAATCCCCAAATGAATGGGGGAGAAAAGCAAATCCCTTCGGTGACGATGTAGATCTGGGCCTTCTCCTCCAATCCTCCAAAGATCTATGAATTTGGGTGGGGGGATTGGGAGATCTTGATGAATTGAGCTTTCAAGAATAGTAGGAGAGAGAAAATCTGAGAGCTCACTGTTCTTGAGTGAGTGAGGGGGTATTTATACTCCCCCTCAAAATCTGGCCGTTGGCTGTCTTGGTCACCCAGAAATTCCGGTATAAGTACCACCGGAAATTCCGGTGCCCCGGAATATCCGGGTCTTTGAAAATATCCGAGCTGAATTTCCGGTTGAGATCAGAACCAATTCTGAACTTGACTTAGTCGATTTTCTGAGGTTGACTCGGAATATCCGAGTCCTTGAAATTTCCGAGCTGAATTTCCGACTGGAGTCAGTGCCACTTCTGAATCTTGACTTAGCCAATTTTCCTGAGGTTGACTCGGAATATCCGGTTGGTGAACCGGAATATCCGGGTCCTTGAAATTTCCGATCTGATTTTCCGATTGAAGTCAGTAGTACTTCTGAACTTGACTTAGCCAAATTTCTGGGGTCGACCCGGAATATCCGGTTGGGGAACCGGAATATCCGAGTCCCTGAAGAATTCCAGAAACTCTGTTTCTCTACAATTTGTCTTTAAGATTTGTGATATGAGTTTCACCCAAACTGAAATACTTAGCAATAGGATTATTATATCATTGGTATTGTTAACTAACACACAAAACACTAGGGATTAAGAAATGTTCTTTCAATCTCCCCCTTTTTGGTGTTAGATGACAATACCAAGATTTGCATAGAAACAAACAGCAATATCATGTTTTTGGCAGAAAATGGCTCCCCCTAAATAAATGCAAGTATGCAACACAAAATAACAGAGGATAGGAGCAATTTTATAACAACAACCACAAGATATCACAAAGGAGAAACGAGACAAGATGAAAGATTATGGAAGCAGTTGAGACTAGATAGATTTTCATACCTTGT
Organism: Poa annua; assembly: GCA_026929855.1. Taxonomy (NCBI): domain Eukaryota; kingdom Viridiplantae; phylum Streptophyta; class Magnoliopsida; order Poales; family Poaceae; genus Poa; species Poa annua. Next base: position 78,557,639 of record CM049429.1, read on the forward strand.
GTATATAGAATATGAAGAGAATACCAACACAATCAATTTGAAGTCTCAACCATAATATAGATATAGCATCAACCATTGTCTCAATACACAGTTATCACAAATGACAAAAAGAGAGTTTCACAAGAAACTAAAAACACGATAAATGGACACAAGCGCAAATAAATGATAAACGCATAAGCTTGTGCCCGACGCTTGCAAATCCCCGAAGAAGTCCTAGTAGAGCAACTTCTCCCTCTTTGGCATCGAAACGCCAAAAAGGAAGAAGAGCGATGCTACGTCCCATGGAAGTCTTCAGTCCGAGGGGTCCTCCTCATCATCATCATCAGCATCAGCCTCCTCCTCATCATCATCCTCGTCCTCATACTCCTCAGACGCTGCCTCCTCATCCTCATCTTCAGCCTCCTCATCATAGTCATAACCTGTGGTGTACGAGCTGCCACCAAGGTCCTGGTCAATCAGTGTCCATGGAGCCAAGGAACCCTCGTTCCACTGAGCAAAGGACAGGGGCTCAGACAGATCAGCAGGAGCAGGAGAACCAGAAGCATGGTGAAGGATCAAGTCTTGCTTGTAGTCGACCCGGAATATCCGGTTGGGGAACCGGAATATCCGAGTCCCTGAAGAATTCCAGAAACTCTGTTTCTCTACAATTTGTCTTTAAGATTTGTGATATGAGTTTCACCCAAACTGAAATACTTAGCAATAGGATTAGTATATCATTGGTATTGTTAACTAACACACAAAACACTAGGGATTAAGAAATGTTCTTTCAATGGCGCCAGTCGGCAATGAAGTCATGCCGTTGGTAGAACGATGTGATGGACATACCCATATTAATAGGACGTAGTCATTACGCCTTCGACCGTGAGATCAACTCTTATTGTTATCCCTGGAAGATACTTTGATCGCACCAAACGTCATATCTTATATAGTATGACAATGATAGGTGATACTTTTGGGTATCAGAAAGGGGTAGTTGAGAAGAGGGGTCAATAGCGGGATTTGTCCGTCCGTATAACCAGATAGATACTCTAGGCCCCACTCGATGAGATTATTTCTAATGAGCTTGCAAGCATGTGACTAGATCACAGAGACATGAAATCATAGACGAGTAGAAGATAGCGATATCGGTAACAAGGTCAGCTAGATATGGAGATATATAAGAACGATGCTCGGACACGCTAAGTATCGTCATGACAAAAGGTTTAAGACTTAACTTTCAGATTTGATAGATGAGAGTCATTCGTTATATCATAGGGATTAATTCATGGGGTCCATGCCTACGAGTTAGTCATTCATCAAAGAGGAGTCTCGATCATACCTGTTATTATATTGAACCGCTAGGGTAACACACTTAAGGGGTTTCGACAAGACAACCGAAAAGGAAAAAGATCATCATGAACGTCCCGGGAATGGTCCGATGGAGATCGGGCAGCGACGAAATAGTTTTCGGAGCTAGAATAAATTATATATAATATGTTGGATATTAATTAGTGTAATAAATATTTAAATATGATTTTATATATTTATTTTCAAATTTATTTAGTCTGATTTTTTCTAAATGGGCCTTCTGGTGGAAAGAAGGCCCATGGGGGAAAATCCCCAAGGAAATTCGGTGGGGTGCAAGGAGGACATCCTAGTTGGACCAAATGGGGCCCACCAGGACCGGCGCACCTGGCCTAGCCGCACCAGACATGTGGGGGTTAGTCCCACATTGCCTGGTTGGCAAGTTGGCTCCCTCCTGGGAGACTATATAAGAAGGGGCACGCCTGGCCTTTTAATTCACCAATTAATTCCCTAATTCTCTCTCGATTTAGTGATTCCCTTTTTCGGAGTTGCGTCGAGTAGAGAGGGGGGGGGTCTCTCCACCATAGCCCGATGTCGCGATGTTGGTGTTCCGGTCCAAGTGTTCCGCTGCTCGTCCTGGACTGGAGCTTCGGAGGTCGTCGTCTCCACCGTACGTGTGTAACGCCCTGCGAGGTGCTGCTCTAGCGGTGCTGGGAGGTCTACTTCCACTACACGACCTTGAGGTCGGCTTCGTCGGTCTTCATTGTCAACGTTTGTGCGGGAACGTAATCCCGCTTTTGAAGGAGATATACCCTAGAGGCAATTAATAAAGTGTATTCTTTATTATATCTCGTTTGTTCATAATAGGTTTTTTGTGTCATGCTATAACCGTATAAAGCGGGAACATTAATACGGGTGTGATGCGTAAACAACCAGGTCCCTAGTAGCCTCTACTAAGACTAGTTTCGTTGCGCGATTGATTATCGAGGTTTCCCGATCATGGGGCATGGCGCCGGTCGGCAATGGGAGTCATATCGTTGGAGAACTATGTGATGGACATACCCAGATTTGGAGAACGTAGTCGTTACGCCTTTGACCGTGAGATCATCTCTTATTGTTATTCCTGGAAGATACTTTGATCGCACCAAACGTCGTATCTTATATAGTATGACAATAACGGTGATACTTTTGGATATCGGAAAGGAGTAGTTGAGACGAGGGGTCAAGAGCGGGATTTGCCAGTCCGCATAGCAGGATAGATACTCTCGGTCCCACCCGGTGAGATCATGTCTAATGAGCTTGCAAGCATGTGACTAGGTCACGGAGACATGAGATCATGGACGAGTAGAAGATAGCGTTGTTGGTAACGAGGTCAAGCTAGGTATGGAGATATCTATGATACGACACTCGGACACGCTAAGTATCGCTATGGCAAAAGGTTTAAGACTTTGCGTTCAGATTTGATAGATGAAAGTCATTCGTTATATCACAGGGATTAATTCATGGGGTCCAGGCCTACGAGTTAGTCGTCAAACATAGAGGAGTCTTGATCATACCTGTTATTATATCGAACCGCTAGGGTAACACACTTAAGGGGTTTCGACAAGACAACCGGAAAGGAAAGAGATCACCGGGAACGTCTCGAGAGGGGTCCGATGGAGATCGGGCAGCGACGAAAGAGTTTTCGGAGCTTAAATAAATTATATATAATATGTTTGATATTAATTAGTGTAATTAATATGCAAATATGATTTTATATATTTATTTTCGAATTTATTTAGGCTGATTTTCTTAAATGGGCCTTATGGTCGAAAGAAGCCCCAAGAGGGGAAATTTCCCTAGGGGAATTCGGTGGGGGCTTGGGGTGCCGACCCAGGTGGGCCAAGAGGCCCACCAGGGGGCCGGCGCATCAGCCGTGGCCGCGCCAGGCATGTGGGGATAGTCCCACATTGCCTGGTGAGGAGGTTGGCTCCCCCCTAGGAGCCTATATATAGAGGGGCACCCCTGGCCTTTTTATTCACCAATTAATTTCCTAATTCTCTCTCGATTTCGTGATTCCCTTTGTTGGAGTTGCGCCGAGTTGAGAGGGGGATCTCTTCCACCAAGGCCCGCTGCCGCGCTGCTGGTGTTCCGGTCCAAGTCTTCTGTTGCTCGTCCTGGACTGGAGCTTCGGAGGTCGTCGTCTCCACCGTACGTGTGTGACGTCCTGCGAGGTGCTGCGCTAGCGGTACTCGGAGTTCTGCTTCCTCTACACGACCTTGAGGTCGGTTTCGTCGGTCTTCATCGAAAACGTTTGTGCGGGAACGTAATCCCGCTTTCGGTCTACAAGGGTATGTATTCCGATCTCCGTTCGTACTACTATATCTGCATAGAATAGATCTTGGCATACTTTTAGGATATCGTTGGTAGGAATTTTTTTGTTTTCTGCACACGATCCCCTTCAGTGGTATCAGAGCCGATCTATCATAGATATAGATGTACGCTGTTAGAACCCGTGTTCTACACGGGGGCACAGTTCCTGTTATTTGCTACCCTCTAGCGTGCACTTGTGATTCCAGCGGCATTAAGTTGATGAAGCGGCCCGGACCGAATTTACGCGTACGCTTACGCGAGACTGGTTCCACTACTGACATACGGCTTGTACCGTATCTGTTGCTGGCGGGTGTTAGTTTCTCTCTCTTTAGTTGGTATTCGCATTTTCAATGGAGGGCCTGAAAGGGATGCTTAAACATGCAATTATTGGATCGTTGTTGTGGTCATAAGGTTCGTAGGTATGAAGCGGTTCTATTTAAGAAAGCCCCAAGCCACGTAACATATGCAAAAGATAAAGTAGAAGCGTCTAACTTTATTTTGCAGGGGCTATGTGATATGGTCAAGGTAGGTTTATTAAATTGTTTATAAACTCCGGGCGCCAAGAAGACCATGGCGCAATGGACTATATCACATCACATTACATTTGATGTTTTGTGTGCATCTTATATTGTGTGATTGTATATACAGTATATATTAGTTACACGGCGGTAGCTATATAAGATGATCCTTTCAAAATACCACTAGTGTTCTCCCTCCAACGCGCACCACCAAGAAAGTTCTACGTTATGAGGCAAGCCGTGATGATCGGGTGTCAGACATTTCATCGTCAGCATACAGTGGGTGTAAGCCATGTTGCACAAGCGTCAGCGTGGAGGTTATGGTGGCGAGCCTAGCATATGCAGATATGGCCTCAGAACAGGGAGACCGAAAGGTCGAGCACGAGTCACAAAATTGGTGTGGCGGACATTTGTCTACTCTTGAAGTTGTGCCGCTGGCTCTGATGATGAGGGGTGGTGTTGGATGGGGGTCGTGTAATCGCTTAAACAACCAGGAGGGATGTTCGTTTGAGGGGGAGTTATGTTAGTTATTTTCTGAAAATACTATAACTCAAAATTATTATGAATAAAGTCTTATGTTGTTGCAAATTCCATTGTAGATGTCTCACCCCTCCTTTAACCTAAACCTGTTCATTGAGAAAGAGAAGCTTAAAACCGATGGGTCTAACTTCGTGTCCTGGTTCCGCAACCTGAAGTCCATTCTTGAAACCCACAAGGTGGCCTACATCCTTGAGGCCCCCTTAGGTGATCTTCCAAACACCGCCTCGGAAATCGAAAGGAATGTCCATGAGGTTAAGGCGGAGATTTCTTCTTATGTCCAGAGTGGCATGCTCTTTGCCATGGAGACTGACCTGCAAAATCAATTCGTGAACAAGGGTGCTTATGATATAATCACTGAACTCATGGTTGTTTTTGCATGACAAGTCAAGGCTGAGACGTTCGAAGCATCTGTGCTTTTCTTCTCAGCCCAGATGGAAGAGAACGGCAATATAAGTGAGCACTTAGCCAAGGTTTTTGGCTGCGTTCAGCTCCTGAGTGATCTGGGACGTGTGATCCCAGAAGAGCTGGTTGTTGATAGGGTGCTGATTTCTCTGCCCCCTAGCTATAAGAACGCCATCGTGGACTACGGCATGACAGGGACGTCAAAACCCCTGTCGGAAATCCTAAAGATGCTCGAAGTGGCCGAATTAGAAATCAAGCTGGAGAAGATGGTGGTGACCATCGGATCACCTGAGCGCAACTGCCCCAAGTACCTGGAGGATAGGAAGTCTGGCAAGACGGTCGACAAAGAGTAAGGTATATTTGATATACATGTTATAGATGTGTACCTTACATCCGCCCGGAGCAACACGTGGGTATTTGATACTGGTTATGTTGCTCATATATGTAACTCTCAGGAGGAGTTACGGAATAGACGGCGGCTGGCGAAGGATGAGGTGACAATGCGCGTCGGCAACAGATCGAGAGTCGACGTGGTGGTTGTCGGCACGCTCCCTCTACATCTACCATCGGGATTAGTTTTGGTTTTAAATAAGTGTTATTTTGTGCCATCCTTGAGTGTAAACATTATAAGTGGGTCTTGCCTATTACAAGACGGTTATTCATTTAAATCAGTATCAAGCAGTTGTGCTATTTATATGAATGATATCTTTTATGTTGATGCTCCCGAGAATAACGGTTTATTCTTGTTGAATCTCGATCGTAGTACTCACATCCATAACATAGAGCCAAACGGATTAAGTGTAGTGATGATGCCGCCATGTATATGTGGCATTGCCGTCTTGGTCATATTGGTGTAAAGCGCATGAAGCAACTCCACTCCGATGGACTTTTGGACTCGTTGGATTTCGAATCACTCGATACATGCGAACCATGCCTTATGGGCAAAATGACCAAGACACCGTTCAAAGGTTTCGTTGAACGGGCATCGGATTTATTGGGGATCATACATATAGATGTGTGTGGACCGATGAGCGTTTCGACACGCAATGGTTATCGTTACTTCGTCACCTTCACTGATGACTTGAGTAGATACGGTTATATCTACTTGATGAAACACAAGTCTAAAACTTTTGAAAAGTTCAAAGAATTCCAGAGTGAAGTTGAGAATCAGCTTAATAAGAAAATCAAACACCTCCGATCCGATCGTGGTGGCGAGTATTTGAGTTTTGAGTTTGGCACACATCTGAAGAGTTGTGACATAGTTCCCCAACTTACGCCAGCCGGAACACCGCAGCGTAACGGCGTGTCCGAGCAACGTAATCGTACTCTACTGAATAGTGTTCGATCTATGATGTCTCTTACCGATTTGCTCGTGTCCTTCTGGGGTTATTGAACGGATAGACGTCGCCTAGAGGGGGGGGGGTGAATAGGCGATTTAAAACTTTTTCGAGGAGCCGGAATATCCGGTCAAAGAGTGACCGGAAATTCCGAGTAGCCGGAATATCCGGTACACAAATGACCCGGAAATTCCGGTATGCTTGATAAAGGCGGAATAAAACTAGAGGTTTACTTTAACAAGCATACAACCTAGATATATAAACTAGGCTCACCTATGTGCACCAACAACTTAAGCTAAGCAATATAAGTAACAAGATGATAGCAAGATATATGACTTCAAGCACGAAGGCTATCACAATGTAAAGTGCATAAGTAAAGAGCTCGGGTATAGAAATAACCGAGGCACGTGGAGACGAGGATGTATTCCCGAGTTCCACCCAAAGGTGTACGTCTCGTTTGGAGAGGTGTGCGCAACCACAACAGGTTAGCCGCAACGCCACAAAGGCTCACCTTCTTCTCCTGATGAACTCAACCACAAAAGGTTCGAGTTCACCTTCCACTATTGATCTCCTTTGGGGCGGAGATCGAATCCCGTACAACTCTTGAGGCACACACCCACAACTTAATTGGGGGCTCCCAAGTCTTGAGGCACACACCCACAACTTAATTGGGGGCTCTCAACTGACCAGAAAAGGTCTTGGCCACAAAAGGCCGGCCACAAAAGGCGTCTAGGGTCCAAAGACCCAAGAGTAACAAGCTCACAAGTAATAACACCACGAATCCTCGTGGAGGGCTCAAACCGATGCAAATGCAATGGCAAGAGCACACGAAGTGCTCAAGTCCTTCACTCTCAAATTCCAACACAACAACCAATGTTTATGGGGGAATAAGAGAGGAAGAACAAAGGAAACCACAAAGGAGTCAAATCCTTCACTCCCAAATCCCACCAAAAGCAACTAATGCTTATGGGGGGAGAAGAGAGGAAGAACAAAGAATAAGAACCACAAAGGAACTCCAAGAACTAGATCAACTAAGTTCCCCTCACTTAGAGGAGAGATGGATTGGTAGGATTGTAGATCTAGATCTCCTCTCAACTTTCCCTAAAGAATATGGAAGATTCAATGGAGGGATTGAGAGGGAAGTGAGCTTTCCTAGGTCAACAATGGAGTAGGAGAGAGGGGAAAGTCGTGCTGCCTTGGATTGGCAAGGGAAGAAGAAGGGGAGGGGTATTTATACCCCCCCAGGAAATATAGCCGTTGGCTGTTTTGACACCCGGAAATTCCGGTATAAGTTAGACTCGGAATTTTCGGTCACCCGGAAATTCCGGTCTAGAGAGACCCGGTAATTCCGGTCACCCGGAAATTCCGGTCTAAGAGAGCTCGGAAATTCCGGCTGGAGACAGAAGCAAAACCAAACTTTTCCTTAGCCATTTCTGGAGGACTTTTCTGGGGGCACTCGGAAATTCCGGTATATGGAAATTTCCGAGCACAATTTCCGACTGGAGTCAGAACCCTTTTTCTCCTTTCCTTAGCCGTTTTCTTGGATGAGCTGGGGAACCGGAAATTCCGGTAGGGCGGAATATCCGGCCCCAATAATCCGGATCAGCAAAACACCGAAATGAAAACTGCTATAACTTTTGCAAATGAACTCCAAATGAGGTGAGACCAATTTTGTTGGAAATATTGCATCCCATAAATAGAGTAAAATCTCCACACATGGCAAGGTGTGGGACTTTCCTCAAGGAAGAACCGACAATATTTCCGCCACCGAAAACGCAACAAGTTGTCCAAAGTAAAACCGATTTCGATGAACTAGAGCTTGACATGGAGATGAACCAAGCTCTAATTCCTCACCAACATAAAAGCCAAATAAGAACCAAGAAATAAAGTATGCAAAGGTTTGAGCTCTCCACAAGAATGCGATCAAGTTAATAACTTGAGAGCCCCTCTTGATAGTACGCCTATCTATCCTATAGCCCTATCAAGATCATACCTTTGCCTTGAGCATTCCACTTGAGTTGGATGATGACTATCTTGATCTCTTCAAGTGGATCATCTTTCTTGATTGCGCGTCCAAACACTTGCTTGATGAAGACTTCTCCAAATACTCCCCCATGCTCACAATGGGAGAGTCTCGCTAAGCTTCGTCTTCATGTATCCATTGCAAGCACCAAGCATGGGATCTTTTCGAGAAAGCTTCTCTTGGTCTTGCACAACTCATCTTTTCTTCACTAAGATGATGTCTTGAATCTTCAAGACATACTTGCAATAAGCTTCAAGAGTCCAACACATGAACTCCACAATTTCATGGACATGATCTATAATGATATCTCAAAAGCAAACATTAGTCCATAGAGATTGTCATTCAATTACCAAAACCACACATGAGGGAAAATGCTCTTTCAATCTCCCCCATTTTGGTAATTGATGACAATCTCTTTTGAGAGGGTTTATAATATGGAATTTAACGAACAATAATGGTTGCACTAGCATCAAATACTACAAAGGTATGTGATGTTAGTCCATCCACATATATAGAGCAAACACCCCCATAATTTATGCACGTGTGTATGAACATGAATTCATTGCATATATTATCGACCATTACCGATGGTGGAGTTTCCACTATATATAAAAAACCAAGAAACGAATGCAAAGGCAAGGAAGGCAAATACTTAAGAAGATACCAAAGTAAAGAGCCAATTCCATACAACCCTCCAAAACTTCTCCCCCATTGGCAACGATTGCCGAAATGGGCGAAAGGATTTGGAAAGGTAACATAATAAGATCTCCTTCATGATTTATGCATTTCTCATGATATGAGTGAAATCAAATGCACTTATCCAATGACGAATAGATGAAGGGGATCAAACTATATTGAGGATCCAAAAATTGCACAAGAAAGATACCGATTGAAATCCACTGGAAGGATACCAATTGCAAAAGGGGGAAAGCATTCACAAAGAAGCAAGCAATCAAGGGATCCAAAACCAATTGAGCACAATAGGATATTATGATAAGATCAACCAAGTGTTCTAAAAATCACGAGGGAACTCCCCAAGGTACATGCACAATGAAAAGATTTGTATTTCAATATGGTGTGAATAACATGGAATCCTCGCTCCCTCCTAGATAATTTTGAACACAAAAAGGTGCAAGATTGAATAAAGGCTTGCTCAACCGGGAAAGGATGGGTGTGACATGGAAATACAGTTTAGGAGACTAAACAAGGATGAGCCTAAGCAACATCATAGTCTTTCAAATTATGAGGCACATAGTGCGTATCATGCATTTTGCAAACAAGCACACCCAAGATGATAAATCAAATAGGATCACAAACTTATTAAGAGGCAATGTGAAACCAATAGAAAAACAAAGCTTGTGCCAATTAGAGATCACCAAAGAATCAAGAAAGTAGTAAAAGGTGATCACTAAAGATTTTGAATACCAATTAAATATGTAACTACCCTCATGTGTATAAGTTTCTAAGTGGACACTAAGTCCTCAAAGAAACATGCACACACAATGTAGGTACAAGGTCAAGCACATGATATTCAAGAGGAAGTCATAAATACACCGATAAGAATTTTTGCTTAAAAGCAAAGCACATAGCTCAAATTATTCTTAAAGGGTATAGATGAACTTCCAACACCAAGTTCTCAAAGCATCACAAATACCCACATAGGATAAGTGATAGTTGGGATACTTCGAGACACAAAACAAATATCACATAAGGCAAATGGTTTAAGAGAATTTATCAATATTGCATATGAGAGACTTTGAAATGAATTTGCTAGATTAACATATTGGGGATCCATGAATCATGAGAATGATTATATATAAATATATATTCCCCTTGATGTTTAATCATCCCGGCTAACTCACATTTGCAATGAAGATGTTTTGAAAGAAACTTTGCAAAAACAAAAAACAAATGCAACTTAGTGAAACTCATGCCAAAGAACAACCTACACAAGGTTGAGAGCTAGAAGTAAATGCATGAGTTAGATACTTGTTACCGAGATAGCATTGACGGTGTAGAAGATGAGAGTTCACAATCATCCAAGCTTGGCTCCAAGAAGCACATGGTGAAGACATCTTCTTTAAATAGAGGCAAGCTTCCAATGCATCTCTCATTTACCTAAAACAAATCAAGTACACAATGGTACCCAAACTAATTGGGTCCAAAGTAGTTAGTCCAACTACAATACATAGGACAAACTCCGCATAAATATGTGCATATTGATATGAAATAGAATTTCATGCACATCTTAGCCATTTAGGATTTGATGGAGTTTATCCTATATATTGGATCAACGAAAGTAAACATGCCATAAGATATACAAATAGTAAATATGCATGCACAAAACTTTCAAGAACCAAGCGAGATACAATTTGGACAAAGCACCAATTAAATCAAGAAGCTACACAAAAGTGTGGCAAGAGAGGGATTTGTCCTCATTGTATCAAAAGACTCAAACCAACACATGATTGGAGAAACCAATTTGAAAAGATATCAAATGAAATCAAGGTCAAGGCTAAACCAATGAGCATAAGAAATAAATCAAGCAAACATGCTCGAAGGTTTATCTCATCCAAAAAGGTAGACTAGGAACCATGGGATGAGATAGCCAACTCCACAAAGAAGAGTAAGGTTTCAACAAATAAACCAAGCCCTCTACAATTTGCATGATGGCACAAAGTACCAAGACGAAAAATGTTTGTCTTTCAAAGTGACATGTCATCGGGAACAAAAACCAATTGAAGACAACTAATGTTGAATAACATATAGTATTGCTCCCCCAAGATTTGTGCATTACTTATGATCTTGTATTTGAATACAAAATGCACAAAAATGGGATCATCACTTTCCATATATATTGTTAACCAATTAGTCATGTTCAAGAAGAGCAATAAGATACAAAACCAATTTTAAAACCAATTTAAAGATTAGTGTTCTAAAGAGTATAGAGTAGCTTCCCCATGATTAGTGCATTTTTAAGATCTTTTATGTAAATACAAAATGCACACAAGTGGGATAATTACCCTCCATATATCTTTTTGAACACAAAGTTCAAGAAAAACAATAAGACCCGATAACAATTAAAAGGATGATGTTCTACTCAATGTAGGATAGATCCCCCAAGTATAGTGCATTACTTAGAATTAAGTCTTCGAAAGTAAATGCACAACAATGGGATCCTTGCTTGTCCTAACTCAAGAAATCACAACACAAATTATGAGTAGAGCAACAAAAAGATCCAAATGAAGCAAAGAAGACAAATGGGTGGTTAAACCAACACAAACTTGGCGATAGAATAATACAACTTAAGAACAATAGCCAATGTAAATATGATCAATACATTTACCACATATATAATTATCACTTGTCAAAGACAATGATTGTATGGAGACATTTCTCGGTGGTATATGACATATATGTATTTAAGATCATATTCACAAAACATAAGCATGTGGCAAAATAAAAGAATTGAAAAACATGCTTATCTAGATATTCTTGATGACTTCACATATTCAATGATCATTCTAAGCATCAAGAAACTTTCACACAAACAAGATACCAAAAGATGGTTGATCAAAATGCATTTAAGAAAATATGGAACTTGTTTGAGTACCATGCCACCTAGGAACAAGATAATCAACAATATCAACTCTAGGTGACACTACCTCACATGTTCACATTTTCTAGGCTTGTAATATGCACATAGCTTATTACTCCCCCATAATGTGATAATCCTTTCTTTGTAACAAGAGGCACAAGAAATCCAACACGAGATAATTAATGGACATTAGAATTTGAATTTCTCATGAGTAAGACATACCACAAAGAGAGTAGATAATATTGAAATATCACTACTAAGTGGTATTCCTCATGAATACACATTTTAAGGGGGTGAGTTACCAAAAAGAACATCGCTCCCCCAAAATGGGATAGTCCATTAAAATCCCTAAAAGAGCCAATAAGATAAAAACAAATAGACAAGAGGCTCAAACATACATGGTGTGCAAACCAACATACACAAGCTTGATTACTCAACATAAGTAAGTAGAGTGCACAACACATATGAAACACTAGTAAGGCACAAAACCAAACACATGTAAGGGTGCAAGTAACTTTCAATGTATACATATGAATTAGATACAAGTTACCGCAAGGAGGAGCATTAGATATATGCTAAGACAATATAATCCAATTGACTAGACTTGAGAGAATATGAGTGATGAAGATCCCTTAATTCTTCATGATGTAGTCAAGTCTCCAATGTCCTCCGCTTACACCTATTGATCAAGTTTTAGCTTGTTGGTCCCCAACTAAGTTGGGTCCTAAGAGGTTAGTCACAATAGGTTTGGCAACCCAAATGGTTCTTTTCTTGACACCACTTTGAGTACCAATAGATTTGGCAAACACATTGCCAACCTTATCCTTCCGAAGAGAATGAACATTATCAATAGTAGGAGGGTTGGATAAGGTACCATGAGTGCATGAAGAAGCAAAGTGATCCTTCCCACGACATTTGTAGCAAAGGCGGCTTTTACCTTTCTTCTTGGGAAGGGAAGGTTCTTCAACTTGGGAAGCTTGAGTTTGAACTTGAGGTTGCTTCCCTTGTTGCTTCTCACTAAGAGGCTTCTTCTTCAAAGGGCAAGATCTCACATGGTGCCCTTCAACCTTGCACTTGAAGCACACAATCTTGGCCGAATCAATAACTTGTTCTTGGCCCTTCTTCTTGACGAACTTGTGCTTCATCTTGTTCTTGGACTTGTTCTTGTTGTTGGAGTTGAATCCAAGTCCACTCTTGTCATGAGGAAGTTGTTGCACTCTCAACATGTTGTCGAGGGTGGACTTCCCTTCATGACACTTCTTCAAGTCTTTCTTCAAGGAAGTGACTTGTGCCTTGAGCTCTTTGAGTTCCTCTACATGGTTAGTTTCAACACAAATACTAGAGGAAGTAGATGCTACATTGTTAGAGCAACAAGGCAAGTAATGTAATTCATCACAAGATGTAGCAATTTTATTAGTGGATGAATTACTAGAACTAGCACATGGCAATAATGCATTAGAAGTAGAGTTTGTGCTAGTGTTCACAAGAGGCTCACAAGATTTTACCTTCGTAGTGACCGCCTCATGATCTAACTTTAGCTTAGCATGGGATGCTAGGAGATCCTCATTAGAGCTAAAAAGCTTTTCATGAGTTTCTTCCAACTTCCCATACTTGCTAGTTAGCAAATCAAGTTGAGCCCTTAGCTCAACATTCTCCTTCAAAATAGATGCTTCACACAAAGTGGAGTTAGTAGCACAAGCATCATTAATATTAGTAGTGGAAGGAGACAACATGACAAGCTCATTATTTAACTTAGCATTTTCTTTACTAAGCACATTACATTTAGCAATAGCATGGTCATGTTTTTTAGTGAGTTTAGCAATTACTTCATTGTTTAACTCCTCACTAGATTCTAATCTCTCCTCGAGAGCAACCCGAGTTTCTTGCTATTCCTCAAGAGCATTCTCAAGATTATGGACTTCACCCGCGGAATCACGAGCAAGACCCCACCCTTCATGACAACGGGTCTCCATAGCCTCAAAGGTCTCCTTAAGCTCAAAAAGAGTAGTCATGATTTCTAAGAAGTTCTCATGAGCATTTTTATTATTTAAGAGAGCATGAGAGACAATATCAAACTTCTCCTTAATTAGATCATCATTATCATCATCATGAGATATATTGGAGTGCACGGTAGGTGATACCTTATACTCCTTAGCCATTAGGCAAATGTGAGTAGTGGATGAAGACGATGAAGAGACACTTGAAGCACCTTTGAGGTCCAAGTCTTGTTCCAACAATTGTTGGGATTCCTCTACATTGTTAGCGAAACAAGTACTAGAGGAAATAGACACATTTTGATTATGGCAACAAGACAAGGAAAGCATATCATCATGAGATTTAGTTGAGCAACTACTACATGATATGCAAGGACTATCAACACTAGCATGTATGACATTTGGAGTGCTAGAGATGTTTAAGTCCAAAGATAGAGCATTGCAATAAGATGTGTGTGAAGTATAGTCAATAGATTCACCATCAAAAATGCAATTTCTATCACCACTCACCATATCATTACCTTGTGGCAAACCACATGTCGGTGAAGTGGAAGAAGACGTGAGCTCATCACGACCGGAAGTGGAAGGAGGACAATCATCCTTGGAAATGTTGGACACCTCATATATATCTTGAAGTTTTGTCCATAATTCATGAGCGCTCCGAAAAGGCATGATTGCCGCAAGGACTACATCGCTCAAAGCACATATAAGACCATTAGATGCTAAAGTATCGAGATAAGAGTTTTTCTCATCCTCTAAAGATAATTCTTGTGAATCCTTTGGAGGAGAAAAACCCATATCTACAATACTCTCTAAATTTGAACCCATGTCTCTAAAAAGATTAAGCATGCGAATTTTCCAAGCATCATAATTTGTGCCATCGAATCTATAAGTGGGATTGTGCACTAGATCTCTAAACGACATCTTTATCTCTAGGCGGTTAGTCCTAATAATGAGATAACCAGGCTCTGATACCAATTGAACGGATAGACGTCGCCTAGAGGGGGGGGGGGTGAATAGGCGATTTAAAACTTTTTCGAGGAGCCGGAATATCCGGTCAAAGAGTGACCGGAAATTCCGAGTAGCCGGAATATCCGGTACACAAATGACCCGGAAATTCCGGTATGCTTGATAAAGGCGGAATAAAACTAGAGGTTTACTTTAACAAGCATACAACCTAGATATATAAACTAGGCTCACCTATGTGCACCAACAACTTAAGCTAAGCAATATTAGTAACAAGATGATAGCAAGATATATGACTTCAAGCACGAAGGCTATCACAATGTAAAGTGCATAAGTAAAGAGCTCGGGTATAGAAATAACCGAGGCACGCGGAGACGAGGATGTATTCCCGAGTTCCACCCAAAGGTGTACGTCTCGTTTGGAGAGGTGTGCGCAACCACAACAGGTTAGCCGCAACGCCACAAAGGCTCACCTTCTTCTCCTGATGAACTCAACCACAAAAGGTTCGAGTTCACCTTCCACTATTGATCTCCTTTGGGGCGGAGATCGAATCCCGTACAACTCTTGAGGCACACACCCACAACTTAATTGGGGGCTCCCAAGTCTTGAGGCACACACCCACAACTTAATTGGGGGCTCTCAAGTGACCACAAAAGGTCTTGACCACAAAAGGTCTTGGCCACAAAAGGCGTCTAGGGTCCAAAGACCCAAGAGTAACAAGCTCACAAGTAATACCACCACGAATCCTCGTGGAGGGCTCAAACCGATGCAAATGCAATGGCAAGAGCACACGAAGTGCTCAAGTCCTTCACTCTCAAATTCCAACACAACAACCAATGTTTATGGGGGAATAAGAGAGGAAGAACAAAGGAAACCACAAAGGAGTCAAATCCTTCACTCCCAAATTCCACCAAAAGCAACTAATGCTTATGGGGGGAGAAGAGAGGAAGAACAAAGAAGAAGAACCACAAAGGAACTCCAAGAACTAGATCAACTAAGTTCCCCTCACTTAGAGGAGAGATGGATTGGTAGGATTGTAGATCTAGATCTCCTATCAACTTTCCCTAAAGAATATGGAAGATTCAATGGAGGGATTGAGAGGGAAGTGAGCTTTCCTAGGTCAACAATGGAGTAGGAGAGAGGGGAAAGTCGTGCTGCCTTGGATTGGCAAGGGAAGAAGAAGGGGAGGGGTATTTATACCCCCCCAGGAAATATAGCCGTTGGCTGTTTTGACACCCGGAAATTCCGGTATAAGTTAGACTCGGAATTTCCGGTCACCCGGAAATTCCGGTCTAGAGAGACCCGGAAATTCCGGTCACCCGGAAATTCCGGTCTAAGAGAGCTCGGAAATTCCGGCTGGAGACAGAAGCAAAACCAAACTTTTCCTTAGCCATTTCTGGAGGACTTTTCTGGGGGCACTCGGAAATTCCGGTATATGGAAATTTCCGAGCACAATTTCCGACTGGAGTCAGAACCCTTTTTCTCCTTTCCTTAGCCGTTTTCTTGGATGAGCTGGGGAACCGGAAATTCCGGTAGGGCGGAATATCCGGCCCCAATAATCCGGATCAGCAAAACACCGAAACGAAAACTGCTATAACTTTTGCAAATGAACTCCAAATGAGGTGAGACCAATTTTGTTGGAAATATTGCATCCCATAAATAGAGTAAAATCTCCACACATGGCAAGGTGTGGGACTTTCCTCAAGGAAGAACCGACAATATTTCCGCCACCAAAAACGCAACAAGTTGTCCAAAGTAAAACCGATTTCGATGAACTAGAGCTTGACATGGAGATGAACCAAGCTCTAATTCCTCACCAACATAAAAGCCAAATAAGAACCAATAAATAAAGTATGCAAAGGTTTGAGCTCTCCACAAGAATGCGATCAAGTTAATAACTTGAGAGCCCCTCTTGATAGTACGCCTATCTATCCTATAGCCCTATCAAGATCATACCTTTGCCTTGAGCATTCCACTTGAGTTGGATGATGACTATCTTGATCTCTTCAAGTGGATCATCTTTCTTGATTGCGCGTCCAAACACTTGCTTGATGAAGACTTCTCCAAATACTCCCCCATGCTCACAATGGGAGAGTCTCGCTAAGCTTCGTCTTCATGTATCCATTGCAAGCACCAAGCATGGGATCTTTTCGAGAAAGCTTCTCTTGGTCTTGCACAACTCATCTTTTCTTCACTAAGATGATGTCTTGAATCTTCAAGACATACTTGCAATAAGCTTCAAGAGTCCAAAACATGAACTCCACAATTCCATGGACATGATCTATAATGATATCTCAAAAGCAAACATTGGTCCATAGAGATTGTCGTTCAATTACCAAAACCACACATGAGGGAAAATGCTCTTTCAATCTCCCCCATTTTGGTAATTGATGACAATCTCTTTTGAGAGGGTTTATAATATGGAATTTAACGAACAATAATGGTTGCACTAACATCAAATACTACAAAGGTATGTGATGTTAGTCCATCCACATATATAGAGGTCGGCTTCGTTGGTCTTCATCGACAACGTTTGTGCGGGAACGTAATCCCGCTTTCGGTCTACAAGGGTATGTATTCCGATCTCCGTCCGTACTACTATATTTGCATAGAATAGATCTTGGCATACTTTTAGGATATCGTTGGTAGGAATTTTTTTGTTTTCTGCACACGATCCCCTTCAGCTTTTCGGTCTATAAGGGTATGTATTCTAATCTCAGTTGTACTTTTATATCTGCATAGTATCGATCTTGGCTAGTTTAAGGATATAGTTGCTAGAAAATGTTTTGTTTTCTGCACACGATCCCCTTCAGTTGTATCAGAGCCAATCTATCATAGATATAGTTGTACGCTGTTAGAACCCGTGTTCTGCACGGGGACACCGTTCCTGTTATTTGCTACCCTCTAGAATGCACTTGTGATTCCAGCGGCATCGAGTTGATGAAGCGGTCCGGACCGACTTTACGCGTACGCTTACGCGAGACTGGTTCCACTACTGACATACGGCTTGTACCGTATCTGTGGCTGGTGGGTGTCTGTCTCTCTCTCTTTAGTTGGTCTTGCATTTTCAATGGAGGACCCGAAAGGGATGCTTAAACATGCAATTATTGGATCATTGTTGTGGTCATAAGTTCGTAGGTAAGAAGCGGTTCTTTTTACCAAAGCCCCAACCACGTAAAATATGCAAAAGATAAAGTAGAAGCGTCTAACTTTATTTTGCAGGGGCAATGTGATATGTTCAAGGTAGGTTTATTAAAATTGTTTATGAACTACGGGCGCCAAGAAGACCATGGCGCAATGGACTATATCACATCGCATTACATTTGATGTTGAGTGCATCTTATATTGTGTGATTATATATTAGTATATATTGGTTACACGGTGGTAGTTATATATAAGATGATCCCTTCAAAAATACCACTTGTGTTCTTCCTCCAACGAGCACCACCAAGAAAGTTCTACGTTATGAGGCAGGCCGTGACGATTGGGTGTCAGACATATCGTCGTTCGCATACAGTGGGTGTAAGCCATGTTGCACAAGCGTTACGTGGAGGTTATTGTGGCGAGCCTAGCATATGAAGATATGGTCTCGGAACACGGAGGCCGAAAGTTCGAGCATGAGTCACAGAGTTGTTGTGATCAACAATTCGTTGTCTACCCTTGAAGTTGTGTTGCCGGCTCTGACGATGAGGGGTTGTGCAATGGATGGGGGTCGTGTAATCGCTGAAACAACCAGGAGGGATGTTCGTTTGAGTGGGAGTTCTGATAGTTATTTTCTAAAATACTATAACTCATATTATTATGAACAAAATCTTATGTTGTTGCAAAATCCATTGTAAATGTCTCACCACTCGTTTAACCTAGGTCTGTTCTTTGAGAAAGAAAAGCTTAAGACCAATGGGTCTAACTTCATGGCCTGGTTCCGCAACCTGAGGATCCTCCTCCCTCCCCATAGGGTGGCTTACGTCATTGAAGCCGCCATAGGAGACCCTCCCGCAGATAACGCCTCTGATGATGAGAAGAAGGTCTTTCAGACCAAATCAGAGGATTCCACCTTTGTCCTGAGTGGCATGCTCTTCGCTATGGAAGCCGACCTACAGAAGCGTTTTGAGAAGATGAGTGGCTTCGAGATAATTTCAGATCTCAAGGTTGTCTTTGCGCCGCAGGCTAAGGCTGAGAGATATGAAACTTCTGAGCTTTTCTTCTCGGCCAAGATGGAGGGGCATAGCAGTGTGAGCGAGCACGTGGTCAACATGTCTGGCTACGTTTAACGCCTGAATGCTATGGAATGCAAGATTTTCGATGAACTGGGGATTGATAGGGTGCTGGAATCGTTGCCCCGTAGCTATAAAGGCTTCGTCATGAACTACAACATGCATGACATGGCTAAGTCCTTGGGTGTAGTGTTCGTGATGCTCAAGACTGCTGAGGTGGAAATCAAGAAGGAGCACACGCTCTTGATGGTTAACAAGACCGTCGATTTCAAGAAATCCGGTGGCAAGGGAAAGAAGAGCTGGAAGTCTAGGAGGGAGGTCAAATTGGTTGCCAAGACCAAGACTCCCAAATCTGGTCCCAAACCTAGCGTGGAATGCTTCTACTGCAAGGGAAAAGGTCACTTGAAGCGCAACTGCCCCAAGTACCTGGAGGACAAGAAAGCTGGCAAGATAGTCGACAAAGAGCAAGGTATATTCGATATACATGTTATAGATGTGTACCTTACATCCGCCCGTAGCAACACTTGGGTATTTGATACTGGTTCTGTTGCTCATATTAGAAGTTGCGGAATAAGAGGCGTATGGCTAAGGACGAGGTGACGATGCGCGTCGGAAACGGATCGAGAGTCGACGTGGTGGCTGTCGACACACTCCCTCTACATCTACCATCGGGATTAGTTTTGGTTTTAAATAAGTGTTATTTTGTATTGTCCTTGAGTGTAAACATTATCAGTGGGTCTTGCTTGTTACAAGACGGTTATTCATTTAAATCAGTATCAAGTGGTTGTGCTATTTAAATGAATGATATCTTTTATGTTGATGCCCCCGAGAGTAATGGTTTATGCTTGTTGAATCTCGATCGTAGTACTCACATCCATAACATAGATGCTAAGAGGATTAAGTGTAGTGATGATACCGCCATGTATATGTGGCATTGCCGTCTTGGTCATATTGGTGTAAAGCGCATGAAGAAACTCCATGCAGATGGACTTTTAGACTCGTTGGATTTTGGATCACTCGATACGTGCGAACCATGCCTTATGGGCAAAATGACCAAGACACTGTTCAAAGGTTTCGTTGAACAGGCATCGAACTTGTTGGGAGTCATACATACAGATGTGTGTAGACCAATGAGCGTGTCGACACGCAATGGTTATCGTTACTTCGTCAACTTCACCGACGACTTGAGTAGATACGGTTATATCTATTTGATGAAATACAAGTTTAAAACATTTGAAAAGTTCAAAGAATTTCAAAGTGAAGTTGAAAATCAACTTAACAAGAAAAACAAGCACCTCCGATCCGATCGTGGTGGCGAATATTTGAGTTTTGAGTGTGGCACACATTTGAAGGCATGTGGCATTGTGCCGCAACTTACGCCTGCCGGAACACCCCAACGTAACGGCGTGTCCGAGCGACGTAATCGTACTCTATTGGATAGCGTCCGGTCTATGATGTCTCTTACCGATTTGCCCGTATCCTTCTGGGTTATGCATTAGAAACAGTCGCATTCATTTTAAATAGGGCTCCATCCAAATCCGTAGAAACGACACCGTATGTGTTATGGTATGGCAAGAAGCCTAAGTTATCGTTTCTGAAGGTCTGGGGTTGTGAGGCGTATGTTAAGAAACTACAGCCCGACAAACTCGAACCGAAGTTAGAGAAAGTCGTCTTTGTAGGATATCCGCGGGAAACCGTAGGATATACCTGAAGGAGATATGCCCTAGAGGCAATTAATAAAGTGTATTCTTTATCATATCTCGTTTGTTCATAATAGGTTTTTGTGTCATGCTAGAACTGTATTAAGCGGAAACATTAATACGGGTGTGATACGTAAACAACCAGGTCCCTAGTAGCCTCTACTAAGACTAGTTTCGTTGCGCGATTGATGATCGAGGTTTCCCGGTCATGGGGCATGGCGCCGGTCGGCAATGGGAGTCATATCGTTGGAGAACAATGTGATGGACATACCCAGATTTGGACGACGTAGTCGTTACGCCTTTGACCGTGAGATCAACTCTTATTGTTATTCCTGGAAGATACTTTGATCGCACCAAACGTCGTATCTTATATAGTATGACAATAACGATGATACTTTTGGGTATCGGAAAGGAGTAGTTGAGACGAGGGGTCAAGAGCGGGATTTGTCAGTCCGCATAGCAGGATAGATACTCTCGGGCCCACTCGGTGAGATCATGTCTAAAGAGCTTGCAAGCATGTGACTAGGTCACGGAGACATGAGATCATGGACGAGTAGAAGATAGCGTTGCCGGTAACGAGGTCGAGATTAGGTATGGAGATATCTATGGAACGACGCTCGGACATGCTAAGTATCGCTATGGCAAAAGGTTTAAGACTTTGCGTTCATGTTTGATAGATGAAAGTCATTCGTTATATCACAGGGATTAATTCATGGGGTCTAGGCCTACGAGTTAGTCATTGATCATAGAGGAGTCTTGGTCAGACCTGTTATTATATCGAACCGCTAGGGTAACACACTTAAGGGGTTTCGACAAGACAACCGGAAAGGAAAGAGATCACCGGGAGCGTCCCGGGAGGGGTCCGATGGAGATCGGGCAGCGCCGAAAGAGTTTTCGGAGTTAGGACAAATTATATATATTATGTTTGATATTAATTAGTGTAATTAATATGCAAATATGATTTTATATATTTATTTTCGAATTTATTTAGGTTGATTTCCCTAAATGGGCCTTCTGGTCGAAAGAAGGCCCAAGAGGGGAGGAATCCCCATGGGAATTCGGTGGGGGCCAGGAGGGGCCGACCCAAGTGGGCCAAGGGCCCACTAGGGGGCCGGCGCACCCTCCCTAGCCGCACAGTGTAACATCCCAACTTTTTGGAATGTTCAAAAATCACTAAAATTTAAAACTTTTCTTTTATTAAAATAAAATATTAAATGCATAAAGAAACCAACTATAAAAGACTTCAAAGTTTAATATTTCAAATGTCGCAGTTTAAAACATTTTATTATCCCATGTATTTCAGAACCTTAAAATACAATTTGATAAATATGGTACAAACTACAATTCATTTTATTTTAAATAAATTAGTTCTCTATAAGTATTTTAATTAAACCACTTAATTACAAGATTATTCAAAAGGTTATATAATTACTAAATGGTTTTCATTCCTTTAACTATGTTCAAAATATAGTTTGGAAATTATAAGCCTATAATGTATAACTTTAAAACTTCATAGAATTTAAATTAATGAATTAGCCAAATAAACATTTCATTGGATTAAATGAATTCCATCTATTTATTTTCAGAACATGAAATGATTAATGGATTTTAAATAAGAATAAAATCAAAGCCAAAATACTTTTCAAAGTTTTTTATAAAGTTTCAAATGCATTATCATATTATAAAATATAATGTTGCGCAAATTATTTTCAATTAAAAAATGAATACATTATATCTTCTCCTTTCCATTTTCATATAGTTGTGTTATATCATTAATAATTATACCAAAGCCAAAAATGAATTTAGAAATTGAAAATGAGTTTAAATAACTTAAATCCAAACATATTGGAATGTGGATATTTTTACAAATTTATTTTAGCCAAAGGAAATTTTAAATGAGAAATAAATTCAAATTTGACTTTAAGTGTCAAATTTGTAATTAAGCAATATTTCAAAATATTAATTTTCAAAAATGTTTAAAACCCACCTACAACTGGTTTAACAGAGAGATAATGATTTTACAAATCTTTAGAATTTAATTTGAGTTGATTTGGAGTTATATTTTTGAAGCTATGTTAAATACAGAAAACAAAAAGAATTGTCAAAAAAAAAAAGAGAATAACCCGAGCCAGTGGGCCAAAGCCCATTTCCTATCTCCCTCGCGCGCAGCTCGTCTCGGCCCAGCAGCGGCCCAGCATCGTCCGCGCCGCGCGCTCTCTCTCTGACGCGCGGGACCCACGCGTCATCCCTCTCCTTCCCAAATCGCAACGAACAGAGCCGAACGGAGTTCGATCCGGATACGATCGTCGCGATTCTTGCAGGGAGTTCTCCTGACGCCCCCCCCTATATAAACCCCGCCGCCGCTGCTCCTTTTTCCTCAAACCCTAAACGGAAGCCGCCACCGGGCTGCTCGAATCTCTCCGTGGCGCTGCCATTGCCGCCGCCGCCCGATTCCTTCTATCCGGCGAGGTGAGCAACCGCCCGAGCTCGGGAACCACCCCAATCCCTTCCCGAGTTCATGCGCATCTTTTTGACCTTGCCATTTGTCCTCTCCTACGCCAGATTGACGAGACCGTGCGCGACAGAGGTACGCCGCCGCCAACGGCAACTCCGGCGAGCGAGTCACGGAGGAGAAGGGCACGCCGAAGCCGTCCGCCTCGCCAATGTCTTCGCCGCAACTTTCTGCACACTCCGGTAACTTCGGATCATCCACGTAGCCTGTAGTTCATCGGAAGCGCTCGATGCCGAGGTGGCGCCGCCGCGGATGCGATCTCCGGCGACGACTCCGGCGACCTAGCGCCGCTCGCTTCTGCCGTGAGATCTCGTCCGTCCGATCGAGATCCAGTGGTCAGGATTAGAAGTTTTAAAACGAACCGGTACAGATAGATTTGATCCATCGGATCTGGATCTAACGATCCAGATTCATCCACTTAACCACGTCAGCGTCGCGTGGCAGCCACGTCACTGCCCAGTCAGCTGCCACGTGGAAAACAATTTCCCTAATTAAATTTAACTGGCAATTTTGCAGAAACACCCCTGTCACTTAGATCTCTCACAACTTTTCAACCACAACTCCAAATTTAATAATTTTTATATATTTGGAAAGCTCTGGATGTGTAGAATAATTTGGATCAGACAAAATTCAAATTGACTTAGTATAAAATATTCAAATTTCAAATGGAGAAATTGAGTATATTTGTAATAACTTTAAATCTATAAATCCAAAAATTGCAAATAAATATGTTTTAGAAACTTTAGAATATTTGTAAATTAATGCCAATGCTATAAAATATTTTCGAGCAATTTTTGAATGATTTCATAGTGGTGTGTTAATTTGAATAGTTTGACTATTTTTGAAATAACTTTTAATAGAAACATTATTTTTGATTAAATTCAATTGCAATAGATTTAATTAAATGCTCCCTGTCTATTAATGTTAATTATAAGATTCTGTTATAAAAATTTAGTCATAGGAAACTGTAATCTTACAATGATTCCTTTTATTTTATTTTCCAAAACTAGGAATTTATTTAAATTGCATTTATAAATTCATGCATATATTTAAAGAAATCACAAAAGTTATTTTTAGGATTCTTGTGATTTAAAATTTGCATTTCAGGCATAGCATATTCTATAGTATATTTTCATAAGGAATACTCCACCCCAATTTCTCTAAGTTAGGATTATTTTCAAACTTAGTATTTTGTGAAAAGTGCTATGCACTAGACACTTAGTAGTTTTCAAGATGGAGCTAGAAGACCATTGAAGGACTTAGCCAAAAACAAGACTTTAGAAGTACCTTCAAGGAGAAGAAACACTTAGAAGAAAATCAAGAAGAAAATCATGAAGGACTTAGAAGAAAACAGACTCTGGAAGCATCCCCAAGATGTCAAGTACTTAGAAGAAAAGTGAGAAGAAATTCAAGAAGACCAACCTTCCCTTTCTATTCTCTAAGTCTTTCTCTCTGTCTTTCTTCTCCTCTGAGATTGCATGAAGACTAAGTAAATCCAAGACCAGCCTCGAGGATACCAGAATCATCAAGTCTGAAGATTCATCAGGACAACCAGGACTTCAATCAAGACATCCTTAAAGAGAATATTACAAGTCTGGAGATGAAGCCTGGAGGACAACTACATCTTTCTTTCTATCCTTTCCCTCTTGCCTAATCTTGTCTTTTAGACTTAAACAAAATTTGATCATGATGTTATCATCTTGAAGTTGTTGGATCCTAGCAGCATAGTGGGATGAAGCGGCCTGGAAACAAACCTTACATGTCCACGTACATGAGACTTGTTCCACAATTTAAGTGGCTGGCCGGGTGTCTGTCTCTCTCACTATAGTGAATGTCCAACTTACAAAGAGATGATAATAATTGTGATCATCTTGAACAAATGACTTAGTATTTTTCTCTAAGTATTTTGCACCTCATGGCTAAGCCATTAGAGTGCTTGTTTCAAGGAGATGTAAAACAAAGTATGTATATCCAACTTAAGACTTTAGTCCTTAGTCCTTTTGACCAACCTATTTGCCTTACCATAACTTAAAAGAATTTCATGGCATGAAAAAGCATTTCTAGCCTTAGGAATATTTTGCACATCATGCATAAACATATTTCCTTAGAAAGTTTTATAAAACTTATTTATGCATCTAGTATGTGTTTGTTGCATTGTGGATTGGTGCTTGCTGTTGATTGTTGTATTGTTGTTTGCTTATATTGTTTAGATTAAACGGAGAGCAAACGTTCGTTGTTGAAAGGAGTTTTTGAACAACGACAACATTCAAAGGCAAGTGGCACACCTCATAAACTTCCTATTTTTATGCATTACTTAGTGTATTTTTATATGCATGTGTTGCTATGCTAAACCTGTAGAATCCCTTATTCCTGTGTCTAGGTTCCTATGCAATACTTAGTAGAATTATTGATGCTATGCAAATGTTGTTTTGTGAAAATCTAAATTCTACTAAGTTAAGAATGAAACACCTGGGTGGTAATTGGTCGGATGGTTTATGTTGAGTGGCTACTCGGTCCATTTCTATGGTTCCTAAAGGGTAATGCACACTTGAGAACGGCCACCCAGGAACAGAGGAATCTGAAGAACTCCGAGTGAAGATTGCTTCCAGTGCAGCCATTGCCATATGGGCTCTGGCTTGATCAATTATGTTGCGTGGACTCTCTCCGGCTTGACAAGCAGATGTAGGGGATGATAGGTGGAACGGGTCAAGCCAGGTGGGAGGGAAAATGCTTCTGAAAGATCTCGTCTCATTCTCTCCTTTCCTTATCACAAATGGTGTGTAAAGGATACCTTGGGTTGAATGGGTACAATGGTGAAAGTGCACAACCTCTGCAGAGTGTAAAACTAAGTACTTAGCCGTGTCCCCGGTGACGGACAATTTTGAGCAGCTGATCAAGGACGTCAACGGAGGATTCCATCATTCCAATTTCTAAGTTAAAAGTTGATGGGTGAACAAGGGAAGATGAGATTTATGGTTTTCATGCCATACTCGTCGATTTCAAGAAAAGTGTTTTCAAAAGAGTAGGAAAAATTGGCTTTATGCAAATTAGCCTTGAGCTCCACCAGCCAAATATTCATATAGGCTTTAGAGTTATTTCATAAGTGTCCACCATAGTGTCACTTGCCAGACTCCATTTTTAATGGAATCTGACCCACGTTGTTGCAATATTTTTTTCTTATTGCAGATTTGATCAGATGACGAGTGAGGTTTCGTTTAAAGGTTTCGAGTCTACAACCAACATGTTTTCGCCTGTGGCAGCATGAAAGTTATAGAGGCTTACTGCTATTGTATTTCCGCTGTGTACTTTTCAAAGCTAGCTTTATGCTATGCAATTTGTAAAGAATATTTTGTAATTCTGGATCATCGATGTAATAAAATTGACCTTTGTTGTGATATTACATCGTAAACTGTGTGTGCAAATGAATCGAATCCAGGGATTTGCACTATACACAGGTATCTGCCTTATTTTAAGAGCAGGTACGCTACACACAGGCATGTGCGGGTTAGTCCCACATTGCCTGGTTAGCAAGTTGGCTCCCCCCCCCCTGGGAGCCTATATAAGAAGGGGAACCCCTGACCTTTTAATTCACCAATTAATTCCCAATTTCTCTCTCGATCTCGTGGTTCCCTTGTCAGGAGCCGCGCCGAGCAGAGGGTCTCTTCCACCATAGCCCGCTGCCGCGCTGCTGGTTTTCCGGTCCAAGTCTTCCGCTGCTCGTCCTGGACTGGAGCTTCGGAGGCCATCGTCTCCATCGTACGTGTGTGACGCCCTGCGAGGTGCTGCGATAGCGGTACTCGGAGGTATGCTTCCTCTACACGACCTTTGAAGGGGTTACGGTGTAGAAAACAATAATTTTTCTAGCGTACGAAACCCTAATTAGCCAAAATCTATCTATCTAGTACATGTGATAACGGTGGCGGAACGGGTTACATTACCTCCATGTAGACCGATAGCGGGGATTACGCTCCCGCACAAGCGTTGACGATGAAGTCGTACGTAGCCGACCTCGAGGTCGCGGAGAACTTGCCGCGATGATGAAGTCGATGACGCCGGGGTGTCGACGATGATCTGCGTCGACGGGCGTCGGGCGAAAGAAGGTGGGGCGCCGGCACCAGGGGGTGCGCTGGTGGCAGAGAGGGAGGCGGCGCGGCGGCTGCAGGGGCGAGACAACGTCGCCCAGGCTCCTCAAAAAGAGTTACCTCCGAGCACTCACAAACATACGGAGCTTAGCGACAACCCCCGGTCATTCAGATCCAGCTGAAATCGCAGGGGTAGATCTTATCTGGAATCCCGCAGGGCAACGGTGCCCGGCGGTATAGCTTAAGTGGAGAGAGGGGGCAAAACGGGCGGAGAAACAGCTCGGCCGGCCTGCAATACAATTAATTGTATTTTCCAATGAATTAATCCAATTAATATGCCTTGCTATATAAACTAGCTCCCCCATGTGGGACTAAAGGCTGAGAGATATGAGGCTTCTGAGCTTTTCTTCTCGGCCAAGATGGAAGAGCATAGCAGTGTGAGCGAGCATGTAGTCAAGATGTATGGCTACGTTCAACGCCTGAATGCTCTGGAATGCAAGATTCCCGATGAGCTGGCGATTGACAGGGTGTTGCAATCGTTGCCCCCTAGCTACAAAGGCTTCGTCATGAACTACAACATACAGGGCATGGCTAAGTCCCTGGGTGAAGTGTTCGTGATGCTCAAGACTGCTGAGGTAGAGATTAAGAAGGAGCACACGCTGTTGATGGTCAACAAGGCCGTTGATTTTAAGAAATCCGGTGGCAAGGGAAAGCAAAGCTGGAAGTCCAGGAGGGAAGGCAAGTTGAATGACAAGCCCAAGATTAACAGATCTTGTCCCAGAGCTAGCGTGGAGTGCTTCTACTGCAAGGGGAAGGGTCACTGGAAGCACAACTGCCCCAAGTACCTGGAGGATAGGAAGTCTGGCAAGACGGTCGACAAAGAGCAAGGTATATTTGATATACATGTTATAGATGTGTACCTTACATCCGCCCGGAGCAACACGTGGGTATTTGATACTAGTTCTGTTGCTCATATATGTAACTCTCAGGAGGAGTTACGGAATAGACGGCGGCTGGCGAAGGATGAGGTGACGATGCGCGTCGGCAACGGATTGAGAGTCGACATGGTGGCTGTCGGCACGCTCCCTCTGCATCTACCATCGGGATTAGTTTTGGTTTTAAATAAGTGTTATTTTGTGCCATCCTTGAGTGTAAACATTATAAGTGGGTCTTGCCTGTTACAAGATGGTTATTCATTTAAATCAGTGTCAAGCAATTGTGCTATTTATACGAATGATTTCTTTTATGTTGATGCTCCCGAGAATAACGGTTTATTCTTGTTGAATCTCGATCGTAGTACTCACATCCATAACATAGAAGCCAAACGGATTAAGTGTAGTGACGGTACCGCCATGTATTTGTGGCATTGCCGTCTTGGTCATATTGGTGTAAAGCGCATGAAGCAACTCCACTCCGATAGACTTCTGGACTCGTTGGATTTCGGATCCCTCGATACATGTGAACCATGCCTTATGGGCAAAATGACCAAGACACCGTTCAAAGGTTTCGTTGAACGGGCGTCGGATTTGTTGGGGATCATACATACAGATGTGTGTGGACCGATGAGCGTTTCGACACGCAATGGTTATCGTTACTTCGTCACCTTCACTGATGACTTGAGTAGATACGGTTATATCTATTTGATGAAACACAAGTCTGAGACTTTTGAAAAGTTCAAAGAATTCCAAAGTGAAGTTGAGAATCAGCTTAATAGGAAAATCAAGCACCTCCGATCCGATCACGATGGAGAGTACTTGAGTTTTGAGTTTGGCACACATCTGAAGAGTTGTGGCATAGTACCCCAACTTACGCCGGCCGGAACACCGCAGCGTAACGGCGTGTCCGAGCGACGTAATCGTACTCTAAATGGATAGTGTTTGATCTATGATGTCTCTTACCGATTTGCCAGTGTCCTTCCGGGGTTATGCGTTAGAAACAGCCGCATTCATTTTAAATAGGGCTCCATCCAAATCCGTTGAAACGACACCGTATGAATTATGGTATGGCCAAAAGCCTAAGTTATCGTTTCTGAAACTTTGGGGTTGTGAGGCGTACGTTAAGAAAATACAGCCCGATAAACTCGAACCGAAGTCGAAGAAAGTCGTCTTTGTAGGATATCCGCGGGAAACCGCTGGGTACACCTTCTACAACCAAGCTGAGGGCAAAACTTTTGTCGCGAAGACCGGTACCTTTCTAGGGAAGTAGTTTCTCGCGAAAGGAGTTAGTGGGAGGAAGGTAGACCTCGATGATATCGTTGATCCTGAACTCGAGATTCCGAGTGGCGCAACGGAAGAAATTCCGGAAACGTCCTCCGTGGAAGGAGTGGGAGAAACTGTCGAGGAAGGTATTCTACCTCGTAGGTCTGGTAGATCTCGGATCGCACATGAATGGTATGGCAACATGGTTTGCACCGTCATGTTAGTTGAACAAGACGAACCTACGAACTACAAGGAGGCAATGGCGAGTCTAGAGTCCGAGAAATGGCTTGAAGCCATGAAATCCGAAATAGGATCCATGTATGAAAACAAAGTGTGGACTTTGATGGATATTTCTGAAGGGCGCAACGCCGTCGAGAATAAATGGATCTTTAAGAAGAAGACTGATGTTGATGGTAATGTGACCGTCTATAAAGCTCGGCTTGTCGCAACGGGTTTCCGACAAGTTCATGGAATTGACTACGATGAAACTTTTTCACCGGTAGCGATGCTTAAGTCTATTCGGATTTTGTTAGCAGTAGCTGCCTATTATGATTATGAAATCTGGCAGATGGACGTCAAAACAGCCTTCCTAAATGGAAACATTGAGGAAGAGTTGTACATGGTACAGCCGGAAGGTTTTGTCGATCCAGGAAATGCTAACAAGGTGTGCAAGCTTCAGCGACCCATCTATGGATTGAAGCAGACATCTCGGAGCTGGAATCTTCGCTTTGATGAGGTAATCAAAGGTTTTGGAATTATCCAAAATTTGGAAGAGACCTGCATTTACAAGAAAATGAGCGGGAGCTCGGTTGTGTTCTTAGCACTATATGTAGACGACATATTGCTGATTGGGAATGATGTGGAACTTCTGAATAGCGTGAAGGAATATTTAAACAGTAAATTTTTCTTGAACGACTTAGGAGAAGCTGCGTATGTCTTAGGCATAAAAATCTATCGTGATAGATCAAGGCGCCTATTAGCACTGAGTCAGAGTACTTACCTTGATAAAATACTGAAGCGTTTCGGTATGGAGAAGGCAAAGAAGGGTTCTCTGTCAGTTATCAAGAATAAGATATTGCGGAAGGCGCAGTGTCCGGTGACGGAACTGGATAAGGCCGATATGACCAAACATCCTTATGCTTCGGCCATAGGATCGATCATGTATGCAATGTTGAGTACTAGACCGGATGTGGCATTAGCTCTAAGTTTGACAAGCCGGTTCCAGAGTTATCCTGGAATGCCGCATTGGATAGCTGTTAAGAGAATTCTTAAGTATCTCAATAAGACAAAGGAAATGTTCCTTGTGTATGGTGGCTGCGATGAAGAACTTGGCGTAACGGGTTACGTAGATGCAAGTTTCTGCTCAGACCCCGATGACTCTAAGTCACTGACAGGTTATGTGTTCTAGGTGAATGGAGGCGCCGTGTGCTGGAGAAGTGGGAAGCAACCCATAGTCGCACAATCTACAATGGAGTCGGAGTATATCGCTGCTTGCGAAGCCGCGAATGAAGCTGTGTGGCTAAGGAAGTTCGTCATCGAACTTGGAGTGTTCTCGAGCGTGCAAGACCCCGTGATCATCTTCTGCGACAATACGGGTGCCATTGCTAACGCCAAGAAGCCAAGGTCTCACTCCACTGCCAAACACATTCTCCGACGCTTACATGTGATACGTCAGTACGTACAAGGAGGCGATGTGAACATTTGCAAAGTGCATACGGATCTGAATGTGGCAGATCCGCTGACGAAGCCTCTCCCGCTTGATAAGCATGAAAAGCACCAGTTAGCTATGGGTGTTAAGCTTTTACCAAGTTGTAATTTAGATTAATTTGTACACTAGTGCAAGTGGGAGACTGAAGGAGATATGCCCTAGAGGCAATTAATAAAGTGTATTCTTTATCATATCTCGTTTGTTCATAATAGGTTTTTGTGTCATGCTAGAACTGTATTAAGCGGAAACATTAATACGGGTGTGATACGTAAACAACCAGGTCCCTAGTAGCCTTTACTAAGACTAGTTTCGTTGCGCGATTGATGATCGAGGTTTCCCGGTCATGGGGCATGGCGCCAGTCGGTAATGGGAGTCATATTGTTGGAGAACAATGTGATGGACATACCCAGATTTGGAGGACGTAGTCGTTACGCTTTTGACTGTGAGATCAACTCTTATTGTTATTCCTGAAAGATACTTTGATCGCACCAAACGTCGTATCTTATATAGTATGACAATAACGGTGATACTTTTGGGTATCGGAAAGGAGTAGTTGAGACGAGGGGTCAAGAGCGGGATTTGCCAGTCCGCATAGCAGGATAGATACTCTCGGGCCCACTCGGTGAGATCATGTCTAAAGAGCTTGCAAGCATGTGACTAGGTCACGGAGACATGAGATCATGGACAAGTAGAAGATAGCGTTGTCGGTAACGAGGTCGAGATTAGGTATGGAGATATCTATGGAACGACGCTCGGACATGCTAAGTATCGCTATGGCAAAAGGTTTAAGACTTTGCGTTCAGGTTTGATAGATGAAAGTCATTCGTTATATCACAGGGATTAATTCATGG
The DNA here is from genome assembly GCA_026929855.1 of Poa annua. Lineage (NCBI taxonomy): Eukaryota > Viridiplantae > Streptophyta > Magnoliopsida > Poales > Poaceae > Poa > Poa annua. The sequence goes on from CM049429.1 coordinate 78,589,918, forward strand.
GGTCCAGGCCTACGAGTTAGTCGTTGATCATAGAGGAGTCTTGGTCATACCTGTTATTATATCGAACCGCTAGGGTAACACACTTAAGGGGTTTCGACAAGACAACCGGAAAGGAAACGTCCCGGGAGGGGTCCGATGGAGATCGGGCAGCGCCGAAAGAGTTTTCGGGGCTAGGAAAAATTATATATATTATGTTTGATATTAATTAGTGTAATTAATATGCAAATATGATTTTATATATTTATTTCGAATTTATTTAGGCTGATTTCCCTAAATGGGCCTTCTGGTCGAAAGAAGGCCCAAGAGGGGAGGAATCCCCTTGGGAATTTGGTGGGGGCCAGGAGGGGCCGACCCAAGTGGGCCAAGGGCCCACTAGGGGGCCGGCGCACCCTCCCTAGCCGCACCAGGCATGTGGGGGTTAGTCCCACATTGCCTGGTTAGCAAGTTGGCTCCCCCCTGGGAGTCTTTATAAGAAGGGGCACCCCTGCCATTTTAATTCACCAATTAATTCCCAATTTCTCTCTCGATCTCGTGGTTCCCTTGTCAGGAGCCGCGCCGAGCAGAGGAGGGGGTCTCTTCCACCATAGCCCGCTGCCGCGCTGCTGGTGTTCCGGTCCAAGTCTTCCGCTGCTCGTCCTGGACTGGAGCTTCGGAGGCCGTCGTCTCCACCGTACGTGTGTGACGCCCTGCGAGGTGCTGCGATAGCGGTACTCGGAGGTCTGCTTCCTCTACACGACCTTGAGGTCGGCTTCGTCGGTCTTCATCGACAATGTTTGTGCGGGAACGTAATCCCCGCTTTCGGTCTACAAGGGTACGTATTCCGATCTCCGTTCGTACTACTATATCTGCATAGAATAGATCTTGGCATGCTTTTAGGATATCGTTGGTAGGAAATTTATTGTTTTCTGCACACGATCCCCTTCAATACCTTCTACAACCAAGCTGAGGGCAAAACGTTTGTCGCGAAGACCGGTACCTTTCTTGAGAAGGAGTTTCTCCCGAAAGGAGTAAGCGGGAGGAAGGTAGACCTCGACGAGATCGTTGATCCTGAACTGGAAATTCCGAGTGACGCAACGGAAGCTATTCCGGAAACGTCGTCCACAGATGGAGTGGGAGAAACCGTCGAGAAAAGTATTCTACCGCGTAGGTCTGGTAGATCTCGTATCGCACCAGAATGGTATGGCAACCTAGTTTGCACTGTCATGTTAATTGCACAGGACAAACCTACGAACTACAAGGAGGCAATGATGAGTCTAGAGTCCGAGAAATGGCTAGAAGCCATGAAATCTGAAATAAGATCCATGTATGAAGACAATGTGTGGACTTTGAGGGAGATTTCCGAAGGGCGCAAGGCCGTCGAGAATAAATGGATCTTTAAGAAGAAGACTGATGCTGACGGAAATGTGACCGTCTATAAAGCTCGACTTGTCGCCAAAGGTTTCCGACAAGTTCATGGGATTGACTATGATGAAACTTTTTCACCGGTAGCAACGCTAAAGTCTATTCGGATTTTGTTAACAGTTGCTGCATGTTACGATTATGAAATATGGCAGATGGATGTCAAAACAGCCTTCCTAAATGGTAACATTGAGGAAGAGTTGTACATGGTACAACCGGAAGCAAGCATTTACACCGCTCCATCTATGGATGTCAAAACATCCAGAAAATGCTAACAAGGTATGCAAGTTTCAGCGCTCCATCTATGGATTAAAGCAAGCATCTCGGAGCTGGAATCTTCGTTTTGATGAGGTGATCAAATGTTTTGGATTTGTCCAAAATTTGAAAGAGACCTGCATTTACAAGAAAATGAGTGGGAGATCGGTTGTGTTCTTAGCACTATATGTAGATGATATATTGCTGATTGGGAATGATGTGAAACTTCTAAATAGCATGAAGAATTATTTAAACAGTAAATTTTCCATGAAGGACTTAGCAGAAGCTGCATACATTTTAGTCATTAAAATCTATCGTGATAGATCAAGACGTCTATTAGCGTTGAGTCAGAGTACTTATCTTGATAAGATACTAAAGCGTTTTGGTATGGTGACGACAAAGAAGGGTTCTCTTCCTGTTATAAGAATAAAACATTGCGAAATCCGGTAACGGAACAGGGTAAGGCCGAAATGACTAAACATCCTTATTCTTCGGCCATAAGATCGATTATGTATGCAATGTTGAGTACTCGACCTGATGTAGCGTTGGATCTTAGTTTGACGAGCCGTTTCCATAGTAATCCAGGAATGGAACATTGGATTGTTGTTAACAGGTTATTGTGATGAAGTATCTCAAGAAGACAAAGGAAACGTTCCTTGTCTATGGTTGTTGTGATGAAGAACTTGGCGTAACAGGTTACGTTGATCCAAGTTTCTGCTCATACCCCGATGACTCTAAGTCACAGACAGGTTATGTGTTCAAGGTGAATGGAGACGCCGTGTGCTGGAGAAGTGGGAAGCAACCCATCGTCGCGCAATCTACAATGGAGTCGGAGTACATTGCTGCTTGCGAAGCCGCGAATGAAGCTGTGTGGCTAAGGAAGTTCATCATTGAATTTGGAGTGTTTCCAGGCGCGCAAGACCCCGTGATTCTCTTCTGTGACAACACAGGTGAAGGGGTTACGGTGCAGAAAACAATAATTTTCTAGCGTACGAAACCCTAACTAGACAGGATCTATCTATCTAGTACATGCGATAACAGTGGCGGAACGGGTTACATTACCTCCATGTAGACCGATAGCGGGGATTACGCTCCCGCACAAGCGTTGACGATGAAGTCGTACGTAGCCGACCTCGAGGTCGCGAAGAACTTGCCGCGATGTCGAAGTCGATGACGCCGGAGTGTCGACGATGATCTGCGTCGACGGGCGTCGGGCGGAAGAAGGCAGAGCGCCAACACCGGGGCTGGTGCGCCGGCAGCAGAGGGGAGGGAGGCGCGGCGGCTGCAGGGGCGAGACGACGTCGCCCAGGCTACTCAAAAGGAGTTGCCTCCGAGCACTCACAAACATACGGAGCTTAGCGACAACCCCCGGTCATTCAGATCCAGCTGAAATCGCAGGAATAGATCTTATCTGGAATCCCGTAGAGCAACGGCGCTCTGCGGTATAGCTTGGGTGGAGAGAGATCCCCCCTTCCTCAGCTTGGCGCGGCTCTAACTTGGGAACCACGAGATCGAGAGAGAAATCGGGAATTAATTGTATTTTCCAATGAATTAATCCAATTAATATGCCTTGCTATATAAAGGGGGAAGGGGGTGTGCAAACCCCTTGGCTCCCCCATGTGGGACTAAACAAAGGAGGAGGTGGGTGGTGCGCCCCCACCATGGGCTGCCCGAACCCCCCATGGGGCCCACCCCCTTGCTTGGTGTGGCTCCCCCCTCTTGGGCCCTCTTAGGGCCCATGTAGGTGGGAGCCCCATTTTTCCTTTATTTAATTAATATTAAATTAATATAAAAATCCCATTAATTCATAATTAATATATTTATACATAATTCAATATCCCGTGACTCCGAAAACTCTTTCGGACCAACCGAACAACTTTCGGACATTCCTGGAACCATTCCATACCTTCCCGGAACTCCTTCCGGACCACCGGAACTCTTTCCGGGTCATTTCTCTCTCTCCAACACAATCCTATAATATTCCAGAACCTATCTCCTAGCGTCGCTAAGACCTTAAGTTTGTTACGCTACGGTTCGAGAACACTCCAGACATGGTCGAGACACTCCGCTCACCAATGATCGTTAGGGATACCTGGAAATATATGACGACCCCTGTGCATTCCACGAATATCGTCGTTGAACCATAAATATGATATTCATTCCCTTTGTCTCTGCGATACTACCTTGTCCGAGATATGATCGTAGACACACCGATGTCTTTGTTGTATCTCGTTACCGACGAAGGTTATTAACTCGTCTGCGATATTACATCTCCATGACCTAGTCATAAACTGCGAAGCTATATAGATGCAATATCACCGAGTGGGCCCAGAGTATCTTTCCATTACAAGAATGAACAAATCCCTCTCTTGATCCTTACGTCATGATGCTCTTTCGGAATACCCAAGATGGACACCGTTATTGTCATGCTATATAAGACACAACGTTTGATGCTCTCAAAGCACCCCTACGAAGCATTAATAAGTACGGTCTCACGGTCTAAGGAATAAGCTATCATATTCTTATCTATTGCAAATGACAAACATCGTAATACGATCTTATTGCAATACTTTGCGTATGTCCACCACCTTATTCAACTAACAAGATGACCCCATTGTCAACCGACGTCATTGTCCTTGATCGGGAATCTCGATCAACTGTTGCCCAATGGACTAGCTCATATAGAGGCTTGCTAGGGACCTGGTTGTCTATGTATCACACGTGTATTAATAATTCCGATTAATACAGTTATAGCATAATACACAAACCTATTATAAACTTATGAGATAATGCAATAAATACCACTTATTTATTTGCCTCTAGGGAATATCTCCTTCAGTCTCCCACTTGCACTAGAGTACAAATAAACCAGCTGCATTTTACTTTATCAAAATCCCTTATCACATAAGAATCATTCGATGATGCTTGCTTGTAGAAGAGTGTTACTCTGACAATCTGCACAACACACGATTTGTGCAAACTTTTGCGATTCACTGATATCAACTAGCTTGATATCACCATGTTGTCCAACAACATATATGCAAATACCGTAACTAAGTGAGACTTCTCTTTCCCAGCGCTTACTCTGATTATACTAACCAGATAACTGCCCTGAAAAACACACTCAGCCATGCAGAGCCCCTTGTAACAATTACAAACTCGCGATATCTACATACTTTCACACCAATGTAGAAAACTTGACATTCAAATGTCAATCCCTTAACTAACGCACTTCTACTTCCAGTAAATTTCAAATTTACTTTCATAACTGCTCTTATTCCAAGAACATCGGTTATATTTCATCGAGCAGATAATATGGTTTTTGTATGATGTCTAATATTACATAATAGACCTACATGTCATACAACCATTACTTTCATGCATCATTACTCTTAATGATCAATTGGATTTCAAAGGACCATCCTTTTGATTCTAATCTGACTCCTCAGATATAATCCAAAACAACTTGACTAACTATTTTAAAATTCCCGTTCTATTTCAAAATAGACACTGACTTTCAAATAGTTTCACAACTTCATCCTTCTTATCTATTCTACTGGTACAATTTCACATTGTGTCATTTATACAAGATGAATTCGGCTCCCACTCAAATTATGTCTCCACATATTTGAGAACACACGCTCCCACTCAAAAAAACGTGTCATCTACATATTTGAGTTCCTGAGCTCCCACTCAAAAATATGTTCTTCACATATTTCACCTGAGTGAACTAACTATGACTCCCACTTAAATCGACATTTTGGTCAAACCAAAATCATTGATCTGCTATCAATTCGAATTTAATACAAACTACAGTATTACATTAATACAAATCTCTCAGACTTCAAGCATGTCTACATAAATGTAGTCAACAAATTTGATCTTGTCCAAGACACATTTCTTGACAAGACATGCTACCGCGTCTTTCTTATAGTCACATTTCTCATATAACACCTTATAAGACGATTAAACAATCTTATTCCTCTAATCAGAATTGCAGCAACAATTACTCTCTTAATCCTTTCAAATGCAACTTTGGATTTCCAGGCTCAAAAAGCCTTTGTTCGTATTCCGATATTTTCTCAACTTTCTTTGAATTCGTATAGTGCACCTTGATCTGTCAACAAGATCCGAAACACTTAATACAGTGTTGTGACCTGACAGCAATATTAAACATAACAGCACTTTATTTAGAAGTTTCTTTCATGAAAATATTATGATCTTTATGAAGAGGATTGCAAGCAGAAAACAATTTTCTAGTCTCCCTCACTCTTAATCACTAAACTTTCATTAGCAGACATATACTCTTTGGAACACCTTCCAACATAAGTCTGACACTTTATTCCAAACTTTTAATTCCAATCCGTAAACCATAATTCGAAAAATCATATTTTCCTCGGAATTACATAGACAACAAACTAAGTTTTGTTTCTATTTGGTTTTGGAATATACTCTCATCCAATGCGAGCAATCTACAAAGAACCACTCATGTATATTCCGAATTATCGCATAATCATATACATGTCGACACTACTATCGATCCTACGAATTCTCGTTGAGAAAATATCTATTTTCAAAAGTGGACATCGACTATAATGTTTCGAACATATTAGGAGATTCTAAGACTGATTCTGACAGACCACACTTTATTAAAAAATAGAGCATGATTATAACTCCCCACATATCACCATATATGACATTATAATATTGTGAAATGAATTTCCACAAGTCTTTTGTGTTGAAACCATAATTCAAAAATATTGTCCTTTGATCGAATTTTGTGAATACAATATTCACTAATCTTTCTTCTGAAAAACCCCATTTGATCTATTATCAAATTAATTTCAGACTCCATAATTTATCGGGAAAATACTCCTATTTACCAAAATCATGGAAGAATCCGGATCATGCAATAACACCATTGATTAATCATTTAAAAATGACTCTCAATCAATTTCCTCTAGTATTGCAACTTCAATACTGCATTTCAAACTTAATCAATTTTGGCACTTGAAATACTGAAATGGACCAAAATTATCCATTATTTCTTTCATTGCCTTTATGACTAAATTCGATGGTGTTTGTTCTTTGGACACATAATTTCATCATTCCCGCTATTATAAATGTATATCATACGCATAATGTAATTGAGATGTGATGCAAATTACTCATAACATGAAACAACTGCTTTGTTTCATAACATAAAACAACTGATTTGTTCTATATGAATAATTGTGTCTTGCAACATTCAAGACACCAAACTAGATCACACTCTCACTATTACAAAATGTCTTATCAAAAATTATTGATGATAACTAATATGATATCTCGAGGGCGTGAGCACTACTGGCCATGAACTTGCCATCACTCGTGCACTGTCACGTCACCCTTCGCCACATACTCGTGATAATCAGGGACTGTTTCACAAACAGAACAATTATCAAACACTTTTCATCAAGTATGAGAAGAATACATTTATATCTTCGTATATCAAATATACCCATAGCGTCGAAGAACTCTTCTTCGATGAATCAACTTTTAGAGATTTGAACGTGTTCACGAACGTGAAGAAGCTCACTGTGTCTCTATAGCATATTCACGCACATGCTATTCACAACTAGGAGGTAAAGCACAATCTCTATTGCACTGGAGTTTGCTATCTAGAAATCATAGATATTCGTAAGCCTGAAGTAGATGTCACACAACTTCTTCAACTGAGTCTCCAGACAGGTATGCTCCCCATGTGAATGGTCCGGAACTTTCTAAGCTGTCTGAACTGCTCAAGACTCAATTCATCTTTGAAGTGACCTCTGATCGCATCAATCACCACATATGGCTCCATGTGTTGAAACAACTTTCAACTCAGGTGCTAGGCATACGCTCATGACGATCGTCACTTCCATGAACATGTCATGATGCTTACGGAACTCATCATCTTCCTCCTTGCTATCCGAATCATCTGGTCTAACTTCTAACTAATGTTCTAGGACATATAGGATGTTTGTTGTGTTTGGAGAATGTTTTAAAAACCCTTGTACCATCTGATGAAGTTGGACCGTCGGCTTCCAAGGTAGAATCCGAGCTCTTGAAGAAGTAACCGAAGCGTAGTTCCGTAGTCTCCAGATGTGATCGCAAAAGAGGTAAGATAAGTTTATAATATATAGGTGAGTTTTAGTTCTATAATCTCATTATCAAAAACACACCACACCAAGATTATTATCCCTAAAAATAATAATGGCGATTACACGACCCTCATCCACCACACTACCCCCGATCATCACGGCCGGCAGCACAGCTTCAAAGGTGGACATAACATGTCGATCACAACAACTCTGTGACTCGTGCTCGATCTTTCGATCTTCCCGTGTTCCGAGGCCATACCTCTGAGTATGCTAGGCTCGCCAATCAAACCTCGAAGACCCTGCGCGTGCAACATGGCTTACACCCACTGTATGCGAACGACGAGATGTGTGACACCCGATCATCACGGCCTGCCTCATAACGTAGAACTTTCTTGGTGGTGCGCAACGAGGGAGAACACAATTTTGGTATTTGTTAGGGATCATCCTATTTATGATGCTACCGTTGTATATCTAGCATATAAGCAATCAATAGGATGCACACACAACAGCACACAATAATGATGCAATGAAGTGCGATGTGACATGGCCGATGCGCCTGGACCTTCATGGCGCCATGTGCCTGGCCCCCGGCGCCCCGGCATGGCTCCGAGTCTACAGAGCCCTCCATTGCCTCCGACAGTACGAGTAATGTCAAAACTTACCGTAACCATGTCACATGAAATAACGCCTCTACAAAACAAAGTTAGACGCCTCTAGCTTTATTTAGTTTTGCAATTTTTACGTGGCATATAGGCTTATTCGTAAGAGAATCGCTTCCCTACCTACGAACTTTGTACCACAACGTCGATCGTATAATTGCATGTTTAAGCATCCCTTTCGGGCCCTCCATTGAAAATGCTTTGCCGACTAGAGAGAGAGAAACAGACACCCGCCAGCCACAGATACGGTGCAAGCCGTATGTCAGTAGTGGAACCAGTCTCGCGTAAGCGTACGCGTAAAGTCGGTCTGGGCCGCTTCATCAACTCAATACCGAAGGCATCGCAAGTGCACGCTAGAGGGTAGCAAATATAAGAAAGACGCCCTCATTCAACATGAGTTCTAACCGTACCAGCAGTACTACGCATAGATCGGCTCTGATACCACTGAAGGGGTTACGGTGCAGAAAACAATAATTTTCTAGCGTACGAAACCCTAACTAGCCAGGATCTATCTATCTAGTACATGCGATAACGGTGGCGGAACGGGTTACATTACCTCCATGTAGACCGATAGCGGGGATTACGCTCCCGCACAAGCGTTGACGATGAAGTCGTACGTAGACGACCTCGAGGTCGCGAAGAACTTGCTGCGATGTCGAAGTCGATGACGCCGGAGTGTCGACGATGATCTGCGTCGACGGGCGTCGGGCGGAAGAAGGCAGAGCGCCAGCACCGGGGCTAGTGCGCCGGCAGCAGAGGGGAGGGAGGCGCGGCGGCTGCAGGGGCGAGACGACGTCGCCCAGGCTACTCAAAAGGAGTTGCCTCCGAGCACTCACAAACATACGGAGCTTAGCGACAACCCCCGGTCATTCAGATCCAGCTGAAATCGCAGGAGTAGATCTTATCTGGAATCCCGTAGAGCAACGGCGCTCTACGGTATAGCTTGGGTAGAGAGAGATCCCCCCTTCCTCAGCTCGGCGCGGCTCCAACTTGGGAACCACGAGATCGAGAGAGAAATCGGGAATTAATTGTATTTTCCAATGAATTAATCCAATTAATATGCCTTTCCATATAAACGGGGAAGGGGAGTGCAAACCCCTTGGCTCCCCCATGTGGGAGTAAACAAAGGAGGAGGGGGGTGGTGCGCCCCCACCATGGGCTGCCCGAACCCCCCATGGGGCCCACCCCCTTGCTTGGTGTGGCTCCCCCCTCTTGGGCCCTCTTAGGGCCCATGTAGGTGGGAGCCCCCTTTTTCCTTTATTTAATTAATATTAAATTAATATAAAAATCCCATTAATTCATAATTAATATATTTATATATAATTCAATATCTCGTGACTCCGAAAACTCTTTCGGACCACCCGAACAACTTTCGGACATTCCTGGAACCATTCCATACCTTCCCGGAACTCCTTCCGGACCACCGGAACTCTTTCCGGATCATTTCTCTCTCCAACACAATCCTATAATATTCCAGAACCTATCTCCTAGCGTCGCTAAGACCTTAAGTTTGTTACGCTACGGTTCGAGAACACTCCAGACATGGTCGAGACACTCCGCTCACCAATGATCGTCAGGGATACCTGGAAATATATGACGACCCCTATGCATTCCACGAATATCGTCGTTGAACCATAAATATGATATTCATTCCCTTTGTCTCTGCGATACTACCTTGTCCGAGATATGATCGTAGACACACCGATGTCTTTGTTGTATCTCGTTACCGACGAAGGTTATTAACTCGTCTGCGATATTACATCTCCATGACCTAGTCATAAGCTGCGCAGCTATATAGATGCAATATCACCGAGTGGGCCCAGAGTATCTTTCCATTACAAGAATGAACAAATCCCGCTCTTGATCCTTACGTCTTGATGCTCTTCGGAATACCCAAGATGGACACCGTTATTGTCATGCTATATAAGACACAACGTTTGATGCTCTCAAAGCACCCCTACGAAGCATTAATAAGTACGGCCTCACGGTCTAAGGAATAAGCTATCATATTCTTATCTATTGCAAATGACAAACATCGTAATACGATCTTATTGCAATACTTTGCGTATGTCCACCACCTTATTCAACTAACAAGATGACCCCATTGTCAACCGACGTCATTGTCCTTGATCGGGAATCTCGATCAACTGTTGCCCAATGGACTAGCTCATATAGAGGCTTGCTAGGGACCTGGTTGTCTATGTATCACACGTGTATTAATAATTCCGATTAATACAGTTATAGCATAATACACAAACCTATTATAAACTTATGAGATAATGCAATAAATACCACTTATTTATTTGGCTCTAGGGCATATCTCTTTCAACAGGTGCTATTGCTAACGCGAAGGAACCAAGGTCTCACTCCACCGCCAAACATATTCTCCGACGCTTTCATGTGATACGACAGTACGTACAAGGAGGCGATGTGAAGATTTGCAAAGTGCATACGGATCTGAATGTGGCAGATCCCCTGACGAAGTCTCTTCCGCTTGACAAGCATGAAAAACACCAAGAAGCTATGGGTGTTAAGTTTTATCGAGTTGTAATCTAGATTAATTTTTACTCTAGTGCAAGTGGGAGACCGAAGGAGATATGACCTAGAGGCAATTAATAAAGTGTATTTCTTTATCATATCTCGATTGTTCATAATATGTTTTCGTGTCAAGCTATAATTGTATTAAGCGAAAACATTAATACAAGTGTGATACGTAAACAACCAAGTCCCTAGTAGTCTCTACTAAGACTAGTTTTGTTGCGCGGTTGATGATCGAGATTTTTCGATCGTAGGGCATGGCGCCAGTTGGTAATAAAGTCATGTCGTTGGTAGAACGATGTGATGGACATACCCATATTTGTAGGACGTAGTCATTACGCCTTCGACCGTGAGATCAACTCTTATTGTTATCCCTTGAATATACTTTGATCGCACCAAACGTCATATCTTATATAGTATGACAATGATAGGTGATACTTTTGGGTATCGGAAATGGGTAGTTGAGACGAGGGGTCAATAGCGGGATTTGTCAGTCCGTATAGCCGGATCGATACTCTAGGGCCCTCTCGGTGAGATTATGTCTAATGAGCTTGCAAGCATGTGACTAGGTCACGGAGACATGAAATCATAGACGAGTAGAATATAGTGATGTCGGTAACGAGGTCAGCTAGATATGGAGATATCTCGGACACGCTAAGTATCGCCATGACAAAAGGTTTAAGACTTAACGTTCAGTTTTGATAGATGAGAGTCATTTGTTATATCACATGGATTAATTCATGGGGTCCAGGACTACGAGTTAGATATTGATCGGAGAGGAGTCTCGATCATACCTGTTATTATATCGAACCGCTAGGGTAACACACTTAAGGGGTTTTGACAAGACAACCGGAAAGGAAAGAGATCACCGGGAACGTCCCGAGAATGGTCCGATGAAGATCGGGCAGCGAAAAATAGTTTTCGGAGCTAGAATAAATTATACTCCCTGCATTCCAGAATGTAAGAGCTATAGTTTTTTTAGAAACAATCCAAAATATATGGTTTACGATGAGTTTTGGATGAATTTACAGATGAAAAAGTGAGTTTCATTCTTGAACAGAGTGAATTTATGAATTGTTTTCATTTGTTGTCTATTAGGGAGTCCTCTCTTCTAATTTTTTTCTAAAACAAATGAGTCCATAGTATGTCAAATACTCATGTCTTAATATCCGTGCAGAAAACTATAGCTCTTACATTCTGGAACAGAGGGAGTATATAATATGTTTGATACTAATTAGTGTAATTAATGTTTAAATAGGATTTTATATATTTATTTTCGAATTTATTTAGACTGATTTTCCTAAATGGGCCTTCTGGTGAAAAGAAGACCCATGGGGGGAAAATCCCCAAGGGAATTCGGTGGGGGGCAAGGAGGCTGGCCTAGGTGGGCCAAATAGGGCCCACCAAGGCCGGCGCCCTGGCCTAGCCGCACCAAGCATGTGGGGGTTAGTCCCACATTGCTTGGCTGGCAAGTTGGCTCCCTCCTCGGAGCCTATATAAGAAGGGGCACCTCTGGCCTTTTAATTCCCTAACTCTCTCTCGATTTCGTGATTCCCTTTGTTGGAGTTGCGCCGAGTAGAGAGAGGGGTCTCTCCACCATAGCCCGCTGCCGCGCTGTTGGTGTTCCGGTCCAAGTCTTCCGCTGCTCGTCCTGTACTGGAGCTTCGGAGGTCGTCATCTCCACCGTACGTGTGTAACGCCCTGGGAGGTGCTGCGCTAGCGGTGCTGGGAGGTCTACTTCCACTACACGACCTTGAGGTCAGCTTCGTCGGTCTTCATCGTCAACGTTTGTGCGGGAACATAATCCCGCTTTTCGCTCTATAAGGGTATGTATTTTGATCTCCGTTGTACTTCTATATCTGCATAGTATAGATCTTGGCTAGTTTAAGGATATCTTTGATAGGAATTTTTTTGTTTTCTGCACACGATCCCCTTCAGTACTATGTTTCTCAAAAAAAAAATCATGATTCCTTTTCAAATTATAAAAATAAGGCATCCAAGATAGTGAGATGTGGACGCAACCGGTTGCAAATTTGTAGTTTTCTTGGCAAACATAATTCAGCATGGCACCGACGATGGTCGTTTGACTCTACGGATGGTGGTTACACATGGATGATGCGTTGGCCGCTACTACCAGAGCTTGTTTAGCTACCATCTACAATGTGATATGATATTCGGGTAGTGTCTTGATAAGCAACGACGAACTTAGAATGACTTGTTTCTTTCACGTTCAGTCTTCTTCTTCCCCGACGAGACAGCCTTTTGATGTCTTATTAGATTGCCATCACAAGTTATGTTTAATTCGGTTCATTGATCATGTTGATCCATGTTCCCTTGGGGGGGGGGGGGGGAGGGAGGAGTTGACTCCTACTCAAACTTCTCCTCCGGGCACAATGTTCAGAACATATATCAAATAATCACTTTGGTTCCTGAGATCTAATGATATCTTTGTTTTCAAACTCAGATGGGGTTGCCCAACGAAAACGGAAGTGGTGCACCATTATTGAAAATATCAATAATCTCGCAAAGAAGATGAAGAACAAATACGGTATGACGACATATGGAAAACGTTGGTTCCGAATTTAAAAGGACGTATGAATAGCAGGAGGTGGGAGAACAGTGGCAGAGCCATCATACAACCGTTGGGTTCAACAGCTGAACTCAATCCATTGGGTTCAGCTGAACTCAGTGAGATCAAGATAATCTCTTTATAACTATAATTATTTTGCTCCATATTACTAACTCATGTCTACTTGTAGAGTCTGATGAACCCAATGATGATTCTTGTTAACTTCGTCACTTTGGGAAAAAGAAAAGTTCACGTGTTACATGGTGGACATCTTCTACACCAAAGAGGAGACACTGAAGCAATTGGTGGAGAGAATGATAAAAGGTACCACCTCTTCTAAGATGTGCAAAGAGAGGATGAAGTTTGATTGAGCGAGGCTTTCAGAAAAGATGGAGTTGTCGGGGAAGATATAATTGGACAAAACTGAAAAAATGGATAAAGTGTATATGGAAAGTAGAAGATGGAAGTGAAGAAAAAAAATGAAAAATGGATGAAATTGGAAATGGAAAGAAGGGAACTAAATGAGCCTCTTGAGATTGAAATTAATGGTTTAACTTGTGATGCTTTTCGTGGATATTATTTTAGACTCCAGAATCTTCATCGTCATCTATTGATGCAAGGTGCATGAGCTTGATCGAGCAAGGCCTTTTAACTAAGTTTTACTATTTCTTCACGTGGGCTAGCAAGAGGGGGGGCGATGAAGCTAGATTAGTGTAAATATAGAGCGGCGATGCCATTGTCCTGTCACCGAGTTGGCATAGGCCCTACCAGCCAGGTGGTGGAAACTGGGAACAGCTGGACGCCAGCTGTGATACTCACTCTCTCTCGTCTGCCGGGGAGGCGCTGAGTGAGTGTCATGCTGCTAGTGCCAACTGCCAAGGCGCACCGAGCTGATTAGAACACACTTCAGAGATCACAAACACTGTACTCGGTTTAGCTACCCTTGATCCCTATTGCGTTTCAGAAGCAGACTAGGCCGGTAGGCCCACTGTCATCAAGTTCTTGCTGTAGCAACTGATGTTAAACATGCACGCAGCCCGAGAATTGTACAGTTTTCCCGGTGAGCCGGCCGGCCGGCAGATGTTACGCGGCCAGTCAGATCCTATGGTTGTTGTGGTGAAACTGTTTGCATCTGATCAGAGTCTCTGCAAAGCAGCGACCTCTTGCAACTTTTTACACCACACGACACGACACACAGATACTCACAACTACAACAGTCAAAGCGAGTCTGCACAGTGGTTTAGTTACCTAGGCCGGCGCAAAGTGAGTCGTTACCCTCGTTTTTAACAGCAAACAGGGAGATGATATGGACGGTTTGCAGCGCAGCCGCATGTGCCTCCCTCGTGTCCCGTCACGTGCGTGCCATGTCCGGTAAAGGCCGGGCCGAGCCAGGTGGGTTGCTAACGGGGCTGATTGAGACGGTGAGGTCCTTTGGGGCCCACGTAGGCCCGGTGCACAGCGCCTTCTTCTCCACTGCTTTGTCCTACGGGCCGCGGGCCTGTCACCCTCCCGCCAGCACGCACCGGTTTGGTGCTCCAGATCTTTTTGCATGATTTCTCTCAAGACTAAAAAAGATCTTTTGCATGATGATTTTGTACATGCATCCCTATTAACGTACAGGAGGGTTCACGATGTACAGTTATGTTGAAGTGCACAGTTATATTGAATAGCTGACAGTAAGGTGCAAAAGATGTGATTAGCAGATTGGGTGAGTGATGCACACATGGAATCTTGCCTACAAAAGTTACTACTGTATTTCACACCCTGGCATATGTTGCCAAAAACTGTAATTGTATTTTTCCAAAACTCAAACTCCCTGTAAAAAAAAACTCAAAACTCAGTCTTTTAGGGTTACTTCTTACTCAATGCCACTTCTTACTCCCGATTGGGGCGGCACATCCTACCGCTCTTCTCTGAATGTAAAACACTATTCAAACATATTAAATAGTCATGTACTCGTTCCGTTCTACATAGTTGACTTCTATATATTGAAAAATAGATATAAGTAAACTTGAAACATGTATAGAAACATCAAATTTTGTGTAAACGGAGGAAGTATTAAGCACTGTTAGCGAAACTTGCTTCATTTGAAAAAAGCTACCGAAACTATGATGGGTTATGACGCTGCCCTATTAGCATTTAAGTCCATGCTTTGTTTCGTGTCACGGCTCCGCCAGCGGTCACGGTCACGGAAAGTGGGGCACAAAACATGAGCCGAGCCTTTTGACGAAAGGTCGAACACCTTGTGTGTCGGATGACAGGTAGGAAGAGACGGAGCCGGCTGAAGTACCAGTGTCGGTGCAAAACTAGGTCGGGGCGCGGCGAGAAGCAGGCATGTGTGTTTGGTACCGTTAATGGTGGCGTAGATGGTGCGATTAGGCAGCGAGAGTAAACAGAAGAACAGGGCGAGCAGGCAAGTGAATCAGGTCGCGTCGACATGTGTGTATGACGAGCGAAATCCGTCTGTTGAGGACGAGGGCGGACCTAGCACCCCTTTAGCCCAGGAGGCCGCTCGAGCTTGCCAATGACGTAAAGCTTGTATTTATGATTTTCTATATAGACTTTTACTATAAAAATAGAATGTTAGTATTGATATGCCCATACTTTCGGAAGTTTCTGGATCCATCATTATCAGGGACGTGTCCGGCACCATCGAGAGAGCCTCCAAGTTTGAGGGCACTCTGAAGTGTCAGAATGAAATCGTCGCTGCCCTAACACTGGCTTTTACGTCGAGAACCCCATATAGCTTCTTTTTTTGCGATTTGCGGGTCAATCGGACGTGCGGGTAGAGACCATGTTTCCCTTTGTGCCCCATATAGCTTTTGGTGGGTCAATCAAGTCCCCATTCCCCATTCATCGATCATGCGTGCATGGCTCGTGTCTTTGAGCACATCAGTCGTACTTTCGCTCTTCTCTGGCTGAGCAGTGACCACTCTTTGCGGTAGTCAAACGGGGAGCTACTCCATTACACATGGTCACCTAGGTAGGGTCTCCTTTCCTTGGAGTAGACTGGCACTTGACGGAGGTCTCGCAGCGGATGAGGATGCATGGGCGGAAAGGATAGGCGAAGACAGCGGGTGTGACATGACCATGGCATCGCCGTAGCTACTCCTACGTAGTACACGGGCCAGGCCACACTCCACTAAACTACTAAAGCTATCTATCCCCTAGGCCGGCCTAGGCTACCCACCGTAGCTGGGCTAATATGGGGAAGCATGCGCCCTCTCGCCCCGTCACGTGCACCACCACCTGCGTCCTGCAAAGCTCCGATCCTCGTCCACGGGGCAGAACAACTGATGTAGACGTATGCGGCATGCAGCAGCTACGGAGGGATGCGATGCATGTATGCTTGCCATGGCGAGCGACCGTGCGCTGCCGGCCGCCGCGCCCCTTACAACATCGTCTTCGTCTCTCTTCCTCGCGTCGCCGCTAGCGCTACTACCGTACTTTTCTTCGTATAGCTCATGCTAGCGTCGATAAGGCCATCTCCATTCATGCCCCCAACGCCCTCTCAAGATCACTTTTTGGGTTAAAAAGCGTGTCTTAATATCGAATTCTATCAGTCAACAGGACATGAAAAGACGTCGTTTTAGGGCCGACGCACCAGGCCAAACCCAAGAAGCTGGATTTGGGCTGGGGGCAAATAGCACCGTTTTGTGTGTAAAAAGACATCTTTTCTCCTACTTTTTCTATACTTTGCATGTAAAGATGTTTCTCTGTCCTACTCCCCCCCCCCCCTCAACCCCACGTGCTCTCAACGGCTGGTAAAATTGCCTCCCCATATTTCGATTTTGCGCCGTTTTGTGCCGTTTCGCCCAATTTTGATTCCTGGGGGAGCAAAACGAACTGGAGATGCCCTAAGTTTTCTTCTTTTTTAAATAGACTTTCAACCCGATTCCTGATTTATAAATAAAGCAAAATACCGTACAATCAATGGTATAAACGCAACACCATACAAACTGAGGCACCAACAAACACAACCAAACACTCAAAGAGAGGAAATCGGAAATAAAATGGAGACAAAAAGAGGATCCGTTGCGTTCCTGAATTGCTTCCTATAATACCGCCACACGGCCGGAGCCGCACCGGCGTCAAGGAGAGTCACCACTGCGCTCGGGCTCCTTACGTTGGGGAGAGGACATCCGACCACCGCCGGCACGGGCCTTGCCCAGCATCGCATGTTGACAGCGGCCGGGAGTGGAATGAGGTGAGGGGAGGGAGGAGGCGGTAGGTTGGGATTGTGTCGGTCAGACCTGTCTTTTTTCTAAAACTTCAACTATCGTTGTGTCGACGATTGCTTTCTTTAACTCGCTAAAGCTGACATGTGTGACTCGGGAGCTAAAGTTGACATGTGTGTCTCGGGAGCTCATGGTAACTCTAAAATTCAACTCCATTATCCATATCTAGTGGATATCTGATGCTCCCAGGCTGTACTGATCTCATTATTCATAAAAAATAGAGATATATCTAAAATATAAGCAAATCTTTAAAAAAAACGTATTAATGTATCCTATCTGCACGCAAAATACTTTGCGCTTTAAGATACACATAAATGAGGGATTGTTTGATTCATAGGATTAGGAAAGTGTAGGAATAGGAAAATCATAGGATTGGTATGACACATGTCTAGTTGAATCCTATGTGAAGAGGAAGTTTGTTTGATTGGCAAAGAAATTTTTCCAAGAGGTTGGAGCTCATGTTATTTTGCTATGGTCTTTGTACTACAAGATTTCTATAGGATTTTTTCCTATGAGATATGATCCTATGAATCAAATGGTGTCAATGGAAAAATTCCTATAGGAATTCAATCCTATATTAATCCTTTGAGAATCCTATGAATCAAAGGAGCCCTAAATGTAAATAGTGAACCATGTATAGTAACAAAATTTTAACATTTGTCTTTTTATTGGCGCATAATACAAAATTTTCGCATTATGATTTTGCACGTATATTGTATAGATCGTTGTCTACATACCAATATTTTATCAGCATTCTTTAACAAAATTAAATCGGTACAGATTCTCTGACTTGGCCTCTCTGACTTTTTCCTGAAGGTCACTGAAGTGTGGGGCCCATCGGTTCTGGAGCCCACCTGTCACTGGCACAAAGTCAGGAAATATCAAGTCAGAGAATCCACACCGAAATCGGTAATATGTTATAAAATGGTTGAATCATGACTTTCCGAATATTTTATGCAAAATTTCTCTGGTCCCGCTGCCGCTCTTGTGACTTACTGCTGCTCAGGGAGTCAGGGGTGAGCGAGCACACTTATGGGCGAAAAAGCTTGCAGCTTCGCGTCTGCAGAGTCCGTGTGTATGGTCTCGAGGAAAATATGAGTTAAATTACGGAGCCGTGCCGTGGCAGCGAGCTTCGACGCGGATGGATCATATGGATGCCAACATTGCTCGCGTAGTACACAGTACGGCACAGTCCTCGCGCCAGCTTCGAAGTGGATTCGGACAAGAGCGGACGCGCGCGCCGCAGACCCATGCAGACCCACGCATACGCATGCACGCAGTCGGTTCAGCGTGACGTCCCCGCTCAGCCGCTGGTACGTGGCTCGTCTTGCATGGCATATTGGCATGGCTTCTTCTTCCTGTAAAAGCTTTACTAGCAACGGAAGCAAGACAACAATGGAGTCCATGAGACCTGTCTACCTGGCCTGCACGTAGTAGTACTGGCTAGTCGTAGAGCAGTTTCGGCGGGCGCGTGACCTGCCTCTGTCTGAAGGATACATTGACGAGCGTCTGATTCGTATCTACTGCTTGACTTACCTGACCTCGCCACTGAAGAGAATCGACATCGAACCGTCAGCCAGAACGTAGAGGCCGGAGGAGCCAGCCAGCCAGCCCCTTTGACCGACTTGACAGTTTACTGCGCCACCTCATGAACCACTGCTAACATTTACTGCCCTCTTCATATAGAGACTTGAGAGCAGGCCAGGTCACTTGTCTTGTCGTGTATTGATGAGGCCAACACCGCTCGGTACTCGCGGTTTGGCCATACTGATGCTGCGTGCAGTATGACGAGGCGGCGAGCTAGTACGTCGTATCACCGGGAGTGCCCATCCCGTTGCAGGATGCTATCTTGGCTTCTCGGGAGCGGCCATGGAAAGTGAAACTCACCCCCTACGAATATTTAGTGATACTCCGTTTCACGACATAAAATATTTCAGATGTAACACATTTTATTTAGATTCACACTAAATAACTATATGTGTACAGTGAAATATCTTTACATACATGTATGTATATGTGAATATGCAAAATGACTAAAACATCCTATATTATGTAACAAGGGAGTAATCATTGAGACAAGGTTGATAGGTTTTGAATATTTGGTTGGAGTTGAACATGATCAAGCATTGTACTCTGATGACGTATTGTGCTAGTTTAAATAGTCGGGTAGGCAGAAGAAGATTTGTATAGTTGTGTTACATCATAGGTCAAAAGATTCACGAGCCTCGATTCATTAAAGAGATCACAATGTTTGACTTATCTTGGGATTGCTAATTTATTTAGCAAAAATAGGGTGCCCGTAGGCAAAATTTTCAGTTTGGCAATTTGCAAGATCCTTTTTATCCAAAAAATAATATTTACATAAGATCCTAGGAGGGATACACGTGCTTAACTAGATTCATCAGCGTTGTTTCTCCTGGTTGGACAAAGAGAACTTGAAACAGAGCCATTGTAGGCATTTTTCTCGCCATTGTTACGCCTTATGATTCGTTATCAAGAGAACATGCAATCGGTGAATGCACACATATTCTGTGGTTCATTAGATTGATTGTCAACCACTGAATGAGTTAGGGCAGTTCAGGGAATACCATATAATTAATGGCCACGAGAGAAATAAGATCCTAGTGTACAAAAAAGAAACGCCAAGGTGGTACAGTCGGTTGGTGGAGCGATTCGAGGTGTCGGCTAGATTGGAGGTGGGTGATGGGATATCAGGTGCGGTCATCGCCGTTGCGGCAATGTAGGTTATGTCCAGGGCAGGGCTTTCATAAAATTGATAATGAACCGGAAATGCTTCTCGTGGGGCAGAAGTGATATGAAATCTCAACTTAGCAGGTGCTTTTTCTCTAATAAAACTTAGAGATTTCTTCCTATATTTAATAAATCAAATTCATATTCATAAATTTTAAAAAGATATGTTAATTACCGCATGTTGTCAACGATGTTTTCCGCAAACGTGCAAAACCTCTATTTCAAATACTGTATATTCTAAAGTAAACAAAAATAACAAATGTGTGGATCTAAATATACACACTTTTAAATCGCTAAAATGCACAAAATCTGTCATTTTTATGTAGCTTGGATTTAAAAGTATTTCAATTCGAGATTTTACACGATTTTGTGGGATAGATTATTGAGAACATGCATTGTTTTCTCAACTGTTTTGAAAATTAAAAGTTTAACTTTAAATTTTTAATAGAGAGAGCCGTGCTGTTGGGGAGCAAAAGACTTTCGGACAAGCGCTACATAAACAACACAAGCGCTACATAAACAACACAAGCGCTGTAAATAAATTTCTGACGGTCTGACGTAGCCACCACCACACATTAAACAAAAGAGGAAGGCCGGAGGCAAGCCGTAATAATAACAGGAGAATGGCAAGAGCGGAAACGGTTGCCCCGCACCCTCTCACGGACTTAAAAAGTCGTCTCGCGTTGGTAACCGCAACTAACACAGACGCAGCAGCCTATCTCTCTCTCTCACCCCATGCAGATGCAATAGTTGTCACCTCCCGCTACAGTACTACCTGCATCTATCTACCACTATATCCATTCGCTCTTCCTCCTCTCGCAAGAAAAAAGAACCAGCCTATGCCTAGCAGCTAGCCATACGTAAAAACAGAGAGAGAGATCTAGAGAGAGATAGGAGAAATCCTTACATAGTGCTAGAGCGACAGGGAGCGAGGGTTGTCATCTTGTAGCCGGGATCCATCCACAGTCTCCTACCTCCTCGCCTCGCTCGTGTCGGCCTCATCCAGCTCCACCTTGGTGGCAGTGGTAGCTGGTAGTAGATCTCCTCTCTTCGGCCTCCTCCTCGCCCACAGCCGAGCGACGCGGCCGGACAGCCACGCAGTTTACACAGAGAAGAGAGAGACAAAGCAAGCGGGCAATAAAGGCGCGCGCACAACACACCGCACCACAAGCGTAGGAAGCAAAGCACATTATTAAGGCCAGCCCAGCTCATCCCCGCCGTAGGGAAGCTTGTGTCCTGTGCGCGCGAGAGGGAGCGAGCGAGGAAAGATGGCGATGCCGTATGCCTCTCTTTCCCCGGCAGGCGAGTACCGCTCCTCCACCGCCGCCACCACCACCGCCTCCCTCCTCCCCTTCTGCCGCTCCTCCCCATTCTCCGCGTAAGCTTCACTTCTTCTTCACTTTCCCTCCCCGGCTGCCTTGCTTGCTTGCTTGCTTGCTTGCTTGCTTGTGGTGTGTCTGACGTGCGTACGCGGTTGGATCGATGTGTTTGTGCATATGTGGCTGCAGAGGCGGCAACGGGTTGCTGGGGGACGACGCGCAGATGATGAGCGCGAGGTGGATGGCGAGGCCGGTGCCGTTCACGGCGGCGCAGCACGAGGAGCTGCAGCACCAGGCGCTCATTTACAAGCACCTCGTCGCTGGCGTGCCCGTCCCGCCCGAGCTCGTGCTCCCCATCCGCCGCGGCATCGACGCCCTCGCCGCACGCTTCTACCACAACCCACTCGCAGGTACATACACTCTCGCATCTACTACTTCTTCTCCGCGCGCAAATCTTTCGGATGCTTTGCTTAGTTTATTCGTCCGATCAGGTGTCGCTGTACTTTGCATTCATTGGGTTTGTTAATTAACTAGCTCCGGTCTTTTGTTAATCCGGGTGGGGATGTTACGCGATTCGAGGAACGCGACCGTGTGCTCCACCTCCACCCACCGGATTTGGTACCGGAAAGTGTCGGCTTATTTTAATCCGATCCATTCCTCTGTTCATGGTCTAGTTTAGATCATGGTTTTGGGGCGCGACGGATACTGTTTGATTTGCGCATGCTCCTTTCCGTATCATAGGATCTTGTTTATCATCCTCTAGGATCAAGTAGCATCTCCGTGCCTTCAGAGTGGAGCAATCGTTTTCTTCTTGCCAGCCTTTTTCTTCTGTTCTATTCTGTGGGATTTCCCTAATGCAGCAAATCTGACTGATGGAACAGCGGTTCCCTTGCTCGCCATTGTTTTCCCTCCGAAGAAATGCGCAACTCTACCTTGCGTGTACTAATAATCGATCTGATTTGCGGGCGGGATTTTTTGCAGTTGGGTATGGATCCTACCTGGGCAAGAAGATAGATCCAGAACCTGGCCGGTGCCGGCGTACGGACGGCAAGAAGTGGCGGTGCGCCAAGGAGGCCGCCTCCGACTCCAAGTATTGCGAGCGCCACATGCACCGCGGCCGCAGTCGTTCAAGAAAGCCTGTGGAAACGCAGCTCGTGCCCCACTCCCTGCCGCTGTCCGACTCCGCCGTGGCGCCGCCCCTCGGCGCTCTCAACAACGGCAATGGCTTCCAGAACCATTCCCTCTACTCCGCCATCGGGGGCGGCAACAATGGTGGATGCGGGCAGGGGAACAACAACTTCTCCTCGGCGTTGGGGTCTTCTCCGCTGCACATGGGCAACGCTTCTCCTTACGCAGCTCTTGCTGGTGGTGGTGGTGGTGGTGGAACATGCAAAGATCTCAGGTGACTGTTCATGACCTTTCTCCATGCCGTGCTGTTTTCCTAACAGTGTCATGCTTCTTAACCGATTGCCGTCAGATGGATGCACAGTGCATATAGATTCCTGTTTACCTGTAGTAATTGTTGTGTCCCGTTTCGTTTGCATCGGTGGCGATCAGTATTCAGTAGTGCATGATACCCAGTACTTTGCTGCTGCAGCAAGCGCAATATCTGAAACTTTACTCTCTGCGCTGCAACAAATCATCTGCTGTGTTTAGCCTTTAGAGTTCTGCTTCGTTGCCCTGCCCATACTTTCTGGGATTGGTTTGTAGATAAACAAGCCGTCAGGCCGGGGACAATCTCCATGATAGATTTCTGCTCAGGTGTAACTGCGGTGCAGGGTGTTACTTGGCTTTGGCGCAGGCTGGGTACTGTCCATAAAGATGAATAGATGATGCACACAATATTTGTGTTCTGACCTCGCAGTGCCTGCTGTTTGCTAATGCCTTCCTGGCATCCCTTGCCATTTACTACACTTATATAACAATCCAGTTGTTGTTTTATGCAGACAATGAGTTATATTTACAACTTTGTCACTGAATACCTCTTATCAGTGATGCATTTCGATCTATAAGGCCTTGATTTACCATCAATTAATCTTTTCTCTTAGTGTAACCCTACCGCCACAGCTTTGTCATGCTTAAGTGGGACCGTTGAGTTTAGCTTCAATTCATTGACCACCTGATTTCTTGCTTCCATTTTTATTGCCAGAACTTCTACTTCTGTATGATTGAGCCCTAGGTAGACCGTTTTATTGAAAATTTGAGTGATGAAAACATAATTAATTTACGAATTATTTGGCAATTATTACTCATTTACTTATAAAATTATAATTAAACCATTTCTGAGTTTTTAAGGGTTGATATGGTGGATTTAATATTTTTTGTAATTTAATAATCATACATCTAAAGCAGATTTTTTTTTTGCGAAACAAACCAGAAGGGCTTGGCAGTCGTACTTTTCCCTTATTGTGAAATGTATTTTTTGGATTCAGCTGAACAGCTGTATTCTTTCCACGTACATTTTGATTTTCCATTGTTAGGACCTTAAGTTGTGATATTACTAGTTGTGTAGAAGTGTAGCTTAAGTTATGCAGCCAAAAAAAATACCCTGACATCCTCATAACTGGGCAGTAGGCATTGTCACAAAAATGCCTGTATTATTCTCGTATATCTTATCGTTCTTCAGAAAAAGAAATACCAACTCATAAAGGATTGTAATGCTTGTTTTGTGTCTGTAGTCTGCGCCTCTCATGCATATGCCCCTTTTAACATTTCTCTGCGTTCACAAATTCAGGTATACTGGTTATGGAATCAGATCTTTGGCTGACGAGCACAGTCAGGTCATCACGGAGGCCATCAACAGCTCCATGGAAACCCCATGGCGCCAGCAGCTACCTCAAACAGCTCCACTCCCGCGTTCGAACTACTCTCAGCTTAGTGATCTGGGTCAGAACAACACTGCCAAGGCCGAGCGACAGCAGCAGCAGCAGCAGCCGCCGCTGTCGTTCCTGAGGTGCGGCGGCGACGACTTTGGGACCATCGACTCGGAGAAGCAGACGCTGCGGCCCTTCTTCGACGAGTGGCCGAAGAGGAGCGACTCTTGGTCGGACGAGAACTCTAACCTCACCTCGTTCTCGTCCACCCAACTGTCGATGTCGATGCCGCTGGCGTCCTCAGACTGCTTCTCCGTCGCCAGCTCCCAGTCGTCGCCCAACGGGATGTTGTTCGCCAGAGATACGTATTAAGCTTGCGTCGGCCGGTTTCGTGTGTCTCCGGTTGTTAAGATCAGTCTGGCTGAAAGCGCCATCGGGGTCTCTCTACAGGCGACTGAACTGAATTAATGCTCTATGGACTGTTGTGCTGCATGTGGGTCGAGAGTACTGGTATGTTGTGTGTTCTGAGAGTTCCGGCGTTCTTACCCACCCCGTGTATGCAGTAGCAGCAAGACTACCTGCATATGATTATGTAATTTTACACGGCTTTGCCGCATTTCCGTGTCAGATTTATATTAACCAAGATCGACTCCATTGTTCCCCTTGCTTCATTTGCATCTTGCATGTTTATGCCTAAGTGTGCACAATTTTTTTTTTAGATAAAGAGGAACCCAAAGGGTCCCCAATTTCATTGATGAATCCACAAAATGTGGTCCAGATAGAGAGACTACAGACTTAAACCAATGATCGTTTTGGACAACCCCAAAACGATCAATAAAGTAACCTGGGAGAACATGGCTCCGGGATGAAACAAAGCATAAAGTAAAAAAATCATCACCCACATAATACAAGTTGCAAGCCAAAGCTGTTGAAACAGGACATAAGCTAGAGATAATCCATTGTGTTTTTGAAGATGACACGCCGATTGGTTTTTAGAGTCATCGATCGATCCTTCTATGAGTTAGGTTCCATCCATGACTCTGTCCAAAAACCTCCCGCGCCACCTTTGTCATAGTCTCAGCTCCCCGCAACAACATTTTTTGGAGCTCGTCTTTCTGGAGTTTCGTCCACACATGCAAAAAATTGCACATATACAAAATCACATTAGTAGGATCTTTCGGCATAACACGTTGGAAGCAGGAATTATTCCTGGTTTTCCAAATGGCCAAAAAAATAGCTACAACACCTAAAATGACAACTTTTCTATCTCCACCCGTAAAAATTGAAAACCACTTACCATATAAATCAGGAAAGCTCACAGGAATGTGATTAATGCCTAAAGCAATACCAGCAACCATCCAAATATATTTAGCAAAGGGACAGGTAAAAAATAAGTGCTCTGTTGTCTCGTGGTCATCACAAAACTCACACAATTCAACCTTTTTCCACCCCCTTCTTTTCAGATTTTCTTTGGTCAAGATCCTATTTTTGATCAGAATCCAACAAAAAACTTTGATCCTTGAAGGTAATTTAAGATCCCACAACTTTCTATATGGAAATGAGACATTTTTTACAATCAGGAAAGAGTACATAGATTTGACGGAGAACTCCCCCGACTTAGTTAAAAGCCACCTCACCCTGTTGGGCGAGTCAATTAACTGTACAATACTGCATAAATCTATAAGTTTACACCACATCTCATTCGTTTCTTCCCGAAGAAACCTTCTAAATTTTAAGCAATCAAAATTACTACGTAGCACTCGATTAACTGTTACATTATGCGAATAGCAGATGTTGTACAATCTCGGGAAACATAGGCATAAAGGTTTTTATCCAACCCAAATGTCTTCCCAAAACCTAGTCTTCTTGCCATCCCCAATAATTATATTGCAGCAACTATAGACCAGTATTATGAGTGCAAGGAACTAGGTTTACATTGAGTAAAAGTGCACTTCTTTAAATATTTTGCTCTCACCATGTCCTGCCAAATCCCCTCTTCGTTTTCTAGGCGCCAAATCCATTTGCAAATTAAATTCACATTCTTAAGGTGCAAATCTGTCACCCCAAGCCCCCCTTGATCCTTAGGTTTGCAAACTACCTTCCAGCTAGCTAGATGGTATTTTTTGACATTGGCTTTCTCCTGCCAGAGCATTCTTGCTCTGTAGAAGTCACATCTCTTAATAACTTTCTTGGACATTATAAACAGTGACAACATTTGACTAGGAACATTACTGAGCGAAGATTCAATCAAAATTAATCTAGTACCAATATAAGTCAAATTACCTTTCCAACTAGCATTCTTTTTCTCAATTTTCTCCTCGACATCTTTCCAATCAGAGCTAAGTAATTTCTTTTAATGCATAGGGACTCCCAAATACTTGAAAGGGAAGTCCCCTTTTTTGCAAGTGAAAATATAAGCATACCTATCTTGATTATCAATTGCTTGACCAAAAAAGGAAACTTCACTTTTATGAAAAATAATTTTGAGACCAGTCAACTGTTCAAAAATACAAAGGGTAAATTTCAGATTTTGAGCGCTCTCCAAATCATCCTCAAACATGAAAATTGTGTCGTCGGCGTACTCGATGATGGCTATTCCATCATCCAGCAAGTCTGTTGCTAAACCCTTGATCAGACCAGCGTCTTGAGCCCTACTAATAAGCACCGCTAAAACTTCAGCGGCAATGTTAAAAAGCAAAGGAGAAAATGGATCTCCCTGTCTCAACCCTTTTCTAGTTTGGAAATAGGGACCAAACTTATCATTCAGCATTACACAAACTTTACCATCATTCACTACTGCTTTGCTCCACCGAACAAATTGCTCCGGAAATCCTCATATTCCTAATACCGAAAACATAAAATCCCAATTAATTTTATCGTAGGCTTTCTCAAAATCCACTTCGAAGAAAACGCCAGACTTCTTACTTCTATGCATGTAATGAAGAGTTTCATGTAGCAGCACCATATTATCAAAAATAACTCTACCCTTAATAAACGCAGATTGGTTATTTGAAATTATCTTATCAGCCAATTTAATAGCCCTATTGTTTAAAACCTTAGTAAAAAAATTAAACACCACGTTTAATAGACAGATTGGTCTATACATCTGCAAACGGTCAGCTCCCTGACCTTTTGCAATAAGAATTGTAATACCATAATTAAATCTGCTAATGTCTAATTTGTTGTTAAGGAAATCATCAAAAAGGAGCATAATATCATTGCTAATCAGCCCCCAAAACTTTTGGTAAAACTCAATGGGGAAGCCGTCTGGCCCAGCGGCCCTATTATGTTTCAGAGAAAAGACAACCTCCTTAACCTCTTTCAAAGTAAATTTTTCAATCAACATTTTCCTGTCCCCATCCTCTAAATCATTCTCAAGAGGTTGGGACAGGGTTACCGACAAAAGATTAACAGGAACAAAAAGTTCTTTATAGAAAGAAGTAGCAGCCTTCAAAATATTATCATCACCTTCTATTATTTCACCCTCTTGACAAAGCCTGAAAATTTTCCCCCTTCGCTTACGGCCACTGGCCTTAAGCATGAAATATCTAGTATTTCTATCCCCCTCCAATAAATCACGTTCTTTTGCTCTCTGAAACCATTTAACTTCCTCCTCCATAAGTAATTTATTCAGTTTATCTTGTAAAAAACATATACATTCATAGTCAGCTGCGCTTAAACCTGCCAGCTCACTTTGTTTATCAATAAAATCTAATTTCTTTTCTATATCTATTCTATCTCTACCCTTTAAGTGAACTACGCATTTTAACAAACCTAGCATGCGAGACATCAATTGCACTTCTACCTTGGTACTTGGCCATCCACACTTTTGATACAACATCTACCAGGTCATCTCTAAGAAACCAGCAAAGCTCGAATTTAAAAGGTTTTTTCAAAACAATACGACGATCTCCTGAATCAAGAAGCAGAGCAGCATGGTCAGAAACCCCTCTAACCAGGGTCCTAACAGTAACTAGTGGATATTGCGTCTCCCAAACAGGAGTAATAAGAATTCCATCCAATCTTGCAAAGAGAGGATTTCTTTGATTACTGGACCAAGTAAAACAACGTCCAGAAAACTCGATCTCTTTCAAACCCCAATGTTCTATTATTGCATTAAAAATATTACTACATCTAGAAAGTTTCTTAATTTCATTTCTATCAGTGAGCCGCCTAATAATATTAAAATCTCCACCCAAAAAAATAGGTAACTCATTCAAATTAAGGATATATACTAGTTCAACTAAAAACTCAGGCTTATCTTTTGCATTTGAAGTACCATAAATGTTCACCAGATCCCATTTAAAAAACGAGACCTTATCCATAAGAGACATTCTAGTAAAAAATCTACCCGTCCAGACAGAACCAACTTCATACTTGTCTTCTCTTACCCCCATGAGCAGCCCACCTGAGGCTCCTTTGGAAGGTTTCCAGAGCCAAATGTAAACTAAATTACCACTAATGCTACTAAGCCAAGAATCAGTAAACTCTGTTTTCTTGGTCTCTTGAATACAAATAAAGTCTAATTGATACTCTCTAATCGCATTGCACACAAATATCTTTTTCTCCGGGTCACCAAGACCCCTTGCATTTAATATAAGAGTATACATAAAAAAAACAAGGGAAGAGCTTATCCTACCCTTATTCTACTTTTTACCTTTGGCTTCACACTAAAACTTGAAGTGGAAGCGCTAGACTCTCTTTTACCATTTAAAGACGATAACAATCTAATGGAAGCATCAAACTCTGCATCCTCATCATTTAGACTTTCATTATCCTCCCCATCCGAGTGTAATTCCTGTATATGCTTCGGGTCAAAGCTATCCAGCTTTGACTCCACTACAGGGGCCACTCTCTTCTCTTTCCTAAGTTCAGCTAGATACAAATTACACCTCGTAATCTCCAACTGTTTAATCATTGAAGCAGTTTTTTCTGCTTCGAAATCGTTAACGCCTAAGCTAATACCAACACAAGAAGTAATATGCGACAAAAAGGTATTTGGCGTATTAAGCAAAGTAGGAAAAGGTTCATTACCAGGCATCGGCTCCAGGTTCTTCTTTCTCGCCATGTCCTCACATCTATCCATTGCATGAACGCCCTCATTCTTCTTATTTCTCACACTCCTTCTCACTGCAGCTTCATCAGTGTCAGCCTTTGTCTTAGCCTTCCTAATCCTCTCGTGTGCTTCAACTTGACTATTGGTCTCTTCAGTTAGAGTCTGGCTGTTTTCAAAAGACACCCAAAAGCATTCTTGCCTATCCCAGGCACAGACGCACAATTCTCCTTATCACAATCCTCCATTTCAATATGCCGATCTATCTCTCTGATTCTCTGTGTGCTCAACCCCACCTTTCTTGCGAACTCATCTGGGTCATCTGAACTGTCGTAATCTAACTCCTCGTCCTCTCTCATATCTTCCATTGGCGATACATCTTTTTCAGTGGATGTTGCCATCACCACCTCCACCTGTTCAGTTGTGTTCATAGAAATACTATTCTGCTCTCTGGCTGCAGCTAATTTCTTAGCTATAATCTCATCTTGAAACTTCATGTCCAATTCATATTGGCTAGAGAGGACTTCCTCTGTATCTATCCCTTGTGTACCATGTTGCTTAGAACCAGCCAAGCTACCATCATTTTGTGGTGCAGCAGTGGTTCTTTTGGCAAAATTATCAGCTGTGCCATCATCCATTTGTATTCTATTCACACCAACACTATGTGTTGCAGCAGGACTACTAACTTGATGTGAAGGACCAGATAAGCCACCAACATTCTGCGAGCTACCCCCTCCTACGTTGAGTTGTGCAGCAGAGCACATGCTACTGTTCACAACCAGTTCATTGTTAGTTGAACCCAGCTGAGCTTCAGGGAGTTGCTTGATCACCAAAGCCCCACCTTTCATAGGTCCGCCTTGTTCCACAATGTCCTCTATCTCGAACCAAATGTCATAGATGTAATCATCCTCATTTAGTGGAGCCATAGCAGGAATTTTCCATGGGTCTTTTATCCCCAACTTAACTCTGACAACACCACTTATCCTAAAAGTCTTCATGTCAACTTCCTTCACTTTACCAATCAGTGATAATGCTGAAGCGAATCAGGGATCCCTGAAATTTTCACCCATACCACATAAAGCTTATATTTAGCCATTGATGCATTGTCCCACTTGCTCACTTTAACTGTTGCATTCAGCCCAGACAATCCAAAATATGCATAGCCTTTCATTTCTTCAATCTTCTGAATTGATGGGAACTGAACTAGAAAGCTGTTGTTGATGTATTGCTTAGCTATCCATTCCCAGCCACACGAGAACATCTTACTGAAGGGGTTCCGGTGCAGAAAACAATAATTTTTCTAGCGAATGAAACTCTAACTAGCCAGGATCTATCTATCTAGTACATGTGATAACGGTGGCGGAACGGGTTACATTACCTCCATGTAGACCGATAGCGGGGATTACGCTCCCGCACAAGCGTTGACGATGAAGTCGTACGTAGCCGACCTCGAGGTCACGGAGAACTTGCCGCGATGACGTAGACGATGACGCCGGGGTGTCAACGATGACCTGCGTCAACGGGCGTCGGGCGGAAGATGGCTAGGCGCCGACGGCAGGGGGAAGCAGCAGATGGGCTGCAGGTGGGCGAGACGACATCGCCCAGGCTCCAACAAAAGTGGTGCCTCCGAGCACTCGCAAACATACGGAGCTTCACGACAACCCCCGGTCATTCAGATCCAGCTGAAATCGCAGGGGTAGAACTTTTCTGGAATCCCGCAGGGCAACGGCACCCGGCGGTATAGCTTAGGTGGAGAGAGGAGACAAAACGGGCGGAGAAGCAACTCTGTCAGTCGGCTACAAATTTAACTGTATTTTCCATGAATTAATCCAATTAATATGCCTTGCTATATAAAGGGGGAGGGGGTGTGCAAACTCCCTAGCTCCCCCATGTGGGACTAAACAAAAGAGAGGTGGGGGGGGGGGGGGTGTCCTAGCCGCACCAACCATGGGCCACATTGGCTCATTGGTGCGGCTCCCCCCACATGGGCCTCTCTTGGCCCATTAAGGTGGGCTGCCCCTTTTTCTCCCTTTTTAATCAATATTAAATTAATATAAAATATAATTAATTCATTATTAATATATTTAAATACTATTTAATATCGCGTGACTCCGAAACATTTTCCGAACCACCCGAACAACTTTCGGACATTCCTGGAACCCTTCTAGACCTGCCCGGAACTCCTTCCGGACCACCGAAACTCTTTCCGGATCATTTCTCTCTCTGCAACAAAATCTTATATTATTCCAGAACCTATCTCCTGGTGTCGTTAAGACCTTAAGTTTGTTACGCTACGGTTCGAGAACACTCCAGACATGGTCGAGACACTCCGCTCACCAATGACCGGCAGGGATACCTGGATGCATATGACGGTCCATGTGCATTCTACGAATATCGTCGTTGAACCATAAACATGATATTCATTCCCTTTGTTTCTGCGATACTACTTTGTCCGAGATATGATCGTAGACATCTGATGTCTTTGTTGTATCTCTTTACCGACAAGGTTATTAACTCGTCTGTGATATTACATCTCCATGACCTAGTCACAAGCTGCGCAGCTATATAGATGCAATCTCACCGAGTGGGCCCAGAGTATCTTTCCATTACAAGAATGAACAAATCCCGCTCTTGATCCTTACGTCTCAATACTCTTTCGTGATACCCAAGATGGACACCGTTATTGTCATGTTAAATAAGACACAACGTTTGATGCTCTCAAAGTACCCCTACGAAGCATCAATAAGTACGGTCTCACGATCTTAGGAATAAGCTATCATATACTTATCTATTGCAAATGACAAACATCGTAATACGATCTTATTGCAATACTTTGCGTATGTCCATCACCTTATTCAACTAATAAGATGACCCCATTGTCAACCGACGTCATTGTCCTTGATCGGGAATCTCGATCAACTGTTGCCCAATGGACTAGTTCATATAGAGCCTTACTAGGGACCCTGGTTGTCTATGTATCACATGTGTATTAATAATTCTAATTAATTCAGTTATAGCATAATACACAAACCTATTATAAACTTATGAGATAATGCAATAAATACTACTTATTTATTTGCCTCTAGGGCATATCTCCTTCACTTACTGAATGAATCAACTAGTTGTTGCACATCAATATTCCCTGAGTGCACTGACACAAGAGCAATGGCTTGTTTTGCCTTATCTGGATCAATTTTCTTGCCTGTCAGAGCTGAGAACATTTGTAACCCTTCACCTCCACACCCAACTAGCGCCGCAACTGGTTTAGGTTGATTGGGTAGCGTACAGTTTCCAGGAATATGAGTAACCTTCCCACAGATATCGCAGAACACTGTCTATTTGCACTCCTTTATACCATCTCATTCATACCACCTACACCCCCAAACTCCCCAGCAGTAGTAGAATTTGGATCCATACCATGGTTCAGATGCGGTGCCCCCTTGTAATTCCCTCTGTAGTTGTAGTAGTCACCATGACCAAATCCTCCCGGCGCCGCCGCCCTTGGGTCTGGTACTGAAATTGCCCTCCTCCTCCATATCCCCCTGGCGCAGATGGATTAGGCGGCTGCCCCCTCCAATTCCATCCTCCCGCAGCAGGACCAGGTTGATTCCAATTGCCTCGCCCACCCCCAAAAGCAAGGAGACCGCCTGACCGCCATTCTCCTCTCCCCTCCATGCTCAGAGATTGCCCACCACTGCTTCCACCGACCCAGATAATTGGCCACTCCACTGCCTCCGCCGCCGCCACTCGATCAGGATCTGAGATACGTCGCGGGAGCACCACCCACCCTCCACGATACTGTGTCTTCTGGGACAGTTCCCGATCCCATTGTATTTCCAATAGCTTCCTGAGAAAGGAAGGCGTATCCTCTAATAGCGTAATCGGCGTCACCAGGTCCCGAATTGACTCCACAAGCGTCACGTCCTGATTCACGGCATCAGCTTGAAGTTCCTGATCCCGCTTTGTCACCCAACACTCTGGCACGCCACCGTCCTCACCATCCCTATTTAAAGGAGATATGCCCTAGAGGCAATTAATAAAGTGTATTTCTTTATCATATCTCGTTTGTTCATAATATGTTTTTGTGTCATGCAATAACCGTATTAAGCAGAAACATTAATACGGGTGTGATGCGTAAAAAACCAGGTCCCTAGTAGCCTCTACTAAGACTAGTTTCATTGCGCGATCGATGATCGAGGTTTCCCGATCATAGGGCATGGTGCCGGTCGGCAATGGAAGTCATATCGCTGGAGAAAGATGTGATGGACATACCTAGATTTGTAGGACGTAGTCATTACGCCTTTGACCTTGAGATCAACTCTTATTGTTATTCCTGAAAGATACTTTGATTGCACCAAACGTCATATCTTAATTAGTATGACAATAACGGTGATAATTTTGGGTATCGGAAAGGAGTAGTTGAGTTGAGGGGTCAAGAGCGGGATTTGCCCGTCCGCATAGCAGGATAGATATTCTAGGGCCCACTCGGTGAGATTATGTCTAATGAGTTTGCAAGCATGTGACTAGGTCACGGAGACATGAAATCATAGAAGAGTAGAAGATAGTGTTGTCGGTAACGAGGTCAAGCTAGATATGGAGATATCTATGAACGACGCTCAGACACGCTAAGTATCGCCATGGCAAAAGGTTTAAGACTTTACGTTCATGTTTGATAGATGAAAGTCATTCGTTATATCACAGGGATTAATTCATGGGGTCCAGGCCTACGAGTTAGTCATTAATCGGAGAGGAGTCTCGATCATGTCTGTTATTATATTGAACCGCTAGGGTAACAGACTTAAGGGGTTTCGACAAGACAACCAGAAAGGAAAGAGATCACCAGAAACGTCTCGGGAGAGGTCCGATGGAGATCGGACAGCGATGAAAGAGTTTTTCGGAGTTAGAATAAATTATATATAATATATTTGATATTAATTAGTGTAATTAAAGTCTAAATATGATTTTATATATTTATTTTCGAATTTATTTAGGCTGATTCCCTAAATGGGCCTTCTGGTCAAAAGAAGGCCCGAGAGGGGAAAATTCCCTGGGGGAATTCGGTGGGGGGCTTGGGGGCCGACCCAAGTGGGCCAAGAGGCCCACTAGGGGGCCGGCGCACCCAGCCATGCCGCACCAGGCATGTGGGATTGGTCTCACATTGCCTGGAGGTTGGCTCTCCCCTGGGAGCCTATATATAGAGGGGCACTCATAGCCTTTTAATTCACCATTAATTCCCCAATTCTCTCTCGATTTCGTGATTCTTTTTGTCGGAGTTGCTCCGAGTTGAGAGGGGGATCTCTTCCACCACAGCCCGCTGCCGCGCTGCTAGTGTTCCGGTCCTAGTCTTCCGCTGCTCGTCCTGGACTGGAGCTTCGGAGGCCGTCGTTTCCACCGTACGTGTGTAACGCCCTGCGAGGTGCTGCGCTAGCGGTACTCGGAGGTCTTCTTCCTCTACACGACCTTGAGGTCGGCTTCGTCGGTCTACATCGACAACGTTTGTGCGGGATCGTAATCCCCGCTTTCGGTCTACAAGGGTATGTATTCCGATCACCGATCGTACTACTATATCTGCATAAAATAGATCTTGGCATGTTTTTAGGATATCGTTGCTAGGAAAAAATATTGTTTTCTGCACACGATCCCCTTCACTATCCCCTTGCCGAACCACCGTATCCTGCGCACCAAGGAGCAGCCGTGCAAGCGAAATCGGTGGAACGAGATAAGCAGAGTCAGTTGGTACCTCGCCGAGAGGATCGAGTAGGGGCGCGCTGTGCACCGAAACCAGGGGAGGCGCCGCCCTCGTCGCTAGTACATCACCGGTGAGGGCTGCCGACGAGCTCCCGGTCACCCAGCATCCCGACGAGTCGCCTAGCGAACCGCCTCCTGGGTCGCCACCCATCCTGACCACGGATACCCACGGATACCCGACCCTTCCGGCGTTCGCCTCGGCGTCTCATCCGGTGTTCGCCTCGGCGGCGCTGGGTTGGACGGCGGCCGCTCGCTACGGTGGTTTTAGGAAACCCTAGGGATTGTTTTGTACATCTTGATCTTTTAGGTTTTTATCCGCAAATGTAGGATAATCATTTTATCCCGGTTTGTCTTTTTAGTTTTCACATGTGTTGCTTATTGTAAATTGTTCTTCAATTTATGACATACATGGTTGCTCTCAAAAAAAAATTGTCCTATTGGTATCACTCGCCCTCCCTCCAACAGCTCCCCTCCTACCGCCGTTGGAGTTCGCTGTCGAGCGAGGCTCGAGCGGTGTCGGCAACTGTTCTCTTCCTGGCGTGTCGAGCGGCCACGTTGGGTGGTGTGCTCCCTGGCGGCGTAAATGTGACTCCGCCGGCGATACCCTGGTGCAGGTCATGATGGGGGATGACGACTACGGCGTCACATCTGCTACAACGCGACGACGAGAGCTTTATGGGCCCGATTTGGGTATGACCGGACAGTGTGACCCAGTGTGCTCCTGCTGCCGTGTCCGGCCGACTACTACCTTTGGCGATGGAGGTTGTGCCCTTCCACGAGGCTATGGTATTGACATCCCTATCTACGACATGTTCTTCCCGGCTTAGCCTGCCTTGCAATGTTGCCATGGTGAGGCGTCGTGGATGTTCCAAAAACTGTTTGCGCATGTTTGTGTGCGGAAAGCTAGGTGGAGCTAACGTTTTGTCCGGGATGTGGATGGCTGTTGGTCGGCATAAATCCTTGCCGGTTTCACCGGCAGTGACATGGTGACGCTGCGGACTTTGCCTTCCTTCTTAAAGGGCGTCGGGTCCACCCCTTTCCAACTCCCCTCAGTGTATGGGGAGAAATCTTAGGATCACTTCGGATAGCAGGGTTGTGGTCGTCGCAGTAATTCCTGAAGGTGTTGCTTGTTACGCGACAATTCGGCTTCGTAGGAGCATCCCTTGGATGAACGAGTTCCTCAAGAAGAAAGCAAGGTCCACAAAAGGGCAGTTCGCTTTCTATCTACCCTTGGCATCATCGGTGGCTTCTCTTTCGTAGGCTAAGGAAACCATAGACAGAGAGGCAACTTACAATTGGAAGAAAGCTCTAGAATAAGAACCCAGGGCGTCTCCATCGAGTGTGCTGGCAGCAAGCACAGACCGGTGATTTCTAAATAGAATATAGGGAGGGGGAATAATTATTCAGTTCATGTGAGAAAGAATAAAGGCTTATCTTGTGACTAACCTTCACTCCAGTGAGGCACCGAAGCCGCTGTCGCTGAGTAGGCTCCTATGCCGCTAGCACGGTGGAGGTTCCGTTGTCCCAGTTCGACGAGAGGAATCCAACTCAGCCGGTCACACAGACTTCGTTCGAATTACGGATTTTATGATGATAAGTATGTATTGGAAGTTGGAATGCCTAAAGTATTGGTGCATTAGGGTCCTCTTAAGCCTTGTTTTCTTCTTGATCTTACCTTTCCGTTGCTATCACTCGCTCTAGCCTCTCCTGGTCAGAGCTCTCTCTATCAACAACACCCTCACGCTATTGATTCTCTGGATAAGTATGGCTCATATAAATGCTGGGAAGGGGCGCAACGGTCGTGGCATATCTTTGCTTTCGCGGATGTAGCGGTGTTGACATTCATTTATGTTCTTTCTATTGTCTTTTTTTTTTGGGGTTCTTTGAGTTGTTTGCCCCAACTCGGTGGTTTTATGGTTATACTTGTTGGTTGCTATATTAATATAGTGGAACGTAGACCTATTTTGAGGTATCACTCACAGCCAAATAAAAAATAGAACCACTAGAAAATGTGTTCGTCCTGACGAAATTTTCATCATGGCATCATTTCAGTGTTCAGAGGCTTTGCTTGCAGTTGCAAATAAGATAATTCCCTTCCTTCTCCCAAGATGTGGCAATCTAGCTGTACGCAGCTGCTCACCAATTAGTGGAACGGCTCTTGGCTTGGACCCCTTTCGCCGGACACGATCACGCGGCAGGATCCGCTTGCTTTGTCACCCTGGACCCTACAGCCCGTGACAAGTAATGTTCGTTACCCGAGTTCCCCACGCCATTGCTTCAACATGCTATATATATGGGCTCCACTCCAGCTCACGTCCTGTGATCCTTTTTTAATCGATGTAAAGAGCCATCGCTCTTAATTTTTATATCATCAAGGACAACTGATAATCCTTTCGTCCCAAAATTTCGTCAAATATGTGGATGTGTTAGATGTATTTCATGTATAAATACGTTAACTATACAGATCTAAGACACTTATTTTAGGACGCTTCCTCATTAGACAGAAAGTATATAGACTCGCCGTGCACAAAACACACAAACAAAACAAAAAGACCGAAACAAGGGGAATGATGGCATGTTATTGAAATCTTACAATCTATCAAATTACAGAACTTTGTACTAAACATTGTATATTGTTTATAAGCTGAATGCATTTAGCGGCTCGCGCCATCAGATGTTTAAAAATAAAAAGACCGAAACAAACACTCAATATCATACACAGTCCAGCAAATGCAGCAACTAGAGCGGCATTTCAAACATAGGAAAAAGCCTATTTTCCCAACAAGAGAAAAATGCAATACAAACACCATCATAAAACAATTTCTATGATATTTACAACCATTTTAGAGCCACTTCCACTAAGAATCGGTAATGCGAAGCACCGGCCGCCCCATCCATGTCTCTCGTGGAAGATCTCAACCGCCACCAAAGCTTACTCCTCTGCATTGGAGGCTTCTTCGAAGTTTAACTTTCTATAAGTCAGTCTAATACAGATCATGTGGATACACCCCGTTAAAGCAGAGGCAGAATTCTGGTTTGGTGCCCCGAGTGGACAATAGGATGTTATCTTTCCTGCAGAAACTCTCAAGCCAAACTCGAATAGAATCGAAATTGGAAACAACAAAAGCTATGTTAGAAATGCATCTTACAAGGCTCCATACATACTTTGTTACTAGTAGTTGACATTCCAAGAAGAAATGATCGATAGTCTCTAGTACATTGCTATCTTGAAAAGGGGTTTGGGAGTTGAGGAAAGGGCAATAATAAGAGCAGGTGCAGCACAACCACCGGGCACTGGTTGGGCTGGATCTGCACAGAGCTTCCAAAGTTGGTGCACCAACACCAACAGGCTGTGTACCTGGTCGTGGGCCACGCAAGGTACCACCACCCTAGCTATATCTTTTCCCCTGTCTTCCCGTGCGGTGCTGCTGATCCTTGCTGCTTCGCTCGCACGGCCGGCTAGCTGGCTGGTTTCGCATCTCGCGGCAAAGCTAGCTACCGGAGGAAGCGAAGAGGCCGTGCTAGTAGTGCTTGTTGTTGGCCTGCGGACCTACGCGCAGTGCGGATATTTGGACCGGTCCCGGTTTAGGTTTCCTGTCTGCATTTTCCCGGTGTTGCTGACCGGACAAAGTGTACAACACGCTCGGTCCGGTCCCCAGATAACGAATAGGTCGTACTGCAGGCCATTTCCCATGCAATGCAAGATCGCCTGGATCTGGTTCAACGCGACGCAAGAGGGTGCGGGAAGTTGCATGCAGCGCCAGTGGTATCCACCTACGCTACGACGAGGTGTCGTTGGCTTGTTTCGACTCGAGTGGAGCATTTTTTTAAGAATTAGAACACTTTATTATAGCTAGTAAGCCGTCTCATTAAAAACCTCCTAATCCCTTTCGGTACCCTGTTAAGGTACCCTGTTAAGAAAAAAAGTGCGTAGAAACCTGCTGCTCCGAGTTTATAGAAGCATAAGTTACACGAACACCATTTGGCGGAGAAACAAACCACACATGTCTGACTGTCTACCTTGGTTGTGTGCGTCACCATTTGAGTTTCGCTTCTCGTGAACGAACTCCACCGCGCGGAAGCCTGCTGCCCTAGATTTGATCTCCTTGACAATCTGTCCATAAGCTCCCATCCCATCTCCATACAGGCTACGAATTGCATTGCTGCTATCGGAAGCCAGCCGAAAACTCTGCAAAAGAAGATCAGCAGCTATCGCCAGCCCCTCTCGACATGCTAGAACCTCCAGAGTCTCCGGATCAGTGACTCCGTCAATCACATGAGGATGCGCCCAAAAACCGCCCCTCGCCATCCCGTACAACAACTGCAAAGGCAGAAATCGGCGAGTTCTTGGACGTTGCTGCATCCACATTTATCTTCATCATGCCCTCCGGTAGAGTTATCCTTCTTGGTACTGGTATAGATCTTGTAGCGTTCTTCTTTTTTGGCTGCACATTTGCTATTTGAAGGTCAGTCAAAAATCTGTCAATAAAACCATGTGTTAACATGGGGCTCTGAAAAGTATCCTCGTGGATTGCTTTCCTTCGGGCATGCCAGATTGCCCACATTGTAGTCACCGTTCTTGTTATGTCTTCATGTGATAACAAGCTAATAACTGCTGTAAGCCACGCCTTGGCATGTGGCTCTCTAAGCATACTTAGCGTCTCTGTAATCTCGACCGGAGTGTGTGCCCATACACACTTAGCCATTCGGCACTCTATCAAAGAATGGTGCCAAGAGTCCTCTTCACCACAAATTGCACACACGCTCCTTGCTGCCATGTTTCTATGATGTAGTACTTCGCCCGTCGCCCGTTGGAAGAGAGATCCGAGCTAGTCTCCATAGAAAAACTTTCACCTTTAAAGGTAAATTAACTTGCCACAACCTGGACCAATTTTTCTCCTGAGCTTGTGTATCCGAGAGAAAATTGCACAGAACACCAATGTTTGGTGACAAAGTTGTACAAAACACAGAATCAAAACAGCTTTTACGGCAAGCCCCAACTTTTGATGTAATATGTTGCGGCTAGCCCAAATAGATGTATTAGTGTACTTAACAATTATCTAACAAATGGGGCTGATTTAATACTATATATCACATTTATAAAAATATACAACATAATTATACGATAAAATAAGATAGAGGCATGTTTTTCTATATTTTTATAATAGTATCTAAAATTCCAATTAGCATTTAAAATATGACATATACATGTATAAACAATACATTTACGATAAATCTAGCCCCACAAATAGCCAGCCACCCTGATATAATTTAAAGTTTCAAAAAAAAATCTCAAAATGAAATACTTTGTGTTTTAGCATAGATAAAATTGAAAATATGAGGACATATTTGAGCATAATAATTTTTAATTATCATGGTACCTATTTTGGAGAATTGTCTTATATTATATAAAATTATAGTCTCACTTGTCAGATACTCCCTCCGTTCTAAATTAATTAACTCAGATTTAGTGCAAGTTGAACTAAATCTGAGTCAATTAATTTAGAATTGAGGGAGTACGTTCTTAAGAGTCATAAGATATCTATTTGGTCTAACCGCAACATATTACACCAAATATTGGATTAGCCGCAAAAATAATTTTAATTCTGTGTTTTGTGCAACTTTATTACCAAACATTGGTGTTGTATGCAATTTTCTCAGTTGTTAAGTACACTAAGATATTCATTTGGGCTTGCCGCAACATATTACACCAAAAGTTAGGGCTAGCCGCAAAACCTGTTTTGATTCTGTGTTTTGTGCAACTTTGTCACCAAACATTGGTGTTGCGTACAATTTTCTCTGTATCCGATGATTCGATTCGGCTGTACCATCCATCCACGCAGTTCTCTTTTCACGTGTAGTAACTCTCTTTTCACGTGTAGTAACTAACATCCGATATGTCGATCACACGGAGAAAATGCCCCGATCGTAGTGTCACGCCCAAAAATCATGCTGGTGTCTGCTGCTTAGGGGAATGAACCTGTCCAAATCGGCTCTTTAACGGCCCTTGGGTGCGGCGCGGATTCTCCTGTGATCTCACGGGTTATGAGCTGCCTGAGAGCCTCTGTGAGTGTGACTGTGTGAGTTGACCGATGCTTTTGCGTCGGTATTGGCTTCTTCTGAAGTCTGTGCTACACTTGCAATGGATAAAATAATACTTCCATAGCCTATTTAGGCCCCGTTTGGAATAAAAGAATATGGTAAAAAAATTGTAGAATAGGAATCTTGTGTGAAAATTTTGTGCGCATTTGATTGGATTTCCTGTCTAAAATCGGCAGCTATTTAGTACATGGGCTGGGATTGGATGAACAGTCAGAAACAAATCATGGGCTTATCCGAGTCTGAAGGTCATATGGATAAAAACTAATACATGGGCTTTACCTTGCCCGGTAGATAAAT
This sequence comes from Poa annua, assembly GCA_026929855.1. Taxonomy (NCBI): domain Eukaryota; kingdom Viridiplantae; phylum Streptophyta; class Magnoliopsida; order Poales; family Poaceae; genus Poa; species Poa annua. The sequence goes on from CM049429.1 coordinate 78,631,780, forward strand.
GCTTGGGCTAGCCCAACTGATTCGGCAAGAGGAGTGTTCTCTAGTCCTATGCTTCTTGTAGTTCAGAGAAGTTCTTCCATAAAAAATGTAGTTCACAAAAGTAAGAATAAAAATACCCTCTTCAGGTGCTGCTGTGCTATACTAGTATGATCAACTATTTCTTTTAACTCCCTCCGTTCCATATTAGATAATTTCCATATATCTAAAAATGGATACATTTAGATTTATAACATGTCTATATACATCCACTTTGTATAAATGAAAGTCACTAATATGGAATGGAGGGAGTATCTTCAATCATCGAGTGAAGAAGTAGCCTGTCAGCTAGCACCCTTTTGGACTTTTTTGGCGGGAATGCGCACTTCTTTGTTGTCCTAGTATACGTTAGCTGCATCCCGAACTGTTTGTTGATGTCCTCTTGATTTTCTGGCTAGGTAACCTTAATCTAGCAATGCTGTACTTCCCGTGTATACTATACTGTCAAGTGTCAACTCGATAATGTGTAAATACCACTGGGACTGTTAGCCTGTGATGCGTCAGTTATCTTTGTACCTGATCAGCATGATTGGCTGCACCTCCACTACCTGACGTCTGAACATTTCGGAACTCGCGTCCTCTGACGGATCCTACCTGAGACTGAGAGCACATGCACATGGTGACCTGTCCATGAGATGTTGTTTTGCGCCGACGACGAACTTGCTTAATGTTGAAGCCAGTTGAACGGACCTGGCTACCACCGGTAGATCCACCTATCTCACGCCGTGGCGAGAGGATCAGGAGAGAGTTGACGTCCAACCCTTTTTGGAGATAGGTGAGTCGACAGTTCGTGATCGACTTCTCGAAATGCAATGCAAAGTTAACTAGCGGCAATGCCAATGGTGAAGTAACCTGCTCAAAGCTTGCCTTTCCTTCCGGGCCATGCGCGCACTGAATAACGTCGCCCATTTGACAGCGGAGTCAAACGGGTAATCTTTCGAGCACGAGCACGAGCAGGAATAACGTCGCCGTCTAATCACCCAGAACCCCAGATCTAAGAATCCGCCCTGTTGATGTTCCATCGTTCCCTGTGAATCAACTGTCATTACGACGCGCGCACGGCGACGTGTAATCGAGTTGCGCTAAAGCATGGCTTTGCTCTGCTCCGGTGGGCCGAGATGGGCTAGGCTTTCTCACTGCCTCTCTTCTCTCTTCGACTCGAAGCACTAGCCAGTAGTTGCATCGACCTCAACGCACAGTACGTCGTCCATCGAGCTCAACGCATAGTCATCCATCTCAAATGCACTACGAGCAGTGAAGCTGCAGTGGCTTTCGCTAAAGGCTGCATGCAGGAAGCTAGATCACATTCTCTGCCGCGGTGTCCGTTGCACACACTGCGCCGCCCGAGAGAGAGAGAGAGAGAGAGAGCTTTAGTTCAAGGCTTCAAGCTAAGCCATCCCCCGGCTTTCGTCCCCTTCCACGAAAGATTTGCTCGCGCTTTCTCACGTAAAACCTCGGTCTGTCCGCTGCGGGCGGCAGCCCAAGATCATCATCACTCCGGCCGGACCGCGTCCTCCGTCCGGTCGCTTTCTCCCCTGCCCTGCCGCCTGCCGGGCGCTGTTCACGCGGCCGGCTGGCTTGACGCCGGGATGGCGGACACGCGGGCCACGGCGTAATGCGGCCGACGAGCCGGGCAACGTCGGAAGAGGTAAACCCCGGCAACAGTGAAAGCAGCTGGCCATGGCAACCTTCGCGGGAACCGAAGAGCGGCCGGGGTTTGGTCTCGCCAAATCGATCAAGCTACACTGTACTGCACTGCACTGCACAGCTTTGGAGGCGTACGTAGTGGAGCAGCTCCTGTAGGGAAAGCCTCTCTCGCCGTTGGAAGGCTGCGTGTTCCGTACGACAGTGAAGTGCTCGCGATGTGCCGCTCGCCTTGACCGCCTTCCACCGGGATGCGTGTGCGCCGGCCGGGGAGGAAGCACACGGATGATCGATAGTAGAAAAGCAAAAGAAAAACCCTAACGTTGGCCCGATTTTCTTCTGCGGCGCCATCCAGCCCCGGGAAACGAGAAAGGAGACGAGATAGGGTTTTGCGGCTCTGGGTGTTACAGGAATCTCCTTTTCGCGGGATGGTGGTGCCCGGGCCTCGGGATCAGAAACTTAGCGTTGTTTGTGGTTGCTGGTCCGGGCAAACAGTTTGGAGTGCTAGCTGGCGTTGTAGTTTGTTCCAAACCAATCTTCTTCGTGTAGATTCTTGGCTCCCTAGAGTAGATGTGCCTTTGCTTCCTAATCGTCTTAAGCACCAAGCAATCGTAGAGAGTTTGTCCCCTGATGATTGGCTTAAAAGTGGGGGTTAGCGGCAGACCGTCTCGTGACTGCATATGCTAATCAGGTGCAGCATATCACTTCCCGGTACATTGCTCCAGCAGTGCATCACACCATTCACACGTCCAAGCTAGCCTAAACCTATCAAGAGTTATTTGGACATCACACAAATTTGTGGGATAATGGAAACAAATCCCACAACCAAATGAAGCTGGTGTTATATCGGAAATTCTTTTTGCCTCCCGAGTTCCAGTGATGACTTTATTTTAAAATTTCAAATAGTACATGTAGATAATTTCAAATTCCGAAACAAATGTCGGGTGCATTCAATGATGTAACCTATAGTATGCAAAATTCTTTATATTGTGAGGTACACAAAAGTGATAAACTCTTGTATACCTTCATGATTTAAACTATAAAGTGTGTATACTCATATCTTTTCAAATAAAGATTTCACACGTATGTGCTTGACAACATGCATGATTTTTCTTCCAAATTTTAAATGTTGTATTGAAAAAAAGATCACCGGAAACTCAGAAGTAAGAATTCTTCACTTGTGTTGTATCCGCGAGTTTCTTTATCTCGAAAAGGAGGTGTAGCCACCACAAGCACTAAAATCACGTGTAGTTTATTTTTTGCACTGAGCTATTTTACAAGTTCAAACCAGGTCCACCACAGACCACACATTTGTTGTTTTATGATGATCCAAATTCATATGGCGATGTGAAGTGAGCGGCTAACTTCAGAGCGAAGCGGAGGCCCATCGCCGGGAGGCTTGGGCCATGGTACGGTACGGATCGTATCCGAGTCGGATCACAACCGACTTAGGGTTTCTATCCTCTATAAATACATCTTGTAAGTCGCCTGTTCGGGCAAGCCACACATTGTAAACCCACGGCGTTTGTAACCTCACCCCGATATAGTGAAGTCTTGCTGGCTGGCGCCCGTGGTTTTTTCCTCTCCTTTGTTTGGAGGGGTTTTCCAGGTTAAAATCTCGTGTCCCCGTTAGTTTGATCGTTCCGCTCTTCATCGTTTCTTGCTATCTTCTATAACAACATTTGTTGCACTATCATGCTTTATCTATCTTTAATTAGTGTGAGACCTTGGACCGTATTTAAATGCCTTTTTCTAGATAAGGGGTATGTTGCAACCTCTGCGTCCATCGATTCTTACAACCACTCATGTGTTCATTGAAATTTTATGCAGGCAAGAAACATACAAAAAAGATAACAAGATGGGGATCACAAAAAACAACCAGGGGTAATGTGACCATAATGTAATTCAGACAGATTAAATATCAAGCCATTGGCCAAATAGGTTGTCCGAGGGACAATCTTCAGAAGGTTGCACACATGGACCCATGTCCATTCATTGTAGTAAGCACCACGCAATCCAACACACGGTTTCAAATATAACATGCAAATAATTGCTAATCTTGTAAAAATAGCAATGTCATTACAACTTTACGCACATATCAAGTCAAATCAAACGCAAAAGCTGATGTCTACCAAGTCTCATACATATTTGAGACACTAAAAGACATTAAAAATAAGCAAAAAGGGGCAGTTAGAAAAAGTGTTGAGTTGTCTCATCTTGATCAAAATGAATTGAGATTAATTATTGGTCCCTGAATTCTAGTTTGAACTAGATTTATTTTGGTACATAACCAATAATACTAGCCATGATTGGCATACTGCTATAGTTAAAAGATCTGAAGTACTTGGTGTGTATGTGCGCGTGTGTGGGTGAAACCACATGTTCATTGATGTGCCCGTCAACGTGGATGCAGCATGTAAGTTCTATTCTTAATTCTCAAAAAAAAATATGTAAGTTCTATTCTTCATATTGCAGTTTTTTTTGCACAAACATCGGAGATGTGAACTGATTCTAATCAAACTGAAGTTCTAGTACTAGACCATCGTCTGATGTGTCACAAAAATTAAATCTTAGGCAGGCTGTCACTACGGCATGCACGTGGTTGAAAGTGAAATGCATTCTATGCAGTCCAGCACGTATTTAAATTGTTTCCTTCGGAGTTTAAATCGAGCCGAAGAATGTTCTAGAGTAAAGAAAATTAAATTAAACATTTAGTCATGTTTGCCAGTACAGTTTGATGCTCATTGCGCTTTACGCAGACCATACCGGCAATGCCAAGTTTCGATGTCTGCCTGCCCTCGATCCCATGGTAACCTCCTTTTTTCCTCTTCTTAAGAAACTATCATTCAGCCACTACTAAAACTTCAACCTTTTCCTCTTTAGCTTCTGGGCCAAACGTAAACTGCGCCTCTTTTTGCAAAGCCTCTCGAGAAACTATGTGTCCGTAGATCGATCGAGCTTAATTGAGTACAGGTGGTACTGCCGTATTGTCAAAGGCACCGTTTTATGCCCGCGTTTGAACTGTGAGTGAGAAGGAAGAAGGTAAATGGAGAAAGCATGGTCCAGTAATCATGCGGGGCGAGTGCCCTTAAAATGGAATCACATCCCTGCATTTCTTTAAAAAATAGTTTCGAGCGTAACTGCGGTTGAGATTTACCACAACAAGTTGGAAATTGAGTAGAACTGATACAAAAACTGGTGTTGCGGATTTGAATAGGTATGAGGAGTGTTACAATGATGACACATGTCCTTCCATGCTATCGAGAGACACGCGCTGACGTCCGGTCATTTTGCAGAAAACACTGTGACCGTCGATGGAATGTATAGAACGGGTACTTTGTATTTCTTTACACGCAATCCCCAATTTCTCTCAACTGTATTGTTAATCTTAGCGCACAAACCCCTTTCCCGACGAGTGGCCTGGACTACAACAGCGTAAAGCGAGTGGCGTCGTCACACCTACTATGGTTTCAGCTTGTTCTAGAATTATTATTTGTGATAAAAGTTAAGTTGTCGTTCGTGATTCTGATTACACTTATGAATTTGACTCTCATAAACACGCCGACGAGGGTGTAACTCGACAAATCACAGGGTTGTGCACCCCGGGTTGATTGAGAGGGAAAGAGAGGAGCGTTGGTGATCACGACGGCTGACAAGTAAGGTTTTACCCAGGTTCAGACTCCCGGAGGATAATACCCTACTTCTGCTTGTCTGTTATTGATGGCGAGTTGCGATTACAATGGCGGCGAGATTGCGATCTCGCTAGGGGTTTTGGTGGCTGTTGGCGTGTCCTCTAGGACGAGCAACCCTCCTGGCTTTATAGGTAGCCAGGTCTCGGGTGGTCGGTATCGATGGCGATTACAGATATGGAAGGTTATGAGACCTAACCGACTTGGACTAGGATACCCGAGTGGGCCTTCTGTGGGCCTCCCTGTGCTTGGCGCGGCCCAGGTAGCCTCATTGTGGGCTAGTCGAAAGGTATCCCCACGTCAGTAGCCTCCGAGTGCTTGGTCGAAGCGTAGAGTCGGACAAAGGACTTCTTTCTTCTGGACGCGCCACAGGATTGCTTGATCTTTGAGTTTGCACTCGTTTTCTTCAGTTAAAGAGGACACTCCCGATGGGAGTAATATCTTCAGTCGAATGTCCTTGTCTTGTTCTTTCTGTGAAGTCTGCTTCTATTCGGCCTGTTGGCTTACATGTAGATTTGATTCAGCTGCTTGAGCTTACTCAACTGTCTTTGCCACCCGAATGGATGTTTCGGGTTCTCATATCAGCACTCTGTCCTACTGAGTTGTTTCAGCTTTGAAGCTTACTACTCGAATCTTGCGTTCGAGTTATCGTGCTGTTTCACTTGCTTGGAGCCGTTGGCTTGATGACTTCACTGCTGACGTTTCCTTGCACGCCTCTGGGCCCGATGGGACGTGACGTGGCGGGGCCCACTGGCAGAGCTGACCGCGGTCAGCAGTTGTCACGTCTCCGAACTGGGCGTGAATTTTTCGCGCACGATGATGACGCCTCGATTCTCGTGCGTAGTGGAGGAAGTGGGCGGCGACGGTTGGTCTCTTTGCTTGACACGTGGACGGCAGGATGGAGATGCTCGAAACCGTTGCGCGACGGACGGCTGGGATGGATTTCGCCGAGGCATAAGTACTGCGCCGCGGCGCGAGGGCATCATCTTCTCCAATCGTCCGCGCCTCCTTTCCTCTGCCTTCTGTCATTCTCGCCCTCATCCGAGCTCCGTGCTATTTGTCCTCGCACCTTGCGCCGCCCTACGGAGCCATGGGCAAGTCGAAGACCGCCGCTGGCACCTCCGCCGACGAAGCCGGGCTGATGAAGAAGCCCGACGACGACTGGCAAAGGTCGTCTATGAAGAAGACGGCGTTCGAACTCCTCCGCGCGCAAGGCCTCCTGCCTCCTTCTGACCAAGTCCAGGTACGCGCTCCTGGCAAGGAAGTCTACCCCACACCCCGCAAGGGGGAACGCGTATGCTTCGTGGATTTCCTTCCGCGGGGCTTCGAGTTCCCCTTGCATGATTTTGTGCGCGGTCTCTTCCGCCTATGGGGTTCAGATCCATGATCTGACTCCCAATGGCGTCTTGAGCATCGCGGGCTTTATTGTGCTCTGCGAGTGCTTCCTGGGGGTCGCACCTCACTGGGCGCTATGGAAGTCGCTCTTCCTCGTTCGCAAGAACGTCGGGAAGAGCGGGTTACCATTTCCCATGGGCGGCTTCGGAATCCAAGTGCGCGGTGATACCGCGTACTTTCAGATGAAGAAGTCGGACTCCGTCCAGGGGTGGCGCAAGAAGAGGTTCTACGTCCAGTCGAACCAGGACGGCCTGGCGGCATTCGACAGCGGGCGCGGGTTGCGGAAGACTCACGCCTGGTCGCATCCGCTGTCCGTGGAGGAAAAGGAAGCCGCGAGGCCGCTGCTGAGCCTGCTGCGCAACCTCACCAAGACCCTGGGGCGCGAGACGGGTGGCGTCTTCCTGATGGCCACCTTCTTCCGTCTTCGGGTGCAGCCGCTTGGTGCTCGGCCCCACCCGATGTGGGCCGTCGAGGGCGTCATCAGCGAGCCACTTGACGACGAGGAGGTGGAAACCAAGGTGAGGTCCATCACCAACCTCCGAGTCGCGAATGTCAAGTGCCCGGTTACTGCATACGGGGCGACGAACCCTGTTCCCGAGGTAATGTTCTTGACTTGTTCTCTTCGTTTCTTCTTTTCTTGATATCCTGTTTCTTAATTCGACTTGCTTCTACTTGTTTCAGGGTCGATCTCTGCTGGTCAGCCTTCCTCCTGAAAGAGCATTTTCCCTCATGTGTGGTTTTGGTAATTGAATGACAATCTCTATGGACTAATGTTTACCTTGAGATATCATTATAGATCATGTCCATGGAATTGTGGAGTTCATGTGTTGGACTCTTGAAGCTTATTGCAAGTATGTCTTGAAGATTCAAGACATCATCTTAGTGAAGAAAAGATGAGTTGTGCAAGACCAAGAGAAGCTTTCTCGAAAAGATCCCATGCTTGGTGCTTGCAATGGATACATGAAGACGAAGCTTAGCGAGACTCTCCCATTGTGAGCATGGGGGAGTATTTGGAGAAGTCTTCATCAAGCAAGTGAATGGACGCGCAATCAAGAAAGATGATCCACTTGAAGAGATCAAGATAGTCATCATCCAACTCAAGTGGAATGCTCAAGGCAAAGGTATGATCTTGATAGGGCTATAGGATAGATAGGCGTACTATCAAGAGGGGCTCTCAAGTTGGTAACTTGATCGCATTCTTGTGGAGAGCTCAAACCTTTGCATACTTGGCATATCATATTTCTTGGTTCTTATTTGTCTTTTATGTTGGTGAGGAATTAGAGCTTGGTTCATCTCCATGTCAAGCTCTAGTTCATCGAAATCGGTTTTACTTTGGACAACTTGTTGCGTTTTCGGTGGTGGAAATATTGCCGGTTCTTCCTTGAGGAAAGTCCCACACCTTGCCATGTGTGGAGATTTTACTCTATTTATGGGATGCAATATTTTGTTCTTCCTCTTTGTTCTTCCTTTGTGGTTCTTCCTCTTTGTTCTTCCTCTCTTCTCCCTCCATAAGCATTAGTTGCTTTTGGTGGGATTTGGGAGTGAAGGATTTGACTCCTTTGTGGTTTCCTTTGTTCTTCCTCTCTTATTCCCCCATAAACATTTGTTGTTGTGTTGGAATTTGAGAGTTAAGGACTTGAGCACTTCGTGTGCTCTTGCCATTGCATTTGCATCGGTTTGAGCCCTCCACGAGAATTCGTGGTGGTATTACTTGTGAGCTTGTTACTCTTGGGTCCTTGGACCCTAGACGCCTTTTGTGGCCGGCCTTTTGTGGCCAAGACCTTTTGTGGTCAAGACCTTTTGTGGTCACTTGAGAGCCCCCAATTAAGTTGTGGGTGTGTGCCTCAAGACTTGGGAGCCCCCAATTAAGTTGTGGGTGTGTGCCTCAAGAGTTGTACGGGATTCGATCTCCGCCCCAAAGGAGATCAATAGTGGAAGGTGAACTCGAACCTTATGTGGTTGAGTTCATCAGGAGAAGAAGGTGAGCCTTTGTGGCGTTGCGGCTAACCTGTTGTGGTTGCGCACACCTCTCCAAACGAGACGTACACCTTTGGGTGGAACTCGGGAATACATCCTCGTCTCCGCGTGCCTCGGTTATTTCTATACCCGAGCTCTTTACTTATGCACTTAACATTGTGATAGCCTTCGTGCTTGAAGTCATATTTCTTGCTATCATCTTGTTACTAGTATTGCTTAGCTTAAGTTGTTGGTGCACATAGGTGAGCCTAGTTTATATATCAAGGTTGTATGCTTGTTTAAGTAAACCTCTAGTTTTATTCCGCCTTTATCAAGCATACCGGAATTTCCGGGTCACTCGTGTACCGGATATTCCGGCTACTCGGAATTTCCGGTCACTATTGGACCGGATATTCCGGCTCCTCGAAAAAGTTTTAAATCGCCTATTCACCCCCCCTCTAGGCGACGTCTATCCGTTCACCTCCCCTCCCTGAAAACGGACCCGACGACGAGTCGAAGGTTGTGGAGGAGGATGACGACGACGATGAGCTCCCGTCCGCTGTCTCTCCCAACGACGAGGTGGAGGATGATGATGACGAGGAGGAACCCGCACGGAAGAGGCAGAAGCGCCGGAGTGGCGGTGACTCTGCGACTGCTTCGTCGCCCGCTAGGGGTGCGGATGTTGATCCAGAGGAAGCCGTCGCGACATCGTCGGGTGCGCGGTCTCCGGGTGGCTGGATCGAGCCCCTGGCCGCTCCTCCTGTTAGCTCTGCGCCACCTCGCGCGTTCGCTCGGATGCCTTCTCTTTCCCTGGAAAGCGACGACGAGTTCGAGACCACCAGGTTAGCTTCTTTTCGTCTTGCGAGTTGATCCTTTTATTGTTTTTGTTCCAGCCGTCGCTCTGGCGATGTTCATTCCCCTCTTCGCGAGGGGGAACACATATCTGCCCCTTCGACAGAGCTTGTGACTCGAGTGGTGACCGAGGAGCGCGCACAACCTGCTGGCCTCGCATCGTCTAGCCGTGCTCCTCCCTCGGCTCCCGAAGATGTCGACCTCCTGGACCACGTAAGTCTTCTATGCTTGTGCTCGTAGTCTTGCAATTTCATCGGGTGCGCGATCAGCGCTCCCGATGGGAGTAGCCCCCGAAGGTGTGGGTGACTAGTATAGTCGCCCGCAACTTTATTAACTTCTTGCTTGTGTTTCAGTCGTACTATCGCCAGCAGCTTGACGCAGCCGCAGCTTATGTTTGCCTGGAGAAGGAGAGGGACCAACTGCGTGCTTCTCTGGACCAGGCTACTAGGTGGGTTGCTGAGTTGGAGCTGAGGCTCCAGGCTCAGGCTGAACTCGAGAAGGCCTTACATGAATCCCAGGAGCACGAGCGACTGCGGGCCACCCAGGAGAAGACTCAAGTCGACCGCCTTCTCGCACTCGCCGGCACCCTTGGAGGTTAGTTTTCGGCTTTGTAGCCTACCTGTACTTACTTTGCTTTTTGCTGACAGTTTGTGTTTTTGCTCAGAAACCTGCGGTGGTACTCCTCCGGAAGGATCGTCAAGCGACGAAGTTGACTTGGCGACCGCAGTCGGCTTCCTGGACCGCGTATGCGTCTGATGCGCTGCAGAAGTCGACAGCCGCGCTGAAGAAGTCGACGGGGGCGCTCGCGACGGTGCACCGCAGCATCTTCCCGAGTGATGCGCCGCCGGCTGCCCTTGACACTCTTGCCGCTCCGTCTGAGGACGACGCGACCACCCTCGCGGACTTCACTCGTGCGCAGACGGTACGCGGCTCCGAGCTCATCTTCCAACTTCTCCTAGGCCACCAGTTTGCTGGCGACTTCGACAAGGTTGTCAGCGGCTTCCCTCAAAGATCTGATGGGCGGACAGCTTCCTTGAACGGGGTGAAGGTTAAGGCCACACAGTTGGCTGTTAAGCTTGTGGCCACCTTCGAGAGGGCACTCGCCAAGGCGACTGACGCGGCTGCTGCTCGGAAGAGTCGTTCCCAGTCGGAGTCCATGGCTTAGGGTTCTTGTATCTGTAGATTTCCATTGGCCACGCGACCTGTACTTTTGCCTTTTGTCTGTAATGACTAGTACTCTGTCGGGTCTGATGGCCTTGAATAGTATTTTGCTTATGACTGAAATGATTGCTTCCTCTGAGTACCTTTGTTTGTGCTGGGCAGTCGTATATTTGTATTGACTCTGCACATTCATGGCAGACTGACGTGCGTGGCGGCACTTCCTCTGCTTCTGTGGCTGGGCCGAGCGGCGAGGGATCTTCTTCGGGTGCTCGCCGTCGTCGGGCGACGCCAGCTCCTCCGCGAAGCGCGAACGACCAGCGGATCATCACGTACTTGAATAATAAGGTTGATGAGCTTGAGGCAACTCTGAAGAATACCGAGTTGTTGCTGCATCGCTCCAAGTCGCATCCTACTGCAGGTTTCTCCCAGCGTGAAGATTTTCTGATAGGGGAGATCGATCTGATCAGTCGACAACTTCAAGGTTGGTATCCTCTGCGGCTGCTTTTCCTTGCTAAAACTTGCTGGTTTTGACTTATGGCTTGTGTATGCAGATGTGAACCCGGATTGGGAGGCTGAGCGGGATCGCGTTGAAGAGCGTGTTACCCGGGAGGCGTCTGGCGACTCTTACGAAGCTCGCCAATTCTGGGTGAATAAGTCGAGAGGGCGCATTCTTGCTCGTATGCTTGACCGAACTTGGCGTGCGGCTTTCCTTCTGGAGAATTGCCGGAAGACCCTCTGGCATATCCATCGTGTTTATTTCCCGCACAATGGGCAGCCGCATGGGCTGACCACCTTGCTGGAGAGGTTCCGTGATGGTGATGCGCTGAAGGAGATCGTCCATGCTCAGCTTGTCGCCGGGGCGAATGCGGCGCTGGCGTACGTCCGGCTGCATCGGCCGAACCTTCCGTTGGAGAGGCTTATGGGTGGACTTCCTGGCGACGCCGACTACGCTGATACCCTGGCAGCTGCGCGTCAGATGATCGAGTAGGTGCAGAAGTATAGTGAGCGCCTCGTAGGTCCACTCGGTGCGCCGAAGGGCGAGCCTGCAGACTAAGGATAGCTTTCTTCTGCTGTACGGGGTTAGTTATAGGTTGCGAATATGCCAATGTAAATGACAGTATATGAGGTTAAAATAGTTCTCGAGTAATGAGTGAAATTATTTGCATTATTGTGCGAGTATTTGCTTCGGCTTTGACTTGCGTGGCGCAGCCCCCGAGTACCTTGGGTGACAGACTGAGTCTGCGTTGTGAACCTGTGTGGCGCAGCCCCCCAGAGAGTCGAGTGGCGTCCTAGGATTTTTCAAGTGAGACCTGTATACCGCGGCCTCCGATTGTATCGGGTGGCGATTTAGGCTTTAGGACTTGACCTGTATGGCGCAGCCCCCGAGCAGCTCGGGTGGCGGCCTAGGATTTTTTCGGTGAAGCCTGTATGGCGCAGCCCCCGAGTAGTTCGAGTGGCGGCCTAGGGATTTTCAAGTGTCACATGTGAGGTGCAGCCCCCGAGTGCGTCGGGTGGCGGCCTAGGAATTTTGACTTGACCTATGCGGCGCAACTCCCGAGTAGGTCAGGTAGAGGCCTAGGATTTTTGAGTTTTGCCTGTGCGGCGCAGTCCCCGAGTGGTTCGAGTGGCGGCCTAGGCTTTTTCAAGTGTAACCTGTGAGGTGCAGCCCCCCGAGTGCGTCGGGTGGCGACCTAGGATTTCTGACTTGACCTGTGTGGCGCAACTCCCGAGTAGATCGAGTAGAGGCCTAGGATTTGCGAGTTGTGCCTATATGGCGCAGCCCCCGGGTGATTCGAGTAGCGGCCTAGGCTTTTCTTTCAACCTGTGTGGCGCAGCCCCCGAGTGATTCGAGTGACGGACTAGGATTTTGTTTGCCTTGACTGAGAAGGTAGAGTGGACAGCATTTTCTTCAAATCACTTTATTGATTGTTGCGAACAGGCCGCCTCATTAAAACCCTTCCAGTCCCCTTAGGTACCCTGGTAAGGTAAAGAGTGCGTCTGAAACCTGCCGCGTTGACATGCTATCCTTGTACAATGGTTGAGTCGACTAAGCATAGAACCGCCGGAGTTGTGCGATGTTCCACGGGTTGCTGCAGGCTGCTCCTATCTTTGAGTCCTTTAGGCGATATGCTCCGTTGACAATTGCCTCTGTCAAAATGTATGGGCCCTCCCATGGGGAGGCGAGCTTGTGCACTTTCTTCTGTAGCTCTTGGTCGCAATCTCCGTCCGTGATAGTTGCGCAGGTCTTCCTGGTATACGGCTGATCGCGCCAGGGCGATGTCGCGTGCTTCGTCCAATATGTCCATGCTGTCTTCGAGTGCCTCTTCTGCATCTGACTCGTCGTAGGCGACCACCCGTGGTGCGTCAAACTTAATGTCACAGGGTAGGACTGCTTCTGCACCATACACCATAAAGAATGGAGTGTACTGGGTGGCTCTGTTAGGCGTGGTCCGCAGACTCCAGAGGACTGACGGTAGTTCTTCGACCCATGCGCCCGCTGCGCGTCTGAGTGGCACACGCAGTCGTTTCTTGATGCCGCTGCAGACGAGGCCGTTGGCCTTCTCCACATGTCCATTGGATTGCGGGTGCGAGACAGACGCATAGTTGAGCTTGATTCCTTGTTCTGAGTAGAAGTCTTTGAATTCCTCGGCTGTGAAGTTCGAGCCGTTGTCCGTGATGATCCCGTTCGGCTCTCCAAATCTGAAGATGATGGACCTGATGAGGTTGACCGCTGATGGTGCAGTCAAACTTGTGATGGGTGCGGCCTCAATCCACTTGGTGAACTTATCGACTGCAACCAGGAGGTGAGTGTGCCCTCCGGGTGAGGATTTTTTCAGCGGGCCCACCATGTCCAGTCCTCATTGGGCAAAGGGCCAGGCTAGCGGTATTGTCTTCAACTCGGACGCCGGCGCGTGCGGCTTGTTGGCGAACTCCTGGCACCCGACACATTTCTTTACTAGATCTTCTGCGTCTTGCATAGCTGTTAGCCAGTAGAACCCGGCTCGTAATGCTTTGGCTACCAGTGCTCGACTGCTGGCGTGATGCCTGCATATGCCCGCGTGGATGTCGAGTAGGATGGCTTGGCCGTCGACTGGATCTATGCACCTTTGCAAGATCCCTGAGATGCTTCTCTTGTAGAGTTCTCTGTTGATGACGGTAAAACTTTTGGAGCACCTGATGATGCGCTTTGCTTCGACTGGGTCCGCTGGCAGCCTCTGGTGCAGTATGTATGCCAGGTATGGCCCTGTCCAGGTAGCTTCGACTAACATCACTTCCATGGGCTCCTTTGCTTGGTTGGGCGGGTTCGCGGTGCTTGTTGCCGGTGTGGAGGATTTTGCTGCGGGTCGAGTCTTGATGGACCTTTGCGTGATGCGCTCGAGAAAAACGCCTGGTGGTACCGGTACCCTATCTGATCCCATGTTGGTGAGGATGTCGGCTTCCTCGTTGCTGTCGCGGCCGATGTGTCGTAGCTCGCAGCCGTCGAAGGCGCCCTCTAGCTGGTTGTACAGGTCTTTGTAGGCGATCATGTTGTCGGCGATGGCGTCGCAGGACTTCATGGTTTGCTGCACAACCAGGTAGGAGTCGCCGTAGATCATAAGGTGCGTGGCGCCGCAGTTCTTGGCCATCCGCATGCCGTGGATCAGGGCTTCGTATTCGGCTTCGTTGTTGGAGGGTGTTGGGAAATCCATCTGCAGGACATACTTCAACTTGTCACCTTTGGGGGAGATGAGCACAACTCCTGCCCCAGCCGCCATGAATTTCTTGGAGCCGTCGAAGTACATGGTCCATGCATTGGATAAGTCGAGGATGCTTGGTAGCTGGGCTTCTATCCACTCGGTAGTGAATTCCGGAAGGACTTGGGCCTTGATAGACTTCGGGTGAGCATATTTCAGCCCCCAGGGTCCTAGCTCGACAACCCACTTGGCGACTCGTCCTGTCGCGCACTGATTGGTGAGGATGTCTGCTAGGCCGGAGGAGCTTACCACCGTGATCGGGTGCTCGGAGAAGTAGTGGACAACTTTCCGTGAAGTCATGAAGACCCCGTACGCCAGCTTCTGGTAGTGTGGGTAGTTTTGTTTGGACAGTGTTAGAACTTCACTGAGGTAATAAACTGGCCTCTGGACAGGATGAGTATGCCTTTTTTTCCTCTCGCTCAACCACGAGTATCGTACTCACCACCCTGTTTGTCGTTGAGACGTATATGTATAGCGGCTCGTTCTCCTGTGGTGCCACACGGACTGGGGAAGTCGTCAGGGTCTTTTTGAGATGGTCGAACGCCTTTTGCGCCTCCTGTGTCCACTCGAATTTGTCTGTCTTCTTCATCAGTTGGTAGAAGGGTAAGTCCTTCTTGCCCAACTTACTTATGAGCCGGCTGAGAGTTGCGACTCGGCCGGCTAATCGTTGCACTTCCCTTAGTTTGGTGGGTGCTGGCATCGTGAGTATATTCTGCACCTTATCAGGATTTGCTTCTATTCCTCTTGCGGAGACAAGGTAGCCCAGCAATTCTCCGGCTGGCACGCCGAATACGCACTTCTCTGGGTTGAGCTTGATCTGATATGCGTCGAGCGCTACGAAGACCTTGCGAAGGTCCTCGACTAGGGTGTCCTCTTTCCGGGTCGTGACAACGATGTCATCAACGTAGACCTGGACAATTTGCCCGATAAGCCCTTTAAGGCATGCTTGCATGGTGCGCTGATACGTGGCGCCAGCGTTCTTCAACCCGAAGGGCATCGTCTGGTAGCAAAAAACGCCGTCGGGTGTGATGAATGCTATTTTCTCTTCGTCTTTGACTTTCAACCTGATCTGCTGGTAACCTGAGTAGGCGTCCAGGAAAGATAGGCGCTCGCAGCCTGCTGTCGAGTCGACGATCTGGTCTATTCGCGGGAGCGGGAAGTGATCCTTTGGACAACAGTTGTTGACTGCTGTGAAGTCTACAGACATGCGCAGTTTCTTCGTCTTCTTCTTTTCCACCAGGACAGGGTTGGCGACCCAGTCCGAGTCCTTGATTTCTCGGATGAACTTGGCGTCCAGCAGTCGGTCGATTTCTGCGGTGATTGCGTCCCGTTTGGGACCTGAGAAGCGTCGCATGGTTTGTTTGACTGGTCTTGCGTCCTTGTGGACCTTTAGAGAGTGCTCGGCGAGTTCCCTGGGTATTCCTGACATGTCAGAAGGTTGCCATGCAAAGATCTTCCAGTTCTGACGTAGGAACTCGACGAGCGCGCTTTCCTATGCAGGGGTCAAACTTGACGATACTTTGACCGTCTTGCTACTGTCAGTCGGATGGACCTGGTGGGTGACGGTGTCGTCGTTTGTGTTGAAGGCGGCGTCCTTAGCTGGCTTCTTGCGAGGTGGAAAGATGGTCTTCTCGTGATCGGCTGATATGGCCTTGAAGTACTCCTTTGGGTCCGAGCAACTTGATCATCAGGTAGGCGTAATGAGGAATTGCCATGAACCTGGCAAAAGTTGGGCGCCCAAGTATGGCGTGGTACTGTGATTTCCAGTCGAAAACTTCGAAAACGATCGACTCTTTCCTGAAGTTTTCGGGTGTGCCGAGGATGACGTCGAGTGTGATTGTTACCATGGGCGTGATTGCTTGCCCTGGTACTATTCCGTGGAAGGTGGTCTCCGATTCTGGCAACTTCTCTGTCGACCTGTTCATTCTTCTCAGGGTGTCGGCGAATATAATGTTGATGTCGCTGCCTCCGTCCATGAATACTTTCTTCAGGCTGTAGTCGCCGATTAGGGCTTCGTTAACCAGAGCGGCATGACCGGGTCGTGGCACATCCGACGGGTGGTCTGCCTTGGAGAATGTGATTGGCGTCTCTGACCCTCTCAGGTAGTCTGGTACTGCGCGCGGGTTGGTGGTAGCCTGGAGTACTTGGCGGGTGATGAGCTTCTGGGCCCTGTTCAAAGGGCGTCCTTTTTGTATTATGTTGATATGTCCTCGCGCAGTCGGGTATGCTTCGTGCGCCGCTATCTGAGTGTCATGCTGTGGCTGCTGCTGAGGGAAAGTTCCATCCGCTTGTGTTGTGTTGTTGTTTGCGGGTGCTGCCTGAATAGCGAGCTGCGGAGTCATCGTCAATGCCTGCACGGGAGTGATGATCTGCTGCATAGCCTGGTAAATCTTTCGCGCCTTGCGACAGTCCTTCAACTGGTGGTTGGTGAAGGGGATCGTGTGCAGAAAACAAAAAATTTCCTAGCAACGATATCCTTAAACTAGCCAAGATCTACACTATGCAGATATAGTAGTACGGCGGAGATCGGAATACATACCCTCGTAGACCGAATAGCGGGGATTACGCTCCCGCACAAGCGTTGACGACGAAGACGACGTAGCCGACCTCTAGGTCGCGGAGAACTCGGCGCGACGAAGATGACGAAGATGACCCCGAGGTCGGGTGGAGGAAGTAGGCCTCCAAGTACCGCTAGCGCAGCACCTCGCAGGGCGTCACACACATACGGTGGAGACGACGGCCTCCGAAGCTCCAATCCAGGACGAGCAGCGGAAGACTTGGACCGGAACACCAGCAGCGCGGCAGCGGGCTATGGTGGAAGAGATCCCCCTCCTCTACTCGGCGCGGCTCCGACAAGGGAACCACGAGATCGAGAGAGAAATTGGGAATTAATTGGTGAATTAAAAGGCCAGGGGTGCCCCTTCTTATATAGGCTCCCGGGGGGAGCCAACCTTGCCAGACAGGCAATGTGGGACTATCCCACATGCCTGGTTCGGCCAAGGCTGTAGTGTACCTGCACCTAAAATATGGCAGATACCTGTGTATAATGCAAATCCCTGGATCGAATCGTTTGCACACACAGTTACGATGTAATATCACAACAAAGCATCAGTTTATTACAATGTTGATCCAGACTTAGAAAATATTCATTACAAATTTGCATAGCATAAAGCTAGCAGTAAACAGAGTAAACAACGGAAAATTTATTCTTCGTGGAGTCCCCAAACATCATCATGTGCCACAGGCGAGCATGTTGGTTGAAGACTCGAAACCCTTAGTAAAACTTTCACTCATCATCAGGGCAGTCTGCAATAAGATATATATTGCAACAACGTGGGTCAGAACCATAAAAATGGAACTGGCAAGTGACACTATGGTGGACACTTAGAGGAATACTCGATGACCTATATGCTTATTTGGCTGGTGGAGCTCAAGGCTATTTTGCAGAAAGCAAGTTTTTCCCTAACCTTTTGAAAACACTTTTCTTCTATTCGAGACGTACGTGGCATGAAATCCACTGTCTCATTCTACCCTTGTTCACCCATCAAGTTTTTATTTAGAAGTTGGAATGGTGGAATCTTCCGTTGACATCCTCGTTCAGCTGCTCAATTGTCCGTTTCCGGGGACACGGCTAAGTACTTAGTTTTATACTCTGCAGAGGTTGTGCACGTTCACCATTGTACACATTCAACCCAAATTTACCCTTTACACACCATCTGTGATAAGGAAAGGAAAGAATGAGACGAGATCTTTCAGAAACATTTTCCCTCCCACTCTGGCCTGACGCGCTCCACCTACAAATCCTCTACCACCACCTGTCAGGCCGGGGAGAGTCCACACAGCTTAGTTGATCAAGCCAGAGCCCATATTGGCAATGGCTGCACGAGAAGCAATCTTCACTTGGAGTTCTTCAGATTCCTTTGCTCCTGGGTGGCCTTCCACAAGTGAATATTCCACAGGTAAAACCCCTGGGAACAACACTCAACTCATACAGCCAAGCAACCAATTTCCACCCAGGTGTTTGATTAAAACTTATTAGACTTTATCTTTTTCATCAAAATAGTTTTTGCATAGCATCACTATTCTACTAAGTAATTTCATAGGAACCTAGACACAGGAATAAAGAGGTCTATCATGGCTTGCATAGCAATGCTATCCTACACATGCTATAGAAAATACTCTACTCATGCATAGAAATAATAGGACTTTTATGGGGGTGTGCCACTTGCCTTTGAATGTTGTCGTTGTTCACAAACTCTTTTCAACAACGAACGTTTGCTCTTCGTTCAATCTAAATATAAGTAAACAACAATACAACAATCAAAAAACAACAATCATCAAACATACATGCACATACATAGGGAACAAATAAGTTTCATAAAACTTCTAAGGAAAACATGTCATGTATGATACGCAAATTATTTCTAAGGACTAGAGATGCATGTCATGCCATGAAAATCTTTTTAAGTCTTAAGTGAAAGACAAGATTAGGAAAGAGGGAAAAGATAGAAGAAGATGTAGTTGGTCTTCCAGGCTTCATCTCCAGACTTGTAATATTCTCCTTGGTGATGTCTTGATTGAATTTTTGGTAGACTTGAATAATCTGCAGACTTGATGATTTTTGTATCACCTGGGCTGGTCTTGGATTTACTTAGTCTTCATGAAGTCTCAGAGAAGAAGAAAGGACAGACAGAAAGACTTAGAGAATAGAAGGGAGGTTGGCCTCCTTGAACTTCTTCTCACTTTTCTTCAAAGTGCTTGACATATTGGAATGCTTATAGAGTCTGTTTTCTTCTAAGTCCTTCATTGGTCTTCTAGCTCCATGTTGAAAATCCTAAGTGTCTAATGCATATTACTTTTACCAAATACTAAGTTTGGGAAATATTCCTAACTTAGAGAAAATAATGAAGAGATTTCCTATGGGAAATATTTCTATATGTGAAAATAGGTTATGCATGCAATGCACTTTTAAATCCTAAGAAATATCATACAAAATTGGTGATATTTATATGCATTTGGCTATAAATGCAATTTAATTAATTTCTATTTTTGGAAAATATAATAAATGGAATAATTATAAGATTAAAGTTTTCTATGATTAATATTTTTATAACATATTTTTATAAATAGTGTTAATAGACAGGGAGCCTTAAATTAAATTTATAGCAATTTGATTTAATCAAAAACAATATTTATATTAATAGTTATGTGGATAACACTCAAACTATTCAAATTAAATATATATAACTATGAATTTATTCAAATATTACTCAAAAATATTTAAAGCAGTGGCATCAATTTATAATTATTCTAAAGTTTCTAAAACAATTTTATCTGCAATTTTTGGAATTATAGATTTAAAGTTATGAAAAATATACTCAATTCTTCCATTTGAAATTTGAATATTTTAAACTAAGTCAAATTTGAAATCTAACAGATCTAAGATATTCTACATGTCAAGAGATTTCCAAATATATAAAAATATTTGAATTTGGATAAACAGAGAAAAAGATATGATAGTTTGAATAGACAGGGGCTTTTCTGCAAAACTGCCAAATTAAATAAATCGAGAAAATGATTTTACACGTCAGCGCTGACTGGGCGCTGACTGTGCGCTGACGAGGCGCTGACTGGGCATCGACGTGGCATGATTCTACTGGCCCGTACCGATTCGGATAAAACAAAAGGCAGGAGCCGTTGGATCAAGATCCAACGGTCCAGATCTGACGACCATAAGCTGGTGGCGTTAGGTCACCGGAGGACCTCGCCGGAGATGCGCCCGCGGCGGCGACGTGGCCTTCTACACGTTCTACAGTTCCCCGGGATGAATGGGACTCACCAGAGCGTGCAGGACGTCGTGGTTGACTCGCTGGCGAGGTGGCGGCGACCGAAGCGTCCTCTTCTTGCCGGAGTGGCTCGCCGGAGTTGGGCGCGGCGGCGGAGAGCTTCGGGTGTGCACGGAGGCGAGGATGCGCTGTGATTTGAAACACAAAATTGTGTCAAATGGATGCGCAACAGAGAAATACAATGAGAGGGAGAGGAGAGAGGGTCCGGGGTCGACGAGGGCGACCGGAGTTTGCAGAAACTCGCCGGCGGCAGTGGCGGATGGCGGCGAGATTTTGTGGCAGCCCGACGGCACGAAACTGAGACCGAGGAGAGGGGAAATGGTGCGGAGGAGGAGGGGGTTAAAAGGGGTCGAAGGGGGCGTTGAATCCGGTCTTAAATCCCGTGAATTGAAGCGAGGAAACGCCGGCGGTTTTCGGGCGAACGTCGAGGCGTGGTCTTCGGGCTTGAAGACGAAGCTGACGTGTGGGCCCCACACGTCAGCGAGAGGGGAGAGAGAGAGCTGGGCTGGGCTGCGCGCGCACGCTGGGCTCGGCCCAGCTAGCCCCCTTTTTTTTTGTTCTTTTCCTTTTTCTGTTTTCTGGATTTTTAAATAACTTCTAAATTATGAATCCAAATAACCTCAAATTAGTTTCTATAATTTTGTAAAAATCATACCTTGGCTTTAGAATATTTGTGGGTATGTTTTGAAAACTTTTAAAAATTAATAATTTTGAAATATTTGATTAAACATAAATTTGTCACTTTATGTTAAATTTAAAACTAGGGTTTAATTAATTTTATTTTTGGCTAAAATAAATTCTATGAAATACCCATATTCAAATATGTTTGAAATTAAGTTATTTAAATTTGTTTTTCTGAAATCATTCATCTTTATTTTGGCATAATATTAAAGAACTAAATATAAATAGTTTTAAGGAAATGTGAAATATATAAGGTATTCATTTTTAATTGAAAATAATTTGTGCACCATTATATTTTATATTGTGATAATTCATTTGAAAACTTCATATCAACTTTGGAAAAGATTCTTGTTTTTAATTCATTTCTTATTTAGAATATATTAAGCATTTCATGCTTTGAAAATAAATGAAATTCATTTAAGCAAATGACATGTTTATTTGGCTAATTCATTAATTTAAAATCTATAAAGTTTTAAAGTTATAATTTCCAAAACTATAATTTTAATTTAGTTACAATAATGAAAACTTATTAGGCAAATAGACCATGTTTTAATTTGTTATAAATATATTATTTTAATTTATGATTAGTTATGGCTATGTGGTTTAAATCAAATACTTACAAAGAACTTTTTATTACAGGGAAAGGGTTTGAAAGTTTGTATAACATTTATCAAATTAGATATTGAGGTTTTGAGAATTACGATGGATAATAAATTGTTTACTTGAAACAACTTTTGAAAATAAGGTTAAACTGAGATATTTGAAATATTAAACCTTTTCATCATGTTTAAAGTCTTTTGTAGTTGGTTTTCTTATGTATTTTAATATTTTATTATAATCAAAACAAAAGTTTTAAATTTTTGTGATTTTCAACATTATAAAATGTTGGGATGTTACAAAGGCTGGTGCGCCGGCCCTAGGTGGGCCCCATTTGGCCCACCTAGGCCGGCCAAGCCTCCCCCACAAAATTCCCTTGAGGGTTTTCCCCCCATGGGCCTTCTTTCGACCAGAAGGCCCATTTAGGGAAATCAGCCTAAATAAATTCGAAAATAAATATATAAAATCATATTTGCATATTAATTACACTAATTAATATCAAACATAATATATATAATTTTTCCTAGCTCAGAAAACTCTTTTGGCGCTGCCCGATCTCCATCGGACCCCTCCCGGGACGATCCCGGTGATCTCTTTCCTTTCCGGTTGTCTTGTCGAAACCCCTTAAGTGTGTTACCCTAGCGGTTCGATATAATAACAGGTACGATCAAGACTCCTCTATAATCATCGACTAACTCGTAGGCCTGGACCCCATGAATTAATCCATGTGATATAACGAATGACTTTCATCTATCAAACCTGGACGTATAGTCTTAAACCCTTTGTCATGGTGATACTTAGCATGTCCGAGTATCATTCTCAGATATCTCCATACCTAGCATGATCTCGTTACCGACATCGCTATCTTCTACTCGTCTATGATATTATGTCAGCTGGTGACCTAGTCACATGTTTGCAAACTCATTTGACATAATCTCACCGAGTGGGCCCTAGAGTATCTATCCGGCTATGCGGACTGACAAATCCCGCTGTTGACCCCTCGTCTCAACTACTCCTTTCCGATACCCAAAAGTATCACCGTTATTGTCATACTAAATAAGATACGACGTTTGGTGCGATCAAAGTATCTTTTAGGAATAACAATAAGAGTTGGTCTCACGGTCTTAAGGCGTAATGACTATGTCCTATAAATACTGGGTACATCCATCACATAGTTACTCCTAACGATATGACTTCCATTGCCGACCGGCGCCATGCCCTATGATCCGAAAACCTCGATCATCAATCGCGCAACGAAACTAGTCTTAGTAGAGGCTCTAGGGACCTGGTTGTTTATCTACCACACCTGTATTAATGTTTTCGCTTAATACAGTTATAGCATGGTATAAAACATATAATGAACGATTGGGATATTGCCAATAAAACTATGTTTATTAAGTGCCTCTAGGGCATATTCCCTTCAATTGGCGCCCCACTTGCCTGTCTCCGGGTTGCGGAACGAGTGATGCTTGCAAGGTTGCATCAATTCTTCGGCTGCGGTGAGCGGACGCTTCCACTCGCGTTTCTGGCTTCCGTCGTTGTGGCTAATGCTGTCGCTGCTACGATTATACTGCCCTGAGTGGGACTGCCGACTCTGATCATATTGTCGACTGGTATCTCGTGTGTCATCACGGGGGTTTGATACCCCGCCGCTACTAGCTCGATGGTGTCTGAGTTGGTGAAGCGTTGCTTTTTCTTCTGGCGTCCGTCACGCCAGTTGCTTGTTTCGGCTTCCTTCTTTGGGAGGTGTCGCGGACGTAGTCCTCTCCTTCGGCCCACTGGTTGGCTACCTTCATGAGCTCGATCGTAGTCTTCGGCTGGAGCCTACCAAATTCCTCGCGGAGGTCGCGGCGAGCGACGCCGTGCATGAAAGCATCCATCACCCTGTCTTCTGAGACGGGTTCCATAGTATTCCGGAGGAGTGTCCATCGCTGGATGTACGCGCGAAGTGACTCGTCCTTTCCTTTCTTGCAGGCTTGCAACTCGATGTAGGTAGTCGGCCTTGCGAATGTTCCAGAGAAACTTTTTATGAAAGTATCTTGGAATTCTTTGCAGGTTTTGAAGGAGTCCTTGGGCTGGCTGGTGAGCCACCCGCGGGCTGAATCCGTGAGCATGAGCTGGATGTACTGCATTGCCGTAGTCGACGTACCGCCCTGACAGGTGCAGGCGATGAGGTAATCTTCGAGCCACAGGCGCGGGTCTTGCTTTCCGTCGTACTTGGGGGTTCCTGCTGTCAGCTCGAAACCCTTGGACATGCGGGTGTCGCGGATGTTGAAGCTGAAGCATGCAGCACCGCACGGCTCGAAGTTGCGGTCCGCCGGATCATCCAGGTTCATCGCGTCAGCCGAGCGCTGGCTGCGATTACGGTCCACTGTCCTTTGTGTGATGACGTTGCGGAGATCTTCGCCCGGTTGGGCTTGTCTCAGCGGCTGCACTGCCAGGGTCCCTGATGTTGCTGGCTCGCGGGTTTGGCGATCCCGTTCTTCACGTGCCCGGTTGTTTGGTGCTCCAGTCGCCAAGTCTTCCTCGATTGCCTTCATGGACATGATCTGTTGTTTGTGGAGAAGGGCGCGTGGATCTCCCTCCGGCGGTTGCGTGAGCCGGAGATATGTCTCGAGTGACATGATGGCAGTGTTCGCTGTCTTGGGGACAGGTATCCCGTTCTCGTCCTCGGTGATGAAGGATGAGTCGAGGTTGCGGGTGACCCTTGCTCGATCCGCGTCTGTCATGTTGGGAACGCGAGCTCTGTGTCGTCGTCCTCCTTGGTTAACTTCTGTGGAGGAAGTGAACGAGATCGCAGCCCGTCTGGCACTCGATGCATCTGTGTCCCTCTTGCGCCTGAGCAGTTCGGCCTTTTCGGCACGAAGTCACTCGCCTTCCTTGCGTAGCAAGTACTGGACCGCCAGGTGGTCTTCTCTAGGCGCGTCGGGTGTAGGGAAGGTGCCATCATCGACATGCTTCAGGGCTCTGATTCCCATGTCTCGCGTGATGGTGAGTCGTGTCTGGTCGGGCATGACCACCTCTAGCGGATATGCGGGTTCCTCGTTGCCTTCTGGGGGATCTGTGTTGGCCATGAAGACTTGCTGGGGGTAGACCTCGGTAGGAGTGTTTACGCTGCCGCTGCTACTTCCTTGATCTGAATCTTGCTCGGATCGAAAATTGTTGCCACGTGGTGGGCAACACAGTCGCCGCTGCGTCTTCGCAGGATGGTCGTCGTAGTCGTGGACGGAGGTTTCGGAGTCGCAGGGGCGAGTGCGATTGGCTTGGGGTAGACTTGATGATCCCATGAGGGTGCGTGCGACGCGGCAGTCGATGGTACGCCCTTAGTCGCACGCACTGGTACAGTCGTAGTTGAGGTAGATCTTGACCTTGTCGACCGTGCGATCGAGATGGTTGGAGTAGACTCGATCTACGCGGCCGTCGCCGAGGTTGATGATGTAGTCGATGCAGGTACGATCTTCGTAGGTGTGGCAGGTGCGGCCCCCACGGCGGATGACGTCGACGGCGGCACGCGGATGACGGATGCAGGTGGCATGGCCGCACGTGGCGCGGTTGTCGCAGACCTGAACATGCCACGACTGTCGACGAAACAGTATATGGAGCCGAAGGTGATATGTATACTTTTGTGCAGGTTGGCGTACACCGAGCGATGGGCTGGCGGGTGGAGTGCGTACTCGAAGGAGCCGAAGCGGATGGGCTCCCGGGTGATGTCGATCTCGATCTTCATTGCGGATGGAGCCGGTGCGACCATGATTCCAACGCATGATAATCTTTCCCACAGAGGGCGCCAATTGACGAGGGTGTAACTCGACAAATCTCAGGGTTGTGCACCCCGGGTTGATTGAGGGGGAAAAAGAGGAGCGTTGGTGATCACGACGGCTGACAAGCTAGGTTTTACCCAGGTTCAGGCTCCCGGAGGATAATACCCTACTTCTGCTTGTCTGTTATTGATGGCGAGTTGTGATTACAATAGCGGGGAGATTGCGATCTCGCTAGGGTTTTTGGTGGCTGTTGGCGTGTCCTCTAAGACGAGCAACCCTCCTGTCTTTATAGGTAGCCAGGTCTCGGGTGGTTGGTATCGATGGCGATTACAGATATGGAAGATTATGAGACCTAACCGACTTGGACTAGGATACATGGTACCCCGAGTGGGCCTTCTGTGGGCCTCCCTGTGCTTGGCGCGGCCCAGGTAGCCTCATTGTGGGCTAGTCGAAAGGTAGCCCCACGTTACACGCTCGGTGTCATTTGAACCTAGTGGGTTTATGATGTAAATGTATATATATATGTACAATAAGCATTAGCTTTGCTTCTCGGTTTTCATGAGCATCGTCTTCATATGCAGACAATACCTTCTCTATAACTATGAAGTAGTGAAATGTGAAGAACTACTATTAAGTTTCCAGTTTCCGATTGAATCATTCATTTCCGAGTATACATTTTGCTCAGTTTTCAACTTCCTTCGTCTTCTGGTTTAGTCTTCGGTCCTCACCTTTAATAAGGGTTTTGCTTTTATGAGAACAAAGTATTGAAACTAGCTATGAAGATCTATTTAGGGTTTCATCTTTTAGTTTTGAGTCCTTGGCTTCAACTTCTTGGTACAAGATAGAGCACCTCTATTTTGTTATGTATACTCACAAACACATTAATTAGTTCCTCAACAGTTTGTGATGTATCATCCAAAACTCACATCGAGGGCACTAAATGCACTTTTAAGATTGCTCGGTGCGGTCTCTGCCAAGCTACGAAAGAGGATCTCCAGTATGCTCCCACAAAAGGGAAATATTGGAATGTTGCCAAGGATCTATTCAATTCAAAACTTCCTTGGTTGCACTAGGTCACATGAGGACTTGGTGATGGACAAGATGTTCTCTCATCAGAAACGTGTAAAATTATCACTATTATGCATGCCATTTGGTCAGAAGAAATCGATGTACTCACCACCAAGATTTTTTTTACAACAAACACGTGGTAAGAATGGTGAAGAGAGATCAGTGCAATGGAATATCCCCACATGATAGTGTTGGTGTCTGCCTGATTTAGGATGGGTGAAGATTAACACCGATGGTGTAGTTGATGGAGACCCAAAAGGGTTGTGTTGGATGGGTGTCGCGAGGTCCAATATCTCCCTCCATGGTGTATAGACTAAGCCCTTCTTACGGATGATGGATGTACTTATTGGCTTATTGCTCAAACCCTAACTCTTCGGGATGGTGTTATCTTCACAAAGTCTTAGAGGATTCTCGCATGGTGTCATGGAAGTCGGTTGTTTAGAGGTTCCCAACCTCTGGTCTCCACGACTCGATTCAAAATCTATCGTGACGCCTATCATTTATGAAAATTTGGGAGATTTCAGTTAGGTTTGTTTCGAGAAAAACAAAGCGGAGATCTCATGTTTTCATCTTCCCCCGTCTACAATTCTTCTGATTTTGCTGCATGACATTCAAACAACGCTTAAAAGAAATCCTATGATTTTCTGATTTTATTTTCTGTAGAAATCTATGATGTCTCAATGTCTGTATTTTTTTACTGTTCTAATGGAGACTGACTAGGCATACAGAGATAGATCTATGCTCCGACAGACACCCAAGTTCGTCTTGATGAGCAAAGGATGTACCGGCAGATACGACACGCATGCGCCGCCGCGCCGATGCCCCCTCTCCCGACCGTCGTGCCGCCGTGCATGGCATGGCGGTTTACCAGCCGCCCCGCACCTCCGCAACTCCGGTACCAAACAGACACGGTACGTACGATGCCGTGCGTGCGTGGACAGATAGATGAGCGAGCCCCACCCCAAATCTGTCGCGTGGCTCCGGTACGGCGCGCATCCGGGCCGTCGCGGCGGGCGATACGGACGGCGTCGATCGCGTGCGTGCGTGGAGCCGACCTGACCTGACCTCGTCGGGATATATAAATAGTGGGAAGCTCGGGGCGGCGTGCGCGTGCTTTGGCAGCGGCATTCGCTCGATTTCCGGGGCGGATCAGACGGCCGGGAGCGAATCCGGGGATCCCCTTCCCCCTCTCTGCTTTCTGTTCCTGCCTCCCCACACTTCCTCTCGCGCAAAAAAAAGGAGAGAAATTTCCTCCTCCCCGTCAGCTCCTCCTACCGTTCGTTCAAGCGGCGGCAGCCGACAACACCTCTGCCTGCCTTCCGCGCGGTGATCTCGCCCCTCCGCCGCCGCGCGCCTGCGAGGATCCGTCTCCTCCGCGGGACATTCCGCCAGAGCCTGGCCGAGGAGCGCAGCAGCCAAGAAGAAGGAGGTAATATATGGAGATCGATGCTGAAGCTACTTCTTTTTTCCCATACGGAGATCTTATTATTCCACATTGGGGTCGGACTCTGTTTCCGCTTCTCCTGCCAGCCATTGGCCGTCCTCTCCCTCCGTCTTTCTGGGTGCCAGCCGTCGAGTTCGTTGCGGCGTTTGATCATTTAAGATCTCCGTCCGTCCGGCCGGCCTTTTCTTCCTTCCCCATTGTTTCCCACTGTTGCCTTTTTCCCGTGGCGTCCGCGGCAATGATGATTTCTTTGCCTCTTGTTTGATTTGCTTGCACACCGAACCTTAGCATTCAGTTGCCCACTCGCATCATAAGTGAGTGCTACGGAGTGCTAGTACTAATCTTCCCCCTTTTGGTCTGCTCCATGTTCAATCTTCAGATCGTTTCGGCGTCAGCAGCAGCAGCCAGCAGCAGTGGGCGAGGGAGACGATCACCGCCACCACTGTTGCCGCGTCGCAGGGAGCATTGCCGTGATCGCGAGGTCTCAATAGCTGATGTGCGCTTGCTAACTGGTAAGTCGCGCCTTACATTGCATTGTGCATATCCATTCATGAATTCCAGCTTCTTCTTGGAACTATCTCTGAGCGTGGCATTGTTATGTTAGCTAGCAGGGGGAACTGGCGATGTTGAATTGTACTATTGATCTTAGTTTGCGTTTCTACAATTTCTCTAGTGGGACCCACTGTCAGTCGGGCCCCTGGGCCTAAATGGACCTCATGGGCCTTGCCAGGCAATATGTACGTACATTCTATATGGTTCCTGTCTAGTCGTAGGCTCTCGAGCAGACAGGGGAGGAGCATACGCACAGGGGCCGTGGGATGTACTAGTACCACTGTTAGTTATTGTTGCTGGGTTTCTTTCTCTCTCGAGAAATTACTGTCGCTGTTACTGCTCCTGATCTTTTCTTTAGGATCTCTCTTCACTCCCTGGTCCATCCTTGGACAGCGACGATGATACAGTTGCACGCAAGATCTATTCAGAACCTTCTCTGCACACACCGTACTTGCTCCAGTCCCCAGCAAGCAGCAGGAATGAATAAATTCGTAGTGTTTGCTTGAATGAATACTCTACCGAGCCTGCCCGCCTAGCTCACCGATGATCCCACCGGTTGTTGGTACATCAGCGATCCAGCAGTAGCTGCCACACACCCATCCATGCCATGCCATGCCATGCATGCTCTGAGTCAGCCTAGACCACGCCTCGCCGTTAGGCTGTTGTACCATACAGAGAATGCAGAGAGCACCCTCTGACGAGACGATGCCGCATTGACGCGGTTCCTTGCTCCGTGGTGCCCCTACCATTGCAGGACCTAGCGGGTAGCTCGACGAGACAGACATGGCACAGCGACAGTGCCCTGCAGCCAGAGCTAGCGCCATGGACGGACGGACCTGGCAGCTAGCTTGGCTAGATAGACCCGGGCGCCCGGCGCGTGCACACACGCACGTTCCCGTGGAGGCGCGCGTGCGCTCTCTCCGTCGTATCGGCGTTATGTGGCATGCCGGCCCGCCCCTTGTACGGCGTGTCTAGCGGCGGGTGGCCGGTGGATTTTAAGGAAGCCCGAAAGGCTGCGGCCGGCGACAGAGGCCAGAGAGCGGCATGCATTAGGCCGGTGTGGCCAGCCGGCCGGCCGGCGTCGTTGGTGCTCTCTGACTCGGAATTTATGCCGGCCGGACGGCCGCTTGCATGACTCCCATGGTCCGCAGTGCATGCCCCTGCTCATGAGCTTTTCGTACGGACGTGCTGCTGTCCCGTACAAATTCGAAAGTATGCAAAATTTCAAGAAACCCCTACACATGATGCTTGCGCGCTGCATCAAAACTTGTTCAATTGCTCGTTGGATTTATTTGCCTTCTCTTTAACTAGGGGAGCTAGAAGCAATCGAGTGGCGGGGGGTAAAAGAAAGGAAGATGCTAGCATGCATCGCGTGTTCGACCAAGGACGGCGGAGAGGACGGCTCCCGTGCTGCCGCCACACCCAACGGCAGAGACGCCGGCAAATCTCTCAGCTCACAGGTACGTATCTACTCCTAGCTTGTGCAGTTACTAGCATCCGCATATTTACTTATCTCAGGAGAGATATGGCACTCATGCGTAGATACGGCTGTCCCTAGTGTTTTACTAGTAGATCAGTCCGAATAAGATCCCAAAGAAGAAGAGCTGAGCTATTCTTCTGAACTTGAACTGCTGCTATTTTTCCCTGGTACTTGGCCGCCTAGGCCTAGTAGAGAGTACCATCCGATGCATTGATCAGCCGATATGAAATTTGTCTCCAACTACTTGGACTGTCCTTGACATTTCAAAAGGAACGGAGGTAGAACACAACGGTACATTTTATCTTTGAAATACGGGTTTTCAAATGGAAGTACATGATAGATGACAGTGCACTCAAACTCTTTTAACATTCCTCGACAAAGTTGGTCAAGGCCCAGGCGCAAATATGAGTAGACGTTGTGGCACTGCTTTTCCTAGACATCCCCCCAAGCTTTGGAGTCTGCAGAAGGATGTGATTTGATTTTGTCACTTTTGTTCCCCGCATTCCCTCCTCTACCTTTTGCCCTTGCCACCGATCATCCCAGCTGCTAGATGCTAATGTGATCTTCCCAGACACTCTTTCCTTGATTTAACCCTGGGCTTTACTCTTCTAAGCCAGTATAATATCATTTCTTTGTATGAGTCTAAAACGTTGCCGCTCACGCAAGGAATAAAGGTGGGCCGTAGCACGTAGCCAGGACTCTGTGGTCCTTACATGGGCTAGGCTTCTGCGTTAGGCCCAGCCGGGGCCTCCTTCTGGGTGCAGCATGTCTCCACTATCATCACCGGTGCTTAAGTGCCCACCATCCTTCGCCTCCTGCACGCTTTGCTTTTTGCAATCTTCTTATCTTCTAAAGTACAGATGTTAAGCACACACCACATGCATTATCATGGTCGGCACCAGGTGCCATGGTTGCTTTGAGCTCGATTGGTGCTTATTTGTTCCTTGCTTCAGACCAAAGATGTCCTTGCTGGATTAATTAGGACACGCTGGTGCAGCTGGCCTTTGTGCTTTTGTAGCCTTCTGCTAGGCAAAGAATGTGCCGCGTCTTGCCTTGTTACGTCCTAACCTGAACAGCATCCATCATTAATCACCCGTTGTTATGATTGAAGCTTTGCTTATAAGGAGTAAATTGCTGTGTGAGCTTGATTGCTTGATGCATGCTTTCATTGCGACTCCAAGTGAAACATACACAGGACTATACATAAAGTGAGTGTGAATCAGTGAGACTCTTCCGCGTGTTGGAGGCCTACGCCAGGGTGCGTGCCAGGCTTCCTCGGCGTAGGGTATATGTGAGACATCTTGTTGGCTCAGGCCTCAGGGTTGGCTTGTCATGGCTCTAGCAGAGCGTCGGTCTTGAGCATTGTGGTGCCTCTTGGTTCTCCATTGTGTGTCGATGTATCTGCGGTACACCTGTTTGTAGCTTCCACCGAGTTAGTGTATTGTGGACACCACGGGCGTGTGAAATTCAGAAATCTTATCTTTTCTTAGGGAGTTTCTGGAAAAGCAAGAGAGTAAAAGTAAGTGGTGATAGCAGCGAAGTAGAGAGAGACGCTTGATACTATGACAAAGATTTTGGCAGTGTCGTATTCATGCCGACTAACTTATTTTCCTTCTTAAACTAGTAAATCCTATTGCTTTATTCTTACTGGAATTCAGAGGTATTATCTTTTCTTAGGGAGTTTCTGCAAAAAGAAGAGTAAAGGTAAATGGTGATAGCAGCGAAGTAGAGAGAGACGTTTAATGGAGGGAAAAATTATAGCGATGATTTTGGTCATGTCGTATTCATGGCGACTAACTTATTTTTTCCTTATTAAATTAGTAAATCGTACTGCATTATTCTTGATGAAATGCATAGCTCCTATCTCTTTCTCCAGAGTTTTCAGAAAAGAAGAAAACGTAACCATGATGACAAAAAAACTAGAGTGGGATGTTTGATCGTGGAATAAATATTTTAATTACACTGATGAAGAAACGTGTGTCTGAATATTCAGCTATACCTCTGTAAAATAATGTGGTGTTCCTTTCCTTCCGTTCATGCTTTTGTTGGGTGCTCACCAAGCAGATTAATTAATATGCTCCCTTGTGCTGGTTCATGTCACAATTGATATCTTGTGCTCTGTGATATGACACTGTTGATCTGACTGAGGGAGCTCCTCTTCAAATGTGCTTTCAGTTAAAGGACATGGTGCTCAAGTTCTCCGGCTCCGGCAAGCACTACAAGGCTACCGGGAGTCCATCATACAGAGGCAATCGCTTCCACCGCTCCAGCAGCCGGCTCGCGGCTTACCCGCCGGGCATCATCGACGACTCAGGCTTCACTTCTGATGGGGGCGGCGAGGCATACAGCTACACGAGAACAACGTCGAGCACAGGGACACGCACCGCCCCTTCATCAACGTGGGACATGCCCAAGATCAACCATGGCTTCCAACCGCACATGAGAAACCCGAGTGCGAGCTGGATACCGAGCATCGGGGAGGAGGATGATGACGACGACGATGACGAGGAGACTGTTGTTCTGGAGGAAGACCGAGTGCCAAGGGAGTGGACGGCGCAGGTGGAGCCTGGCGTGCACATCACCTTCGTCTCCATCCCCGGCGGGGCCGGCAACGACCTCAAGCGAATTCGTTTCAGGTTTGTGCTGATAGATTCTTCGAGAACGGTGTCGTGAGGTGATAAGGCTCGACAATAACGAACTAATGAAGCATCGAATTGCAGCCGGGATATGTTCAACAAGTGGGAGGCGCAGCGGTGGTGGGGCGAGAACTACGACCGCGTCGTGGAGCTGTACAACGTGCAGACGTTCCGGCAGCAGGGCCTCTCGACGCCATCTTCCTCCGTCGACGAGGCCATGCAGGTCAGTCGTCATGTCTAGCAGTGAACCGGAGCTCGTTCCATCCGTGTGCTGACCATCGTTTGAAATCCTATGGTGTGTTGCAAAGCAGAGAGAGTCGTTCAACTCCCGCGCCGGTTCGACGAGGGAGAGCCCGGTGATACTGCCACCATCGGCGACCGCGAGGCCGATCAGCCGGACCACGTCGTACAAGGCGGCGTGCTACCCGTCCACGGCCGTGCCGGACCCGTCCGACCACGTGTGGGCGCACCACTTCAACCTGCTCAACGCCGCCGCTGGCGCGGGCGCGGTGGCATCGTCCATGCCGTCGAGTGCCGGCGCGCCGCCCCACTACGACCCATCGCGCGCCACCACGTCGTCCCTGGACGAGGCGTCGGTGTCCGTGAGCAACGCGAGCGACCTGGAGGCGACGGAATGGGTGGAGCAGGACCAGCCGGGCGTCCACATCACCATCCGCGAGCTCGGCGATGGCACCCGCGAGCTCCGCCGCGTCCGATTCAGGCACGGCCACCTTAAACTCCAGCTGATCGAAGATCGGTCACTTTTCCTGTATCGCTGGTGCTCTCGTGGGAACTAACGGGTCGCGCGTTCATGTGTTGTGTGGTTTTGCAGCCGGGACAGGTTTGGCGAAGATCGGGCCAAGGTGTGGTGGGAGCAGAACCGGGACAGGATACACACGCAGTATCTGTAGACAGAAGCTAACACGTACGTCAGTCAGGTGCAGGACGAGTCGTAGATTTATAGTGGAATGATGGTGTGAGACTGGTACCATCGTAGTCCAGTTTTTCTACAGGGTGATCACGGAGAGTGGTGGTACAGCTGTTTGAGACGCAGTAGGCTCTGCTCCTTGTGTAAAATGTCTCTACCGAGTCGATAGCTTCGGTTTGTATCCTGCTGAACAGTGTTGTTCTTTTGTTGGTTGGTTGGTTTATTTAACATGCTTGCGTCCAGCCCTTTCTTATTTTCCTTCACTTCACATGATCTTTGCAACAAGAAGCAATGCAAATCTTGCATAAAAAATATGTATTTTCGGATACAAGACCCTGAAAATACATTTATATTGGGAGCAACAACACCATTAACGGTGCATGCACATCTCAACCGCACAAAATAGACAGTTGATACGCCCAATGCACGGAAGAAATGCCTCCCAAACACATCGTTTATTAGTGAGCAATCCACTCCAAAGGATAAAGGAGATCCATCGTGCAATGAGAAACACTTTTTCTGTGTCTCAAGTGACTGGAATAACTATTGAAGAAACCATAGTGGACTCCAGAAAATTTTCAAAATTGACTAGGTGATTCATAAACATGCCGGCCAAAAACGAAAGATCACAAACTATGCTGCCAAAGCCAAATATACTCCCATTGGAGGGCTTGTCAGACTGTTAGATTGTAAGAGAACGGTCTGCAATGTAAATAATTGAGAACACTAGTTCACAAATCAAACCAAGAGCACACATGTTTCATTCATAGATGGGCAAACTTGAGGCCCAGAGTAGAGGAGAAGGTCAGCAGGCTCAGGCACTATAAAAGCAGCTTAATACACATTCTACCGCGGCACTTGAAACGAGCAAGCTGGTAGGTGATGGCCAGACGAAACATGCACAGGCAAAACGCTTGGTTGGCACTGAAGCAAACCTGGTTTTAGCTCTGTAGCCAATACGCATCCCTGGAGCTGACCGGTTT
Source organism: Poa annua (assembly GCA_026929855.1). Lineage (NCBI taxonomy): Eukaryota > Viridiplantae > Streptophyta > Magnoliopsida > Poales > Poaceae > Poa > Poa annua. The sequence continues at coordinate 78,666,223 of CM049429.1, forward strand.
CAACTCTATACTCCTTTAGCTGACCAATTTTCTTGTCAATCTCTTTGCCGGAGGGATTTCGTCAGATTTTCCAAGGAAGTCTGACTTGACATGCCCAGCTTTCAACATTGGGACAGGCGGCTTCACGGTCGTACGTGTTCGAGAGGTCACAGACATATGAGCAAGCTTTTCGGTAATACTTGAAACCTTCTGAATTGTTGCCCGACCAGTTTCAGGTAAACTGCGTGAATGCCTCAGTACCGGGTTCCCTGTAGTTTCAATATCACAAAAGACGTCATAATGAAATAATGGATTTGATACAGGAAACTGGCAAAGGAGCTCCATAGAGGAAACTTGCCTGGGCTATTCCTTGCCGGTACTCGGCTACTAGTTAGTTTGCTGTTACTCTCAGTGGGCCGTGTGATCTTCTGTGGTGCCTGGCGATCCAACTGAAGTTTTCTTTGCACACCTAGAAAATCGATGCACAGATTAAAATATAGCCTGTAATGCTACTTGGCTACAAGTACTTTCAGAAGATAATATGTATATTACCGTTCTTAGATAAGCTGTTTGGTTTTAGAGATACATTGCTAGGAGGTTTGGTTGTGGAGAGAGCTCCAGTGGAGTATCTTCGAGCAATATGCCCTGAAACTCCTTTTACTCCAACTGAAACAAATGAACCAAACACAGTAAAACAAGGGCATCATGAATGAGTATGCTAAAAAGCATAAGTGCATCATGAATGAGTATGCTAAAAACCATAAGCGAGTACTAACCACATGGAGGCGTTTTAGGGGGACCTGCAGCTTTTGGCCTGACGGAAGCTGGAATGTATGTACAATCCTAATTTGTCGGAGACATGAAAAAAACAATGAGACAGAGCAGAGACAAATGACAACACCTTACATGCAGCACAATTGTAATCAAGGGTTTACCTTAAAGAAGGCATGCCGGAGAACTTCTGCAGCTTTTGGTCTCTTGCAAGGATCCCATGAGCACAGGGACTACAAGATGTATATGGGAACAGACATAATCAACAGCTCCAACAATTTTGGGATAAGTCATCTAGGACAAAAGAACTTAGGGACTTACAGATATAAGGTCAATTGCCTCACTGCTAGCCGATGTCATTACCTCCGACAGTTGATTGCCTTTGACCTGAAATTTCGCTCGAGATTATTAGATAAAACACTGAGCAATTATCCATGTGCATTCACAATGGACGAAATCACAGATAATCTACATTAAATTCATGGACCAATATAGAACAAGATGTTTACTTGTGCCTTATTCCAGTATTTTCACAAAAAAATGGTAACATGTGAAAATAGGTAAGAAAGAGTGAAACAAGACTCAAAATGAAGCAACTCCAGTATTCTCTCGAGAAAACAGGACAAACAGGAACAAAACGTATATCCGCCTGGACCAAAACTCATATCAATCTTGAATGACGACTCAAGAAATAATTAAAACAGCTTACAAATGCTAGTGACTTAAGGACATAGTCAAATAACAGGTCTTAGTTATACTGCTTACACAAGAATTGCTGACCAGGAGAATCACAGTAAAAGTAATACTGAGACAAAGGAAAGATAAATATTGACCTGTGGGAACTGATAATTCATCGCCTTTGCAAGAGACAATCCTTGGGGCCATGATTGCTCATCAGGACTACCAATGACGTTGCATATCTTGAGAATCTCATCAGCTTCACTAAACAGTGGGACAAGAAAATGGAAATGAACAAAGATGATCACTAGGGGAAAAAGGACAGAAACACAATCATCCAAAGTATGCAGCAAAAACAATGAAATTTCAAGACTGCCAACCACAATAGCAACATATATGATAAACCATATTACCTCGTGCCAGGGAAAAGAGGATGGAGTGTCAATAGCTCAGCCATTATGGCACCCATTGCCCACATATCTACAAACTCACAAGGAAGAAAGTCATTTATTGTTCAGCAGTATGTTTAGGCAAGCACAAAACAAACAGTAGGTTCCTCACCTACTGCAGAATCATAATCAGATGACTGGAGCAATACTTCAGGTGCTCGGTACCTGAGATTGAAGCACATGGGGATCAAGAAAGATAGATGATTATTATTCTCTGCATGTGGATGGCTACCAGAGCAGTGCTAACCAGCGTGTTGACACATATTCGGTGTATGGCGGTGCAGATGAAACCTCCCTTGCTAGACCAAAGTCTGCTAGCTTTAGGACATCTTTGCTAACCAACAGATTCTCTGCATATTATAGCAATGTAGTTAACAAAACAATAAAATACACATGAATGGAAATAAAACTGCATCCCTTCATCTGCAAAACAGAAACGGGTATTGCTGCTAGAAGGCTTTTAGGAAAACTCATAATGCAGAAATGTCGGATTTCTACTTAATTTGGTTGGTAGGAAATACAGCGTAGAGGTGGAAGAGTACATAAGAAAACCTACCAGGTTTGAGGTCACGATGAAAGTATCCCCTCTGGTGCATATAAGCAAGAGCTTGAAAAATCTGAAAGCACCAATTACGAACATCTGACTCCGCGAAGGGCTTGACTCTGTCTTTCATAAGTTGGTAGAGATTGCACTCCTAGATAAACAATGGCCAGTATTAACAAAAGCATGATATGGGGTAGTTAAAATTTTGCTATGTATCACATGCTCAAGTACCATGTATTCCATAATGAAGTATAATATATCATTTTCCCTTATAACCTCCTTGAGCTTGACTATGTTAGGGTGATTCATGCGCCGCAAAGACTTCAATAAAGAAGAGATGTTATTTGAAGGAAAATTGTATGCGAGAAAACAGTAGAGAAAACATGATGGGCTAAAATACCTTTACTTCACGTAAACCCATACATTCCTCGAAAGAATAATATTTTCTCTTCATTTTCTTAACCGCCACCTACATTAGATCAATATAAACCACTTAAGTAACTTAACTGTTTCATTGAGACTTCATGGTAAAAATATCAAAATATTTTTGCCACGGTGTTATGTGGGGAATCCCTTATAGTAAGTAGGGGTTGTTCCACAATGATATGTCATTCGATACATACTACTTCACCATTTTGTTTATTTATAGCACGCCATACGCTCCCAAAAGTCCCATCACCAACTTCCTTAATCAACTTGAATCTGGAAACACAAGACACTATAAGAAATATAATTTGATTCAAATATTATCGAGAGAAGAGAAAACACTAAAAAAAAGGTTACCTATCCATTATTCCCGTATTTTGGTTGCCTGGTAGAAGTTTTTCCCTTGTGGACAACAAAGTCTCAAGAAGAATCAACAACACAGGCAAGTGTTTCAAAGTCCAAGCGACTGTATCTTGTCTATAATTAGCAAGAACAGATATATGATCTGTCAGTTCAACAGTGGGCCTCCACTACCATGTGCTGTCTTGGAGACTGAATGCAGTTAAAAGATGATTTACCCTGCAAATAGGAGCCAGGAGGAAAAGAAATTTAGAATATTCACAGAGTTATGGTATATTTACTTCTTCGTCATGTGCCAATACACGCAAGGCACAGTAAAGAGCAGTCGAAACTACAATTAGTAGAATTTAATTATTCTACCAGCACATCATTAGCCCACTTATGTGATAAGCATCTACTATTTGAATTTCGACTTTGAAAATAGGTTACTCTTGAGATGATGTGCTGGTAGAAAGAGAATACAAAGTGAGATGGTAAAATTAGTCAACAGAACGAAAGAAAGAATAAAAGAAGTAGGTGATTTACATGTAGATGTGGAGCATAGACTGAAGTACCGCCTCAGGAAAAGATCGCATCAGCCTGCTGCCGTTGAGCATAGAAGCACTATGTGCAGTTCACCAGAGAGAAGAGTTGGGTGTTCCCACAAGCTAACACACGCCGATCAACAATTTCTTCTGAAAGAAAAAGCTTGCATTGAAGGAGATATGCCCTGGAGACCACTTCTCCCATGTCTTTGGTGAACACTTTAAGCTCCCAAGGTCACTGCTGGTGCAATCTGATATAATTGATTTGATCAGAATGCTGTGATAGATTCAGGAATTTTGTGCATGACATACATGGCATAGTGAATGCCAAGAAAGTAGGAACTAAGATCATCTCCATTAAGCACCAACATCGAGTTATATACAAAATGCAGGTGATTGACGACCTCCATAACAAATAAAATAAATTTAGTAACAATACCAAATCAACTCAGACTCTGCTTGTTGGATTCTATTGAATCATGTTCCTACTCATCGCGAGTACTAGTAATTTACAGCCGACGTATTGCTCGCACCAACATTAATGCACAGAATGAATAATAGTTGTCCTGGCAAAAACAGAGGCAGTCATAGCACTCTTGCATCTAAACACGTATGTACCATGAATACATTGATACCAAGGTACAAGTGTATAACATTGGTGAAGCTATGCCAGCATTCTGATCAAATAAATGTTGGTGCGACGTATTGCAGTTGCCATGGTAATCAAGCTATATCGCATTGCTAAAAGCATAAAAAATATGCGTTGCTATCTTATTACTGGCTTTCGTTGCAGCAAAATCGACATGTAAACAGAACTCAAAACATAGCCTTAGGCAGGAAACTAATGGGAAAACACTTGCATCGCTACTTTCTTTTGAACTTTTTTCCTTCCTCAAACTTCTGCATCGCAACACACAAAAGTCATGGATTTTCTCATCTACAGGGAGAAAGAAGACACCTTTTTTACAAGAAAAAAAAGGACCTTTCCCTCCCCCACAAAATCTAAATCAGCCGAAAAAACACACCGATAGAAAAGCATCGGAGCAACCCTGAAATAAAACTACGGCACCGCTAAGCACAAACCTACACATCGATTGGCATTGGAGCGAATGCCCGGCAGCCGGTCAGATCCGGCGCCCGCGGGCACAGATCCGGACGAAACACCTACGAGCAAGCAAAGCGACGAAGGCAGGCAGGCGCAAGGAGGGAGAGAGACCGAAAGGGGGAAAGGTAGGGTGGGGGGAATGTAGCGGAATCGACGCCGTACCTTGCGAGGCGGGCAAGGAGCATAGGGTGGTGCTGGTGGCTCCCCACGTGCCGCGGCCTCGTGTCGGCGCACCTCAGCCCCGCGCGGCACGGCGCAAGGATGCCTGGGGCGCCGGCGATTGTGTCGTCGCCGTGGCGGCGGGCGGCGGCGGCGTGGAACGTTTGGGTTGGACGGAAGAAGAGAGAATGAGCCGCGGCCTGCCTCCCACCACGCCTCCCCCGGGCTTTCTACCGGCCTGCCTTTTTTTAACCGCTCTCGGCTCCTTTTCGGGTTTGCTTGCTCCAGGGGAGAGAAAACACAACACAACAGAGCTGTATACCAGCTCCCCCGACCCGATCTCTTTCCTTTCTTCTCCGAGGATTGATTGCCATTTGACGCTTTGGGGTGAAGTGAAAATGATGGCGGAGGTCGTGATCCGGTGGACTTCTCTCGACCGTAACGGCGCCTGCCCTGCGTTAATCGGCGATGGTTAGCGGTCCTAGCGGATCCGGTGATGGATATACCGATGCTACGAACACGTATCGGCGTGTTTGGTGGAATTCATTCATTCAGCTGCTCATCATCATAGATCATAGCGTCCACGACAGTGCATGCGGAGTTTGATTATACACCAACTTTGCAAAAGCACACTCAAAGCCTGCCACATCATGCATGGATCTTGCTACTACTCACAGTCGGAGTGCCATTTTGCTAACGGCTCTTCTTCTTCTTCACCTGAATGATTTCTCCTTACATCCATGGTCCTGCATGATAACTCGGGTACTCACGACTCACGAGCAACAGCACGCGACGTCGGCGGTGTAGCGTCTCCACATTCCGTGCAATTGACAGCATCGTTTGCAGCTGCAGTCCCCACACCACCCACCACGATATGCGGTTTATGGCGATTTGGATTGGACCCGACGCAACCAAGCAAGCTCTCTGGTCCATTCCATTCTTCTCCGGTTGGTGGCCCGTCACATGTGTTTTCATCATCTTTTCAACCTGTTTTATTCCCACGGGTAGGTCGGTCTGCCTGGTTATAGAATGCCCAACTCACTCACTCGCATGGTCTGACTGATCTACTGATCATATCATTGGATTAGTGTTCCCTGCGGATCTTCTTTTGTGTTTCTATGGAGTTGGGACAATAATGGGTTTCTTCGGTTATTGGGGTGCCACAAGTAGAGAAATGACAAAATGGTTATTGGAGTTCCTTGTGGTACTATTTTTTGTTTGGTGAACCCCACAATTTACCAAATATTTGTGTATTTACGACAAGTATTAGTGAAAGTTGTACTGAATTATCCCATCAAGCAAATTTGAAGTGTGATTTTATCCACATCTTAGCATTTCACGTGTGTCGTCAGATAAAACTGACATGTATGTAAGATCGGAGGGCATCACGATGAATGATCATGTCTAGCCTTTTTTTTTTACATCGTCTATTCCATCGCACTTCTTCGTGTGATATTTTCAACACCGGATGACCTAATGTTTCGGTGGACATGCAACATAAAAACGGTGACAAGTTTTGGAAATTAATAGTTAGGATAAATTTTCATTAGATGGATAATTAGTGTCACAAGTGCACATATAAGAGGTGAAATATTTTTTTAGACACCTTCATGTTCCGATCATCAAAGATATCTATTTTTGTCTCGACGTGCCCCAACATCGTTACATGCACGTATCTTTTTTTTCTTTCAGAAACGAGTCGGAGGAATTGCCATTTTCATTCATTAAAAAGAAAAAAAAATAGATGTCCAGTTTATTAGCGGGGCAAAAATCAAAACATGGTGGTTTGCTTTTGACTCGTGGAGTGCGGTCGATCGATCCGTGCATGTTGTATTGGGCGGCGCGGATCTATCCATAAACTTCACTTCACTGTCAGCTCACGTGTTACCAGATCGATCCTGTTAACAGGTCAAAAGAAAACCAAAGGATGTGGATGAGTGGATCCAGTTATTAAGCTACAGCTTCTCATCGGGGCGATCGGTGACGCACATGGCCAGCGCCATCCTCCACTGTCCACCGCTTGGTCGATGCCGGAGCAGTAAACCACTATTAGCACTTGCTACTTAATCAAGGACAAAGCAGTGAGTGTGCTTGTGCATCTTCCCATGTCCACATGGCAAGAGTTTATTTTTATGTGCTGGGGTTATCCGCGGGAGTGCCTCTTGCCTGAACAGGATGGAAAACTATTCCTTGATGCAGTCAAGAGACTGCATTCCATCAATGCATAATGAAGGGTCCACGCCTCACGATCATGCGTACTCCACTCCACGTACAGGCTGGAAGCTAGAGGTGGAGGCCTCGATCGATGTCCGGCGCCCAATTGTCGGAAGCTGGTGGAGCTCGCCGCACTCCGGGACTGGGTCGTCGCCGGCCGGCAGATTCGGCTAATACATCGTGGGCTGTATTCGATGGATGGCTCGCACCGGCGGCCCAATAACCAGTACCTAAGCTCCACTTCTGTGAATGCATTTTTTTCAGGGAGCATCGATTCAGCCGCGAGCGGCCGAGCACTGTATTTCGCCTTCAGCGACAGCTAGGGTGGTCTCCCCGCAGAGCTCGTCATGCATCATGCATGGGCCTGCCCCATTTATTTTTGTTTTTTCCTGTTTTCTTTTTCGTTCCTGTTACTTTTATTTTCTCCTTTTTTCTTGTTTTTTGAATTATTTTCCCTCCTTTATCTTTCTTCTTGAACATTATGGACAGCTATTTTAAACAACTGGTTTATTTGAACTCTGAAACATTCTACAAATTTTTTAACACTGTGTTCTTAAACACATGGACATTTTTTAAAATAGTGAATATTTTTTCAAAAACGTGAATTTGTCTTACTCCCTGAACAATATTTTTAGCCAGTCGTGAATTTTGCAAGTCAGTGAATAACTTATGATCTCGTCATTTTTTTGTCACTTAGTGAACCTTTTTTTAACAGCGTGAACAATTTTTTTTCAAATATGTAAATTTTCAAACTTTGTGAACAAGTTTTTAACTCGGTATGAGAAATCACTTATTATGTTTTTTCACAATTGTGTGGGTTTGTAACTTTCTCTTGCAATTAGAGCCTCCAGCCAGTCTTGTGAAGGCATTGGGAAAGTCGGCTATGAAAGGATTTTTTTATGAACGATTCAAGCTTTCTTCACATCTCCTCATGGGCCGAATTTAGCGAGCGTCGTTGACGAGTGCGAGGTGTCCATGGACACAACACTCAGGCCTGAGATTCAGCCTACAGGCCTCACTCGCCACACGAGACGCTCCTTCTTCTCGTACCCTCATATCTTTACCGGCAGTCGGACCTCACCTCCGACCCCTCCCTCCCTCCCCCCCCCCCCCCCCCCCCGAGTTCCCCATCCCCTCCGCGTGTTGGTCGTCCTCATCACCTGCAGTCGAGCCTGGCCCCAATTGTCCCTCGTACCACCTTGCAGGTGCTCGACAACAAGAAGTTAATTGCCAACTTTGGCAACATCCTTCTCCATGATGAGGCTATTGTGCAACATCTCACTAAGGACAACGAATTAGATCTCCCCCCAGGGTGGTCGGAGCTCCTCGCCGTCAGCCACCTCTTAGACGGACCGCACAGAGCCCATTGTGTTAGTGTCGCCCTTCTTGCCATGGCACGGAAGAAGGATGGGATGGAAAATGGATCGCGAGTTGATTTCCAAATTTTTGAGGGGTTTCAATATAAAATTGATGTACGTTGCTCAATATAGCAGAGATTGATTTCTCATTTACATGATACTTGTCCATTAATAATCTACTCAAAGATTTTGAGATTATTTTGTTGTACAAGTATTACCCTAGCACGAGAAGAGATACCAAAATCCATAAGACACGTGGGGCAGTAGATATGTTATGTCGTTTTTTTGTCAGGCGTTCGTTATAAACTAATCAGCCCTTGGCTTTTTTTCATGCCATGACAATCGACAAAGTGCTCGCGAAATCGCGATCTGCACGCATCTCCCCACGTGCCATGTTTTGGGTGAGCGCAACCCATGCCCCTTGTTCCTAGAAAATGAATAAAACGTTTCTATATTCAATTATTCTCTTCTTCCCTTGATTATTTAACTATATTTCTTGCTACATACGTACACGCTGCATTAGATCAGTGCAAGCTTCCGCTTAATTTGGGGACTGGGAGGCCATTCACGCAGCAGTGAGAAATAAAGCGGCCTCCGTGCGCCTAACCCTGCTCGGAGCTTAGAGCACGGCCTTGGAGGAGAGGAGCTCAGAGCGAGACCGGGAGACGGGAGTCGCCACTGATCACCAATCGATGGCGGGCACCGAGCGGTCGGAGGTGGCGCTAGCCGCGGTACGGGACGCGCCGGCGCAGGCGCCGCCAGCGGGCTCTGCGTCTGCCGGCACAGGACAAGAGGTGAGCTCGCGCGAACTCCTTTCTCCGCCATTACTTTCTTGCACTTCGTTTTGGCCGCCGCTAGCTAGCTATCACGCTGGCGTAAGAGAGTTTAGATTCTGCGGGGAGGAGACGTGTGGAGCCTTCTGATTGCAAGGTAGGAGTAGAATACAGCAGACATTTGGATGGTATAGTCTGGATCCACAAACCTTGAAGCAGATGATTCAGGCCCATATATTTCCGCGGCCCACAAATTCGCAATGTTCTCACGACCGAGGCTCTTTGGTAAGGCCCAGTAAGCAGATGATGTTGCTTATTGGCGACTCTCCTTGGGGTTGGATTAGTGAGAGGGTGACCGTCTATTTTGTGGTTCCGCGCGTGAGCTGATGCCGTCACCTGGACACGTAAATTGAGGCGGTCCCGCGCATGGACAGATTCAGATTCAGATTTAGATCTGAATCTATTATTAAATTTGTACAAAACACAAATTACGATAGTACATCAACGCAAAACGGGATGTATATCAACGCAGACCGGGTTGTACAACAACACATACCGGGTTGTACATCAATACAAATCAGTTTGTACGTACAGTAACCCGACCGGCTTGTACATCAACGGAGACCGCGTTGTACAGCAACAGAGACCGCGTTGTATAACAACAAAAACCGGGTTGTACAACAACACACAGACCGGGTTGTACAGCAACATAGACCGGGTTGTACAACAACACAGGACATGTTGTACGTAAAAATACATTTGGGTTGTATAAACAACTACACGTAACAAGTTGTATGTACAATTACAAAATTCAGTTTATACGTACGACTACACTTAGGGTGTACAAAACATACACAATCCAAAGTACAATTTTTTTTTGTCGAAACCTATCAATATGGTATCTAGTTTTGAAGATCTCGACGCGAGGAGTTCAAAAGTGAAAACGGTTCGTAAATCGGATAAACGATTCTCAAGATATTTCGTTTTTAAAAAACGAATCTCAAAATAAATGCATGTACAACCCTCTGCCCACCACCAGGGAGCTACCACTTGTCACCGCGTGGAGAAAAGGTGGGAGCAGAAACGAACGAAATTGCGACACTTGTCAGCATCGGAGCGCACGCGTGTGGACCTTTACGAAGGGAACCCTTTTTCTAAGCATTTCCCTCTCCTTGGGGTTGGACTAGGGAAAGGTGACCTTCGCAAAGATCTATTTCGTGGTCCCGCGCGTGAGCTGTTGCCGCCACGTGGACACGCAAATTGAGTCGGTCCCGCGCATGGACAGATTCAGATTCAAATCCAGATCTAGATCTGGATCTATTATTAAATTTGTACAAAACACAAACTATGATAGTACATCAACGCAGAACGGGATGCACATCAACGCAGACCGGGCTGTACAACAACACATACCGGGTTGTACAGCAACACAAATCAGTTTGCACGTACATCAACCCCGACCGGCTTGTACAGCAACGGAGACCGCGTTGTACAGCAACAGAGACCGCGTTGTACAGCAACAAAAACCGGGTTGTACAGCAACACACAGACCGGGTTGTACAGCAACATAGACCGGGTTGTACAACAACACAGTACATGTTGTACGTAGAAATACATTTGGATTGTACAAACAACTACACGTAACAAGTTGTACGTACAACTAGAAAATTCAGTTTGTACGTACGACTACACTTAGGGTGTACAAAACATACACAATCTAAAGTACACATTTTTTTGTCGAAACCTATCAATATGGTATCTAGTTTTAAAGATCTCGACGCGAGTAGTTCAAAAGTGAAAACGGTTCGTAAATTGGATAAACGGTTCTCAAGATATTTCGTTTTTAAAAAACGAATCTCAAAATAAATGCATGTACAACCCTCTGCCCACCACCAGGGAGCTGCCACTTGTCACCGCGTGGAGAAAAGGTGGGAGCAGAAACGAACGAAATTGCGACACTTGTCAGCATCGGAGCGCACGCGTGTGGACCTTTGCGAAGGGAACCCTTTTTCTAAGCATTTCCCTCTCCTTGGGGTTGGACTAGGGAAAGGTGACCTTCGCAAAGATCTATTTCGTGGTCCCGCGCGTGAGCTGTTGCCGCCACGTGGACACGCAAATTGAGGCGGTCCCGCGCATGGACAGATTCAGATTCAAATCCAGATCTAGATGTGGATCTATTATTAAATTTGTACAAAACACAAACTATGATAGTACATCAACGAAGAACGGGATGTACATCAACGCAGACCGGGCTGTACAACAACACATATCGGGTTGTACAGCAACACAAATCAGTTTGTACGTACAGCAACCCCGACCGGCTTGTACAGCAACGGAGACCGCGTTGTACAGCAACAGAGACCGCGTTGTACAGCAACAAAAACCGGGTTGTACAGCAACACACATACCGGGTTGTACAACAACATAGACCGGGTTGTACAAAAACACAGGACATGTTGTACGTAGAAATACATTTGGATTGTACAAACAACTACACGTAACAAGTTGTACGTACAACTACAAAATTCAGTTTGTACGTACGACTACACTTAGGGTGTACAAAACATACACAATCTAAAGTACAATTTTTTTTTGTCGAAACCTATCAATATGGTATCTAGTTTTGAAGATCTCGACGCGAGGAGTTCAAAAGTGAAAACGGTTCGTAAATCGGATAAACGGTTCTCAAGATATTTCGTTTTTAAAAAACGAATCTCAAAATAAATGCATGTACAACCCTCTGCCCAGCACCAGGGAGCTGCCACTTGTCACCGCGTGGAGAAAAGGTGGGAGCAGAAACGAACGAAATTGCGACACTTGTCGGCATCGGAGCGCACGCGTGTGGACCTTTGCGAAGGGAACCCTTTTTCTAAGCATTTCCCTCTCCTTGGGGTTGGACTAGGGAAAGGTGACCTTTGCAAAGATCTATTTCGTGGTCCCGCGCGTGAGCTGTTGCCGCCACGTGGACACGCAAATTGAGGCGGTCCCGCGTATGGACAGATTCAGATTCAAATCCAGATCTAGATGTGGATCTATTATTAAATTTGTACAAAACACAAACTATGATAGTACATCAACGCAGAACGGGATGTACATCAACGCAGACCGGGCTGTACAACAACACATATCGGGTTGTACAGCAACACAAATCAGTTTGTACGTACAGCAACCCCGACCGGCTTGTACAGCAACAGAGACCGCGTTGTACAGCAACAGAGACCGCGTTGTACAGCAACAAAAACCGGGTTGTACAGCAACACACAGACCGGGTTGTACAGCAACATAGACCGGGTTGTACAACAACACAGGACATGTTGTACGTAGAAATACATTTGGATTGTACAAACAACTACACGTAACAAGTTGTACGTACAACTACAAAATTCAGTTTGTACGTACGACTACACTTAGGGTGTACAAAACATACACAATCTAAAGTACAATTTTTTTTTTGTCGAAACCTATCAATATGGTATCTAGTTTTGAAGATCTCGACGCGAGGAGTTCAAAAGTGAAAACGGTTCGTAAATCGGATAAACGGTTCTCAAGATATTTCGTTTTTAAAAAACGAATCTCAAAATAAATGCATGTACAACCCTCTGCCCACCACCAGGGAGCTGCCACTTGTCACCGCGTGGAGAAAAGGTGGGAGCAGAAACGAACGAAATTGCGACACTTGTCGGCATCGGAGCGCACGCGTGTGGACCTTTGCGAAGGGAACCCTTTTTCTAAGCATTTCCCTCTCCTTGGGGTTGGACTAGGGAAAGGTGACCTTCGCAAAGATCTATTTCGTGGTCCCGCGCGTGAGCTGCTGCCGCCACGTGGACACGCAAATTGAGGCGGTCCCGCGCATGGACAGATTCAGATTCAAATCCAGATCTAGATGTGGATCTATTATTAAATTTGTACAAAACACAAACTATGATAGTACATCAACGCAGAACGGGATGTACATCAACGCAGACCGGGTTGTACAACAACACATATCGGGTTGTACAGCAACACAAATCAGTTTGTACGTACAGCAACCCCGACCGGCTTGTACAGCAACAGAGACCGCGTTGTACAGCAATAGAGACCGCGTTGTACAGCAACAAAAACCGGGTTGTACAGCAACACACAGACCGGGTTGTACAGCAACATAGACCGGGTTGTACAACAACACAGGACATGTTGTACGTAAATACATTTGGATTGTACAAACAACTACACGTAACAAGTTGTACGTACAACTACAAAATTCAGTTTGTACGTACGACTACACTTAGGGTGTACAAAACATACAGAATCTAAAGTACAATTTTTTTTTTGTCGCAACCTATCAATATGGTATCTAGTTTTGAAGATCTAGACGCGAGGAGTTCAAAAGTGAAAACGGTTCGTAAATCGGATAAACGGTTATCAAGATATTTCGTTTTTAAAAAACGAATCTCAAAATAAATGCATGTATAACTCTCTGCCCACCACCAGGGAGCTGCCACTTGTCACCGCGTGGAGAAAAGGTGGGAGCAGAAACGAACGAAATTGCGACACTTGTCAGCATCGGAGCGCACGCGTGTGGACCTTTGCGAAGGGAACCCTTTTTCTAATCATTTCCCTCTCCTTGGGGTTGGACTAGGGAAAGGTGACCTTCGCAAAGATCTATTTCGTGGTCCCACGCGTGAGTTGCTGCCGCCACGTGGACACGCAAATTGAGGCGGTCCCGCGCATGGACAGATTCAGATTCAAATCCAGATCTAGATGTGGATCTATTATTAAATTTGTACAAAACACAAACTATGATAGTACATCAACGCAGAACGGGATGTACATCAACGCAGGCCGGGTTGTACAACAACACATATCGGGTTGTACAGCAACACAAATCAGTTTGTACGTACAGCAACCCCGACCGGCTTGTACAGCAATGGAGACGCGTTGTACAGCAACAGAGACCGTGTTGTACAGCAACAAAAACCGGGTTGTACAGCAACACACAGACCGGGTTGTACAGCAACATAGACCGGGTTGTACAACAACACAGGACATGTTGTACGTAGAAATACATTTGGATTGTACAAACAACTACACGTAACAAGTTGTACGCACAACTACAAAATTCAGTTTGTACGTACGACTACACTTAGTGTGTACAAAACATACACAATCTAAAGTATAATTTTTTTTTTGTCGAAACCTATCAATATGGTATCTAGTTTTGAAGATCTCGACGCGAGGAGTTCAAAAGTGAAAACGGTTCGTAAATCGGATAAACGGTTCTCAAGATATTTCGTTTTTAAAAAACGAATATCAAAATAAATGCATGTACAACCCTCTGCCCACCACCAGGGAGCTGCCACTTGTCACCGCGTGGAGAAAAGGTGGGAGTAGAAACGAACGAAATTGCGAGACTTGTTAGCATCGGAGCGCACGCGTGTGGAACTTTGCGAAGGGAACCCTTTTTCTAAGCATTTCCCTCTCCTTGGGTTGGACTAGGGAAAGGTGACCTTCGCAAAGATCTATTTCGTGGTCCCGCGCGTGAGCTGCTGCCGCCACGTGGACACGCAAATTGAGGCGGTCCCGCGCATGGACAGATTCAGATTCTAGATGTGGATCTATTATTAAATTTGTACAAAACACAAACTATGATAGTACATCAACGCAGAACGGGATGTACATCAACGCAGACCGGGCTGTACAACAACACATATCGGGTTGTTCAGCAACACAAATCAGTTTGTACGTACAGCAACCCCGACCGGCTTATACAGCAACGGAGACCGCGTTGTACAGCAACAGAGACCGCGTTGTACAGCAACAAAACCGGGTTGTACAGCAACACACAGACCGGGTTGTACAGCAACATAGACCGGGTTGTACAACAACACAGGACATGTTGTACGTAGAAATACATTTGGATTGTACAAACAACTACACGTAACAAGTTGTACGTACAACTACAAAATTCAGTTTGTACGTACGACTACACTTAGGGTGTACAAAACATACCCATAAGGTCGGATGTTTCCGTGAGCAGTAAGCAGCGGATCTCCCTTTTTTGACAATCCAAAGTATAATTTTTTTTTGTCGAAACCTATCAATATGGTATCTAGTTTTGAAGATCTCGACGCGAGGAGTTCAAAAGTGAAAACGGTTCGTAAATCGGATAAACGGTTCTTAAGATATTTTGTTTTTAAAAAATGAATCTCAAAATAAATGCATGTATAACCCTCTGCCCATCACCAGGGAGCTGCCATTTGTCACCGCGTGGAGAAAAGGTAGGAGTAGAAACGAACGAAATTGCGACACTTGTCAGCACCGGATCACATGCGTGCAGACCTTTGCGAATGGAACCTTTTTCTAAGGATTTTCCTCTCCTTGTGGCTTGTACTACGGGTGTACATGGAGCAGTCTGCGTGGCGGTCTACTCAGCGACAGGTGTTACCTGTCGGACTGCGCGCGCCGCCATCTGCCGCTGTTCCCTTCTTCTCTCTTGTCTTGAACTAGGCAAACTAATAGCGCATCCATGTCGATGCACCGACGGCCGCAGAATCGCAATCTCCAAAAGTTTCACCACAAGATTTGATCTTGCATCCGCCTTATTCAGTTCGTTGTTGAACTCTTGTGTCAGCTGATTTCTATTTCTTGCTGCTACAATACAAATCTCCGCTTCTGGCCTTCTATCCACAATGCTTCGATCTGAAGAATTTAACCCTGTTTTGTTTCGCAGCAGAAGCCCGCCCAGAACGCCGAGCCGATGGGCGAAGAGGGCACGGAGTATCAGGGCCTCCCTGACAGCTCGGGAGCCGCGGCATCGCCGCATTCGCTCCGGACACTGTCAATGGTCCCGCTCATCTTCATCATCTTCTACGAGGTCTCCGGCGGGCCGTTCGGGATCGAGGACACCGTGGGCGCGGCAGGGCCGCTCCTCGCCATCGTCGGCTTCCTGGCCCTCCCCGTCATCTGGAGCGTCCCGGAGGCGCTGATCACGGCGGAGCTGGGCACCATGTTCCCGGAGAACAGCGGATACGTCGTGTGGGTGGCCTCGGCGCTCGGCCCTTACTGGGGGTTCCAGCAAGGATGGATGAAGTGGCTCAGCGGCGTCATCGACAACGCTCTCTACCCCATCCTCTTCTTGGACTACCTCAAGTCCGCGGTCCCCGCGCTGGGAGGAGGCTTGCCGAGGGCGTTCTCCGTCGTGGGCCTCACGGCGGCGCTCACTCTGCTCAACTACCGGGGGATCACCGTCGTGGGGTGGGTGGCTATCGTCATCGGGGTCTTCTCCCTCCTGCCGTTCCTCGTCATGGGGCTCATTTCTATCCCCAAGCTACGGCCGGCGCGATGGCTCGTGGTCGACCTCCACGACGTCGACTGGAACCTGTACCTCAACACTCTGTTTTGGAACCTCAACTACTGGGACTCTGTCAGCACCATCTCCGGAGAGGTGAAGAACCCCACCAAGACGCTGCCCAAGGCCCTCTTCTACGCGGTAATCTTCGTGGTCGTCGGCTACATGTACCCTCTCCTCGCCGGGACCGGCGCGGTGCCGCTGGACCGGGGCCAGTGGACGGATGGCTACTTCGCGGACATCGCGAAGCTGCTGGGAGGCGCGTGGCTCATGTGGTGGGTGCAGGCGGCGGCGGCGGTATCGAACATGGGCATGTTCGTGGCGGAGATGAGCAGCGACTCGTACCAGCTCCTGGGCATGGCGGAGCGGGGAATGCTGCCAGCCTTCTTCGCGTGGCGGTCAAGAAACGGGACCCCGCTGATCGGCATCCTCTTCTCGGCCTCCGGAGTGGTGCTGCTCTCGACGATGAGCTTCCAGGAGATCGTGGCGGCCGAGAACTTCCTCTACTGCTTCGGCATGCTGCTCGAGTTCATCTCGTTCATCCTGCATCGGATCAGGCGGCCCGACGCCCCGCGGCCGTACAGGGTGCCGCTGGGCACAGCCGGATGCGTGGCCATGCTGGTTCCTGCGACGGCGTTGATCGTGGCGGTGCTCGCCCTGTCGACTCTGAAGGTGGCGCTGATCAGCCTCGGCGCGGTGGCCGTAGGGCTCCTGCTGCAGCCTGCGCTGAAGTTTGTCGAGAAGAAGGGGTGGCTCAAGTTCTCCGTCAACTCGGACCTCCCGGGGATTGACTTGACACACCACCAGCCCGTCCCGCCGAACGAGCCCTTGGTCGTGTAGTTTGCACGCTTGCTCTGCTCTCGAGGTTTGGCGACCGAATCTAGACAAAATGTGATAAGTTTCAAGAGGCATTCTTTAGTTTTTGGATATCTTCTTCTTTGGATTCTTTGGTGACTCATTATCTTTCGGAATTTATATGGAGCGAACGTAACGTTCCCTACGTGCAGAAGCGGAAACAAACGCTTGCTCCATCAGGAAGGATGACGGTTAGATTTGATTAATGTTTGGATGACGGTTGATTTTCGACTCCGGAGAGGAGTCCATAGCCCATAGCCCGAATCAGGGTGGTTCGAAATAGATGGCTTTGTGGAAACGCTACAGGCTAGGTGGGGCTGCTTAACGGCTAGGGTGGGAGGCAGGGACATTATGGACTGGTTGGCGTTCATGAGCGCGAACCTGTGGCAATTTCTGAGAGGTTGGAGCCGTAATCTTGGTAGGGAGTCCAAGATTCTGAAGGGTGGCTTACTGGCACAAATCAAAGAGCTTGACACGCAGGCAGACCTTGATGGATTGGACGAAGAAGATTGGACACTTCGATACCACTTAGAGTGATTAGAGTAGAGGAGGAGTACTGGCGGCAAAGGGGGAGGGTCAAGTGGGCATTGCAAGGGGACGCAAACACTGCTTACTTCCATGTGATTGCAAATGGAAAGCGTCGACACACCCACATTGCATCTCTGATGTCGCCAGAGGGTCCGATTGCTGGGAAGGTGCAAATTCAAGAGCATGTGTATGGCTTCTTCCGATCTCTCATGGGTTCGGTGGAACCCAGGTTGTGTGGGCTGGCGCCACAATCTTGGGTGGGGAATCGCCGAGTCTCGGAGGCCGAAAATCTTTCCTTAGCGCTAACCTATTCGGAGGAGGATTTAGAAACCTTGGTGATGGGTATGAAATCTGACTCGGCTCCGGGGCCGGACAGGTACCCGGTCTTCTTTTTCAAACGGTGTTGGCCGCTTGTGAAGCATGGAGTGCTCCACATCGTCAACGATTTCATCCTTGGGAGGATTGATGTCGCAAGGCTAAACTTTGGGATTCTTTCCCTCATCCCCAAGGTGCAAGGGGCAGACCTAATCTCCCAGTTCCGTCCCATCGCTCTGATCAATGTCATCTTCAAAATAGTGTCCAAAGTCTTCGTGGTGAGACTGGATCCAATTGCCCATCGTGTGATCAGCCCCAACCAAACAGCTTTCATCAAGGGAAGGTTCATCTTGGACGGAGCGCTAGCTCTTCAAGAAATTGTGCATGAGCTGAAACATAAGAAGCTGGGGGTGGGATTCTGCTGAAACTTGACTTCGAGAAAGCTTACGACAAGGTGAACTGGGACTTCCTTTCCGAAGTGTTGATCATGAATGGTTTTGACGGCGGTTTCGTGCATAAGGTGGCGCAGTTAGTCAGGGGTGGACGGACTGCGATCTCCATTAACGGAGAGGTTGGACAGTACTTTGCTAACAAAAGAGGGGTTCGGCAAGGAGACCCACTCTCCCCGCTGCTTTTTAATTTTGTGCCTGAGGGGCTCTCAGCCATGCTCTCGGCTGCGGCGGACGTGGGCCACATCCAAGGGGTGTTGCCGCATCTGATTCCGGGAGGGGTTACACACCTCCAGTATGCGGATGACACTCTGATCCTTATTCAAGATGATGATATAGCTATTGCCAATCTGAAATTTCTTCTTCTATGCTTCAAAGACATGTTCGGGTTGAAGATCAATTATCACAAAAGCGAGGTGATCGTTATGGGTAAACCTAGAGCTCATCAAGAGAGGGTGGCGAATATGCTAAACTGTAAGTTGGGAGCCTTCCCGTTTATCTACCATGGGCTCCCGGTGGCGGATAGGAAACTTACTATAGAACAATGGAACTTCTTGGTTCTCCGCTTGGCTGGGCGGGTAGAGCCGTGGGTTGGCAGATTCTGTCCTCGGGTGGACGGTTGATCTTGTCCAATTCGTGTCCGGCTAATCTACCCATGTTTGCGATGGGTGTGTTCCTCCTCCAGTGAGGGGTGCATAGGAAGTTTGACTCGCATAGGGCTAGATTCTATTGGGAGGGATCTGGCCCTAAACGGAAATACCACCTGGTGAGCTGGCCCGATGTGTGTCAACCCAAAGAGTTTGGGGGGTTGGGGCTCACCAACTCCAAAAACATGAACAAGGCGCTCATGCTCAAGTGGATTTGGAAACTTTATCAGCAAGATAACTCAATCTGGGCACAGTTGATTAAGGCAAAGTATCTCCCCATCGGTGACATCTTCGTGGCCCCTATGGGGGTAGGGTCGTCTTTTTGGAGGAGTCTCAACAAAATAAAACACATGTTTAAAACAGGAGCAAAGCACTCAGTGAGGAATGGGCAACGTACTCTTTTCTGGTTGGACAATTGGGCAGGGGTGCCGCTTAGGGATCGCTTCCCTCTTATCTACGTAATCTGCAAGAATCCGCAAGCCCTTGTGTCGGAGGTGGTTAACGCCCCGATGTTGCTGTGGAGGACGTTAGACCAACCTGCCCGTGAGGAGTGGATGGAGTTGGAACATCTTAGGAGTCAGGTCGTCCTGTCGGAGGGCTTGGATGTGGTGTGTTGGTCCCTAGAGGAATCAGGTGTTTACTCTGTGGCGTCTATGTATCGCAAGCTGGTTCAGGGGGTCGGTCACGCACTTTGAGAATGTTTGGAGGGCCAAACTCCCCCTAAAAAAAAGATCTTCTCTTGGCAGTTGGTTCTGGATCGTCTCCCTTCTGGAGCCCAACTTGCCACGCGTCATGGTCCTTTGGATGGGTTATGTGCTTTCTGTGGGGTGGTCGAAGACGCGTCCCACATGTTCTTTAGCTGCTCCATGGCGAAACTGGCTTGGAGTGTTCTCCGGTCAGTTTTAGGGTGCTTGTTGTGTCCGGCTAACTTTGCGTAATTCTTTGCGATCCTATCGTCCTTATCAGGGCAGCGTCGTAGGGTGGCGTGGGCCTTGTTCGTGGCACAAAGTCGGGCCCTGTGGGGCATTCACAATAAGCTTGCTATTGAGGGGCAACTCATTAAGCATCCTGCGATTCTTATTTTTAAATGCTCCATGTTTTTGCAGTTTTGGTCCCTAAATACCAACGCAGGGGACAAAGGAAGCTTTAGAAGTCTGGCGGACAGGCTGAAGGGGTTGTTAACACTATTTCGGCCTCCCCCTGATGGTTCATGTGGGAGTTTCGCTGGTGGTTCGCACGGAAGATCCATGTCGCTGACGTAATGCCTGTTTTTCCTTGGTGGTGTTTCCTTGTTTAGCTGGTGGCCGTGGTGTCGGTTCTATTTCGGTTGTCTTAGCCGTTTCGCGTGTGTTTTCCCTTGTTGGCGTAAAGCTAAATGCCGCAGCCTGCAATTTATGTTACTCTGGCCTTTAGCCTCATTAATTTAAGGCTGGGCTTCGTGCCTTTTATCTAAAAAAAATGTCAACTCTCATATTACACCATGTAAGATTAGCTGAGGGTATTTCATGCACAATTCGACCACATTATGTCATCAATTGTAATAGATCTACGTTGTTTTTCATAGGATCGATTCAAGTTGGAACCACGAGGATGGCTCAGGTTTGTCGAGAAGAAGGGGTGGCTCAAGTTCTCCATCAACTCGCACCTCCCGGGGCTCGACTTGACATACCAGCCCGTCCCGTCGAACGAGCCGTTGGTCGTGTAGTTTGCACGCTTGTTTCTCGTACGTTGATGCTCTCAAGGTTTGGCGACCGAAGCTTAGACAAAATGTGAGACTAGTATCACAAGAGGCAATTATTATTATTTTTGGATATCTTGTTGTTTGGATTATTTGCTGAATATAATCTATCAGAATTTATATGGAGCGAAACGCTTTGTTCCATTTCTACGCGTAGGGTACTAGAGTGTTGGCTCGTTCTCACAGAAGCGGAACAAACTTTCGCTCCATCACGAAAGGTGACGGTTATATTTGGTTAATGTTTGGATGAAAGGTTATGGCCAAATTTGTAAACTCTCACATTACACATGTTCATGTACAATTCGACCATATTATATCATACGCTTATGCTCTTACACGAGATACTAATCACTGTTTCATCCCGCCCTTGTGTTCAATCGTAATAGTGAAGGAGATATGCCCAAAAGGCAATTAATAAAATGATTTATTTATCATATCTCGTTTGTTCATAATATGTTTTTGTGTCATGCTATAACTGTATTAAGCGGAAACATTAATACACGTGTGATACGTAAACAACCAGCTCCCTAGTAGACTCTACTAAGACTAGTTCATTGTGCGATTGATGATCGAGGTTTCCCGATCATGTGACATGGCGTCAGTTGGCAATGGAGTCATATCATTGGTGGAACGATGTGATGGACATACCCATAATTTGTAGGATGTAGTCATTAAGCCTTCGACCGTGAGATCAATTCTTATGGTTATTCCTGAAAGATACTTTGATTGCATCAAACGTCATATCTTATATAGTGTGACAATAAAGGTGTCCCTCTCGGGTATCGGAAGGGAATAGTTGAGACGAGGGGTCAAGAGCGGGATTTTCCAGTCCGCATAGCAGGATAGATACTCTAGTGCCCACTCGGTGAGATTATGTCAAATGAGTTTGGAAGCATGTGACTAGGTCACCCGGACATAAGATCACGGACGAGTAGAAGATAGTGTTGTCGGTAACGAGATCATGCTAGGAATGGAGATATCTATGAACGAGTCTCGGACACGCTAAGTATCGCTATGACAAAAGGTTTAAGACTTGACGTCTAGGTTCGATCGACAAAAGTCATTTGTTATATCATAGGGGGTTAATTCACGGTGTTCAGGCCTACAAGTTAATCATTGATCAGAGAGGGGTCTTGTTGTAGTATCGACATAATTGATAGGAGACGGGGGGTCCTCTAGCCTACGTAAGGATGGTGGGGAAGAAGGCTGGAGTCGTCGAGGACGGGATTGAACACGGCGAGTTTACCCAGCTTCGGATCCCGTAGCGGTGGCGAGATCCTACATGCTGCTATAATTCACTATGAGGCAATAGCCGTGAACATGTTATAATGTGTATGATGCGTATTGAAGCGTGCCCTAAAGGCTTCTTGGTGGCCGGCTTATATAGGCGGCCAGATCCCAGGATACAAGGCAAGTTCTTGTCCGACAAGTAAACAGAGTCCTAGACCTAGCCGGCTTAGTTGCCACCTTCCGTCTTGGGCATGGTGGCTTGACGGGCTTCGGCCTTCCGCCTTCCTTGGACCGTCCGCCTACTTCCTTGTACGTCAGCTATCTGGGCCACATGGCAGGCTTCAACCTTACCACCCTTGGGCCACACTGGACTAGCAGGATTTATCCATGTTGGAGATACCACTAGTTAGTATATCCCCAACATTAGCCCCAAGAAAGGTTGAAGTTCTCCAGGTGCCAGCTTCTTTTTGATTCTTTAGTCTTCAATGTTGGTGGCTGCAGAGCTTGAACCATTCTGAAAATAATGGGGAACGTGTACCCAGCATTGGCACACGGACGCCTTTATCCGACATGGGAAAGACGGCTTAATGAAACTTGCCGGATAGCTTCACGAGAAAGCTTGATCCTTGACGGCAAGTCAAACCTATCTTTGACGGATGATGCCAGTTGGTTCACGATAGTTTGAAACCAAATGGAGCAAAAATCATGCCATGATTGCAAATCGCGGGAAAAGAGGAGTCGGGGTGATCGTGCGAGTGCGCATCGTTCTGCGGCAACGGATGATCGACACGTGTCCGACTAATTGAGCCATTGCACAGAGAGCAACACCCGAGCTTATAAATAGGGAGCCAAACGGTTCATTCTTCTCCTTCACACTTCATCTCCTCCGTCCTTTGCTCTCCCGCGCGCTTGCTCTCCCGAGCTTTCTCGCGACCTCCGAGAGAACTCCGGCGAGCACCTTCTCTTCGACGACTTCCACGCACGGCGATGGCCACCGGACCTCAAGCCACCACCTCGGCGACGTCTAGCGAGCTCGCGACGGAGACCACCGCGCCGGCGACGATGGGCGTTGCGGTGTCGCGCTCCGCGGCGGCGCACGCGGGCATTTCCGTCGCCGCGCCATCTTCTACTTCGACCGCGCACGCCCGTGCGGCGGCGGCCTCGGCGCCCTCGTCTTCCACCACGCCGGCGGCGGCCGGCGGCGCACCCGTCGACGAGGCCGACCTCGGGTCACGCTACTGACTCCCGTCCATTGTCGACGAGGAGGCGCTCAAGGACCTGGAGGCACCCGGCTACCTGCCAACTCGGGAGGATTGCAGTTGGCGGCCTGCCTTCGGGGATGTCGTCCCGGCTCCGAAAGCCGGCGAGCGCGTAATCCTCACCTCCCACCTAGTTAGGGGCATGGCTCTGCCGCCTTCTATAGCGAGGTGTTGGACCATTATGGGCTCCAGCCCCACAACATCGTGTCCAATAGCATATTAGTCTTAGCCGGCTTCACAACTCTATTTGAGGGCTATCTAGGTATTAGAACTAGCTTAGATTTCTTCAGATATTGCTTCCGTTGCCGGGGTCAGACCGTGCCGGACGGCGGACTGGCTACTTGCGGCAGTATCACTTTCAACTGCCATCAAGGACGCCAATGGTATCCCAAGATACCATACATCGAGTCCATCAAGGGCTGGACGTCCACCTTCTTCTACTGCAAGACATGGCAGCACCGGGCCGTCAATTTGGCGTCCCAGACTTTGTCAATGCGCCGCCTATGCCCAGGCCATGCTGGGACGAGGCGGTCCCCAAGTTGACGGAGGAGCTCCGCCTTATCCAAAGGCGGATCGAGTTCCTCACTCGGACGATGGCTCCTCCCTTGCTGGACGGGGTGGACACCGTCATCTGCTGGCTTAGCCGGCAAATACTGCCTCTGCGGTATAGCCCGCATAAGATGTGTCAGTATTCGCCTACTGCCACAAATTCTATTCGCGTAAGCGAAGAGGGGTTACCAGCTGCCGAATTGATGGCCCGACTTCGCAGCCTTGTCAAATCAGGGCTGGTGAAGGCGGTGGAGGGCGTGCCCATGCACACCCACGACAACCCTCCCCTCGAGGTAGATATTTCTCTTTTTTGCCCTTCTTTGGCGGCTCTTCTGGCTTACTTGAATCTTCTTAACACTTGCTCTTTCCTTTTTGATTAACAGCTCTCTGCTCTGGGGGAGAACGACCTGGCTGCCGACTTTTACGAGCCGGAAGCCAGGAAAACCAAGAAGCGCAAGACGTCCGGCGCTGCTTCCTCTACGGCTAATGCTGAGAGGAAGAAACGGACCGCAACGGCTACTGAGCCGGTGCTCGTCGATCTTGACGAGAACGAAGGGATTAACATCCCCTGAAGGTACTCATTTTCCGCCATAGACATTTGTCGGCCTTGTTTATTACTAGTATTCATTTGGCTAACTTTACTTTGTTGCCAGGGAGCGGGTGGCAACTTCCAAGTTGTCGGCCAAATCCCTTTTGTACAGGGGGAAAGCGGCCCCAGGGCAACTCAACGGCGACCATGCCGCCAACGCCCACCGCCAGCCCCAGGTTCCGTATTCTAACCCGCCACCAAGGACCTCCTCTGCTGGCCGCGCAACTAGCGCTTCTCTTCCATCGGCTGAGGCTACGGCCAATGAAGCCGTCTGATCCCGTGCCGCCAAGGAGGAGCTGCTGGTGGAGGTTGCCGGTGGACCGCGAAGGGCAGCCCCAGCTGCTAGAGGCGGCAGGGTTAGGGACCCCTGGGAATCCTTTGAGGAAGCCAAGGAGTCCACCCTTGCTTTCGCCGACTTCGTCGCCAGACTTTCGCCGACTTGGAGGGCGACATTGTTGTAAGTTGTCTTTTTGGAACTTGGTCGCATATACATAGCCCCCCCCCCCCCCCCCCGAGGCGAGGACTTAGATGACAAATCAATGATATTGGTTGCCGGCTTAGTGGTGTTTTGACAATATGTTATATGCCTTTGTCCGCAGGGCGTCCTGTCCGCCAACGTGGAGCTTATCTCCTCCAGGTCGGAGATAAACAAGCGGTATCGCGATCTAAAAAAAGATTGCGATGCCAGGGATGTGCGGAGTGCCGACTTGGAAGCGGCCCACAAGAAGGATGAAGGTAAAATCACTAAGTTTTTTTCCTTCCGCCATGTTTGTGTTTGCTGTCGGCAATCATTTAGCTAGCATATCCATATTGTAGAATTGCTAGATCACGCCCAGGATATACTGAGGGCGTCTACTGATATGCAAGCTATTATGAATGAAGCCTCTGATCTGGCGGTTGCCAACTTGGCGATGAAGGAAGAGCATCGGAAGCAGATGGAGGCCCAGCAGATGGAGCATCGGAAACAGATGGAGGCCCAGCAGAGGAAATATCCAAGCAGACTTCTCGCGCCCAGACTGCGGAGGATGCAGTGGCAGCTCATATGATTGAGCATTTCCGCCTTGCCGATCGACTGCTTGGTCGAAGGGTTGGTGGGTGGGGTCGTAGAAACGCAGCAGGCCGTACGCCTCTGGCGTGTACCCGATGAAGACGTCAATCCCTCCAATCGGTACGATTGCGCACCCGATAAGGTAGTCATCCGCCGGGAGTCAGGACTCATCTGAGTTGATGTAGCTGTGGCCGCCATACCTTGTGACGCGGCCGACGGCGATCTGCTTGCCCACGCCGCCAAGTGTTCCCGCCTGGAACGTGACGCCAGGAACCTTAGGCCCCACGGTGGGCGCCAACTGTCGTAGTATCGGCATAATTGATAGGAGACGGGGTCCTCTAGCCTAAGTAAGGATGGTGGGGAAGAAGGCTGGAGTCGTCGAGGACGGGATTGAACACGGCGAGTTTACCCAGCTTCGGATCCCGCAGCGGTGGCGAGATCCTACGTGCTGCTATAATTCACTATGAGGCAATAGTCGTGAACATGTTACAATGTGTATGATGCGTATTGAAGCGTGCCCTAAAGGCTTCCTGGTGGCCGGCTTATATAGGCGGCCAGACCCCAGGATACAAGGCAAGTTCTTCTCCGGCAAGTAAACAGAGTCCTAGACCTAGCCGGCTTAGTTGCCGCCTTCCGTCTTGGGCTTCGTGGCTTGACGGGCTTCGGTCTTCCGCCTTCCTTGGACCGTCCACCTACTTCCTTGTACGTCAGCTATCTGGGCCGCCCGGCAGGCTTCAGGCTTACCACCCTTGGGCCACCCTGGACTACCCGGATTGATCCATGTTGGAGATACCCCTAGTTAGTATATCCCCAACAGGTCTCGATCATGTCAGTTATTATATTGAATCGCTAGGTTAACACACTTAAGGGGTTTCGACAAGACAACCGGAAATGAAAGAGAACACCGGGAACGTCCCGGGAATGGTCCGATGAAGATTGGGCTGCGACGAAATAGTTTTTGGAGTCGGAATAAATTATATAATATGTAATTAATCTTAATTAGTGTAATTAATAGTTAAATACATTTTTATTTATTTATTTTCGAATTTTTAAAGACTGATTTTGCTAAATGGGCCTTGTGATGGAAAGAAGGCCCATTGGGGGGAAAGTCCCCCTCCAAGGTTCGGGTTGGGCAAGGGCCGGCCTAGGTGGGCCACAAGGGGCCCACCTAGGGTTGGTGGCTCCTTTGGCCGGCGCATGGGGGTGTGGGGATAGTCCAACACCGCCCAGCTGGCAAGGTTGGCTTCCCCCGGGAGCCTTTCTCTTTCTCTTCTCGATTACGTGATTCCCTTTGTCGGAGTTGCGCCGAGGAGAGAGCTCTCTCCACCATACGCCCACTGCTTGGTTTTCTGGTCCAAGTCTTCCGCTGCTCGTCATGTATTGGAGATTCGGAGGTCGTTGTCTCCACCGTACGTGTGTGACGCTCTGCGAGGTGTTGGGCTAGTGATGCTCGGAGGTCTACCTTCTCCACACGACCTTGTGGTCGGCTTCGTCCTCTTCATCGTCAACGTTCGTGCGGGAACGTAATCCCCGCTTTCGGTCTACAAGGATATGTATTCCGATCTCCGTCGTATTTCTATATATCTGCATAATATAGATTTTTGCTAGTTTAAGGATATCGTTTTTAGGAAAATTATTGTTTTCTACCTACGATCCCCTTCACACATATCTTGTTATCTGCTCCCTCACCACACACATGTTACGTTGCAGGTAAACAACTGCACAATTAACATTCAAATAAATCACAAATATATCAAATAAGTATTACCAATATCGGCAACTTACCGATCTTCATTATAACAAATCACACATATATCAAATACATGTTAGTAACATCTACATCTTACCAATCGATATTAAAAGTGAACTACTTGCGCATGAGAGTGAAGACACACACTAAAAAAACATAAGAAAAAACACAGGAAAATGAATTGGAGTTGCAACAAATATCAAAAACACCATGATGTCACATCGGTGATGATGTTATATTTTGATGACACCGTACAACAAAGACAAACTCGCCCACCAAGAAGGCGAGTTGTCGAAGAGACATGTGTCTTCAGACCTGTCATCTGGAGGCCACCCCTAGCCTGGTCCCTTCCGTGGGGGGGGGGGGGGGGTGGGGGGGGGTTGCGCTTCCATGGATTCACCTGTACCTGAAGGCCAAGACAAAAAAAGCCCGCCAACGACCATGAACCTCAAATGGAGCCTGAGTTATATGGGCCCTATTTTTTTTTCCTAGAGGTTTCAAATCTGCACTATTCACTAATTTTAGATCCACCGTTTTATCAATTTTGTACAACTCAAAATTAAATACATAATTTTTCGAATTTGACTTTTGCACACTAGTAAAATACATCATCATAATCTACATCTACTATTTTTTATATTTTAAAATTCAAATGCTGCTATTATTAAAAATAAATAGGAGAGACCATGGAGCACAAGTTCCAGAAGGCCACTCTCGGTCATCGGCATGATACTTTGTACCAGTGATACAGTTAAATCATAGGAGGTACATATTCATGGTACATGATAATATGATGGGTCATTTAATGGATTGTCTCTATCAGCCTTTTCAGACTCAGTTTTGCCCCTAGTTGCAAATCGTTCTCAGTTTTGCCCCTATTTTGTTTGCATGTACTAAGTTTTGCCCTCAACGGTAAGTTTGAACTCTATTCCGTCTAAAGGCGTTACTGACAGTGGGTCCACAACTTACAGGTGGCCCCGCCCAACCTTCTGATCCCCAATTTGTTAGTGCACGTCGACGTTCTGTGCTTCGCCGCCACAGATTTAATAATTTCAGGAAAATGTTTGGATTTTCGAATTTCGAATATACGATTCAAACTGTGCAAATTCGAATTTCAAGTTTCAAAAATTAGAAAATGTGAAAATATTTTCAGGTGTTGCTAATGATATAGGAAACAACTTTCCCAGAGCGATTTTTCAAATTCTTGTGTCGTTTGGCCTGTTTAAAAAGACAAATTTCTAAAGCTGACATCTAGATCGAAGATGAACAGTGTAGAATTTGAAAAAAATCAACTTTTAAATTTAAGTGTGAAAAAAATCTCCGATGTTGTCAATGATATAGGAAACAACTTTGCCAAAGCGATTTTCCAAATTGTGATGTCGTTTGACCTCTGTAAAAAAAGACAAATTTATAGATCTAAGATCTTGTACATAATTTGAGAAAAGTCAACTTTCGAATTTAAATGTGAAAAAAATCTCTGATGTTGCTAAAGATATAGGAAACAACTTTGCTAAAGTGATTTTCCAAATTCTTATGTCCTTTGCATGCATAAAAAAGATAAATTTCTTGATCAGATATGTAGATCTAAAACACCGCAGAATTAAAAAAAAGTCAACTTTTGAATTTAAATTTGAAAAAAATGTCGGATGTTGCCAATGATATCATAAACAACTTTGCCAAAGCGATTTTCCAAATTCTTGTGTCGTTTGACCGGTATAAAATAAAAAATCGTAAATCATTGTGTTGTACGTGCCTTGATGAGTCGCTGGCTAGCTCGTATACGTGAACGCCGCAATGCTCGATTTACCTGCATCCGACCTCACTTTCCACTCTAACTTGCTCAGAATGAACCGAGTGTCCTACTGGGTAAAGTGTTACGAGAAAGAGAGGATTTCTCCATGATCATAAGCGGGCAGCGCCGTTGGACTATCATCGAACGGAGTGAGTGCACGATCTGAGTATACCAATGTTGGCATCAGCATGTTCATACCGATTTTCAACTAATTGAGAAGCAATCTTTATATGTTTGTGTGCATAACTGGATTTTTTACAACTTTCAAGTTATAATGTTTGCTTGTTTTGAATTTCCTTTATCGTGTTTTCGTGAAAAACTGATCTAGTCTGACCTCCCAGCCCACTTTAGCGTGCTCAGTGTGAGCCGAGCGTCCTAATGGGTATGTTTTGACGCACGCGATAGTGCTTCTTCGACTACCACGAGCGAGTGAGGCCGTCAAACTACTATCGAGCACCTTGAGGGCGCGATCTTGACATGTTCATGTCGGAATCAGTATGGTCATTATCGTATCATACTTTGTGATAAAGTTCCCATATTCAGCATATATGCGTGTCATGGTATGGAAAACAACGTCTGCGAAACAATTTTCCAAATTATTTTTAGAAATATCATTTTTTATTTTTTTTAAGTGCTAAAAATGACATTTTTTGTGAAGCAAGTACATAAAATATGGTCCAAAATGATACCCATTTAATTTCATAAAGACTAGTACATATTTTATGGATAATTCCTAAATATGAGAATTTTCCTTTCTTTCTATCCAAATTCACTTCTTTAATTGACTTTATGTTAATTTTCCAAAAGTAATTTAAATTTAAACTACAACTATGTGATAGTTTGTTCTGAAATTGTTACACAAATAATTTTAAGTACACAAGTAGTGGTTACAACATAGAACCATTGATATTTTTGAAATCTCGACCACCTTAGATGAAAATTCTATAAAATTGACAGTTATCATCCTAGTACTTATGCATACATGATAAATTTATCATCTTAAAGTAATGTGATAACTTTGAAGCTCGTAAAGATGAAAAGAACAAGAAAAAATGTTCTATGTCAACCCAAAAACTAATCACTAATATGGTACGTAACTTACGTATACAAGACCGGATAACTTATGTGTTACAGGGTGATAACTTCTGGTTAAAAAAAAGTTATCGAAACATATCAACATGGGATTTAGTTTTGAAAATCTCATCGCGATTAGTTTAACGGTGAAAACGGATTCTCAATCAAATAAACGGTTTAGCTACAAATTTTTTTAAATTTGAAAGTTTCAGATTTAAAACAGATGATATCACCTTGTTTATCTATTTGTGCATGCGTATAAGAGGACAATATCTATGTAGCGGCGCCTACCCTGGGGCGCGAACTATACGGTCCAACACCACGCATGCATGCTCAGGCCCAAGTGCCCATGCATGTTTATGCCATCTCGTATTAATTTGTAAAAATTGAAAATTGAAAATGTTTTATTGATCAAACCATTTATCCGATTTAGAATCCGTTTTCACCGCTGAAGTAGTTACGACAAGATCTTCGAAACTAGATCTCATGTTGATATATTCTGAAAACTTTTATTTTGACCTAAAAGTTATCGCGTATGTAACATATAAGTTACCATAGTAAAAGAAGTCCACTCCAATTTAGAATCTTCCCTTTTCGGTTGAAATGGGAACACAGGAGATTCTGCTCAGTTCGAAGAAGCATGGCCCAATTCTCAGTCCACTGGAAGTCTTCTAGTAGCAGCCACCCGCATAGCAGCCGCAACGATCTTGACACCCCTATCCTCACACCTGAAAAGCTGAGGCACATAGAGTCTTCTACAAATGTCCACCAGTCGGTTCCAAAAAAAATATCAGCCAAGCGGAGCCGCCATTCTCGCGTCTCGCCGGGTGTCATCCTCCGGCAGCGCCATGCCGTCGTGGCGGCGTGTACTGGCTCGGCGACAGCGACACGTCATCCCGCCACCCTCTCAGAAGTCGGCACGTCCGCAGGTCCGCGAGCCTGCTGCGACCACGAGTTCCGCGAGCAGAGCAGCCCACCAAGCAGAAGGCTCATCATCATCTTCGTCGACGATGAGGTCCCGCGTCGCAGGATGCGTCCTCCTCCGCCACCTGGGCCCGCGCGTATTCGGTCCGGCGGCTGCGTCGAGGCCCCTGCTTGCCGCCGGAGGAGAAGGGGTAGGCGTGGCCTTGTGGTCGTCGCGGCTGCTGTCCACCTCCGCCGCCGAGGCGGCCAAGGAGGAGGCGGCGGCGTCCAAGGACAACGTCGCAAGCACCGCCGCCGCGAAAGCCGAGGCCTTTCAGGCCGCGAAGGAGGCCGTGAACAAGGACGGCGCCGTGGTGAGCAGCTACTGGGGCATCGTCCCGTCCAAGCTCGTGAACAAAGACGGCGCCGAGTGGAAGTGGTCTTGCTTCAGGGTAACCACTAATCTCGTACTACTTACAAGATTATTGATTCTGGTTATTGATCGTGTTGATTCTGCAGCCGTGGGAGGCTTACACGTCGGACACGTCGATCGATCTCACGAGGCACCACAAGCCCAAGGTTCTGCTCGACAAGATCGCCTACTGGACCGTCAAGTCGCTGCGCGTGCCCACCGATATCTTCTTCCAGGTACCAACCATGGTGAACAAGTACAGTCAGTATGATTGATAGAACGAAAAAAACAAGATTTTTTACGCGGCGAGCTGGATGCAGAGGAGGTACGGCTGCCGGGCGATGATGCTCGAGACGGTGGCGGCGGTGCCGGGGATGGTGGGCGGGATGCTGCTCCACCTGCGCTCGCTCCGGCGCTTCGAGCAGAGCGGCGGCTGGATCCGCGCGCTGCTGGAGGAGGCGGAGAACGAGCGGATGCACCTCATGACCTTCATGGAGGTGGCCGACCCCAAGTGGTACGAGCGCGCGCTCGTCCTGGCCGTGCAGGGCGTCTTCTTCAACGCATACTTCGTCGGCTACCTCCTCTCTCCCAAGTTCGCGCACCGCGTCGTCGGCTACCTCGAGGAGGAGGCCATCCATTCCTACACAGAGTTCCTCCGCGACCTCGAGGACGGCAAGATCGACAACGTCCCGGCTCCGCGCATCGCCATCGACTACTGGCGCCTCCCCGCCGACGCCAGGCTCAAGGACGTCGTCACCGTCGTGCGTGCCGACGAGGCGCACCACCGTGACGTCAACCACTTCGCTGCGGTACGTATATTGATCGATCTCAAGCCCAAACGTGGACACGAACTGCTCTGCTGTGCTCCTCATGTCTGAACTGTGCTTTCATGGCGCGCATATATACAGGACATCCATTTCCAGGGGTTGGAGCTCAACAAGACGCCTGCGCCGCTCGGATATCACTGACCAGTACTTGTGCACTGCCGAGATCTGCCCTTCAGCCCTTGTCAGTACTAAGAAATACGAGTT
Source organism: Poa annua (assembly GCA_026929855.1). Taxonomy (NCBI): domain Eukaryota; kingdom Viridiplantae; phylum Streptophyta; class Magnoliopsida; order Poales; family Poaceae; genus Poa; species Poa annua. The sequence continues at coordinate 78,699,059 of CM049429.1, forward strand.
GCTGCTAATTCCTAGGTAAGGTACTAAGGTTACTACTGATGCTTGAGAAATAAAACGCCCGTTGGTGACGAGAGCTCGGAGATTTCTCGAGGAATTAATGTACTCTATCTCAATCATAGGCGTGAACTGAGTTCATGTACACATCCCAACTCTTAACAAATGCACTATTATGGGTTTACAGAACATACAGCGTTGACTAACAGTTCGGTTCGCGATGAACGGTGCACTCAGTGAGCAGACTGAATGTTGAGCTATAAGTCTGACAGAGCAAAATTCAGATAACATTTTCACTGTAGCGTTTCAGACAAAGCTCATAGAGCTGTTTAGGGATAGTTTCATTTAAGTTTCCAACAAGATAAACGTTGGACTCATGGAGCTTGTTCCGTGGGTTTGACTAGGTAGGTGCTAGGTGTTTGTTTCTCACGACACAAGGTACGACGATCGGGTCATGGCATGACGAACGGGGATGGCATGTTCAGTAAGCTCAGTCATCGACACGATCATAGGATCGATCGTTAGGGAAGCTTGTAATCCGTCTACAAATAACTGAAGAGAAAACCGAAAAACTGTAGGTTGTACACAACACCAAACCCGTGTCTTCATCTCTGTGATTGAGTATGTTCGAGGTGACTAAGTTTCAGCGGCTACACTTGGTATCAGAGCGTTTTTCGTTCCTGAGATCATGCTGCGACGGAGACGGTGGCAAGATCACCTGCACGAGAGCGGGGACGGAGCGTCCATCGCCCCGAACGGACGGCCAAAAGAATTGGGGTGCCCCTTAATATATAGATATAGATATATAATAACATATAGATTATACTTTTGTTCAAGTGGTTTGAGTTTGATTTGACCATGTTTATTAGGATTTATGTGTTTTATCTATTCATGTGAACCAACCACCACTTATTTTTCGTGTGGAGTTTTGCCCGTTTTATTGGGTCCTATATCCACATAGCTTTTAGCTTATATCCATCCAAAAACGCTGCAAATGTATTTGGCAATTTGCTGCATGTGATAGATAAGAAATTAAGATATGTTATTAGGATGAGAGCGATAGCCGTAATATGGACGTTTTGTCTATGTAGAAATGACAATTTTTTATTAATAAACATTTTTGTTGCTTACATGTAATTTACCCGGTGCACAAGTATTCTCTGTTCGTGGTCCATGTAACAACGGGCGGGGAATAACAACCTTTTTACGAAGGCATGTGCACGATTGAAAGAGGTTGCGACGGATATTTTTATCTGACAGGATGGTCAGATGATCACCGGATTGGTCCTCCATAAGCTCACGCCCGTCATAACGTTGTACATCATTATTGTAACTCGTGTAGTGCAACATTTTACTTCCTTTTGTAGTTTTGAATTGCGGTTGTGTGCACCCATATACAGAGGTCGGGTGTAATTGTTAAACTTTATAAATAATAAAGCCCTTTATAAAAGAAAAGTGAATCAAACGCCTAAGAGTCCTTTTGTTTGGGCTGGCTGTGGCTGGTTGTGGCTGGCTGTGGGTGCTGTGCCAAAAAGCTGCTGTCCAGAAGAAGCTGCTTTTCTGAGTGGGGGTCTTTGGCAAACCAGCTGGCTGTCTCACTGTAGATTATGCAATTGTCTGAAACACCCTCTACATTCTAAAAGGTTGTACTGTTTGCTGCTAAGTGTAATAAATAACATATGTATCTAAAATTCAAATCAAACTTCATATACATACAATTACTGTTACACTCAAATATATATTTATCCAATATATATTTTTCACTATATTATACTGCCTCCATTTCAAAATACTAGACATGGATTTTGGAGTGGACTATTTTCTATATTACAAATTGATAACAACCTTCTCCATTAAAAATTAATAACAAGCTATAACACAAAAAACTACACAATTACTATATGAAATTATTTTCCAATATAATCGATGTAGTGAGAAGCATCACCATCTAGCACCAAATCTAGATCAAGAATCACAGATGCGGCATGCCAGATTTTTCCAGATCAACAATCATGCACTCCTGTACAGATCACTCCTGTACAGATCGAATCACGGGCAGGCCGGACTTGTCCTCTCCTTGCTGAACCAGACGCGGGCAGGGCCGGCCGGGAGGACGGGGCGCGAATCCGACTGCCTGGTCTCCGGCGGGGACGAGCTCTGTCGGCGCGGGAGGAGCTGGAGGTGGCGGGGACGAGCTCCGGCGGCCACCTGGTCGAGGACGGCGCCCAGTCGAGCTGGGTCGAGGACGGCGCGGACCGAGGGCGTGGAGGACGGCGCGGGACGAGCTGGCGGTGGCGGGGGACGACAGGGTGGTGCGGCGGCCGGGGCAGCGGGGTGGTGCGACCGTGGCGGCGGGCGAGGAACTTTAGCGGCGGCGTCACGAGCTCACGGGAGTCGGGAGGGGAAAGAACAGAGGAAAAGGGTTGGGGTCGTCTCGGGCAGTACTAGTCCAGCGGTGGCAGTTATGCTGTAATTACTAGCAACGACATGGGCAATCCTATCTGTCGCTTCGGAGGTCTAGCTGAGAAGCTCGGGAAGCACCTCCAATCGTGCTTTTTCTCATGTGAAGGAAATCGATCAGCTTTGGAAAAAGCCCACCGTGCAGCTAACCCCTTTGTTTCATTTGTGCTGCTTTTTTCGGTGGAAAGCCACCAAAAGCTGAAACAAAAGGGCCCTAAGTCACACAATTCATAGTAGTAGTTTTGTTGCTTTTTCTTTGGTACAAGTCTTTTGTACCTTGAGTTGTTGTAAAGAAACTGACTAACCGACTGAGTTAATTGAAAATCGAAAATTCAGTGGGGGTTCTCCTCCACTGTTCTGCCTCAAAAAAAAAGTCACACAATTCATGTGCTCTCCAATTCCCTGATTTGCACATGTATTATTATCATGTTTATGTGTTTTCTATCCCAATGTGATATGGTATCCCGCGGACCAAACAAGCCCACATTTTCACTTGACAATGGAAGGGTCATCTTCGGCTTATGCATATGTTACTCCATTTGTTCCAAAATAAGTGTCTTGGTTTGATTTTAGAAATCATGACATTTATTTAGGGACGGACGGAATACTAGTTAGTAGTTACTAGAAAACACATTGATTTCTATACCACCGCAACAAAGCGATCTTCTTTCTAGACTCTAGACATGATATTAGAAACAGGATATCGTTCCATACATAAAAAGAAGCTACTGAACCCCTACAAGACAGACAGAATTTCGAAGGTGCTTGGGCTGTTGCAACACTTCATAATTCTATGCTCTAGTAGATTAGACTTTAGGTACGTGTACAGTGTAGTCAGACCTCACTCAACGGTTAGCTACATTTATTCGAAGCCTCGACCTTTCCACAAATTTTACAATTTTACATTAGCATATACTGGAATGGATCAACACTGCAGTGAACAAGCATCCTCAGGATTGCCAAAAGAATATCTCATAGGGCACAGGGAAACTCTCAAATAGAACTACTGTCGCCCTTCTACTGAACTAATTACCTTCTGTGCTGTCCGACCATAAGATCCGCCTGGCCGCGCCGTATGGCGTGGGAAGGCAGGCGATGACCATATCCTCCTTTAATGTTCAAATCAAGCAGGAGCTGGTCCTCGTCTGGGGAGCATTTCACATCCTCGACGTCCTGAACTCCATGGTAGAGCTGAAAGCCTAGATTACCTGTTCTAAGGTTGTCATCAGATATGGCTTTTGCCAAGTCTCCGTTGTTCTGTCCGCACACTTGCGTCGCGTCCTCCATGAATCCTGAGAGCGCTAGATTGAAGTCTGTGAGCTGTGATCTCGTCGTTTCTAGATTTGTAGGTCCACTCGCATCGTAAGAGAGGTTTTTTTGGGCCTTCTCTAGTATTGTCTGCAGGTATTTCCCTTGGGCCTCGATGCGCATTTGCAGCTTCTTCTGAACCTGCAGGTATAGGAGACACTGAAGGGTTTAAAAAAGATGTGCTGTTGGAGGCAATGAATGGAGAAATGGGGCTCATGTTGATGATGCTCTGTAAACATTACCTCAAGCTGTTCGTGCAGCTTCCTTTGGACTTCGATTTGATACCTTAGTGCATCCGCCAGTGGAGTTTCTCTGTTCCATGCAGCAAAAAAAAAGTTCAAGAAAGGGTAAGACAAACCAAGAAAAATAATCATGAAAGACAGTCGTGAATCATGGTCACAAATCATATAAGAAAGTATTTAGGTGCACCGCTTCAGAGAACAGTTGGGAGATTTCAAAATTGTGTATAATCAGGACGGTGCCATATCATATGTTAGTTGCTCCGGTTGAGTGATTATACAAAATATCGGCCAATAAATACTACTAATCCGGCATCTTGTTTAACTCGTCTGTTTTTAAGTTGTGATGTGACGGGGTGATGTCAATATAATTCGGAACATATTAATGAACACCTGATCTGCATAGATACATACACCCTTTATAGTCGTCAACAGATTAATGTCCCTATCACCCTCCAAATCATTGACAGTCCATCGCAATCAAGTATTAAGATTTTTGTAGACAAAGTAAGGAGGATATAAGTATGTAAGAGTATATTCAAAACGACAGATTGTACGTCTAAACGGCATTTATAACTCGTATTTTGTACCCTGTCAACTAAATGTTGTTCGTTTGTCCTACAGCTCTTCTTGGTCATCATGGTTATGTTAGAAATTAGGCATGATCCAGTGCATTATTATGAAAGCTACGCTCACCCCATATTGTTGTTTCCAGCCGACGAAACATTTGGAGGCACCGCAGAGGAGAAACTGATGCCGTGTGCAGCGAACGCTGTTGGAAACAGCAGGTTGAAGACATGTGAAATTGAAAAACAGGATAGAGGAAAGCGAGAATAAAAAATATATATGTATCAACGTCAAATGTTTTAGTATCATTTAGATTGTTCACTCTTGTTTGCTAGTTTTTGCCAGTTATTTAGTACATACCTCCTCTGTTGGTCTCGAAGCCACCGTCTTTCTTGCTCTGCTTTCCCATTCTGTATTTCTGAAGGTTTGACATGGTCGAGAATTAGGAAATTTAGTGTTGAATGAAGACAAAGAAACCAGTATATGTCTACGAAAATAATTTGCTACTAGGAAGGGAAGGATTAAAGGTGAAACCTGAAGATGGCTCTTTAGGTGGTACAAGGTGAGCCCTTTCATGCCCATCAGTCTCAGCACCGACTTGGGCGTCGCTTCTGTCGACAGCAGAGTCAGATGGAAAAACCAAGTCAAATCAAGGTTGGTTCCGCATACAGTGTGGATCTCAGAACATATGTAGAAGCAGACAGAAATGGCAGAAAAGGCCGATGCACTGATAATCATGGTACAAAATTCAAAATGCATGGATCACTAGGAATGCTAGAAATGTGCCAGAGAGAGAGACTCGGTAGAACTAAAACCCCGATTTGCTGCCCTTAGCCCGGTCCATTTGACCTTAATTTACAGCTGGTGGGGTGGACAAACTGCAGCTACCGTACATGAGCAAATGAACTGGGGCGTAGCTAGCGAGGCTTGTGCACATGCTTCATGGTGCGTACAGTACAGTAGAGAAGCAGCAGCAGAGGTAGACGGTGCTTACTGTCGGGCCCTCCGAGCTTGGTGACGGCCTCGACGAAGCGCTCGTGCAGGTCGGGCGTCCACCGCAGGCGGGGCTTGGGGTCCCGCGACAGCACCACCCCGGCGCCCACGCCGTACCCCGACCGCTCCATCCCCTCGAACATCATGATCTACACTCCACCGGATTCTCTCTTCGATCGACCTCACACCTCGCCCGGCCGGCCGGCCTTCACCTTCCCCCAGCTATCTAGCAAGCAAGCTAGCTTCTTTGATCGAGCTAAACGACGTCGTAGAAGAGGGAAGACGGCCGCAGGCACTGTCGGGTGGGGTGGTGCGAATCTGGTGCCGTGGGAAGTTAGCGTAGGATTTCAGCGAAGCTCTGCTCGAGGAGGATTCGTGATGGGAATGCGTGCTGATATATGGCTCTGATAGAGGTGGTGGTGGGCGGAGATAGGGACGCGGAGTCGAGCGGAGGTGCGGCGCTATGTAGACAGGGTGGTGGTGCGACTGCGAGAGAAGAAAAGGAGAGAGAGAGAGAGATGGGCGCCTAGGCGGGAGGGAGAAGAGGAACCCCATCGAGCGAGGCCCGCCGGGGTGGGCACCGCATGGCATACCGATCAGCGCGAATCTCGGGGTGCCTTGCGCCGGGAGGCAAAACAAACAAAAACAGGCCGACCGAGACCGAGCGCCACGGCGGAGCCAACCGGGCGGCGCCGCGTGGACGGGCGGGCGCCGGCGGTACGGCCGTCCGATCGGCCTCGGGAAGGGCGCGCCCGACATGAGCGGTTGGGCCATGTGTGTACTCCTAGGCGAGAGAAGAGAAGCTAGCTGCAGCTTGTCTCTCTGATCATTGCTGTCGCGCGCCCTCTTTGTTTGTTTTCTTAGTTAAAGATGATCATTGCTCACTTACTAGATTTGCCTAAAGAAAAGCGCTCGATCGCACTGCTGGTGATTAGGTGTCGTCGACCTCACCGGTCAATGATCACGACAACGCACGTCCTTCCATTGGTTTACCGCCGTCCGCCGAGACCAATGAATCGCGAACCGCATATCCCCGCCAGGTGAGCTCTCGGCGGTCTTGTTTCCTTCGGCCTCGATCGAGGAAAACAGCTAGCTTGTCAGTACTAGTTATCTAGCACACGTCGGTCGTCCATGGAATTGGTCAACTGGAGCTCCTCCCGGTTCTATGGTTTTGATCGTATATCTTGCTGATGAGCTGCGCCCAGCCTCGACGGAATATTCCAGCGGCCGGCGAGAGCTGAAGGTGAAGGAAAGGCGGTAGTGCCGGGCCATCGCAGGGCGAGAGGGAGACATGGGGAGATGTTGGCGATGATGTAGCCTACGCGGAGAATATTCGCGCCAACTTGGTTGCGACCGCCGCCCCGCACCCGCTTTTGCCTTTGCCCTTGTTCTTTTCACGCCTCGCCTCGTCGCCGTTCCGTCCGGCCTCGATGACGTTCGTGAGCGTATGAACTGCGCATAGTTGGCACGTACTTAACACAACAGTGTGATTTTGCGTGCCGGCAAATTTGGAAGGAACCGCGCACGTCGAAGACTAGACTAGAATCAAGCCTAATTTTTTTAATCAAGGACAACTATGGAGTATTATACCCGGCCTCCACATAAATATCGATGCTCAACATCCAAAACACCTCAAGCAGAAAAGTATAACAAGAATCAATCATAGAATCCGTAAAACGCCTATGGAGATGGCGAATCCAATCTGAAGATTGCGCGGCACCCACATGAGATCAAAATATCGCTTAGCGTATTTTCCAACCGAATAGACACACATCGGCGATAGGTCGTGAAACTCCACGCGCTATGTGTACCATTGTAGATGACCGGCATTAGAGAGAAAATTTTACCACTATAATTCTTAATATTTCTACATAGTTAAATCAACCATATTACGGTATGCGCTCCCACCCCGAGAATAACTCAAAGATAGCTCGTAATCGTTTTGCACCACAGCTCTAAGACAGAATTTTAAAGAGTTGGAACAACCATATCAACTCTACTAGAAATCTAATAACAGTATGTAGTGTCAAAACACTCCTCACAAATCAAGTTGTTGAACCGCTGTTTTATGGAGAAAAAAAACATTGAAGGAGCCTTTTGTCGGCCCACCACCGCCATGTGAGAGGTTGGCAAGGGTACCGGGACTCCGCCCTCTAGATAATGGTGTACGGAGAGAGGATTTATAATCCTTTTTTGAGATTGGGCTAAGGTTTCTACTGGATTTTTTTTTTGTAACCAACAAACCGTATATATACCCTTTTTACAAATGTTTATCTGTGCTGTCAAACTTTTACGAGAAGCATAAATTCGGATAGGGCCGCCAGAAGATAACGGTATCAAACGCCGTTGCAGGCAGCGTCTAGGTGACTATAAGATTCTCTCCTGAGCCTGGAGCTGTGGAGCATATGGATTTGAGGAGCCCACGTATCGTTTTTGTCTTTGTTTCGATTCCCGCTTTATGCTCCTTTGAGTAAACTTCTCCGGAGAATCGCATACTTAGGTTTCAGTTTTGGAACTGGAATCGTGTGCTTAAAGGCTGGACAGCAACACTCGCCATCCGTTCTGTTCGAACTTGTGAGTTGTGACACCACGTCGCTAAGCACGTACTCTCTCTGTTTCAAAATAGATGACTTCTATTTTGTTAAAAAGAGCATATATCTAGTACACCTATATATATATATCAACGCGGATTTCCTGGCCACGGGGATAGCTGCGCATATGGTCAATGGTGGCTACCGTAAGATACAGAGAGTAAAGTAAGTCTGATAAGAAGCGCATTGGAACGACGAGCGGGCAGAGAAGTTTCTTTCATGGTGACGTTAACCGCTCCGTTAAGCCGTTTCCTTTAATGGAGCATGTCATATACTCGGTGCATCACATCATTTACGCAGGCATGGCTACCAAGCTTGCCATGAAAATGACGCCAAACGGTGACCATGAAACACGCTACCGTCCATCACATATCAACCATGGGGACCATAAAATCACGCTACCGTGGTGATGTCTAGTTTTGGCTAGCATTTTTTTACTCCACACAACGGTGGTGATGAGTACTAGCTAGCATGTTTTCACTCCACAACACGGTGTTGATGTATAATTCTGGCTAGTATGATTTCTCTCCACACGACGATGTTAATGAGTTATGGCTAGCATGATTTCTCTCCACACGACGGTGTTGATGAGTTATGGCTAGCATGGTTTCTCTCCACTACATGGTGGTAGCGTGAATCTCATTTTCCGATAAAGTATGACAAATATTTCCATAAGGTGGCATATGAGACGTGGGTGTAGTTACACCCGGAAGTAGAAAGCATTTAACCTATATATATATATATATATATATATATATATATATATATATATATATAGGTAAAATAGTTTCTACCCTCAAAGGTAACTACGTCTCATATACCAACTTATGGAAGTACTTTGTCATAATTTATCGGTTTGAGTATGTTCGTATATATAAGTCTAGATACATACTTTTTTTGACAAATGGAAATCATCTAATTTGGAACGGAGTGACTTCTTTCCTAGCTATATTCCCTGCAACAGATTTTCGGTGCTCTTAAGTGTCGAGTGTAGACCATTAGCAGAACAGAAAGCATCATCCCATGTTAGTTTTGGTGAGACTTACACCTATATATATTCCCTGCAATACACAAATAGCAGGGAATATATGCGCAGCTCTATAGCTAGCGAGGGTAATAGCAATGTCATATAGTAACTCCATACAACAACACAATCAGCGGCCAGATTTTCGGTGCCCCATAGACCATAGTGTAAACCATCAGCAGAACAGAAAGGCATCATCCCATGTTAGTTTTGGTGAGACCAACACCAATCACGAACAAACAACAATATGTTCTCGTTCTCCCGAATCAATCTCCTGCCTGCCGGCCGGCCGGGTACGCATGTCTAGCTCACGCACTGCAAACCTAGAGAGTAGAGGCTCTGATGATCAAGCGGGTGGTGGACTGGTGATCGTCGCCGTCGCCAATGGCCAAGGAAAGACAATGCCAACACATTCCACATGAACATATGCGGCGGTGTGGTGCTACTTATTATTAAAAGGTCACATGCCGCTGGCCGTGTTCCAGGGCCGAGGAGGCGATCGGGAGGAGGTCTGGTTGTTGGGTGGCGGTGGAGCAACAAGTCAGAAGGTGAGCTGTGTGGCCGGAGGAGGAAGGGGGACACGGAATCTCTCGTGCTCTCCACCACTATTCGCTCGTTTACTGCCACCGCCGCTTGGTTCGCCGGCCGGTCTACAGGCCTCTCCTCCTGCCGCGGACTGCGGTAGTGGCTGGCGGACCGGCGAGCCTGGCGGAGGCATCGCCGCGCGCAAGGCGGCGAAGCAGCGTTGGTTGAATCCTGGCGGCCGCGCAGACGCCGGGCACGTGGAAACGCGCTGTTCCTTGTGTCGCAACGTTCGTGATACAGCGCGGCGACACGACGCACCTGTGTTAGAAATTTTTTAAATTCGCTGATTTTTTTTAAAAAAACAAAAAAACATGAAAATTATTCGGGAATCGAAGTCATTAATTATCTAACAGAATGAATATTTATTAGTTTACACGGGAAGCTTGAAAATTTGGAAATCAAAGTCAACAATTATTCAACAGAATGAACATTTTTCAGTATCGTGAGAAAAATTTGATGTGTGGGAAATCTGGAAAAAAATATATTGAAATTCCTTAGTTTCGTTGTTCTCCAGAATGGATATTTGGTGCAATTGTTGTGGGCAAAGCTCCCATGGAGTAAATATAAGTTAAATTCGGTAATGTTCACATTTAAAATTTATTTAGGTTAAAAAATTAGTGAAATTCAAAGAAGTTTGCATCTGAAAACTGTTTCGTTTTAAAAAATTGTTAAGTCGGGTTGTATTAAAAAGTCATGTTAGTTTTTCAAACTATTTTTTAGCCGAATTCAAATCTATTGTTTTATGTGTCACTGGTTATTCGAGAATTTGAATTGTTTTTTGTAAGCCCGTATATTTTTTTTTGTAATTAGGTTTGTATAAGTAGTTTAAGTATGTGACGAGTTGGTAACTCGACAAATCCCAGTGTTGTGCACCCCGGGTTGATTGATAGGGAGAGAGAGAGAGGTGTTGGTGATCACGACGGCTGACAAGCAAGGTTTTACCCAGGTTCAGTCTCCCTGCGAGTAGCGATTACAATGGTGGGATTGCGATCTCGCTAGGGTTTGTGGTGGTGGCTATGAGCGTGTCCTCTAGTACGGGCAACCCTCCTGGCTTTATAGGTAGACAGGTCTCGGGCGGTTGGTACAGATATGGCAGGTTACAAGACCTAACCGAGTTGGACTAGGATACGTGGTACCTCGAGTGGGCCTTTCCATGATTGGCGCGGCCCAGGTAGCCTTACGGTGGGCTAGTCGAAAGGTAGCCCCACGTCAGTAGCCCCCGAGTGCTTGATCGAAGCGCAGCGTCGGGCAAAGGACTTCCTCCTCCTGGACGCGCCATTGGATTGCTTGATCTTGAGCTTGAACCCGATTCCTTCAGTCGAACAGGCCTCTCCCGATGGGAGTAACCTTTGCAGTCGAATTACTTTTCTTGGTCTTCATGTGAAGCTTGCTTCTATTCGGCCTGTTGGCTTACTTGTAGATCTGATTCGGCTGCAGGAGCTTACTCGACTTTCTTCGTCATCTGAATAGACGTTTCGGGTTCCTTGACCAGCGCATTGTCTTCAGTTGTTTCAGCTAAAAAGCTTACCACTCGAACCTTGCTTTCGAGTTATCTCGCTGTCTAGTTTTTTTTTGGAGCCGTTGGCTTGATGACGTCGCTGCTGACGTTTCTTTGCACGCCTCTACGCCCGATGGGACGTGACATGGCGGGGCCCACTAGCAGCGCTGACCAAGGTCAGCAGTTGTCACGTTCCTGAACTGGGCGCGAAATTTTCGCGCACGATGATGACGCCTCGATTCCCGTGCGTAGTGGGGGAAGTTGGCGGCGACGGTTGGCCTTTTTGCTTGACACGTGGACGGCGGGATGAGGATGCTCTGAACCGCTGCGCGACGGAGGGCTGAGATTGATTTTGCTGAGGCATAAGTACTGCGCCGCAAACGCGAGGGCATCGTCTTCTCCATTCGTCCGCGCCTCCTTTCCTCTGCCCTCTACCATTCTCGCCCTCAGCAGAGCTCCATGCTTTTTGTCCGTGCACCTTGCGCTGCATCGCGACGCCATGGGCAAGCCGAAGAGCGCCGTTGGTTCCTCCACCGCCGCCGACGAAGCCGGGCTGATGAAGAAGCCCGACGGCGACTGGCAGAGGTCGTCGGTGAAGAAGGCGGAGGTCGAACTCCTCCGCTCTCAATGTCTTCTTCCACCTGCTGATCAAGTCCAGGTACGCGCTCCTGGCAAAGAAGTATACCCCACACCCCGGGATGGGGAACGCGTATGCTTCGTGGATTTCCTTCCGCGGGGCTTCGGGTTCCCCTTGCACGATTTTGTGCGTGGTCTCCTGTATGCCTATGGGGTTCAGATCCATGATCTGACCCCCAATGGCATCTTGAGCATCGCGGGCTTCATTGTGCTTTGCGAGTGCTTTTTGGGTGTCGCGCCCCACTGGGCGCTGTGGAAGTCGCTCTTCCTCGTTCGCAAGAACGTTGGGAAGAGCGGGTTGCCATTCCCCGTGGGCGGCTTCGGAATCCAAGTGCGCGGTGACACCGTGTACTTCCAGATGAAGAAGTCGGACTCCGTCCAGGGGTGGCGCAAGAAGTGGTTCTACGTCCAGTCAAGCCAGGATGGCCTGGTGGCATTCGACAGCGGACGCGGGCTGCGGAAGACTCAAGCCTGGACGCACCCGCTGACTGCGGGGGAGAAGGAAGCCGCGCGGCCTCTGCTGGACCTCCTGCGCGATCTCACCAAGACCCTTGGGCGCGAGGCGGGTGGCGTCTTCTTGATGGCCACCTTCTTCCGTCTTCGGGTGCAGCCGCTCAGCGCTCGGCCCCACCAGATGTGGGCCGTCGAGGGCGTCAGCACCGAGCCACTTGACGATGAGGAGGTGGAAGCCAAGGTGAGGTCCATCACCAACCTCCGAGTCGCGGATACATGCAACGTCAAGTGCCCGGTTGCTTCTTACGGGCATCGAACCCCGTTCCTGAGGTAAGTTCTTGACTTGTTCTTCTTGTTATTATGTTTCTTAATTTCTTGCTTCTTGATTCGACTTGCGTCTAGTTGCTTCTTGATTCGACTTGCGTCTACTTGCTTCAGGGTCGGTCCCTGCTGATCAGCCTTCCTCCTCTCCCCGAGAATGGACCCGACGACGAGCCGAAATTCGTCGAGGAGGATGATGATGATGACCTTCCGTCCGCTGTCTCCCCCAACGACAAAGCGGACGACGATGATGATGACGAGGAACCCGCGCGGAAAAGGCAGAAGCGCCGGAGCGGCGGTGACTCTGCGACTGCTTCGTCGCCCGCGAGGGGTGCGGAAGCTGATCCAGAGGAAGTCGTCGCGACGTCGTCAGGTGCGCGGTCACCAGGTGGCTGGATCGAGCCCCTGGTTGTTCCCCCTGTCAGCTCCGCGCCACCGCGCGCGTTCGCGCGGCTGCCGTCTGTCTCCCTGGGGAGTGATGATGAACTCGAGACCACCGGGTTAGTACCTTGTTGACTTCGAGTTGTCTTTTGAAGTTCCAATCTTGCAATTGGTCATTGTACTGTTGCTGCAGCCGTCGTTCTGGCGATGTTCACTCTCCTCATCGTGAGGTGGAGCATACATCCGCCCCTTCGACCGAGCTGGTGACCCGGGTTGCAGTTGAGGAGCGCGCGCAACCTGCTTTCATCACGTCTTCGAGTCGCGCTCCTCCGCCGCCTTCCGTTGATGCCGAGCTTCTGGACCGCGTAAGTCCTTTGTACTTGTACTTGTAGTCTTGTATTTTCATCGGGTGCGCGATCAGCGCTCCCGATGGGAGTAGCCCCCGAAGGTGTGGGTGACTAGTAGAGTCGCCCGCAGCTTTATTAAGATCTTGCTTTTGTTTCAGCCCTACTACCGCCAACAACTTGATGCGGCCGCTGCTTACGTTCGCCTGGAAAAAGAAAGGGACCAGCTTCGCGCTTCCCTTGACCAGGCTGATAAGCGGGTTGCTGAGCTTGAGCTGAAGATTCGGAGTCAGGGTGAGCTTGAGAAGTCTCTCCACGAGTTCCAGGAGCGAGAGCGGATGCGGGTTGACCAAGAGAAGACTCAAGTCGACCGCCTTCTTTCCCTCGCCGGTGCTCTTGGGGGTAAGTTTCGGCTTGATGCCTACTTTGTTGTTGCTTTTGCCTATGTCTGATGTTTGACTTTTTTGCACAGAGACATGCGGTGTTGCTCCTGAGGAGGGCTCGTCGAGTGACACCGTCGACTTGGCGACGGCTGTCGGCTTCCTGGAACGTGTCTGCGCGTATGCGTCTGATGCGCTGAAGAAGTCCACAGATGCGCTGAAGAAGTCGACAGGAGCCCTTACGACGGTGCATCATAACATCTTCCCAAGCGACCCGCCGCCGGTTGCCGTGGACGCCCTTGCTGCTCCATTCGAGGATGACGTGACCACCCTCGCCGACTTCACTCGGGCGCAGACGGTACGCGGCTCCGAGCTCACCTTCCAGCTCCTCCTAGGCCACCAAATTCAGGGCGACTTCGAGAAGGTCGTCAGCGGCTTCCCCCGTAGGCCTGATGGCCGGACCGCGTCCTTGGGTGGAGTTAAAGTGCGGGCTGCACAGCTTGCTGTGACGCTTGTATCTACCTTCGAGAGGGCGCTGGCCAAGGCGACTGGGTCGGCTGCTGCTCGGAAGAGTCGCTCGCAGTCGGAGTCTGTTGCCCATGAGTAGTTGTAGGGGCTTAGCAGTCGTTGTTTCATGTACTGATAACTTTTGCTTTGTAATTGCTGTCGACCGATACTTTGTTGTGTCTTCTGGCCTTTGTCAATACTCTGGCTGAAATTGAATGTTTCCTCCCATCGTATTTGTTTATGTTGACCAGTTGTATATTGGTATTGATTCTGCACGTTCATGACAGACTGACTTGCTCGGCGGCACGTCTTCTGCTTCTGCGGCTGGTCCAAGCAGCGATGGATCGTCTTCAGGTGCTCGCCGTCGCCAAGCTGCTCGAGCCCCTCCGCGAAGTGCGAACGACCAGCGCATAATCACTTACTTGAAGAATAAGGTGATTGAGCTTGAGGCTACCTTGAAGAATACCGAGCTGCTCTTGCAGCGCTCCAGGTCGCATCCGACTGCGGGTTTTTCCCAACGCGAAGATTTTCTGATTGGGGAGATCGATCTCATCAGTCGGCAGCTTCAAGGTTGGTACTTTCTGCGGCTGTCTTTCCTTGTTGAAGTTTGCTGGATCTGACTTCTAGCTTGTGTATGCAGACGTGAACCCAGATTGGGAGGCTGAGCGGGACCGCGTTGAAGAGCGTGTTACCCGGGAGGCGTCTGGCGACTCCCACGAAGCTCGCCATTTCTGGGTCAACAAGTCGCGAGGGTGCATCCTTGCCCGCATGCTCGACCGAACCTGGCGTGCGGCTGTCCTCTTGGAGAATTGCCGGAAGACCTTGTGGCACATCCACCGTGTCTACTTCCCGCATAATGGGCAGCCGCGTGGTCTGTCCACCTTGCTCGAGAGGTTCCGTGACGGCGACGCTCTGAAGGAAATCGTCCATGCGCAGCTTGTCGCCGGGGCGAATGCGGCTCTGGCGTACGTTCGGCTGCATCGGCCTAACCTTCCGTTGGAGAGGCTGATGGGTGGACTGCTTGGCGATGCCGAGTACGCCGATACCCTGGCGGCTGCGCGCCAGATGATTAAGCAGGTGCAGAAGCACAGCGAGCGTCTTGTTGGCCCACTCGGAGCGCCGAAGGCCGAGCCTGCAGACTGAGAGTAGTTTTCTTCTGCTGTATAGGGTTAGTCAATGTGGCGACTATGCCAATGTAAATGACAGTATATGAAATTAGAAGAGTCCTCGAGCAACGAGTGAAATTGTTTTCATTACTGTACGAGTACTTGCTTCTGCTTTGACTTGTGTGGCTAGCCCCCGAGTACCTTGGGAGACGGCCTAAGCCTTCATTGTGAACCTGTGTGTCGCAGCCCCCGAGTAAGTGGCGTCCTAGGATTCTTTCAAGTGAGATCTGTGTACCGCGGCGACCGATTGTACCGGGTGGCGATTTAGGGTTTTGGACTTGACCTGTATGGCACAACCCCCGAGTAGCTCGGGTGGCGGCCTAGGATTTCTTCGGTTAAGCCTGTATGGCGCAGCCCCCGAGTAATTCGAGTGGCGGCCTAGGAATTTCAAGTGTGACCTGTGAGGTGTAGCCCCCGAGTGCGTCGGGTGGCAACCTAGGATTTTGGACTTGACCTGTGCGGCGCATCTCCCGAGTAAGTCGGGTAGAGGCCTAGGATTTTTGAGTTGCGCTTGTTTGGCGCATCCCCCGAGTGGTTCGAGTAGCGGCCTAGGCTTTTCAAATGTGACCTGTGGGGTGCAGCCCCCGAGTGCGTTGGGTGGCGACCTAGGATTTTGGACTTGACCTATGTGGCGCATCTCCCGAGTAAGTCGGGTAGATGTTGGGGATATATCAACTAGGGGTATAACCAACATGGATCAATCCGGCTAGTTCAGGGTGGCCCAAGGGTGGTAAGGCCGAAGCCTGCCGGGCGGCCCAGATAGCTGACGTACAAGGAAGTAGGCGGACGGTCCAAGGAAGGTGGAAGGCCGAAGCCCATCAAGCCACCAAGCCCAAGACGGAAGGCGACAACTAAGCCGGCTAGGTCTAGGACTCTGTTTACTTGCCGGACAAGCACTTACCTTGTACCCTGGGGTCTGGCCGCCTATATAAGCCGGCCACCGGGGAGCCTTTAGGGCAGACGCTTCAATAGGCATCATACACATTGTAACCTGTTCACGGCTATTGCCTCATAGTGAACTATAGCAGCACGTAGGATCTCACCACCGCCGTGGGATCCGAAGCTGGGTAAACTCGCCGTGTTCAATACCGTCCTCGACGACACCAACCTTCTTCCCCACAATCCATACGTAGGCTAGAGGACCCCCGTCTCCTATCAATTATGACGATACCACGACAGTTGGCGCCCACCGTGGGGCATAAGGTTCCTGGCGTCACGTTCCAGGCGGGAGCACTTGGCGGCGTGGGCAAGCAGATCGCCGTCGGTCGCCTCACAAGGTATGGCGGCCATAGCTACGTCAACTCGGATGAGTCCTGGCTCCCGGCGGACGACTACCTTATCGGATGCGCAATCGTACCGATCGGAGGGATCGACGTCTTCATCGGGTACACGCCAGAGGCGTACGGCCTACCGCGTTTCTACAACCCCACCCACCAACCCTTCGACCAAGCAGTCGACCGACAAGATGGATCTGAATCCGCCTTCTCCCAGGAGTCGGCCAAATCTGATCTCCACTTCGTCGGAGTTGTCGGACTGGGATCAGACTCCCAGCCGGAAAACAACGATCCTGAGTCAATGCTCCCTGCTCTACAGGAGGATGCGATGTCAGATGCCGGATCCAGATCTACCGTTCAAGTCAACGTAGATTCTGACTCTGATGATGATGCTAGTCTCTTCGAAGAAAATATCAAAACCCGCTTTTCCAGTGGTAATCCGCCTCCTTCAGAGGGCACAGCGGATACTGACATGCCTGACAAGCTGGCTATGATGGTTGCTGTCGGTCACGAGACAACCCCAGTTACTTCGGAGGCGCAAAACAAGCCGGCGGAAGATGCCGGCGACACCACTGCCGGCCAACTCATTGAAAGTTCCGACAAGGTGCGCGCAAAGAAGAAAACTGGCCTCGAGAAAGGCGGCAGCAGCAAACCCACGGATTTGCTCTCCGTCATCAAAGAAGTAGACGAGATCATGAATACTCCGGTGAATAAAGACACTCCACTCGACGAAGTGGAAGAGCTTAGGCTTAACATGCTTAAGCACTCTGACTTCCTGCGAAAAAGAGAGGAGCACGTTGAGAGCCTTGCGAAGAAGATCGAGAAAGAACAGGAGAAGATGTCGGCCAAAACAAACCGGCAACTCTTCAAGGAGAAAAGGTCATCAAAAAACCGCCGTGGGAAAGAGCCGCCTAGAACAAGCTCGCGCTGATTCCTACGGCCACATGGCGGATGCCCGCGGGGGAGACCTAGAGTCTAAGTCAGGAAAGTGCAAAGCTGCACCCGGCGCCGACCCCGAAGGCCCGTCTGGCTCCAGTAGCCATGGCGACAAAAGGAAGGCAACGCCACCTCCAAAGAAGGCGCCACCGCCAAAGCCAAGGCGGGACGAGAATTCAAGGACAGGAAGCAGAGGAGACCTGCCACCTCCATCCCAGCCAAGACGCGACAACGGCGGTAGCCGGAACAACAGGCCACCGCCTAGAAAAGATGTCGGCAACGACCCTCCCAGGAGAGGTCGAAGCCGATCTCCGCAGCGTAGCACCGGCAGCAAGAAGAGAGAGGAGGTAGAAGGGCCCAGGCGCAGCATAAGCCGGGCAACGCAGGACGAGCCGGACGCAAACAGAGGCGCACGGCAGCTCGATCCAAAAGACGCACGACACCGCCTACAAGACATAGCAAGAGGAAAGGAGCCGCTATACTCTGGACCAAAGTGCTTCGGTGACGCCATCCGCAGAGAGCCGTTCCCTAAGGACATGACATCAGTGTCAAAAAACTGTTCTTGGTACAACGGCCTCGTCAAGCCGGACTCATGGCTATCCGATTATGCCATGGCCATAGAAATTGCCGGCGGGAGCAGCTATATTGCCGTCCGCTACCTACCTCTCATATTGGAAGGCACGGCAAGAGCTTGGATCGACAACCTTCCTGAAAAGTCCATCCATAGCTGGTACGACATGGAAAAGGTTTTCTCCCAGCACTTGGAACATACAAGCGTCCAAATACCTACACGGATTTGCAACGCTGTATCCAAAAGCCGGACGAAACCATGACAGATTTTGTCAGCCGTTGGATATCCGAAAAAAGCCAACTGTCATGGTGTTTCGGACGCACAGGCTATCCACGCCTTCTACACGGGCCTACAGAAGAAGTCCTTGCTCCGTCATAGGCTCGTCCGCGAGCAAATCACGGACCTTGGTGAGATGCTCAACCTGGCCGCCCAATACGCGGCGGCGGATGAAGACGCCCGGGACGATGACCCAGACGTCAACATCATACCAAAGCGGAACAACAAGCGCAATAAGGCGGCAGATGACAAAGCCGGACCTTCCAATGAGGTAGCCGCATCATTCCAAGGGAACGCCGGCAAAAAGAAGTGGAGTAATAAGAAAGATAGTCGCGAAGCCGGCTCAGGGCCTAAGGCGGAACGAATCACTTATGAACAGGCAAAGCTTTTGCCATGTCCCATCCACGCCTCACTGGGCAAGGTCAACCATATGCTTGGCGAGTGCCGTTTCATGGACGACTTCAAAAAGGATCCCACAGTCGGCTGGAAGTCAAATAAGTCAAAGAAGAACGACAAGAAAGACAGCAAGGAGGATGAGGATGACGACGACATGTCTATATCAAGCGAAGACGACGCAGCCGCCAAGAAAAAGAAGCCGTATCCGAAGGTCAAAGAATCTCTTGTGTGCTTTGTCGGCACGCCTTCGGCTAAGGCGGATAAGGCGGAAATGCGCGAACTCAACGCGACAATGCCGGACGTCCCTCAGTACTTGAACTGGTCGGAGGCAACGATCACTTGGGACCGGTCCGACCACCCTGATCACGTTCCTCACCCAGGCAAGTACGCCCTTGTCGTCGATCCCATTGTCGACAACTTCAGACTCACAAAGGTACTTATGGATGGCGGCAGCAGCCTCAACATCTTGTACTATGACACACTAAGCCGCATGAACCTATCAGAGGATCAGCTGGACCACATCAACCTCACTTTTCATGGCATAGTGCCCGGCAGGCAAGCAAAGTCAATGGGGAGCATCAGGCTGAAGGTAACTTTCGGACCAAAAGAGAACTACCGCTCAGAGTTCCTCCGGTTCGAAGTTGTCCCCTTCAAAAGCGCCTATCATGCAATCTTCGGACGACCGGCTTTCGCCAAGTTCATGGCAAGGCCGTGCTACATATACAGCAAGCTTAAAATGCCGGGGGAAAACGGAACCATCACGATTTCCGGCAACTTCAAGAAAGCCAAGGAGTGCGAGCGTGGCATGGCCGCCTTCGCAGAAGCCGTCATCCACAAGGAAGAACTCGCGCTGCTCGGGGCGGATTCAGACAACTCCATGCCAAGGCCAAAGATTGATGTCAAGAAGGCCTTCGAAGCTTCAGAAGACACCAAAAAGGCGGACCTCATCCCAGGTGACAAGTCTAAGCAAGTTGTCATCGGCTCCAACCTTGACAGCAAATAGGAAGGCGCGCTCGTCGAGTTCCTCCGTGAGAATCGTGACATCTTTGCATGGTCGCCTTCCGACATGCCTGGTGTACCGAGGGAACTTGCCGAGCACTCGCTCAACGTCATAAAAGGATCCAAGCCGGTGAAGCAAGCAACAAGACGCTTTGGAGATAAGAGACGCAAGGCTATAGGAAAGGAGATAAACAGGCTGAAGGCCGCCAATTTCATAAAAGAAGTTGTACACACCGATTGGGTGGCAAATACTGTACTTGTTCCAAAGAAGAATAAAGAGTTGAGGATGTGTATTGACTATACCGGTGCCAACAAGTGCTGCCCAAAAGATCCCTTTGCGCTGCCTAGAATTGACCAAGTCGTGGACTCCACAGCAGGCTCCGAGCTGCTTTGTTTTCTGGACGCCTACTCAGGATACCACCAAATCAAGATGAGAGAGTCAGATCAGCTGAAAACATCTTTCACCACTCCATACGGGACTTTCTGCTACATTACAATGCCTTTTGGCCTGAAGAATGCAGGGGCAACATACCAACGCTGTATGCAAAATTGCCTGCACGAACAGATCGGCCGCAATGTTCACGTCTATGTAGACGACATCGCGGTAATGTCAAAAAAGAAGGCAGATCTCCTAGAGGATTTGGAAGAAACGTTTCAGAATCTCCGGAGGTATCAGATGAAACTCAATCCCGCCAAGTGCGTTTTCGGCGTTCCAGCCGGCAAACTGCTCGGGTTTATCGTCTCAAAACGAGGGATCGAGGTTAACCCGGAGAAGATCAATGCCATCCAAAACATATCCAGACCTATTTGTCTGAAGGACGTGCAGCGCCTAGCCGGATCGGCGGCAGCCGTCAGTCGTTTCATAAGCCGCCTAGGGGAAAAGGCAATGCCTCTCTACCGACTATTGAAGAAATCCGACAACTTCGAGTGGACAGCAGAGGCCGATGCCGCCTTACAACAACTTAAGGAGGCCCTCACATCCGCTCCGATATTGGCAGCACCTCGATCACAGGAACCAATGCTGCTGTACATCGCGGCAACAGGAGCTGTTGTCAGCGTTGTCTTGGCTGTGGAAAGAAAGGAGAACGAAGCCGCGACGTGTGAGCAGCGACCGGTCTACTTCATCAGTGAAGTATTCTCCGCCTCTAAGCAGAGGTACCCGCATTACCAAAAGCTGGCTTATGGTGTATTCTTCGCCGCCAGAAAGCTTAGGCATTACTTCCAGGAACACACAGTGACAGTAGTCAGCAAGGCACCGTTGGGAGACATAATCAACAATGCAGAGGCAACAGGCCGAGTTGCCAAATGGGGCATTGAACTTGCCACCTTTGATATAGTCTATAAACCACGGACCGCCATTAAGTCTCAAGCGCTTGCAGACTTTGTCGCCGACTGGACAGAGGCCATGGAGGAAACGACACTCCCCGAATCAGAATATTGGGTCATGCACTTTGACGGATCAAAGATGCTCAAAGGCTCGGGGGCTGGAGTCGTTCTACGCACGCCTAAAGGTGACAAGCTTAGCTACGTGTTACAAATCCACTTCACAGCAACCAACAACGTTGCCGAGTACGAAGCCTTGCTTCATGGGTTACACGTGGCAAACGACCTAGGCGTCAAAAGAATCCTCTATTA
Organism: Poa annua; assembly: GCA_026929855.1. Lineage (NCBI taxonomy): Eukaryota > Viridiplantae > Streptophyta > Magnoliopsida > Poales > Poaceae > Poa > Poa annua. Next base: position 78,720,593 of record CM049429.1, read on the forward strand.
TGGCGACTCAGATTTGGTCGCGCAGCAAGTAAGCGGAACATGGGATGCGAAAAGCGCAACAATGGCGGCTTACAGAGCCAAAGTTGACGAATTCGCAAAAAACTTCGTGGGCTACGAAGTCCGGCATGTTCCAAGAGCTGAGAATGAGGCGGCGGACACACTTGCAAGACTAGGATCGGAACGCAAAAAGGTACCAAAAGATATTTTCCTGGAACATTTGCACAAGCCATCCATTAAAGGCACCGATTTGATGGACCCCGATGCAGAAGAACCGGTAGAAGCGGCAAGTCTCGCTGTCTACTTAACACAGCCGGATTGGACAGTCCCATATCTCGATTTCCTAATTGACAGAAAGTTGCCGGAGGACGATGAGGTGCTAAAAAGGCAGATCATAAGGCGAGCCAAGGCATTCACGATAATAAAAGGCGAGCTATATAAGCGAAGCACGTGCGGCATCTATCAGCGGTGCATACAGCCGGAAGAAGGCCGGGAAATTCTGAACGACATACATATTGGCACCTGCGGGCATCATGCTTCCGCTAGGTCCATTGTATCCAAAGCTTTCCGCCAAGGTTTCTACTGGCTCACCGCCAAAGAAGACGCCGAGAACATCGTAAAGACATGCAAAGGCTGCCAGTTGTACGCTCGTCAACCTCACTTGCCGGCACAGGAACTAAGGACGATCCCAATCACCTGGCCGTTCGCGGTCTGGGGCTTAGACATAGTGGGTCCCTTCAAAAAAGCGCGTGGTGGGTACACCCACCTATTGGTCGCTGTCGACAAGTTCACCAAATGGGTCGAGGCCAAACCGATCAGCAAACTTGACGCACGAACAACCACCAATTTTCTCTGGGGAATTATCTCTCGGTTTGGAGTTCCACACAACATTATCACCGATAATGGCAGCAACCTGTCTCAAGGCGACATAGAAGAATACTGCAGCGATCTGGGTATCCGGCTTGATTTGGCATACGTGTCACACCCTCAATCCAACGGACAAGTAGAGCGTACAAACGGCCTAGTCTTATCAGGACTTAAGCCTCGTCTCAAAGCTCCATTGCACAGGGCAGCCGGCGCTTGGGCAGATGAGTTACAGTCGGTGCTATGGAGTTTGCGCACAACGCCGAACAGGTCTACCGGCTACACTCCTTTCTTCTTAGTATATGGCGCTGAGGCAGTGCTACCTACCGACATGAAGTACGATTCCCCAAGAGTTCAAGCCTACATCGAGCAAGACGTAGAAGGTGCAAGACAGGATAGCCTAGACCTGCTAGACGAAGAAAGAGACGTCGCTCTCCATCGCTCCGCCTTGTACCAGCAACAACTTCGCCGCTATCATAGCCGGAGAGTGCGGAAGCGAAGCTTCAGAACAGGTGACCTGGTTCTCCGCCTAATTCAAGACAGAAAAGGCTTGCACAAGTTATCCCCGCCATGGGAAGGACCGTTTATAGTCACAAAGGCGCTGCTCAATGGTTCCTACTACCTGGCCGACATCCGCGACGAAGACGAAAAGAAAATGCGCAAGAAGGCGGCAGGAAAAAGGGGAACCAAGCGCAAAAAAGGCATTGACGATCCGTTGGAGCAAACAAGACGGCCTTGGAATATTGAGCAGCTACGTCCTTTCTACACTTAGCATTTTATAATTGTAATAAGTTAAATATGATTATGAAATAAAAGTCTATGGTTCCTCATCTGTGTTGAGAAGCATGCCATCTTTTGTCCTTTCTTGCAATCATATTTCCCCTATGTATCTAAGTTACCTATTTTCTAGCTCCGTGCAAAGGTTCAAACTGGTAGATACTTGCAGCTTTCGAGCCAACCCAAAGCAAAAATAAACTTTTTTGCACCGCCTAATTCCTTTACCTCTGATTACTTATATGTGGTTCGCCTAGTAGTATGTCTTTGACACCAACATGTTGGCTTTGGTCTCTGATTCTAAATGCATGGTTTAGCCCTGGTTGTTTCAGCTAAGGTTACCGGCTGAGGTTTCGTCAACATACAAAAAGTTAAAGATATAAGTCAGGGTAAAATTAAGGCGGGCCATATAAATAAAGACAAAATAAAACTTGTCAGCTAGTTTCCGCCTAACAAAGCAGCAACAAAAGTATATACAAATATTACAAGTCAATGTTGCATTGTTTCAGGGGCCGACAAGTAAGGCTAATAAGAGGCAAGGACATAAAAGATATGGCTCGGGGGAGCGTCTACATCAGGCTTGGGGGCTGACAACTTCAGCCCCGGAACTATCACTCCCCTCCGCCTCGGCCGCGCCGGCAGCTTCAGCTCCCTCTCCGCCAGGCACATGATGGCGCCGATAGAAGATTGAAGTGTCGACCATATCGACAACACGCGTGGCGTAGCCGGCAACGCTGTCCAGAACAGCGGCCGGCTCAACCTCGCCGCCGTCTTCATATGTTGACGGCATGCCTTCAGTGACGGCTTCTATCTCCGCCTCGGGGTAGTGCGCCATGAATAACCCAAGAGCGGTCTTGGCACCACCCCGCGCCGCCGACTTCAGCGAGCTCTTATGCAGTTTGGTCGCCTGCTCCAAGATAGCGGGCACGTCGCTAAACTCGGTCGGTTCCTGGCTGCCGGAGGAGGTGAAGAACTTGGCGGCAAACCCCTTGGACGCCGCCAAAGTCTCGGTGATCAGTTCGCCTAAACGCGCAAGGCAATCCAGGCGGGGGCTGACAACCTTGTCATCGCCTAAACCGGCGGGAACTGAATCAAAAACGAAGCCATTAGTCTGGCTCAGGCTAAAGCAAAATGGCAACATCAAAATAAGAAGTAAGAAATTACCAAGGGCCGAGTTATGGAAAGCGGACAACTCAATCATATGAGTTGCCAGCGCATCCTCCGCAGTTTGGGCGCGAGAAGTCTGTTTGGAGATTTCCTCGGCAGCCGTCTTCTCCGCCAACTTATTGCGCAGGCTTTCCAGCTCACCAGTGAGCTGGCTAGATTCCTGCGCAAATTTGAGTTGCTGGGCCTCCATCTCCTTCTGGTCAGCCTCCTTCAACTCTAGGTTGGCGGCCGCCAAATCAGAAGCTTCATTCATAAGAGCTTGCATATCAGTGGACGCCTTCAGAATATCCTGGGCGTGGTCTAGCAGTTCTACAAATATGGATTCGCTAACTAAATGATTGACGGCAACATAAGTCGAAAGTATAGCTGAAGGCGAAGAGGATTAACCCTACCTTCATCTTTTTTGCGGGCCGCCTCCAACTCGGCAATCCGCAGGTCCTTCGCATTGCACTCCTTCTTCAGGTCGCGGCAGCGCCGGTTTATATCGACCCGGGAGGAGACAAGCTCGACGTTGGCGGACACAAGGCCCTGCAGGACAAAACAAAGGCATAAAACATATTGTCAAATAACCACTAAGCCGGCAGTCAAAATTTCTTTTATTTTTGACTTGCCATCTAAGTGCTCGGGGGAAAGGCTATGTATATGCCGGAGTGGTAAAAACTTACAGATAGGTCGCCCTCCAAGTCGGCGAAGGCCTGCGAGGCGAAGTTGGCGAAAGCCAAAGTTGACTCCTTGGCCTCCTTAAAGGTGGACCAAGGGTCCCTGACCTTGCCGCCTCCCGCAGTCGGGGCTGCCCTCCGAGACCCGCCGGCAGTCGACTCCAGCAACCCTTCATTGGCAGCGCGCGATTGAGCGGCTTCATCGGCCGTGGCCTCAGCCAGCAGTAGGGGAGTCTTGGGCGCGCGGTCGGTGGAAGAGGCCCTTGGCGGAGCGCCAGAAGCCAGAGCCGGGGGCTGACGACGAGCGTCGCCCATAAAGCTGCCGGCTTGGAGCTGAGGAGTGGGCGGCACGGTAGCCGGCGAGCTACCTTGTGGCCGCTTACCCTTGCCAAGAAGCCTGGTCGTCAACCGGGAAGTTGCGACCCTTTCCCTGTCAATAAAAAGCAAGCACAGTCAATTGGGTGCCAGTATTAAAGAGGTTTGTCGTCTATTAAAGGCAAAATTGAGTACCTTCGGGGGATATTAATCCCCGCGCACTCGCCAAGGTTGGCGAGAGCCGGCTCGGTAGCCGATGCGATCCGTTTCTTCGTCTCGGCATTCACCGTAGAGGAAGCGGCGCCGGATGCCTTGCGCTTTTTTGTCTTCCCGACTTCCGACTCGTAGAAGTCGGGAGCCAGGTCATCCTCCCCCAAGGCGGAGAGCTGAAAAAGAAGACAAGTTTAATGGAGCTCAATCTTAGCCGGCGAAGCTATCAAACAAGGGGCAAGGAAGAAGGTATTTACCTCGAGGGGAGGATTGTCGTGGGTGTGCATGGGCACGCCCTCCACCGCCTTCACCAGCCCCGCCTTGACAAGGCTGCGGAGCCGGAACGCCAGGTCAGCAACCGGCAACTTCTCTTCGCTCACGCGGAGAGAGGCCGTGTCAGTAGGCGAATACTGAAACATCTTGTGCGGGCTGTACCGCAGGGGGAGGATCTGCCGGCCGAGCCAGCAGATGACGGTGTCGACCCCATCCAGCAGAGGGGGAGCCATCGTCCGCGTGAGGAATTCAATCCGCCTTTGAATAAGGCGGAGTTCCTCCGTCAGCTTCGTAGCGCCTCGTCCCAGCATGGCCGGGGCATAGGAGGCGCGTTGACGAATTCCGGGATGCCAACTTGGCGGCCCGGAGCTGCCATATCTTGGCAGTAGAAGAAGGTGGAGGTCCAGCCCTTGACGGACTCAAGGTATGGTATCCTAAGATACCATTGGCGGCCCTGACGGAAGTTGAAGGTGACGCTGCCGCAGGTTGCCAGCCCGCCGTCCGGCACCGTCTGTCGCCGGCAACGGAAGCAATATCTGAAGAAGTCTAAACTAGGCCTAATACCTAGGTAGCCTTCGAACAGAGCTGTGAAGCCGGCTAGAACTAATATGCTATTGGGTGCTATATTGTGGGGCTGGAGTCCATAGTGATCTAGAACCTCGCTAAAGAAGGCGGAAGGCGGAAGCGCCATTCCTCTAACTAAATGGGAGGTGAGGATTACCCGCTCCCCGGCTCTCGGGGCCGTGATGATGTCTCCATAGGCGGCCTCCACCGGCAATCTTCCCGAGTGGGGAGGTAGCCGACGGCCTCCAAATCTTGGAGGGCGTCTTCGTCGACTATGGAAGGTAGCCAGTAGCGGGACCCGAGGTCCGCCGCTTCCTCTTCCTCGTCGACGGGGGCGCCCGCCGTCGTCATCGCCGCGGTGGTTGGTGGAGGAGCCGAAGGACCCGCCGCTGGCGCGCGCGCGGTGGAAGTCCGGGGGGCGACGGTGGCGACATTGCCCGTCGACGTCGTCGCGGGACGAGTTATCGCGCCGCCCATCGCCGTCGCGGGCGTGGACTCGGTCGCCGGACCGCTCGACGCCGTGGAAAGAGTCTGACCGGTGGACATCGCCGCGCGGAGAGGTCGCCGGAGGAGAGGAGTTCGCCGGAGCTCGGTCGGAGGCAGGAAGCGGAGAAGTGGAAAGGGCAAGAGGGCACGGAGAGCAAAGGCAGGGTGGTGAAAATGGACCGTTTGGCTACCTATTTATAGGGCCAGGCGTTGCTCCCTGTGCAACGGCGTTTTTAGTCGGACACGTGTCCAGCATCCGTTGCAGCACACGATTGCACGATCTCCACGCCTCCTCTTTTCCCGCAATTTGTGATCATGGCGAGATTCCCGCCTAGACTGTTTTCAAACTGTCGTGAGCCGGCTAGGTGGAAACCGTCAAGAAGAATGCTCGGCAAAGATTGCCAAGTAGCCGTCTTTTCCCATGATGGATAAAGGCGGCCGCATGTCAATATCAAGACACGCATGCCTCGTTGATTTTCAGAATGGTTCAAGTCCTGCAGCCACCAACTTTGGCAGATGAAGAATCAAAAGAAGCCGGCACCTGGAGAACTTCAACCTTTCTGGGGGCTAATGTTGGGGATATATCAACTAGGGGTATAACCAACATGGATCAATCCGGCTAGTCCAGGGTGGCCCAAGGGTGGTAAGGCCGAAGCCTGCCGGGCGGCCCAGATAGCTGACGTACAAGGAAGTAGGCGGACGGTCCAAGGAAGGTGGAAGGCCGAAGCCCATCAAGCCACCAAGCCCAAGACGGAAGGCGGCAACTAAGCCGGCTAGGTCTAGGACTCAGTTTACTTGCCGTACAAGTACTTACCTTGTACCCTGGGGTCTGGCCGCCTATATAAGCCGGCCACCGGGGAGCCTTTAGGGCAGACGCTTCAATAGGCATCATACACATTGTAACCTGTTCACGCTATTGCCTCATACTGAATTATAGCAGCACGTAGGATCTCACCACCGCCGTGGGATCCGAAGCTGGGTAAACTCGCCGTGTTCAATCCCGTCCTCGACGACACCAACCTTCTTCCCCACAATCCATACGTAGGCTAGAGGACCCCCGTCTCCTATCAATTATGTCGATACCACGACAGTAGAGGCCTAGGATTTTTGTGTTGTGCCTGTTTGGCGCAGCCCCCGAGTTTGTTCGAGTGGCGGCCTTAGACTTTTATTTCAACCTGTGTGGCGCATCTCCCGAGCAAGTCGGATAGGGGCCTAAGATTTTTGAGTTGTGCCTGTCTTGGCGCAGCCCCCGAGTGGTTCGAGTGGCGGCCTAGGCCCTGGTTGTTGTTTGTGAGTGCCGCCTGGATGGCTAGCTGCGGGGCTGCCTGTATTGCTTGCACTGGAGCGATGATTTGCTGCATGGCTTGGTATATCTTCCTTGCTTTGCGACAATCCTTCAACACATGGCTGGAACCCCACTTGCCTGTATCCGGGTTGCGGAACGAGTGATGCTTACAGGGTTGCATCAGCTCCTCTGCCGGGGTTAGCGGGCGCTTCCACTCGCGTTTCTGGCCTCCGTCATTGTGGCTAATGCTGCTGCTGCCACGGTTGTACTGACTCGAGCTGGACGGTCGACCTTGATCGTATTGTCGACTGTTGTCGCGTTTGTCATCACGGGGGGTTTCATATCGCGCCGCTACTAGCTCGATTGAGTCGTGGGTGTAACGTGGCTTCTTCTTTTGGCGTGCCTCACGCCAGTTGCTCGTTTCGACCTCTTTCTTGGGGGAAGAATCGCGGACGTAGTCCTCTCCTTCGGCCCACTGGTTGGCTGTCTTCATGAGCTCTATTGTGGTCTTCGGCTGGAGCCTACCAAATTCCTCGCGGAGGTCGCGGCGAGCAACACCGTGCATGAAGGCGTCCATCACCCGGTCTTCTGAGACGGGTTCCATGGTGTTGCGGAGGAGTGTCCACCGCTGGATGTAGGAGCGGAGCGACTCATCCTTTCCTTACTTGCAGGCCTGCAACTCGATGTAGGTCGTTGGCCTTGTAAACGTTCCCGAGAAACTTTTTATGAAATTATCCTGGAATTCCTCCCATGTTTGGAAAGAGTCCTTGGGTTGGCTTGTGAGCCACCCGCGCGCCGAGTCCGTCAGCATAAGCTGGATGTACTGCATTGCCGTAGTCGACGTCCCGCCTTGGCAGGTGCAGGCGATGAGGTAGTCCTCGAGTCACAGTCGTGGATCTTGCTTCCCGTCGTACTTTGGGGTGCCTGCTGTCAGCTTGAAGCCCTTAGGCATGCGGGTGTCGCGGATGTTGAAGCTGAAGCATGCAGCCCCACATGGCTCGAAGTCGCGGTCGGCCTGGTCGTCGAGGTTCGCAGCTCCAGCCGAACGTTCTTTGCGGTTGCGGTCCACCGTCTTCTGCGCGAGGACGTCGCGAAGGTCCTTGATTGGTTGTCGCTGTGCTGCTGGGACCTCCGAGGTTGCAGGCTCGCGCGCTCGGTTGCTTGGTACCTTGGCCGCTAGAGCTTCTTCGATCGCCCTAATGGAGGCGATTTGCTGTCTGTGGAGCAGGGAACGTGCGTCTCCCTCCGGTGGTTGCGTGAGCCGGAGGTATGTCTCGACTGAGATCAGGGCGGTGTTCGCCGTCTTTGGGACGGGTATCCCGTTCTCATCCTCGGTGACGAAGTACGACTCGAGGTTGCGGGTGACCCTGGTTTGGTCGGCGTCTGTCAGGAGGGGAACGCAGGCTCTGTTTCGCCGTGCTCCTTGGTTAACTTCCGTGGAGGACGTAAAGGAGAGGGCGGCTCGCCTGGCACTCGATGCATCTGCGTCCCTCTTGCGCCGGAGTAAGTCGGCTTTTTCGGCGCGGAGTCGTTCACCTTCCTTGCGTAGCAAGTACTGGACCGCCAGGTGATCCTCTCTAGGTTCGTCGGGTGGAGGGAACGTGCCCTCGTCGACATACTTCATGGCTTGGATTCCCATGTCCCGTGTGATGACGATTTTAGTCTGGTCCGGCATGATCACCTCTAGTGGGTATGCGGGTTCTTCATTGTCATCGGGTGGCGATGTGCCAGCCATGAAGCATTGCTTGGGGTAGACTTGGGTCGGTGTGTTCGTGCCGCCGCTGCTGTTTCCGTCATCCGAGCCTTGCTGGGATCGAAAATTGCTGCAACGTGGCGCGCGGCGCAGTCGTTGTTTCGCCTCCTTGCGATCGTCCACGTGCTCTGAGGTTTCGCAGCCGCCGGAGCGAGTGCGATTGGCTTGGGGTAGACTTGGCAGCCCCACGAAGACAAAGACGCGCGCGACGTGGCTGTCAGCCGTAAGCCTATGGTCGTGCGCGCGGGTGTAGTAGTTGAAGTAGATCCTGATTTGACCGACCGTGCGACCGAAATTGGTGTAGTAGACTCGATCCGCGCGGCCGTTGCTGAGGTTATCGATTCAGTCGTCGCATATGCGATTTTCCCGGGCGCGACAGGGGCGATTTCCGCGGGTGCGGCAGATGCGATCTTCGCGGGCGCGGTAGATGCGATCTTCGCGGGCGCAGTAGATGAGATCTTCGCGGGTGCCACGGATGCGATCTTCCCAGGCGCGACAGATGCGATCTTCGCGGGTCTTGATGAGGGCGGCGGTAGATTCGCCGATGCGGGTGCTGCAGCGCGTGCTGCGGTTGCCGCGGACCTGAGTATTCCACGACTGTCGGTGAAGCAGCACACGGAGCCGAATGTGATGTGTATAGCTTTGTCCAAATCGGCGTACACCGAGCGGCGAGCCGGAGGGTGGAGGACGTACTCGAAGGAGCCGAAATGGATCGACTCCCTGGCGACGCGGACGTCAGTCTTCATTGCGGATGGAACCGGAGCAACCATGATTCCAACACCTTTTTGATTTCCCACAGACGGCGCCAATTGACGAGGTGGTAACTCGACAAATCCTAGGGTTGTGCACCCCGGGTTGATTGATGGGGAGAGAGAGAGGTGTTGGTGATCACGACGGCTGACAAGCAAGGTTTTACCCAGGTTCAGGCTCACGGAGGATAACACCCTACTCCTGCTTGTCTGATTATTGATGCGAGTCGATTACAATGGCGGGATTGTGATCTCGCTAGGGTTTGTGGTGGTGGCTATGAGCGTGTCCTCTAGGACGGGCAACCCTCCTAGCTTTATAGGTAGCCAGGTCTCGGGTGGTTGGTACAGATATGGCAGGTTACAAGACCTAACCGAGTTGGACTAGGATACGTGGTACCCCGAGTGGGCCTTCTGTGGGCCTTTCCATTCTTGACGCGGCCCAGGTAGCCTTACGGTGGGCTAGTCGAAAGGTAACCCCACGTCAGTATGCGTGGCAACGTATTAGCTGTAAAGTTATATTTGGCTCGCATTTGTTGGTTTTTTCCTATTAATTACGGTTTTGAAGTTACAATTTATTGTAATTATTTGTGTAAAAAGTACCTCAGATATGCATGGAAACATATTAGTTGTAAAGGTTCTTTTGACCTGCATTTGTTGGTTTTTTGTGTGTGAATTATAGTTTGGAAGTTACAATGTTTACAGTTCTAAATATTTTCTGTCGTTATTTAAAACCAATAGTGATTTATAGTAGAAAGTTATACTGAGTTCGTGTATTTTTTTTTTAACTGGATTAGAATTTGTCACTTATATTTTTTTGTAAATTCCGGATTGAAAGTTACAAATTTTGTAGTTCCAATTAATGTTTGTAGTTATATTAAATCAACAGTGGTCTATATTCAAAAGTTATATTAGGTCATGTAATTATTTCTTAACTAAATTTGAATTTGTTGATCCGTGTGTTTCCAAATATTCGTATTGGTTATCTATAAGTTCTATAATTAATATTCGAAATTGAGTAGCTTTAGAAGAGGTCAAAAACTTTGAAGTATATAAATGTGGAATACATGAATTAATCGATTTCGAAATATTTTGGAACTTCGTTATACGTACATTTGAATTTTGATTTTGTGGCACCAATAGCTATTTTTTTGGTGTGGTATTTGTAGAAATATTTTCACGTTTTATAAATTGGTCTGGTTAATAAAAAAAATCTATGTCATTTCTTGTAACTATTATTTTTTGAGTTGTGCAAACATGTATATAGATGTGTTGGTTGCAAAGATATAATTTTTCTTCAATTTTTAGTATTTTTTTGTATTTTTCTGAGTTGTGAGTTGGAAGATATGATTTTTTGCGTTTTCCTGTAATTAGAAAAATCCGACAGCTGGGACCCGCATGTCAGCCGCTCGCGCGCTGACGTCAGCCCTCGACGTCAGCGGCGTCGCAACTGGCGGCGGTGCTGAGCTCCGGCGGCGCGGCAGCGAGGTTGCGCGGGGTCGAGATCGTGCGGGAGGGCAAGAGGGGGAGGAGGCGAGTCGGAAGGGCGGAGCCGCGCGCCATATGGTCGCCGAACTTAACGGCGGCGGCGAACCGCGGCTGTCCGGCGGTGACTCCGACCTCCCTAGGACTATTCCTCCGGTGAGGATGTAGAGGGGGCGGCGGCGGAGCGTCTCGTGACCCTTGTTTGCACCAGGGAGGCGCGGAATGGCGGCGCGGCGCGGCGGCGATGAGGTCGGCACCGCGGGAGAGAGGAGGAAGACGAAGGGAAAGTGCGGGGGCCGATTTACAAAAAAACATGTGACTTTTTTCCTATTCGCGAACAGGCCCCTCGTAGTGCAAATTTTGTGGTTGATCTCAGTTGTGTCTTTTCTGCAAAACGGCACGGTCACCGGTGAAACCAGAGACGACTGGTGGGGACCGGGACACGCGGCGGCCTGTGATTGGCTGAAACACCCGAGCTACAGTACTATGCGATTTGGGGGTTGATTTCGGCGCATCTGCACCGTCCGACGCCCAGATCGGACGGCAAGCGTTAGTCGGGCGACGGGCGCGTGACAGCACGTGAAATTATCCAACTTTCATATATAGTGTATGTGAAAACAAATGCCAAGGAACTAACTACGAGAAGCTACATACATCCACGGAGTACTTCTTTAGTGAAGTTGACAGCTTGAAACACAGCGGGCTGCCGGATGCATATCTGAGTTCTTTGAAAGATTTTGTCGAAAAACATTCAAACCTTAATCGGGTCGACAATGCATCAGAGAGGACTGGAGGTGTGGGGAATTACAACACATTCATACCCTAATCAGATCGACACCGTAACAGTAAGCAAATATACCTCCGGAACGGTCGTGGGCCTCTCAAGCCACATGTTTAGAGCATCTCCACCAGTCGCTGAAAACCTGCCCCGCGCGGGATAAGCCCTCGATTTGCTGCGCGGGGACGTGCGCTCGAGCAGACGCTGGAAATCCCCGCACGTGGTAAAAACTGTCCCGTAAGCGGTGCACGCCGCAATATATACCACGACGCATCCAGCGTGCTGACCAGACACGCGCATACAAACCGCCACCGATTTCCCTCCCGCGTGTGCAGTGAAAACAATTCCCCACCGCTTCCGACGCCGCCACCGCCATGCCGCCGCGCCGAACGAGCAACTCCGGCTACAACGGCGTTCATGCGCTCGGGCGGTCAAGTGAAACGTACTACGCGGAGATCCGCTCTGGCGACGAGCGCATCTCCATCAACACGTTCGAGATGGCGCACGAGGCCACCCATGGTCCCATGCCTACGACGCGGCGGCGTGGTGCCTCAGCCCGCCGTGCTTCGACATTAATTTCTTCGACATTCACAACGCGCAGCAGGCGCAGGCGCAGGACCTGGTATTGTCGCCGCGTTACAGCAGGTCGTGACTAGTATGAACTATATTTTTCTATGTTTATTTGATTTTTTTCTATCGTTTAGGTGTGTTAACTAGTTTCGACGCGTTATATTTAACGCTTCTGGCGAAGCAGTGCTTTCGCGCGCTATAATCTAACGTATCCCGTGAACCACCGGATCGCGCTAAAGCACAAATTCGGTGTTGCAAACTTTTAACGCGCACCGTTTGCAGCGACTGTTGGATATTATTCTCGGTCTTACAAAAGGTTACTGTAAAAAATGATAACAAACGTGACAGTAAGAATCTAACATGTTGCTCAACTGTCACTCGTCTTCAGGACGTGTGTGTTCAATTCTTAGGTAGATTCAAAACTGCTGAAATCAAGGGAATGTGTGTTAACTAGTTTCGACGCGTTATATTTAACGCTTCTGGCGAAGAAGTGATTTCGCGCGATCCCGTGAACTACCGCATTGCGCTAAAGCACAAATTCGGTGTTGCAAACTTTTAACGCGCGGCCGTTTGCAGCGACCTTGGTCTTACAAAAAGTTACTGTAAAAAATGGTAACAAACGTGACGTGACAGTAAGAATCTAACACGTTGCTCAACTGTCACTCATATCTCTGTGTGTTCAATTCTTAGGTAGATTCAAAACTGCTGAAATGAAGGGAACGTGTGTGTTAACTAGTTTCGACGCATTATTTAACGCTTCTAGCGAAGCAGTGCTTTCGTGCGCTATAATCTAACGTATCCCGTGAATTCCCAAAGATCAGTTCCAGCATGTCCCATGTACGTCTGCACTACATTGAAATATTGAAATAGTTCCAAAGATCAGTTCCAGAAGAAACATCCCAAAGATGTTCCAGAAGAAACATTGAAATATTGAAATAGTCCCATGTACGTCCCAAAGATCAGTTCCAGAAGAAACATTGAAATAGTGCTTAAAAAGATCAGTTCCAGCATTCCCAAAGATAGCAACCAGGTAGGTTCAGTTTCCAACAAAGATGATCAATTACAGGAGTATATAGCTCAATATGATTAACCTTGCAAATTCAGAAATATGCAGGGAACAAAATATATGCGCACAAAGTAAAAGCAATCACAGCCAACAAAGACACAGGCATTTGTTAACGAGGTTCAGCAATGTGCCTACATCCCCGGGAGCCGAATAGCGGCGGCTCCATCCGTATATTTTCTTATCCACAGTGAGGCAGTACATTGGCAGTATATATCCAGGTAGTTTGCCTATTCTATGTACACAACAGAGCTGTCCACAAGACCATATCCAGTGCAAGAGATTGTTCCTCATTGTTCATCTTATCGGATATGGTTGAAGCTGTTGAACATGCCAGTGTGGGAAGCCTTGGGTGCAGGTTTAGCTACTTCAGGAGCACCAAAGACGTTCCAGAAGCGGAGCGTCTCATCCGCAGCAGCTGATGCTACCGTGCAACCATCAGGACTCTGCAGTTTCACAACATGAAGACAATCAAGCAAAGAACAGACTAGCATGTTGATGGTATCTGCGAAAAAGAAATGGCGAGAAGAACTCACCTGTGCCATGAAAAGGACACGAGAGGTATGGCCAGTGAGTTCAGCCATCTTAACCATTGAAGGGTACTTCCACAGTGTGAGTTGGTTCTGTGTGAACCCATGTGAACTCAGCAGCTCTCGCTCATTCTTGTTCCAAAGAAGAGCGCACACCTGTGATCCTGTATCAACAGAGTTCAGGCATGCACCGGTGTGTGTGTTCCAGAACTTGATGCAGCGATCGCTACCGCCACCACCAGTTGCCAGCAGGTTGCTCTGGAATGGGCACCATGCGAGTGCCTTCACAGCGGCCGTGTGGTCCTCGAGCCTGTGCAGCCACTGGTTGCGGCCTGCAGATGGCATGGAAGATGCCATGGACACATCCCAAATGTGCAGAAGATTGTCATTGCCCCCGCTTGCCAGTTGCTGCCCAGACCCAGACCACTTGAGCCCGCAAACCTCCTGGCTATGTCCCATGTACGTCTGCACTACATGGTCCCTGATCCTCACATCATTGTTAACGATCTTACCATCCATGCCGCCGGTCGTCAGGATGTTGTTGTTCCATGCCAGCGAGCCGACTCTTGACTCATGCACACCTTTCAGAGTTCTCAGCTGCATAGAAAGAACAATACAAGTCAGCATCTGTCAAGCTCGTTAGAACATAAATAACATTTATGGGTGCTGGACAGCGTAAGAACATTTTAAGTCAGCTTCTTATCATGCTTGTTGGACATATTTAACATTTATGGGTGCTGGACAGTGTACAAAAATTGTAAATCAGCATCTGATCAAGCTCGTTAGACATAAATAACATATATGGGTGCTGGAAAGTGTACAAAAATTGTAAATCAGCATCTGATCAAGCTCGCTGGACATAAATAACATGTATGGGTGCTGGACAGTGTAAGAAAATTGGAAGTCAGCATCTGTTCAAGCTCTTTAGGACATAGATAAACATTTATGCATGCTGGACAGTGTAAGAATATTGTAGGTCAGTATCTGATCAAGCTGATTAGGACATAGATAAACATTTATGCATGCTGGACAGTGTAAGAACGTTGCAAGCAGTATCTGATCAAGCTCATTAGGACAAAGATAAAACATTTATGCATGCTGGACAGTGCAAGAACATTGTAAGGCAGTATCTGATCAAGCTGATTAGGACATAGATAAACATTTCTGCATGCTGGACAGTGTAAGAACATTGTAAGTCAGCATCTGATGAAGCTGATTAGGACATAGATAAACATCTATGGATGCTGGGACAGTGTACTAACCAGTCGGTTGGAGCTGGTGTCCCAGAGCTGGATGTCAGACGAGTTGAGCCCAATAGCAAGATGGCGGCCATCCGGAGCCCAGCTGACGCTGGTGATGGGACCGTTGTCCTCCTCGACTGTGACAAGCTCAGATGTTGATCCACTCGCAGCATCCCACAAGTACATGGTGTCGCCCAGCGCAATAGACAACACGTTGCTGCTCCCCCAATCCATTAGGTTGAGGTAGTAGTCGTCCACAAGGTCTGGTGCGTCCAGGGTCCTCTCGGCGGACTGCAATGTTAAGTCACATCATTAACCACACCAGCAACTACTACATCCATAGCCTCAATGCATTAGTAGAGCCAGAGGAGAGGCATGCCCATACCTGGGGAATATAGCGTCTCTGCTTGGCCGGCTTGGCCTGGTACGAAGAAACCGTATCGGCACCCAAGACGTTCTCGGGCTCCGGCGGCTTGTTCCTGAAGGCGAGGATCCGCGTCCGGTTGTTGAGGAGCTTCTCAGCGAGAAGTCTCCGGTAGGCCTCCTTGGACGGGGATGCCGCCACGGCCGCTGCGTTCTCCTTGTCCTTCTTGGTCTCCGTGAGCAGGTAGTGCGCCATATCCATATCCATCGCTGACCGGTCCGGGATGAACCTGTCTCCCTGCGCGCACAGAAGGAAGAGAGAAGAAAAGACCCTGTCAGGCAATCCATCGAACAGCTGATGCACAACAGACACGTCTGCAGGGTTTCGGAGCTTAGAACTTACGTAGCACTTGGCCGACGGGTTGCGCGAGGTGGTGCTCAGCGATGGCATGTAGGGGCGGGAGCCGGCCTCCTGGAGCGGCGGCCGCTGCACGGCGGCGTGGTTCTTCTCGGAAGAGATGGAGCGAGATCCTGAATCCATGATTAGAAGAAAACAGAGAAACAAACAGATACAGAAATAGCAACAGAAGTAAAACAGATCGATCGGACACAAATTAACACGCGAACAAGAACAAGATGAGGCGATTAAACGAGCGGATTAGTGAGCAGAGATCTTTCGAGAGCACGAGAGCGTCGGATCCACAAGGGGAGGCGGCGAGCTCGAGAGGGGAGGGGGGAGAGAGAGAGACACACAGATTGCTCGGTGACTCGTGAGCTCTAGGGATCTGACTGTGAGATGTATTTGTAGGCTGCAGGGAATGGATCGATCGAAGGGGACGGGACGGCGGCGGCGAGCTCGCAACGGCTAGTAGTTGCCAAGGAAGAGAGGAGCCGTTGTGGCCACGTTTTAGGGTTGGTGCTGGGCTTCATGGGCCTTTCCGCGTGGGAAGAAGGGGCGTGTCCAGTTTCAGCCTAGTTCCCATAAAAAAAGCTTCAGCTAAGTTTAGCTCACCGAAATTTTACTACCCCCGTCAAAATAAATAAATTACTACCCTAATTTCAAAAAAAAAAAAAAAAAAATTACTACCCTAAAACAACATTGCGGGGAAACTAAGTTTTGGTTTAGGAGGCAATAAATAAAAAAGTTCTAAAGGAAGAGGAGGGAATAAAATATTATAAAAAAAAGAGTCAATAAAAAGGATAAATTTATATTTAGGAGGCACTAATTGTTTTCTCGAAAAAGGAGGTACAAATAATAGTTTAGTCAAGGTTTACCAAAAAATGGGGAAGTGGAGTTTGATTACTCAATACTCCCTCCGTTTCTTTATTAAGGTGTATAGTTTTAAAAAAACTCATAATATAAGATGTATTTGCATAAAAATGAGACCTAGTCTCAAAAGAGGGATTTAACGGACTGTATTCATATGTGCCTATTATGAACTCTGCTCTTGCTTTTTTTTCTGAAACAAATTTAGTCCACTATGTGTAACATACATATGTATTAATATTTGTGAAGAAAACTATACCCCTACGTTCAGGAACGGAGCGAGTAAGATTATAATCAGCAGCCATCAACCCTACCAGCATCAGGGGCATCCTGCAACCACAAGTCGGACTGGTGCTCCACTCTCAAAATATAAGCTGGACGGTCTGCAACCCGTTTTTTGGCATCCTCCCCTAAGACCTCTTTCAACTCATTTCCTAAATGTCCCATATAAGACCTACCCTGTCCCGATTCTACTCTAGTTTATCCACAAAAATAACTAAGTTAATTTTGGTCATCGACCAATTCTATCCTAGTAAACTCCGATGGCTCGGCTTACAAATCCTGTGAGTAAACGAAATACTTATTACAGTAATTCCAGGATGATCATCCAGATCAATCCGGTGTTGCTACTTCTCCCTGAATGTGCAGAATCTAAGCGCTGAGTAGGCCTATTGTAGAACCCAAGTAAGGCGTTGTATATAGTCGGTCCTTGCAGCAATCAAATGATCAATCCATTTGTACGTGCTCACGAAGTGCCGATATTGTGAACTGACGAAGGTGCCTTGTGGTACTGATAAAAGAATGTCAACAAGTAGTCTCGCTAGAAAACATTTATGAGCCGCTCATATCAAACCGAGTGCAAGGGCAGCCTGCAGATCGTCGAGTTGAAAACTCTGTGACATATGCCACCAACACTCTCGGTCCTTTCTTTTTCGAAATGGAGGTTAAAACCAATGACAAATTCGTGCCTAGCTGCACTTGCGTTGCATCATTGGCATGCCTCAGTTACAGAAAAAAAAAGTAATGTTTTTCTTCAGAAGTAAAAAAATTATAGTGTTACAGTACATCATCTAGAATCATTACAAACCTACCGAAACACCATTACAGACCTTTCAAGCGTCGGATTCAAAACAAGTGACGAAGATCAAACTCTGCCTAACGGTTTACATGCGGCCTCGTAGGTAAAGACTTCCATCCCAAAATCTTTACAGCTTCAGCGCATGGCTATGCAACAAAATATCTGTTGGTTTTCAGCGACTCACGAATCCATCATTAATACTGACAGTCCACCTTGGAGGGAGCTCACCAATATTTATGTTGATGACTTGGCATGGCACTTGAACTGTATTGCTTCAGATCATCTATTGCCATGTACTTCACTCTGATTCAAACAGGGGAAGACATATAGTATAAGGTAAAATACCCTTAAAAGGGTAATTCTTGCATGGTTAACTACTTGCAAAAAAAACTACTTGAGGTTAGCAGCGCTGGATAGGCATCTGTCAGAACAAAATGAATAGGGCGATTAATTCAACTTAAGGGGGTTGCTAAACTTCTGTTAGGTTCTTATCCGTTTAGGCCTTTTCTTCACACAATAGAAAATAAGAATCTTCGATTCCGTACGGAGCATAAGTTGAATTGCTTGGGAATTCATTGAACTTCTTCGTGCTGCATGGATGCCTTGCTCGACTGTCTCCATCTCGAGGAGAGTGCAGATTCGTCTTTGTCTGAACCATCCGTAAATAAACCGGCGCCTGATTCCTTGTTGTCGAGCAGGAACAGGAGGCAAAGAGAACTAGGCTGAACGAAATCCATCAACTGCTTTTAGAGCGGTATCGGATTGTCGAATGGAAGAAGAGATTCTGGATGCAGAACTCCCCGTATTCAGATCTGTCCGATGGAGTCGTTGAGGGAATTGTGAGAGACTTAGAACTTCATCAACTTGCAGGTGGTAACCAAGGCTTCCAACTTGGTACATCTCACTATCCATCCTGCTATGTTCTTCATTTGATTCGTCACTACAAGACAATTCGGGAAAAAATATCAGAATTATTGTAAAGGATTTACTATACTGATGCGAAAAGGATTTCACACAGCCATAGCCTAGCACTTAAGCATGATGTGGGACATAAATTATTTGTATCCCCTATCATATCATTTTCTAGAATCCATATCCTACCTAGTTAGTTCAGGTTAGGAGAGAAAGCCTGTTTCGTGAGTTTTCAGGTTATTTAGCACGGTTAGTATCAAAAGAAAAATAATCACGCAATTAATCACCATCACTGAATCAATAATGTCAGACACTGAATTCAATCTACACAAACGAAACATATCGGTTGGGCCACACAACTAAGAACATACTGGGGTTACCAATCCCAGGAAACAAGCAGGTCAGGCTCGGAATGGATCATCGGCCGACACCTCTTGGCGACCCCAACGACACATACGTTTTCAGATTGTGCACGCAAGAATCCAAAAAGTCTTCCAACTCGTATACTTCAACCATACACACATGGTATACGAGTCGAATTTTTAACAAGTTGAAACCACAGAATAAACCTAAGACAGAAAGAAAGGAAATAATATCCAAAATCTCTCACTCAGCAAAATATAGCGAATGGCACCAATCAGAGGACATATGTCCCAACATTACATCATGCAGCGGAAACAAACCGGTCTGAGTACAGACAAGAAGCAAAGGGCTCAAATCCGAAACGGAAAAGAAGGCCCATCCACGCAGTCCACCGGGAAGTAGCCCAGGGGAACTCTAACTACTCGTCGTAGATCTCGTCGTCGAACTCCACGTAGTATCCACCCACCTGGTCGAGTGAAGTGTCCTCAACTACAGAAAAACCACAGCCCGCGAACGGGTCAATACACCGAATCGTATCGAACAAGTTTAAGCTAACATGTTACAAAACTGTAAGATTCCCAAAGTATGGGGATAAGTGTACTTAGCGGCAGCAGCACTAGCAACCTAAAGAGACACGCTACAACTTCCGTCTAATCAGAGAGGGATGAGAGAGCGTTTGAGTAGCCATCTACAACTAACACCAGTCATAACCCATTCTCGAATTAACCCCCTCAACCAAGTATGAGGAAACAATCCGGTAAACTCACACGTTAACGATTTTAGTTACCATTTATGGTGTAAGTAATTCTATATTACTAGTCACATTAATTAACAATGATTAGGTGTAAGTTGTCTAGATCTTGTTAGCCAGCATCATCACCAAAGTCGTCCATAACCGTGGACACGGCTCATCGATAAGATTATACCCTGAAGGGGTGCACTACTGTACCCATACTCGCATGATCAACCCAGTCAAAAACATTAGGGCCTCTCAACACGACTCATTCCTTCACTACAGCAAGTCCAAGTGCCACCCATATGAGTTGTTACCCGCGTCAGGAGTCCGGCCGAATCTCAATTGCGGACTCATTAGTTTGTGACTACGCCACCATGCGGCTCAAACCACAGTAGGAACTGTCCGCTACGCGACGTACCACCCCTGTATGACCCCCCGTATCAAGTAACCTCTCATAGAACATCATCATCATGCACATGCATATGAGCGAATGGAAAACCCGAACTAATTGCGACACATGGACGAGCTGAGGATCCGTTCAAAGTCGAGGGGGGCTCCATTGGGCCACCCATAAGTGGTTAGTGCGCTCAAAATTGGATCCGAGGACAAAATCTCAGTTCCTCGGTCGACACTGAGCAGAACAAAGCACCTCGCAAGGCCTTCCGCCTGGTGCCTTATCTTTTAATTACAGAACCCCAAAAATATGACACCAGTTTATCATAGTAGAAGAATATATCATACTAAGCATATGAAATAAAAGACAAAAGAACGACTCGCTCAACCAATCCTAAGCATGCACTACGACTCGCAAAGGCCAACAGATAAACATGCAAAGGGTTATGGGTTGTGGGGATATAGCTGTATAGGCTGCAGGATAGACATGTGATGGGATCGTAATTCAAGAATCGATAACTAGGATATCATAGATCAAAAGGCAGGAATGAAAACCAAACAGTCGTGTAACCGGTTAGCAGAAGCTTGCCTGTCAGCTCGTGGCCTGGCACGAAAGCTGGAACGTCAGTATCGTAGGTACTCGCAACAGGTACGTCGTCGTCATGAGATGATTAGGTCATATTTAAAGCGGGGATGAAATCCCAGCAAAATATTAGGGTGCAAGTTATTTGTGTAGCCAACAATTTAAATGTTACTTAATATATAGCCGAAAGTGGTGATCTAATTAATTTAAATGGAATAGACATTAATTGATTAATTGCTCAACACATTCCATATTTAGTATTTGATTGCAAATTATTTATCTTCAACTCAAATTAAATATTTATTATCATGGCAAGACATGGTATAAAAGATATGAGCCTATTAAATGGAATTAGGGCATTATATGTTTATTACCCCACACATTCCATATTTAATTAATTGCATTTGTTAAATTAAACTAAGCGTTTAAAATAAATGATGCAAATGACATAAGAATGTTATAATAATGTTCATTGTATTTTTCTGATATAAAAACATATAAAGTTTATTTAATTTGGTTATATAAATTAAAAGTTATTCCATTTTTAAGTGTAGGGGTGTATTCTGAAATTTCAGGGACTTATCCGTGATAGAGTTTTAGCAGAGAAGGTCCTCTGTGCAAAAACCAAGAGGCAGGGGCTTCGGTGCAAAATTTCATGTCCCTAGGATTTTTTTCTCACCGTTGCGGGGGCGCACCCAGCGGCTGCCCGGTGGGTCCTGGTGCCACGCTGGCGCGCGCGGTGTTGTCTCTCTCCCGCGGTCACTGAACCGCGGGGGCCACCTGTCAGTGAGCGCCGCATAAAAATGCGCATTTTCCACTGTGCCCGGAGGGGATCGAACCCGCGTCGCGCGAGACTAAGCGTGGCTGCGTTAGCCACTGGTTTAGATAGGTGTTCGTGTTAGAGAAGGCACGGGTTTGTTTTTAAATAGTACAACGAGAGGCAAAAACCTGACGAAACTGAACCTAGTTCCGCATCCGTGCGCAGCGGCGGAGAAACCTCGCCGGCGATGACCACAAAAGGGCGGCGCCGCTCACGTGCGTGTGTGTGTTGGGTGCGGGAAGCCGTGGCGGTTGCGTGCGTGTGCTCGAAGGTGAAGAAGGAGGTTCAGAGCCTCGAAGGCGTGCACGACTTCGTGCGGGTGCGCCGGGCCGTGGCGTTGTCGGCAGCGGCACCGTCAAATTCCGGCGCTGGAGACACAAATCGAAAGGGGAGAGAGGACGGAGAGATGCGTCTCACCCCTAGGAGGTCGCTGGCGAGGTGGAAGAACTTGGGGAGTCCGAGAGCGAGCGAACGGAGTGGAGGAAGGAGGGTCGGGGCTCGGGTCCGCGCGGCTGCCGGCGTCGGGGTAGTAGGGGACGGAGCGGTGGAAAAGGCCTCGCGCTTGACGTCGAGGAAGCAAAGGGAGACGTGGACGCGCTGCTGGCGCGACGGCGACGGACGAGGTGGCCGGGGTCACCGGGGTCCGAGCTCCTCACCTCGGCGGACATGGCGACGGTGGAGCGTGTAGGAGCGAGCGGCGGCGGGGGAAGGAGAAGAAATTAGGGTTAGGGTTGGCTCCAGGGTCGATTAAGTAGGGGAGAGTTGGGGAGGTGGCAGTGGGGCTCCGGCGTGGGGGCGAGCTGCAGAGACCCACGCCATGGCCGAGCTGGAAAGCTCCGTACGGAGACGATGACGGGGAGATGGCCTGGTCTGGGCCGTGGGCTGAGATGGGCCAGGAGTTGGCCCATCTCGGCCGGCTGTTAGTTTTTTTTGTACTGAGTTTATTTTTCTTTTCTTTAGTGTCTTATGGTTTTGTAATTTAAACATAAATAGAGAAGACATATAATAAAAACCTTTAAACAAAACTTAATAGTTTTAAATAGTTATATTAATATATTGTTTGATTATTTATAACTTAATTTGAAACTTCAATTGGATTTATTTGAAACACATTTGAATTTAAATAAGAATTTAAATTTGGAAAAAGCATTTGGGACACATATTTAATTAAATGCAACCAATTATGGGATGATGACATGATTCAACAATTTTATTGCACAACAAAAAGGAAAGTTACAAACGGGTTGTTACAACACTCCCCCCTCAAAGGAATCACGCCCCGAGATTCTTCATGGAGCAACGAAGAGGTCGGGATACTCGGCACGTAGATGGTCTTCACGTTCCCATGTAGCTTCCTTGTCAGAATGATGAGACCATTGAACCTTGTAGAACTTGACGGTGTTGTTACGAGTGCGACGTTCAGCTTCGTCAAGAATGCGAATCGGTTGTTCCACATAAGAGAGATCTTCTCGAAGTCAATTGATCCATGATCAACTGCACGTCCTGGATCTTGGAAGCACTTCTTGAGTTGTGACACGTGGAAGACATCGTGCACTTTGGAGAGGTTTGGAGGAAGTTCCAGACGGTAAGCCAATTAACCACGCCTTGAAAGAACGTTGAAAGGCCCAACATAACGCGGAGCGAGCTTGCCTTTGATGCCAAAGCGTTGCGTGCCTCTCAGAGGAGTGACACGAAGGTAGGCTTGATCACCAGGTGCATAGACCATGTCACTGTGCTTGCTATCATAATAGCTTTTCTGCCGAGACTGGGCAATCTTCAGATTGTCACGAATGATGCGAACCTTTTCTTCAGCCTCCTGGATAATATCCGGCCCAAAGAATGGACGTTCACCCGCTTGAGACCAATTAAGAGGAGTTCTGCATTTGCGTCCATAGAGAGCTTCAAAGGGAGCCATGCCTAGACTTGCTTGGAAGCTGTTGTTGTAGGAGAACTCAGCATACGGAAGGCAATCCTCCCATTTCATGCCAAAGGAGATAACACAAGCTCTGAGCATATCCTGCAGAATTTGGTTCACTCTTTCAACCTGTCCACTTGTCTGCGGATGGTAAGCTGTGCTGAACAGAAGTTTAGTACCCAAGGCTTTCTGAAAGCTTTCCCAAAATCGAGAAGTGAAGATACTTCCACGATCCGAGCTTATTGCCAAAGGAACACCATGTAAAGGAACCAGTCTTGTCATATAGAGTTCTGCCAACTGACTAGCTGATAATGTCTCTTTGACTGGGAAGAAGTGAGCCACTTTGGAGAGACGATCAATGACAACAAAGATTGCATCGTTGCCTTCATTGGACTTTGGAAACCCAGTAACGAAGTCCATCTCGATCTTGTCCCATTTCCATTCAGGAATTTGCAGTGGTTGAAGAAGTCCAGGTGGTCTCTGATGAACTGCCTTGACACGACAACAAACATCACAAAGAGACACATAGCGAGCAATTTCACGCTTCATCCTGGTCCACCAATAGACTGACTTGAGGTCCTGGTACATTTTTGTGCTGCCAGGGTGGATAGAAAGCGGAGTATCATGAGCCTCCTTGAGAATGAGTTCTCTTAAGCTGTCAAGCTTGGGCACCACAATGCGTTCTTCAAACAGCAAAGTACCCTTGTCATCGAGAGAGAAACTCTTGTACTTATCCTTGCCAATGTTGTCTTTGATATTCTGGACACCAGAATCACGCAACTGTGTGGCACGGATCTTCTCCTCAAGTGTAGGAGTGGCAATCAAGTTTGCAAGATAACCAGAAGGAACCACTTGAAGATTGAGCTTCTTGAATTCTTCGTGAAGAGGAGGTTGGATGTCCTCAACCATGAGGTTGTTGCAATAGGACTTGCGACTGAGAGCATCAGCCATTACATTAGCCTTGCCTGGAGTGTAAGAGATGGTAAGATCATAATCTGAGAGTTTCTCAAGCCACCTTGTTTGCCTGAGGTTCAAGTCTGGTTGAGTGAAGAGATATTTGAGACTCTTGTGATCAGTGAAGATCTCACAGCTGTGCCCCAACAAATAAGGTCTCCAAGCCTTGAGGGCATACATGATTGCTGCAAGTTCAAGATCATGTGTAGGATAGTTGAGCTCATGAGGCTGCAACTGACGAGATGCATAAGCCACAACTTTGCGTTCTTGCATTAGGACTACGCCTAGTCCTTCAAGAGATGCATCGCAGAATATTTGGAAAGGTTTGGAAGTGTCTGGGCCAACCAGAATAGGAGTAGAAGTGAGTTTAGCTTTCAAGAGATTGAAGCTCTCATCACACTTTGTAGTCCAAAGAAACTTTCTATCCTTCCTAGTAAGATCTGTGAGAGGCTTATCGATTTTGGAGAAGTTCTCAACAAATCGACGGCAATAGCTAGCCATGCCAAGGAAACTCCTGACTTGTTTCACCGATGTAGGAGGCAACCATTCAACAATGGCCTTCACTTTTTCTGGATCAACAGAAATGCCTTCAGAAGAGATGACATGACCAAGGTAGGATACTTTAGGAAGCCAGAATTCACACTTGGAGAACTTGGCGTAGAGACGATGTTCTCGGAGTTTTAACAAGATAAGACGTAGATGTTCTCCGTGTTCTTCCTCGGTTTTGGAATAGATAAGAATGTCATCGAGATAGACTACCACGAACTTATCGAGGTATTCCATGAAAACGAAGTTCATGAGACGTGAGAAAGTCGTCGGAGCATTTGTGAGACCGAAAGACATGACAGTGTATTCGTAGAGACCATAACGAGTGGTGAAAGCTATCTTTGGAATGTCTTCTTTGCGGATCTAGATCTGGTGATAACCTGACCTCAAGTCCAACTTGGAGAAAACCTTAGCACCCGCGAGTTGATCAAACAGGTCATTGATGCGAGGAAGGATATACTTGTTTTTTGATGGTTTTCTTGTTTAGAGGACGGTAGTCAACAACCAGTCGCTCAGTCGTGTCCCTCTTTTTGACAAACAGAGTACGACAACCCCAAGGAGAAGTACTAGGTTGAATATGTCCTTTACTTTCCAACTCCTCTAGCTGTCTCTTAAGCTCAGCCAGTTCATTGGGGCCCATCTTGTAAGGACGTTTTGAGATAGGAGCAGTGTCTGGTTCTAGTTCAATAATGACCTCAACGGCTCTGTCAGGTGGCATACCTGGTAATTCTTCAGGAAAGACGTCAGGAAAGTCTCGGACCACCGGAATAGTTTCTATGGAAGGAAGAGGATC
The DNA here is from genome assembly GCA_026929855.1 of Poa annua. NCBI lineage: Eukaryota > Viridiplantae > Streptophyta > Magnoliopsida > Poales > Poaceae > Poa > Poa annua. Next base: position 78,746,076 of record CM049429.1, read on the forward strand.
AACATTGAGAGCGAAAAGTTGAGCTGAAGAGGTTTGACTTGGAGAATAGACTATCTGTCCAGAAGGATGAGAAAGAGTTACAGTCTATCTTAGCTTGATTGGCCTTCAACCAATCCATGCCCAGAATGACATCAATATCAGAATTGCCTAGAATTATTAGAGATGCCAAGAAGATATGGCCTCCAATTTGGATTTCATTGTCGTGGCTTATCTTGGAGGAAGTCATCTGAACGCCGGGGGAAGTGACAGTGAGATTGCTCGAGAGGGGTTCGTGAGGTAAACTATGAGTTACAGCAAACCTAGTTGAAACGAAAGAATGAGATGCTCCTGTATCGAACAACACCCTAGAAGAGATAGAGTTGACGGGTAGTGTACCAAGTGTTGGGGATATATCAACTAGGGGTGTAACCAACATGGATTAATCCGGCTAGTCCAGGGTGGCCCAAGGGTGGTAAGGCTGAAGCCTGCCGGGCGGCCCAGATAGCTGACGTACAAGGAAGTAGGCGGACGGTCCAAGGAAGGCGGAAGGCCGAAGCCCATCAAGCCACCAAGCCCAAGACGGAAGGCGGCAACTAAGCCGGCTAGGTCTAGGACTCTGTTTACTTGACGGACAAGCACTTACCTTGTACCCTGGAGTCTGGCCGCCTATATAAGCCGGCCACCGGGGAGCCTTTAGGGCAGACGCTTCAATACGCATCATACACATTGTAACCTCTTCACGGCTATTGCCTCATAGTGAATTATAGCAGCACGTAGGATCTCACCACCGCTGCGGGATCTGAAGCTGGGTAAACACGGCGAGTTTACCCAGCTTCAGATCCCGCAGCGGTGGCGAGATCCTACGTGCTGCTATAATTCACTATGAGGCAATAGCCGTGAATAGGTTACAATGTGTATGATGCGTATTGAAGCGTCTGCCCTAAAGGCTCCCTGGTGGCCGGCTTATATAGGTGGCCAGACCCCAGGATACAAGGCAAGTACTTGTCCGGCAAGTAAACAGAGTCCTAGACCTAGCCGGCTTAGTTGCCGCCTTCCGTCTTGGGCTTGGTGGCTTGATGGGCTTCGGCCTTCCGCCTTCTTTGGACCGTCCGCCTACTTCCTTGTACGTCAGCTATCTGGGCCGCCCGGCAGGTTTCAGCCTTACCACCCTTGGGTCACCCTGGACTAGCCGGATTAATCCATGTTGGTTACACCCCTAGTTGATATATCCCCAACATTAGCCCCCAGAAAGGTTGAAGTTCTCCAGGCGCCGGCTTCTTCTTGATTCTTCATCTGCCAATGTTGGCGGCTGCAGGACTTGAACCATTCTGAAAATCAACGAGGCACGCGCGTCTTGATACTGACGCGCGGCCGCCTTTATCCAACACGGGAAAAGACGGCTACTCTGCAATTTCGCCGAGCATTCTTCTTGACGGATTCCACTTAGCCGGCTCACGCCAGTTTGAAAACGGCCTAGGCGGGAATCTCGCCATGATCACAAATCGCGGGAAAAGAGGAGGCGTGGAGATCGTGCGATCATGCGTTGCAGCGGATGCTGGACACGTGTCCGACTAAAAGTGTCGTTGCACAGGGAGCAACGCCTGGCCCTATAAATAGGGGACCGAGCGGTTCATTTTCGCCACCCTGCCTTTGCTCTCCTCGACCTCTTGCCCTTCCACTTCTCCGTTTCTTGCTTCCGAGCGAACTCCGGCGAGCATATCTCCTCCGACGACCTCCGCGCGCGGCGATGTCCACCGACCAAGACCTCCCTTCCACGGCGTCCAGCTGTCCGGCGACCGACACCGCGCTCGCGGCAGCGATGGGCGGCGCGGTATCTCGTCCCTCGACGGCGGCGGCGGGCAATGTCGCCACCGTCGCCCCTCGGGTTCCTACCGCGCGCGCGTCGGCGGCGGTCTCCTCGGCTCCTCCATCATCCACCGCGGCGACGACGGCGAGAGGCGCTCCCGTCGACGAGGAAGAGGAAGCGGCGGACCTCGGGTCCCGCTACTGGCTTCCCTCCATAGTCGACGAAGACGCCCTCCAAGACTTGGAGGCCGTCGGCTACCTCCCCACTCGGGAAGACTGCCAATGGAGGGCCACCTTCGGAGACGTCATCCCGGCTCCGAGAGCCGGGGAGCGGGTAATCCTCACCTCCCACTTAGTTAGGGGAATGGCGTTGCCGCCTTCCGCCTTCTTTAGCGAGGTCTTAGATCACTATGGGCTCCAGCCCCACAACATAGCACCCAATAGCATATTAGTCTTAGCCGGCTTCACAGCTCTGTTCAAAGGCTACCTAGGTGTTAGGCCTAGTCTAGACTTCTTCAGATACTGTTTCCGTTGCCGGCGACAGACTGTGCCGGACGGCGGGCTGGCAACCTGCGACAGTGTCACTTTCAACTGCCGCCAATGGTATCCTAAGATACCATACCTTAAATCCGTCAAGGGCTGGACCTCCACATTCTTTTACTGCCAAGACATGGCAGCTCCGGGCCGCCAATTTGGCATCCCGGAATTCGTCAACACGCCGCCTATGCCCAGGCCATGCTGGGACGAGGCGGTGCCCAAGCTGACGGAGGAACTCCGCCTTTTTCAAAGGCGGATTGAATTCCTCACACGGACGATGGCTCCCCCTCTGCTGGATGGGGTCGACACCGTCATCTGCTGGCTCGGCCGGCAGATCCTCCCCCTATGGTACAGCCCGCACAAAATGTGTCAGTATTCGCCTACTGCCACGGCCTCTCTCCGCGTAAGCGAAGAGAGGTTGCCGGTTGCCGACCTGGCGTTCCGGCTCCGCAGCCTCGTCAAGGCGGGGCTGGTGAAGGCGGTGGAGGGCGTGCCCATGCACACCCACGCCAACCCTCCCCTCGAGGTAGATATCTCCTTGCCCCTTTTTGATAGCTTCACCGACTAATCTTGAGCTCCATTAACACTTGTCTTCTTTTTCAGCTCTCTGACTTGGGGGAGGATGACCTGGCTCCCGACTTCTACGAGTCGGAAGCCGGGAAGACGAAGAAGCGCAAGGCATCCGGCGCCGCTTCCTCTACGGTGATTGCCGAGAGGAAGAAACGGATCGCATCGGCTACTGAGACGGCTCTCGCCAACCTTGGCGAGAACGCGGGGATTAACATCCCCCGAAGGTACTCAATTCTGCCTTTAATAGACGACAAACTTCTTCAATACTGGCACCCAATTGACTGTGCTTGCTTTTTATTGACAGGGAAAGGGTCGCAACTTCCCGGTTGACGACCAGGCTTCTTACCAAGGGTAAGCGGCCTCAAGGCAGCTCGCCGGCTACCGTGCCGCCAACTCCTCAGCCCCAAGCCAGCAACTTTATGGGTGACGCTCGTCATCAGCCCCCGGCTTCGGCTTCTGGCGCGCCGCCAAGGACCTCCTCCGCTGACCGCGCACCCAAGACTCCCCTACTTTTGGCTGAGGCTACGGCCGATGAAGCCGCTCAATCGCGCGCCGCCAAGGAAGGATTGCTGGAGGCGACTGCCGGCGGGTCCCAGAGGGCAGCCCCAACTGCGGGAGGCGGCAAAGTCAGGGACCCTTGGTCCACCTTTAAGGAGGCCAAGGAGTCAACCTTGGCTTTTGCCAACTTCACCTCCCAGGCCTTCGCCGACTTGGAGGGCGACCTGTCTGTAAGTTTCTACCACTCCGGCATATACATAGACTTTCCCCCGAGCACTTAGATGGCAGGTCAAAATATAAAAAAAAATTGACTGCCGGCTTAGTGGTTATTCGACAATATGTTTTATGCCTTTGCTTTGTCCTGCAGGGCCTTGTGTCCGCCAATGTTGAGCTTGTCTCCTCCCGAGTCGAGATAAACCGGCGTTGCCGCGACCTGAAGAAGGAGTGCGAGGCTAAGGACCTGCGGATTGCCGAGTTGGAGGCGGCCCGTAAAAAAGATGAAGGTAGGGTTGATCCTTTTTGCCTTCAGCTATATTTCCGACTTATGTTGCCGTCAATCATTTAGTTAGCGAATCCATATTTGTAGAACTGCTAGACCACGCCCATGATATATTGAAGGCGTCCACTGATATGCAAGCTCTTATGAATGAAGCTTCTGATTTAGCGGCCGCCAACTTGGCGATGAAGGAGGATCACCAGAAGGAGATGGAGGCCCAGCAGCTGAAATCAGCGCAGGAATCTAGCCAGCTTACTGGTGAGCTGGATAGCCTGCGCAAGAAGTTGGCGGAGGCGGAGAAGACGGCTGCCGAGGAAATCTCCAAGCAGACTTCTCGCGCCCAAACTGCTGAGGACGCGTTGGCGACTCATATGATTGAGTTGTCCGCTTTCCATAACTCGGCCCTTGGTAATTTCTCACTCCTTATTTGATTTTGCCATTTTGCTTAGCCTGAACCAAACTGATGGTTTTATTTTTGATACAGTTCCCGCCGGTTTAGGCGACGATAAGGTTGGCAGCCCCCGCCTGGATCGCCTTGCGCGTCTAGGCGAACTGATCACCGAGACTTTGGCAGCGTCCAAGCGGTTTGCCGCCAAGTTCTTCACCTCCTCCGGCAGCCAGGACCCGACCGAATTCAGCAACGTGCCCGCTATCTTGGATCAGGCGACCAAACTGCACAAGAGCTCGCTGAAGTCGGCGACGTGGGGTGGTGCCAAGACTGCACTTGGGTTATTTATGGCGCACTACCCCGAGGCGGAGATAGAAGCCGTCTACTTATGAAGACGGCAGCGAGGTCGAGCCGGCCGCTGTTCTGGACAGCGTTGCCGGCTACGCCACGCGTGTTGCTGATATGGTGGATACTTCAATCTTCTACCGGCGCCATCCTGTGCCTGCCGGAGGGGAAGCTGGAGCTGCCGGCACGGCCGAGGCGGAGGGGAGTGACAGTTCCGGGGCTGAAGTTGTCAGCCCCCAAGCCTGATGTAGACGCTCCCCCGAGCCATAGCTTTCTTTCCTTGCCTCCTTCCAGCATTATTTGTCGGCCCCTGAAACAATGCAACTTTGACTTGTAATATTTGTATATACTTTTGTTGTTGCTTTGCTAGGCGGAAACTAGCTGACAAGGTTTATTTTGTCTTTATTTATATGGCCCGCCTTAATTTTACCCTGACTTATATGTTTGACTTTTTGTATGTTGATGAAACCTCAGCCGGTAACTTTAGCTGAAACAACCAGGGCTAAACCATGCGTTTAGAATCAGAGACCAAAGCCAACATGTTTGTGTCAAAGACATACTACTAGGCGAACCACATATAAGTAATCAGAGGTAAAGGAATTAGGCGGCGCAAAAAAGTTTATTTTTGCTTTAGGTTGGCTCGAAAGCTACAAGTATCTACCAGTTTGAACCTTTGCACGGAGCTAGAAAAATAGGTAACTTACATACATAGGGGAAATATGATTGCAAGAAAAGATAAAAGATGTCATGCTTCTCCACACAGATGAGGAACCATAGACTTTTATTTCATAATCATATTTAACTTATTACAATTATAAATTGCTAAGTGTAGAAAGGACGTAGCTGCTCAATATTCTAAGGCCGTCTTGTTTGTTCGAACGGATCGTCAATGCCTCTTTTGCGCTTGGTTCCCCTTTTTCCTGCCGCCTTCTTGCACATTTTCTTTTCGTCTTTGTCGCGGATATCGGCCAGGTAGTAGGAACCATTGAGCAGCGCCTTTGTGACTATAAACGGTCCTTCCCATGGCGGGGATAATTTGTGCAAGCCTTTTTTGTCTTGAATTAGGCGGAGAACCAGGTCACCTGTTCGGAAGCTTCGCTTCTGCACTCTCCGGCTATGATAGCGGCGAAGTTGTTGCTGGTACAAAGCGGAGCGATGGAGAGTGGCGTCTCTTTCTTCGTCTAGCAGGTCTAGGCTATCCTGTCTTGCACCTTCTACGTCTTGCTCGATGTAGGCTTGAACTCTTGGGGAATCGTATTTCATGTCGGTAGGTAGCACCGCCTCGGCGCCATATACTAAGAAGAAAGGAGTATAGCCGGTGGATCTGTTTGGCGTTGTGCGCAAACTCCATAGTACCGATTGTAACTCATCTGCCCAAGCGCCGGCTGCCCTGTGTAATGGAGCTTCGAGACGAGGCTTAAGTCCTGATAAGACTAGGCCGTTTGTACGCTCTACTTGTCCATTGGATTGAGGGTGTGACACGGATGCCAAATCAAGCCGGATACCCAGATCGCTGCAGTATTCTTCTATGTCGCCTTGAGATAGGTTGCTGTCATTATCAGTGATAATGTTGTGTGGAACTCCAAACCGAGAGATAATTCCTCAGAGGAAATTGGTGGCTGTTCGTGCGTCAAGTTTGCTGATCGGTTTAGCCTCGACCCATTTGGTGAACTTGTCGACTGCGACCAATAGGTGGGTGTACCCACCACGCGCCTTCTTGAAGGGACCCACCATGTCTAAGCCCTAGACCGCGAACGGCCAGGTGATTGGAATCGTCCTCAGTTCCTGTGCCAGCAAGTGAGGTTGACGAGCGTACAACTGGCAGCCTTTGCATGTCTTTACGATGTTCTCGACATCTTCTTTGGCGGTAAGCCAGTAGAAACCTTGGCGGAAAGCTTTGGATACAATGGACCTGGCGGAAGCATGATGCCCGCAGGTGCCAATATGTATGTCCTTCAGAATTTCCCGGCCTTCTTCCGGCTGTATGCACCGCTGATAGATGCCGCACGTGCTTCGCTTATATAGCTCGCCTTTTATTATCGTGAATACCTTGGCTCGCCGTGTTCAATCCCGTCCTCGACGACACCAACCTTCTTCCCCACAAACCATACTTAGGCTAGAGGACCCCCGTCTCCTATCAATTATGCCGATACCACGACACCAAGAACAACTTCTGGAGCTTCTTCTGCTTCCTCAACCCTGATGTGGTTCACCCGCGCAGCACGTGCCAGAGGCCTGGTGTTGGGGACGAAAGGCCTAGTCGGGGCAGGTGCGCGGACCATCGCCTGAGTTGGAGCAGGGCGAGGTGGTGGAGGAAGTGTACGGGTCTCCGGGCAGTTGTTGGAGTAGTGGCCCGGTTTCCCGCACTGGTAGCAGGTCACGTTGGGGCGAGCGCCCGTTGGCCTTGGCGGTCCTCCGAAACCCCTCATAGCTAGAGCCGGGTTCGGTGGGCGAGGCGCGAGTCCTGGAGGTCCTGGCACGTAGGTAGCTCGTGCGAAGGCGCTGTTAGGCACCCAGAGCCAACGCTTCTGAGTAGGAGCGGCGGCGATTGACGATGAAGAAGAGTTGCTCTCACGAGAGTGCTTGCGCGACTCCTCGAAGACCTTGCGCCCATGCTCCTCATTGAGCGCGATGTTGACGAGGTCCTCGAAGTTATCAGCCTTGACGAGGTTCAGCTTGTACTTGAGCGCGGGGTTGAAACCCTTGCGGAACTTGGCCATCTTCTTGACCTCAGTGTTCACCTCATCTCCAGCGTAACGAGCAAGGCGATTGAACTCGCCATTGTACTCCATCACGTCCATCTTGCCTTGCGTCAGCGGTTAAACTGCTTGTGCATCCTGTCCATGAGACCTTCTGGGATGTGGTGGCGCAGGAAGGCTGTCTTGAAATCCCCCCAAGTGGTAACCACCCCGGGAGCTCTCATGGCCTGAAAGTTTTCCCACCATGAGGCAGACTTGCTGAAAGAGCATTTTCCCTCATGTGTGGTTTTGGTAATTGAATGACAATCTCTATGGACTAATGTTTGCTTTGAGATATCATTATAGATCATGTCCATGGAGTTGTGGAGTTCATGTGTTGGACTCTTGAAGCTTATGAGTTGAGTGGAGCATATTGCAAGTATGTCTTGAAGGATTCAAGACATCATATTAGTGAAGAAATGTTGGAAGAAACAAGGTTGATCAAGATGTTGATCAACACACAAAGCTACAAGATGTACCAAGAGCAATCATGTATCTCTTGGGATGGTAAACATTTGTACGCATAGCTTTGTGAACTAACCCATGATATATGTGTGTGTGGTATCTTTATATGAGGTTAGGTATCTTCCCATGGACTTGCATCAAATGAATATTTCATATAGCTCATGGAGGATGACGTCATGTGGTGATCGTCATCAAGGTGAGATGTGCAATACCAAGACCAAGAGAAGCTTCTTGAAGAGATCCTATGCTTGGTGCTTGCAATGGATACATGAAGATGAAGCTAAGCGAGACTCTCCCATTGTGAGCATGGGGGAGTATTTGGAGAAGTCTTCATCAAGCATGTGCTTGGACGCGCAATCAAGGAAAGATGGACCACTTGAAGAGATCAAGATAGTCTTCATCCAACTCAAGTGGAATGCTCAAGGCAAAAGTATGATCTTGATAGGGCTATAGGATAGATAGGCGTACTATCAAGAGGGGCTCTCAAGTTAGTAACTTGATCACATCGTTGTGGAGAGCTCAAACCTTTGCATACTTGGCATATCATATTTCTTGGTTCTTATTTGGCTTTTATGGTGGTGAGGAATTAGAGCTTGGTTCATCTCCATGTCAAGCTCTTGTTCATCGAAATCGGTTTTACTTTGGACAACTTGTTGCGTTTTCGGTGGCGGAAATATTGTCGGTTCTACCATGAGGAAAGTCCCACACCTTGCCATGTGTGGTGATTTTACTCTATTTATGGGATGCAATATTTCACCTTTTTGTTGGGTGCTCATCGTCGCTATCTTTCCAACAAAATTGGTCTCACCTCATTTGGAGTTCATTTGCAAAAGTTATAGCAGTTTTCGTTTCGGTGTTTTGCTGATTCAGATTATTGGGGCCGGATATTCCGCTCTACCGGAATTTCCGGTTCCCCATCTCATCCAAGAAAACGGCTAAGGAAAGGAGAAAAAGGGTTCTGACTCCAGTCGGAAATTGTGCTTGGAAATTTCCGTCTACCGGAATTTCCGAGTGCACCCAGAAAGCCATCCAGTTTTGGCTAAGGAAAGAAGGACTTTTGGTTCTGACTCGAACCGGAAATTGTGCTCGGAAATTTCCGTCTACCGGAATTTCCGAGTGCCCCCAGAAAAGTCCTCCAGAAATGGCTAAGGAAAAGTTTGGTTTTGCTTCTGACTCCAGCCGGATTTTCAGCTCGAAAATTTCATGGACTCGGAATTTCCGGGTAACCGGAATTTCCGAGTCTCACTTATACCGGAATTTCCGAGTGTCGAAACAGCCAACGGCTATATTTCCTGGAGGGGTATAAATACCCCTCCCCTTCTTCTTCCCCAGCCAATCCAAGGCAGCACGACTTTCCCCTCTCTCCTACTCTATTGTTGACCTTGGAAAGCTCACTTCCCTCTCAATCCCTCCATTGAATCTTCCATATTCTTTAGGGAAAGTTGAGATGAGATCTAGATCTACAATCCTACCAATCAATCTCTCCTCTAAGTGAGGGGAACTTAGTGGATCTAGTTCTTGGAGTTCCTTTGTGGTTCTTCTTCTTTGTTCTTCCTCTCTTCTCCCCCCCATAAGCATTAGTTGCTTTTGGTGGGATTTGGGAGTGAAGGATTTGACTCCTTTGTGGTTTCCTTTGTTCTTCCTATCTTATTCCCCCATAAACATTTGTTGTTGTGTTGGAATTTGAGAGTGAAGAACTTGAGCACTTCGTGTGCTCTTGCCATTGCATTTGTATCGGTTTGAGCCCTCCACGAGGATTCGTGGTGGTGTTGCTTGTGAGCTTGTTACTCTTGGGTCTTTGGACCCTAGACGCCTTTTGTGGCCGGCCTTTTGTGGCCAAGACCTTTTGTGGTCACTTGAGAGCCCCCAATTAAGTTGTGGGTGTGTGCCTCAAGACTTGGGAGCCCCCAATTAAGTTGTGGGTGTGTGCCTCAAGAGTTGTACGGGATTCGATCTCCGCCCAAAAGGAGATCAATAGTGGAAGGTGAACTCGCAACCTTTTGTGGTTGAGTTCATCAGGAGAAGAAGGTGAGCCTTTGTGGCGTTGCGGCTAACCTGTTGTGGTTGCGCACACCTCTCCAAACGAAACGTACACCCTTTGGGTGGAACTCGGGAATACATCCTCGTCTCCGCGTGCCTCGGTTATTTCTATACCCGAGCTCTTTACTTATGCACTTTACATTGTGATAGCCTTCGTGCTTGAAGTCATATATCTTGCTATCACATGTTACTTGTATTGCTTAGCATAAGTTGTTGGTGCACATAGGTGAGCCTAGTATTTATATCTAGGTTGTATGCTTGTTAAAGTAAACCTCTAGTTTTATTCCGCCTTTATCAAGCATACCCGAAATTCAGGGTCATTCTTGGACCGGATATTCCGACTCCTCGGAAAAAGTTTTAAATCGCCTATTCACCCCCCCCCCCCCCCCTCTAGGCGACGTCTATCCGTTCAATTGGTATCAGAGCCAGGTTATCTCATTATTAGGACTAACCGCCTAGAGATAAAGATGTCGTTTAGATATCTAGTGCACAATCCCACTTATAGATTCGATGGCACAAATTATGATGTTTGGAAAATTCGCATGCTTAATCTTTTTAGAGACATGGGTTCAAATTTAGAGAGTATTGTAGATATGGGTTTTTCTCCTCCAAAGGATTCACAAGAATTATCTTTAGAGGATGAGAAAAACTCTTATCTCGATACTCTAGCATCTAATGGTCTCATATGTGCTTTGAGCGATGTAGTGCTTGCGTCAATCATGCCTTTTCGGAGCGCTCATGAATTATGGACAAAACTTTAAGATATATATGAGGTGTCCAACATTTCCAAGGATGATTGTCCTCCTTCCACATCCGGCCGTGATGAGCTCACGACTTCCTCCACTTCACCGACATGTGGTTTGCCACAAGGTAATGATATGGTGAGTGGTGATAGAAATTGCAATCTTGATGGTGAACCTACTATTGACTATACTTCACACTCATCTTATTGCAATGCTCTATCTTTGGACTTAAACACATATAGCACTCAAAATGTCATACATGCTAGTGTTGATAGTCCTTGCATATCATGTAGTAGTTGCTTAACTAAATCTCATGATGATATGCTTTCCATGTCTTGTTGCCAAGATCAAAATGTTTCTACTTCCTCTATTACTTGTTTGGCTAACAATATAGAGGAATCCCAACAATTGTTGGAACAAGACATGGACCCCATTGGTGTTTCAAGTAACTCTTCATCGTCTTCATCCACTACTCACCTTTGCCTTATGGCTAAGGAGTTTAAGGTATCTCCTACCGTGCACTCCAATATATCTCATGGTGATGATGATGATGTTGATGATGATACTAGTCTTGAAATCAAACAAGAAATTATTGCTTTTGATCATTTCATGACTAACTTGCAAGGAGTTGGCAAGAAACACTTTGGCTCTCTTATGAGAAGTATAGGTGAGCTTGAGGATGTTCTTGAGCTAAAAGGTGAGATTGAGAGAGAAGATGCCTATGAAAAGGTATCTCTTCAATCATCTCTAGAAGATGAACAAGAAACGAATGCTCACCTTCAAGAGCAACTTGAAACTATCATGGAGTCTCACAACTCCAAAATTTCTAAACTCACTAAAGAACATGACCATGCTATTGCTAAATGTAATGTGCTTAGTAAAGAAATTGCTAAGTTAAACAATGAGCTTGTCATGTTGTCTCCTTCCACTTCTAATGATAATAATGCTTGTGCTACTAACTCCACTTTATGTGAAGCATCTATATTGAAGGAGAATGTTGAGCTAAGGGCTCAACTTGATTTGCTAACTAGCAAGTATGGGATATTAGAAGAAAATCATGAAAAGCTTTCAAGCTCTAATGAGGATCTTCTAGCATCCCATTCTAGGCTGAAGTTAGCTCATGAGGCGGTCACTACGAAGGTAAAATATTGTGAGCCTCTTGTGGTCACTAGCACAAACTCTACTACTAATGCTTTATTGCAATGTGCTAGTACTAGTAATTCTACATCACATACCATTGCTAAATCTTGTGATGAATTACATTCCTTGCCTTGTTGCTCTAACAATGTAGCATCTACTTCCTCTAGTATTTGTGTTGAAACTAACCGTGTAGAGGAACTCAAAGAGCTCAAGGCACAAGTCACTTCTTTGAATAAAGACTTGAAGAAGTGTCATGAAGGGAAGTCCACCCTCGACAACATGTTGAGAGTGCAACAACTTCCTCATGACAAGAGTGGACTTGGATTCAACTCCAACAACAAGAACAAGTCCAAGAACAAGATGAAGCACAAGTTCGTCAAGAAGAAGGGCCAAGCACAAGTTATTGATTCGGCCAAGATTGTGTGCTTCAAGTGCAAGGTTGAAGGGCACCATGTGAGATCTTGCCCTTTGAAGAAGAAGCCTCCTAGTAAGAAGCAACAAGGGAAGCAACCTCAAGTCCAAACTCAAGCTCCCCAAGTTGAAGAACCTTCCCTTCCCAAGAAGAAAGGTAAAAGCCGCCTTTGCTACAAATGTCGTGGGAAGGATCACTTTGCTTCTTCATGCACTCATGGTACCTTATCCAACCCTTCTACTATTGATAATGTTCATTCTCTTCGGAAGGATAAGGTTGGCAATGTGTTTGACAAAGTTATTGGGTACTCAAAGTGGTGTCAATAAAAGAACCATTTGGGTTGCCAAGCCTATTGTGACTAACCTCTCAGGACCCAACTCTGTTGGGGACCAACAAGCTAAAACTTGATCAATAGGTGTAACCGGAGGACATTGGAGACTTGACTACATCATGAAGAATTAAGGGATCTTCATCATCCATATTATCTCAAGTCAAGTCAAGTGGATTATATTGTCTTAGCATATATCCAATGCTCATCCTTGTGGTAACTTGTATTTAACTCATATGTACTCATTGAAAGTTACTTGCACCCTTACATGTGTTTGGTTTTGTGCCTTACTATTGTTTCATATGTGTTGTGCACTCTACTTACTTATGTTGAATAATCAAGCTTGTGTATGTTGGTTTGCACACCATGTATGTTTGAGCCTCTTATCTATTTGCTTTCATCTTAATTGGCACTTTTAGGGATTTTAATGGACTATCCCATTTTGGGGAGTGATGTGCTTTTCGGTAACTCACCACCCTAAAATGTGTATTCATGAGGACTACCACTTAGTGGTGATATATCAATGTTATCTACTCTCTTTGTGGTATGTCTTACTCATGAGAAATTCAAATTCTAATGTCCATTAATTATCTCTTGGATTTCATTTGCCTCTTGTTAAAAAGAATGGATTATCACATTATGGGGGAGTAATAAGCTATGTGCATATTACAAGCCTAGAAAATGTGAACATGTGAGGTAGTGTCACCTAGAGTTGATATTGTTGATTATCTTGTTCCTAGGTGGCATGGTACTCAAACAAGTTCCATATTTGCTTAAATTCTTTTTGTTCACCCATCTTTTGGTATCTTGTTTGTGAGAGAGTTTCTTGATGCTTAGTATGATCATCGATTATTTGAAGCCATCAAGAATCTCTAGATAAGCATGGTTTTCAATTCTTTTATTTTGCCACATGCTTGTTTTGTGAATATGATCTTGAATACATATATGTCAAATACCACCGAGAAATGTCTCCATACAATCATTGTCTTTGACAAGTGATAATTATATTTGTGGTAAAATTATTGATCATATTTACATTGGCTATTGTTAATAAATTGTCTTATCTTTATCGCCAAGCTTTGTTTTGATTTAACCACCCATTTGTCTTCTTTGCTTCATTTGGATCTTTTTGTTGCTCTACTCATAATTTGTGTTGTGCTTTCGTTAGATAGGAAAAGCAAGGATCCCATTGTTGTGCATTTACTATCGAAGACTATTTCTAAGTAATGCACTATTCTTGGGGGAGCTATCCTACATTGAGTAGAACATCATCCTTTTAATTGTTATCGGGTCTTATTGATTTTCTTGAACTTTGTGTTTAAAAAGATACATGGATAGTAATGATCCCACTTGTGTGCATTTTTGTATTCACATACAAGATCTTAAAAATGCACTAATCATGGGGAAGATACTCTATACTCGTTAGAACACTTTTCTTTAAAATTGGTTTGGTATCTTATTGCTCTTCTTGAACATGACTAATGTTTTAACAATGTATATGGTGAGTGATGATCTCATTTGTGTGCATTTTGTATTCATATACAAGATCATAAAGAATGCACAAATCTTGAGGGAGCAACCCTATATGTTATTGAACATTAGTTGTCTTCAATTGGTTTTTGATCCCGATGACATGTCTCGTTGAAAGACAAACTTTTTTCGTCTTGGTACTTTGTGCCATCATGAAAATTGTAAAGGGCTTGGTTTATTTGTTCGAACCTTACTCCTCCTTGTGGAGTTGGCTATCTCATCCCACGGTTCTTAGTGTACCTTCTTGGATGAGATGAAACCTAAGAGCATGTTTGCTTGTTTTATTTCTTATGCCCATTGGTTTAGCCTTGACCTTGTTTTCATTTGATATTTTTTCAAATTGGTTTCTCCAATCATGGGTTGGTTTGAGTCTTTGATACAATGAGGACAAATCTTTCTCTTGCCACACTTTTGTGTAGCTTTTTGATTTAATTGGTGTTTTGTCCAAATTGTATCTCGTTTGGTTCTTGAAAGTTTTGTGCATACATATTTACTATTTGTATATCTTGTGGCATGCTTTCTTTCCTTGATCCTGAAGGAGATATGCCCTAGAGGCAAATAAATAAGAAGTATTTATTGCATTATCTCATAAGTTTATAATAGGTTTGTGTATTATGCTATAACTGTATTAATCGGAATTATTGATACACGTGTGATACATAGACAACTAGGTCCCTTGCAAGCCTCTATATGAGCTAGTCCATTGGGCAACAGTTGATCGAGATTCTCGATCAAGGACAATGACGTCGGTTGACAATGGGGTCATCTTGTTAGTTGAATAAGGTGATGGACATACGCAAAGTATTGCAATAAGATCGTATTACGATGTTTGTCATTTGCAATAGATAAGAATATGATAGCTTATTCCTTAGACCGTGAGACCGTACTTATTGATGCTTCGTAGGGGTGCTTTGAGAGCATCAAACGTTGTGTCTTATATAGCATGACAATAACGGTGTCCATCTTGGGTATTCCGAAAGAGCATCGAGACGTAAGGATCAAGAGCGGGATTTGTTCATTCTTGTAATGGAAAGATACTCTGGGCCCACTCGGTGATATTGCATCTATATAGCTGCGCAGCTTATGACTAGGTCATGGAGATGTAATATCGCAGACGAGTTAATAACCTTCGTCGGTAACGAGATACAACAAAGACATCGGCGTGTCTACGATCATATCTCGGACAAGGTAGTATCGCAGAGACAAAGGGAATGAATATCATATTTATGGTTCAACGACGATATTCGTAGAATGCACAGGGGTCGTCATATACTTCCAGGTATCCCTGACGGTCATTGGTGAGCGGAGTGTCTCAACCATGTCTGGAGTGTTCTCGAACCGTAGCGTAACAAACTTAAGGTCTTAGCGACACTAGGAGATAAGTTCTGGAATAATATAGGTGTTTGTTGGAGAGAGAGAAATGATCCGGAAAGAGTTCCGGTGGTCCGGAAGGAGTTCCGGGAAGGTCTGGAATGGTTCCAGGGATGTCCGAAAGTTGTTCGGGTGGTTCCGAAATTGTTTCGGAGTCATGGGATATTGAATTATATATAAATATATTAATTATGAATTAATGGGATTTTTATATTAATTTAATATTAATTAAATAAAGGAAAAAGGGGGCTCCCACCTACATGGGCCCTAAGAGGGCCCAAGAGGGGGAGCCGCACCAAGCAAGGAAGGGGGGGCTTGGGCCCCTAGTCCGAGTTGGACTACGAGGGTGCGCCGGCCTCCCCCCTCTCCTCCTTTAGTCCCACATGGGGGAGCCAAGGGGTTTGCACACCCCCTTCCCCCTTTATATAGCAAGGCATATTAATTGGATTAATTCATTGGAAAATACAATTAATTGTATTGCAGGCCGGCCGAGCTGTTTCTCCGCCCGTTTTGCCCCCTCTCTCCACCTAAGCTATACCGCCGGGCACCGTTGCCCTGCGGGATTCCAAATAAGATCTACCCCTGCGATTTCAGCTGGATCTGAATGACCGGCGGTTGTCGCTAAGCTCCGTATGTTTGTGAGTGCTCGGAGGTAACTCTTTTTGAGGAGCCTGGGCGACGTCGTCTCGCCTCTGCAGCCGCCGCGCCGCCTCCCCCTCTGCCGCCGGCGCACCACCCCTGGTGCCGGCGCCCCGCCTTCTTCCGCCCGACGTCCGTCGACGCAGATCACCGTCGACGCCCCGGCGTCATCGTCTTCGTCATCGCGGCAAGTTCTCCGCGACCTCGAGGTCGGCTACGTACGACTTCATCGTCAACGCTTGTGCGGGAGCGTAATCCCCGCTATCGGTCTACATGGAGGTAATGTAACCCGTTCCGCCACCGTTATCACATGTACTAGATAGATAGATCCTGGCTAGTTAGGGTTTCGTTCGCTAGAAAAAATATTGTTTTCTGCACCGTAACCCCTTCATATCCAATATATAGGATAAACTCCATCAAATCCTAAATGGCTAAGATGTGCATGAAATTCTATTTCATATCAATATGCACATATTTTTGTGCAGTTTGTCCTATGTATTGTAGTTGGACTAACTACTTTGGACCCAATAAGTTTGGGTGCCACAGTGTACTTGATTTGTTTTAGGTACATGAGAGATGCATTGTAAGCTTGCCTCTATTTAAAGAAGATGTCTTCACCATGTGTTTCTTGGAGCCAAGCTTGGATGATTGTGAACTCTCATCCTCTACACCGTCAATGCCATCTCGGTAACAAGTATCTAACTCATGCATATACTTCTAGCTCTCAACCTTGTGAAGGTTGCTCTTTGGCATGAGTTTCTCTAAGTTGCATTTGATATGGTTTTTGCAAAGTTTCTTTCGTTCAAACATCTTCATTGCAAATGTGATTTAGCCGGGATGATTAAACATCAAGGGGAATATATATTTATATATAATCATCTTCATGATTCACCGATCCCCAATATGTTAATCTAGCAAATTCATTTCAAAGTCTCTCATGTGCAATATTGATGAATTCTCATAAATCATTTGCCTTATGTGATATTTGTTTTGTGTCTCGAAGTATCCCAACTATTACTTATCCTATGTGGGTACTTGGGATGCTTTGAGAACTTGGTGTTGGAAGTTCATCTATACCCTCTAAGAATAATTTGAGCTATGTGCTTTGCTTGTAAGCAAAAATCTTATCGGTGTATTTATGACTTCCTCTTGGATACCATGTGTTTTACCTTGTACCTACATTGTGTGTGCATGTTTCTTTGTGGACTTAGTGACCACTTAGAAACTTATACACATGAAGGTAGTTACATATTTAATTGGTATTCAAAATCTTTAGTGATCACCTTTTATTATTTTCTTGATTCTTTGGTGATCTCTAAATGGCACAAGCTTTGTTTTTCTATTGGTTTCACATTGCCTCTTAATAAGCTTGTGATCCTATTTGATTTATCATCTTGGGTGTGCTTGTTTGCAAAATACATGATATGCACTATGTGCCTCATAATTTGAAAGACTATGGTGATGCTTAGGCACATCCTTTTTTAGTCTCCTAAAATGTATTTTCATGACACACCCATCCTTTCTCGTTTGAGAAAGTCTTCATTTGTCACTTCTTTCTCCTTATTGCTCAACATTTGTTTGTTGCAAGGTATACTTATTTTCTTAACTATACAATCTTGCACCTTTTTGTGCTCGAAAGAATCTAGGAGGGAGTGAGGATTCCATGTTATGCACACCATATTGAAATACAAATCTTTTCATTGTGCATGTACCTTGGGGAGTTCCCTCTTGATTTTTAGAACACTTGGTTGATCTTATCATAACATCTTCTTGTGCTCAATTGTTTTTGGATCCCTTGATTGCTTGCTTCTTTGTGAATGCTTTCCCTTTGCAATTGGTATCCTTCCAGTGGATTTCAATTGATATCTTTCTTGTGCAATTTTTGGATCCTCAATATAGTTTGATCCCCTTCATCTATTCATCATTGGATAAGTGCATTTGATTTCACTCATATCATGAGAAATGCATAAATCATGGAGGAGATCTTATTATGTTACCTTTCCAAAGCTTTTCGCCCATTTCGGCAATCGTTGCCAATGGGGGAGAAGTTTTGGAGGGTTGTATGGAATTGGATACTTTGGTTTATTCTTAAGTATTCCTTGCCTTTGCATTTGTTGCTTGGTTTTATATATATAGTGGAAACTCCACCATCGGTAATGGTCGATAATATATGCAATGAATTCATGTTCATACACACGTGCATAAATTATGGGGGAGTTTGCTATATATATGTGGATGGACTAACATCACATACCTTTGTAGTGTTTGATGTTAGTTCAACCATTCTTGTTCGTTAAATTCCATATTATAAACCCTCTCAAAAGAGATTGTCATCAATTACCAAAATGGGGGAGATTGAAAGAGCATTTTCTCTCATGTGTGGTTTTGGTAATTGAATGACAATCTCTATGGACTAATGTTTGCTTTGAGATATCATTATAGATCATGTCCATGGAGTTGTGGAGTTCATGTGTTGGACTCTTGAAGCTTATGCGTTGAGTGGAGCATATTGCAAGTATGTCTTGAAGGATTCAAGACATCATATTAGTGAAGAAATGTTGGAAGATACAAGGTTGATCAAGATGTTGATCAACACACAAAGCTACAAGATGTACCAAGAGCAATCATGTATCTCTTGGGATGGTAAACATTTGTCCGCATAGCTTTGTGAACTAACCCATGATATATGTGTGTGTGGTATCTTTATATGAGGTTAGGTATCTTCCCATGGGCTTGCATCAAATGAAGATTTCATATAGCTCATGGAGGATGACGTCATGTGGTGATCGTCATCAAGGTGAGATGTGCAAGACCAAGACCAAGAGAAGCTTCGTGAAGAGATCCTATGCTTGGTGCTTGCAATGGATACATGAAGATGAAGCTAAGCGAGACTCTCCCATTGTGAGCATGGGGGAGTATTTGGAGATGTCTTCATCAAGCATGTGCTTGGACGCGCAATCAAGGAAAGATGGACCACTTGAAGAGATCAAGATATTCTTCATCCAACTCAAGTGGAATGCTCAAGGCAAAGGTATGATCTTGATAGTGCTATAGGATAGATAGGTGTACTATCAAGAGGGGCTCTCAAGTTAGTAACTTGATCGCATCGTTGTGGAGAGCTCAAACCTTTGCATACTTGGCATATCATATTTCTTGGTTCTTATTTGGCTTTTATGGTGGTGAGGAATTAGAGCTTGGTTCATCTCCATGTCAAGCTCTTGTTCATCGGAATCGGTTTTACTTTGGACAACTTGTTGCGTTTTCGGTGGCGGAAATATTGTCGGTTCTAAGGAAAGTCCCACACCTTGCCATGTGTGGTGATTTTAATCTATTTATGGGATGCAATATTTCACCTTTTTGTTGGGTGCTCATCGTCGCTATCTTTCCAACAAAATTGCTCTCACCTCATTTGGAGTTCATTTGCAAAAGTTATAGCAGTTTTTGTTTCGGTGTTTTGCTGATTCGGATTATTGGGGCCGGATATTCCGCTCTACCGGAATTTCCGGTTCCCCATCTCATCCAAGAAAACGGCTAAGGAAAGGAGAAAAAGGGTTCTGACTCCAGTCGGAAATTGTGCTCGGAAATTTCCGTCTACCGGAATTTCCGAGTGCACCCAGAAAGCCATCCAGTTTTGGCTAAGGAAAGAAGGACTTTTGGTTCTGACTCGAACCGGAAATTGTGTTCGGAAATTTCCGTCTACCGGAATTTCCGAGTGCCCCCAGAAAAGTCCTCCAGAAATGGCTAAGGAAAAGTTTGGTTTTGCTTCTGACTCTAGCCGGATTTTCAGCTCGGAAATTTCATGGACTCGGAATTTCCGGGTAACCGGAATTTCCGAGTCTCACTTATACCGGAATTTCCGAGTGTCGAAACAGCCAACGGCTATATTTCCTGGAGGGGTATAAATACCCCTCCCCTTCTTCTTCCCCAGCCAATCCAAGGCAGCACGACTTTCCCCTCTCTCCTACTCCATTGTTGACCTTGGAAAGCTCACTTCCCTCTCAATCTCTCCATTGAATCTTCCATATTCTTTAGGGAAAGTTGAGAGGAGATCTCGACCTACAATCCTACCAATCAATCTCTCCTCTAAGTGAGGGGAACTTAGTGGATCTAGTTCTTGGAGTTCCTTTGTGGTTCTTCTTCTTTGTTCTTCCTCTCTTCTCCCCCCATAAGCATTAGTTGCTTTTGGTGGGATTTGGGAGTGAAGGATTTGACTTCTTTGTGGTTTCCTTTGTTCTTCCTCTCTTATTCCCCCATAAACATTTGTTGTTGTGTTGGAATTTGAGAGTGAAGGACTTGAGCACTTCTTGTGCTCTTGCCATTGCATTTTCATCGGTTTGAGCCCTCCACGAGGATTCGTGGTGGTGTTGCTTGTGAGCTTGTTACTCTTGGGTCTTTGGACCCTAGACGCCTTTTGTGGCCGGCCTTTTGTGGCCAAGACCTTTTGTGGTCAAGACCTTTTGTGGTCACTTGAGAGCCCCCAATTGAGTTGTGGGTGTGTGCCTCAAGACTTGGGAGCCCCCAATTAAGTTGTGGGTGTGTGCCTCAAGAGTTGTACGGGATTTGATCTCCGCCCCAAAGGAGATCAATAGTGGAAGGTGAACTCGCAACCTTTTGTGGTTGAGTTCATCAGGAGAAGAAGGTGAGCCTTTGTGGCGTTGCGGCTAACCTGTTGTGATTGCGCACACCTCTCCAAACGAGACGTACACCCTTTGGGTGGAACTCGGGAATACATCCTCGTCTCCGCGTGCCTCGGTTATTTCTATACCCGAGCTCTTTACTTATGCACTTTACATTGTGATAGCCTTCGTGCTTGAAGTCATATATCTTGCTATCACCTTGTTACTTGTATTGCTTAGCATAAGTTGTTGGTGCACATAGGTGAGCCTAGTATTTATATCTAGGTTGTATGCTTGTTAAAGTAAACCTCTAGTTTTATTCCGCCTTTATCAAGCATACCGGAATTTCCGGGTCATTCTTGGACCGGATATTCCGGCTCCTCGGAAAAAAAAATTAAATCGCCTATTCACCGCCCCCCCCCCCCCCCTCTAGGCGACGTTTATCCGTTCAATTGGTATCAGAGCCAGGTTATCTCATTATTAGGACTAACCGCCTAGAGATAAAGATGTCGTTTAGAGATCTAGTGCACAATCCCACTTATAGATTCGATGGCACAAATTATGATGTTTGGAAAATTCGCATGCTTAATCTTTTTAGAGACATGGGTTCAAATTTAGAGAGTATTGTAGATATGGGTTTTTCTCCTCCAAAGGATTCACAAGAATTATCTTTAGAGGATGAGAAAAACTCTTATCTCGATACTCTAGCATCTAATGGTCTCATATGTGCTTTGAGCGATGTAGTGCTTGCGTCAATCATGCCTTTTCGGAGCGCTCATGAATTATGGACAAAACTTCAAGATATATATGAGGTGTCCAACATTTCCAAGGATGATTGTCCTCCTTCCACATCCGGTCGTGATGAGCTCACGACTTCCTCCACTTCACCGACATGTGGTTTGCCACAAGGTAATGATATGGTGAGTGGTGATAGAAATTGCAATCTTGATGGTGAACCTACTATTTACTATACTTCACACTCATCTTATTGCAATGCTCTATCTTTGGACTTAAACACATATAGCACTCAAAATGTCATACATGCTAGTGTTGATAGTCCTTGCATATCATGTAGTAGTTGCTTAACTAAATCTCATGATGATATGCTTTCCGTGTCTTGTTTCCAAGATCAAAATGTTTCTACTTCCTCTATTACTTGTTTCGCTAACAATATAGAGGAATCCCAACAATTGTTGGAACAAGACATGGACCCCATTGGTGTTTCAAGTAACTCTTCATCGTCTTCATCCACTACTCACCTTTTCCTTATGGCTAAGGAGTTTAAGGTATCTCCTACCGTGCACTCCAATATATCTCATGGTGATGATGATGATGTTGATGATGATACTAGTCTTGAAATCAAACAAGAAATTATTGCTTTTGATCATTTCATGACTAACTTGCAAGGAGTTGGCAAGAAACACTTTGGCTCTCTTATGAGCCGTATAGGTGAGCTTGAGGATGTTCTTGAGCTAAAAGGTGAGATTGAGAGAGAAGATGCCTATGAAAAGGTATCTCTTCAATCATCTCTAGAAGATGAACAAGAAATTAATGCTCACCTTCAAGAGCAACTTGAAACTATCATGGAGTCTCACAACTCCAAAATTTCTAAACTCACTAAAGAACATGACCATGCTATTGCTAAATGTAATGTGCTTAGTAAAGAAATTGCTAAGTTAAACAATGAGCTTGTCATGTTGTCTCCTTCCACTTCTAATGATAATAATGCTTGTGCTACTAACTCCACTTTATGTGAAGCATCTATATTGAAGGAGAATGTTGAGCTAAGGGCTCAACTTGATTTGCTAACTAGCAAGTATGGGATATTAGAAGAAAATCATGAAAATCTTTCAAGCTCTAATGAGGATCTTCTAGCATCCCATTCTAGGCTAAAGTTAGCTCATGAGGCGGTCACTACGAAGGTAAAATATTGTGAGCCTCTTGTGGTCACTAGCACAAACTCTACTACTAATGCTTTATTGCAATGTGCTAGTACTAGTAATTCTACATCACATACCATTGCTAAATATTGTGATGAATTACATTCCTTGCCTTGTTGCTCTAACAATGTAGCATCTACTTCCTCTAGTATTTGTGTTGAAACTAACCGTGTAGAGGAACTCAAAGAGCTCAAGGCACAAGTCACTTCTTTGAATAAAGACTTGAAGAAGTGTCATGAAGGGAAGTCCACCCTCGACAACATGTTGAGAGTGAAAAAACTTCCTCATGACAAGAGTGGACTTGGATTCAACTCCAACAACAAGAACAATTCCAAGACCAAGATGAAGCACAAGTTCGTCAAGAAGAAGGGCCAAGAACAAGTTATTGATTCGGCCAAGATTGTGTGCTTCAAGTGCAAGGTTGAAGGGCACCATGTGAGATCTTGCCCTTTGAAGAAGAAGCCTCCTAGTAAGAAGCAACAAGGGAAGCAACCTCAAGTCCAAACTCAAGCTTCCCAAGTTGAAGAACCTTCCCTTCCCAAGAAGAAAGGTAAAAGCCGCCTTTGCTACAAATGTCGTGGGAAGGATCACTTTGCTTCTTCATGCACTCATGGTACCTTATCCAACCCTTCTACTATTGATAATGTTCATTCTCTTCGGAAGGATAAGGTTGGCAATGTGTTTGCCAAAGTTATTGGTACTCAAAGTGGTGTCAATAAAAGAACCATTTGGGTTGCCAAGCCTATTGTGACTAACCTCTCAGGACCCAACTTGGTTGGGGACCAACAAGCTAAAACTTGATCAATAGGTGTAACTGGAGGACATTGGAGACTTGACTATATCATGAAGAATTAAGGGATCTTCATCATCCATATTATCTCAAGTCAAGTCAAGTGGATTATATTGTCTTAGCATATATCCAATGCTCATCCTTGTGGTAACTTGTATTTAACTCATATGTACTCATTGAAAGTTACTTGCACCCTTACATGTGTTTGGTTTTGTGCCTTACTATTGTTTCATATGTGTTGTGCACTCTACTTACTTATGTTGAATAATCAAGCTTGTGTATGTTGGTTTGCACACCATGTATGTTTGAGCCTCTTATCTATTTGCTTTCATCTTAATTGGCACTTTTAGGGATTTTAATGGACTATCCCATTTTGGGGAGTGATGTGCTTTTCGGTAACTCACCACCCTAAAATGTGTATTCATGAGGACTACCACTTAGTGGTGATATATCAATGTTATCTACTCTCTTTGTGGTATGTCTTACTCATGAGAAATTCAAATTCTAATGTCCATTAATTATCTCTTGGATTTCATTTGCCTCTTGTTAAAAAGAATGGATTATCACATTATGGGGGAGTAATAAGCTATGTGCATATTACAAGCCTAGAAAATGTGAACATGTGAGGTAGTGTCACCTAGAGTTGATATTGTTGATTATCTTGTTCCTAGGTGGCATGGTACTCAAACAAGTTCCATATTTGCTTAAATTCTTTTTGTTCACCCATCTTTTGGTATCTTGTTTGTGAGAGAGTTTCTTGATGCTTAGTATGATCATCGATTATTTGAAGCCATCAAGAATCTCTAGATAAGCATGGTTTTCAATTCTTTTATTTTGCCACATGCTTGTTTTGTGAATATGATCTTGAATACATATATGTCAAATACCACCGAGAAATGTCTCCATACAATCATTGTCTTTGACAAGTGATAATTATATTTGTGGTAAAATTATTGATCATATTTACATTGGCTATTGTTAATAAATTGTCTTATCTTTATCGCCAAGCTTTGTTTTGATTTAACCACCCATTTGTCTTCTTTGCTTCATTTGGATCTTTTTGTTGCTCTACTCATAATTTGTGTTGTGCTTTCGTTAGATAGGAAAAGCAAGGATCCCATTGTTGTGCATTTACTATCGAAGACTATTTCTAAGTAATGCACTATTCTTGGGGGAGCTATCCTACATTGAGTAGAACATCATCCTTTTAATTGTTATCGGGTCTTATTGATTTTCTTGAACTTTGTGTTTAAAAAGATACATGGATAGTAATGATCCCACTTGTGTGCATTTTTGTATTCACATACAAGATCTTAAAAATGCACTAATCATGGGGAAGATACTCTATACTCGTTAGAACACTTTTCTTTAAAATTGGTTTGGTATCTTATTGCTCTTCTTGAACATGACTAATGTTTTAACAATGTATATGGTGAGTGATGATCTCATTTGTGTGCATTTTGTATTCATATACAAGATCATAAAGAATGCACAAATCTTGAGGGAGCAACCCTATATGTTATTGAACATTAGTTGTCTTCAATTGGTTTTTGATCCCGATGACATGTCTCGTTGAAAGACAAACTTTTTTCGTCTTGGTACTTTGTGCCATCATGAAAATTGTAGAGGGCTTGGTTTATTTGTTCGAACCTTACTCCTCTTTGTGGAGTTGGCTATCTCATCCCACGGTTCTTAGTGTACCTTCTTGGATGAGATGAAACCTAAGAGCATGTTTGCTTGTTTTATTTCTTATGCTCATTGGTTTAGCCTTGACCTTGTTTTCATTTGATATTTTTTCAAATTGGTTTCTCCAATCATGGGTTGGTTTGAGTCTTTGATACAATGAGGACAAATCTTTCTCTTGCCACACTTTTGTGTAGCCTTTTGATTTAATTGGTGTTTTGTCCAAATTGTATCTCGTTTGGTTCTTGAAAGTTTTGTGCATGCATATTTACTATTTGTATATCTTGTGGCATGCTTTCTTTCCTTGATCCAATATATAGGATAAACTCCATCAAATCCTAAATGGCTAAGATGTGCATGAAATTCTATTTCATATCAATATGCACATATTTTTGTGGAGTTTGTCCTATGTATTGTAGTTGGACTAACTACTTTGGACCCAATAAGTTTGGGTGCCATAGTGTACTTGATTTATTTTAGGTACATGAGAGATGCATTGGAAGCTTGCCTCTATTTAAAGAAGATGTCTTCACCATGTGCTTCTTGGAGCCAAGCTTGGATGATTGTGAACTCTCATCCTCTACACCGTCAATGCTATCTCGGTAACAAGTATCTAAATCATGCATATACTTCTAGCTCTCAACCTTGTGTAGGTTGTTCTTTGGCATGAGTTTCTCTAAGTTGCATTTGATATGGTTTTTGCAAAGTTTCTTTCGTTCAAACATCTTCATTGCAAAGTCTCTCATGTGCAATATTGATGAATTCTCATAAATCATTTGCCTTATGTGATATTTGTTTTGTGTCTCGAAGTATCCCAACTATCACTTATCCTATGTGGGTACTTGGGATGCTTTGAGAACTTGGTGTTGGAAGTTCATCTATACCCTCTAAGAATAATTTGAGCTATGTGCTTTGCTTGTAAGCAAAAATCTTATCGGTGTATTTATGACTTCCTCTTGGATACCATGTGCTTTACCTTGTACCTACATTGTGTGTGCATGTTTCTTTGTGGACTTAGTGACCACTTAGAAACTTATACACATGAAGGTAGTTACATATTTAATTGGTATTCAAAATCTTTAGTGATCACCTTTTATTATTTTCTTGATTCTTTGGTGAATTTCCGAGTGTCGAAACAGTCAACGGCTATATTTCCTGGAGGGGTATAAATACCCCTCCCCTTCTTCTTCGCCAGCCAATCCAAGGCAGCACGACTTTCCCCTCTCTCCTACTCCATTGTTGACCTTGGAAAGCTCACTTCCCTCTTAATCCCTCCATTGAATCTTCCATATTCTTTAGGGAAAGTTGAGAGGAGATCTAGATCTACAATCCTACCAATCAATCTCTCCTCTAAGTGAGGGGAACTTAGTGGATCTAGTTCTTGGAGTTCCTTTGTGGTTCTTCTTCTTTGTTCTTCCTCTCTTCTCCCCCCATAAGCATTAGTTGCTTTTGGTGGGATTTGGGAGTGAAGGATTTGACTCCTTTGTGGTTTCCTTTGTTCTTCCTCTCTTATTCCCCCATAAACATTTGTTGTTGTGTTGGAATTTGAGAGTGAAGGACTTGAGCACTTCTTGTGCTCTTGCCATTGCATTTGCATCGGTTTGAGCCCTCCACGAGGATTCGTGGTGGTGTTGCTTGTGAGCTTGTTACTCTTGGGTCTTTGGACCCTAGACGCCTTTTGTGGCCGGCCTTTTGTGGCCAAGACCTTTTGTGGTCAAGACCTTTTGTGGTCACTTGAGAGCCCCCAATTGAGTTGTGGGTGTGTGCCTCAAGACTTGGGAGCCCCCAATTAAGTTGTGGGTGTGTGCCTCAAGAGTTGTACGGGATTCGATCTCCGCCCCAAAGGAGATCAATAGTGGAAGGTGAACTCGCAACCTTTTGTGGTTGAGTTCATCAGGAGAAGAAGGTGAGCCTTTGTGGCGTTGCGGCTAACCTGTTGTGGTTGCGCACACCTCTCCAAACGAGACGTACACCCTTTGGGTGGAACTCGGGAATACATCCTCGTCTCCGCGTGCCTCGGTTATTTCTATACCCGAGCTCTTTACTTATGCACTTTACATTGTGATAGCCTTCGTTCTTGAAGTCATATATCTTGCTATCACCTTGTTACTTGTATTGCTTAGCATAAGTTGTTGGTGCACATAGGTGAGCCTAGTATTTATATCTAGGTTGTATGCTTGTTAAAGTAAACCTCTAGTTTTATTCCGCCTTTATCAAGCATACCGGAATTTCCGGGTCATTCTTGGACCGGATATTCCGGCTCCTCGGAAAAAGTTTTAAATCGCCTATTCACCCCCCCCCCCCCCCCTCTAGGCGACGTCTATCCGTTCACTTGCCCCTAAGCAGGTAGGACACGTAAGGCACCTTGTCGTGCTCAGCCACGTGGGCGATAGCAAGGGTGCTTTCCATCTCGCGAAGCCAATCATCAGCTTCCAGCGGCTCAGTGGGGGAAGCGAAGTTCCTTGGGCCCAGACCGAGGAAGTCCTTGACGGTCACACGTGCATTGCCTTCATTGCGATGCCCGTGGTTGTTCTGGTAGGCTTGGTTCTCAGCCATTTGAGCCAGAACTTGGGTCATCTGACCAAGCAACTCAGTGATTGGAGGCGGTTGTGGTGCGTCTTTCGCATTGCGGTTGTTCCTGGTGTTCGTCATCCTGGAGACATTGGATATTAGAACAGCGACAAGATACATAGAGCTAGGGAAAAACTTGGAAAGTCGAATTCTTGCTCAGAAAACAGTTGCAAACTGTAGGATAACAAGAATAAGCTTCTCATAGCAAAGGTTCGTAACCATGCACTTAGTTAGCCATCAGTACAACCACCAAGGTTTCAGTACTACAAGGACAGCTACTAGTACAAAGTTAACCATCCGTACAACCAACACGGTTTCGGTACAAAGGATAGCTACTACAACAAAGGAAAAGATACAACTCGAAGACTAGCTCTCGCTTCCATCTGAAGATGAACTGTGCACCCCTCTCCGGTGATGCGATGGGTGTAACGACGATCGCAGTACACGTGGTACTCTCGCACAATGCGTCGAAACTCAATGGAGTAGGCATCTGGCGTATGTTTCCCGTACAGCAGTGGTCCAACGTGGTCTGGATCAGTAGTGATCAGAGGACCACGCTCCGGAGTGTATCCACCCACAGCAGACAGACGACTCGGAAAAGCGAGCTGGAACCTCGGGAAAGCGTCTGGTATGACGTTCCTCCTGTCGTACTGACCCAGGTGAGAGAGTGTCCGGTGCAGCTGCTGACGGACTGCTGCTAGCTCCAAGCGTAGAGTCCCAGCAACTGAGTCTGAAGACTGGCCAAACTGAGCGGTCTTGTCAAGAACCTCGAGCTCGTACTGAGAGTTCGTGTAGGGGTAGTATGGAACGTAGCAGAACGGATGGTTGTTGAAGCAGTAGTAGTCCCTGCGCAGAGCCAGAGCTGCATCGTAAGCTGCTAAGTGTACTGCCATGTCCACAGTGGAAGCCTCAGTCACGTGCTTGTGCACAGTATCACCATCATCTCCGCTGATCCAAACAGAAGCTCCGTAGAAGGTCTGTCCATAATCTCTGGGGATCTCGGACACCTGGTACTCCGGAAGGAAGCTGAAACCGACATAGTCAACCATGCTTCTGAGAAGCTTCGGGTAACCGGTAGTCTGCTCACAGTGGGTCTTACGCACCACCTGAGCGTGCGCCATCTACATAGCAGTTTGAAGTAGAAGTTAGCCTCCGGAAACAAAAGGATTGATTGCACAGAAAGAATTGTACAATGACAAGAAGATGAATCCAGTGAAAGGTAGAACAACAACTGATTGATTCAAGATTGAAACTGAACATAGCCGAAGAAGTTGATAACTACCAAAATGACAAAAGCAACCTTCAACACCTGCAACTATGGTACTACGGAAACCCAGAACACGTGATGTCCTAAATTTTAAAATTAAGGTGAGAAGGGAATTATCGTAACACTTCCTTACCAGAAGAACAGGGAGGGTGGGTGGGGAAAGAAGTAAAAGAACAAAATTCCTACTCTCACGTTTAAGATTTTCCTGATAACTACAAAATATTTTTTTCTAGACTCGAACAACGACCAGTAGAAGGGAACCTGAGGGCGTTTAAGCTCTGATACCAACTGTCAGACCCTGAATTCAAGCTACACAAACGAAACGTATCGGTTGGGCCACACAACCAAGAACATACTGGGGTTACCAATCCCAGGAAACAAGCAGGCTAGGCTCGGAATGGATCATCGGCCGACAGCTCTTGGCGACCCCAACGACACATACGTTTCTAGATTGTGCACGCAAGAACCCAAAAAGTCTTCCAACTCGTATACTTCAACCATACACACATGGTATACGAGTCAGATTTTTAACAAGTTGAAACCACATAATAAACCTAAGACACAAAGAAAGGAAATAATATCCAAAAGCTCTCACTGAGCAAAATATAGCGAATGGCACCAATCAGAGGACACATGTCCCAACATTACATCATGCAGCGGAAACAAACCGGTCTGAGTACAGACAAGAAGCAAAGGGCTCAAAGCCGAAACGGAAAAGAAGGCCCATCCACGCAGTCCACCAGGAAGTAGCCCAGGGGAACTCTAACTACTCATCGTAGATCTCGTCGTCGAACTCCACGTAGTATCCACCCACCTGGTCGAGTGAAGTGTCCTCAACTGCAGAAAAACCATAGCCCGCGAACGGGTCAATACACCGAAGTGTATTGAACACGCTTAAGCTAACAGGTTACAAAACTGTAATATTCCCAAAGTATGGGGATAAGTGTACTTAGCGGCAGCAGCACTAGCAACCTAAAGAGACACGCTACAACTTCCGTCTAATCAGAGAGGGATGAGAGAGCGTTTGAGTAGCCATCTACAACTAACACCAGTCATAGCCCATTCTCGAATTAACCCCCTCAACCAAGTACGAGGAAGCAATCCGGGAAACTCACACGTTAACGATTTTAGTTACCATTTATGGTGTAAGTAATTCTATATTACTAGTCACATTAATTAACAATGATTAGGTGTAAGTTGTCTAGATCTTGTTAGCCAGCATCATCACCAAAGTCGTTCATAACCGTGGACACGGCTCATCGATAAGATTATACCCTGCAGGGGTGCACTACTGTACCCATACTCGCATGATCAACCCAGTCAAAAACATTGGGGCCTCTCAACACGACTCATTCCTTCACTACAGCAAGTCCAAGTGCCACCCATATGAGTTGTTACCCGCGTCAGGAGTCCGGCCGAATCTCAATTGCGGACTCATTAGTTTGTGACTACGCCACCATGCGGCTCAAACCACAGTAGGAACTGTCCGCTACGCGACGTACCACCCCTGTATGACCCCCCGTATCAAGTAACCTCTCATCGAACATCATCATCATGCACATGCATATGAGCGAATGGAAAACCCGAACTACTTGCGGCACATGGACGAGCTGAGGATCCGTTCAAAGTCGAGGGGGGCTCCATTGGGCCACCCACAAGTGGTTAGTGCGCTCAAAATTGGATCCGAGGACAAAATCTCAGTTCCTAGGTCGACACTGAGCAGAACAAAGCAGCTCGCAAGGCCTTCCGCCTGGTGCCTTATCTTTTAATTACAGAACCCCAAAAATATGACAACAGTTTATTATAGTAGAACAATATATCATACTAAGCATATGGAATAAAAGACGAAGGAACGACTCGCTCAACCAATCCTAAGCATGCACACTCATAAAGGCCAACAGATAAACATGCAAAGGGTTATGGGTTGTGGGGATATAGCTGTATAGGCTGCAGGATAAACATGTGATGGGATCGCAACTCAAGAATCGATAACTAGGATAGCATAGATCAAAAGGCAGGAATGAAAACCAAACAGTCGTGTAACCGGTTAGCAGAAGCTTGTCTGGCAGCTCGTGACCTGGCACTAGGGGTGTAAACGGATCGGATCGGATCGGATTTTGCCTTTACCATATCCTATACCATAATTTTTCATCGGATTCGGAGCGGATCGGATAATGACCGGATGCGGATTCGGATGCGGATATCCGTGAGGGCGGATTCGGAGACGGAAACGGAGCGGATTCGGACCGGTAACAAAATTAATCGGATAGATACGTGTACAATTAAATTTTCAAACCATACATACAAAAATAATTGTTTGATAACTTAATAACTAACCAACTTGTAATTATAGTATTTACAATGACTATTTAAGTGAGATGTTGTTCGACTAACGAACTCGACAACTTACTAGATTCAAATTATGTTATATTAGACTAGACAATTCGGTAGAAAATCGGATTATTCAGATTGAAACCATCGGATAATCCTATTTAAATTTCGGATAATCGATATTTTATGCTATTTTACATACCATATCCTATACCA
Source organism: Poa annua (assembly GCA_026929855.1). Classification (NCBI taxonomy): domain Eukaryota; kingdom Viridiplantae; phylum Streptophyta; class Magnoliopsida; order Poales; family Poaceae; genus Poa; species Poa annua. The sequence continues at coordinate 78,777,515 of CM049429.1, forward strand.
TATCCGGGTGTCAACTTCGGAATCGGATATCCTTATCCGGTGGATTCCTTAAAACCGGATATGGATTGTTGAAAACGGTTTCGGAATCGGATATGGTGCGGAAATTATCCTATCCATTTACACCCCTACCTGGCACGAAAGCTGGAACCTCAGTATCATAGGTACTCGCAGCAGGTACGTCGTCGTCTACCCAGAGAAAAACCGAACACGGACAATAGGAAGCAATAATCAATACAAAGAATGCGCAAACAATGATGGTGCAATATGGTATGAGATGATTAGGTCATATTTAAAGCGGAGATGAAATCCCGGCAAAAAATTAGGGTGCAAGTTATTTGTGTAGCCAACAATTTAAATGTTACTTAATATATAGCCCAAAGTGGTGATCTAATTAATTTAAATGGAATAGACATTAATTGATTAATTGCTCAACACATTCCATATTTAGTATTTTATTGCAAATTATTTATCTTGAACTCAAATTAAATATTTATTATCATGGCAAGACATGGTATAAAAGATATGAGCCTATTAAATGGAATTAGGGCATTATATGTTTATTACCCCATACATTCCATATTTAATTAATTAATTGCATTTGTTAAATTAAACTAAGCGTTTAAAATAAATGATGCAAATGACATAAGAATGTAATAATAATGTTCACTGCATTTTTCTGATATAAAAACATATAAAGTTTATTTAATTTGGTTATATAAATTAAAAGTTATTCCATTTTTAAGTGTAGGGGTGTTTTCTGAAATTCCAGGGACTTATCCGTGTTAGAGTTTTAGCAGAGAAGGTCCTCTGTGCAAAAACCAAGAGGCAGGGGCTTCGGTGCAAAATTTCATGTCCCTGGGATTTTTTTTCTCACCGCCGCGGGGGTGCACCCAGCGGCTGCCCGGTGGGTCCTGGAGGGGATCGAACCCGCGACGCGCGAGACTAAGCGTGGCTGCGTTAGCCACTGGTTTAAATAGGTGTTCATGTTAGAGAAGGCACGGGTTTGTTTTTAAACAGTACAACGAGAGGCAAAAACCTGACGAAACTGAACCTAGTTCTGCGTCCGTGCGCAGCGGCGGAGAAACCTCGTCGGCGGTGACCACAAAAGGGCGGCGCCGCTCACGTGCGTGTGTGTGTTGGGTGCGGGAAGCCGTGGCGGTTGCGTGCGTGTGCTCGAAGGTGAAGAAGGAGGTTCGGAGCCTCGAAGGCGTGCACGACTTCGTGCGGGTGCGTCGGGCCGTGGCGTTGCCGGCGGCGGCGCCGTCAAATTCCGGCGCTGGAGACACAAATCGAAAGGGGAGAGAGGACGGAGAGATGCGTCTCACCCCTGGGAGGTCGCTGGCGAGGTGGAAGAACTTGGGGAGTCCGAGAGCGAGCGAACGGAGTGGAGGAAGGAGGGTCGGGGCTCGGGTCCGCGCGGCTGCCGGCGTCAGGGTAGTAGGGGACGGAGCGGTGGAAAAGGCCTCGCGCTTGACGTCGAGGAAGCAAAGGGAGACGCGGACGCGCTGCTGGCGCGACGGCGACGGAGGAGGTGGCCGGGGTCACCGGGAGTCCGAGCTCCTCACCTCGGCGGACATGGCGACGGCGGAGCGTGTAGGAGCGAGCGGCGGCGGGGGAAGGAGAAGAAATTAGGGTTAGGGTTGGCTCCGGGGTCGATTAAGTAGGGGAGAGTTGGGGAGGTGGCAGTGAGGCTCCGGCGTGGGGGCGAGCTGCAGAGACCCACGCCATGGCCGAGCTGGAAAGCTCCGTACGGAGACGATGACGGGGAGATGGCCTGGTCTGGGCCGTGGGCTGAGATGGGCCAGGAGTTGGCCCATCTCGGCCGGCTGTTAGTTTTTTTGTACTGAGTTTATTTTTCTTTTCTTTAGTGTCTTCTGGTTTTGTAATTTAAACATAAATAGAAAAGACATATAATAAAAACCTTTAAACAAAACTTAATAGTTTTAAATAGTTATATTAATATATTGTTTGATTATTTATAACTTAATTTGAAACTTCAATTGAATTTATTTGAAACACATTTGAATTTAAATAAGAAATTAAATTTGAAAAAAGCCTTTGGGACACATATTTAATTAAATGCAACCAATTATGGGATGATGACATGATTCAACAATTTTATTGCACAACAAAAAGGAAAGTTACAAACGGGCTGTTACAAATAACTAGGCTAGAATTGACTGGCAATCTATCACAAGATTGAGACGAACTAGTTCCAACCGCCGTTCTGTTAAAAGATCTCAGACTTCTCACAGATAAAAGCCACTCAAAGCATGGAGGTTGAACAGCATTGCTCTGTTGCTCCCTGTATCTTTGCTCCTTTAAGGTCCAAGGATGGAAAAAGGATATTATAACAATGTTGTTACCAACTAGCCATGGTAGATCCTCCGTCTTGTCATGTAGATGATTTTAAGAGAGGCAGCAAGATCAGTGATATTCACTTCTGCACAAGAAATTCAGACAGATATATGTATTATGTTCCATCAAATGTATCTTCCAATTCCTAAATTCACTGAATTTGGAGGGTAAGACGGTCTCCACATAATACAAGTATTATATGGAAAATAGCAAGGGCTTCCAGAAATGTGACAACTAGCTAGCAATGAACTTAGATGTATGAAGTACATTTCTCCATAAAAAGTGTATGATTAACTCTCCGCAAATGCAGGATGATGGACACCTTTTTTATGCTTTAAAAACACCTTTTTAAATTCTGCAGTCATTTAAGTAATTGTACAATTTGTTTCTCCAGGCAAAGTGTACCGGTACATGCATAAAATGCGGAAGAATGGAGAAGGCATGACTTGGACAGTTGCATTTCCCAACTTCCTACTGGGATGAATAACAGCCAAGATGCCAGGTTCAAAGAGTGTGAGTTTCCAATATTCCAGGTCTTCTGCTCTTAATGACAAAGATATAATGGCACTTAGCTTTGACGGTCTGACCCTTCTTACGACTGTTCAGAAGACACAGATTAGGAAATGATTGATATTTCACATGTTCTGTTATTTGTGCATAAGTTATGCATGAGCATCAAATTGTTCTTTTCATGCCTTCAGTTCTTCACATGCCAATTACATTTTGCGTCTTACTTCTGACCAAGTCATCTCTATATATAACCACATAGCCCCCCAACATACTCTCAAGGATCTTTCGAGCTACTAGTTTCTGAACAACATTTACTTCATTTGATCTGTCGAAGAGAATTAATCTTGGTATTTCTCTCTTCACATCTCTTCTCTTCAAGCTTTAGTGCTACTGTCCAGATACACATCGTAATAAATAAACTTGCTGCTTCTTTACCACCCCTATTTTACAGAATTAAAATGTTTTATCCTTAAAAAATGGAATCAAAATTATCTGCTTATCGCTTAGAGAACTTACATTTAGCTTTAATAGTTAAAGCACATCTTCACCTACATTTGGCTTATCGCACTTTTTGAGAAAATTAAAGAAAAGGGACATTTTGATCACTACCCATGATTTTATAGTTTATACTGGTGGATGCTTATTAACTGGTATGCTTAAGGTAGTTGGAGCACAGACCATCAAGATTAATATTATATAGTATGAGACCAAATAGAGACACTGTAGTGTGCTGGGTCTTGAGGAAGCAAAGAGGCTTTATGTCTCATCCAATGTGTTAAATACAACTTCTCCTCATGGAAAAAATGAGACAACCAGATTGCCTAACTTAAACTCCACGTCTTTGCTTCCTTCCAAACAACCAACACGACCAAGGCGAGGTGCAGCCTTCTCCATCTAACAAACTGATTGTTTGTTTCATTCAAGTTGAGTAGTCTCTTTCCTAAATATGCATGCTTGAACCAATGATTTTCTCTACTTTAGATCTAAGCTGGCTTAGTTGATCCTTTCTAACATGCTACTGTGTTACTTGTTCATCAGCTTGATCTCTTGCATTTGGTTCTTCCCCAAAAATTGCACTACTTTGAGATACTTCTTTGAGGCTCCTTGATTCCTAACTTTTGATGTTTTCAGATACTGAGTGAAGGTAGCAGAGGCTAAAATGATTGTTGGGGAAGGTTATTTTGAGGGTTCAGAAGATGCTATTCTCATGGCAGGATCATTGATTCAAGATTCACTGGACTCCATCTGTGACAATACAGGGATTGAACAAGGAAACTTTCATGGCACCTCCTTCTTCATACAAGATAACTACAATGCAACTAATCTTACCTCAGAATCTGCACAAACAATCAACCATGTCCAGCATCAGGCTGGATTTGACATGGATCAGGATCTTCATGGCCACATGGTACAAGAAGAGACACAGGTAGAAACTTCAGACTGGGTTCCTGGAATCTTCAGTATCCAAAATCATATCAGCCAGCAGTCAGTGGAAAAACAAATGAATGGCTATGATGCTGCATCATATCCAAATGGTGCTCACACGGCTGTACCTAATCTCCTAAATCTTCTACAGATCTCAAGGTACAGCATGACTCCTGCATTCCCTTCAGCAAAACATATCTTTGGTGACCCAGGACAGGATGGTGGCAACCATTTGGACACCAACAATGAGGTTCTGGGAGCAGCAATTCATGACACTGCGATGATGCTCGGCGATTCAACTCTACCATTACACTATAATGGTGACCAATCTCACATATTCAAGGATATCTATCATTCACTTCCACAAAGTTATGGGTTGTTTCCCAGTGATGATGAGAGAGATGGAAGGATGGAGGTTGCAGGAAACATTTTCCAAGAGATAGACAGGAGGCAGTTTGGTAGTTCAATACTGGGAAAAAGAAGCAAGAAATGTGGCTTTGGCAAGGGAAAAACTAACTTCGCAACTGAAAGAGAGAGGAGGGAGCAGATAAATGTGAAATATGGGGCTCTAAGATCACTGCTCCCAAGCCCTACTAAGGTTTGTTTAACTTATCTTCGCTTTTCATGTAAAAAAGTATCTTCGCTATTTAAGATTTTAATGATTCTTGGTTCTCACAGTTACAGATAACTCAATTTAACAGCAACTAATCACATGGATTTCCTAGAATATTTGCTGGTTTTCATTGGTTTCTAGATGTGATGCAATTTCAACGATATATGTTAAGATCATAGAAAGAACTACTAGGACTGGCATTTTGAGGATCAAACAAACCTGAAAATATTCTTTATGTTTTCATCACTAGCAAGCTATTACACAGTTTCCTAGCTACATCAGTCCAAGTAATAGTATAGATTTCCACATTAGATGACATAAGTTTTGTTTGGGGAAGTGTGTGCTGGACTTTTCAGTAGGTAACTGGAGTTTTGGGTGAATTTAGTTGACAATTGATGTGCATAGATAATTAGTAAATAGGATTTGCCATTACCTTACTATCTATCCTACTGATCCTTAACAGCTACACAATCATACAGTCAAAACCTTTTTAAACCTTATATACACTTGTTGTATTTCTCATGAATGTGATTCTATGGGTTATTACAAAATTCTTCTCCAGAACGACAGAGCCTCTATAGTTGGAGATGCCATCGAATACATCAATGAGCTAAACAGAACGCTGAAGGAACTTAAGAGCTTGGTGAAAGGGGATATCCAACATAGGGTGAAGATGCTTAAGTTGGATGACACGACACCTGATGATGGGGAAAACTCGTCGCTGCAGCCAGTGAAGGACGATCGAGACAATCAGCTAAATGGGGCTATAAGGAGCTCATGGATACAGAGGAGGTCAAAGGAATGCCATGTTGATGTCCGCATCGTTGGTAATGAAATCAACATCAAGTTCACTGAGAAGAAGAAGACTAATTCTTTGCTTTGTGCTGCAAAGGTTCTAGATGAGTGTTGTCTTGAACTCATCCATGTTGGTGGAGGGGTTATTGGAGATCAACGTATATTCATGTTCAACACAAAGGTAACAATCAGATTTCTTTACTCGAAGCAACATTTGGCACTTCTATCCATTTCTACTGTATTAAGATACATGGTACCATTATGGTTGACATCTCTTGTTACTGTGCAGATATCTGAGGGCTCCTCGGTCTACGCGAGCACGTTGGCTATGAAGCTCCTTCGAGCTGTGGAGATGCAACACCTCGCTGATGATATCTTCAATTAGCTTAGCTATGGAAACGGAGGTTCACTCAGTGCAACCAGGGTTTGAACTTACTAAGAAAATACCACCAAGAAGAGACTCTATCTTCAATGAGTGCTGCTGAAATATCTTTACCAGCAGTCTTGCACTCTCGCTGTAATGATGTGATGCTTCTGATTTGGCATTTTCTAGCACTATCATCCACTACTTTATCAATTTTCATTTACCATTGATGGTATAGCAGAACGAATTCACCAGTTAATTTGCATACTGTATGTTGCTTATGTTTAGTGGTAACACTTGCTTCAAAATGGAGTCCGAGAAAAGGAAAACGGGATTAGTGCTTAAGATCCTTACCCGGAGCCCATCATCCGAATACGGACCATTCTTCGTCGCTCTCCGGATCCATGGAACAGCCGATGCACACGTCTCGGGGAGATCTGAACGACACGCATCAGGCAATCGAATCGTGAGTACTAAAATTACAGGGCAGGGTGGTGACAGTATTACCAATCGGATTGATTCGGTCTGTCTGCATCCGTACCAGTGAGATGGCGACGCTGCAGGGGGTCAGAGAACTCGGAGCGGCAGAGTATTGAGCATGTTTCAGGTTAGATCTGCCAGAACTTCAGGCGGAAGAGGAAAAATGCCTCAGGTTTCACACGAACCCAAGGGGAAGTACTGGGTCGGCGGATGGCAGCTGCTGCTGACTGCGGTGGCCGGCGGCGACAAAGTCGATTTGTCACGTAAGCGGCTTTGGCGCCCGCGGCAGGCTCCGGCGAGCTAGAGCATGGGCTTGGACTTGTTTCGACTGTTTATTCGAAAGAAAATCCAAAGGATTCTCGAAAAAATCCAAATTTCACATTTGAACTCTAAAACTGATTTGTTGCGACTGAGACAATATGATGTCTCTTTTTGGACATAAGATGAACACATTATTCAAAGTAAATATTCGTTTATCTTCTCTATCTCTACTATCTAAAAAGAAAATTTAGTTCCTCCTTCCCTCCCCCTTATTTTAGTCCAACAATCTATTTTTTTAACACCCATGCCACGTGCATTTTAATCCTCCGGTCCATTGCTGTCCATCCGGCCCATTTTCTCTCCTCCATCCTGTGTTTCCCTTCGTCTTTCGCCCGCAGCCGCGAATCTCGCTCTGCCCTACCTGGTCGCCGCCCCTGCCCGACCTCTTCCTCTTGAGCGGTGATACCAATTCTACGAGATGGCTCCTGGGAAGCGAGGACGGGCCAATGGGCCCACCGGCGTCACCATCATCGTTTCGCACTCTGCGCTCCTCGCCGATCCCCTCCTACTACAGACGCTCGCATCGATTGGGGAGACGGCTCTCAGGGTGCACATCGACGTGTCGGCCAGCGATGAGGAGGCCAACGCCGCCCTCCTTGACTTCACCAGCTAGGTAATCTTGTGCTTCCTCCCTGACGTTTAAGTAGTGATGCTGATCCAATGGAAGCGACCCAACTAAGATATTGATGGGTAGTTCCCTAGAGTATCCAGGCATCACACAACCGTGACTTCTAATTTCCTACCGGCCGTGCTAATTGGACCAAAGGAGGTGAGGAGTCAATGGACCTATATTTTTGGAAAGCTCTGACCCCAAGGGTTCATTTCTTATTGTCTGAGCAAGTATTTGATATTACTAAATGCAACTATGAAGGAATGATGGTGTACCTATTTTCACATGCTTAGGTAGAGAAGTCCATCTTGCAGTATGAGTATTTGTGAGCCTTAGCTAAATTGTTATGGATATTTGTGAGTCTTAACTAATTGGTCAGTGACTCAGATATTGACATCAGAACCTAAAAGCATAGTGATGGCATCCTCACAGAAATTATGTTAATTGCTCATACTATGATGTGGTACAATGGGCTGACATCCCTTTAAATCCCCAATCATCAAAACAATATGTTGGCTAAATTGTATTTATGTATGCACCGCTTGATCCATCACACCTTTTATAGTTCATTCAATGATCAATGTAATGATCTCAACAAATTACTTGAATTGTACTTTTTTTCATGTATTCAAAAGGTTCAGAAGATATTATGAGTTATAGAATATGTTCATTATAGTTATTAACATCTTATCAGATTGTGCATTCTCCACTTATAGATTCTACTTGAGAAATGTTTTAAAGATATAACAAGTAATATTAGTTTTCATATGTCCATAACGACTTGCAAATCGACAAACACAGTAATATAGTCATAATGTTTTATTAACTCTGAGACTATTATCTATTTGCAGCCTCAGAAATATCAAGAACTCGCTCGCGAGATCAAGAATATAATGAAGATCGTGTTAATGGAGATGATGCTCTCTCTCTGCTGGGATAAACCTGCCTTCAATGTTACACGTGCAGGGGAAGAAAAAATTATGATCTTCCTCTCGGCCGGATGATAATGCCATTTAAATAATATAATGTGTATTTGGCTGAGAGAAAAACATGAGGACAATTGATATACCATTCATTGATATTTGAATGTTTTCATATTTATGTGTGATGAAGAAAAAATATGCTCCCGTTGCAACGCACGGGCAATTAACTAGTATTTGTAGCAAATTTAAGATACGCGGCGAATTAGTCAAGTCTTACTCGAATGGGTCAGACTCCCAGTGTGGACCACACTGTGTGGTGGCCTTTTTCACCGTTGTTTTATTTGTGGCACGCTTGTGACTCTCTTCTTTCTCTATCTCTAGTCTAATCTCTGAACTTCTTTTACCTGTGGAAAGAGAGCTGAGAGGGAAAAAAAACCTCACCTCCTTTCGACCCTCGTGCTTACATCACCAATTGTCATCGTGCCATCACGAGCTTGAGGGGGGTGCGTTTTGCCAAAACAAAACAAAAACCGTGGGCGAGAGAGGTGTGAGTGTGAGAGAGATATGCAATTGTGCTTATAGAAAGAGATGACAATGTATATCTATTACCTGGCCACGTACCCGCGAGTATGTCCTAAGTAAGAGTATGGGACCAATCATATGAAACATAGGACATGAAACTTTTGGTAGACTTTACTTCTCTCGGAGCCGACACAGTTTGCTATAATCCTAGTTATGGGCTTGAGACCAGGTCGGTCCAAGGAGTTTGGCAATAACTCGGAGCCATGATAGGGAGTCGGAGGAAGATTATCTATCATTGTGTTTGACAAAATGTAAAGGAGCCGGCGGGATTTCTTTTTACCAAATTAATTGCGATCGAGTAAGACTCGAGTTGGCATGGGACACAATTGTGCGACGCTTGGATAAAGTTAGGTTTCTAACTTAGACGCGAATTTTGCGGGCTAGTGGATCTAGGTAACCGAACCACCTACTCACTCATATCTAGGAGGTGATAGGGGCGGCGAGATGGCCACCAGATCGAAGAGTGGAAGCAACCCACATTACTCCATTGCTAGTCGATAGTTGTCCCTAATATTGGCGATTAGGTCTAGCAACGCTCAGAGCTCCTCCTTGTGCGTGTGTACTCCAATAGAATCGTCGATGCTAGGCAAGCTCAATGTCAAGCCGAAGCCGACGAACAGAGAATAAATTGTTTTGTATTCCATGTGATCCGACCATAAAGGTATAGGCGACCACAACATTCTTGTAGCTAAGACTAATGCTCACAATGCTTATTTATACCATATGGTCGGCCACAAGAGCTTCCAACCAAGGCTTAAATAACCATTAGAGACGTCCTAAGTATAAGTTGTTTTAGGTGTTTTGCATGTGTATGCGGACTAAATTGAGTGAACAACGTATCTAGATAAATATGGATACAACGAATGTGACAAAATACTAACGTTAAAAATGGGATTTGAATTCTAATTGGCTGCTCTTGTGCGCTAAATATTGTAATTCTCTTTGACTATTCGTGACATTTTTTTTTTGAAAAAAACAATTGATTTGCAAATCCGAAAAACCGTAGACACCTCCCTCGGGTCGGGCCTCGGCACAGGCGCCTTGGGTCCGACCCTAGTTTCCTCCTCCTCTGCCAGGCTCGCCCGGCCTGTCGGTTGCCGTCTCTTTCCCACACGCGGCCAGACCAGCCAAGACCAAAACCGCTCCAAGAGAAAAGAAAAAAGAACACCTTTACATTTCCACTCTTTGTTTATTTTTCTTCTAGAACGAGGAGGCAAAAAATTCATCCCGGAGGCGCGCCGGAGCCGTCCGCCGTGCCGGCAGCGAGCCAGCACGCCGCCGGAGCCCTTCCTACCCCGCGGAGGAGGGTAGACGGGAAGGAAGGCGGCCAGGACGAGCAGGCGGAGCAGGCTCTACCACCAGTCCCGCGGGAGAAAGCTTCTGGAAGCTGCTACCGGAGGCCGGCGGAGCGTGCGTGCGCGATCTCGGAGGAACTAGGGGAGCGGAGGGGGCGCCGGGGGAGGGAGTCTCCCGGATGCCGGCATCCTCCGTGATTTGAATGGAAGGCAGATCTCGAGGGCGAGGGAAGCTTCTCGAAGCGGGGTGAGGGGACCCGGTTTGGCCGTTAGGGTTCTGCTTGCTGCTGGTGGGAGGCCGGGCGGGCGGGATGGGGGGAGGCGGCTCGGAGGGAGGAGGGGGATACGGGGACGAGGGCTGCTGCAGCGTCGGGGACACCTCGCCGGGGACCATCGTGTGGGTGCGCCGGAGGAACGGCTCCTGGTGGCCCGGCAGGATCCTGGGGCAGGACGAGCTGCCGCCGTCGCAGATCATGTCGCCCAGGTCCGGCACGCCCGTCAAGCTTCTCGGCCGCGAGGACGCCAGCGTGTGAGTTTCCCCACTCCTGTCTTTTGTCTTTGCATTTTGGGTTCCGTTTTGAAGCACGCACACGATTTGTTGAGTTTGATTAGCCCTCCTTTCCGATGCTTTTGGGATGCCGAGTTGTTTCCTTGGTTGGAGCTTGGATGGGAGAAACAATGAGGGTGTACCTAGTGGTGGAGCTATATCCGGTTCATCGTAGAGCCTACTTAGGGTAGCATTTGTCCATGAAATCAGCTGATTGATTGCTAAATCCTGCTTACAACTGAAACGGATTTTCGTCTCAGGAGCTTGGGCAGCCGCCCGGGTTGCTGGGCGGTGCCTCTGCCAGTGGGTGTGCCAGGAAGTTCGATTTTTCATGCTTGGTACTAGTTTGCTTTCTATGTGTCCATTCTGGGATGAAACTTGGACCTGTTCGGACATGCTTCGGATTTGCTGCATGCTCAAACTGTCACAGGCTTATTTTTTCGGGAAACTTGCACGGCTGTTTTGATTGTATCATGTGGCTAGATATATTGTGAAGATTATTTGATTTAGGAAGGCTGAATAAACAAAACAAAATAGACTAATGCAATGTGAATTATTTGCAACCCTTATTCATGAAGGGCCTGAACGATCTTTGATAATGTATTCCATAGTTCCTGTATTGTTTCTATGTTCGATAAGTTGGTTTTGCAGGAAACAATTAATTGATTGCATGTGTTTGCATATACAAAACATGTTGGCTGTGTTGGATTTTTTAATTATATGTGGCCTAGTGAGTTTGGTTTGTAGAAACCAAGCAGGAGAGAGGGCTTCACAAACTTATTGATCTTCTACTCATGCGAAATGATAATGTTTAATATTCTCTCAGTTACTGGTAAAGCATATATTTGAAACATTGTAAACTAGTCGTTTTGCTAATCCATATTCTGGAATAGCAGTTGCGAATATTTATTACAATCTGGGTTCATTTCTAGTTCTATTTCATTGAGAGGAATCGTGCTTTAATTTTTAAAAGCATTAAATATCTTGAATAAAAAAAAGGACCTTTTCTGTAGGAATTAATGGCCAAACTATACAGTTCTTTTCCCACAATCCGTCATCAACTGGTGTAATTTGACTTCGCAAATCTTCTAAGATTCCGAGTTCTGACAACTTTTACTCTTGTACTTACTTTTCATCCTTTCGGTTTTGCATAGTGACTGGTACAACCTTGAGAAATCAAAGCGTGTTAAAGCGTTTAGGTGTGGAGAGTTTGATGCCTGTATTGAGAGGGCAGAGGCTACCCAAGGGACTCTTGCAAAGAAGAGAGAGAAATATGCGCGGAGAGAAGATGCTATTCTTCACGCTCTTGAATTAGAGAGGAAACTGCTTGCCTCGAAGCATCAGATTCAAGGTTTCAGACCTGCCTACTTTTCTGGTAAGTCCTCTTAGATTGACACATTTAAGTAATTTTTTTTCATGTTGTTAGTTACTTCAAATGTGATGCATGGATATGATAGCCCTTCTGTCTACATGAAATGTAGCTTGCACGAAACACCGCCAAGACCTTGGAAGTACTCGCTACAAGAGCAAAAAGCGGAAAAGAAAAGATGCATCTGCTCTTCCTGCAAAAAAAGAAGCTGAACAGTATTTTCCCCATGCTGGTTCAAAGATAAACTGTTCACAGTCGCTTGGTCAGGGCACTTCTAAGAATCTTACCAGTAGTCACATGGGAGACTTATCTCATGTGAGACATAGTCAGGGAGGAGCAAGTTTAGAGGGCAAGGAGAAATTTACAGTTGTGAAAAAGAATAGATCGGATGGAAGCGATTTTGATGAATCTATTGAAAAATGTGAGAGACAACGACCACTTGTTCAAGTCTTGCAGAGCAGCGCAAAATTACCGCAGCACTCACAGCACAATGATGATTGGTCTATCTTAATCGGGGGAGATAAAGATCCGTCGCCTGCCACCTACCGAGCTAAAAGAAGTAGATATGCATACCTGCCTAGTGATTCTGGTGAAACTCTTAGTCATAGTGATTTACCTTCCACACAAATGGCTTCTACAGGAGCTGATTTTGAGACCGAAAGTTATCTTCACCATCCAGATTCTTCTTCTGAGGAGCATACATCTTCAGACTTTGTTGAGAAGCATGTATCTGAGTCTTCAGAGAGGGAATGCTCAGAAAGTGAAACAGAAGATGATGCTGAGCTTCTGCAAAGTACGTGTTAACATTTCCTTAATGATAAGTAGTAGGAATGTATGTGAATCCACATTGTTAAGGTAGCAGATCATTTTTGCATCGCTCAACATACATGCTTTCAATAGTTATAATTCTAGAATTGAACCCCACAGACCATTCCAAAGTGGTTTCAGATGACATGGAGCCTACGTGTCTGCCACATTAGGCTTCCAGTTTAATAAAAGACGATGACACAATGCACACTGAATTAGCCAAAGAACTAGATAGTCTTTCATGCCGATGATCTTCTTTGGTATGTCATTATATATCGTTGTGCCAAAAGGTGCAGCTAGTAGCTGATGTTTGGCTTTCTTACGTAGTCCCAAATCTTCTCCTGTGAAGCAACTTCAAAGTCCAAACTTGTGCAGGTTAGGCCACGTGCTCAAGAGGTCATTTTTCACGTGGACCTCTGTTATGGACCTACCTAAATACCACGTGGCCAGCCACCTTGAGCACTTGAATCATTCATGAATTGGAGGTGTTTCTACTTTTGTGTATATAACAGTTAAGTGCATATAGTTATTAGCGAGGAAGAGGATTACATACTCACATCTTTATGAACATGGGACAGTGTCACAGTATGATTATTTTCATGACTCGTGATCAACTACTCATTTAGAGAGGGGCAGATCAACATTAAATCAGTGCCGATGTGTGGTGCAATGTGATTTTATGAGACGAAAATGTTAAGATGGTGAGATCTAGGTTTAATATAAGCTTTTAGATGGCTTAAGAACTTGACCAAGGGATACTAGCACATCTGTCATTTTTAATTACCTATGAGCACACCCCACGTAAGCCAACTCTCGAAACCAGGTGGGCTCAAGGCTGGGAACACACTCGTGCCTCTAGGTAACTGAGAGATGCTGAGTTAGCCATTAGATGGTTCGATCAGATTGTTACAGAAATAACGTTATCTTAGTATTAGACTCCAAAGTCACGAGGACAAGTTATCTAGTGTAAACCAAGCTTTATGCTTAACATGGTCTGGAATTGTTAGCATAAAGTCTTTTTATTTCTACTGAGGATAGTTCCGAAATTGGTACAGGTAGAGCTGAAATAAGCAGTGCATATGTTTCTTAATGGCTGCTTGGTGTTGCATGTCCATGCTGATTTTGTAGGAAACCCACATTAGATGAATCCTGTCAAACATGAAATCTTGGCATTGCATGTTACAAGAACAAGTCTGGCTCTCCACCGCTTTTGAAGCTTTACGTGTCTTTCTTTCTTTTTAACCCAGTTGTTCACTTCTCTCTCTCTCCTTCTCTTCACCAAGAATGGAAAACAACGCCAACCGCTTCGCTGTTATCACACTGGGCACTTCTCTGTTACATTAAATTAGTGCAAGGAAAAACCTGGTTTGGAAAATTATTTAGGGGAAGAAAATTTCCATGTTAGTTTAAGAAATAAGAGAACATATGAAAGCTGTTATGTATCAGTTACTCAAATCAAATGTTGGTGTTCATGCACATCATATCGTGCCCTAGTGTTATTATCTAGAAGTCGATACCTTCATTAGTCCAGCATTTTACTGTATGGTCAGTGATTTAAACAACCCTGCATAAATAGGTACAACATACCTATTCGTGTTTAACTCTAGCAAAGCCTTCATTACTGTGGTTCAGACTTTCTTGCTGTACTTTGTCGTATGTTCTAGTTTTCTGCAGAGTTCTGAATTTTATCTTGTTTGATTTTTGTGGTGTTCTTACAAGCAGGTGCTAATATGATTCTGCCTCCAGAGTTATGCCCCCGTGATCCTTATTTCCTTAAGACTACTGACAAGTTTGGACATGTGGATAATGACGATGATGAGGTGCCCTATTCTACTTATATGCATGAATTGAATCAATCAGAGGAAGAGGATGGTTCTGAGCTGGGTGTCTCCCGATGGCATATAAAAGGTAAACGTAATAACCGTAATGCAGTGAAGAGATCAATCCATATGACAGATGGAAATTCCTGTTTGGATAAACCCAATGGTTTCAGGAAAGGATCCATGTACAAGACAAATGGTATAAATCATAGAAAAGAGAATGTGCAGATATCCAATCAGCAGTTACCCAGGAAACAAATCAAAGAGGAGCCCAACTATGATTCTGATGAAACAGATCTGTTTGAGGATACAAGCCTTCCAGAGGTTAACTTGTATCATAGTCGAACATATCCGTCCTCCCTGAAGGCTACAAGAGATCTTAGCCGAAGCTACATTCATTTCAATGACTATGAAAATGATTCTTCTAAGATTTCTCCTATGAATTGGGACACCGATCAGATATTTCATGTTGACCGGAATGCATATTGGGATGAACCTACATTTTACCAAAGAAGTTACAGTTCACGATTGGGTGGCATGGGCCCATTGTTGTTTGATGTCGACTTGAAGGTCCAAGCCAGCTACCATGGAGAGCATGTTCCTCTTGTTTCTCTAATGAGCAGACTGGATGGTAAAGCAATTGTTGGGCACCCTATCCAAATTGAAATACTTTTAGATGGTTCCACTGAACACCTGGTTTCTGGTGGTGATATTAGTATGGAAGAGAGCACAGGAGTTCCACCTGCTTGGCGGACGGGCAGGAGAACAGCCATGCAAAGAGTTCCTCGGTCTAATCCTTCAGGAGCATCAATGGACTGTGGCAATGAAGGTGGGCTTGCATATCCAGACTGGGAGATGAAACCGGTCTTCAGGAAATATTCAACTACCGTAAATCACCAGGTTGAGGTTGATAAGAAAAACATGCCAAATAATAAGAGGTCATCAGCGTCTAAATCTCAGAAGAAACCATCCAAGAAAGCAAGTCTGTCAAGCCAGAAGGTGAGAACCCTCTCTTCCTTTTCCACGGGAAGAAGGCGTCATGAAGGTGGTGGTGAAATGCAAAGTGGCATTTTCGGTGGCTTGATCAAACCAGAGGATGCAATACCCCTAGTTACATGCGTCCCTGCAAAGGTTGTGTTCACCAGGATATTGGAAGCAGTTGGCAGACCACCTCTAACTGTTGCTCACCGGGCGAGAATGGCTAGTCCTGCAATACCAGATCCGTCATAGGCATCAACTGCAGTGCTAAATACGTTTGGTATTGGTGTCTTGCAAGTTTCATGTACATTTGTGTAAATTGAAGAGCCAAGCTATCCAATCATTTGGGCTGCATCAGTTAGGAGGCAGATTAATAGGGCTGCTTCATGATAGCTCGGAACAGCGGCAGTCTTCAACAGTAGTGACAAAATGTAAAGATCAGTAACGGTTATATACTTCTAACTGGAGGTTGAGATCAATTTGGCTCTCAACACGATTGCTTCTTGGTTCTTGCACAGCAGTTGAGCCAACGACTCCACTAAGGGGGGCATCCTTTAGAAGGGCGCAACTAGCGTTGGTAACATTGGCTTTGACATTTCTGTACCTTGTATAAAGTACTAACTTCAGCATTGTAGGATGTTCATCTATATATAATTATGCATCATCATGTAGTTAATAGGTCATATGTTTCCTGATGTCATGTATTCCTCAATTGTATTCTGGTCAGATCTGCCTGTTATTTATTGTCGACGGTTAATAGGTTCTTCGACTGTATGCTTAGAAGAATTTGTAGCAAGTCTTATGTAATATATATATAATTATGCATCATCATGTAGTTAATAGGTCATATGTTTCCTAATGTCATGTATTCCTCAATTGTATTCTGGTCAGATCTGCCTGTTATTTATTGTCGACGGTTAATAGGTTCTTCGACTGTATGCTTAGAAGAATTTGTAGCAAGTCTTATGTAATATATGAGGACTACACCAGTCAACTGATGATGTTAACAATCTAATTTCCTCTGAAGTTTCCGTGAATACTCGAATGATCGTTTCTTGTGTAATCTCTCTTTACTCTGGTCAACACATTTGAGCTGCATTGTTTTTAGTCTTTGTTTTTTTTAGATAAAAGGCACAAAAAGCCCAGTTTTAAATTAGTAAAGCAACAAAGGCAGTTTACATGATGCTGAAAGATCAGCTTACAGGTTACTAACAACAAAAAAGAAAATAAGACGGTAAGCAAAGATCAGATATTACAGGTTACGAACAACAATAAAGAAAATAAGACGGCAAGCAAAGCTTGATCTTTGAAATGCAAGGTTTGTGTTGAGGAGGACGTCATGGAGCAAGCCACGCCACCAGGGGATCTTGCCTTCGTCTACCTTCTACATGTCTTTCGCGTCCACTTTTGAAGAAGACCCGTGTCTTCTCGCCATGTTTGTTGGGTGCCGCACCATCAGAAAGCAGAGAGGCTCACCCTAGAGCACGAAAGCGCACACCAGAGGAATGACAGAGGAGCAAACAACCAGCACGGACAACAGCACACGAGTTACCCACAAGCTAGCACCGATGACCTGTCAAGACGCAAGCCTTAGGACATCTTCTACGGGGCTGCTCAATTACCCTGGACCGGTCAAATTTGAGCAGCCCCGGACAAAACCAGGCCCCTACGGGGCTGTCTAAACGGACAGCGGTCCGTTTTTTTTTCCGGGACTGCTCAAACCTGGACCAAATTTGGTCCAGATATGAACAGCCCCCGGACACCGACTGGACACCGAAAGTGTCCTCTTTTGTGCACACTGCCCCACCGCACAGAGATCTCTCCTCCCACCTCGCGCCCACCCCGTTCCACCGCGACCCACCCCGGCCACCCCCCGTCGCCGTTCGACCTCCTCCGGCCACCGCGAGCACCCCCCACCTCTATCCCCTCCCGCCGCCGCTCCCGGAGTCGTTTCGCCGGCCAGCCACCGCCCGGTGAACCTCGCACCTCCTCACCCCGACGGGACGCACACAAGGTGTTCGTCCATTGCTCTGCCCGACCTCGGGAGGGAAAAAATGACGGGCTGCGGCGACGAGTTCTTCTTCAACAACGTGATCATCTACTCGTCGTCGTCGGACTCGGAGACAGACGACGAGAGCGACGTCCTCGTTGCCACGGTCGTGGTCAATCACCACATTGCATGTCAGCGGCCGTTGTTCCGAGGTTCCCTGCCCGGCCATGCCGCGGCCTTGGACAGGGACAGAGATGGTGGGCATGCCCGGCTGTACAGGGACTACTTCCATCCAACCAATCCGGTGTTCACGGCGAAGCTATTCCGGCGCCGTTTCCGGATGAAAAGGGACCCGTTCAACCGCATTCGACTTGGGGTGCTGGATTATGATGAATGGTTCAAGTGCAAGCCGGATGCCACTGGTAAGCTTGGCTTCTCTTCTTATCAGAAATGCACCGCGGCAGTCCGAATGCTAGCATATGGAGTAGCTGGTGATCTGGTCGATGAGTACTTGCGCATGAGTGAGACCATATGCCTAGAGTCCATGTACAAGTTTTGTGCAGCTGTGGTTCAGGTCTTTGGCCCGGAGTACTTGAGGGAACCAACTGTTGCTGACACTCAGCGGCTTTTGTCGATCAACGAGAGCAGAGGTTGGCCTGGGATGCTTGGAAGCATCGATTGTATGCACTGGGAGTGGAAGAACTGCCCATTTTGCTGGCAGGGGCAGTACAAGGGCCATGTTGGTGAGTGCACTGTTATTCTCGAGGCAGTTGCCTCGCGTGATCTGTGGATTTGGCACTCGTTCTTTGGCATGGCAGGTTCACACAATGATATCAACGTGCTCCAGCGCTCTCCAGTGTTTGGCAGACTTGCCATAGGCAACTCTCCGGAGGTGAGCTACGATGTCAATGGCCAGCACTACACAAAGGGATATTATCTGGCTGATGGTATCTACCCCCCGTGGGCTACTTTTGTGAAGACCATTTCCGCTCCTCAAGGAGAGATGAGGAAACGATTTGCCCAAGAGCAGGAGAGTGCCCGGAAGGATGTGGAGCGTGCTTTTGGTGCGCTTCAGTCTCGATGGGCTATTGTTCGGCACCCTGCTAGAACATGGAGCCCGGAGATTATGTGGTCGGTGATGACTTCTTGTGTGATCATGCACAACATGATCATAGAGGATGAGCGCGATGACAGCGTGTACGACGAGAACTGGTTGTTTCAGGGTGCGAATGTGGAGCCCCAGCCAGGAGTGGCAAATTTCCAGCAGTTCATCGACTTCGCGTAATAGCTGCGTGATGCGGGAACCCACATTGCACTTCAGGATGATTTGGTTCAGCACATCTGGAACTTCGTAGGACACCAGTAGAGTTTTAACAATATTTATGTTTGAATTATATTTATGTTTGAACAATATTTATGTTTGAATTATATTTATTTTTGAATTTTATTTATGTTTGAATTTTATTTAAAGAATATTTATGTTTGAAAATCTGGAAAAAACTAGCACGGGCAACTAAATGAGCAGCCCCGTAGGGCGCATGGCTCCAGTACGCGCGGACACGCCCGCGGACGGCTGCTCAAACGGACAAAATCCGGACCAAATCGGTCCGGAAATGAGCAGCCCCGTAGGAGATGTCCGACCGGAGACAGCAAACAACCAGCACGGACAACAACACACGAGTTACCCACAAGCTAGCACCGATGACCTGGCAGGACGCAAGCCTTAGGACCGTAGACACACTAGAGATACGACAAGAAAATGGCGGGAATGCAGTCGTGGAGGGTCAGGGCTCACCAAGCTGCTGGCTCAACCTCGAAGGATGTTGCCGTCCGAGAGGGGAACCTCTCGCCCAGGCCGAGGGTGTCGTCCCACCGACAAACAAAACCACCTACGAAGCGAGCAAAGCACGCATAGAGGAGCAGCACGACCAAGCACACGACGCACGTCGCCACGAACCAAGCAAAAGCACCCCCTTCTTGTAGCCCGAGACAACGCCTCCAAGATGTACGCAAGGCCGAAGCCCCGCCGCCTCCCAATCTAGAAGATTTAGGGTTTTCACCTAGGCTGTGGGAAGGAGGACAAGGGGATGTACCTCAACATCGCCTCCAAGCAGGAACGACGTTGAAAGAACATTTCTTAATCCCTAGTGTTTTGTGTGTTAGTTAACAATACTCATGATGTATTAATAGAATGCTAAGTATTTCAGTTTGTATGTGATTTAACTTCATATGCATCAAAGGCAAAAATGCGAAGAAGAAGTGGTTCTGGAATTGTTCCAGGAACCGGAATATTTGAACCGGAAATTTCCAGTGCCGGAATTTCCGGTTCACCGGGACTTCACAGAAAATGGTTAAGTCAAGTTTGAGAAATGATTCTGATCTCAACCGGAAATTGTACTCAGAAATTTTACTTTACCGGAATTTCTGAGTGGACCAAGAAGAACATCACAGAATCGACTAAGTCAAGATTGAAGAAGTGTTCTGACACGAGCCGGAAATTGTGATCAGAAATTTCCATGTTCTGACCTTAACCGGAAATTGTGCTCGGAAATTTCCATTCATCGGAATTTCCGAGTGCACCTTGAAGAACAATGAAGAAATCTACTAAGGAAAGAAGAGGAAAAGGTTCTGAGAATTTCCGGCTATGACTTATACCGGAATTTCCGACTGGTCGACACAGCCAACGACCAGAAAAGGGGAGGGGCTATAAATACCCCCTCACTCCCTCAAGAACAGCTAGCTCTCAAATTTTCTCTCTCCTACACTTCTTGAAAGCTCAAATCATCAAGATCTCCCAATCCCCCCACCCAAATCTGTTGATCTTTGGAGGATTGGAGGAGAACGCCCGAATCTACATCTTCACCAAAGCGATTTGTATTTCTCCCCATTCACTTGGGGATTTCATGGCTAGGGTTTCCGGTAGGAAAACCTAGTTCACCATTGTTGTAATCTTGGTGTTGCCTTGACCTTTTGTGGTCCTTGACCTTTTGTGGTCATCTTGAGAGCCCCCAGTTAAATTGTGAGTGAGTGCCTCAAGCGTTTGTAAGGGATTCGATCTCCGCCCTAAAGGGGGTCAATAGTGGAAGGTGAACTCGCAACCTTTATGGTTGAGTTCATCAGAGAAGAAGGTGAGCCTTTGTAGCGTTGCAGCTAACCTGTTGTGGTAGCACACACCTCTCCAACGAGACGTACACCCTTGGGTGGAACTCGGGATTACATCTTCGTCTCCGCGTGCTTCACTTGGTTCCCCTTATCCTTACTCCCTTACTTGCTTGTCGTGTGCTCTTGTTTATCTAGTTATTGCTTAGCTTGTCATTTAGGTAAATCCACCGTAGTTGCATATCTAGAGAATTTACCTTTGTGTTGAGCCTAAATTTGAAAATACCTAAAATTTGTAAGAGCACCTATTCACCCCCCCTGTAGGTGCCGGATTCCCGTTCAATTGGTATCGACGCCAGGTTCACTTTTAAGGGATTAACCGCCTAAGTGCAACGATGACGGAATCCGATGCCGAGAGGGCCGCCCGTGAGAAATTAGAGGCGGAGACGGAGGCGTTTGACGTGGGGCTTCTCTTCGACTACCCCACGGTGAGGCTACCTGGGCCGCGTCAAGCTTAAAGAGGCCCGCAGAAGGCCCACTACGGGTATCATGTGACCCAATACTAGTCGGTTAGGTCGCATAGCTTGCCATATCTGTAATTGCCATCGACACCGTTCACCCGGGACCTGGCCTACCTATAAAGGCCAGGAGGGTTGCTCGTCTCAAGGACACGCTCATAGCCACCACCACAAACCCTAGCGAGATCGCAATCTCGCCGTTGTAATCGTTACTCGCCATCAATATCAGACAAGCAGGAAGTAGGGTATTATCCTCCGGGAGCCTGAACCTGGGTAAATCGCCCCGCTTGTCAGCCGTCGTGATCACCAACGCTTCTCTCTCTCCCCCTCAATCAACCCGGGGTGGACAACCCAGGGATTTGTCGAGTTACACCCTCGTCAATTGGCACCGTCTGTGGGAAAGAACAAGCGTTGGAATCATGGTCGCACCGGCTACATCCGCAAGGAAGATCGACATCTGCACCACCCGGGAGCCCATCCGCTTTGGCTCCTTCGAGTATGCCTTCCACCCGCCGGCCCACCGCTCGGTGTACGCCGATCTGTACGAAGGTATACACATCACCTTTGGCTCCATATACTGTTTCATCGACAATCGTGGAATATTCAGGTCCGCGGCGACCGCGCCACGCACGGCGGTGACATCCACATCGGCCACCCTCGCGCCGTACCCGCCGTCGTCTACCGCGGGAGCCGCATCTGCCACAACTGTGAGGATCGCATCTACTTCGACTACATCAACTACTTCGACAGAGGCCATACAGATCGAGTCTACTTCAACCACCTCGATCGCACGGCTGACAAAACCAAGATCTACCTCAACCACGACTGCATCGATTGCACCCGCACGTGTGACCAAGGACGCGCTGCCGACTGCCACGTCGCCCGCATCCTCATGGACTCATCAAGTCTACCCCAAGCCGATCGCACTCGCTTCTGTAAAGGTAGCAAGAAGACGCAACAACGGCTGCGCCGCTCGCCACGTGGGAGCAATTTTCGATCCAGAGCAAGATTCGGATGACGGAAGCAGCGGCGGTAGCGTAAACACCCCTACCCAGGTTTACCCTACGCAAGTCTTCATGGCCGGCACAGCACCTCCAGAAGGCAACGACGAACCCGCATACCCACTGGAGGTGGTCATGCCCGACCAGACGACTCGGATCACCATCATGCGCGACATGGCGATCATGGCCATGAAGCACGTCGACGACGACACGTTTCCACCACCCGATGCACCTCGGGAGGACCAGCAGACAGTCCAGTACTTGCTACGCAAGGAAGGCGCGCCGAAAAAGCCGAACTTATCCGGCGCAAGAGGGATGCGGACGCGTCGAGCTCCAGAAGGGCTGCGTACTCGTTTACTTCCTCCACCGAGGTCAGCCAAGGAGGACGGCGACGCAGAGCCCGCGTTCCCCTCATGACGGAAGCCGATCGAGCCAGGATCACCCGCAACCTTGACTCATCCTTCGTCACCGAGGACGAAAACGGGATACCCGTCCCAAAAACGGCGAACGCCTGCATCATGGCAGTCGAAACGTACCTTCGGCTCACACAGCCACCGGAGGAAGACGCACGAGCCCTTCTCCACAAGCAACAGATCATGTCCATGAAGGCAATCGAGGAAGCCCTGACGAACAGGGTGCCAAGCAACCGGGCACGTGAAGAGCAAGAACACCAAGCCCGCGATCCGGCTGCACCAGATGTCCCTGCAGCACAGCCACTGCGACAGCCAAAACCAGGCGAAGACCTTCGCAACGTCATCACGCAAAGGACGGTAGACCGCAACCGCAGCCAGCGTTCGGCTGACACGATGAACCCAGATGAGCAGGCCGATTGCAACTTCGAGCCGTGCGGCGCCGCATGCTTCAGCTTCAACATTCGCGACACCCGCATGCCGAAGGGCTTCAAGCTAGCAGCAGGAACACCCAGGTACGACGGGAAACAAGACCCGCACCTCTGGCTCGAAGACTACCTCATCGCCTATACCTGTCAAGGTGGGACATCGACCACGGCGATGCAGTACATCCAGCTCATGCTCACGGATTCAACACGCGGGTGGCTCACCAGCCAACCCAAGGACTCTTTCAAGACCTGGGAAGAATATCAAGATACCTTTATCAAAAGTTTCTCTGGAACATACGCAAGGCCGACGACCTACATCGAGTTGCAAGCCTGTAAGCAAGGAAGAGATGAGTCGCTCCGGTCATACATCCAACGGTGGACACTCCTCCGCAACACCATGGAACCCGTCTCAGAAGACCGGGTGATGGATGCGTTCATGCATGGCGTCGCTCGCCGCGACCTCCGCGAAGAGTTCGGTAGGCTCCAGCCGAAGACCACGATCGAGCTCATGAAGATAGCCAACCAGTGGGCCGAAGGAGAGAACTACGTCCGCGACACCTCTCCAAAGAACGAAGCCGGAACAAGTAACTGGCGAGATGGACGCCAGAAGAAGAAACAACGTTTCACCAACCTCGACTCGATCGAGCTAGTAGCGGCGGGATATCAAACCCCCCGTGATGATGCGCGCGATAGCAGTCGCCACTATGATGAAGGTCACCAGTACAGTCGAAACAACGATAATGGGCGGCAGTCCGACCCAGGACAATACAACCGCAGCAGCGGCAGCATTAGCCGCAATGACGCAGGCCAGAAACGCGAGTGGAAGCGCGCGCTGACCCCAGCAGAGGAGCTGATGCAACCTTGCAAGCATTACTCGTTCCGCAACCCGGAAACGGGCAAGTGGGGCGCCAACCACCTATTGAAAGATTGCCGCAAAGCACGCAAGATTTACCAGGCGATGCAAAATATCATCACCCCTGTGCCAGCGCTGCAGCCAGCCCCGCAGCTCGCCATTCAGGCAGCACCCACGAACAACAACCCGACACAGGCAGCGGGCACCTTCCCCCAGCAACAGCTACAAGAAGCCCAGCCGATGGCACACGACGCGTACCCAGGTGCGCGGGGACAACTCAACATGATACAAAAAGGACGCCCTTCAAACAGGGCGCAGAAGCTCATCACCCGCCAAGTCCTACAGGCCACTACTTGCCCACCCGCAGTGCCAAACTACCTGAGAGGGTCAGAGACACCAATCACGTTCTCCAGGGCAGACCACCCATCAGATGTACCTCGACCCGGGCATGCCGCCCTAGTCGTTGAAGCCCTGATCGGAGATTACAACCTGAGAAGGTTTTCATGGATGGAGGAAGTGGCATCAACATCATATTCGCCGACACCCTGAGAAGGATGAACAAGTCGACAGAAAAGCTACCAGAGTCCGAGACCACATTCCACGACACAGTACCAGGGCAAGCGATCACACCCATGGGAACGATCACACTCGACGTCATACTCGGGACACCCGAGCACTTCAGGAAAGAGTCGATCGACTTTGAGGTTGTCGACTGGAAGTCACAGTATCATGCTATTCTTGGGCGCCCAACTTTCGCCAGGTTCATGGCAGTACCTCACTACGCCTACCTGATGATCAAGTTGCCTGGACCCAAAGGAGTAATCATGGTACGCGGCGACTTCGACCGCTCTAACAGCTGCGACCGCGAGTTCAGCAGGATCTCTGAGTTCTTCGGGGTCGAAGAGCACTTCCAGGCCATATCAGCCGACAACGACAAGACCATCTTTCCACCCCGAAAGAAGCCAGCCTAGGATGTCGCCTTCAATTCGACCGACGACACCACAACTCATCAGGTCCATCCGAGTGAAAGCAGCAAGACGGTCAAAGTGTCCTCAAGCTTGACCCCCGCATAGGAAGGCGCGCTCGTCGAGTTTCTACGTGAGATCTGGAAAATCTTCGCATGGCAACCCTCTGACATGCCAGGAATACCCAGGAAACTCGCCGAGCACTCCTTAAAAGTTCACAAGGACGCCAGACCCGTCAAACAGGCCATGATACGCTTTTCCGGACCCAAACGGGACGCGATCACCGTAGAAATCGACCGACTGCTGCACGCCAAGTTCATCCGAGAAATCAAGGACTCGGACTGGGTCGCCAACCCTGTCCTAGTATAGAAGAAGAAGACGAAGAAGCTACGCATGTGCGTCGACTTCACCGCCATCAACAAATGTTGCCCCAAGGATCACTTCCCGCTCCCGCGGATAGATCAAATCATCGACTCGACAGCAGGCTGCGAACGCCTGTCCTTTCTGGACGCCTACTCAGGTTACCAGCAGTCAGACTAAAGTCGAAGACGAAGAAAAATTGGCGTTCATCACACCCGACGACGTGTTTTGCTACCAGACAATGCCCTTCGGGTTGAAGAACGCTGGCGCCACGTATCAGCGCACAATGCAAGCATGCCTCAAAGGGCTCATCGGGAAAATTGTCCAAGTCTACGTCGATGACATCGTCGTCACGACCCGAAAGGAGGACACCCTAGTCGCCGGCCTCCGCAAGGTCTTCGCGGCGCTCGACGCATATCAGATCAAGCTGAACCTAGAAAAGTGCGTTTTCGGCGTGCCAGCCGGAGAGCTACTAGGGTACCTCGTCTCTGCAAGAGGAATCGAAACAAATCCCGAGAAGGTATAGAATATACTCACAATGCCAGCACCCACCAAGCTCCGTGAAGTACAACGATTAGCCGGCCGAGTCGCAGCTCTCAGCCGGTTCATAAGTAAGTTGGGTGAGAAGGCCTTGCCTTTCTACCAACTGATGAAGAAGAAGGACAAGTTCGAATGGACAAAAGAAGCGCAAGAGGCATTCGACCAGCTTAAGAAGACCCTGACGACTTCCCCAGTCCTAGTAGCACCACTGGAGAACGAGCCACTATACCTATATGTCTCAGCAACCAACAGGGTAGTGAGCACCGTCCTTGTAGTGGAGCGAGAAGAGGAAGGGCATAGTCATCCTGTCCAGAGGCCAGTCTACTACCTCAGCGAGGACCTAACACTGTCCAAGCAAAACTACCTGCACTACCAGAAGCTGGCATACTGAGTCTTCATGACTTCCAGGAAGGTCGTCCACTACTTCTCCGAGCACCCGATCACGGTGGTAAGCTCCTCTGGGCTAGCAGACATCCTCACAAACCAGCGCGCGACAGGATGATTCGCTAAGTGGGTTGTCGAACTAGGACCCTGGGGGCTGAAGTACGCTCACCACCGAGTGGATAGAAGCCCAGCTACCAGATGTCCCTGACCTGTCCAACGCATGGACAATGTACTTTGACGGCTCCAAGAAGTTCAAGTCAACAGGGGCAGGAGTCGTACTCATCTCCCCCAAAGGCGACAAGCTAAAATATGTTCTGCAGATGGACTTCCGACACCCTCCAATAACGAGGCAGAGTACTCTGCAGATGGACGTCCGCGCTCAAGACAATACCACTAGCCTGGCCCTTCGCCCAATGGGGGTTGGACATGGTAGGCCCGCTGAAGAAATCCTCACCCGGAGGGAACACTCACCTCCTGGTCGCAGTCGACAAGTTCACCAAGTGGATTGAGGCCGTGCCTATCACAAGTTCGACTGCATCGTCAGCGGTCAACTTCATTAGTCCATCATCTTCAGATTGGGGGTACCAAACAGGATCATCACGGAAAACGGCTCGAACTTCACAGCCGACGAGTTCAAAGACTTCTGCTCAGAACAAGGCATCAAACTCAACTATGCATCTGTTTCGCAGCCGCAGTCCAATGGGCAAGTTGAGAAAGCCAACGGCTTAGTCTGTAGCGGCATCAAAAAACGCATGCGAGTACCGCTGAAACGTGCCGCACGCGCATGGGTAGAAGAACTGCCGTCAGTCCTCTGGAGTCTGCGAACCACGCCAAACAGGTCCACTCAGTACACTCCATTCTTCATGGTGTATGGTGCAGAGGCGGTTCTCCCCTGCGACATCAAATTCGACGCACCAAGAGTGGTCGCCTATGACGAGTCAGATGCAGAAGAAGCACTCGAGGACAACATGGACATCCTGGACGAAGCGCGCGACATCGCCCTAGCACGGTCAGCCGTGTATCAGCAAGACCTGCGCAACTACCATGGAAGGAGGTTGCGACCAAGGGCATTCGTCGCAGGCGACCTGGTCCTCAGCCTCAAGCAGAAGAAGGTGCACAAGCTCGCCTCCCCATGGGAGGGCCCGTATGTCGTGACAGAAGCAATCGGTAACGGAGCTTACCGTCTGAAGGACTCAAAGACGGGAGCAGTCTGCAACAACCCATGGAACGTCGCGCAACTTTGCCGGTTCTACGCCTAGTCGACAAAATCATTGTACAAAGAAAGCATGTCAACGCGGCAAGTTTCAGACGCACTCTTTCCCTTACCAGGGTACCTAAGGGGACTGGAAGGGTTTTAATGAGGCGGCCTGTTCGCAAGCATCAATAAAGAAGATTTACAGAAAAAGCTTTCCACTTTACCTTCTCAGTCAAGGCAATTAATAACCTAGGCCGTCACTCGAATCACTTGGGGGCTGCGTCATACAGGTTGAAACAAAAATCCTAGGCCGTCACTCGAATAACTCGGGGGCTGCGCCATACAGGTTGAAAGATAAGCCTAGGCCGCCACTCGAATCACTCGGGGGCTGCGCCATGCAGGCCCCACTAGTAAAATCCTAGGCCGCCTCCCAAACCACTCGGGGGATGCGCCATACAGGTCAAGTCCAAAAATCCTAGGCCGGCGCCCGACACACTCGGGGGCTGCGCTTCACAGGTATCACTTGAAATCCTAGGCCACCACTCGAACTACTCGGGGGCTGCGCCATGAAGGCCCTAATCATAAAATCCTAGGCCGCCACCCGAACCACTCGGGGGCTGCGCCATGCAGGTCAAGTCCAAAAATCCTAGGCCGCCGCCCGACACACTCGGGGGCTGGGCTTTACAGGTGTCACTTGAAATCCTAGGACGCCACTCGAAACACTCGAGGGTTGCGCCATACAGGTCCACGAAACAGCCATGGCCGCTACCCAAGGCACTCGGGGGCTGTGCCGTACAGGTCCACGACTCGCGCTCAATGTACTCGAGCCATGTCGCACAAGACCTAGTCTTAAGCCGCACTAAGTCCACTCGAAGGTGCACAAGAGATAGTCGTGCAGTAAAGCAAACAGTTTTAACTTGCTTAGTCGGGGATTCCCCATATCTCATACATCGATGTTTACATTTAGCAAATTTACCTCCTATGACTTATCCTGTACAACAGAAGATTGTTGCCCCTAATCTGCAGGCTCATCCTTTGGTATGTCGAGTGGCCCTACAAGGCGCTCACTCAGCTTTTGGACCTGCTCAACCATTTGGCGAGCAGCCGCCAAGGTGTCGGCGTAGTCATCGTCACCGGGCAAGCCACCCAGCACCCTCTCCAGAGGAAGGTTCGGCCGGTGCAGCCGGACGTACGCCAGCGCCACATTCGCCCCAGCGACGAGTTGCGCGTTGACTACCTCCTTCAACGCGTCACCTTCGCGGAACCTCTCCAGCAAGGCGGCCAACCCATGCGGCTGCCCATTGTGTGGGAAGTACACACGGTGGATATGCCAGAGGGTCTTCCGACAACCTTCAAGAAGAAAGGCAGCCCACCAAGTTCGATCGAGCATGCGCGCGAGGATTCGCCCTCCTGACTTGTTTGACCAGAAGTGGCGAGCCTCGAAAGAATCGCTAGTCGCCTCTCGGGTGACCCGCTCCTCAACCTGAGCCTGCTCAGCCTGCCAATCTGGGTTCACATCAGCGCCCAGAAATTACAAGTTATAACCAGCAAATCTCAAGGAGGAAGTCGAGCAACAAAAGGATACCAACCTTGCAGCCGCCGACTGATTAGATCAATCTCGCCAAGCAAAAATTCCTCACGCTGGGAGAACCCCACAGTAGGACGCGATATGGAGCGCTCCAGCTCCAACTCAGCAAGCTTCAGACTGGTTTCGAGGCCAATCAGCTTATTCCTCATATAGGTGATCAACCGCTGGTCATTCGTGTTTCGCTGAGAAACAGGTGCCGATAGACGACGACGCCCAGCTGCAGTCGAGCGAGAACCTCCCTCGCCACTCGCGCCAGTCGTCAGAGCAACGGAAGTGGACTCGTGCAGGACAGTCTGTCACAAATATGCATCGTCAATACAGAAAAGATAACTTCTCAGCCAAAGCAAGTTGAAGGGAAGGAAATTATAATTCAGCATAAAAGAGGATCCAAGGCCGGAAGACCCGACAAAATAAAGGTCATTACAAGCTGCAGAATGAAGTACAGGTTCCTGCGACTAAAAGGACCTACACTACAAAAGCTTCTAAGCTATTGACTCCGACCGGGAGCGACTCTTCCGAGAAGTCGCCTCAGTCGCCTTGGCAAGAGCCCTCTCGAAGGTGGCCACAAGCTTCACAGCCAGCTGTGCAGCCTGCGCCTTCACCCCGCTAAGGGACGCGGTCCGGCCATCGGACCTTCGCGGGAAGCCGCTGACAACCTTCTCGAAGTCGCCAGGAGCCTGATGGCCTAGCAGAAGCTGGGAGGTGAGCTCGGAGCCGCGTACCGTCTGCGCCCGAGTGAAGTCGGCGAGGGTGGTCGCTTCGCCTTCAAACGGCGCCGTGAGAGCATCGACGGCAGTCGGCGGCGGGTCGCTGGGAAAAATGCTCTGATGCACAGTCGTGAGCGCTCGAGTCGACTTCTGCAGCGCCGACGACGACTTCTGCAGCGCAGCGGATGCATACGCGCAGACGCGATCAAGGAGGCCGACCGCGGTCGCCAAGTCGACGTCGTCACTGGACGAGCCTTCCGGAGGGGCGCCACCGCATCTCTCTGGACAAAGGGTCAACAGTCAACAGAAAGCAAGTCAAGCAAAGACAAAAGTAGGCTGTTGGGGGGATCGTAACCCGGTAGGCCCACCGACATATAAGATAAGTCGGCCTGGCAGGAGCCTGGGCCGGATCAAGTATAAAGACATGGGCCGGGTGAAACATAAGCCGGTGCGCAACGTATGCCTTGGCACGCAAGCAAGAAGGATCCAGAAGGATAGAAACCAAGTACAAGACGGAGTCCTGCTAAGGAAAGAAGAGGCTTAGAGGACTTAGAGTAGAGTCCGGGTATGATAGGAACCCGGACCCGGCTTTGTACCTCCAGCGAGACCCGCCGCCTATATAAGGGGGTCTCCTGGTTCCTAGAGAGGAAGGTTCAATCGACACAATTCATAGTAGAGACATGTTGGGGATATATCAACAAGGGGTATAACCAACATGGATCAATCCGGCTAGTCCAGGGTGGCCCAAGGGTGGTAAGGCCGAGGCCTGCCGGGCGGCCCAGATAGCTGACGTACAAGGAAGTAGGCGGACGGTCCAAGGAAGGCAGAAGGCCGAAGCCCATCAAGCCACCGAGCACAAGACGGAAGGCGACAACTAAGCCGGCTAGGTCTAGGACTCTGTTTACTTGCCGGACAAGTACTTGCCTTGTACCCTGGGGTCTGGCCGCCTATATAAGCCGGCCACCAGGGAGCCTTTAGGGCAGAGACAACTACAATAGGCATCATGCCCATTGTAACCTGTTCACTGCTATTGCCTCATAGTGAATTATAGCAGCACGTAGGATTCCGCCACCGCTGTGGGATCCGAAGCTGGGTAAACTCGCCGTGTTCAATCCCGACCTCGACGACACCAACCTTCTTCCCCACAATCCATACGTAGGCTAGAGGACCCCCGTCTCCTATCAAATATGCCGATACTACGACAGTTGGCGCCCACCGTGGGGCATAAGGTTCCTGGCGTCACGTTCCAGGCGGGAACACTTGGCGGCGTGGGCAAGCAGATCGCCGTCGGTCGCGTCACAAGGTATGGCGGCCATAGCTACGTCAACTCGGATGAGTCTTGGCTCCCGGCGTACGACTACCTTATCGGATGCGCAATCGTGCCGATCGGAGGGATCGACGTCTTCATCGGGTACACGCCAGAGGCGTACGGCCTACCGCGTTTCTACAACCCCACCCACCAACCCTTCGACCAAGCAATCGACCGGCAAGATGGATCTGAATCCGCCTTCTCCCAGGAGTCGGCCGAATCTGATTTCCACTTCGTCGGAGTTGTCGGACTGGGATCCGACTCCCCGCCGGAAAACAACGATCCTGAGTCAATCCTCCCTGCTCTACAGGAGGATGCGATGTCAGATGCCGGATCCAGATCTACCGTTCAAGTCAACGTAGACTCTGATTCCGATGATGATGCTAGTCTCTTCGAAGAGAAGATCAAAACCCGCTTTTCCAGTGGAAATCCGGCTCCCTCAGAAGGTACAGCGGATACAGACATGCCTGACAAGCTGGCTATGATGGTTGTTGTCGGTCACGAGACAACCCCAGTTACTTCGGAGGCGCAAAACAAGCCGGCGGAAGAAGCCGGCGACACCACTGCCGGCCAACTCATTGAAAGTTCCGACAAGGTACGCGCGAAGAAGAAAGCTGGCCTCGAGAAAGGCGGCAGCAGCAAACCCACGGATTTGCTCTCCGTCATCAAAGAAGTAGACGAGATCATGAATACTCCGGTAAACAAAAACACCCCACTCGACGAAGTGGAAGAACTTAGGCTTAACATGCTTAAGCACTCTGACTTCCTGCGAAAAAGAGAGGAGCACGTTGAGAGCCTTGCGAAGAAGATCGAGAAAGAGCAGGAGAAGATGTCGGCCAAAACAAGCCGGCAACTCTTCGAGGAGAAAAGGTCATCAAAAAGCCGCTGTGGAAAAGAGCCGCCTGCGCAAGCAACGACAGCGGCTCAAGACCTAGGGTTCGATTGGCGTACGGCACCACAGCGAGTGGACAGAAGGGGGGATGTTGTCTTCTGCACCCCTGTCCTCAACGCGGCCGCCGCGCTAGATACCCTGGATGACAACACTTACACGGCGGAAGAAAAGCTGGCCAACGCAAGACACTTCGTGAGCAAGGCCCTAGAACAACAAGCTCGTGCTGATTCCTACGGCCACATGGCGGATGCTCGCGGGGGAGACCTAGAGTCTAAGTCGGGCAAGTGCAAAGCTGCACCCGGCATCGACCCTAAAGGCCCGTCTGGCTCCTGTAGCCATGGCGACAAAAGGAAGGCAACGCCACCTCCAAAGAAGGCGCCGCCGCCAAAGCCAAGGCGGGACGAGAACTCAAGGACAGGAAGCAGAGGAGACCTACCACCTCCATCTCAGCCAAAACGCGACAATGGCGGTAGCCGGAACAACATGCCACCGCCTAGAAAAGATGCCGGCAACGACCCTCCAAGGAGAGGCCGCAGCCGATCTCCGCAGCGTAGCACTGGCAGCAAGAAGAGAGAGGAGGTAGAAGGGCCCAGGCGCAGCATAAGCCGGGCAGCGCAGGACGAGCCGGACGCGAACAGAGGCGCACGGCAGCTCGACCCAAAAGACGCACGACATCGCCTACAAGACATAGCAAGAGGAAAGGAGCTGCTATACTCTGGACCAAAGTGCTTCGGCGACGCCATCCGCAGAGAGCCGTTCCCCAAGGACATGACATCAGTGTCAAAAAACTGTTCTAGGTACAACGGCCTCGTTAAGCCGGACTCATGGCTATCCGATTATGCCATGGCCATAGAAATTGCCGGCGGGAGCAGCCATATTGCCGTCCGCTACCTACCTCTCATGTTGGAAGGCACGGCAAGAGCTTGGATCGACAACCTTCCTGAAAAGTCCATCCATAGCTGGTACGACATGGAAAAGGTTTTCTCCCAGCACTTCCAAGGAACATACAAGCGTCCAAATACCTACACGGATTTGCAGCGCTGTATCCAAAAGCCGGACGAAACCATGACAGATTTTGTCAGCCGTTGGATATCCGAAAAAGCCAACTGTCATGGTGTTTCGGACGCACAGGCTATCCACGCCTTCTACACGGGCCTACAGAAGAAGTCCTTGCTCCGTCATAGGCTCGTCCGCGAGCAAATCACGGACCTTGGTGAGATGCTCAACCTAGCCGCCCAATACGCGGCGGCGGATGACGACGCCCGGGACGATGACCCAGACGTCAACATCATACCAAAGCGGAACAACAAGCGCAAGCAGGCGGCGGATGACAAAGCCGGGCCTTCCAATGAGGTGGCCGCAGCGTTCCAAGGAAACGCCGGCAAAAAGAAGTGGACAACTAAGAAAGATAGTCGCGAAACCGGCTCAGGGCCTAAGGCGGCCCGAATCACTTATGAACAGGCAAAGCTTTTGCCGTGTCCCATCCACGCCTCATTGGCAAAGGTCAACCATATGCTTGGAGAGTGCCGTTTCATGGACGACTTCAAAAAGGATCCCACAGTCGGCTGGAAGTCAAAGAAGTCAAAGAAGAACGACAAGAAAGACAGCAAGGAGGATGAGGATGACGACGACATGTCTATCTCAAGCGAAGATGACGCAGCCGCCAAGAAAAAGAATCCGTATCCGAAGGTCAAAGAATCTCTTGTGTGCTTTGTTGGCACGCCTTCGGCTAAAGCGGATAAAGCGGAAATGCGCGAACTCAACGCGACAATGCCGGACGTCCCTCAGTACTTGAACTGGTCGGAGGCAACAATCACTTGGGACCGGTCCGACCACCCTGATCACGTCCCTCACCCAGGCAAGTACGCCCTTGTCGTCGATCCCATTGTCGACAACTTCAGACTCACAAAGGTACTCATGGATGGCGGCAGCAGCCTCAACATCCTGTACTACGACACACTAAGCCGCATGAACCTATCAGAGGATCAGCTGGATCACAGCAACCTCACCTTTCATGGCATAGTGCCCGGCAGGAAAGCAAAGTCAATGGGAAGCATCAAGCTGAAGGTAACTTTCGGACCAAAAGAGAACTACCGCTCAGAGTTCCTCCGGTTCGAAGTTGTCCCCTTCAAAAGCGCCTATCATGCAATCTTCGGACGACCGGCTTTCGCCAAGTTCATGGCAAGGCCGTGCTACATATACAGCAAGCTTAAAATGCCGGGGGAAAACGGAACCATCACGGTTTCCGGCAACTTCAAGAAAGCCAAGGAGTGCGAGCGTGGCATGGCCGCCTTCGCAGAAGCCGTCATCCACAAGGAAGAACTCGCGCTGCTCGGGGCGGATTCAGACAACTCCATGCCAAAGCCAAAGATGGATGTCAAGAAGACTTTCGAAGCTTCAGAAGACACCAAAAAGGCGGACCTCATCCTAGGTGACAAGTCTAAGCAAGTTGTCATCGGCTCCAACCTTGACAGCAAATAGGAAGGCGCGCTCGTCGAGTTCCTCCGTGAGAATCGTGACATCTTTGCATGGTCGCCTTCCGACATGCCTGGTGTACCGAGGGAACTTGCCGAGCACTCGCTCAACGTCATAAAAGGATCCAAGCCGGTGAAACAAGCAACAAGACGCTTTGGAGATGAGAGGCGCAAGGCTATAGGAAAGGAGATAAATAGGCTGAAGGCCGCCAATTTCATAAAAGAAGTTGTACACACCGACTGGGTGGCAAATCCTGTACTCGTTCCAAAGAAGAATAAAGAGCTGAGGATGTGTATCGACTATACTGGTGTTAACAAGTGCTGCCCAAAGGATCCCTTTGCGCTGCCTAGAATTGACCAAGTCGTAGACTCCACAGCAGGCTCCGAGCAGCTTTGTTTTCTGGACGCCTACTCAGGATACCACCAAATCAAGATGAGAGAGTCAGATCAGCTGAAAACATGTTTCACAACTCCATATGGGACTTTCTGCTATATTACAATGCCTTTTGGCCTGAAGAATGCAGGGGCAACATACCAGCGCTGTATGCAAAATTGCCTGCACGAACAGATCGGCCGCAATGTTCACGTCTATGTAGACGACATCGCGGTAATGTCAAAAAAGAAGGCGGATCTCCTAGAGGACTTGGAAGAAACTTTTCAGAATCTCCGGAGGTATCAGATGAAACTCAATCCCGCCAAGTGCGTTTTCGGCGTTCCAGCCGGCAAACTGCTAGGGTTCATCGTCTCAGAACGAGGGATCGAGGTTAATCCGGAGAAGATCAAGGCCATCCAAAACATATCCAGACCTACTTGTCTGAAGGACGTGCAGCGCCTAGCCGGATCGGCAGCAGCCGTCAGTCGTTTCATAAGCCGCCTAGGGGAAAAGACAATGCCTCTCTACCGGCTATTGAAGAAATCCGACAACTTCGAGTGGACAGCAGAGGCAGATGCCGCCTTACAACAACTTAAGGAGGCCCTCACATCCGCTCCAATATTGGCAGCACCTCGATCACAGGAACCAATGCTGCTGTACATCGCGGCAACAGGAGCTGTTGTCAGCGTTGTCTTGGCTGTGGAAAGAAAGGAGAACGAAGCCGCGACGTGTGAGCAACGACCGGTCTACTTCATCAGTGAAGTGTTCTCCGCCTCCAAGCAGAGGTATCCGCATTACCAAAAGCTGGCTTATGGTGTATTCTTTGCCGCCAGAAAGCTTAGGCATTACTTCCAGGAACACACAGTGACAATAGTCAGCAAGGCACCGTTGGGAGACATAATCAACAATGCAGAGGCAACGGGTCGAGTTGCCAAATGGGGCATCGAACTCGCCGCCTTTGATATAGTCTATAAACCACGAACCGCCATTAAGTCTCAAGCGCTTGCCGACTTTGTCGCCGACTGGACAGAGGCCATGGAGGAAACGACACTCCCCGAATCAGAATATTGGGTCATGCACTTTGACGGATCAAAGATGCTCAAAGGCTCGGGGGCTGGAGTCGTTCTACGCACGCCTAAAGGTGACAAGCTTAGCTACGTGTTACAAATCCACTTAACAGCAACCAACAATGTTGCCGAGTACGAAGCCTTGCTTCATGGGTTACACGTGGCAAACGACCTAGGCGTCAAAAGAATCCTCTGTTATGGCGACTCAGATTTGGTCGCGCAGCAAGTAAGCGGAACATGGGATGCGAAAAGCGCAACAATGGCGGCTTACAAAGCCAAGGTTGATGAATTCGCAAAAAACTTCGTAGGCTACGAAGTCCGGCATGTTCCAAGAGCTGAGAATGAGGCGGCGGACACACTTGCAAGACTTGGATCGGAACGCAAAAAGGTACCAAAAGATATCTTCCTGGAGCATTTGCACAAGCCATCCATTAAAGGCGCCGATTTGATGGACCCCGACGCAGAAGAACCGGTAGAAGCGGCAAGTTTCGCTGTCTACTTAACACAACCGGATTGGACAGTCCCATATCTCGATTTTCTAATCGACCAAAAGTTGCCGGAGGATGATGAGGTGCTAAAGAGGCAGATCATAAGGCGAGCCAAGGCATTCACGATAATAAAAGGCGAGCTATACAAGCGAAGCACTTGCGGCATCTATCAGCGGTGCATACAGCCGGAAGAAGGCCGGGAAATTCTGAAGGACATACATATTGGCACCTGCGGGCATCATGGTTCCGCTAGGTCCATTGTATCCAAAGCTTTCCGCCAAGGTTTCTACTGGCTCACCGCCAAAGAAGACGCCGAGAACATCGTAAAGACATGCAAATGTTGCCAGCTGTACGCTCGTCAACCTCATTTGCCGGCACAGGAGCTAAGGACGATCCCAATCACCTGGCCGTTCGCGGTCTGGGGTTTAGACATGGTGGGTCCCTTCAAAAAGGCGCGCGGTGGGTACACTCACCTATTGGTCGCTGTCGACAAGTTCACCAAATGGGTCGAAGCTAAACCGATCAGCAAACTTGACGCACGAACAGCCACCAATTTTCTCTGGGGAATTATCTCGCGGTTTGGAGTTCCACACAGCATTATCACCGATAATGGCAGCAATCTGTCTCAAGGCGACATAGAAAAATACTGCAGCGATCTGGGCATCCGGCTTGATTTGGCATCCGTGTCACACCCTCAATCCAATGGACAAGTAGAGCGTACAAACGGCCTAGTCTTATCAGGACTTAAGCCTCGTCTCGAAGCTCCATTACACAGGGCAGCCGGCGCTTGGGCAGATGAGTTACAGTCGGTATTATGGAGTTTGCGCACAATGCCAAACAGGTCTACTGGCTACACTCCTTTCTTCTTAGTATATGGCGCGGAGGCAGTGCTACCTACCGACATGAAGTACGATTCCCCAAGAGTTCAAGACTACATCGAGCAAGACGTAGAAGGTGCAAGACAGGATAGCCTAGACCTGCTAGACGAAGAAAGAGACGTCACTCTCCATCGCTCCGCCTTGTACCAGCAACAACTTCGCCGCTATCATAGCCGGAGAGTGCGGAAGCGAAGCTTCAGAACAGGTGACCTGGTTCTCCGCCTAATTCAAGACAGAAAAGGCTTGCCCAAGTTATCCCCGCCATGGGAAGGACCGTTTATAGTCACAAAGGCGCTGCTCAATGGTTCCTACTACCTAGCCGACATCCGCGACGAAGACGAAAAGAAAATGCGCAAGAAGGCGGCAGGAAAAAGGGGAACCAAGCGCAAGAAAGGCATTGACGATCCGTTCGAGCAAACAAGACGGCCTTGGAATATTGAGCAGCTACGTCCTTTCTACACTTAGCAATTTATAATTGTAATAAGTTAAATATGATTATGAAATAAAAGTCTATGGTTCCTCATCTGTGTTGAGAAGCATGCCATCTTTTGTCTTTTCTTGCAATCATATTTCCCCTATGTATCTAAGTTACCTATTTTCTAGCTCCGTGCAAATGTTCAAACTGGTAGATACTTGCAGCTTTCGAGCCAACCCAAAGCAAAAATAAACCTTTTTGCGCCGCCTAATTCCTTTACCTCTGATTACTTATATGTGGTTCGCCTAGTAGTATGTCTTTGACACCAACATGTTGGCTTTGGTCTCTGATTCTAAACGCATGGTTTAGCCCTGGTTGTTTCAGCTAAAGTTACCGGCTGAGGTTTCGTCAACATACAAAAAGTCAAGCATATAAGTCAGGGTAAAATTAAGGTGGGCCATATAAATAAAGACAAAATAAAACTTGTCAGCTAGTTTCCGCCTAGCAAAGCAACAACAAAAGTATACACAAATGTTACAAGTCAATGTTGCATTGTTTTCAGGGGCCGACAAGTAAGCCTGCTAGAAGGCAAGGACAGAAAAGATATGGCTCGGGGGAGCGTCTACATCAGACTTGGGGGCTGACAACCTCAGCCCCGGAACTATCACTCCCCTCCGCCTCGGCCGCGCCGGCAGCTTCAGCTCCCTCTCCGCCAGGCACAGGATGGCGCCGGTAGAAGATTGAAGTGTCCACCATGTCGGCAACCCGCGTAGCGTAGCCGGCAACGCTGTCCAGAACAGCGGCCGGCTCAACCTCGCTACCGTCTTTGTACGTTGACGGCATGCCTTCGGTGACGGCTTCTATCTCCGCCTCGGGGTAGTGCGCCATGAACAACCCAAGGGCGGTCTTGGCTCCACCCCGTGCCGCCGACTTCAGCGAGCTTTTGTGCAGTTTGGTCGCCTGCTCCAAGATGGCGGGCATGTCGCTGAACTCGGTCGGCTCCTGGCTGCCGGACGAAGTGAAGAACTTGGCGGCAAACCGCTTGGACGCCGCCAAAGTCTCGGTGATCAGTTCGCCTAGACGCGCAAGGCGATCCAGGCGGGGGCTGACAACCTTGTCATCGCCTAAACCGGCGGGAACTGCATCAAAAATAAAGCCATTAGTTTGGCTCAGGCTAAAGCAAAATGGCAGCATCAAAAAAGGATCAAGATATTACCAAGGATCGAGTTATGGAAAGCGGACAACTCAATCATATGAGTTGCCAGCGCGTCCTCCGCAGTTTGGGCGCGAGAAGTCTGCTTGGAGATCTCCTCCGCAGCCGTCTTCTCCGCCTCCGCCAACTTGTTGCGCAGGCTTTCCAGCTCACCAGTGAGCTGGCTAGATTCCTGCGCAAACTTGAGTTGCTGGTGTAACATCCCAACATTTTATAATGTTCAAAAATCACTAAAATTTAAAACTTGTATTGTTATTAAAATAAAATATTAAATGCATAAGGAAACCAACTACAAAAGACTTCAAAGTTTAATATTTCAAATGTCACAGTTTAAAACATTATATTATCCCCTGTATTTCAAAAACTTTAAAATATAATTTGAGAAATATTCTACAAACTACAATCAATTTTATTTTAAATAAATTAGTTTCTGTATAAGTATTTGAATTAAACCACTTAGCCATATCTGTTCAATAAATATAAGATTATTCAAAAGGATATACATTTACTAAATGGTTTTCATTCCTTTAACTAAGTTCAAAATATGGTTTGGAAATTATAAGCCTATAGTGTATAACATTATAACCTCATAGAATTTAAATTAATGAATTAGCCAAATAAACATTTCATTGGATTAAATGAATTCCATCTATTTAATTTCAGAACATGAAATGATTAATATATTCTAAATAAGAGTAAAATTAAAACAAAAATCTTTTCTAAAGTTAATATAAAGTTTTCAAATGCATTACTATAATATAAAATATAATGTTGCACAAATTATTTTCAATGAATACCCTATATTTCACATTTCCTAAACATCTCTATATTTAGTTCTTTAATATTATGCCAAAACAAAGATGAATGATTTCAGCAAAACAAGTTTAAATAACTTAAATTCAAACATATTGAAATGTGGGTATTTTACAAATTTTAATTAGCCAAAAGGAAATCTAAATGAGATAGAAATTCAAATTTGACTTTCAGTGTCAAATTTGTAATTAATCAATATTTCAAAACATTATTTTTGAAAAGTGTTCAAAACACTCCCACAATTGGTTTAACAGAAGGATAATAATATTACAAATTTTTAGAAATTAATTTGACATCATTTGGAGTTATAAATCAAAAGATATGAATTTAAGAAATAAAATCAGAAAAAGAATTATGGGATGACGTCAGCGATGACGTCATCATCGTCAACCTCCAGCCGGAGATCTCGCCCCCGAAATCCTCCAACGAATTCTTCCAAAATCCGGCAGTTTGTTGCGGGATTTGATCTCCTATCCCCCCCCTATAAAGCCCGCAACCCCGCCTCCGTTTCCCCTCTCCTCCCCACGAAAATAACGCCCCCAGGCCGCCGCAATCCACCATCGTCCTCCGCCACGGCCGCCGGTGAGAAGCTTCAGTTCTGGCGAGCTCCATGATCCCCAAGACCACCCACCTCCTCCATCCTTCTTATTTCTTCATTGCGCATCGTTTCGACTAGATGCGGCATTTTGTTTTGCAGCAGATCGAGCAGCCCGTGCATAGCCGAGGCTTGCCGCCGCTCCATCAACTCCGGCCGGTCTCCATCGCCGTTCTAGGACAGGATCGAAGACGCCGCCACCTCCATCGCCTCCCCGCGACGCGCCGCGCTCGGGGCTGCCCTCCGTTCATCCGGGGAAGTACGGGATCGACCGGAGCGTCCTCGCCCGAGAGCACCGCCGTCGTCCGCTCCAACTCCGGCGAGCTGCGCCGCCCGGTAAGGTCCACGCCCCCAGCACCGTCCGATCTGCGATCAAGGGCTAGGATTAGATCTGTTTAAATCCGAAGCGGTATCTGTTTTGATCCGTTGGATCTGGATCTGACGATCCAGATCGCTCCACTTATCCACGTCAGCGCCACGTGGCATGCCCCGTCAGCGCACAGTCAGCGCTGACGTGTATAATCAATTTCGTAATTAAATTTAATCGGCAGTTTTGCAGAAACACCCCTGTCACTTAGATCTCTCACAACTTTTCAACCACAACTCCAAATTTAATAATTTTTATATATTTGAAAAGCTCTCGACATGTAGAATAATTTGGATCAGACAAAATTCAAATTTGACTTAGTATAAAATATTCAAATTTCAAATGGTGAATTTGAGTATATTTGTAATAACTTTAAATCTATAAATCCAAAAATTGCAAATAAATATGTTTTAGAAACTTTAGAATATTTGTAAATTAATACCACTGCTATAAAATATTTTTGAGTAATTTTTGAATGATTTCATAGTTGTGTGTTTAATTTGAATAGTTTGACTAATTTTGAAATAACTTTTAATAGAAACATTACTTTTGATTAAATCCAATTGCAATAGATTTAATTAAATGCTCTCTGTCTATTAACATTAATTAAAAGATTTGGTTATAAAAATTTAGTCATAGGAAACTTTAATCTTATAATGATTCCTTTTATTTTATTTTCCAAAACTAGGAATTTATTTAAATTGCATTTATAAATTCATGCATATATTTAAAGAAATCACAAAAGTTATTTTATGATTCTTGTGATTAAAATTTCATTTCATTCATAGCATATTTTATTCTCATAGGAAAACCCCTCTTCTTTAGTTTTCTCTAAGTTAGGATTAGTTTCAAACTTAGTATTTTGGGAAAAGTGCTATGCACTTAGACACTTAGTAGTTTCAAGATGGAGCTAGAAGACCATTGAAGGACTTAGCCAAAAACAAGACTTCAAAAGTACCTTCAAGGAGAAGAAACACTTAGAAGAAAATCAAGAAGAAGATCTCCAAGTCTTGTTCTCTCTCTCTCTTTCTTTTCTCTGAGACTTCATGAAGGACTTAGAAGAAAACAGACTCTGGAAGCATTCCCAAAGATGGCAAGCACTTAGAAGAAAAGTGAGAAGAAGTTCAAGAAGGCCAACCCCCTTCGTTATTCTCTAAGTCTTTCTCTCTGTCTTTCCCTCTCCTCTGAGATTTCATGAAGACTAAGTAAATCCAAGACCAGCCTCGAGGATACAAGAATCATCAAGTCTGAAGATTCATCAAGACTACCAAGAGCTCAATCAAGGCATCATCCAAAGAAAGTTACAAGTCTGGAGATGAAGCCTGGAGGACAACTACATCTTTCTTTCTATCCTTTCCCTCTTGCCTAATCTTGTCTTCTAGACTTAAACAAAATTTGATCATGATGTTATCATCTTGATGTTGTTGGATCCTAGCAGCATAGTGGGATGAAGCGGCCTGGAAACAAACCTTACATGTCCACGTACATGAGACCTGTTCCACAATTTAAGTGGCTGGCCGGGTGTCTGTCTCTATCACTATAGTGAATGTCCAACTTACAAAGAGTTGATAATAATTGTGATCATCTTGAACCAATGACTTAGTATTTTTCTCTAAGTATGTTGCACATCATGGCTAAGCCATTAGAGTGCTTGTTTCAAGGAGATATAAAACAAAGTATGTATATCCAACTTAAGACCTTAGTCCTTAGTCATTCTTGACCCACCTGTTAGCCTTGCATTAACTTAGGAATATGTTGCACATCATGCATAAACATATTTTCCTTAGAAAGTTTTATAAAACTTATTTATTCATCTAGTATGTGTTGCGAGTTTGCTTGCTGTTGATTGTTGTATTGTTGTTTGCTTATATTGTATAGATTAAACGGAGAGCAAACGTTCGTTGTTGAAAAGAGTGTGTGAACAACGACAACATTCAAAGGCAAGTGGCACACCTCATAAACTTCCTATTTTTATGCATTACTTAGTGTATTTTTATATGCATGTGTTGCTATGCTAAACCTGTAGAATCCCTTATTCCTGTGTCTAGGTTCCTATGCAATACTTAGTAGAATTATTGTTGCTATGCAAATGTTGTTTTGTGAAAATCTAAATTCTACTAAGTTAAGAATGAAACACCTGGGTGGTAATTGGTTGTATGGTTTATGTTGAGTGGCTACTCATGTCCATTTCTATGGCGAGTATGTACACTTGAGAACGGCCACCCAGGAACAGAGGAATCTGAAGAACTCCAAGTGACGATTGCTTCCAGTGCAGCCATTGCCATATGGGCTCTGGCTTGATCGATTATGTTGCGTGGACTCTCTCCGGCTTGACAAGCAGATGTAGGGGGATGTTAGGTGGAACGGGTCAAGCCAGTATGGGGAGGGAAAATGCTTCTGAAAGATCTCGTCTCATTCTCTCCTTTCCTTATCACAAATGGTGTGTAAAGGATACCTTGGGTTGAATGGGTACAATGGTGAAAGTGCACAACCTCTGCAGAGTGTAAAACTAAGTACTTAGCCGTGTCCCCGGTTACGGACAATTTTGAGCAGCTGATCAAGGACGTCAACGGAGGATTCCACCATTCCAACTTCAAAAGTAAAACTTGATGGGTGAACAAGGGTAGAATGAGGCAGTGGATTTCATGCCACGGATGTCTCGAATAGAAGAAAAGTGTTTTCAAAAGAATAGGAAAAATTGGCTTTATGCAAATTAGCCTTGAGCTCCACCAGCCAAATATTCATATAGGCTTTAAAGTTATTCCATAAGTGTCCACCATAGTGTCACTTGCCAGACT
The DNA here is from genome assembly GCA_026929855.1 of Poa annua. Taxonomy (NCBI): domain Eukaryota; kingdom Viridiplantae; phylum Streptophyta; class Magnoliopsida; order Poales; family Poaceae; genus Poa; species Poa annua. The sequence continues at coordinate 78,821,032 of CM049429.1, forward strand.
CCATTTTTAATGGAATCTGACCCACGTTGTTGCAATATTTTTCTTATTGCAGATTTGATCAGATGACGAGTGAGGTTTCGTAAAGGTTTCGAGTCTACAACCAACATGTTTTCGCCTGTGGCAGCATGAAAGTTATTAGAGACTCACTGCTATTGTATTCCGCTGTGTACTTTTCAAAGCTAGCTTTATGCTATGCAATTTGTAAAGAATATGTTGTAATTCTGGATCATCGATGTAATAAAATTGACCTTTGTTGTGATATTACATCGTAAACTGTGTGTGCAAATGAATCGATCCAGGGATTTGCACTATACACAGGTATCTGCCTTATTTAAAGTGCAGGTACGCTACAGATGGTATCAGAGCACTGTGTTGCCTGTAGGTTCGAAACCCTAGGTTTGGATAGAAATAGGATCTGACCATAGGATTGAAAATCTATTTTTCTTCACTTTTATAAAAACAAACCTTTTCACTATGTCATTCTCGTATTCTCATCTACTATCAACCTTCTGAAAACCTCTTATCTTTTTCTAGATGACCATGTTCTTATAGTCGAAGTCTGCTTCTGCTGGCTCATATGGAAAAGCTACGATTAATCATGAAGTTCTGCATATATGGAAGACCACTGAAGAACTAGGTTTCGACCAACACTTCTAAGATATCCAAGAAAGTTGAACAAGAACTTGAAGCAGTCATGAAGGAGGTAGATTTGACCACCACCAAAAATAGAATGACGATATCGTGTTAGTGTATTGATCATATCAAATTAGCTAAATGACAATACAAGATTGTTTGTTTGTTTGTTGTGAACCTTGTTGCTTGATGTTTGTTAGATGTTGATTGATTTTTGTTATAGACTTGTTGCCTTGTTTTGTTTGATTGAACTAGGATTCCTCCATAAGTGCAAATAATTCAACTCATTGCTTTCTAAACCAAACAGATGCCTCACCCCAATGCCAACATCAATGATTTGCATACAACTATGCGACTATTATTAGAGAACCAGAGTCAGCTGTTGAAAATAATCAATGACCAACTGCCTAAGATTGATCAAAACCATAGGGATTTTGGAGAGAACCTTATGACCAAACCCAAGGCCTGCAAAACTTGTGGAGAGATAGGACATACGTCCAAAGACTGCACTGATGAGTGGCCCCATGGTCATACCGAACATCCAGTTAGGGAATGCCCCACAAGTCAGATGTCTTGCTGTTTTTGTGAAGCAACAAATCACGTTCCAACTCAACATCAACTCTACCCCGTGGTGCAAGAAGTCAGTCAGCAAGCCAAAAAGGGGATACAACAAAATCTCATGAAGCATGTGGAAGTACAAGAAAACAAGGAGGAACACAAAAGAGATACTAGCCATATAACATGTTTTACATGTGGAGAACTAGGACATTATTCATGGGGCTGCAAAGAGAAAAGGACTGGTCAGGATACTGAACCAAATCTTCATCAAAATGAGACTGTGAGTCATACTAAGGTGAAGAATGAGATAAGAGTAAGGTCACTTCCGAAGAAATCCAAGAGTAAATCCAAGTGTTGCTATAAATGTGAAGGAGATCACCTAGCTCGAAATTGTCCCATCAAACGAGACTGGACTTCTTTAATTGAGATAGGAAACATCTAAGAAGAAGAAAAGGAACTTAAGTGACGTAACTTGCTACAAATGTAAAGACAAAGGACATTATGCTGATAAGTGTCCAGTGAAGATGAAGGAGAAATGCCTTACCCGCTCACACAAGAAAATCATCAGACCCGGGACATGTCGTAGATGCGGAGCAACAGGACACTATGTCAGTGGCTGCCCTGAGTGGAAGAAGAATAAATCTCTCCAAGGACCGAGTGGAAAGCGTGAGTGCTAGAAGCTTTCTGTATCCACCACATGCCATTGTATTTTGAACATTTGTACGCCCTACCTCAGAGGAATAAACAAGATTACACAAAGTTTTTAGACTGACCACAAAAATTTCTTTTAAGGGTGGTAGCCACCTAGATAATTCAAACTCAGTCGCTTAAACACACAGATCTCAAACTATCTTTCTTTTCATCCTTCTAATCAGAAAAACCATTCACTGTCAAGTTTTCAAGTTTCCATGTCGGAAATTTCATTTCCCAAAACATCTCGAGTATCAGAATCATTCAAGCCCTTGCTTTCTTTTCTAGCCTCTCCGAATCTCGGGGACGAGATTCCTTTTAAGGGTGGTAGTCTGTAACATCCCAACATTTTATAATGTTCAAAAATCACTAAAATTTAAAACTTGTATTGTTATTAAAATAAAATATTAAATGCCTAAGGAAACCAACTACAAAAGACTTCAAAGTTTAATATTTCAAATGTCACAGTTTAAAACATTATATTATCCCCTGTATTTCAAAAACTTTAAAATATAATTTGAGAAATATTCTACAAACTACAATCAATTTTATTTTAAATAAATTAGTTTCTGTATAAGTATTTGAATTAAACCACTTAGCCATATCTGTTCAATAAATATAAGATTATTCAAAAGGATATACATTTACTAAATGGTTTTCATTCCTTTAACTAAGTTCAAAATATGGTTTGGAAATTATAAGCCTATAGTGTATAACATTATAACCTCATAGAATTTAAATTAATGAATTAGCCAAATAAACATTTCATTGGATTAAATGAATTCCATCTATTTAATTTCAGAACATGAAATGATTAATATATTCTAAATAAGAGTAAAATTAAAACAAAAATCTTTTCTAAAGTTAATATAAAGTTTTCAAATGCATTACTATAATATAAAATATAATGTTGCACAAATTATTTTCAATGAATACCCTATATTTCACATTTCCTAAACATCTCTATATTTAGTTCTTTAATATTATGCCAAAACAAAGATGAATGATTTCAGCAAAACAATTTTAAATAACTTAAATTCAAACATATTGAAATGTGGGTATTTTACAAATTTTAATTAGCCAAAAGGAAATCTAAATGAGATAGAAATTCAAATTTGACTTTCAGTGTCAAATTTGTAATTAATCAATATTTCAAAACATTATTTTTGAAAAGTGTTCAAAACACTCCCACAATTGGTTTAACAGAAGGATAATAATATTACAAATTTTTAGAAATTAATTTGACATCATTTGGAGTTATAAATCAAAAGATATGAATTTAAGAAATAAAATCAGAAAAAGAATTATGGGATGACGTCAGCGATGACGTCATCATCGTCAACCTCCAGCCGGAGATCTCGCCCCCGAAATCCTCCAACGAATTCTTCCAAAATCCGGCAGTTTGTTGCGGGATTTGATCTCCTATCCCCCCCCTATAAAGCCCGCAACCCCGCCTCCGTTTCCCCTCTCCTCCCCACGAAAATAACGCCCCCAGGCCGCCGCAATCCACCATCGTCCTCCGCCACGGCCGCCGGTGAGAAGCTTCAGTTCTGGCGAGCTCCATGATCCCCAAGACCACCCACCTCCTCCATCCTTCTTATTTCTTCATTGCGCATCGTTTCGACTAGATGCGGCATTTTGTTTTGCAGCAGATCGAGCAGCCCGTGCATAGCCGAGGCTTGCCGCCGCTCCATCAACTCCGGCCGGTCTCCATCGCCGTTCTAGGACAGGATCGAAGACGCCGCCACCTCCATCGCCTCCCCGCGACGCGCCGCGCTCGGGGCTGCCCTCCGTTCATCCGGGGAAGTACGGGATCGACCGGAGCGTCCTCGCCCGAGAGCACCGCCGTCGTCCGCTCCAACTCCGGCGAGCTGCGCCGCCCGGTAAGGTCCACGCCCCCAGCACCGTCCGATCTGCGATCAAGGGCTAGGATTAGATCTGTTTAAATCCGAAGCGGTATCTGTTTTGATCCGTTGGATCTGGATCTGACGATCCAGATCGCTCCACTTATCCACGTCAGCGCCACGTGGCATGCCCCGTCAGCGCACAGTCAGCGCTGACGTGTATAATCAATTTCGTAATTAAATTTAATCGGCAGTTTTGCAGAAACACCCCTGTCACTTAGATCTCTCACAACTTTTCAACCACAACTCCAAATTTAATAATTTTTATATATTTGAAAAGCTCTCGACATGTAGAATAATTTGGATCAGACAAAATTCAAATTTGACTTAGTATAAAATATTCAAATTTCAAATGGTGAATTTGAGTATATTTGTAATAACTTTAAATCTATAAATCCAAAAATTGCAAATAAATATGTTTTAGAAACTTTAGAATATTTGTAAATTAATACCACTGCTATAAAATATTTTTGAGTAATTTTTGAATGATTTCATAGTTGTGTGTTTAATTTGAATAGTTTGACTAATTTTGAAATAACTTTTAATAGAAACATTACTTTTGATTAAATCCAATTGCAATAGATTTAATTAAATGCTCTCTGTCTATTAACATTAATTAAAAGATTTGGTTATAAAAATTTAGTCATAGGAAACTTTAATCTTATAATGATTCCTTTTATTTTATTTTCCAAACTAGGAATTTATTTAAATTGCATTTATAAATTCATGCATATATTTAAAGAAATCACAAAAGTTATTTTATGATTCTTGTGATTAAAATTTCATTTCATTCATAGCATATTTTATTCTCATAGGAAAACCCCTCTTCTTTAGTTTTCTCTAAGTTAGGATTAGTTTCAAACTTAGTATTTTGGGAAAAGTGCTATGCACTTAGACACTTAGTAGTTTCAAGATGGAGCTAGAAGACCATTGAAGGACTTAGCCAAAAACAAGACTTCAAAAGTACCTTCAAGGAGAAGAAACACTTAGAAGAAAATCAAGAAGAAGATCTCCAAGTCTTGTTCTCTCTCTCTCTTTCTTTTCTCTGAGACTTCATGAAGGACTTAGAAGAAAACAGACTCTGGAAGCATTCCCAAAGATGGCAAGCACTTAGAAGAAAAGTGAGAAGAAGTTCAAGAAGGCCAACCCCCTTCGTTATTCTCTAAGTCTTTCTCTCTGTCTTTCCCTCTCCTCTGAGATTTCATGAAGACTAAGTAAATCCAAGACCAGCCTCGAGGATACAAGAATCATCAAGTCTGAAGATTCATCAAGACTACCAAGAGCTCAATCAAGGCATCATCCAAAGAAAGTTACAAGTCTGGAGATGAAGCCTGGAGGACAACTACATCTTTCTTTCTATCCTTTCCCTCTTGCCTAATCTTGTCTTCTAGACTTAAACAAAATTTGATCATGATGTTATCATCTTGATGTTGTTGGATCCTAGCAGCATAGTGGGATGAAGCGGCCTGGAAACAAACCTTACATGTCCACGTACATGAGACCTGTTCCACAATTTAAGTGGCTGGCCGGGTGTCTGTCTCTATCACTATAGTGAATGTCCAACTTACAAAGAGTTGATAATAATTGTGATCATCTTGAACCAATGACTTAGTATTTTTCTCTAAGTATGTTGCACATCATGGCTAAGCCATTAGAGTGCTTGTTTCAAGGAGATATAAAACAAAGTATGTATATCCAACTTAAGACCTTAGTCCTTAGTCATTCTTGACCCACCTGTTAGCCTTGCATTAACTTAGGAATATGTTGCACATCATGCATAAACATATTTTCCTTAGAAAGTTTTATAAAACTTATTTATTCATCTAGTATGTGTTGCGAGTTTGCTTGCTGTTGATTGTTGTATTGTTGTTTGCTTATATTGTATAGATTAAACGGAGAGCAAACGTTCGTTGTTGAAAAGAGTGTGTGAACAACGACAACATTCAAAGGCAAGTGGCACACCTCATAAACTTCCTATTTTTATGCATTACTTAGTGTATTTTTATATGCATGTGTTGCTATGCTAAACCTGTAGAATCCCTTATTCCTGTGTCTAGGTTCCTATGCAATACTTAGTAGAATTATTGTTGCTATGCAAATGTTGTTTTGTGAAAATCTAAATTCTACTAAGTTAAGAATGAAACACCTGGGTGGTAATTGGTTGTATGGTTTATGTTGAGTGGCTACTCATGTCCATTTCTATGGCGAGTATGTACACTTGAGAACGGCCACCCAGGAACAGAGGAATCTGAAGAACTCCAAGTGACGATTGCTTCCAGTGCAGCCATTGCCATATGGGCTCTGGCTTGATCGATTATGTTGCGTGGACTCTCTCCGGCTTGACAAGCAGATGTAGGGGGATGTTAGGTGGAACGGGTCAAGCCAGTATGGGGAGGGAAAATGCTTCTGAAAGATCTCGTCTCATTCTCTCCTTTCCTTATCACAAATGGTGTGTAAAGGATACCTTGGGTTGAATGGGTACAATGGTGAAAGTGCACAACCTCTGCAGAGTGTAAAACTAAGTACTTAGCCGTGTCCCCGGTTACGGACAATTTTGAGCAGCTGATCAAGGACGTCAACGGAGGATTCCACCATTCCAACTTCAAAAGTAAAACTTGATGGGTGAACAAGGGTAGAATGAGGCAGTGGATTTCATGCCACGGATGTCTCGAATAGAAGAAAAGTGTTTTCAAAAGAATAGGAAAAATTGGCTTTATGCAAATTAGCCTTGAGCTCCACCAGCCAAATATTCATATAGGCTTTAAAGTTATTCCATAAGTGTCCACCATAGTGTCACTTGCCAGACTCCATTTTTAATGGAATCTGACCCACGTTGTTGCAATATTTTTCTTATTGCAGATTTGATCAGATGACGAGTGAGGTTTCGTAAAGGTTTCGAGTCTACAACCAACATGTTTTCGCCTGTGGCAGCATGAAAGTTATTAGAGACTCACTGCTATTGTATTCCGCTGTGTACTTTTCAAAGCTAGCTTTATGCTATGCAATTTGTAAAGAATATGTTGTAATTCTGGATCATCGATGTAATAAAATTGACCTTTGTTGTGATATTACATCGTAAACTGTGTGTGCAAATGAATCGATCCAGGGATTTGCACTATACACAGGTATCTGCCTTATTTAAAGTGCAGGTACGCTACAGCTGGGCCTCCATCTCCTTCCGATGAGCCTCCTTCAACTCCAAGTTGGCGGCCGCCAAGTCGGAAGCTTCATTCATAAGAGCTTCCATATCAGTGGACGCCTTCAGGATATCCTGGGCGTGGTCTAGCAGTTCTACAAATATGGGTTCGCTAAGCTAAATGATTGACGGAAACATAAGTCAAAAGCATAGTTGAAGGCGAAAAGGATCAACCCTACCTTCATCTTTTTTGCGGGTCGCCTCCAATTCGGCAATCGCAGGTCCTTGGCCTCGCACTCCTTATTCAGGTCGTGGCAGCGCCGGTTTATCTCGACTCGAGAGGAGACAAGCTCGACGTTGGCGGAGACAAGGCCCTGCAAGACAAAACAAAGGCATATAACATATTGTCGAATAACCACTAAGCCGGCAGTCCAAATTTCTTTTGACTTGCCATCTAAGTGCTCGGGGGAAAGGCTATGTATATACCGGAGTGGTAAAAACTTACGGATAGGTCGCCCTCCAAGTCGGCGAAGGCCTGCGAGGCGAAGGTGGCGAAAGCCAAAGTTGACTCCTTGGCCTCCTTAAAAGTGGACCAAGGGTCCCTGACTTTGCCGCCTCCCGCAGTCGGGGCTGCCCTCCGAAACCCGCCGACGGTCGACTCCAGCAACCCTTCATTGGTGGCGCGCGATTGAGCGGCGTCATCGGCCGTAGCCTTTGGCGAGAGCAAGGGCCAACAGTACTTGACCTTTGGCGAGAGCAAGGGGCACCATCTGGTGTGCTGAAGGGGCAACTTGACCCTTGAGCGCTAGTAGAGTGCAAAGTGCCTCCTAGCAGGCGCAAGGGTCAGCTCTAGCGGCTATAAATAGACACCCCCAGCTTTCACAATGGCGGCACAAGCATCAGCGGGTGGTTCCTCTAAGAACTAGCTTATCGAAGATGTCTTTGCTGATAGGCTAAGACATCTTCGGGAGGCTAGGCCTAGAGATGCTCATCCTGAGACGGATCGCTCGACGCCGTGGAGAGGGTCTGGCCGGTGGACATCGCTGCAAGGAGAGGTCGTCGGAGGAGAGGAGTTCGCCGGAGCTCGCTCGGAGGCAAGAAGCGAAGAAGTGGAAGAGGCAAGTGCGCATGGAGAGCAAAGGCTGGGTAAAGAAAATGGACCGTTTGGCTACCTATTTACAGGGCCAGGCGTTGCTCCCTGTGCAACGGCATTTTTAGTCGGACACGTGTCCAGCATCCGTTGCAACACACGATTGCACGACCCCCACGCCTCCTCTTTTCCCGCAATTTGTGATCATGGCGAGATTCCCGCCTAGGCTGTTTTCAAACTGTCGTGAGCCGGCTAGGTGGAAACCGTCAAGAAGAATGCTCGGCAAAGATTGCCGAGTAGCCGTCTTTTCCCATGATGGATAAAGGCGGCCGCATGTCGACATCAAGACACGCATGCCTCGTTGATTTTCAGAATGGTTCAAGTCCTGCAGCCGCCAACTTTGGCAACCGAAGAATCGAGAAGAAGCTGGCGCCTGGAGAACTTCAACCTTTCAGGGGGCTAATGTTGGGGATATATCAACTAGGGGTATAACCAACATGGATCAATCCGGCTAGTCCAGGGTGGCCCAAGGGTGGTAAGGCCGAGGCCTGCCGGGCGGCCCAGATAGCTGACGTACAAGGAAGTAGGTGGACGGTCCAAGGAAGGTGGAAGGCCGAAGCCCATCAAGCCACCGAGCCCAAGACGGAAGGCGGCAGCTAAGCCGGCTAGGTCTAGGACTCTGTTTACTTGCCGGACAAGTACTTGCCTTGTACCCTGGGGTCTGGCCGCCTATATAAGCCGGCCACCAGGGAGCCTTTAGGACAGAGACAACTTCAATAGGCATCATACCCATTATAACCTGTTCACGGCTATTGCCTCATAGTGAATTATAGCAGCACGTAGGATTCCGCCACCGCTGTGGGATCCAAAGCTGGGTAAACTCGCCGTGTTCAATCCCGACCTCGACGACACCAACCTTCTTCCCCACAATCCATACGTAGGCTAGAGGACCCCCGTCTCCTATCAAATATGCCGATACTACGACAAGACACCTTGTAATCTCGAGACCCGGAAGCTAAGGCGCCGAGTCCCGAAACCCTAATCAGTAAAGCCGAATCAGGAAGTAGGTCTTTACCTCACGACGAGGGGCCGAACCTGGATAAACCCTTGTTTCCCCACGTCACGCTAGACAAGCTCCTGATGACGGAAGCCGCCATGCCCCATATCTCAAGTTACCTCCGGGTAACATCTGTCGTGACAATTCGACGACAGTTGGCGCCCACCGTGGGGCCTGCGGCCAAGAGCATCACTTTTTCAGGAGAAGCGCGGCGAGGTATGGAAAACCTAGCTATCGGCCAGATCCACACGCTCCCAGGAGGGGAACGGATCATGGACGACTCCGGCTGGACAGAAGAGGCGGATTTCTTGGAAACCGGATCTATGTTCATCTTTGGACATATCGATGTTTTCGTATGTGTGATCCGGTCCAGTGGAGCCGAAAGAGCAGTACGAGCCGGAGTTCGAGTCCGAGTCCGGGTCAACCACCATAGCCCAGACGGACGGAGAGGAATCAGTTGGATCACCAGAAGAGGGAGAATCGATGAACCAGGTCAGGGAGGACTCTATCGTCACCCCCGTTAATATATCAGATCTGGATACAGACACAGAGTCAATCTTACCCTTGTTCGACGATCGTTTCGGAGACGGGTTTGTGGACGAAGATTACCCGGCGCCGCTAGGACCCGTGCGTCACATGGCGGTTCACATGGTAACCCGAGCACCCCCGGCTGACGGAGCTTCGGTTTCCGTAAGTGATGAGACAAGCGCCGAGGCGTTGGCAAGGCAGAACAGAGACAACTGGGATCAACATCAAGCTCCACATGCAGCAAACTATGCACCCCCTAATCCCATAGCAGGAGGAATCTTACCGACTTTCAGTTCATTGGCTCACATACAAACACCAGCTGCGAGAATCCCCCTAGGAAACCCGATACTTGCGCCAAGCCCGACAAACTTAGTCAGACCTCCACCGCAGCAGCAGGCGCTCGCGGGAATTTCAGCAAGCCCGACACAAGGGGAAATAACAAACAATAGCACGACTATGTTAAGTGAGTTAGGAGAACTAAGACAGGCGGTGGCAAGTGCAAGCCAAGAGCGCGCGGCGGAGAACCGGCGTATCCAAGAAAGGGAGCAGCTTGTGATCCAGCAAGAGCAAAACCTGCTGGAAGAAAGAAGCACCCTCCAGAGGAGAAGGGACGAGTTAACTGCTATACAGAACAGAAGGCGCGGAAGCCGGCTTCACCTCCCAACCGTGACAAATACCATAGCACCTCTGGCCTTGGAGTTTCAAACACCAAATCTGGCGCCCGTGGCGACACCGGTAGCAATAGTTCACCCGGCGCCAGCGGCTGTCCTGCCAGGGGCACCAGCAAGAAACTTGGCAGAAGCCGGAGCAGCAGTCATCGAGCAACAACCACCACCACCACCCAGGTTTGATCCTCCCCCGGGTCATTACAATAACCCAGTTGATAATATTTTTGCAGCAACGCACGCCCTAGAGCGGATACCTTTCAATAACTCACCGGCCGGCTTAGAGGCAAGGAGAGCCGTGGATCTGCTAAGGACCGATGTAGTTCAACAGAACAACAACCCACGAGGCTCACAAGCTTTCAACTCAGAGCCGGCAAAGACCCGTACCAGAACTCGGCAGCCAGATCCAGTTGTAGCAAGATCAGTTCAAAATAGGCTAGGACCGGTAAACCGGCCAGCCCCGCAACCAGTTCAACAGCAACAGCAGCAGCAGGTGCACGGACCACGAAGGATGGCCGCGCCTGCCGTCTCCGCTGCCCAATCCATAGTAGACAGTTCGAGAGCAAGACGTGCGGCGGCTGTGGTAGCCACACCTGAAGCCGGAGCGAGAGAAAGAGCCACGGTTCAACCCAGACCCGTCGTGAATTAACCTGCAGCGGGTCACGGAGGAGGCTCGTCTGTATAACATGACCCAAGTGTTTGTCAGACGCAATCAGATCAGAACCTTTTCCAGAAAAAATCAAAGAGCCGAGTAAGGTTGTCAACTATGAGCCGAACATGAACCCAGAGACATGGTTGAGTGGGTACAGTAAGGCCATGGACATGAAGAACGCAACGGCGAACCTGTGTGCAAGATACCTATATCTGATGATGGCGGAAGGAGCACCCAAAATTTGGCTGGACCGGCTTCCACCAAACAACATCCATTCATGGGAGGAACTTAAGACGGCATTTATTTCAAATTTTGCCGGGACATGCAAGAAGCAATACACTGAGGCAGATCTAGATCGGTGCGTCATGAGGAAAACCGAGTCAGCAAGGCAATGGGTAGCACGGATCACAGAGATTCTGCAGTCTTCAATCAATATTTCAGCTCACACGGCAATAACCACGATGGAGAAGAACTGTGCTTTCGATTCTTTAACGCACAAGCTAGGACGTATGAGAGAAGACCCGGCTCGCCAAGACATCACTATAGGTGAGGTGGTCTCAATTACTTACAAGTATGCAGCAACAGACAAAAGATTAGGCGAGATAGAAGAGCAACCGGGTCAACACAGCGCGTAACCCGACACCAAATCAGAACAACAGAAATCAAAACAATAAAAGACCCTACGAGGGAGGAAACTCAGAATTTGGTGGAACAACCCAGGCCTCAGGTTACAGAGGACCAAGACCCGGCGGAAACTTCAGAGCCGGACCCCCAAGAGGACCAAACATCAGCGAAATATATAACATGCCGTGCCCTAGGCATGCCAGGAACGGTAAACCAGCCAGTCACACGTTAGCACAATGCGCTGACATGAGGGCATGGAGAAAACACGAGCAGTCTTTGGAGCAGAACCAAGGCAACTTCAACGGAAGTAATTGGAACAATGGTAACCATGGAAATCACGGCAACAACGGTAACCATGGCAATCAGGGTACATGATCCGGGTCTCAAGCACCGCCAAATAACAACGCCGGGTCAAGTCAGCATCAAGGCGGAGGTTATCAACAAACACCGAAAGAGCTCCACAGTCAAGGCCAATATCATGTGTTTACCACCAACACATGTAGGAGAGAGCAAAAATTGAAAGACAGAGAGGTCAATACAGTAGCAACAGCCTTACCAAAGTACCTGAAGTGGTCAGAGCAACCAGTTACATGGAGTAGAGAGGACCACACGGAAAGAATAGATCACCCGGGTCTCCTAGCCTTGGTAGTGGCGCCACAAGTAGACGGTTTTCGTCTGAACAAGGTCCTAATGGACGGAGGGAGCAGCATCAACATCTTATATCTGGATTTCCAAAGGATGGGTCTGTCTGAAAGCCGGCTAACGCCAACATCAACAATTTTTCATGGAATAGTACCAGGAAAGTCGGCTCACCCAATCGGCAAAATCAGACTGGAGGTAGCTTTCGGAGTAAGCAAGACCCAATACAGGTCAGAATACCTGACATTCGAGGTGGTCGACCTAAAAAGCCCGTACCACGCTTTATTCAGAAGGCCGGCTTACACCAATTTCATGGCAAGACCATGTTACGTTTATCTCAAGTTGAAGATACCGGGTCCCCAGGGGATCATCACCATTGATGGAAGCAAAGACATGGCAATCGAGTGTGACCGGGGTGACGCCATCATGGCAGATCAGGCCTGCTCATAAGAAGAGTTGAAATACTACAAGTCTCAGGTAGACCCGGCTGACAAACGTATGCTGGATAAGCCGGCCCACGAGGAAGAAAAGAAAAAATTCAAGTCAGCCCAGGATACCAAGATGGTCGATTTTGTGGAAGGAGATTCCTCCAAGCGGTTCTCGATCGGGTCTCATATGGACCCAAAATAGGAAAGCGCGCTCGTCGAGTTCACCCGTGAACACCGTCACATCTTTGCATGGTCCCCCTCGGACATGCCGGGTGTCCCGAGTGAACTCGCCGAGCATAGCTTACATGTTGATCCAGCAGCAAAACCAGTAAAGCAAGGTCTGCGTCGTTTCAATGCAGATAGGAAAAAAGTTATTGGAGAAGAGATAGCCCGCCTTCTAGCGGCCGGCTTTATCATGGAAGTGAAGGGGTTACGGTGCAGAAAACAATAATTTTTCTAGCGTACGAAACCCTAACTAGTCAGGATCTATCTATCTAGTACATGTGATAACGGTGGCGGAACGGGTTACATTACCTCCATGTAGACCGATAGCGGGGATTACGCTCCCGCACAAGCGTTGACGATGAAGTCGTACGTAGCCGACCTCGAGGTCGCGGATAACTTGCCGCGATGACGAAGACGATTACGCCGGGGTGTCGACGATGACCTGCGTCAACGGGCGTCGGGCGGAAGATGGCAGGGCGCCGGCACCAAGGGGGGTGCGCCGGCGGCAGAAGGGGGGGCGGCGCGGCAGCTGCAGGGGCGAGATGACGTCGCCCAGGCTCCTCAAAAAGAGTTACCTCTGAGCACTCGCAAACATACGGAGCTTAACGACAACCCCCGGTCATTCAGATCCAGCTGAAATCGCAGGGGTAGATCTTATCTGGAATCCCGCAGGGCAACGGTGCCCGGCGGTATAGCTTAGGTGGAGAGAGGGGGCAAAACGGGCGGAGAAACAGCTTGACCGGCCTGCAATACAATTAATTGTATTTTCCAATGAATTAATCCAATTAATATGCCTTGCTATATAAAGGGGGGAGGGGGTGTGCAAACTCCCTGGCTCCCCCATGTGGGACTAAACAAAGGAGGAGGGGGGTGCGCACCCCACATGGGCTGGCCGAACCAGCCATGGGGCCCACCCCCCCTTTGGTGGTGCGGCTCCCCCTCTTGGGCCCTCTTAGGGCCCATGTAGGTGGGAGCCCCCTTTTTCCTTTATTTAATTAATATTAAATTAATATAAAAATCCTATTAATTCATAATTAATATATTTATATATAATTCAATATCCCGTGACTCCGAAACAATTTCGGAACCACCCGAACAACTTTCGGACATCCCTGGAACCATTCCAGACCTTCCCGGAACTCCTTCCGGACCACCGGAACTCTTTCCGGATCATTTCTCTCTCTCCAACAAAATCCTATATTATTCCAGAACCTATCTCCTGGTGTCGCTAAGACCTTAAGTTTGTTACGCTACGGTTCGAGAACACTCCAGACATGGTCGAGACACTCCGCTCACCAATGACCGTCAGGGATACCTGGATGTATATGACGGCCCCTGTGCATTCTACGAATATCGTCGTTGAACCATAAATATGATATTCATTCCCTTTGTTTGTGCGATACTACCTTGTCCGATATATGATCGTAGACATACCGATGCATTTGTTATATCTCGTTACCGACAAAGGTTATTAACTCGTCTGCGATATTACATCTCCATGACCTAGTCATAAGCTGCGCAGCTATATAGATGTAATCTCACCGAGTGGGCCCAGCGTATCTTTCCATTTCAAGAATGAAAAAATCCCGCTCTTGATCCTTACGTCTCGATGCTCTTTCGGAATACCCAAGATGGACACCGTTATTGTCATGCTATATAAGACACAACCTTTGATGCTCTCAAAGCACCCCTACGAAGCATCAATAAGTACGGTCTCACGGTCTAAGGAATAAGATATCATATTCTTATCTATTACAAATGACAAACATCGTAATACGATCTTATAGCAATACTTTGCGTATGTCCATCATCTTATTCAACTAACAAGATGACCCCACTGTCAACCGACGTCATTGTCCTTGATCGGGAATCTCGATCAACTGTTGCCCAATGGACTAGCTCATATAGAGGCTTGCTAGGGACCTGGTTGTCCATGTATCACACGTGTATTAATAATTCCGATTAATACAGTTATAGCATAATACACAAACCTATTATAAACTTACGAGATAATGCAATAAATACTACTTATTTATTTGCCTCTAGGGCATATCTCCTTCAGTCTCCCACTTGCACTAGAGTACAAATAAACTAGCTGCACTTTACTTTATCAAAATCCCTTATCAAATAAGAATCATTCGATAATGCTTGCTAGTGGAAGAGTGTTACTCTGACAATCTGCACAATCCATGATTGTACATACTTTTGCGATTCATTGATATCATCTTGCTTGATATCACCATGTTATTCTAATAACATATATGCAAATACCGTAACTAAGTGAGACTTCTGTTTCCCAGCGCTTACTCTGATTATTGCTAACCAGATAACTGCCCTGGAAAAACACACTCAGTCATAGAGAGCCCCTTGTAACAATTACAAACTCGTGATATCTACATACTTTCACACCAAAGTAGAAAACTTGACATTCTAATGTCAATTCAACAACTAACGCACTTCTACTTCCAGTAAACTCTAAATTTACTTTTACAACTGTTCTTTTCCTAAGAACATTGGTTATATTTCATCGAGCAGATAATATGGTTTCTGTATGATGTCTGATATAACATAATAGACCAACATTTCATACAACCATCACTACCTTGTATCATTACTCTTAATGATCAATTGGATTTCAAAGGACCATCCTTTTGACTCTATTCTGACTCCTCAGATATAATCCAAAACAACTCGACTAACTATTTAAAATTTCCGTTCTATTCCAAATAGATACTAACTTTCAAATAGTTTCACAACTTCATCCTTCTCATCTATTCTACTGGTACAATTTCACAATGTGTCATTCACACAAGATGAATTCGGCTCCCACTCAAATTATGTCTCCACATATTTGATAACACGAGCTCCCACTCAAAAACGTGTCATCCACATATTTGAGTTCCTAAGATCCCACTCAAAAATATGTTCTTCACATATTTCACCTGAGTGAACTAACTACGACTCCCACTTAAATCGACATTTTTGGTCAAACCAAAATTATTGATCTATTATCAATTCGAATTTAATACAAACTACAATATTACATTAATACAAATCCTTCAGACTTCAAGCATGTCTACATAAATGTAGTCAACAAATTTGATCTTGTCCAAGACACATTTCTTGACAAGACATGCTCCCGCGTCTTTCTTATAGTCACATTTCTCATATAACACTTTATATGATGATTAAACAATCTTATTTCTCTAATAAGAATTGCAGCAACAATTACTCTTTTAATCCTTTCAATGTAACTTGGATTTCCAGGCTGAAAAAGCCTTTGTTCATATTCTGATATTTTCTCAACTTTCTTTGTATTCATAAAGTGCACCTTGATCTGTCAACAAGATTTGAAACATTTAATACTGTCCTGTGACCTGACAGCAATATTAAATATAACAACACCTTATTTAGAAGCTTCTCTCATGAAAATTTTATGATCTTTATAAAGAGGATTGCAAGCAGAAAATAATTTTCTAGTCTCCCTCACTCTTATCACCAAATTTTCATTTGTAGACATATACTCTTTGGAACACCTTCCAACATAGGTCTGACACCTTATTTCAAGTTTCTAATTCCAATCCATAAACCATAATTCGAAAAATCATCTTTTCCTCGGAATTACATAGACAACAAACTGAGTTTTGTTTCTATTTGGTTTTTGGAATACACTCCAATTCAATGCGAGTAACCTACAAAGAACTATTCATGTATATTCCGAATTATCGTATAATCATATACATGTCGACACTACTGTCGATCCTACGAATTTTCGTTGAGAAAAATATCTAATTTCTAAAGTGGACATCGACTATAATGTTTCGAACATATTAGGAGTTTCTAAGACTGATTCTGACAGACCATACTTTATTTAAAATATAGTATGATTATAATACCCCATATATCACCATATATGACATTATAATATTGTGAAACATATTTCCACAAGTCTTTTATGTTGAAACCACAATTCAAAAATATTGTCCTTTGATCGAATCTTGTGAATATAATATTCACCACTCTTTCTTCTGAAAAACCCCATTTGATCTCTTATCAAATTAATTTCAGACTTATGATTTATCAGGCAAATACTCCTATTTACCAAAATCACAGAAGAATTTGGATCAAGCAAAAACACCATTAATTAATCATTAAAAATGACTCTCAATTAATTTCCTCTTGTATTGCAACTTCAATACTTGATTTCAAACTTAATCAACTTGGCACTCGAAATACTTAAATGGACCAAAAACATCCATTACTTCTTACATTGCCTTTATGACTAAACTTGACGGTGTTTGTTCTAGTAACAGAACTCTTATTCATAGGACACGCTATTTTATTATTTCTACAATCATGAATACTTATCATACAATCAATGTAACTGAGATGTGGAATCTTTATTCATAATATAAAACAACTGACTTGTTCCATAACATAAAACAACTGAACTTGTCTTATTACATGAATAACTTTGTCTTGCAACAATCAAGACACACACACTCGCTCACCATTAGAAAAGATCTTATCAAAAACTATTAATGATAACTATGATAACTTGAGAACGTGAACACCAAATGGCCATCAACTCCTTGATCACCAGCTTCAGCGCCAGGTCACATCAAACTGCGCCACATATATGTGATAATCAGGACCTGTTTCACAAACAGAACAAGTATCAAATACTTCATCATATATCAAGAGGCGAATTCATAATTCTGTATATATCAAATATATACCTGTAGCATTGAAGATTTCTCCTTCGATGGAATCAACTTTCTGAGATTTGAATTCAGACACAAACTTGTAGAAGTTCATATCATCGGCCTTCAAAATGTACTTGAGCACATGCTTCTTATAGCTAGGAGGTAGGGATATCAGGACAGTCCGAATGGCACAAGAATCTGCCATCCAGTAATCGAAGACCATCGTCAGCTGGAAGTAGATGTCATACAATCTCTTCAAATGTGTCTCCAGACAGGTATGCTCCTCCATATGAATGGTCTGGAACATTCTAAGCTGCCTGAATTGCTCACGCTTTAATTCATCCCCGAAGTGTGTCTTTATCGCATCAATCATGACGCTTGGCTCCTTGCGTCGAAATAACTCTTTCAACTCAGGTGCCAGGCATACGGTCATGGTGATCTCCACTTCAATGAATATGTCTCGACGCCTACGGAAATCATCTTCCTCCTCCTCGCTAGCAGAATCTCCTGGTCTTTCTCCTAACGGTTCATCGAAAACATAT
Source organism: Poa annua (assembly GCA_026929855.1). Classification (NCBI taxonomy): domain Eukaryota; kingdom Viridiplantae; phylum Streptophyta; class Magnoliopsida; order Poales; family Poaceae; genus Poa; species Poa annua. The sequence continues at coordinate 78,839,109 of CM049429.1, forward strand.
AGGATGTTGTTGTGTTCGAGGATGTTTCTAAAACCCTTGTACCATCTGATGAAGTTGGACCCGTCGGCTTCTAAGGTAGCATCCAGACTCTTGAGGAAGTAACCGAAGTATAGTTGCGTAGTCTACAGATGTGATCGCAAAAGAGGTAAGGTAAAGTTTATAATATGTAGATGAGTTTTAGTTTTATAATCACATTATCTAAAACACACCACACCAAGATTATTATCCCTAAAAATAATAATGGCGATTACACGACCCTCATCCACCACACCACCCCCGATCATCACGGCCGGCAGCATAGCTTCAAAGGTGGACATAAAATGTCGATCACAACAACTCTGTGACTCGTGCTCGATCTTTCGATCTTCCCGTGTTCCGAGGCCATATTTCTGGATATGCTAGGCTCGCCAATCAAACCTCGAAGACCCTGCGCGTGCAACATGGCTTACACCCACTGTATGCGAACGACGAGATGTGTGACACCCGATCATCACGGCCTGCCTCATAACGTAGAACTTTCTTGGTGGTGCGCAACGAGGGAGAACACAATTTTGGTATTTGTTAGGGATCATCCTATTCAAGATGCTACCGTTGTATATCTAGCATATAAGCAATCAATAGGATGCACACACAACAGCACACAATAATGATGCAATGAAGTGCGATGTGACATGGTCGATGCGCCTGGACCTTCATGGCGCCATGTGCCTGGCCCCCCGGCGCCCCCGCATGGCTCCGAGTCTACGGAGCCCTCCATTGCCTCCGACAGTACGAGTAATATCAAAACTTACCGTAACCATGTCACATAAAATAACGCCTCTGCAAAACAAAGTTAGACGCCTCTAGCTTTATTTAGTTTTGCAAGTTTTACGTGGCATATAGGCTTATTCGTAAGAGAATCGCTTCTCTACCTACGAACTCTGTACCACAACGTCGATCGTATAATTGCATGTTTAAGCATCCCTTTCGGGCCCTCCATTGAAAATGCTTTGCCGACTAGAGAGAGAGAAACAGACACCCGTCAGCCACAAATACGGTGCAAGCCGTATGTCAGTAGTGGAACCAGTCTTGCGTAAGCGTACGCGTAAAGTCGGTCCGGGCCGCTTCATCAACTCAATACCGAAGGCATCGCAAGTGCACGCTAGAGGGTAGCAAATATAAGAAAGACGGCCTCATTCAACATGAGTTCTAACTGTACCAGCAGTACTACGCATAGATCGGCTCTGATACCACTGAAGGGGTTACGGTGCAGAAAACAATAATTTTTCTAGCGTACGAAACCCTAACTAGCCAGGATCTATCTATCTAGTACATGTGATAACGGTGGCGGAACGGGTTACATTACCTCCATGTAGACCGATAGCGGGGATTACGCTCCCGCACAAGCGTTGACGATGAAGTCGTACGTAGCCGACATCGAGGTCGCGGAGAACTTGCCGCGATGACGAAGACGATAACGCCGGGGTGTTGACGATGACCTGCGTCGACGTGCGTCGGGCGGAAGATGGCAGGGCGCCGGCACCAAGGGGGGTGCGCCGGCGGCAGAAGGGGGGCGGCGCGGCGGCTGCAGGGGCGAGACGACATCGCCCAGGCTCCTCAAAAAGAGTTACCTCCGAGCACTCGCAAACATACGGAGCTTAACGACAACCCCCGGTCATTCAGATCCAGCTGAAATCGCAGGGGTAGATCTTATCTGGAATCCCGCAGGGCAACGGTGCCCGGCGATATAGCTTAGGTGGAGAGAGGGGGCAAAACGAGCGGAGAAACAGCTCGGCCGGCCTGCAATACAATTAATTGTATTTTCCAATGAATTAATCCAATTAATATGCCTTGCTATATAAGGGGGGAGGGGGTGTGCAAACTCCCTGGCTCCCCCATGTGGGACTAAACAAAGGAGGAGGGGGGTGCGCACCCCACATGGGCTGGCCGAACCAGCCATGGGGCCCACCCCCCCTTTGGTGGTGCGGCTCCCCCTCTTGGGCCCTCTTAGGGCCCATGTAGGTGGGAGCCCCCTTTTTCCTTTATTTAATAAATATTAAATTAATATAAAAATCCTATTAATTCATAATTAATATATTTATATATAATTCAATATCCCGTGACTCCGAAACAATTTCGGAACCACCCGAACAACTTTCGGACATCCCTGGAACCATTCCAGACCTTCCCGGAACTCCTTCCGGACCACCGGAACTCTTTCCGGATCATTTCTCTCTCTCCAATAAAATCCTATATTATTCCAGAACCTATCTCCTGGTGTCGCTAAGACCTTAAATTTGTTACGCTACGGTTCGAGAACACTCCAGACATGGTCGAGACACTCCGCTCACCAATGACCGTCAGGGATACCTGGATGTATATGACGGCCCCTGTGCATTCTACGAATATCGTCGTTGAACCATAAATATGATATTCATTCCCTTTGTTTCTGCGATACTACCTTGTCCGATATATGATCGTAGACATACCGATGCCTTTGTTATATCTCGTTACCGACAAAGGTTATTACCTCGTCTGCGATATTACATCTCCATGACCTAGTCATAAGCTGCGCAGCTATATAGATGTAATCTCACCGAGTGGGACCAGAGTATCTTTCCATTACAAGAATGAACAAATCCTGCTCTTGATCCTTACGTCTCGATGCTCTTTCGGAATACCCAAGATGGACACCGTTATTGTCATGCTATATAAGACACAACGTTCGAGGCTCTCAAAGCACCCCTACGAAGCATCAATAAGTACGGTCTCCTGGTCTAAGGAATAAGCTATCATATTCTTATCTATTGCAAATGACAAACATCGTAATACGATCTTATTGCAATACTTTGCGTATGTCCATCATCTTATTCAACTAACAAGATGACCCCACTGTCAACCGACGTCATTGTCCTTGATCGGGAATCTCGATCAACTGTTGCCCAATGGACTAGCTCATATAGAGGCTTGCTAGGGACCTGGTTGTCCATGTATCACACGTGTATTAATAATTCCTTTTGGGGATATATCAACTAGGGGTATAACCAACATGGATCAAACCGGCTAGTCCAGGGTGGCCCAAGGGTGGTAAGGCCGAGGCCTGCCGGGCGGCCCAGATAGCTGACGTACAAGGAAGTAGGCGGGCGGTCCAAGGAAGGCAGAAGGCCGAAGCCCATCAAGCCACCGAGCCCATGACGGAAGGCGGCAACTAAACCGGCTAGGTCTAGGACTCTGTTTACTTGCCGGCCAAGTACTTACCTTGTAACCCGGGGTCTGGCCGCCTATATAAGCCGGCCACCGGGAGGCCTTTAGGGCCAAGCACAGAAACAACTTCAATAGGCATCATACCCATTGTAACCTGTTCACGGCTATTGCCTCATAGTGAATTATAGCAGCACGTAGGATTCCGCCACCGTTGTGGGATCCGAAGCTGGGTAAACTCGCCGTGTTCAATCCCGACCTCGACGACACCAACCTTCTTCCCCACAATCCATACGTAGGCTAGAGGACCCCCGTCTCCTATCAAATATGCCGATACCACGACAGTTGGCGCCCACCGTGGGGCATAAGGTTCCTGGCGTCACGTTCCAGGCGGGAACACTTGGCGGCGTGGGCAAACAGATCGCCGTCGGTCGCGTCACAAGGTATGGCGGCCATAGCTACGTCAACTCGGATGAGTCCTGGCTCCCGGCGGACGACTACCTTATCGGATGCGCAATCGTGCCGATTGGAGGGATCGACGTCTTCATCGGGTACACGCCAGAGGCGTACGGCCTACCGCGTTTCTACAACCCCACCCACCAACCCTTCGACCAAGCAGTCGATCGGCAAGATGGATCCGAATCCGCCTTCTCCCAGGAGTCGGCCGAATCTGATTTCCACTTCGTGGGAGTTGTCGGACTGGGATCCGACTCCCAGCCGGAAAACAACGATCCTAAGTCAATCCTCCCTGCTCTACAGGAGGATGCGATGTCAGATGCCGGATCAAGATCTACCGTTCAAGTCAACATAGACTCTGACTCCGATGATGATGCTAGTCTCTTCGAAGAGAAGATCAAAACCCGCTTTTCCAGTGGTAATCCGGCCCCCTCCGAGGGTACAGCGGATACAGACATGCCTGACAACCCCAGTTACTTCGGAGGCGCAAAACAAGCCGGCGGAAGAAGCCGGGGACACCACTGCCGGCCAGCTCATTGAAAGTTCCGACAAGGTGCGCGCAAAGAAGAAAACTGGCCTCGAGAAAGGCGGCAGCAGCAAACCCACGGATTTGCTCTCCGTCATCAAAGAAGTAGACGAGATCATGAATACTCCGGTGAACAAAAACACCCCACTCGACGAAGTGGAAGAGCTTAGGCTTAACATGCTTAAACACTCTGACTTCCTGCGAAAAAGAGAGGAGCACGTTGAGAGCCTTGCGAAGAAGATCGAGAAAGAGCAGGAGAAGATGTCGGACAAAACAAGCCGGCAACTCTTCGAGGAGAAAAGGTCATCAAAAAACCGCCGTGGAAAAGAGCCGCCTACGCAAGCAACGACAGCGGCTCAAGACCTAGGGTTCGATTGGTGTACGGCACCACAGCGAGTGGATAGAAGGGGGGATGTTGTCTTCTGCACACCTATCCTCAACGCGGCTTCCGTGTTAGATACCCTGGACGACAACACTTACACGGCGGAAGAAAAGCTGGCCAACGCAAGACACTTCGTGAGCAAGGCCCTAGAACAACAAGCTCGCGCTGATTCCTACGGCCACATGACGGATGCTCGCGGGGGAGACCTAGAGTCTAAGTCGGGCAAGTGCAAAGCTGCACCCGGTGCCGACCCCGAAGGCCCGTCTGGCTCCAGTAGCCATGGCAACAAAAGGAAGGCAACGCCACCTCCAAAGAAGGCGCCGCCGCCAAAGCCAAGGCGGGACGAGAATTCAAGGACGGGAAGCAGAGGAGACCTACCACCTCCACCTCAGCCAAGACGCGACAATGGCGGTAGCCGGAACAACAGACCACCGCCTAGAAAAGATGTCGGCAACGACCCTCCAAGGAGAGGCCGCAGCCGATCTCCGCAACGCAGCACTGGCAGCAAGAAGAGAGAGGAGGTAGAAGGGCCCAGGCGCAGCATAAGCCGGGCAGCGCAGGACGAGCCGGACGCGAACAGAGGCGCACGGCAGCTCGATCCAAAAGACGCACGACATCGCCTACAAGACATAGCAAGAGGAAAGGAGCCGCTATACTCTGGACCAAAATGCTTCGGCGACGCCATCCGCAGAGAGCCGTTCCCTAAGGACATGACATCAGTGTCAAAAAACTGTTCTAGGTACAACGGCCTCGTTAAGCCGGACTCATGGCTATCCGATTATGCCATGGCCATAGAGATTCCCGGCGGGAACAGCCATATTGCCGTCCGCTACCTACCTCTCATGTTGGAAGGCACGGCAAGAGCTTGGATCGACAACCTTCCTGAAAAGTCCATCCATAGCTGGTACGACATGGAAAAGGTTTTCTCCCAGCACTTCCAAGGAACATACAAGCGTCCAAATACCTACACGGATTTGCAGCGCTGTATCCAAAAGCCGGACGAAACCATGACAGATTTTGTCAGCCGTTGGATATCCGAAAAAGCCAATTGTCATGGTGTCTCGGACGCACAGGCTATCCACGCCTTCTACACGGGCCTACAGAAGAAGTCCTTGCTCCGTCATAGGCTCGTCCGCGAGAAAATCACGGACCTTGGCGAGATGCTCAACCTAGCCGCCCAATACGCGGCGGCGGATGACGACGCCCGGGACGATGACCCAGACGTCAACATCATACCAAAGCGGAACAACAAACGCAAGCAGGCAGCGGATGACAAAGCCGGACCTTCCAATGAGGTAGCCGTAGCGTTCCAAGGAAACGCCGGCAAAAAGAAGTGGAAAAATAAGAAAGATAGTCGCGAAGCCGGCTCAGGGCCTAAGGCGGCACGAATCACTTATGAACAGGCAAAGCTTTTGCCGTGTCCCATCCACGCCTCGTTGGGCAAGGTCAACCATATGCTTGGAGAGTGCCGTTTCATGGACGACTTCAAAAAGGATCCCACAGTCGGCTGGAAGTCAAAGAAGTCAAAGAAGAACGACAAGAAAGACAGCAAGGAGGATGAGGATAACGACGACATGTCTATCTCAAGCGAAGATGACGCAGCCGCCAAGAAAAAGAAGCCGTATCCGAAGGTCAAAGAATCTCTTGTGTGCTTTGTCGGCACGCCTTCGGCTAAAGCGGATAAGGCGGAGATGCGCGAACTCAACGCGACAATGCCGGACGTCCCTCAGTACTTGAACTGGTCGGAGGCAGCAATCACTTGGGACCGGTCCGACCACCCTGATCACGTCCCTCACCCAGGCAAGTACACCCTTGTCGTCGACCCCATTGTCGACAACTTCAGACTCACAAAGGTACTTATGGATGGCGGCAGCAGCCTCAACATCCTGTACTACGACACACTAAGCCGCATGAACCTATCAGAGGATCAGCTGGATCACAGCAACCTCACCTTTCACGGCATAGTGCCTGGCAGACAGGCAAAGTCAATGGGAAGCATCAGGCTGAAGGTAACTTTCGGACCAAAAGAGAACTACCGCTCAGAGTTCCTCCGGTTCGAAGTTGTCCCCTTCAAAAGCGCCATTCATGCAATCTTCAGATGACCGACTTTCGCCAAGTTCATGGCAAGGCCGTGCTACATATACAGCAAGCTTAAAATGCCGGGGGAAAACGGAACCATCACGATTTCCGGCAACTTCAAGAAAGCCAAGGAGTGCGAGCGTGGCATGGCCGCCTTCGCAGAAGCCGTCATCCACAAGGAAGAACTCGCGCTGCTCGGGGCGGATTCAGACAACTCCATGCCAAAGCCAAAGATGGATGTCAAGAAGACTTTCGAAGCTTCAGAAGACACCAAAAAGGCGGACCTCATCCCAGGTGACAAGTCTAAGCAAGTTGTCATCGGCTCCAACCTTGACAGCAAATAGGAAGGCGCGCTCGTCGAGTTCCTCCGTGAGAATCGTGACATCTTTGCATGGTCGCCTTCCGACATGCCTGGTGTACCGAGGGAACTTGACGAGCACTCGCTCAACGTCATAAAAGGATCCAAGTCGGTGAAACAAGCGACAAGACGCTTTGGAGATGAGAGCCGCAAGGCTATAGGAAAGGAGATAAATAGGCTGAAGGCCGCCAATTTCATAAAAGAAGTTGTACACACCGATTGGGTGGCATATCCTGTACTCGTTCCAAAGAAGAATAAAGAGCTGAGGATGTGTATCGACTATACTGGTGTTAACAAATGCTGCCCAAAGGATCCCTTTGCGCTGCCTAGGATTGACCAAGTCGTAGACTCCACAGCAGGCTCCGAGCTGCTTTGTTTTCTGGACGCCTACTCAGGATACCACCAAATCAAGATGAGAGAGTTGAAGGAGATATGCCCTAGAGGCAAATAAATAAGTAGTATTTATTGCATTATCTCATAAGTTTATAATAGGTTTGTGTATTATGCTATAACTGTATTAATCGGAATTGTTAATACACGTGTGATACATAGACAACCAGGTCCCTAGCGAGCCTCTATATGAGCTAGTCCATTGGGCAACAGTTGATCGAGATTCCCGATCAAGGACAATGACGTCGGTTGACAATGGGGTCATCTTGTTAGTTGAATAAGGTGGTGGACATACGCAAAGTATTGCAATAAGATCGTATTACGATGTTTGTCATTTGCAATAGATAAGAGTATGATAGCTTATTCCTTAGACCGTGAGACCGTACTTATTGTTGCTTCATAGGAGTGCTTTGAGAGCATCAAACGTTGTGTCTTATATAGCATGACAATAACGGTGTCCATCTTGGGTATTCCGAAAGAGCATCGAGACGTAAGGATCAAGAGCGGGATTTGTTCATTCTTGTAATGGAAAGATACTCTGGGCCCACTCGGTGATATTGCATCTATATAGCTGCGCAGCTTGTGACTAGGTCATGGAGATGGTAATATCACAGACGAGTTAATAACCTTCGTCGGTAACGAGATACAGCAAAGGCATCGGTGTGTCTACGATCATATCTCGGACAAGGTAGTATCGCAAAGACAAAGGGAATGAATATCATACTTATGGTTCAACGACGATATTCGTGGAATGCACAGGGGTCGTCATATATTTCCAGGTATCCCTGACGATCATTGGTGAGCGGAGTGTCTCGACCATGTCTGGAGTGTTCCCGAACCGTAGCGTAACAAACTTAAGGTCTTAGCGACGCTAGGAGATAGGTTCTAGAATTTTATAGGTTTTTGTTGGAGAGAGAGAAATGATCTGGAAAGAGTTCCGGTGGTCCGGAAGGTGTTCCGGAGAGGTCTGGAATGGTTCCAGGAATGTCCGAAAGTTGTTCGGGTGGTCCGAAAGAGTTTTCGGAGTCACGGGATATTGAATTATATATAAATATATTAATTATGAATTAATGGGATTTTTATATTAATTTAATATTAATTAAATAAAGGAAAAAAGGGGCTCCCACCTATATGGGCCCTAAGAGGGCCCAAGAGGGGGAGCCGCACCACCAAGGGGGGTGGGCCCCATTGGCTGGTTCGGCCAGCCCATGTGGGGGCCGAACCCCCCTCCCTTGTCCTTTGTTTAGTCCCACACGGGGGAGCCAAGGGGTTTGCACACCCCCTTCCCCCTTTATATAGCAAGGCATATTAATTGATTTAATACATAGGAAAATCCAATTAATTCCCGATTTCTCTCTCGATCTCGTGGTTCCCAAGTCGGAGCCGCGCCGAGCTGAGGAAGGGGGTCTCTCTCCACCTAAGCCATACCGCAGAGCGCCGTTGCTCTACGGGATTCCAGATAAGATCTACTCCTGCGATTTCAGCTGGATCTGAATGACCGGGAGTTGTCGCTAAGCTCCGTATGTTTGCGAGTGCTCGGAGGCTACTCTTTTGAGGAGCTTGGGCGACGTCGTCTCGCCCCCCTGCAGCCGCCGCGCCTCCCCCCCCCCCCCCCCGCCCTCTGCTGCCGGCGCACCAGCCCCGGTGCTGGCGCTCTGCCTTCTTCCGCCCGACGCCCGTCGACGCAGATCATCATCGACACCCCGGCGTCATCGACTCCGACATCGCGGCAAGTTCTCCGCGACCTCGAGGTCGGCTACGTATGACTTCATCGTAAACACTTGTGCGGGAGCGTAATCCCCGCTATCGGTCTACATGGAGGTAATGTAACCCGTTCCGCCACCGTTATCGCATGTACTAGATAGATAGATCCTGGCTAGTTAGGGTTTCGATCGCTAGAAAAATTATTGTTTTCTGCACCGTAACCCCTTCAGTGGTATCAGAGCCGATCTATGCGTAGTACTGCTGGTACGGTTAGAACTCATGTTGAATGAGGGCGTCTTTCTTATATTTGCTACCCTCTAGCGTGCACTTGCGATGCCTTCGGTATTGAGTTGATGAAGCGGCCCGGACCGACTTTACGCGTACGCTTACGCGAGACTGGTTCCACTACGGACATACGGCTTGCACCGTATCTGTGGCTGGCGGGTGTCTGTTTCTCTCTCTCTAGTCGGCAAAGCATTTTCAATGGAGGGCCCGAAAGGGATGCTTAAACATGCAATTATACGATCGACGTTGTGGTACAAAGTTCGTAGGTAGGGAAGCGGTTCTCCTACGAATAAGCCTATATGCCACGTAAAACTTGCAAAACTAGATAAAGCTAGAGGCGTCTAACTTTGTTTTGCAGAGGCGTTATTTTATGTGACATGGTTACGGTAAGTTTTGATATTACTCGTACTGTCGGAGGCAATGGAGGGCTCCGTAGACTCGGAGCCATGTCGGGGCGCCGGGGGCCAGGCACATGGCGCCATGAAGGTCCAGGCGCATCGACCATGTCACATCGCACTTCATTGCATCATTATTGTGTGCTGTTGTGTGTGCATCCTATTGATTGCTTATATGCTAGATATACAACGGTAGCATCATAAATAGGGTGATCCCTAACAAATACCAAAATTGTGTTCTCCCTCGTTGCGCACCACCAAGAAAGTTCTACGTTATGAGGCAGGCCGTGATGATCGGGTGTCACACATCTCGTCGTTCGCATACAGTGGGTGTAAGCCATGTTGGACGCGCAGGGTCTTCGAGGTTTGATTGGCGAGCCTAGCATACTCAGAGGTATGGCCTCGGAACACGGGAAGATCGAAAGATCGAGCACGAGTCACAGAGTTGTTGTGATCGACATGTTATGTCCACCTTTGAAGTTGTGCTGCCGGCCGTGATGATCGGGGGTAGTGTGGTGGATGAGGGTCGTGTAATCGCCATTATTATTTTTGGGATAATAATCTTGGTGTGGTGTGTTTTTGATAATGAGATTATAGAACTAAAACTCACCTATATATTATAAACTTATCTTACCTCTTTTGCGATCACATCTGGAGACTACGGAACTACACTTCGGTTGCTTCCTCAAGAGCTCGGATTCTACCTTGGAAGCCGACGGGTCCTATATGTGCTAGAACATTAGTTAGGAGTTAGACCAGATGATTCTGATAGCAAGGAGCAAGATGATGAGTTCCGTAAGCATCATGACATGTTCATGGAAGTGACGATCGTCATGAGCGTATGCCTAGCACCTGAGTTGAAAGTTGTTTCAACACATGGAGCCATATGTCGTGATTGATGCGATCAGAGGTCACTTCAAAGATGAATTGAGTCTTGAGCAGTTCAGACAGCTTAGAAAGTTCCAGACCATTCACATGGGGAGCATACCTGTCTGGAGACTCGGTTGAAGAAGTTGTGTGACATCTACTTTAGGCTTACGAATATCTACGATTTCTAGATAGCGAACTCCAGTGCAATAGAGATTGTGCTTTACCTCCTAGCTGTGAATAGCATGTGCGTGAATATGCTATAGAGACACGGTGAGCTTCTTCACGTTCGTGAACAAGTTCAAATCTCTAAAAGTTGATTCATCGAAGAAGAGTTCTTTGACGCTATGGGTATATTTGATATACGAAGATATAAATGTATTCTTCTCATACTTGATGAAAAGTGTTTGATAATTGTTCTGTTTGTGAAACAGTCCCTGATTATCACAAGTATGTGGTGAAGGGTGACGTGACAGTGCACAAGTGATGGCAAGTTAATGGCCAGTAGTGCTCACGCTCTCGAGATATCATATTAGTTATCATCAATAGTTTTTTATAAGACATTTTGTAATAGTGAGAATGTGATCTAGTTTGGTGTCTTGAATGTTACAAGACATAATTATTCATATAGAACACATCAGTTGTTTTATGTTATGGAACAAAGCAGTTGTTTCATGTTATGAGTAATTTGCATCACATCTCAATTACATTATGCGTATGATATACATTTATAATAGCAGGAATGATAAAATTATGTGTCCAAAGAACGAACACCATCGAATTTAGTCATAAAGGAAATGAAAGAAGTAATGGATATTTTTGGTCCATTTAAGTATTTCGAGTGCCAAAATTGATTAAAGTTTGAAATGCAGTATTGAAGTTGCAATACTAGAGGAAATTGATTGAGAGTCATTTTAATGATTAATCAATGGTGTTATTGCATGATCCGAATTCTTCCATGATTTTGGTAAATAGGAGTATTTGCCCGATAAATTATGGAGTCTGAAATTAATTTGATAATAGATCAAATGGGGTTTTTCAGAAGAAAGATTAGTGCATATTGTATTCACAAGATTCGATCAAAGGACAATATTTTTGAATTATGGTTTCAACACAAAAGACTTGTGGAAATTCGTTTCACAATATTATAATGTCATATATGGTGATATGTGGGGAATTATAATTATGCTCTATTTCAAATAAAGTGTGGTCTGTCAGAATCTGTCTTAGAATCTCCTAATATGTTCGAAACATTATAGTCGATGTCCGCTTTAGAAAATAGATATTTTTCTCAACGAGAATTCGTAGGATCGACAGTAGTGTCGACATGTATATGATTATGCGATAATTCGGAATATACATGAGTGGTTCTTTGTAGATTGCTCGCATTGGATGAGAGTGTATTCCAAAAGCAAATAGAAACAAAACTTAGTTTGTTGTCTATGTAATTCCGAGGAAAATATGATTTTTCGAATTATGGTTTATGGATTGGAATTAGAAGTTTGGAATAAAGTGTCAGACCTATGTTGGAAGGTGTTCCAAAGTGTATATGTCTGCTAATGAAAATTTGGTGATTAAGAGTGAGGGAGACTAGAAAATTGTTTTTCTACTTGCAATCCTCTTCATAAAGATCATAATATTTTCATGAAAGAAACTTCTAAATAAAGTGATGTTATATTTAATATTGCTGTCAGGTCACAGCACTGTATTAAGTATTTCAGATCTTGTTGACAGATCTAGGTGCACTTTATGAATACAAAGAAAGTTGAGAAAATATTGGAATGCGAACAAAGGCTTTTGAGCCTGGAAATCCAAAGTTGCATTTGAAAGGATTAAGAGAGTAATTGTTGCTGCAATTCTTATTAGAGAAATAAGATTGTTTAATCGTCATATAAGGTGTTGTATGAGAAATGTGACTATAAGAAAGACGCGGGAGCATGTCTTGTCAAGAAATGTGTCTTGCACAAGATCAAATTTGTTGACTGCATTTATGTAGACATGCTTGAAGTCTGAGTGATTTGTATTAATGTAATTGTAACAGCCCCAGGTTTAAAACCTGAAAACCTCTGTAATTTTTCCACTTTTGTGTAATTGCATCATGGCATCCATATCCTTTTGCTACTATTATGAACCTTACCACTCACAACTGTAATCTTGCATATTTGTCAAGGAAGTTCCAAGGGTTCCAAATATTATATTTGCATTGACTCCAAATTATTAAAGTGGCAACCTATGGAAAATCTTAGCAAAATGCCTAATTAACACCTCTGAACAAAAATGCATCAAAACATTTTATTTTGGGATGCCAATTTTTGTGGTGCCTCTACATGGTATGGGGAAGCTACCATATTTTTCTCAATTTTTTCTAAAAAGTCTAACTGCCTCAATAAAATCAAAGAAGTGCTCTGGTTTTGAAAAGAATTAGAAAAGGACCTCTCTGTAATGGGGAAGGACCTGTCTGTGAGGGAAAAAGAAAAGGGGCAGGGGGGTTTCCAGAAAACCTCCTTCGTCTTCCTCTGTAGCGACCGAGCGCGCTCGTCCCCGCCGCGCCCCGTCGCCGTGTCGCCATGCCCTGCGCCGCGCCCAGGCCCCCCCTCCTCCTCTGCTGCCCTGGGAGAGGATAAGAACGCCACGACGCCGCTCTGCTCTCTCTCCCCCCAGATATTTTTCCCCTGCTTCTCCCCAAACCCTAGCGCCATGGCCGAGCTCCGCCGCCGCATCGCCGCCGGTTGAGCTCGCTCCTCACAGATCGCAGACCACCTCGAGCACCGCCGCAACGCCAGCTACCTCCACGCTGAAGGAATCGTGCCGGGGAGCTCGAGATCGACCGCCCCGTCCTCGTCTTCTTCCGCTCCGGCCACCGGACTCCGAGCACGCGCACGCCCTCCTCCGTTCTCCTCCGTCCGCTCCGAGCACGGACACGCTACGAGGGTGAGCAGACCGTCCCCGAGGACACCCTCTCGCGTCGTAGTTCGCCGTGTACGCGCCGCTCCGTCGTAGCCGTAGCTGGCCGCCGCCGCAGCTCGTCGCCGGTGCTTTCTCCGGCGACCTTTTGGCAAGTAGCTCCGCCACGGAGTTCACAGCTCCCGTGCGCGTCGAATCCGCCCCTCCGCGCGATCCCTGGCGCAGTAGAAACGCGGGTCCGTGCACCTCGCCGCCGGCGTCCTCCACGGCCGTGCGCTCCGGCGTGCGCTGACGGCCTGGGCCCACGCGCCAGTGGCCCAGCAAACGCCCCGCGCCGCGTCAGCGCCACCCTGGCCCCTGGCCCGCGCGTCAGTGGCTCGGGCTAGCTGCGCGCGCGGTGAAAAACACCCGGAAATTTTCCTGCGATTTAATAAAAAGGCAGAAAATGAATAAAACTTGGAAAATTCATAACTTTCAAAATAATTGTCCAAACTTTGCAAATAATATACCAAAATGATCAGAAGAATAAATGCAATCTATTATTATGACTCACATCTCAAATGGAATTAAAATTATTTGCTGTTTTGTTGATCCAAAGAAAGGTGTATAAATAAAAAGGTGTAGCTCAAATTCATAATAAATTTCTCCAATTGTTAAAAATGGTGCCCTTTAATTAAAATTGCTCATAAGCACCAGTGCTACATATTAAAAATCATTTCAAGCATGTTACCTAAATTAAAATTGTAGGGGAACATAAAAACAAATAGGAAAATATATTTCCTATATCGTTGAATAATTATTCCTAGCATCCCATTTAAATGTCATATAATTGTTATAATAATTCAGTGCATTAAAATGTCATACCATCATGTGTTTGCGCATTGCATATGAATTGCTTGTATTGATTGTGTTCTTTCCGGTGTTTTTAAACATCGATAGATCAAGGAACCGGGGTCTCGCCACATTACCCCGACGATCAGTATTACCCGCCTGCTGAGCAAGGCAAGCGTGATCCCCACCCTCTAGCATATCTTATCCTACTTTATGCAAATTATTTTCACCACTATAATATTGCATGCGGTTCCAAATGTCAATTTGATTGGATTAGAGTATCCTATAGTTGCATTCAGTTACCGAAGCCATTACCTGTTTCCCCTCCTATTATCCATAGGATTGTGTTGATGGCCTGAATTAATTACTTTGCTAGGTTGTTGCTTAGCCATGCTTAGTTAACTGCTTAGTGGTCCGATGGATATTCATGTTGGGATCAGATGTGGAAATTCCGCGGATGATGGTGGAGAAATGGTGGTAATATTTATTAAAATGCTAAAAGGTGGGGATGAGAGGCCACATGGATGTGGTGGGTTGTCTCGTTCTCGCCGCCTAAGTGCGAGTTCTCCCCTTCGAGCCAAGTAGAGCGTGCTACCATGCATGGGCATATGGAACCTCATCGACCGACTAACTTGTGTCGGACTAGCCGAGGGTCCTCTAGTTTGGCTTTCCATTTGCGCGTGTGTTGAGATGGTGGCCAAGACTGAGATGAGGATTATGGTGGTAGGAAAATGAGTGGCCGCGGGGCAGGGTGTTGGAGGCACTGAACTTGTCCCCCAGTCACTGATGATCCTGGGTTAGTCCAAAGCGAGGTAAAGGTCGTAGCCGCTCCCACCCAGCCGGCTTTCCTAGGAAGAGAGCTAAATGATCAGGCAATGGGCCGGACGGTACGCATGGATAAGGAGCTGGGAGGTCCCTCGGGAACCTGGCGCCTTTCACATTGTACACCCCCTGCAGGGATAAATCTTTTCGAAAAGCCGTGTCCACGGTTAAGGACGACTTGGTGACGAATTCAGGGATCATAGAATAACTTTAACGGAATGACTAAAAACTGGGTACTAAAGGTACCACTCACGATTGAAAGGTTGACTTCCTCGAGGGTGAGTCGGGGAGGTGCCTTGGTTGAACATGTACAGTGGTGGATGATGAGAAAGTGAATCAAAAGAGAAAGAGTTACTTCTTACCCCTTTCCGAAAATATTCTGATAGTCGATGCCTTGGAGTCATATTTTATGAACAAAATCAGCTTTACGCAAAACAGCCATAAAACCTTGAAAGCCAATCATGGAGCAGTAATAGCTCAAAATCTTGTTGAGTTCGTCGAACTCACCCTTGTTTATTTTTGTTTCAGAGGAGGACTTTACCTACCCCGAAGGTGGGTTCTATATTGACATCGACGAGTAGTCTGGGGTTCCCGGGTGGCAGCCTGGGGCAACTAGGAACCAGCTGGCACGGAACTGTTTATCTGTAGGCCTCTTAGGCCATATTTGGATCTTGTTGTTTAGAACAACTTAAATTGCTTCCGCTTGATGTACTGATGGGTCTGTGACCTCGGATTGTAATATTTGCTATCTTTCTCTACTAAGAGTTGAACTATATTATCTTGAGTCGTAGGGTCTGTCATGTGCCAGGTGTTCCGGTGTCTTAGTCTCTTTATTATACTTTGAGGGCTATGCTTTGGATATGGCATGATCGAAGGGTTGTGTTGCCGATGATCCATGCCGAGCACGCACGCCGATGTTTACTCGGCCTGGGAGTGCTAACCCCAGTAAGCTTCGATTATGTAGCATGACCACCGACACATAGCATCACTGTATAATTTATGGATTGGGGCATTACAACTTGGTATCAGAGCAGTACCGCCTGTAGGAAACCCTTCTACTGGTCGACGTTGAGTCTAGTGTTTGGGAAAATATTTTTAAACTAAAAATGAGTTGTGAAAACCATCTTAGGATTCTTTTTACTCCTTATCTGGTTACCCTCTACTCTCGGAGTAATCTTACCTCTATTTGTTTTGTGCCTTATCACGTGTCGCTTCCGCCGCGCATGACGTGTCATACACTTACTCACTCTGGGTTTCAGGGCGAGGGACGACCTACTTTTGGGGCTCTCGTTCCTGTGTTTGCTTTCAGGATCATTTCCCGTGTTGTGACTAGTCTCTACCCAAGTTCTACTTCATTCCTGAATCTAGAGTCTCCGTACCTGACATTTGAATTATCCTTGCTACAGATGACTGGTTCGGTCTTGGTTTGTAGCGTACCTGCACTTTTAATAAGGCAGATACCTGTGTATAGTGCAAATCCCTGGATCGATTTCATTTGCACACACAGTTTACGATGTAATATCACAACAAAGCATCAATTATATGACATCGATGATCCAGAATTACAAAATATTTGTTACAAGTTGCATAGCGTAAAGCTAGCATTGAAAAAGTACACAGCGGAATACAATAGCAGTGAGTCTCTAATAACTTTCATGCTGCCACAGGAGAAAACATGTTGGTTGTAGACTCGAAACCTTTAACGAAACCTCACTCGTCATCTGATCAAATCTGCAATAAGAAAAATATTGCAACAACGTGGGTCAGATTCCATTAAAATGGAGTCTGGTAAGTGACACTATGGTGGACACTTAAGGAATAACTCTAGAGCCTATATGAATATTTGGCTGGTGGAGCTCAAGGCTAATTTGCATAAAGCCAATTTTTCCTAACTCTTTGGAAAACACTTTTCTTCTATTCGAGACATCCGTGGCATGAAATCCACTGCCTCATTCTACCCTTGTTCATCCATCAAGTTTTACTTTTGAAGTTGGAATGGTGGAATCCTCCGTTGACGTCCTTGATCAGCTGCTCAAAATTGTCCGTAACCGGGGACACGGCTAAGTACTTAGTTTTACACTCTGCAGAGGTTGTGCACTTTCACCATTGTACCCATTCAACCCAAGGTATCCTTTACACACCATTTGTGATAAGGAAAGGAGAGAATGAGACGAGATCTTTCAGAAGCATTTTCCCTCCCACCTGGCTTGACCCGTTCCACCTATCATCCCCTACATCTGCTTGTCAAGCCGGAGAGAGTCCACGCAACATAATTGATCAAGCCAGAGCCCATATGGCAATGGCTGCACTGGAAGCAATCGTCACTTGGAGTTCCTTCAGATTCCTCTGTTCCTCGGTGGCCGTTCTCAAGTGTGCATACTCGCCATAGAAATGGACATGAGTAGCCACTCAACATAAACCATACAACCAATTACCACCCAGGTGTTTCATTCTTAACTTAGTAGAATTTAGATTTTCACAAAACAACATTTGCATAGCAACAATAATTCTACTAAGTATTGCATAGGAACCTAGACACAGGAATAAGGGATTCTACAGGTTTAGCATAGCAACACATGCATATAAAAATACACTAAGTAATGCATAAAAATAGGAAGTTTATGAGGTGTGCCACTTGCCTTTGAATGTTGTCGTTGTTCACAAACTCTTTTCAACAACGAACGTTTGCTCTCCGTTTAATCTAAACAATATAAGCAAACACAATACAACAATCAACAGCAAGCACAAATCCACTATGCAAACAAACACATACTAGATGAATAAATAAGTTTTATAAAACTTTCTAAGGAAAATATGTTTATGTATGATGTGCAAAATATTCCTAAGGCTAGACATGCCTTTTTATGCCATGGAAATCTTTTAAGTTTATGCAAGGCAAAGGTGTTGGTCCAAAAGGACTAAGGCTAAAGTCTTAAGTTGGATAAACATACTTTGTTTTATATCTTCTTGAAGCAAGCACTCCAATGGCTTAGCCATGATGTGCAAACTAACTTAGAGAAAAATACTAAGTCATTTGTTCAAGATGACCACAATTATTATCAACTCTTTGTAAGTTGGACATTCACTATAGTGAGAGAGACAGACACCCGGCCAGCCACTTAAATTGTGGAACAGGTCTCATGTACGTGGACATGTAAGGTTTGTTTCCAGGCCGCTTCATCCCACTATGCTGCTAGGATCCAACAACTTCAAGATGATAACATCATGATCAAAAATTGTTTAAGTTTAGAAGACAAGATTAGGAAAGAGGGAAAAGATAGACAGAAAGATGTAGTTGTCCTCCAGGCTTCATCTCCAGACTTGTAATATTCTCTTTAAGGATGTCTTGATTGAAGTCCTGGTTGTCCTGATGAATCTTCAGACTTGATGATTCTGGTATCCTCGAGGTTGGTCTTGGTTTTACTTAGTCTTCATGAAATCTCAGAGGAGAAGAAAAGACAGAGAGAGACTTAGAGAATAAAAGGAAGTTGGCCTTCTTGAACTTCTTCTCACTTTTCTTCTAAGTGCTTGACATCTTGGGGAATGCTTCCAGGTTCTGTTTTCTTCTAAGTCCTTCATGAAGTCTCAGAGAAAAGAAAGAGAGAGAGAACAAGACTTGGAAAATATTTCTGGTTGGTCTTCATGATCTTCTTCTTGATTTTCTTCTAAGTGTTTCTACTCCTTGAAGATACTTCTGAAGTCTTGTTTTTGGCTAAGTCCTTCAATGGTCTTCTAGCTCCATCTTGAAAACTACTAAGTGTCTAGTGCATAGCACTTTTCACAAAATACTAAGTTTGAAAATTAATCCTACCTTAGAGAAAACTATTGAAAAGGGTTTTCCTTTGAGAATTATATCTACAATACAAAATATGATATGAATGAAATGCAATTTTAAATCACAAGAAGTATCAAAATCACTTTTGTGATTTTCTTTATAAATATGCATGAGTTTATAAATGCAATTTAAATAAATTCCTAGTTTTGGAAAATAAAATGAAAGGAATCATTATAAGATTAAAGTTTCCTATGAGTAAATTTTTATAACAAAATCTTATAATTAATATTAATAGACAGAGAGCATTTAATTAAATTTATTGCAATTGGATTTAATCAAAAATATTGTTTCTATTAAAAGTTATTTCAAAATTAGTCAAACTATTCAAATTAACACACAACTATGAAATCATTCAAATTGCTCAAAAATATATTATAGCAGTGGTATTAATTTACAAATATTCCAAAGTTTCTAAAACATATTTATTTGCAATTTTTGGATTTATAGATTTAAAGTCATTACAAATATACTCAAATTCACCATTTGAAATTTGAATATTTTATACTAAGTCAAATTTGAATTTTGTCAGATCCAAATTATTCTACACATCCAGAGCTTTCCAAATATATAAAAATTATTAAATTTGGAGTTGTGGTTAAAAAGTTATAAATGTTTTAATTACAGGGACTAATCTGCAAATTTTCCAATTAAAATTAAATAGAAATTCGATTTACACGTTGGCGCTGACGTGGCTGCTGACTGGCGCTGACTGTGCTACCCACGTGGCGCTGACGTGGATAAGTGATTGATCTGGGCCGTCAGATCTGGATCTGACGGTCCAGATCAGAGCGTACCCGTTCGTCCTCGACTTCTAATCGTGACCGTTAACAACAGATCCAAGGGCTCACCGTGCTCGTCCAGAAGCTGGCGGCGCTATCTCGCCGGAGATGAAGCTGACGGCGGCGCAGGCTCCGGCGTGGACACTCCGGACGCTGCCGTGCCTCCCCGGATGCGAGGAGGGCAGCCCCGAGCGCGGCGCGTCGCGGGGAGAGCGATGGAGGTGGCGGGGGTGAGCCTCGCTTCTTGGGATGCCGTGGAGGAGTGGAGGGAGGCACGGTTCGCCGGCGACCTTCGATCGATCCCTCCTCGACGAGCCGCTGCGAAAAACGAAGAAAGGAAAGAATGAGAAGATGCGCACGGACGCGACGAGGCAGATAGGCGTGGTCTCGGAGGCGGGGAGGGTTTACTTCGCCGGAAGAGGAAGAAATACGGCGGCGGTGAGTGCGGACTCCGGCGAGCTCCTCCGGCGGCCTGGGGGCGCGATTGAATTAGGGTTTGCGGGGAAAAGGACGGCGGGGGCGTGGGGTTTATATAGGGGGCACCAGGAGTTCGAATCCCGCACGAATCAGGAAGCAATCGTCTCCGATTCGATCTCTCTTCGTTCGGTTAGAGGAAGAAGAAGATCCGCTGACGTCAGCATGACGTCAGCCAGCATTTTATTTTCTGATTTTATTTCTTTAATTCATATCTTTTGATTTATAACTCCAAATGATGTCAAATAAATTTCTAAAAATTTGTAAAATGTTTATCTTTCTGTTAAACCAATTGTGGGCATGTTTTGAATATTTTTGAAAAATAATATTTTGAATTATTGCTTAATTACAAATTTGACACTTAAAGTCAAATTTGAATTTCTATCTCCTTTAAATTTTCCTTTGGCTAAAATAAATTTGTAAAAATACCCACATTTCAATATGTTTGGATTTAAGTTATTTAAACTCATTTTCAATTTCTAAATTCCCTTTTGGCTTTGGTATACTTATTAATGATATAACACAACTATATGAAAATGGAAAAGATAATGTATCCCTTTTTAATTGAAGATAATTTGTGCAACATTTTATTTTATGCATTTGAATCTTCATAACAACTTGGGACATTGGAAATATTAAACTTTGAAGTCTTTTATAGTTGGTTTTCTTATGCATTTACTATTTTATTTTACTAAAAAAGAAAAGTTTTAAATTTTAGTGATTTTTGAACATTATAAAATGTTGGGATGTTACATGGTTGTTCGCCTCACTCGATGTGAGGGCGTTCGAGGGTTCCCCGCCTTGTTTGCCGCAGCTTTGGCCAGCCAGGGTTGTAGGTGGTACCCGGAGTACACGGTGTATGAGGAGTATGCACCGTACAGCCAGGCGTAGTTCTTCTGTAAGGTGCGCGTGCTCAACGACGAGGGTCGCGTTGAGAACGTAGCTGGAGGCGTGGGTATGACCGTGGAGCAGGCGGTTCAGGAGGCCGCGTATAACGGCCTCTCTATTTACCGCAGCTACTGTCCGTACCTCGCTAACCAGGCGTCGGATTTCTGCCACTTCCCAGCTGCCGACGACAGCACGTCGGGTGTTTACCGAGCTGTGTACAGCAGCGGCGAGATGGAGTCGGACAGCAGGCACCGGGCACTGATTGAGCTAGTCCGAGCGTTGGACCGTCGAGCCCGACAGTGGTACCTCTACGCTGTTTCGGCGCGCGCTAGTCACCGTCATACTCTGATGAGTGTGCGCCCGTTTGTCATGGATGGGACGCTTCCTCTCACACTACTTCGCCCACCCCCGTTGGAGGAGTTGCCTACCGACGTTTGCAGTCCGGGAGTTGGTGGCGTAACCCCGCCTACCGGTTCTCACCGAGACCCGAGGCTTACTGCACTCGAGTCGCCGTATGGCAACCAGCCTGCCAGTGCGCGCCGCTTCCACACTCCCCCGGCGCCACTTGATGAGGATGTCATGGCGTACTACTAGCCATGTGTGCTACCAGGAGATGCTCGAGTAATTGTGCCTTCCTGCGAGTTGTGCCAAATACTCCCTTGTTTGTATCTCTGGAGCCTGGAGCAGTAGAGCTCGTTATGTAATAGACTCGTCACTGTTATCTTCCTAGTACCCATCCAGTGTAATATGTATGAGGCTTGTACCTCTCTTTCAGCAAACTGTGGCTTGTACTAGAACCAAGATTTGTGAACTCAGTTCCATCTATGCGTGCGTCTAGTGATGTGCATGTTGTTCTATCTGTTGCTACTACCAGTTTTGCTGTCCCTATTTTTGTGTACAAGGATGACACGATGGGATTCTAACTGTGTCCTTGTCAATATCCAGAATGACGGGCCGTCGCCGCGGCGAAGATTTACCGCCACCTCCCACCATGGCGGAGGTCCTCCTGCTTATGGAGGAGGGCCGTGTGCGCAGCGACCGACTCCTCGAGCAGTTGGTGCACCAAGGGAACCGGAGGAATAACGATTGTCATACTCTCACTGAGTTCCTGCGGTCCCAGCCACCGTCCTTCTCCGATGCTAAGGAGCCCTTGGACGCAGATGACTGGCTGCGTGCACTGGAGCGCAAGTTCGCTGCCCTGCATGTTCCAGCTGTGGAACAAGCCAACTTCGCCACTTACCTGTTGGCGGGTGCAGCGGGCGCGTGGTGGGAAAGCCACCAGGCGATGTTCGCTGCTGGGCATGTTTTCACCTGGGAGGAGTTTCGCACTGCCTTCCGCGCTGCCTACATTCCCAAGCCCCTCATGGACTTGAAGAGGAGGGAGTTCCTGGACTTGCATCAGGGCCGGATGGACGTTCCAGTCTATGGTCATGAGTTCAGCCGTCTCTCCCGTTACGCCCCTCGGGATGTGACCAATGATGCGGACAAGCAGGAGTTGTTCCGCAAGGGGCTCAATCCAAGGCTTCGTTACGAGTTGCTGCCCTTCAAGTTCACGAGCTACCAGGAACTGTACAACCAGGCTCTCACCCTGGAACAGGGAAGGAAGGAACTAGAGGCCACTAAGAGGCCACTTCAGGGGGATCATCAGAGCTCCTCGGCTGCTGACGGCAAGAAGCGTAGGGTCTTCGTTCCCTATAGCTCCGTGCCCCGTCCTCCGTTCGTGCCAAGGACCTCGGAGTACAGGCCACCTCTGCCGCGCCCTCCTACTCCAAAAATGGGCCCGGGCGGAAGTGGTTATCGTCCTCAACTCCCTGCACCACCGACAAGCACGTGCTACAGCTGTGGCCAGCCCGGCCACTACTCCAGAGAATGCCCTAGGAAGGCGCCACCACCAGCCCCTGCCACGCCCGTAGCCAAGACGGGTACGGCTAGTCCTGGTCGCCTGAACCACGTCACTGTTGAAGACGTGGAGGACGACCCCAGTGTTCTCATGGGTACGCTTCGAATTGCTAAAGCTCTAGCTACAATACTGTTTGATTCTGGAGCATCACATTCATTCATTTCGGTAGCATTTGCACAACGAAACAATATACCGTTTGAAGAGTTGGAAGCACCGTTATATGTCACCAGCCCTGGTACCCGTTGGCAAACCAAAAGGGTGACCCCTGAAGTTTCAATTAATATAGGCTCATTCCCCTTCCCGTTTCCGCTGATAGCCTTCAATTCAACCGGCTTTGATGCCATACTGGGCATGAACTGGCTAGGGAAATACAAGGCTAACCTCGACTGTGCTGCCAGAACCATCACCGTGACCACATCTTCCGGCGAAATTGTGGAGTATTGGTCTGCACAGTCCAGACCTCCATCTCCATCCATGCCCCACTCACCTGAGCTTCTCCTTTGCCTTATGGAAGGCTTATCCCCTCCTGAAATCCAAGACATCCACGTTGTGTGTGACTTCCCGGATGTGTTCCCGGAGGAATTGCCTGGCATGCCACCTGATCGAAGTGTGGAGTTCGTCATAGAGTTGCTTCCCGGTACCGCGCCGGTTGCCAAGAAGCCCTACCGGATGCCGGTGGAGGAGTTGGCGCTGTTAAAGGAGCAAATTGATGAACTGTTAGCGAAAGAGTTCATTCGGCCTAGCAGTTCACCTTGGGGTTGTCCCGTACTCTTCGTCAAGAAGAGGGATTCTACCGTGCCTCGTCTAGTCTCTGACTACAGGCCTTTAAATGTGGTGACAATCAAAAACAAGTACCCTATTCCTCGCATCAATGATCTATTGGATCAACTAGCTGGTGCAACGGTATTTTCCAAGATGGACCTGAGGTCAGGGTACCATCAGATCAAGATCCGAAAGCAGGATATTCCAAAGACGGCATTTGTTACTCGCTATGGCTCATATGAGTATACCGTTATGTCCTTTGGTCTCACCAATGCTCCGGCGACGTTCATGAGGCTCATGAACTCCGTCTTCATGGATTATCTCGACAAGTTCGTTGTCATTTACATCGATGACATTCTCGTCTACTCCAAAACCGATGAAGAGCATGCCGAACATCTTCGTTTGATCCTGACACGCCTTCGAGAACACCGCCTCTATGCCAAGTTCTCCAAGTGTGAGTTTTGGTTGGACAATCTCGTCTTCCTCGGCCATGTGATTTCCGCAAGTGGAGTGGCTGTCGTTCCCGACAAGGTTCAAACTATTATGGATTGGGTAACTCCCATGTCTGTCAAGGACATCCGAAGCTTTCTGGGATTGGCAGGTTACTACCGCCGATTCATCGAAGGGTTCTCCAAAATAGCCAAGCCTCTGACCAACCTTCTCAAGAAGGATACAAGGTTCGTATGGACGGACCAAGCTGAAGAGAGCTTCAAAACCCTGAAGGCCAAACTCACTTCTGCTCATGTGCTTGCCCTGCCAGACGCAAGCAAGGATTTCGTGGTCTTCTGTGACGCCTCTCTACAAGGCTTGGGCTGTGTGTTAATGCAAGATGGCCATGCAGTGGCATATGCCTCTCGCCAATTGAAGCCACATGAGCAAAACTACCCAACTCATGATTTGGAGCTTGCCGCAGTGGTTTATGCTCTGAAGCAATGAAGACCATACCTGTTTGGTAACCGTTGCGAGATTTACTCGGATCACAAGAGTTTGAAATACCTTTTCACCCAGCCGGATCTAAATCTCAGGCAAAGACGTTGGTTGGAGTTAATCAAAGACTATGATGTGAGTCTGAACTACCAACCCGGCAAGGCGAACGTCGTGGCTGACGCGCTAAGTCGAAAAGCTTATAGCAACAATCTAATGGTTGAGAAGGCTCAACCTGCTCTCCATGAAGAGTTCGCCCGTTTGAACCTGCAAATTGTTCCTTCTGGCTACCTCGCAAATCTGGAAATCAAATCTACTCTGGTAGACCAGATAAAGGAGGCGCAGAGACTGGATAATGGCATTCTTAATATCAAAAAGAACATTGCTAGTGGAAAGACCAAATGCTTCTCTGAGAATGAAGCGGGAATCGTGTACTTTGGTGACCGTCTGGTGGTGCCAAAGGAGCAGAATCTGAAGGAGCTGATCCTCAAAGAAGCGCATGATTCCCCTCTCTCTATTCATCCCGGTAGTACCAAAATGTACCAAGACCTCCGACCACTATTCTGGTGGACTCGGATGAAAAGAGAAATCGCCAAGTATGTTGCTGAATGCGACACATGTCGTCGTGTAAAGGCTGAACATCAAAGGCCTGCTGGCACTCTTCGCCCCATCGCGATTCCGGAATGGAAGTGGGATGAGATCGGTATGGACTTCATTACGGGTCTGCCGAAGTCTCCCGGGGGCAACGATGCTATCTGGGTAATCATCGATCGACTATCCAAAGTGGCTCACTTCCTCCCAGTGCGAGTCGACATCACAGCTGCAAAGCTGGCTGACCTTTATGCTTCCCGGATCGTCGTACTTCACGGTGTTCCTAAGAAGATAATTTCTGATCGTGGCAGCTTGTTCACCTCCAGATTTTGGACGAGTTTCCAACAAGCCATGGGAACCCGCCTCAACTTCAGCACAGCTTTCCATCCACAAACTGATGGTCAGACCGAAAGGGTGAACCAAGTTCTAGAGGACATGCTTCGAGCCTGTGTAATCTCTTTTGGCACGGGTTGGGAGAAATACCTTCCCTTCGCTGAATTCTCCTACAACAATAGCTATCAAGCGAGTCTGGGTATGGCCCCCTTCGAGGTTCTGTATGGAAGAAAATGCCGAACTCCGCTAAATTGGTCCGAGACCGGAGAGAGGCAACTCTTAGGTCCGGATGTGATCAATGAAGCTGAGCAGACGGTGAAAATCATACGAGAGAATCTAAAGATTGCCCAGTCTAGGCAGAAGAGCTACTATGATAAGCACCATCAGGAGGTCCATTATGAAATTGGTGACAAGGCCTATCTACGCGTCTCTCCTCTTCGTGGTGTTCGTCGCATTGGAATCAAGGGAAAATTGGCCCCTCGTTATGTTGGCCCTTCAACCATTCTGGTCAAACGAGGAGATTTATCCTACCAGCTAGAACTCCCAACCAACTTCCCGGATGTGCATGATGTGTTCCATGTATCCCAACTCCGCCGTTGCTTCAAGGATCCTATCCGTGGAGTCAATCATGAGGAGCTGGATATCCAGGCGGATCTCACCTATCGCGAGCATCCCATACGTATCCTGGATGAAGCGGAAAGGAAGACTCGAAATAAGACTACCAAGTTCTTCAAAGTTCAGTGGTCTCACCATTCCGAAGAAGAAGCTACCTGGGAAAGAGAGTCTAGTCTTCGTGAGGAATATCCCGACTTTCTTCCGCAACTTTAGAATCTCGGGACGAGATTCCTGTAAGGGGGGTAGATTTGTAACAGCCCTAGGTTTAAAACCTGAAAACCTCTGTAATTTTTCCACTTTTCTGTAATTGCATCATGGCATCCATATCCTTTTGCTACTATTATGAACTTTACCACTCACAACTGTAATCTTGCATATTTGTCAAGGAAGTTCCAAGGGTTCCAAATATTATATTTGCATTGACTCCAAATTATTAAAGTGGCAACCTATGGAAAATCTCAGCAAAATGCCTAATTAACACCTCTGAACAAAAATGCATCAAAACATTTTATTTTGGGATGCCAATTTTTGTGGTGCCTCTACATGGTATGGGGAAGCTACCATATTTTTCTCAAATTTTTCTAAAAAGTCTAACTGCCTCAATAAAATCAAAGAAGTGCTCTGGTTTTGAAAAGAATTAGAAAAGGACCTCTCTGTAATGGGGAAGGACCTGTCTGTGAGGGAAAAAGAAAAGTGGTAGGGGGGTTTCCAGAAAACCTCCTTCGTCTTCCTCTGTAGCGACCGAGCGCGCTCGTCCCCGCCGCGCCCCGTCGCCGTGTCGCCATGCCCTGCGCCGCGCCCAGGCCCCCCCTCCTCCTCTGCTGCCCTGGGAGAGGATAAGAACGCCACGACGCCGCTCTGCTCTCTCTCCCCCCAGATATTTTTCCCCTGCTTCTCCCCAAACCCTAGCGCCATGGCCGAGCTCCGCCGCCGCATCGCCGCCGGTTGAGCTCGCTCCTCACAGATCGCAGACCACCTCGAGCACCGCCGCAACGCCAGCTACCTCCACGCCGAAGGAATCGTGCCGGGGAGCTCGAGATCGACCGCCCCGTCCTCGTCTTCTGCTCCGGCCGCCGGACTCCGAGCATGCGCACGCCCTCCTCCGTTCTCCTCCGTCCGCTCCGAGCACGGACACGCTACGGGGGTGAGCAGACCGTCCCCGAGGACACCCTCTCGCGCCGTAGTTCGCCGTGTACGCGCCGCTCCGTCGTAGCTGTAGCTGGCCGCCGCTGCAGCTCGTCGCCGGTGCTTTCTCCGGCGACCTTTTGGCAAGTAACTCCACCACGGAGTTCACAGCTCCCGTGCGCGTCGAATCCGCCCCTCCGCGCGATCCCTGGCGCAGTAGAAACGCGGGTCCGTGCACCTCGCCGCCGGCGTCCTCCACGGCCGTGCGCTCCGGCGTGCGCTGACGGCCTGGGCCCACGCGCCAGTGGCCCAGCAAACGCCCCGCGCCGCGTCAGCGCCACCCTGGCCCCTGGCCCGCGCGTCAGTGGCTCGGGCTAGCTGCGCGCGCGGTGAAAAACACCCGGACATTTTCCTGCGATTTAATAAAAAGGCAGAAAATGAATAAAACTTGGAAAATTCATAACTTTCAAAATAATTGTCCAAACTTTGCAAATAATATACCAAAATGATCAGAAGAATAAATGCAATCTATTATTATGACTCACATCTCAAATGGAATTAAAATTATTTGCTGTTTTGTTGATCCAAAGAAAGGTGTATAAATAAAAAGGTGTAGCTCAAATTCATAATAAATTTCTCCAATTGTTAAAAATGGTGCCCTTTAATTAAAATTGCTCATAAGCACCAGTGCTACATATTAAAAATCATTTCAAGCATGTTACCTAAATTAAAATTGTAGGGGAACATAAAAACAAATAGGAAAATATATTTCCTATATCGTTGAATAATTATTCCTAGCATCCCATTTAAATGTCATATAATTGTTATAATAATTCAGTGCATTAAAATGTCATACCATCATGTGTTTGCGCATTGCATATGAATTGCTTGTATTGATTGTGTTCTTTCCGGTGTTTTTAAACATCGATAGATCAAGGAACCGGGGTCTCGCCACATTACCCCGACGATCAGTATTACCCGCCTGCTGAGCAAGGCAAGCGTGATCCCCACCCTCTAGCATATCTTATCCTACTTTATGCAAATTATTTTCACCACTATAATATTGCATGCGGTTCCAAATGTCAATTTGATTGGATTAGAGTATCCTATAGTTGCATTCAGTTACCGAAGCCATTACCTGTTTCCCCTCCTATTATCCATAGGATTGTGTTGATGGCCTGAATTAATTACTTTGCTAGGTTGTTGCTTAGCCATGCTTAGTTAACTGCTTAGTGGTCCGATGGATATTCATGTTGGGATCAGATGTGGAAATTCCGCGGATGATGGTGGAGAAATGGTGGTAATATTTATTAAAATGCTAAAAGGTGAGGATGAGAGGCCACATGGATGTGGTGGGTTGTCTCGTTCTCGCCGCCTAAGTGCGAGTTCTCCCCTTCGAGCCAAGTAGAGCGTGCTACCATGCGTGGGCATATGGAACCTCATCGACCGACTAACTTGTGTCGGACTAGCCGAGGGTCCTCTAGTTTGGCTTTCCATTTGCGCGTGTGTTGAGATGGTGGCCAAGACTGAGATGAGGATTATGGTGGTAGGAAAATGAGTGGCCGCGGGGCAGGGTGTTGGAGGCACTGAACTTGTCCCCCAGTCACTGATGATCCTGGGTTAGTCCAAAGCGAGGTAAAGGTCGTAGCCGCTCCCACCCAGCCGGCTTTCCCAGGAAGAGAGCTAAATGATCAGGCAATGGGCCGGACGGTACGCATGGATAAGGAGCTGGGAGGTCCCTCGGGAACCTGGCGCCTTTCACATTGTACACCCCCTGCAGGGATAAATCTTTTCGAAAAGCCGTGTCCACAGGTAAGGACGACTTGGTGACGAATTCAGGGATCATAGAATAACTTTAACGAAATGACTAAAAACTGGGTACTAAAGGTACCACTCACGATTGAAAGGTTGACTTCCTCGAGGGTGAGTCGGGGAGGTGCCTTGGTTGAACATGTACAGTGGTGGATGATGAGAAAGTGAATCAAAAGAGAAAGAGTTACTTCTTACCCCTTTCCGAAAATATTCTGATAGTCGATGCCTTGGAGTCATATTTTATGAACAAAATCAGCTTTACGCAAAACAGCCATAAAACCTTGAAAGCCAATCATGGAGCAGTAATAGCTCAAAATCTTGTTGAGTTCGTCGAACTCACCCTTGTTTATTTTTGTTTCAGAGGAGGACTTTACCTACCCCGAAGGTGGGTTCTATATTGACATCGACGAGTAGTCTGGGGTTCCCGGGTGGCAGCCTGGGGCAACTAGGAACCGGCTGGCACGGAACTGTTTATCTGTAGGCCTCTTAGGCCATATTTGGATCTTGTTGTTTAGAACAACTTAAATTGCTTCCGCTTGATGTACTGATGGGTCTGTGACCTCGGATTGTAATATTTGCTATCTTTCTCTACTAAGAGTTGAACTATATTATCTTGAGTCGTAGGGTCTGTCATGTGCCAGGTGTTCCGGTGTCTTAGTCTCTTTATTATACTTTGAGGGCTATGCTTTGGATATGGCATGATCGAAGGGTTGTGTTGCTGATGATCCATGCCGAGCACGCCTGCCGATGTTTACTCGTCCTGGGAGTGGTAACCCCAGTAACCTTCGATTATGTAGCATGACCACCGACACATAGCATCACTGTATAATTTATGGATTCGGGCATTACAGTAATACTGGAGTTTGTATTGAATTCGAATTGATAATAGATCAATGATTTTGGTTAGGCCAAAATGTCGATTTAAGTGAGAGTCATAGTTAGTTTACTCAGGTGGAATATGTAAAGAACATATTTTGAGTGGGAGCTCAGGAACTCGAATATGTGGATGACACGTTTTTGAGTGGGAGCTCGTGTTGTCAAATATGTGGAGACATATTTTGAGTGGGAGTCGAATTCATTTTGTGTAGTTGACACATTGTGAAACTGTACCAATAGAATAGGATGAAGTTGTGAAACTATTTAAAAGTCAGTATCTATTTTGAAATAGAACGGGAATTTTAAAATAGTTAGTCGAGCTGTTTTTGATTATATCTGAGGAGTCAGAATAGAATCAAAAGGATGGTCCTTTGGAATCCAATTGATCGTTAAGAGTAATGATGCGTGAAAGTAATGGTTGTATGACATGTGGGTCTATTATGAAATATTAGACATCATACAGAAACCATATTATCTGCTCGATGAAATATAACCGATGTTCTTGGAATAAAGAACAGTTATGAAAGTAAATTTGGAATTTACTGGAAGTAGAAGTGCGTTAGTTAAGGGATTGACATTTGAATGTCAAGTTTTCTACATTGGTGTGAAAGTATGTAGATATCGCGAGTTTGTAATTGTTACAAGGGGCTCTGCATGGCTGAGTGTGTTTTTCAGGGCAGTTATCTGGTTAGTGTAATCAGAGTAAGCGCTGGGAAGCAGAAGTCTCACTTAGTTACGGTATTTGCATATATGCTGTTAGACAACATGGTGATATCAAGCAAGTTGATGCCAGTGAATCGCAAAAGCATGTTCAATCATGGATTGTGCAGTAACACTTTTCCACAAGCAAGCATTATCAAATGATTCTTATTTGATAAGGGATTCTGATAAAGTGAAATGCAGCTGGTTTATTTGTACTCTAGTGCAAGTGGGAGACTGAAGGAGATATGCCCTAGAGG
The DNA here is from genome assembly GCA_026929855.1 of Poa annua. Lineage (NCBI taxonomy): Eukaryota > Viridiplantae > Streptophyta > Magnoliopsida > Poales > Poaceae > Poa > Poa annua. Next base: position 78,870,161 of record CM049429.1, read on the forward strand.
CAAATAAATAAGTAGTATTTATTGCATTATCTCATAAGTTTATAATAGGTTTGTGTATTATGCTATAACTGTATTAATCGGAATTGTTAATACACGTGTGATACATAGACAACCAGGTCCCTAGCGAGCCTCTATATGAGCTAGTCCATTGGGCAACAGTTGATCGAGATTTCCGATCAAGGACAATGACGTCGGTTGACAATGGGGTCATCTTGTTAGTTGAAAAAGGTGGTGGACATACGCAAAGTATTGCAATAAGATCGTATTACGATGTTTGTCATTTGCAATAGATAAGAGTATGATAGCTTATTCCTTAGACCGTGAGACCGTACTTATTGTTGCTTCGTAGGAGTGCTTTGAGAGCATCAAACGTTGTGTCTTATATAGCATGACAATAACGGTGTCCATCTTGGGTATTCCGAAAGAGCATCGAGACGTAAGGATCAAGAGCAGGATTTGTTCATTCTTGTAATGGAAACATACTCTAGGCCCACTCGGTGATATTGCATCTATATAGCTGCGCAGCTTGTGACTAGGTCATGGAGATGGTAATATCACAGATGAGTTAATAACCTTCGTCGGTAACGAGATACAGCAAAGGCATCGGTGTGTCTACGATCATATCTCGGACAAGGTAGTATCGCAGAGACAAAGGGAATGAATATCATACTTATGATTCAACGACGATATTCGTGGAATGCACAGGGGTCGTCATATATTTCCAGGTATCCCTGACGATCATTGGTGAGCGGAGTGTCTCGACCATGTCTGGAGTGTTCCCGAACCGTAGCGTAACAAACTTAAGGTCTTAGCGACGCTAGGAGATAGGTTCTAGAATTTTATAGGTTTTTGTTGGAGAGAGAGAAATGATCCGGAAAGAGTTCCGGTGGTCCGGAAGGAGTTCCGGAGAGGTCTGGAATGGTTCCAGGAATGTCCGAAAGTTGTTCGGGTGGTCCGAAAGAGTTTTCGGAGTCACGGGATATTGAATTATATATAAATATATTAATTATGAATTAATGGGATTTTTATATTAATTTAATATTAATTAAATAAAGGAAAAAGGGGGCTCCCACCTATATGGGCCCTAAGAGGGCCCAAGAGGGGGAGCCGCACCACCAAGGGGGGTGGGCCCCATTGGCTGGTTCGGCCAGCCCATGTGGGGGCCGAACCCCCCTCCCTTGTCCTTTGTTTAGTCCCACATGGGGGAGCCAAGGGGTTTGCACACCCCCTTCCCCCTTTATATAGCAAGGCATATTAATTGATTTAATACATAGGAAAATCCAATTAATTCCCGATTTCTCTCTCGATCTCGTGGTTCCCAAGTCGGAGCCGCGCCGAGCTGAGGAAGGGGGTCTCTCTCCACCTAAGCCATACCGCAGAGCGTCGTTGCTCTGCGGGATTCCAGATAAGATCTACTCCTGCGATTTCAGCTGGATCTGAATGACCGGGAGTTGTCGCTAAGCTCCGTATGTTTGCGAGTGCTCGGAGGCTACTCTTTTGAGGAGCTTGGGCGACGTCGTCTCGCCCCCCTGCAGCCGCCGCGCCTCCCCCCCCCCCCCCCCCCCCCTCTGCTGCCGGTGCACCAGCCCCGGTGCTTGCGCTCTGCCTTCTTCCGCCCGACGCCCGTCGACGCAGATCATCATCGACACCCCGGCGTCATCGACTCCGACATCGCGGCAAGTTCTCCGCGACCTCGAGGTCGGCTACGTACGACTTCATCGTCAACGCTTGTGCGGGAGCGTAATCCCCGCTATCGGTCTACATGGAGATAATGTAACCCGTTCCGCCACCGTTATCGCATGTACTAGATAGATAGATCCTGGCTAGTTAGGGTTTCGATCGCTAGAAAAATTATTGTTTTCTGCACCGTAACCCCTTCAAGAGTCAGATCAGCTGAAAACATCTTTCACAACTCCATATGGGACTTTCTGCTACATTACAATGCCTTTTGGCCTGAAGAATGCAGGGGCAACATACCAGCGTTGTATGCAAAATTGCCTGCACGAACAGATCGGCCGCAATGTTCACGTCTATGTAGACGACATCGCGGTAATGTCAAAAAAGAAGGCAGATCTCCTAGAGGACTTGGAAGAAAATTTTCAGAATCTCCGGAGGTATCAGATGAAACTCAATCCCGCCAAGTGCGTTTTTGGCGTTCCAGCCGGCAAACTGCTAGGGTTCATCGTCTCAGAACGAGGGATCAAGGTTAATCCGGAGAAGATCAAGGCCATCCAAAACATATCCAGACCTACTTGTCTGAAGGACGTGCAGCGCCTAGCCGGATCGGCAGCAGCCGTCAGTCGTTTCATAAGCCGCCAAGGGGAAAAGGCAATGCCTCTCTACCGGCTATTGAAGAAATCCGACAACTTCGAGTGGACAGCAGAGGCAGATGCCGCCTTACAACAACTTAAGGAGGCCCTCACATCCGCTCCAATATTGGCAGCACCTCGATCACAGGAACCAATGCTGCTGTACATCACGGCAACAGGAGCTGTTGTCAGCGTTGTCTTGGCTGTGGAAAGAAAGGAGAATGAAGCCGCGGCGTGTGAGCAGCGACCGGTATACTTCATCAGTGAAGTGTTCTCCGCCTCCAAGCAGAGGTATCCGCATTACCAAAAGCTGGCTTATGGTGTATTCTTCGCCGCCAGAAAGCTTAGGCATTACTTCCAGGAACACACAGTGACAGTAGTCAGCAAGGCACCGTTGGGAGACATAATCAACAATGCAGAGGCAACGGGTCGAGTTGCCAAGTGGGGCATCGAACTCGCCGCCTTTGATATAGTCTACAAACCACGGACCGCCATTAAGTCTCAAGCGCTTGCCGACTTTGTCGCCGACTGGACAGAGGCCATGGAGGAAACGACACTCCCCGAATCAGAATATTGGGTCATGCACTTTGATGGATCAAAGATGCTCAAAGGATCGGGGGCTGGTGTCGTTCTACGAACGCCTAAAGGTGACAAGCTTAGCTACGTGTTACAAATCCACTTCACAGCAACCAACAATGTTGCCGAGTACGAAGCCTTGCTTCATGGGTTACACGTGGCAAACGACCTAGGCGTCAAAAGAATCCTCTATTATGGCGACTCAGATGTGGTCGCGCAGCAAGTAAGCGGAACATGGGATGCGAAAGCGCAACAATGGCGGCTTACAGAGCCAAGGTTGATGAATTCGCAAAAAACTTCGTAGGCTACGAAGTCCGGCATGTTCCAAGAGCTGAGAATGAGGCGGCGGACACACTTGCAAGACTTGGATCGGAACGCAAAAAGGTACCAAAAGATATCTTCCTGGAGCAATTGCACAAGCCATCCATTAAAGGCGCCGATTTGATGGACCCCGACGCAGAAGAACCGGTAGAAGCGGCAAGTTTCGCTGTCTACTTAGCACAGCCGGATTGGACAGTCCCATATCTCGATTTTCTAATCGACCAAAAGTTGCCGGAGGATGATGAGGTGCTAAAGAGGCAGATCATAAGGCGAGCCAAGGCATTCACGATAATAAAAGGCGAGCTATACAAGCGAAGCACTTGCGGCATCTATCAGCGGTGCATACAGCCGGAAGAAGGCCGGGAAATTCTGAAGGACATACATATTGGCGCCTGCGGGCATCATGCTTCCGCTAGGTCCATTGTATACAAAGCTTTCCGCCAAGGTTTCTACTGGCTCACCGCCAAAGAAGACGCCGAGAACATCGTAAAGACATGCAAAGGTTGCCAGTTGTACGCTCGTCAACCTCATTTGCCGGCACAGGAGCTAAGGACGATCCCAATCACCTGGCCGTTCGCGGTCTGGGGCTTAGACATGGTGGGTCCCTTCAAAAAGGCGCGCGGTGGGTACACTCACCTATTGGTCGCTGTCGACAAGTTCACCAAATGGGTCGAAGCTAAGCCGATCAGCAAACTTGACGCACGAACAGCCACCAATTTTCTCTGGGAAATTATCTCTCGGTTTGGAGTTCCACACAGCATTATCACCGATAATGGCAGCAATCTGTCTCAAGGCGACATAGAAGAATACTGCAGCGATCTGGGCATCCGTCTTGATTTGGCATCCGTGTCACACCCTCAATCCAATGGACAAGTAGAGCGTACAAACGGCCTAGTCTTATCAGGACTTAAGCCTCGTCTCGAAGCTCCATTACATAGGGCAGCCGGCGCTTGGACAGATGAGTTACAGTCGGTATTATGAAGTTTGCGCACAACGCCAAACAGGTCTACTGGCTACACTCCTTTCTTCTTAGTATATGGCGCAGAGGCAGTGCTACCTACCGACATGAAGTACGATTCCCCAAGAGTTCAAGCCTACATCGAGCAAGACGTAGAAGGTGCAAGACAGGATAGCCTAGACCTGCTAGACGAAGAAAGAGACGTCGCTCTCCATCGCTCCGCCTTGTACCAGCAACAACTTCGCCGCTATCATAGCCGGAGAGTGCGGAAGCGAAGCTTCAGAACAGGTGACCTGGTTCTCCGCCTAATTCAAGACAGAAAAGGCTTGCACAAGTTATCCCCGCCATGGGAAGGACCGTTTATAGTCACAAAGGCGCTGCTCAATGGTTCCTACTACCTAGCCGACATCCGCGACGAAGAAGAAAAGAAATGCGCAAAAAGGCGGCAGGAAAAAGGGGAACCAAGCGCAAGAAAGGCGTTGACGATCCGTTCGAGCAAACAAGACGGCCTTGGAATATTGAGCAGCTACGTCCTTTCTACACTTAGCAATTTATAATTGTAATAAGTTAAATATGATTATGAAATAAAAGTCTATGGTTCCTCATCTGTGTTGAGAAGCATGCCATCTTTTGTCTTTTCTTGCAATCATATTTCCCCTATGTATCTAAGTTACCTACTTTCTAGCTCCGTGCAAAGGTTCAAACTGGTAGATACTTGCAGCTTTCGAGCCAACCCAAAGAAAAAATAAACTTTTTTGCGCCGCCTAATTCCTGTACCTCTGATTACTTATATGTGGTTCGCCTAGTAGTATGTCTTTGACACCAACATGTTGGCTTTGGTCTCTGATTCTAAACGCATGGTTTAGCCCTGGTTGTTTCAGCTAAAGTTATCGGCTGAGGTTTCGTCAACATACAAAAAGTCAAGCATATAAGTCAGGGTAAAATTAAGGCGGGCCATATAAATAAAGACAAAATAAAACTTGTCAGCTAGTTTCCGCCTAACAAAGCAACATCAAAAGTATATACAAATATTACAAATGTTGCATTGTTTCAGGGGCCGACAAGTAAGGCTAGCAGAAGGCAAGGACAGAAAAGATATGGCTCGGGGGAGCGTCTACATCAGGCTTGGGGGCTGACAACTTCAGCCCGGAACTATCACTCCCCTCCGCCTCGGCCGCGCCGGCAGCTTCAGCTCCCTCTCCGCCAGGCACAGGATGGCGCCGGTAGAAGATTGAAGTGTCCACCATGTCGGCAACACGCGTGGCGTAGCCGGCAACGCTGTCCAGCACAGCGACCGGCTCAACCTCGCTACCGTCTTCGTACGTCGACGGCATGCCTTCGGTGACGGCTTCTATCTCCGCCTCGGGGTAGTGCGCCATGAACAACCCAAGGGCGGTCTTGGCTCCACCCCGAGCCGCCGACTTCAGCGAGCTTTTGTGCAGCTTGGTCGCCTGCTCCAGGATGGCGGGCACGTCGCTGAACTCGGTCGGCTCCTGGCTGCCGGACGAAGTAAAGAACTTGGCGGCAAACCGCTTGGACGCCGCCAAAGTCTCGGTGATCAGTTCGCCTAGACGCGCAAGGCGATCCAGGCGGGGGCTGACAACCTTGTCATCGCCTAAGCCGGCGGGAACTGCATAAAAAATAAAGCCATTAGTTTGGCTCAGGCTAAAGCAAAAATGGCAGCATCAAAAAAGGAGTAAGAAATTACCAAGGACCGAGTTATGGAAAGCGTACAACTCAATCATATGAGTTGCCAGCGCGTCCTCCGCAGTTTGGGCGCGAGAAGTCTGCTTAGAGATCTCCTCCGCAGCCGTCTTCTCCGCCTCTGCCAACTTGTTGCGCAGGCTTTCCAACTCACCAGTGAGCTGGCTAGATTCCTACGCAAACTTGAGTTGCTGGGCCTCCATCTCCTTTTGATGAGCCTCCTTCAACTCCAAGTTGGCGGCCGCCAAGTCGGAAGCTTCATTCATAAGAGCTTGCATATCAGTGGACGCCTTCAGGATATCCTGGGCGTGGTCTAGCAGTTCTACAAATATGGATTCGCTAAGCTAAATGATTGACGGAAACATAAGTCAAAAGCATAGTTGAAGGCGAAAAGGATCAACCCTACCTTCATCTTTTTTGTGGGCCGCCTCCAGTTCGGCAATCCGCAGGTCCTTGGCCTCGCACTCCTTCTTCAGGACGCGGCAGCGCCGGTTTATCTCGACTCGCGAGGAGACAAGCTCGACGTTGGCGGAGACAAGGCCCTGCAAGACCAAACAAAGGCGTATAACATATTGTCGCATAACCACTAAGCCGGCAGTCCAAATTCCTTTTGACTTGCCATCTAAGTGCTCGGGGGAAAGACTATGTATATACCGGAGTGAGAAGAACTTACAGATAAGTCGCCCTCCAAGTCGGCGAAGGCCTGCGAGGCGAAGTTGGCAAAAGCCAAGGTTGACTCCTTGGCCTCCTTAAAGGTGGACCAAGGGTCCCTGACCTTGCCGCCTCCCGCAGTCGGGGCTGCCCTCCGAGACCCGCCGGCAGTCGACTCCAGCAACCCTTCGTTGGCGGCGCGCGATTGAGCGGCATCATCGGCCGTAGCCTCAGCCAGCAGAAGGGGAGTTTTGGCCGCACGGTCGGCGGAAGGGGTCCTTGGCGGAGCACCTGAAGCCGGAGCTGGGGGCTGACGACGAGCGTCGCCCATAAAGCTGCCGGCGTGGAGCTGAGGAGTTGGCGGCACGGTAGCCCGCGAGACGCCTTGCGGCCGCTTTCCCTTGCCAAGAAGCCTGGTCGTCAACCGTGAGGTTGCGACCCTTTCCCTGTCAATAAAAAGCAAGCACTGTCAATTGGCCAGTATTGAAGAGGTTTGTCGTCTGGTAAAGGTAGAATTGAGTACCTTCGGGGGATGTTAATCCCCGCGTTCTCGCCGATGTTGGCGAGAGTCCGCTCGGTGGCCGACGCGATCCGTTTCTTCCTCTCGGCATTCGCCGTAGAGGAAGCAGCGCCGGACGCCTTGCGCTTCTTCGTTTTCTCGGCCTCCGACTCGTAGAAGTCGGGAGCCAGGTCATCCTCCCCCAACTCGGAGAGCTGAAAAAGAAGACAAGTTAAAGGAACTCAATCCTAGCCGGCAAAGCTATCAAACAGGGGCCAACAGTACTTGACCTTTGGCGAGAGCAATGGACACCACCTGGTGCGCTGAAGGGGCAACTTGACCTTTGAGCACTGGTAGAATGCAGAGTGCCTCCTCGCAGGCGCAAGGGTCAGCTCTAGCAACTATAAATAGACACCCCCAGCCTTCACAATGGCGGCACAAGCATCAGCGGGTGGTTCCTCTAAGAACTAGCTTCTCGAAGATGTCTTTGCTAAATAGACTAAGACATCTTCGGGAGGCTAGGCCTAGAGATACTCATCCTGAGACGAACTCGGATACCTCCGGAAAGGATCTCGGATCTTGGGCTCGCTCGGAGGCAAGGAGCGAAGAAGGGGAAGAGGCAAGAGCGCACGGAGAGCAAAGGTTGGGTAAGGAAAATGGACCGTTTGGCTACCTATTTATCGGGCCAGGCGTTGCTCCCTGTGCAACGGCATTTTAGTCGGACACGTGTCCCGCATCCGTTGCGGCACACGATTGCACGATCTCCACGCCTCCTCTTTTCCCGCAGTTTGTGATCACGGCGAGATTCCCGCCTAACAGTTTTCAAACTGTCGTGAGCTGGCTAGGTGGAAACCGCCAGGAAGGATGCTCGGCAAGATTGCCGAGCAGCCGTCTTTTCCCATGATGGATAAAGGCGGCCGCATGTCAACCTCAAGACACGCATGCCTCGTTAATTTTCAGAATGGTTCAAGTCCTGCAGCCGCCAACATTGGCAGATGAAGAATCAAGAAGAAGCCAGCGCCTGGAGAACTTCAACCTTTCTGGGGGCTAATGTTGGGGATATATCAACTAGGGGTATAACCAACATGGATCAATCCGGCAAGTCCAGGGTGGCCCAAGGGTGGTAAGGCCGAGGCCTGCCGGGCGGCCCAGATAGCTGACGTACAAGGAAGTAGGCGGACGGTACAAGGAAGGCAGAAGGCCGAAGCCCATCAAGCCACCGAGCCCATGACGGAAGGCGGCAACTAAACCGGCTAGGTCTAGGACTCTGTTTACTTGCCGGCCAAGTACTTACCTTGTAACCCGGGGTCTGGCCGCCTATATAAGCCGGCCACCGGGAGGCCTTTAGGGCCAAGCACAGAAACAACTTCAATAGGCATCATACCCATTGTAACCTGTTCACGGCTATTGCCTCATAGTGAATTATAGCAGCAAGTAGGATTCCGCCACCGCTGTGGGATCTGAAGCTGGGTAAACTCGCCGTGTTCAATCCCGACCTCGACGACACCAACCTTCTTCCCCACAATCCACACGTAGGCTAGAGGACCCCAGTCTCCTATCAAATATGCCGATACCACGACAATTCCGATTAATACAGTTATAGCATAATACACAAACCTATTATAAACTTACGAGATAATGCAATAAACTACTTTTTTATTTGCCTCTAGGGCATATCTCCTTCAGGAAGTGTATCACCCGAAGTGGCTGGCTAACCCGGTCCTTGTGCTAAAAAAGAACGGAGAGTGGAGAATGGGTGTCGATTACACAAGTTTGAACAAAGTCTGTCCAAAAGATCCTTTTGCGCTACCTCGGATAGATCAGATAATTGATGCCACAGACGGCAGCGAACTACTGTGCTTCCTGGATGCTTATTCCGGGTATCACCAGATCAAGCTCAAAGAAGAAGACCAAGAGAAGACGTCATTTATCACACCCTTTGGAGCTTTTTGATACAAAACGATGTCCTTTGGCCTCAAGAACGCAGGGGCAACGTACCAGAGATGTATCCAGAAGTGCTTTGAAGATCAGATTGGCTGCAACGTCCATGCTTACGTTGATGATGTCGTGATCAAATATCAAAAAGTCGGGTCACTCCTAGATGACCTGAGAGAGACCTTTCCCAATCTCCGCAAGTACCAGATGAAGCTTAACCCGACCAAGTGTGTATTCGGGGTTCCAGCAGGCATGTTACTCGGCTTCATAGTTTCAGAAAGAGGAATTGAGGCAAACCCGGCCAAAATCAAGGCGATCATGAACCTCAAGAAACCGGAGTGCGTAAACGACGTGCAGAAATTGACGGGTTGCATCACAACCCTAAGTCGGTTCATAGCAAGGATGGGAGAGAAAGCACTCCCATTATACAAGTTACTGAAGAAATCAAACAAGTTCATATGGGACCAGGAAGTGGATGATGTCTTCGAAGATTTGAAGAAAACACTGTCCACAGCACCTGTCCTAGCAGCTCCTACGAGTAAGGAGCCAATGTTGTTATATGTCTCCGCCAACTCACGAGCCGTCAGCGCCATGGTCGTCGTAGAGAGGTAAGAGGAAGGTAAAGAATACCCGGTTCAGCGGCCAGTCTACTATGTCAGTGAGGCCCTAACCGATTCAAAGCAGAGATACCCGCAATGGCAGAAGTTGGTCTTTGGAGTCTTCATGCCAAGCCAGAAAATGCCACACTACTTCCAGGAACACCCCATAACAGTGGTGAGCTCAGCTCCCTTAGCAGAAATAATCAGAAACAGGGAGGCGACAGGAAGAGTAGCAAAGTGGTCCATCGAGATGCGGCCTTATCACATAAACTATGAGCCAAGAACATCAATCAAATCTCAAGCCTTAGCCGATTTCATCAATGACTGGACCGAGTTTGATCCCCTGCCTTCAGCACCGAGTATCAAACATTGGACCATGCACTTTGACGGGTCTAAGCTATTCGGAGGATCTGGAGCCGGCGTAGTTCTAACTTCACCGAAGGGAGACAAGCTGAGTTATGTCTTACAAATACACTTCGAGCCCTGCACGAACAACATTGCCGAGTATGAAGCTCTGTTACACGGCCTGAAAGTCGCCAAGGAGATGGGCATCAGGAGGATCATGTGAAGGGAATATGCCCTAGAGGCACTTAATAAACATAGTTTATTGGCAATATCCCAGTTGTTCATTATATGTTTTATACCATGCTATAACTGTATTAAGCGGAAACATTAATACAGGTGTGGTAGATAAACAACCAGGTCCCTAGTAGCCTCTACTAAGACTAGTTTCATTGCGCGATTGATGATCGAGGTTTTCCGATCATAGGGCATGGCGCTGGTCGGCAATGGAAGTCATATCGTTAGGTGTAACGATGTGATGGACATACCCAGTATTTATAGGACATTGTCGTTACGCCTTAAGACCGTGAGATCAACTCTTATTGTTATCCCTGGAAGATACTTTGATCGCACCAAACGTCATATCTTATATAGTGTGACAATGATAGGTGATACTTTTGGGTATCGGAAGGGGGTAGTTGAGACGAGGGGTCAACAGCGGGATTTGTCAGTCCGCATAGCCGGATAGATACTCTAGGGCCCACTCGGTGAGATTATGTCAAATGAGTTTGCAAACATGTGACTAGGTCACCAGCTGACATAATATCATAGACGAGTAGAAGATAGCGATGTCGGTAACGAGATCATGCTAGGTATGGAGATATCTGAGAATGATGCTCGGGCACGCTAAGTATCGCCATGACAAAGGGTTTAAGACTATACGTCCAGGTTTGATAGATGAAAGTCATTCGTTATATCACAGGGATTAATTCATGGGGTCCAGGCCTACGAGTTAGTCGTCGATCATAGAGGAGTCTTGATCGTACCTGTTATTATATCGAACCGCTAGGGTAACACACTTAAGGGGTTCGACAAGACAACCGGAAAGGAAAGAGATCACCGGGAACGTCCCGGGAATGGTCCGATGGAGATCGGGCAGCGCCGAAAGAGTTTTCGGAGCTAGGAAAAATTATATATATTATGTTTGATATTAATTAGTGTAATTAATATGCAAATATGATTTTATATATTTATTTTCGAATTTATTTAGGCTGATTTCCCTAAATGGGCCTTCTGGTCGAAAGAAGGCCCATGGGGGGGAAACTCTCAAGGGAATTTTGTGGGGGAGGCTTGGCCGGCCTAGGTGGGCCAAATGGGGCCCACCTAGGGCCGGCGCACCATCCCTAGCCGCACCATGGCTGTGGGATAGTCCCACATTGCCTGGCTAGGGAGGTTGGCTCCCCCCGGGAGCCTATATAAGAAGGGGCACCCCTGGCCTTTTAATTCACCAATTAATTCCCAATTTCTCTCTCGATCTCGTGGTTCCCTTGTTGGAGCCGCGCCGAGTAGAGGAGGGGGGTCTCTTCCACCATAACCCGCTGCCGCGCTGCTGGTGTTTCGGTCCAAGTCTTCCGCTGCTCGTCCTGGACTGGAGCTTCAGAGGCCGTCGTCTCCACCGTATGTGTGTGACGCCCTGCGAGGTGCTGTGCTAGCGGTACTCGGAGGCCCACTTCCTCCACCCGACCTCGGGGTCATCTTCGTCGTCTTCGTCGCACCGAGTTCTTCGCGACCTAGAGGTCGGCTACGTCGTCTTCGTCGTCAACGCTTGTGCGGGAGCGTAATCCCCGCTATTCGGTCTACGAGGGTATGTATTCTGATCTCCGTCGTACTTCTATATCTGCATAGTGTAGATCTTGGCTAGTTTAAGGATATCGTTGCTAGGAAATTTTTTGTTTTCTGCACACGATCCCCTTCATCATGTGCTATGGGGACTCGGACTTAGTGGCACAACAAGTATCAGGGACCTGGGATAGAAAGGACGCCAATATGGCAGCATACAGAAGAGAGGTTGACATGGTAGCCGGGTTCTTTTCCGGGTATCAAGTGGAACACATTGATAGAAGAAAGAATGAGGCGGCAGACGCTCTATCCAGAATCGGCTCCAGGAGAGACCCGATACCACCTAATGTATTCAAGGCCGAGTTATATAACCCATCCGTCAAGCTGCCAACCGAGGAAGAACTTGCAGTCCCTGATGACCCAGAGTCCCAGTTGGTTGCCGCCTTACATCAAACACCGTCATGGACAGAGCCGTACCTAGCTTATCTACTCAGAGAGGAGCTACCACAAAATGAAGTTCTGGCAAGACAAATTGTACGCCGGGCTAAGGCGTACGTCATCATCAACGGCGAGTTACACAAGAAGAGCACTTCAGGAGTTTTTCTGCGATGTGTCTCACCAGAGGAAGGCCGGAAAATCCTATAGGAGATCCACTCAGGAGATTGTGGACACCGCGCATCAACAAGATCAATGGTAACCAAGGCATATAGACACGGTTTCTTTTGGCTGACGGCTTTGGCTGACGCGGAGAGCATAGCCCGGGTTTGCGATGGATGCCAGAGATATGCAATGCAGATTCACGTACCGGCTCAGGACCTAAGGACAATACCAATCACATGGCCTTTTGCAGTATGGGATATGGACATGGTTGGACCCTTCCAGCCGTCACCCGGCAAGAAAACTCATCTCCTGGTAGCAGTGGACAAATTCACAAAGTGGGTCGAGGTACAAGCCGTCAACAGCTGCTCAGCAGCTACATAAGTCAAATTTCTAAAGAGAATCATATTCAGATTCGGGTACCCCCACAGCATCATCACAGACAATGGGACAAACTTCTCACTCGGAGAGATGCAGAAGTTCTGCGGAGACAGTGGAATCCGGCTTGATCTGGCTTCGGTGTCACATCCTCAGTCAGGCGGCCAAGTTGAAAGAACAAACCAGGAGCTCCTCAGGGGGATAAAACCAAGGCTCCGGGTTCCGCTAGTCAGAGCAGCCGGAGCCTAAGAAGAAGAACTGCCATCAGTCGTCTGGAGTATCAACACAACCCCAAATAGATCCACAGACTTCACTCCTTTCTTCATGGTATACGGAACAGAGGCAGTCTTACCCAGCGACATCATTCATGATTCTCCAAGAGTTGCAAATTACGTGGAGACCGAAAATGAGAAAGCCCGGCTCACATCAGTGGATTTACTGGAAGAAGCAAGAGAGCTAGCCCTGGAAAGATCAGCTATATATCAGCAAGACTTAAGACGGTATCACAGCCGCCGGGTTAGATCCAGGACTTTCCAGGAGGGAGATTTGGTCCTCAGATTGGCTCAGAACAGAGCCGGCTTTCATAAGCTCACTCCCCCATGGGAAGGACCTTTCGTGATAAGCAGAAATCTACACAACGGATCCTAAGGGAAGAAAACACAGTGACAGGGCCAAACACAGATCACACAAGGTACCCAATAACAGAGAACGATAGGCCATGGAACATAGCAGAGCTTAGGCCATACTACACATAGGCAAAGGGAAACCCGGATGGACGGACTCCATACCTATTTTTGTATCTTTTACTGAGAAAGCAGCAGGTTTCAGACGCGCTCTTTTCCTTACCAGGGTACCTAAGGGGACTGGAAGGTTTTTAATGAGGCGGCTTGCTAGCTATGTACATATCTTGTGCTAAATAAAGAAAACTTCTCTGAAGAAAAGAGTTTGTTGACAAAAGTGCCCAGATGTTACACAATAAGGGGTCTTGGGGGCTTACTAACTAAAAGTTAGAAGTTGAAAACTCAAGACCCGGCATAGACGCCACCAAGTTTATATTCTTACTCCTTTCAAGGGTCTTGGGGGCTTACTAACTAAAAGTTAGAAGTTGAAAACTCAAGACTCGGCATAGACGCCACAATTTCTTGAAGAGGTCTTGGGGGCTTGACAACTATCAGTTGCAAGTTGATTCAGAACCCGGCATAGACGCCACAATTTCTTGGTTATACTTGTCTGCTAGCTCGAAGTTTTTCTAACCCGGCAAAGAAGCCACCGTGACCAGATGTTACAAACCCGGCTTTCAATCTGACTATGATGCCCCTGAGGACTTAGCAGACCCTGATCGACCTTGAGTTTCTAGCACAGGATATCAAAAATAAAACCGGCTATGCAGAGGCAAAGGAAACCGAAAGGGTCATCAACACCAAATACAAGCTCGCAAAATACGGCTGAGGCCGGGTATAAAATTAAAGCAAGTGTATCAGGCGCACGAAGGCGCATCAGCACAGGTATAGCTCCATAAAGTTAAAGCTAACCTATTACAGGTTGTACAAGCCAAAAGAATACGAGTTTCGGACAAAGTGCAGAGGTGAAACATATTACAAGCCGGTTTGTACTGCCGTGCCAGATTCACTAGGAACAACCGGTGTCTCGGGAGCTAAGCCGGACGAGCCAGAGGCGGCGGATTTCTTCTTCGACTTCCTCTTCGCCAAGCCCTCAGCATCCTCCCAGGAAATCTCGAAGACGCTTGAAAAGGGGCCAGAGGCCGGGCGAGGAGGAGCCGGCGCGTTGGATGTCCCGGACCCAGAAGCCACTTCCGGCTGAGTCGGCAGAGGAGCACGGTAGCTCGGATCAAGTCCCGTCAAGGCCGGCTCTTTGGGAGAAAGCTTGGCTCCCTCAGCAGTATACCGCACCTGGAAAGTGCTAAGACTGAGGTTATCAGTCAGCACTGTTGCATGGTGCCGGGTCTTCACATCTATGGTCTTGATGTCCTCCTTGGTGAGAGGAGTACCGTCACTCTTGCAAGGCCACCCCTTGGTGAGAAGCTCCGTGTCGACGTCCGGGTAATGCGCCTTGGTCAGGGCCAAGATGCGCATCGAAGCACGCCGGGCTGCAGACCTCCTCCAGTTATCCAGCCAAGCCGGCAGCACATGAAGTTGTTGGAGGAACTTGGCCTGCATCGTGGGCGGCTTCTCCCAGCTCTGACAGGCCATCAACGCCTTGCCAGCTCCATAATACAGCTGTTGCACAAGCGTATAGATGGCCTTAAGCTTCCCCTCCGGCTTAAGTTTGCAAATGGGGTTCCAATGAAGGGGATCGTGTGCAGAAAACAAAAAACTTCCTACCGACGATATCCTAAAAGCATGCCAAGATCTATTCTATGCAGATATAGTAGTACGAACGGAGATCGGAATACGTACCCTTGTAGACCGAAAGCGGGGATTACGTTCCCGCACAAACGTTGTCGATGCAGACCGACGAAGCCGACCTCAAGGTCGTGTAGAGGAAGCAGGCCTCCGAGTACTGCTAGCGCAGCACCTCGTAGGGAGTCGCACACGTACGGTGGAGACGACGCCTCCGAAGCTCCAGTCCAGGACGAGCAGCGGAAGACTTGGACCGAAACACCAGCAGCGCGGCAGCGGGCTATGGTGGAGGAGATCCCCTCTTTCTCTTGCTCGGCGCGGCTCCGACTTGGGAACCATGAGATCGAGAGAGAAATCAGGAATTAATTGGTGAATTAAAAGGCTGGGGGTGCCCTTCTTATATAGGCTCCCAAGGGGAGCCAACCTTGCCAGCCAGGCAATGTGGGACTATCCCCACATAGCCTGGTTCGGCCAAGGGGGTGCGTCGGCCCCCTGGTGGGCCCCTTGTGGCCCACCTAGGCCGGCCTCCAAGCCCCCACCGAATTCCCAAGGGGGTCCCCCCCCCCCTTGGGCCTTCTTTCGTCCGGAAGGCCCATTTAGAGAAATCTGCCTTAATAAATTCAAAAATAAATATATAAAATCATATTTGCATATTAATAACACTAATTAATATCAAACATAATATATATAATTTTTCCTAGCTCCGAAAACTCTTTCGGCGCTGCCCGATCTCCATCGGACCTCTCCCAGGACGCTCCCGGTGATCTCCTTCCTTTCCGGTTGTCTTGTCGAAACCCCTTAAGTGTGTTACCCTAGCGGTTCGATATAATATCAGGTATGATCAAGACTCCTCAATGATCAACGACTAACTCGTAGGCCTGGACCCCCTGAATTAATCCCTGAGATATAACGAATGACTTTCATCTATCAAACCTGAACGTAAAGTCTTAGACCTTTTGCCATAGCGATACTTAGCACGTCCGAGCGTCGTTCCATAGATATCTCCATACCTAATCCCGACCTCGTTACAGACGACGCTATCTTCTACTCGTTCATGATCTCATGTCTCCGTGACCTAGTCACATGCTTGCAAGCTCATTAGACATGATCTCACCGAGTGGGCCCGAGAGTATCTATCCTGCTATGCGGACTGGCAAATCCCGCTCTTGACCCCTCGTCTCAACTACTCCTTTCCGATACCCAAAAGTATCACCGTTATTGTCATACTAAATAAGATACGACGTTTGGTGCAATCAAAGTATCTTCCGGGAATATCAATAAGAGTTGATCTCACGGTCAAAGGCGTAACGACTACGTTCTCCAAATTTGGGTATGTCCATCACATCGCTCTCTAGCGATATGACTCTCATTGCCGACCGGCACCATGCCCCATGACCGGGAAACCTCGATCATCAGTCGCGCAACGAAACTAGTCTTAGTAGAGGCTACTAGGGACCTGGTTGTTTACGTATCACACCCGCATTAATGTTTCCGCTTAATACGGTTCTAGCATGACACAAAAACCTATTATGAACAAACGAGATCTGATAAAGAATACACTTTATTAATTGCCTCTAGGGCATATCTCCTTCAGTCTCCCACTTGCACTAGAGTACAACTTAATCTAGATTACAACTTGGTAAAAGCTTAACACCCATAGCTAACTGGTGCTGTTCATGCTTATCAAGCGGGAGAGGCTTCGTCAGCGGATCTGCCACATTTAGATCCGTATGCACTTTGCAAATCTTCACATCGCCTCCTTGTACGAACTGACGTATCACATGGAAGCGTCGGAGAATGTGTTTGGCGGTGGAGTGAGACCTTGGCTCCTTGGCGTTCGCAATGGCACCCGTATTGTCGCAGAAGAGGATCACGGGGTCTTGCACGCTCGGGAACACTCCAAGTTCGATGACGAACTTCCTCAGCCACACAGCTTCATTCGCGGCCTCGCAGGCAGCAATGTACTCCGACTCCATTGTAGATTGTGCGACTATGGGTTGTTTCCCACTTCTCCAGCACACGGCGCCTCCATTCACCTTGAACACGTAACCTGTCTGTGACTTACAGTCATCGGGGTCTGAGCAGAAACTTGCATCTACGTAAGGTTACGCCAAGTTCTTCATCGCAGCCACCATACACAAGGAACATTTCCTTTGTCTTATTGAGATACTTAAGAATGCTCTTAACAGCTACCCAATGCGGCATTACAGGATTACTCTGGAACCGGCTTGTCAAACTTAAAGCTAATGCCACATCCGGTCTAGTACTCAACATTGCATACATGATCGATCCTATGGCTGAAGCATAAGGATGTTTCATCATTTCGGCCTTACCCAGTTCCGTCACCGGACACTGCGCCTTACGCAATATCTTATTCTTGATAACCGGCAGAGAACCCTTCTTTGCCTTCTCCATATGGAAACGCTTCAATATTTTATCAAGATAAGTACTCTGACTTAGTGCTAATAGGCGCCTTGATCTATCGCGATAGATTTTTATGCCTAAAACATACGCAGCTTCTCCTAAGTCCTTCATGGAAAACTTACTGTTTAAATATTCCTTCACGCTATTCAGAAGTTCCACATCATTCCCTATTAGCAATATGTCGTCAACATACAGTGCTAAGAACACAACCGAGCTCCCACTCATTTTCTTGTAAATACAGGTCTCTTCCACATTCTGGATAAATCCAAAACCTTTGATTACCTCATCAAAGCGAAGATTACAGCTCCGAGATGCCTGCTTCAATCCATAGATGGATCGCTGAATCTTGCACACCTTGTTAGCACTTCCTGGATCGACAAAACCTTCCGGCTGTACCATGTACAACTCTTCCTCAATGTTTCCATTCAGGAAGGCCGTTTTGACGTCCATCTGCCAGATTTCATAATCATAGTAGGTAGCTACCGCTAACAAAATCCGAATAGACTTAAGCATCGCTACCGGTGAAAAAGTTTCATCGTAGTCAATTCCATGAACTTGTCGGAAACCCTTTGCGACAAGCCGAGCTTTATAGACGGTCACATTACCATCAGTATCAGTCTTCTTCTTAAAGATCCACTTATTCTCGACGGCCTTGCGCCCTTCGGGAATATCCACCAAAGTCCACACTTTGTTATCATACATGGATCCTATTTCGGATTTCATGGCTTCAAGCCATTTCTCGGACTCTAGACTCTCCATCGCCTCCTTGTAGTTCGTAGGTTCGTCTTGCTCGACTAGCATGACGGTGCAAACCATGTCGCCATACCATTCTGGTGGGATCCGAGATCTACCAGACCTACGAGGTAGAACATCTTCCTCGACAGTTTCTCCCACTCCTTCCACAGAGGACGTTTCCGGAATTGCTTCCGTTGCGCCACTCGGAATCTCGAGTTCAGGATCAACGATTTCATCGAGGTCTACCTTCCTCCCACTTACTCCTTTCGCGAGAAACTCCTTCTCTAGAAAGGCACCGGTCTTCGCGACAAAAGTTTTGCCCTCATCTTGGATGTAGAAGGTGTACCCAACGGTTTCCCGCGGATATCCTACAAAGACGACTTTCTCCGACTTCGGTTCGAGTTTGTCGGGCTGTAGTTTCTTAACGTACGCCTCACAACCCCAAACCTTCAGAAACGATAACTTAGGCTTTTGGCCATACCATAATTCATACGGCGTCGTTTCAACGGACTTGGACGGAGCCCTATTAAAAATGAATGCGGCTGTTTCTAACGCATAACCCCAGAAGGACACTGGCAGATCGGTAAGAGACATCATAGATCGGACACTATCCAGTAGAGTACGATTAGTCGCTCGGACACACCGTTACGCTGCGGCGTTCCGGCGGGCGTAAGTTGGGGCACTATGCCACAACTCTTCAGATGTGTGCCAAACTCAAAACTCAAGTACTCTCCACCACGATCGGATCGGAGATGCTTGATTTTCCTATTAAGCTGATTCTCAACTTCACTCTGGAATTCTTTGAACTTTTCAAACGTTTCAGACTTGTGTTTCATCAAATAGATATAACCGTATCTACTCAAGTCATCAGTGAAGGTGACGAAGTAACGATAACCATTGCGTGTCGAAACGCTCATCGGTCCACACACATCTGTATGTATGATCCCCAACAAATCCGACGCCCGTTCAACGAAACATTTGAACGGTGTCCTGGTCATTTTGCCCATGAGGCATGGTTCGCATGTATCGAGGGATCCGAAATCCAACGAGTCCAAGAGTCCATCGGAGTGGAGTCGCTTCATGCGCTTTATACCAATATGACCAAGACGGCAATGCCACAAAAACATGGCGGTATCGTCACTACACTTAATCCGTTTGGCTTCTATGTTATGGATGTGAGTACTACGATCGAGATTCAACAAGAATAAAACGTTATTCTCGGGAGCATCAATATAAAAGATATCATTCATATAAATAGCACAATTGCTTGACACTGATTTAAATGAATAACCGTCTTGTAACAGGCAAGACCCACTTATAATGTTTACACTCAAGGATGGCACAAAATAACATTTATTTAAAACCAAAACTAATCCCGATGGTAGATGTAGAGGGAGCGTGCCGACAGCCACCACGTCGACTCTCGATCCGTTGCCGACGCGCATCGTCACCTCATCCTTCGCCAGCCGCCTTCTATTCCGTAACTCCTCCTGAGAGTTACATATATGAGCAACAGAACCAATATCAAATACCTACGTATTGCTCCGGGCGGATGTAAGGTACACATCTATAACATGTATATCAAATATACCTTGCTCTTTGTCGACCGTCTTGCCAGACTTCTTATCCTCCAGATACTTGGGGCAGTTGCGCTCAGGTGATCCGATGGTTACCACCATCTTCTCCAGCTTGATTTCTAATTCGGCCACTTCGAGCATCTTCAGGATTTCCGACAGGGGTTTTGACGTCCCTTTCATGCCGTAGTCCACGATGGCGTTCTTATAGCTAGGGGGCAGAGAAATCAGCGCCCTATCAATAACCATCTCCTCTGGGATCACACTTCCCAGATCACTCAGAAGTCGAGCGCAGCCAAACAACTTGGCCAAGTGCTCACTGATATTGCCGTGCTCTTCCATCTGGGCTGAGAAGAAAAGCACAGTTGCCTCGTACATCTCAGCATTGACTTGTCGTGCAAAAACAGCCATGAGTTCAGTGATTATATCATAAGCACCCTTGTTCATGAAGCGGTTTTGCATATCAGACTCCATGGCAAGGAGCATGCCACTCTGGACATAAGAAGAAATCTCCGCCTTGACCCCATGGACAATCCTTTCGATTTCCGGGGCGGTGCTTGGAAGATCACCTAAGGGGGCATCAAGGGTGTAGGCCACCTTGTGGGTTTCAAGGATGGACTTCAGATCGCGGAGCCAGGACACGAAGTTAGACCCATTGGTCTTGAGCTTCTCTTTCTCAATGAACAGGTTTAGGTTAAAGGAGGGGTGGGACATCTACAATGGAATTTGCAACAACATAAGACTTTGTTCATAATTTTTAGTTATAGTATTTTAGAAAATAACTAACATAACTCCCACTCAAACGAACATCCCTCCTGGTCGTTTAAGAGATTACACGACCCCCATCCATTGCACCACCCCTCATCATCAAAGCCGGCGGCACAACTTCAAGAGTAGACAAAATCGTCCGCCACATCAATTTTGTGACTCGTGCTCGACCTTTCGGTCTTCCTGTTCCGAGGCCATACCTCTGAGTATGCTAGGCTCGCCACCAAAGACCTCCACGCTGACGCTTGTGCAACATGGCTTACACCCACCGTATGCGAACGAAGATATGTCTGACACCCGATCATCACGGCCTGCCTCATAACGTAGAACTTTATTCGTGGTGCGCGTTGGAGGGAGAACACTAGTGGTATTTTGAAGGGATCATCTTATTCAGCTACCGCCGTGTAACACACACAATCACACAAAATAAGAGGCACACAAAACATCAAATGTAATGCAATATGATATAGTCCATCGCGCCATGGTCTTCTTGGCGCCCGCAGTTTATAAACAATTTAATAAACCTACCTTGACCATATCACATAGCCCCTGCAAAATAAAGTTAGACGCTTCTACTTTATCTTTTGCATATTTTACGTGGCTTGGGGCTTTCGTAAATAGAACCGCTTCATACCTACGAATCTTATGACCACAACAACGATCCAATAATTGCATGTTTAAGCATCCCTTTCGGGCCCTCCATTGAAAATGCGAAGACCAACTAAAGAGAGAGAAACTGTCACCCGCCAGCCACAGATACGGTACAAGCCGTATGTCAGTAGTGGAACCAGTCTCGCGTAAGCGTACGCGTAAAGTCGGTCCGGGCCGCTTCATCAACTCAATGCCGCTGGAATACACAAGTGCACGCTAGAGGGTAGCAAATAACAGGAACGGTGCCCCCGTGCAGAGCACGGGTTCTAACAGCGTACAGCTATATCTATGATAGATCGGCTCTGATACCACTGAAGGGGATCGTGTGCAGAAAACAAAAAAATTCCTACCGACGATATCCTAAAAGCATGCCAAGATCTATTCTATGCAGATATAGTAGTACGAACGGAGATCGGAATACGTACCCTTGTAGACCGAAAGCGGGGATTACGTTCCCGCACAAACGTTGTCGATGCAGACCGACGAAGCCGACCTCAAGGTCGTGTAGAGGAAGCAGGCCTCCGAGTACTGCTAGCGCAGCACCTCGCAGGGAGTCGCACACGTACGGTGGAGACGACGCCTCCGAAGCTCCAGTCCAGGACGAGCAGCGGAAGACTTGGACCGGAACACCAGCAGCGCGGCAGCGGGTTATGGTGGAGGAGATCCCCTCTTTCTCTTGCTCGGCGCGGCTCCGACTTGGGAACCACGAGATCGAGAGAGAAATCAGGAATTAATTGGTGAATTAAAAGGCTGGGGGTGCCCCTTCTTATATAGGCTCCCAAGGGGAGCCAACCTTGCCAGCCAGGCAATGTGGGACTATCCCCACATAGCCTGGTTCAGCCAAGGGGGTGCGCCGGCCCCCTGGTGGGCCCCTTGTGGCCCACCTAGGCCGGCCTCCAAGCCCCCACCGAATTCCCAAGGGGGTTCCCCCCCGCCCCTCTTGGGCCTTCTTTCGTCCGGAAGGCCCATTTAGGGAAATCTGCCTTAATAAATTCGAAAATAAATATATAAAATCATATTTGCATATTAATAACACTAATTAATATCAAACATAATATATATAATTTTTCCTATCTCCGAAAACTCTTTCGGCGCTGCCCGATCTCCATCGGACCACTCCCGAGACGCTCCCGGTGATCTCCTTCCTTTCCGGTTGTCTTGTCGAAACCCCTTAAGTGTGTTACCCTAGCGGTTCGATATAATATCAGGTATGATCAAGACTCCTCAATGATCAACGACTAACTCGTAGGCCTGGACCCCCTGAATTAATCCCTGAGATATAACGAATGACTTTCATCTATCAAACCTAACGTAAAGTCTTAGACCTTTTGCCATAGCGATACTTAGCACGTCCGAGCGTCGTTCCATAGATATCTCCATACCTAATGCCGACCTTGTTACAGACGACGCTATCTTCTACTCGTTCATGATCTCATGTCTCTGTGACCTAGTCACATGCTTGCAAGCTCATTAGACATGATCTCACCGAGTGGGCCCGAGAGTATCTATCCTGCTATGCGGACTGGCAAATCCCGCTCTTGACCCCTCGTCTCAACTACTCCTTTCCGATACCCAAAAGTATCACCGTTATTGTCATACTAAATAAGATACGACGTTTGGTGCAATCAAAGTATCTTCCGGGAATATCAATAAGAGTTGATCTCACGGTCAAAGGCGTAACGACTACGTTCTCCAAATCTGGGTATGTCCATCACATCGCTCTCTAGCGATATGACTCTCATTGCCGACCGGCTCCATGCCCCATGACCGGGAAACCTCGATCATCAATCGCGCAACGAAACTAGTCTTAGTAAAGGCTACTAGGGACCTGGTTGTTTACGTATCACACCCGCATTAATGTTTCCGCTTAATACGGTTCTAGCATGACACAAAAACCTATTATGAACAAACGAGATATGATAAAGAATACACTTTATTAATTGCCTCTAGGGCATATCTCCTTCATCCAAGACCCTGAAAAACGAAAGCCAGAAGTGTAAGTCGGAAGAACAAGCTATGACAAGTGACAGTCAAAAATAGAGCCGGCTTACCAAAGAGCGCGGTGGTCATCTCAGCAAGAAACGTGACAAGCTTCGTGTACTTGGCGTTGGAGGCGTTCAGATCCTCTTGCAGCTTGTCACGTTGCTCCGTCCAGTTGGTCTCATGCTCCTCCATCTCTCGACAGAGGAGGGAGTTTTCTTCAGCAACATCGCCGAGCTTCTTCTCAAGCTCGGCGATCTTCTTTTCAAGGCCGACACGGCGGCCGGCTTCCGTCTCTTACTCCCCCTTGACAACGTCAAGGGCATGGTCCTGCTGGCGGGTCTGGTCCTGAAACAAGAAACACAAGCAAATGGTCAGGATGCCGCGAGTAAGAACAAGAAATCCCAAATTGTTATAAGTCCCAGGTCGCGCAGGCTAAGACCCGGCACTTGTGGGCTCAAAATCAAAGTTCTACAAGAAGACCCGGAGTATCGCAGGCTGATAACTCGACTCTTGGGGACTACTCAGTTGAAACTAAAGGAAAAAGAGCAAACGAAGACCCGGAACACTACAAGCAGTCATTCCGACTCTTGGGGACTACTCAACAAAGAATGTCATCAATCAAAACAAGACAAATTGGAAGTCCCGAGTCATCGCGGGCTGATAACCCGGCACTTGGGGACTAGGAGAGATATACATGCATACCTCAAACTTTTCTTGGAGTTCAGCCAAGACGCTGTCCTCCGCTTGGCGCGACTCCCCGACACGCCTGTGAAGCTCCCCGAAGAGAGCTGTCAAGTCCAAGTCTTTATAAGACTGGAAGCCGGATGCCTTGCCGGTTGAAGATCTTGAGGTGGCGGCACCCGGCGCGGCGGTCTTGGCGATGCGGGAGTCGAGGGGCTTGTCACGCTTGGCAGAGCCGGTGATCTCCACATCCGGCAAGCCAGACGTCCGAGGAGAAGCCGGAGGCGCCGCCGGCTTAGCGACCCCTCCTTCAGTACGGAGGGGCGAGGTGACAGCGGTCTCATCCACAGCCGGATAAGGCATGGGCATAGTGCGAGCTCTGCAAAATGGGAAGAAGGTTACAACAAAGACAAATAAGCAAACATAAAAGGTGAGAGAAAGGCGACATACCCCTTATTGACAGCAAAGCCGCCAAAAAGATCATCGCTTGAATCTGAAGACACTGAGAGAGACCGCCGCTCAGTCCCGGCTAAAGGATAAAGAACGGAAGGGCGTGTCTGCGAAGGCTTAACCCGGCGAGGAGTCGGGTTACGGGAAATACCTTCGAACAGTGGCTCGTCAGAGTCGGAGGATCGAAGCCGGCGCTTTTGGCGACGAGCTTCCCTTTCCTCCTGTTAACACAAGACGAAGTCAGTAAGGCCAGAACTAGAATATGCAAGCAGGACAAGCCCAAGCACGATGGAGTTACCTCGGCGGAGTCGGAGCGGAGCCTCCTCTTGGCAGCCGGCGGGGTCGGGTCTGAAGATGGAAGAACTGTATCTGATATATTGGCCTCATCAATAGAAGGAGACCGGATTTCTCGAAGGTCGGCATCCATTAAGTCAAGGAAAAGCCGGGTGGTGGAGTCTAACTCACCTTCTGCTTCTTCTTCCACGCCGGCTTCGGAGCCGGCCTCTTCAACATTGTTACCCGACTCATCGGTAGAGTCGGGCGAGGAAGGCAGAGCCGCGGACCACCAAGTATCGTCCGCCTGAAGAGTTTGAGGTTATTGACTCAGAGAAAGCTTCAAAACATAAAGAAAAAGACAAAGGAAACAGAAAAATACCGGCTTCAGTGGATTGGAGGCGCAGAAGGGAGGAAGGCCGGTACTCGCCAGAGAATCCGGAGATTCATTGACGATTTTCCGGATAACCCGGACCAACGCCTCCTCCAACTGACCGCTTCGGTTGAAGCGCATTGGGTCGTCCGGAGACCCGGAATATTGGCAGATGAGGCCCGGCCGGATGCCGAGTGGCAGGATGCGCCACCCAACCCAGCAGCGGACCAAATTCGCGCCCGTCAGACCGTGGGCGAGAAGGGCGCAAACCCGGCCAACCAGTGGCTTGATAGCCTCCCGATTAGCCGGGGAGGCGAAGGAGTTCATATTCTCGTGGAGGGTGAGCCTATCAGCTCGAAATCCGGGAAGGGCCGGCTCACCCTCAGGAGTGAGTGACTGGCAGTAGAACCAAGTCTTCTGCCAGTCCTTCGGGTGTGAGTGAAGAACCACACCCGGAAAGATGATGTTGCGGTGGTGTTGGATAGTTACGCCACCGCAGGAGACAAGAGGCCCCGCCGGGTATTCCCGTTGGGGTTTGCAGTAGTAGAATTCGAGAAAAAGAGGAAGACTGGGAGCGATGCCGAGATAGGCTTCCCAGAGGACGACAAAATGAGTGATGTTTAGCACCGAGTTTGGTGCTATGTCTTGTGGACGCATGTGGAAGTAATCGAGGATCTGGCGGAAGAAAAGGGAACCCAGGGGGCTTGAAACCCCGGGGGATGTGATCGGAAAAGAGAACTACCTCGTCGGGTCCTGGCTGCGGCAGGGTCTCATCTTCATTCGGAGCGCGCCAGTGGGCCTCCGACTGAGGCGGAAGCATGCCGAGTTTCACCAGCTCTTCAAGCCGGCTATCCCTGACATTGGACTTGCCCCAGTTACACCCGGTTTTGCGCTTCGCCTTCTCGGCGGCGACTGTGCCAGAGGACCCGGCGCCGGGTGTGCTCTTCACCCTCTTAGGACCGCGCTGAGCAGCGGACTTAACTGGCATGGTGATTGCTGGAAGCCGGAGATCTACAAACAAGAAATAACAGAAATGAGAGGTCGTTTGGATCTACAAAATAGAAGGAAATAGCAGAAAAAGAGAAGGTCAAACGACAGAGGTGAAGTTCATCTGAGAAGAAACGAACAAGAAAGAAACGGGAAAGGCAATGAACAGAGAAGGCAGAAATGGATCTAGAGGCGCTCAGGAAATCAAGGATAATGAAGAGCATAACAAGAACACGAAGAACAAAGAAGTTTTGTCCGATAAGCGAAGAACACGCGTTCATCCGAAGAGCTCGATGAATGAAGAGATCGGAAATGCAAAGTTCAAAGGTGCAATCTTACCAAGAGAAGGAGGGAGAGGATCTAGATCTGACTGCGCAAAGAGAGGTTGGAGTTCCTGGTTAGGATCTTGCGGATAAACTGCTCGGGGAGCTCGGTGGCGGAGGGCTCGAGGAGACACTGCGACGTGCTCGAGGAAGAAGATGAAGTGGGAGCGTGCGCGAGCGAGTGAGCCACTGCTCACCCCGGCCTCCCTATTTATAAGCTCCTAGGGTTGACCTAGGGGCAAGATGGGAAGATAAAAAGATAATGATTATCTTCGGGGACAAAATCTGTCAGGCAAGATATTCTCTGACAGAATCTTTGTTTCCCCGAGATGATTATTGTCTCCTCGATTCTCGCGCTTGGATAGACATTAAATATGTCGTTGGCCGAAAGACAAGAGAAAAGAAAGGAGAAAGTCAAAGGCAAAGAGAGTGAAAGCCGACAAGTGGTGGCCGGGTTACGAGCCGTTGACCAAGCATCAGGCCGGCTGTGTAAGTAACCTGAGGGCCTGCTTGCTTAATGAGTTACTTATTGTTTTTCATATAACCCGGACAAAAGGACTGACGGCTTCCCCGAGAAACATGCTCTAAAGCGCAAAGGTGAAGCAAGTCCAGTCTGATGTCCAAGTTATCCTGGGGGCTACTGTTCGGGGGATCGTAACCCGGTAGGCCCACCGACATAGAAGATAAGCCGACCTGGCAGGAGCCTGGGCCGGATCAAGTATAAAGACATGGGTCGGGTGATACGTAAGCCGGTGCGCAACGTATGCCTTGGCCCGCAAGCAAGAAGGATCCAGAAGGCTGGAGACCAAGTACAAGACGGAGTGCTGCTAAGGAAAGAAGAGGCTTAGAGGACTTAGAGTAGAGTCCGGGTATGATAGGAACCCGGACCCGGCTTTGTACCTCCAGCGAGACCCGCCGCCTATATAAGGGGGTCTCCTGGTTTCTAGAGAGGCAGGTTCAATCGACACAAGTCATAGTAGAGACACCTTGTAATCTCGAGACCCGGAAGCTAAGGCGACGAGTCCCGAAACCCTAATCAGTAAAGCCGAAGCAGGAAGTAGGTCTTTACCTCACGACGAGGGGCCGAACCTGGGTAAACCCTTGTTTCCCCACGCCACGCTAGACAAGCTCCTGATGTCAGAAGCCGCCATGCCCCATATCTCAAGTTACCTCCGGGTAACATATGCCGTGACAATCCCACGACATAGGCGTTAAGCCGAAAACTCACCTCCAAGGGCACCGGCGAGTGAGAGCAGGTGGTCGACTTGGGTCTTCTCCTGGACGGCCCGCACACTCTCACGCTCCTGAGACTCGTGCAGCGCTATTTCAAGCTCCGCCTGCGCTCGAAGCTTCAGCTCTAACTCCGCAGCTCGCTTAGTAGCCTGGTCCAGAGAGGTGCGCAGCTGGTCCCTCTCCTTCTCCAGGCGAACATAGGCAGCGGCTGCCTCAAGTTGCTGGCGGTAGTACGGCTGCAAAAACAACAAGAAGTTATAAAGTTGCGGGCGACTATACTAGTCACCCACACCTTCGGGGGCTACTCCCATCGGGAGCGATGTTCGCGCACCCGATGAAATTTCAGGACTACAAGAACAAGAACAAGGACTTACGTGTTCCAGAAGGTCGACATCCTCTGAAGTCGCGGGGGGAGCATGACTCGGTGCCGTGAAGCCGCCAGTCGCCGCACGCTCCTTGACCACCACCTGCGTCACCAGCTCCGTCGAGGGAGCAGAGGTATGCTCCACTTCGCGACGAGGGGAGCTGACGCCGCCAGAGCGGTTGCTGGAACAAAATCAAGGCAAAACTCAACTCGAAGCTCGAAGCTCAAAAATGCAACTCGACAAAGAAGGAAGAAAAGGAACTCACCTGGTGGCCTCGTCGCCATCATCGCTCCCCAGGGAGACGGATGGCATCCGAGCGAACCCGCGCGGCGGCGCAGAGCTGACCGGAGGAGCAGCCAAGGGTTCGTCCCAGTAGTCCTGGGACCGCACACCCGAAGAAGACATGCCAGCCTCCTCCAAGTCAACATCAGCATCCTTCGCGGGTGACGAAGCAGTCGCAGAGTCGCCACCACTTCGCCGCTTCTGTCTCTTCCACGCGGGTTCCTCCTCGTCGTCATCATCCTCCACCTCTTCGCTATGGGAGATAGCGGACGGGATGTCTTCATCGTCACCCTCCTCCTCCACAAACTTCAACTCATCGTGAGGTCCGTTTTCTGGGAGAGGAGGAAGGCTGACCAGAAGAGAGCGACCCTGAAACAAACAAAGCAGAGTCGAATCAAGAAACAGAAGATCAAGAAAGCAAGCAATGAAGAGAACAAAGCAAATGCTCACCTCAGGAACAGGGTTCGCTCCTCCGTACGCAGCGACTGGACACTTGACGTTGCAAGGGTCCGCGGCTCGGAGGCTAGTAATGCCCCTCACCTTGGTCTCCACCTCCTCGTCGTCAAGCGGCTGGTCGCTGACGCCCTCGACTGCCCACATCGGGTGGGGGCGAGCGCGTAGCGGCTGGACGCACAGCCGGAAGAAGGTGGCCATCAAGTAGACACCACCCGACTCACGCCCCAAGGTCCGGAGGAGGTTGCGCAGCAGGCTCAGCAGAGGCCTAACGGACTCCTTCTCCTCCTCGGCGAGCGGGTGCGCCCAGGCACGAGTCTTTCGCAAGCCGCGCTCGCCGTTGAAGTGCGCCAGGCCCTCCTGGTCGCACTGGATGCAGAACCACCTCTTCCGCCACCCCTGGACGGATTCCGACTTCTTCATCTGAAAGAACGCGGTGTCGCCGCGCACCTGGATGCCGAAGCCGCCCACTGGGTATGTCAACCCGCTCTTCCCAACGTTCTTGCGAACAAGGAAGAGCGACTTCCATAGAGACCAGTGGGGTGCGATCCCCAAGAAGCACTCGCAGAGCACGATGAAGCTCGCGATGCTCAAGACGCCATTGGGGGTCAGATCATGGATCTGAACCCCATAGGCGTACAGAAGTCCGCGAACGAAATCGTGGAGAGAGAACCCGAAGCCACGTGGAAGGAAATCCACGAAGCACACGCGTTCCCCCTTGCGAGGAGCGGGGAACACCTCCTTGCCAGAAGCACGTACCGTGGCCTCATCCGTCGGGGGCAGGAAGCCCTGCGCGCGCAGGAGCTCGAGGCCCGTCTTCTTCACCGTCGACCTCTACCAATCGCCTTCGGGTTTCTTCATCACCCTGGCTTCAGCGGCGGTGGCGCTAGCGGCGATCTTCGACTTACCCATGGCGTCGATGGATCGAAGAAGGTGGGAGGACAAATGGAATAGAGCTTACAGAGGCAATAATTGCAAGGAGCAAGGAATGGAGGCACGGACGATTGGAGAAGATGACCTACCCTCGCACCGCGGCGCAGTACTTATGCGTTGCACAATCAATCTCAACCGTCTGCATAGATACTGCTCCACACAAGCGCATCCAGCCGTCCACGTGCCGTGCGGAGAGACTAACCGTCGCCGCCCAGTCCGTCCACTACGCACGGGAATCAAGGCGTCATCATCGTGCCGCGAAATTTTCGCGCCCAGTTCGGAGAGACGTGACAATTGCTGACCACAGTCAACACTGACAATGGGGCCCGCTACGTCACGTCCCATCGGGCGCAGAGGCATGCCACGAAGCGTCATCGCTGACGTCAGCAAGACAATGAATCTGAAGAAGACACGGAGCGTCGGAACAACTCGAACGCACGATTCGAGTAGTAAGCTTCACAGCTGAAAACAAACAAGACAGGCTACTGATCCGAGAACTCGAAACAATCGTTCGGGTGGCAAAGAAAAGGAAGTAAGCTCAGAAGGCTGAATCAATTCACAAGTAAGCCACTAGGCCGAATAGAAGCAAGATTCACACAAGACAAAGCCAAAATAATTCGACTGCAGAAAGTACTCCCATCGGGAGTGTCCTCTTCGACTGAAGAAAACGAGTTCAAACTCAATAACAAGCAATCTCGCGGCGTGCCCAGGAGGAAGGAGTCCTTTGCCCGACTCTACGATTCGACCAAGCACTCGGGGGCTACTGACGTGGGGCTACTCTTCGACTACCCCACTGTGAGGCTACCTGGGCCGCATCAAGCTTAAAGAGGCCTGCAGAAGGCCCACTACGGGTATCATGTGACCCAATCATAGTCGGTTAGGTCGCATAGCTTGCCATATCTGTAATTGCCATCGGCACCGTTCACCCGGGACCTGGCCTACCTATAAAGGCAAGGAGGGTTTCTCGTCTCAAGGACACGCTAATAGCCGCCACCACAAACCCTAGCGAGATCGCAATCTCACCGTTGTAATCGCTACTCGCCATCAATATCAGACAAGCAGGAACTAGGGTATTATCCTCCGGGAGCCTGAACCTGGGTAAATCGCCCCGCTTGTCAGCCGTCGTGATCACCAACGCTTCTCTCTCTCCCCCTCAATCAACCCGGGGTGGACAACCCAGGGATTTGTCGAGTTACACCCTCGTCAGCGTTAGACAAAGGGACAACCATGGCCGATCTTATAGATATGAGATCGTCCTTGGAAGCCCAACTCATCAAGATGAATGAGATGCTCATGGCACTCTTGAAGTCTAAGGAGCCCGAGGCTACTTCTCTCTCTCCTCCTTCTAAGGAGCATGGTGAGAACTCTAAGGATTCATCTTCGGATGGGTCCAAAGATGTTCCTCCGAATGCTTCCCCCGGGAAAGCGGAAAAGGATGAATCACCTAACTCCTCTAATACCCCCAAAGGAGAGGAATTTCATGAAGTTAACCATAATTACTCTCCTAATCCTCCTATCCCTCACCCTCATGTAAACTTTAGGAGTGACCCTCCTAAGCTCAAGCCTACTCATTTTTCTCAATGGCAATTTAGATGAAGTCTCATTTATGTAGTGCCTCCATTGAGCTATGGCGCATCATTGAAGAAGGATTCAAGGTTCATGATCCAACCAACTTGACAAGGAGAGAGGTGGTTGATAGTCAACTCAATGCAACCGCTTTTCATCAACTCTAAATGGCCGTTGGAGAGAAGGAATGCCTCTCATTCAACAATTCTCCACCGCCAAAGAAGTGTGGAATGCTATTTCCGACATCTTCGTCGGTAATGAGAGCATGAAGAAGAACCGGTATGATGCCTTCTGACAAGTTGGGTGGAGAAGGCCATGAGGACATGTACCGGAGGTTGGTGTTGATTGCTAACACTTTCAAGAACCTCGGTGCGGTCTACATTGATGTCGCTTGGATCAAGAGGAAGTTCGTGAACGCACTCTTGCCCTTTGAGGAAACGGACTTGAAGACACTCCAAGGGAGACATGAGTTCGCAAAGATGACATCCAATGAAGTCATGCAAGAGATGACCGCATACAAGGTGGCCTCCAAGATTGCACAAGATGCAAGAGCGAGAGCCATAGGGATGCACAAGCATGCCTCAATTGTTTTGAAGGCCACCGTTGAAGAATAGGATGAAGATGAGTATGATGAGCAAGTCGAACTATCTAGTGAGACCCTCGCAAGTACTCTCACCCAACACATGGGTCTTGCGGTAAGAACTTTTTGGAAGAACCCCGGAAGGGCCAAAGCTAGGATTGTCGTTGTATCGGCATATTTGATAGGAGATGGGGGTCCTCTAGCCTACGTATGGATTGTGGGGAAGAAGGTTGGTGTCGTCGAGGTCGGGATTGAACACGGCGAGTTTACCCAGCTTCGGATCCCACAGCGGTGGCGGGATCCTACGTGCTGCTACAATTCACTATGAGGCAATAGCCGTGAACAGGTTACAATGGGTATGATGCCTATTGAAGTTGTCTCTGTGCTTGGCCCTAAAGGCCTCCCGGTGGCCGGCTTATATAGGCGGCCAGACCCCGGGTTACAAGGTAAGTACTTGGCCGGCAAGTAAACAAAGTCCTAGACCTAGCCGGCTTTAGTTGCCGCCTTCCGTCTTGGGCTCGGTGGCTTGATGGGCTTCGGCCTTCTGCCTTCCTTGGACCGTCCGCCTACTTCCTTGTACGTCAGCTATCTGGGCCGCCCGGCAGACCTCGGCCTTACCACCCTTGGGCCACCCTGGACTAGCCGGATTGATCCATGTTGGTTATACCCCTAGTTGATATATCCCCAACATTAGCCCCCAGAAAGGTTGAAGTTCTCCAGGCGCCGGCTTCTTCTTGATTCTTCATCTGCCAATGTTGGCGGCTGCAGGACTTGAACCATTCTGAAAATCAACGAGGCATGCGTGTCCTGAGGTTGACATGCGGCCGCCTTTATCCATCATGGGAAAAGACGGCTGCTCGGCAAACTTGCCGAGCATCCTTCCTGGCAGTTTCCACCTAGCCAGCTCACGACAGTTTGAAAACTGTTAGGCGGGAATCTCGCCATGATCACAAATTGCGGGAAAAGAGGAGGCATGGAGATCGTGCAATCGTGTGCCGCAACGGATGCGGGACACGTGTCCGACTAAAAATGCCGTTGCACAGGGAGCAACGCCTGGCCCTATAAATAGGTAGCCAAACGGTCCATTTTCTTTGCCCAGCCTTTGCTCTCCTTGTGCTCTTGCCTCTTCCCCTTCTTCGCTCCTTGCCTCCGAACGAGCTCCGGCGAACTCTTCTCCTCCGACGACCTTTTCTTGCGGCGATGTCCACCGGCCCAGCTCACTCGACGGCGTCGAGCGGTCCGGCGACCGAGGCCGCGCTCGCAACGTCGATGGGCGGCGCAATAACCCGTCCTGCGGCGGCGGCGACGGCGGGCAATGTCACCGCCGTCGTCCCTCGGACTTCTACCGCGCGCACGCCAGCGGCGGGCTCTTCGGCTCCTCCACTGTCCACCACGGCGACGGCGACGGCGGGCGCCCCCGGCGATGAGGAAGAAGAAGCGGCGGACCTCGGGTCCCGCTACTGGCTACCTTCCATCGTCGATGAAGACGCCCTCCAAGATTTGGAGGCAGTCGGCTATCTCCCCACTCGGGAGGATTGCCGGTGGAGGGCCGCCTTCGGAGACATCATCCCGGCCCCGGAAGCCGGAGAGCGGGTAATCCTTACCTCCCATCTTGTTAGGGGAATGGCGCTTCCGCCTTCCGCCTTTTTTAGCGAGGTTTTGGATCACTACGGGCTCCAGCCCCACAACATTGCACCCAATAGTATATTAGTCTTAGCCGGCTTCACAACTCTGTTCGAAGGCTATCTAGGTATTAGGCCTAGTTTAGACTTCTTCAGATACTGCTTCCGTTGCCGGCGACAGACGGTGCCGGACGGCGGGCTGGCAACCTGCGGCAGCATCACCTTCAACTGCCGCCAGGGCCGCCAATGGTATCCCAAGATACCATATCTCGAGTCCGTCAAGGGCTGGACCTCCACGTTCTTCTACTGCCAAGATATGGCAGCGCCGGGCCGCCAAGTTGGCATCCCGGCATTCGTCAACGCGCCACCCATGCCTCGACCATGCTGGGACGAGGCGGTGCCCAAGTTGACGGAGGAACTCCGCCTTATTCAAAGGCGGATTGAATTCCTCACGAGGACGATGGCTCCCCCTCAGCTGGATGGAGTCGACACCGTCATTTGCTGGCTCGGCCGGCAAATCCTCCCCCTGCGGTACAGCCCGCACAAGATGTGTCAGTATTCGCCTACTGACACAGCCTCTCTTCGCGTGAGCGAAGAGATATTGCCGGTCGCCGACCTGGCATTCCGGCTCCGGAGCCTCGTCAAGGCGGGGCTGGTGAAGGCGGCCGAGGGCGTGCCCATGCACACCCATGACAACCCTCCCCTTGAGGTGAATATTTTCTTCCTTCGTCCCTTGTTTGATAGCTTTGCCGGCTAGGATTGAGTTCCTTTAACTTGCCTTCTTTTTCAGCTCTCCGAGTTGGGGGATGATGACCTGGCTCCCGACTTCTACGAGTCGGAAGCCGGGAAGACGAAGAAGCGCAAGGCGTCCGGCGCTGCTTCCTCTACGAGGAATGCCGAGAGGAAGAAACGGATCGCGTCGGCTACCGAGCCGACTCTCGCCAACATCGGCGAGAACGCAGGGATTAACATCCCCCGAAGGTACTCAATTCTGTCTTTACCAGACGACAAACCTCTTCAATACTGGCCAATTGACTGTGCTTGCTTTTTATTGACAGGGAAAGGGTCGCAACCTCCCGGTTGACGACCAGGCTTCTTGGCAAGGGAAAGCGGCCGCAAGGCGGCTCGCCGGCTACCGTGCCGCCAACTCCTCAGCTCCACGCCGGCAGCTTTATGGGCGACGCTCGTCGTCAGCCCCCAGCTCCGGCTTCAGGTGCTCCGCCAAGGACCCCTTCCGCCGACCGCGCGGCCAAAACTCCCCTTCTGCTGGCTGAGGCTACGGCCGATGATGCCGTTCAATCGCGCGCCGCCAACGAAGGGTTGCTGGAGTTGACTGCTGGCGGGTCTCGGAGGGCAGCCCCGACTGCGGGAGGCGGCAAGGTCAGGGACCCTTGGTCCACCTTTAAGGAGGCCAAGGAGTCAACCTTGGCTTTTGCCAACTTCGCCTCGCAGGCCTTCGCCGACTTGGAGGGCGACTTATCTGTAAGTTCTTCCCACTCCGGTATATACATAGTCTTTCCCCCGAGCACTTAGATGGCAAGTCAAAAGGAATTTGGACTGCCGGCTTAGTGGTTATGCGACAATATGTTATACGCCTTTGTTTTGTCTTGCAGGGCCTTGTCTCCGCCAACGTCGAGCTTGTCTCCTCGCGAGTCGAGATAAACCGGCGTTGCCGCGTCCTGAAGAAGGAGTGCGAGGCCAAGGACC
The DNA here is from genome assembly GCA_026929855.1 of Poa annua. Classification (NCBI taxonomy): domain Eukaryota; kingdom Viridiplantae; phylum Streptophyta; class Magnoliopsida; order Poales; family Poaceae; genus Poa; species Poa annua. The sequence continues at coordinate 78,905,132 of CM049429.1, forward strand.
TGCGGATTGCCGAACTGGAGGCGGCCCGCAAAAAATATGAAGGTAGGGTTGATCCTTTTCGCCTTCAACTATGCTTTTGACTTATGTTTCCGTCAATCATTTAGCTTAGCGAATCCATATTTGTAGAACTGCTAGACCACACCCAGGATATCCTGAAGGCGTCCACTGATATGCAAGCTCTTATGAATGAAGCTTCCGACTTGGCGGCCGCCAACTTGGAGTTGAAGGAGGCTCATCAAAAGGAGATGGAGGCCCAGCAACTCAAGTTTGCGCAGGAATCTAGCCAGCTCACTGGTGAGCTGGAAAGCCTGCGCAACAAGTTGGCGGAGGCGGAGAAGACGGCTACGGAGGAGATCTCTAAGCAGACTTCTCGCGCCCAAACTGCGGAGGACGCGCTGGCAACTCATATGATTGAGTTGTCCGCTTTCCATAAGGCGGAGCGATGGACAGCGACGTCTCTTTCTTCGTCTAGCAGGTCTAGGCTATCCTGTCTTGCACCTTCTACGTCTTGCTCGATGTAGGCTTGAACTCTTGGGGAATCGTACTTCATGTCGGTAGGTAGCACTGCCTCTGCGCCATATACTAAGAAGAAAGGAGTGTAGCCAGTAGACCTGTTTGGCATTGTGCGCAAACTCCATAATACCGACTGTAACTCATCTGCCCAAGCGCCGGCTGCCCTATGTAATGGGGCTTCGAGACGAGGCTTAAGTCCTGATAAGACTAGGCCGTTTGTACGCTCTACTTGTCCATTGGATTGAGGGTGTGACACGGATGCCAAATCAAGCCGGATGCCCAGATCGCTGCAGTATTCTTCTATGTCGCCTTGAGACAGATTGCTGCCATTATCGGTGATAATGCTGTGTGGAACTCCAAACCGAGAGATAATTCCCCAGAGAAAATTGGTGGCTGTTCGTGCGTCAAGTTTGCTGATCAGTTTAGCTTCGACCCATTTGGTGAACTTGTCGACAGCGACCAATAGGTGAGTGTACCCACCGCGCGCCTTTTTGAAGGGACCCACCATGTCTAAGCCCCAGACCGCGAACGGCCAGGTGATTGGAATCGTCCTCAGTTCCTGTGCCGACAAGTGAGGTTGACGAGCGTACAACTGGCAGCCTTTGCATGTCTTTACGATGTTCTCGGCATCTTCTTTGGCGGTGAGCCAGTAGAAACCTTGGCGGAAAGCTTTGGATACAATGGACCTGGCGGAAGCATGATGCCCGCAGGTGCCAATATGTATGTCCTTCAGAATTTCCCGGCCTTCTTCCGGCTGTATGCACCGCTGATAGATGCCGCAAGTGCTTCGCTTGTATAGCTCGCCTTTTATTATCGTGAATGCCTTGGCTCGCCTTATGATCTGCCTCTTTAGCACCTCATCATCCTCCGGCAACTTTTGGTCGATTAGAAAATCGAGATATGGGACTGTCCAATCCGGCTGTGTTAAGTAGACAGCGAAACTTGCCGCTTCTAACGGTTCTTCTGCGTCGGGGTCCATCAAATCGGCGCCTTTAATGGATGGCTTGTGCAATTGCTCCAGGAAGATATCTTTTGGTACCTTTTTGCGTTCCGATCCAAGTCTTGCAAGTGTGTCTGCCGCCTCATTCTCAGCTCTTGGAACATGCCGGACTTTGTAGCCTACGAAGTTTTTTGCGAATTCATCAACCTTGGCTCTGTAAGCCGCCATTGTTGCGCTTTTCGCATCCCATGTTCCGCTTACTTGTTGCGCGACCAAATCTGAGTCGCCATAACAGAGGATTCTTTTGACGCCTAGGTCGTTTGCCACGTGTAACCCATGAAGCAAGGCTTCGTACTCGGCAACATTGTTGGTTGCTGTGAAGTGGATTTGTAACACGTAGCTAAGCTTGTCATCTTTAGGCGTTCGTAGAATGACACCAGCCCCCGAGCCTTTGAGCATCTTTGATCCGTCAAAGTGCATGACCCAATATTCTGATTCGGGGAGTGTCGTTTCCTCCATGGCCTCTGTCCAGTCGGCGACAAGCGCTTGAGACTTAATGGCGGTCCGTGGTTTGTAGAGTATATCAAAGGCGGCGAGTTCGATGCCCCATTTGGCAACTCGACCCGTTGCCTCTGCATTGTTGATTATTATCTCCCAACGGTGCCTTGCTGACTACTGTCACTGTGTGTTCCTGGAAGTAATGACTAAGCTTTCTGGCGGCGAAGAATACACCATAAGCCAGCTTTTGGTAATGCGGATACCTCTGCTTGGAGGCGGAGAACACTTCACTGATGAAGTAGACCGGTCGCTGCTCACACGCCGCGGCTTCGTTCTCCTTTCTTTCCACAGCCAAGACAACGATGACAACAGCTCCTGTTGCCGCGATGTACAGCAGCATTGGTTCCTGTGATCGAGGTGCTGCCAATATTGGAGCGGATGTGAGGGCCTCCTTAAGTTGTTGTAAGGCGGCATCTGCCTCTGCTGTCCACTCGAAGTTGTCGGATTTCTTCAATAGCCGGTAGAGAGGCATTGCCTTTTCCCCTAGGCGGCTTACGAAACGACTGACGGTTGCTGCCGATCCGGCTAGGCGCTGCACGTCCTTCAGACAAGTAGGTCTGGATATGTTTTGGATGGCCTTGATCTTCTCCGGATTAACCTCTATCCCTCGTTCTGAGACGATGAACCCTAGTAGTTTGCCGGCTGGAACGCCGAAAACGCACTTGGCGGGATTGAGTTTCATCTGATACCTCCGGAGATTCTGAAAAGTTTCTTCCAAGTCCTCTAGGAGATCTGCCTTATTTTTTGACATTACCGCGATGTCGTCTACATAGACGTGAACATTGCGGCCGATCTGTTCGTGCAGGCAATTTTGCATACAGCGCTGGTATGTTGCCCCTGCATTCTTCAGGCCAAAAGGCATTGTAATGTAGCAGAAAGTCCCATATGGAGTTGTGAAAGATGTTTTCAGCTGATCTGACTCTCTCATCTTGATTTGGTGGTATCCTGAGTAGGCGTCCAGAAAACAAAGCAGCTTGGAGCATGCTGTGGAGTCTACGACTTGGTCAATCCTAGGCAGCGCAAAGGGATCCTTTGGGCAGCACTTGTTAACACCAGTATAGTCGATACACATCCTCAGCTCTTTATTCTTCTTTGGAACGAGTACAGGATTTGCCACCCAATCAGTGTGTACAACTTCTTTTATGAAATTGGCGGCCTTCAGCCTATTTATCTCCTTTCCTATAGCCTTGCGCCTCTCATCTCCAAAGCGTCTTGTCGCTTGTTTCACCGGCTTGGATCCTTTTATGACGTTGAGCGAGTGCTCGGCAAGTTTCCTCGGTACACCAGGCATGTCGGAAGGCGACCATGCAAAGATGTCACGATTCTCACGGAGGAACTCGACGAGCGCGCCTTCCTATTTGCTGTCAAGGTTGGAGCCGATGACAACTTGCTTAGACTTGTCACCTGGGATGAGGTCCGCCTTTTTGGTGTCTTCTGAAGCTTCGAAAGTCTTCTTGACATCCATCTTTGGCTTTGGCATGGAGTTGTCTGAATCCGCCCCGAGCAGTGCGAGCTCTTCCTTGTGGATGACGGCTTCTGCGAAGGCGGCCATGCCACGCCCGCACTCCTTGCCTTTCTTGAAGTTGCCGGAAACCGTGATGGTTCCGTTTTCCCTCGGCATTTTAAGCTTGCTGTATATGTATCACGGTCTTGCCATGAACTTGGCGAAAGCCGGTCGTCCGAAGATTGCATGATAGGCGCTTTTGAAGGGGACAACTTCGAACCGGAGGAATTCTGAGCGATAGTTCTTTTTTGGTCCGAAAGTTACCTTCAGCCTGATGCTTCCCATTGACTTTGCTTGTCTGTCGGGCACTATGCCATGAAAGGTGAGGTTGTTGTGATCCAGCTGATCCTCTGATAGGTTCATGCGGCTTAGTGTGTCGTAGTACAGGATGTTGAGGCTGCTGCCGCCATCCATAAGTACCTTTGTGAGTCTGAAGTTGTCGACAATGGGGTCGACGACAAGGGCGTATTTGCCTGGGTGAGGGACGTGATCAGGGTGGTCGGACCGGTCCCAAGTGATTGCTGCCTCCGACCAGTTCAAGTACTGAGGGACGTCCGGCATTGTCGCGTTGAGTTCGCGCATCTCCGCCTTATCCGCTTTAGCCGAAGGCGTGCCGACAAAGCACACAAGAGATTCTTTGACCTACGGACACGGCTTCTTTTTCTTGGCGGCTGCGTCATCTTCGCTTGAGATAGACATATCGTCGTCATCCTCATCCTCCTTGCTGTCTTTCTTGTCGTTCTTCTTTGACTTCTTTGACTTCCAGCCGACTGTGGGATCCTTTTTGAAGTCGTCCATGAAACGGCACTCTCCAAGCATATGGTTGACCTTGCCCAATGAGGCGTGGATGGGACACGGCAAAAGCTTTGCCTGTTCATAAGTGATTCGCGCCGCCTTAGGCCCTGAGCCGGCTTCGCGACTATCTTTCTTATTTTTCCACTTCTTTTTGCCGGCGTTTCCTTGGAACGATGCGGCTACCTCATTGGAAGGTCCGGCTTTGTCATCCGCCGCCTGCTTGCGTTTGTTGTTCCGTTTTGGTATGATGTTGACGCTGGGTCATCGTCCCGGGCGTCGTCATCCACCGCCGCGTATTGGGCAGCTAGGTTGAGCATCTCACCAAGGTCCGTGATTTGCTCGCGGACGAGCCTATGACGGAGCAAGGACTTCTTCTGTAGGCCCGTGTAGAAGGCGTGGATAGCCTGTGCGTCCGAAACACCATGACAGTTGGCTTTTTCGGATATCCAACGGCTGACAAAATCTGTCATGGTTTCGTCCGGCTTTTGGATACAGCGCTGCAAATCCGTGTAGGTATTTGGACGCTTGTATGTTCCTTGGAAGTGCTGGGAGAAAACCTTTTCCATGTCGTACCAGCTATGGATGGACTTTTCAGGAAGGTTGTCGATCCAAGCTCTTGTCGTGCCTTCCAACATGAGAGGTAGGTAGCGGACGGCAATATGGCTGCTCCCGCCGGCAATCTCTATGGCCATGGCATAATCGGATAGCCATGAGTCCGGCTTAACGAGGCCGTTGTACCTAGAACAGTTTTTTGACACTGATGTCATGTCCTTAGGGAACGGCTCTCTGCGGATGGCGTCACCGAAGCATTTTGGTCCAGAGTATAGTGGCTCCTTTCCTCTTGCTATGTCTTGTAGGCGATGTCGTGCGTCTTTTGGATCGAGCTGCCGTGCGCCTCTGTTCGCGTCCGGCTCGTCTTGCGCTGCCCGGCTTATGTTGCGCCTGGGCCCTTCTACCTCCTCTCTCTTCTTGCTGCCAGTGCTGCGTTGCGGAGATCGGCTGCGGCCTCTCCTTGGAGGGTTGTTGCCGACATCTTTTCTAGGCGGTGGTCTGTTGTTCCGGCTACCGCCATTGTCGCGTCTTGGCTGAGATGGAGGTGGTAGGTCTCCTCTGCTTCCCGTCCTTGAATTCTCGTCCCGCCTTGGCTTTGGCGGCGGCGCCTTCTTTGGAGGTGGCGTTGCCTTCCTTTTGTCGCCATGGCTACTGGAGCCAGACAGGCATTCGGGGTCGGCACCGGGTGCAGCTTTGCACTTGCCCGACTTAGACTCTAGGTCTCCCCCGTGAGCATCCGCCATGTGGTCGTAGGAATCAGCGCGAGCTTGTTGTTCTAGGGCCTTGCTCACGAAGTGTCTTGCGTTGGCCAGCTTTTCTTCCGCCGTGTAAGTGTTGTCGTCCAGGGTATCTAACGCGGCAGCCGCGTTGAGGATAGGGGTGCAGAAGACAACATCCCCCCTTCTATCCACTCGCTGTGGTGCCGTACGCCAATCGAACCCTAGGTCTAGAGCCGCTGTCGTTGCTTGCGTAGGCGGCTCTTTTCCACGGTGGTTTTTTGATGACCTTTTCTCTTCGAAGGGTTGCCGGCTTGTTTTGGCCGACATCTTCTCCTGCTCTTTCTCGATCTTCTTCGCAAGGCTCTCAACGTGCTCCTCTCTTTTTCGCAGGAAGTCAGAGTGTTTAAGCATGTTAAGCCTAAGCTCTTCCACTTCGTCGAGTGGGGTGTTTTTGTTCACCGGAGTATTCATGATCTCGTCTACTTCTTTGATGACGGAGAGCAAATCCGTGGGTTTGCTGCTGCCGCCTTTCTCGAGGCCAGTTTTCTTCTTTGCGCGCACCTTGTCGGAACTTTCAATGAGCTGGCCGGCAGTGGTGTCCCCGGCTTCTTCCGCCGGCTTGTTTTGCGCCTCCGAAGTAACTGGGGTTGTCTCGTGACCGACAACAACCATCATAGCCAGCTTGTCAGGCATGTCTGTATCCGCTGTACATTCTGAGGGAGCCGGATTTCCACTGGAAAAGCGGGTTTTGATCTTCTCTTCGAAGAGACTAGCATCATCATCGGAATCAGAGTCTACGTTGACTTGAACGGTAGATCTGGATCCGGCATCTGACATCGCATCCTCCTGTAGAGCAGGGAGGATTGACTCAGGATCGTTGTTTTCCGGCTGGGAGTCGGATCCCAGTCCGACAACTCCGACGAAGTGGAAATCAGATTCGGCCGACTCCTGGGAGAAGGCGGATTCAGATCCATCTTGCCGGTCGATTGCTTGGTCGAAGGGTTGGTGGGTGGGGTTGTAGAAACGCGGTAGGCCGTACGCCTCTGGCGTGTACCCGATGAAGACGTCGATCCCTCCGATCGGCACGATTGCGCATCCGATAAGGTAGTCGTCCGCCGGGAGCCAGGACTCATCCGAGTTGACGTAGCTATGGCCGCCATACCTTGTGACGCGACCGACGGCGATCTGTTTGCCCACGCCGCCAAGTGTTCCCGCCTGGAACGTGACGCCAGGAACCTTACGCCCCACGGTGGGCGCCAGCTGTCGTTGTATCGGCATATTTGAAAGGAGACGGGGGTCCTCTAGCCTACGTATGGATTGTGGGGAAGAAGGTTGGTGTCGTCGAGGTCGGGATTGAACACGGCGAGTTTACCCAGCTTCGGATCCCACAGCGGTGGCGGGATCCTACGTGCTGCTATAATTCACTATGAGGCAATAGCCGTGAACAGGTTACAATGGGTATGATGCCTATTGAAGTTGTCTCTGTGCTTGGCCCTAAAGGCCTCCCGGTGGCCGGCTTATATAGGCGGCCAGACCCCGGGTTACAAGGTAAGTACTTGGCCGGCAAGTAAACAGAGTCCTAGACCTAGCCGGCTTTAGTTGCCGCCTTCCGTCTTGGGCTCGGTGGCTTGATGGGCTTCGGCCTTCTGCCTTCCTTGGACCGTCCGCCTACTTCCTTGTACGTCAGCTATCTGGGCCGCCCGGCAGGCCTCGGCCTTACCACCCTTGGGCCACCCTGGACTAGCCGGATTGATCCATGTTGGTTATACCCCTAGTTGATATATCCCCAACAAGGATTGACAAGAAGTTCCCCTCCAATGGAGGAAAACCAAGCAACAAGGTAAGGCTTTGCTATAATTGTAATGACAAAAGCCACTTTGTTGCAGATTGCCCATGGGAAAGAAGAGAGACCATGGTGGGAGGCTTGTGGCCAAGTCGAAGGGCAAAGGGCCTATGCCCATGAAGAAGCCCTTCTTCAAGAAGAACCAAAAGATTGTCTTGGTGGCTCAAGAGCAATATCTCACCAGTGATGAAGATAGTGACAAGGAGGACACCCCAACGCAAGTGGCCGCCATAGCCATTTCTTCTACACCTCTGTCACTCTTCTCCTCACCAAATTAGAGCCCCATCATCAAGAATGGAAGATGTCTTATGGCAAAGACATCCGAGGTAAAATTGTCCCCCACCTCCATATCCCATGATATTGATGATGGTATGAGTCTTGAAGTCAAGAAAGAAATTATTGCTTTTGATAAATTCATGACTAACTTGCAAGGAGAAGGAAAGAAACACTTTGGCTCGATTATGAGTCGTATAGGTGAGCTTGAGGATGAGCTTGAGTTAAAAGGTGAGATTGAGAGAGAGGATGCTCACAATAAGGTGTATCTCCAATCCTCCCTTGAAGATGAACAAGAAGCTCATGCTCTCCTTAAGGAGCAACTTGCTAAGATCACTAAGGATCGTGATCTTTACTTTGCTAAATGTAAAATTGTGCAAAATGAAAAGTCCGAGCTTGTAGTTGCTCATGCTATACTTTGCGAAGACTTCGAGTCACTTGAAAATACTCACAAGGTATTGACAAGTGATCACGAACGTCTCCTCAAGTCTCGTGATCAACTCCAAACTCGGATATCTACTCTTGAGAAACCTAGCACTTCTACTCCTTTGAATGCTAATACAAATGTTGTCAAGGATAAAACTAGGGTGTTGTTTGTTCCATCCATGGCAATCGCGCCCAAGACCTCTCTTGATAAAGTTAAGGGGGCACTCACTACTCCTCTTCATGAGCGAGTGCCCCACAAGGGTAAAGAAGGTCTAGGCTATGTTGCTAAGGAGAAGAAGAAGACCAAGAAGAAGGCCAATCCCGCACAAGACAAGAAAGATGACATCGCGAGTGGAAATGCCACAAGGGGCACTCCTACTCGTGATGACTTTGCGGGCATATCTAACCAACTATGCTTTATATATTGATTATTATGGTGATGTCTATGCTAGATACATTGGTCCTTTTGATGGCTATATTTAATATGCTATTTGGGTTCCTAAGACCCTTGTTGCTAACCAAAAGGCACCCATTGCAAAATGGGTACCTAAGTCAAAGAATTGATTGTGTGTAGGGCCTTGCTTTCGGAGGATCGAAATGGATAATTGATAGTGGTTGCACTAGTTATATGACCAGAAGCAAGGAGATTGTAACGGAGTTGAGGCCTAATGATGATCAAATGACCGTTACATATGGTGAAAATTCAAAGTCTAAGGTAATAGGGCTCGACAAGGTGGTAGTGAAGGGGATCGTGTGCAGAAAACAAAAAAATTCCTACCAACGATATCCTAAAAGCATGCCAAGATCTATTCTATGCAGATATAGTAGTACGAACGGAGATCGGAATACGTACCCTTGTAGACCGAAAGCGGGGATTACGTTCCCGCACAAACGTTGTTGATGAAGACCGACGAAGCCGACCTCAAGGTCGTGTAGAGGAAGCAGACCTCTGAGTACCGCTAGCGCAGCACCTCGCAGGGCGTCACACACGTACGGTGGAGACGACGGCCTCCGAAGCTCCAGTCCAGGACGAGCAGCGGAAGACTTGGACCGGAACACCAGCAGCGCGGCAGCGGGCTATGGTGGAAGAGATTCCCTCCTCAGCTTGGATAAAATCCGAAAATAAATATATAAAATCATATTTGCATATTAATTACACTAATTAATATCAAACATAATATATATAATTTTTCCTAGCTTCGAAAACTCTTTCGTCGCTGCCCGGTCTCCATCAGACCCCTCCCGGGACGCTCCCGGTGATCTCTTTCCTTTCCGGTTGTCTTGTCGAAACCCCTTAAGTGTGTTACCCTAGCGGTTCGATATAATAACAGGTATGACCAAGACTCCTCTATGATCAACGACTACTCGTAGGCCTGGACCCCATGAATTAATCCCTGTGATATAACGAATGACTTTCATCTATCAAGCCTGAACGCAAAGTCTTAAACCTTTTGCCATAGCGATACTTAGCATGTCCGAGCGTCGTTCCATAGATATCTACATACCTAATCCCGACCTCGTTACCGACGACGCTATCTTCTACTCGTTCATGATCTCATGTCTCCGTGACCTAGTCACATGCTTGCAAGCTCATTAGACATGATCTCACCGAGTGGGCCCGAGAGTATCTATCCTGCTATGCGGACTGGCAAATCCCGCTCTTGACCCCTCGTCTCAACTACTCCTTTCCGATACCCAAAAGTATCACCGTTATTGTCATACTAAATAAGATACGACGTTTGGTGCGATCAAAGTATCTTCCGGGAATAACAATAAGAGTTGATCTCACGGTCAAAGGCGTAACGACTACGTTCTCCAAATCTGGGTATGTCCATCACATCGTTCTCCAACGATATGACTCCCATTGCTGACCGGCGCCATGCCCTATGACCGGGAAACCTCGATCATCAATCGCGCAACGAAACTAGTCTTAGTAGAGGCTACTAGGGACCTGGTTGTTTACGTATCACACCCGTATTAATGTTTCTGCTTAATACGGTTCTAGCATGACATAAAAACCTATTATGAACAAACGAGATATGATAAAGAATACACTTTATTAATTGCCTCTAGGGCATATCTCCTTCAGTCTCCCACTTGCACTAGAGTACAAATTAATCTAGATTACAACTTGGTAAAAGCTTAACACCCATAGCTAACTGGTGCTTTTCATGCTTGTCAAGCGGGAGAGGCTTCGTCAGCGGATCTGCCACATTCAGATCCGTATGCACTTTGCAAATCTTCACATCGCCTCCTTGTACGTACTGACGTATCACATGGAAGCGTCGGAGAATGTGTTTGGCGGTGGAGTGAGACCTTGGCTCCTTGGCGTTCGCAATGGCACCCGTATTGTCGCAGAAGAGGATCACGGGGTCTTGCACGTTCGGGAACACTCCAAGTTCGATGACGAACTTCCTCAGCCACACAGCTTCATTCGCGGCTTCGCAAGCAGCGATATACTCCGACTCCATTGTAGATTGTGCGACTATGGGTTGCTTCCCACTTCTCCAGCACACATCCATTCACCTTGAACACGTAACCAGTCTGTGACTTACAGTCATCGGGGTCTGAGCAGAAACTTGCATCTACGTAACCCGTTACGCCAAGTTCTTCATCGTAGCCACCATACACAAGGAACATTTCCTTTGTCTTATTGATATACTTAAGAATGCTCTTAACAGCTATCCAATGCGGAATTCCAGGATTACTCTGGAACCGGCTTGTCAAACTTAGAGCTAATGCCACATCCGGTCTAGTACTCAACATTGCATACATGATCGATCCTATGGCTGAAGCATAAGGATGTTTGGTCATTTCGGCCTTACCCAGTTCCGTCACCGGACACTGTGCCTTCCGCAATATCTTATTCTTGATAACCGGTAGAGAACCCTTCTTTGCCTTCTCCATACGGAAACGCTTCAGTATTTTATCAAGATAAGTACTCTGACTCAGTGCTAATAGGCGCCTTGAACTATCACGATAGATTTTTATGCCTAAAACATACGCAGCTTCTCCTAAGTCCTTCATGGAAAATTTACTGTTTAAATATTCCTTCACGCTATTCAGAAGTTTCACATCATTCCCAATCAGCAATATGTCGTCAACATACAGTGCTAAGAACACAACCGAGCTCCCACTCATTTTCTTGTAAATGCAGGTCTCTTCCACATTTTGGATAAATCCTAAACCTTTGATTACCTCATCAAAGCGAAGATTCCAGCTCCGAGATGCCTGCTTCAATCCATAGATGGATCGCTGAAGCTTTCACACCTTGTTAGCATTTCCTGGATCGACAAAACCTTGTTAGCATTTCCTGGATCATCCTTGACTTGTCGTGCAAAAACAATCATGAGTTCAGTGATTATATCATAAGCACCCTTGTTCATGAAGCGGTTTTGCAGGTCAGCCTCCATGGCAAAGAGCATGCCACTCTGGACATAAGAAGAAATCTCCGCCTTTACCTCATGGACAATCCTTTCGATTTCCGGGGCGGTGTTTGGAAGATCACCTAAGGGGGCATCAAGGATGTAGGCCACCTTGTGGGTTTCAAGGATGGACTTCAGGTCGCGGAACCAGGACACGAAGTTAAACCCATCGGTCTTAAGCTTCTCTTTCTCAATGAACAGGTTTAGGTTAAAGGAGGGGTGAGACATCTATAATGGAATTTGCAACAACATAAGACTTTGTTCATAATAATTTTGAGTTATAGTATTTTAGAAAATAACTAACATAACTCCCACTCAAACGAACATCCCTCCTGGTCGTTTAAGCGATTACACGACCCCCATCCATTGCACCACCCCTCATCATCAGAGCCGGCGGCACAACTTCAAGAGTAGACAAAATCGTCCGCCACACCAATTTTGTTACTCGTGCTCGACCTTTCGGTCTTCCTATTCCGAGGCCATATTTCTGAATATGCTAGGCTCGCCAGCAAAGACCGGCAAAGACCTCCACGCTGACGCTTGTGCAACATGGCTTACACCCACTGTATGCGAACTCACTGTGGGCATATTTCCCGACTCCCGTTCCCGAAACCCGAACATCCCGATCCCGATCCCGAATTTCCCGATCCCGAATTGCCCGAATGCCTTCTCGGGAATAACTTTTGAATTCCCGAAATTAGTTAGGGAATTTCGGGAGTGATGGGCTGAATCCCGAACATCCCGATTATCCCGACAAAGTAGAAAGGCCAAAGGCCCAAGTGTAGAGGCCCAACTCTCCAAGTGCACTCCATTCCAGTATTCCACCGTGGAGCCATCGCACGACTAGGTCAGGCCTCCATTCCAGTCCTCTCCCAATTCCTCCCACTCCCACCGTGGCGGCGACGGCGCGCCCAACTTTGCTTCGTGTGCCACGACGACTCGTCCCCGTCTCCCCGCCCCGCCTCCGTGTGCGCGCTGCTCACGCTCGAGGGCCGAGGCACCCAGCTCGCCGTCCGCCCCGGCCTCCTACAGGATCCTGCTCGCCGTCCTCACCTGACGCGAACTCGCCGACCGTCGTGCTCGTCTCCGGCCTCCTATAGGATCCTGCTCGCCGTCCTCACCTGACGCGAACTCGCCGACCGTCGTTCTCGTCTCCGGCCTCCTACAGGATCCTGCTCGCTGTCCTCACCTGACGCGAACTCGCCGACCGCCGTGCTCGTCTCCGTCTGAAAGATTTGTTGTCATCTCTTGCTTTGTTCTGAACTTTGAGAAATTCGGGAATTCCCGATCCCGATCCCGAATTGTCGGGATCCCGAAATGTCGGGTATCAGTTTTTCTGATGGAAACTCGGGAGTCATTTCCTGAATCCCGAAATTTTCATTTCCCGAATTTCCCGTCCCGAATTTTCGGGAATTCCCGAACGCCGACCCTGAATGCGAACGACGAGATGTCTGACACCCGATCATCACGGCCTGCCTCATAACGTAGAACTTTCTTGGTGGTGCGCGTTGGAGGGAGAACACTAGTGGTATTTTGAAGGGATCACCTTATATAGCTACCGTCGTGCAACTAATGTATACTATACACACAATCACACAATATAAGATGCACACAAAACATCAAATGTAATGCAATGTGATATAGTCCATTGCGCCATGGTCTTCTTGGCGCCCGCAGTTTATAAACAATTAAATAAACCTACCTTGACCATATCACATAGCCCCTGCAAAATAAAGTTAGACGCTTCTACTTTATCTTTTGCATATTTTACGTGGCTCGGGGCTTTTGTAAATAGAACCGCTTCATACCTACGAACCTTATGACCACAACAACGATCCAATAATTGCATGTTTAAGCATCCCTTTCGGGCCCTCCATTGAAAATGCGAAGACCAACTAAAGAGAGAGAACCTGACACCCGTCAGCCACATATACGGTACAAGCCGTATGTCAGTAGTGGAACCAGTCTCGCGTAAGTGTACGTGTAAAGTCGGTCCGGGCCGCTTCATCAACTCAATGCCGCTGGAATACACAAGTGCACGCTAGAGGGTAGCAAATAACAGGAACGGTGCCCCCGTGCAGAGCACGGGTTCTAACAGCGTACAGTTATATCTACGATAGATCGGCTATGATACCACTGAAGGGGATCGTGTGCAGAAAACAAAAATTTCCTACCAACGATATCCTAAAAGCATGCCAAGATCTATTCTATGCAGATATAGTAGTACGAACGGAGATCGAAATACGGACCCTTGTAGACCGAAAGCGGGGATTACGTTCCCGCACAAACGTTGTCGATGAAGACCGACAAAGCCAACCTCAAGGTCGTGTAGAGGAAGCAGACCTCTGAGTACCGCTAGCGCAGCACCTCGCAGGGCGTCACACACGTACGGTGGAGACGACGGCCTCCGAAGCTCTAGTCCAGGACGAGCAGCGGAAGACTTGGACCGGAACACCAGCAGCGCGTCAGCGGGCTATGGTGGAAGAGATTCCCTCCTCAGCTCGGCGCGGCTCCAACAAGGGAACCACGAGATCGAGAGAGAAATTGGGAATTAATTGGTGAATTAAAAGGCCAGGGGTGCCCCTTCTTATATAGGCTCCCGGGGGAGCCAACCTTGCCAGCCAGGCAATGTGGGACTATCCCCACATGCCTGGTGCGGCTAGGCTAGGTGCGCCGCCCCCCTGGTGGGCCCCTTGTCCCATCCAGGCCGGCCACCATGGCCCCCACCGAATCCCCTAGGGATTTTTCCCCCTCTTGGGCCTTCTTTCGACCAGAAGGCCCATTTAGGGAAATCAGCCTAAATAAATCCGAAAATAAATATATAAAATCATATTTGCATATTAATTACACTAATTAATATCAAACATAATATATATAATTTTTCCTAGCTTTGAAAACTCTTTCGTCGCTGCCCGATCTCCATCGGACCCCTCCCGGGACGCTCCCGGTGATCTCTTTCCTTTCCAGTGTTCTTGTCGAAACCCCTTAAGTGTGTTACCCTAGCGGTTCGATATAATAACAGGTATGACCAAGACTCCTCTATGATCAACGACTAACTCGTAGGCCTGGACCCCATGAATTAATCCCTGTGATATAACGAATGACTTTCATCTATCAAACCTGAACACAAAGTCCTAAACCTTTTGCCATAGCGATACTTAGCATGTCCGAGCGTCGTTCCATAGATATCTCCATACCTAATCCCGACCTCGTTACCGACGACGCTATCTTCTACTCGTTCATGATCTCATGTCTCCGTGACCTAGTCACATGCTTGCAAGCTCATTAGACATTTATCTCACCGAGTGGGCCCGAGAGTATCTATCCTGCTATACGGACTGGCAAACCCCGCTCTTGACCCCTCGTCTCACCTACTCCTTTCCGATACCCAAAAGTATCACCGTTATTGTCATACTAAATAAGATACGACGTTTGGTGCGATCAAAGTATCTTCCGGGAATAACAATAAGAGTTGATCTCACGGTCAAAGGCGTAACGACTACGTTCTCCAAATCTGGATATGTCCATCACATCGTTCTCCAACGATATGACTCCCATTGCCGACCGGCGCCATGCCCCATGACCGGGAAACCTCGATCATCAATCGCGCAACGAAACTAGTCTTACTAGAGGCTACTAGGGACCTGGTTGTTTACGTATCACACCCGTATTAATGTTTCCGCTTAATACGGTTCTAGCATGACACAAAAACCTATTATGAACAAACGAGATATGATAAAGAATACACTTTATTAATTGCCTCTAGGGTATATCTCCTTCAGGTAGTGGCACCGGACATCACACTTGTGAATGTCTTGCTCGTCGAGTCCCTAAGTTTCAAATTGATCTCGGTGCATTCTTTAACTTGTTTGGGTTATGCCGTTGTTTTCGAAAAGAAAATGGTTATCCTTATGCGGAGCAAGTCTCTTAAAGTGTCTTTCGTTGGGTACGTTGAGAATGGGCTCTATGTGGTTGACTTCTCCGGAGTCACCACTTCGCATGCAATTGATGGAGATATTCCCTAGAGGCAATTAATAAAGTGTATTCTTTATCATATCTCGTTTGTTCATAATAGGTTTTTGTGTCATGCTATAACCGTATTAAGCGGAAACATTAATACGGGTGTGATGCGTAAACAACCAGGTCCCTAGTAGCCTCTACTAAGACTAGTTTCGTTGCGCGATTGATGATCGAGGTTTCCCGATCATAGAGCATGGCGCCGGTCGGCAATGGTAGTCATATCGTTGGAGAACGATGTGATGGACATACCCAGATTTGGAGGACGTAGTCGTTACGCCTTTGACCGTGAGATCAACTCTTATTGTTATTCCTGGAAGATACTTTGATCGCACCAAATGTTGTATCTTATATAGTATGACAATAACGGTGATACTTTTGGGTATCGGAAAGGAGTAGTTGAGACGAGGGGTCAAGAGCGGGATTTGCCAGTCCGCATAGCTGGATAGATACTCTAGGGCCTACTCGGTGAGATCATGTCTAATGATCTTGCAAGCATGTGACTAGGTCACCGAGACATGAAATCATAGACGAGTAGAAGATAGCGTTGTCGGTAACGAGGTCAAGCTAGGTATGGAGATATCTATGGAACGACGCTCGGACACGCTAAGTATCGCTATGGCAAAAGGTTTAAAACTTTGCGTTCAGGTTTGATAGATGAAAGTCATTCGTTATATCACAGGGATTAATTCATGGGGTCCAGGCCAACGAGTTAGTCGTTGATCATAGAGGAGTTTTGATCATACATGTTATTATATCGAACCGCTAGGGTAACACACTTAAGGGGTTTCGACAAGACAACCGGAAAGGAAAGAGATCACCGGGAATGTCCCGTGAGGGGTCCGATGGAGATCGGGCATCGACGAAAGAGTTTTCGGAGCTAGAATATATTATATATAATATGTTAGATATTAATTAGTATAATTAATGTGCAAATATGATTTTATTTATTTATTTTCGAATTTATTTAGCCTGATTTCCCTAAAATGGGCCTTCTAGTCGAAAGAAGGCCCAAGAGGGGAAAAATTCCCTAAGGAATTCGGTGGGAGGCTTGGAGGTCGGCCTAGGTGGGCCAAATGGGGCCCACAAGGGCCGGCGCACCAGCCATGCCGCACCAGGCTATGTGGGGATAGTCCGACATTGCCTGGTGAGCAAGTTGGCTCCCCCTGGGAGCCTATATAAGAAGGGGCACCCCTGAACTTTTAATTCACCAATTAATTCCCCAATTCTCTCTCGATTTCATGATTCCCTTTGTCGGAGTTGCGCCAAGTTGAGAGGGGGATCTCTTCCACCATAGCCCGCTGCCGCGTTGCTGGTGTTCCGGTCCAAGTCTTCTGCTGCTCGTCCTGGGCTCGAGCTTCGGAGGTCGTCGTTTCAACCGTACGTGTGTAACGCCCTGCGAGGTGCTGCGCTAGCGCTACTCGGAGGTCTGCTTCCTCTACACGACCTTGAGGTCGGCTTCGTCGGTCTTCATCGACAACGTTTGTGCGGGAACGTAATCCCCGCTTTCGGTCTACAAGGGTATGAATTACGATCTTCGTCCGTACTACTATATCTGCATAGTATAGATCTTGGCATGTTTTAGGGATATCGTTGCTAGGAATTTTTTTGTTTTCTGCACCCGATCCCGTTCAGTGGTATCAGAGCCGATCTACCGTAGATATAGTTGTACGCTGTTAGAACCCGTGTTCTGCACGGGGGCACCGTTCCTGTTATTTGCTACCCTCTAGCGTGCACTTGTGATTCCAGCGGCATCGATTTGATGAAGCGGCCCGGACCGACTTTACGCGTACGCTTACGCGAGACTGGTTCCACTACTGACATACGGCTTGTACCGTATCTGTGGCTGGCGGGTGTCAGTTTCTCTCTCTTTAGTTGGTCTTCGCACTTTCAATGGAGGGCCCGAAAGGGATGCTTAAATATGCAATTATTGGATCGTTGTTGTGGTCATAAGGTTCGTAGGTATAAAGCGGTTCTATTTACGAAAGCCCCAAGCCACGTAAAATATGCTAAAGATAAAGTAGAAGCGTCTAACTTTATTTTGCAGGGGCTATGTGATATGGTCAAGGTAAGTTTATTAAATTGTTTATAAACTGCGGGCGCCAAGAAGACCATGGCGCAATGGACTATATCACATTGCATTACATTTGATGTATTGTGTGCATCTTATATTGTGTGGCTATATATATAGTATATATTAGTTACGCGGCGGTAGTTATATAAGATGATCACTTCAAAATACCACTAGTGTTCTCCCTCCAACGCGCACCACCAAGAAAGTTCTACGTTATGAGGCAGACCGTGATGATCGGGTGTCAGACATATCGTCGTTCGCAT
Organism: Poa annua; assembly: GCA_026929855.1. NCBI lineage: Eukaryota > Viridiplantae > Streptophyta > Magnoliopsida > Poales > Poaceae > Poa > Poa annua. The sequence goes on from CM049429.1 coordinate 78,923,034, forward strand.
ACAGTGGTGTAAGCCATGTTGCACAAGCGTCAACGTGGAGATTATGGTGGCGCGCCTAGCATATGCAGATATGGCCTCGGAACAAAGAGACCGAAAGGTCGAGCACGAGTCACAAAATTGGTGTGGCGGACTTTTGTCTACTCTTGAAGTTGTGCCGCCGGCTATGATGATGAGGGGTGGTGCAATGGATGGGGGTCGTGTAATCGCTTAAACGGCCAAGAGGGATGTTCGTTTGAGTGGGAGTTATGTTAGTTATTTTCTAAAAATACTGTAACTCAAAATTATTATGAACAAAGTCTTATGTTGTTGCAAATTCCATTGTAGATGTCTCGCCCCTCGTTTAACCTAGGTATGTTCCTTGAGAAAGAAAAGCTTAAGACCAATGGGTCAAACTTCATGGCCTGGTTCCGCAATCTGAGGATCCTCCTCACTCCCCATAGGGTGGCCTACGTCATTGAGGCCGCCATAGGTGACCCTCCCGCAGATGAAGCCTCTGAGGATGAGAAGAAGGTATTCCAGACCAGATCGGAGGATTCTGCCTTTGCCCAGAGTGGCATGCTATACGCCATGGAAGCCGACCTGCAGAAGCGCTTCGAGAAGATGAGCGCCTTCGAGATTATATCTGATCTCAAGGCTGTCTTCGCGCCGCAGGCTAAGGCTGAGAGATATGAGGCTTCTGAGCTTTTCTTCTCGGCCAAGATGGAGGAGCATAGTAGTGTGAGCGAGCATGTGGTCAAGATGTTTGGCTACGTTCAACGCCTGAATGCTCTGGAATGCAAGATTCCCGATGAGCTGGCGATTGACAGGGTGTTGCAATCGTTGCCCCCTAGCTATAAAGGCTTCGTCATGAACTACAACATGCAGGGCATGGCTAAGTCCCTGTGTGAAGTGTTCGTGATGCTCAAGACTGCTGAGGTGGAGATTAAGAAGGAGCACACGCTGTTGATGGTCAACAAGACCGTCGATTTTAAGAAATCCGGTGGCAAGGGAAAGCAGAGCTGGAAGTCCAGGAGGGAGGGCAAGATGAGTGCCAAGCCCAAGACTAACAGATCTGGTCCCAGAGCTAGCGTGGAGTGCTTCTGTTGGGGATATATCAACTAGGGGTATAACCAACATGGATCAATCCGGCTAGTCCAGGGTGGCCCAAGGGTGGTAAGGCCGAAGCCTGCCGGGCGGCCCAGATAGCTGACGTACAAGTAAGTAGGCGGACGGTCCAAGGAAGGCGGAAGGCCGAAGCCCATCAAGCCACCAAGCCCAAGACGGAAGGCGGCAACTAAGCCGGCTAGGTCTAGGACTCTGTTTACTTGCCGGACAAGTACTTACCTTGTACCCTGGGGTCTGGCCGCCTATATAAGCCGGCCACCAGGGAGCCTTTAGGGCAGACGCTTCAATACGCATCATACACATTGTAACCTGTTCACGGCTATTGCCTCATAGTGAATTATAGCAGCACGCAGGATCTCGCCACCGCTAAAGGATCCGAAACTGGGTAAACTCGCCGTGTTCAATCCCGTCCTCGACGACACCAACCTTCTTCCCCACAATCCATACGCAGGCTAGAGGACCCCCGTCTCCTATCAATTATGCCGATACTACGACAGCTTCTACTACAAGGGAAAAGGTCACTAGAAGCGCAACTGCCCCAAGTACCTAGAGGACAGGAAGTCTGGCAAGACGGTCGACAAAGAGCAAGGTATATTTGATATACATGTTATAGATGTGTACCTTACATCCGCCCGGAGCAACACGTGGATATTTGATACTGGTTTTGTTGCTCATATATGTAACTCTCAGGAGTTACATAATAGATGGCGGCTGACTAAGGATGAGGTGACGATGCGCGTCGGCAACAGAGAGTCGACGTGGTGGCTGTCGGCACGCTCCCTCTACATCTACCATCGGGATTAGTTTTGGTTTTAAATAAGTGTTATTTTGTACCATCCTTGAGTGTAAACATTATAAGTGGGTCTTGCCTGTTACAAGACGGTTATTCATTTAAATCAGTATCAAGCAGTTGTGCTATTTATATGAATGATATCTTTTATGTTGATGCTCCCGAGAATAATGGTTTATTCTTGTTGAATCTCGATCGTAGTACTCACATCCATAACATAGAAGCCAAACGGATTAAGTGTAGTGATGATACCGCCATGTATATGTGGCATTGCCATCTCGGTCATATTGGTGTAAAGCGCATGAAGAAACTCCACTCCGATGGACTTTTGGAATCGTTGGATCTCAGATCCCTCGATACATGCGAACCATGCCTTATGGGCAAAATGACCAAGACACCGTTCAAAGGTTTCGTTGAACGGGCGTCGGATTTATTAGGGATCATACATACATATGTGTGTGGACCGATGAGCGTTTCGACACGCAATGGTTATCGTTACTTCGTCACCTTCACTGATGACTTGAGTAGATACGGTTATATCTACTTGATGAAACACAAGTCTGAAACTTTTGAAAAGTTCAAAGAATTTTAAAGTGAAGTTGAGAATCCGCTTAACAAGAAAATCAAACAACTCCGATCCGATCGTGGTGGCGAGTATTTGAGTTTTGAGTTTGGCACACATCCGAAGAGTTGTGGCATAGTACCCCAACTTACGCCGGCCGGAACACCGCAGCGTAACAGCGTGTCCGAGCGACATAATCGTACTCTACTGGATAGTTTTCGATCTATGATGTCTCTTACCGATTTGCCAGTGTCCTTCTGGGGTTATGCGTTAGAAACAACCGCATTCATTTTAAATAGGGCTCCGTCCAAATCCGTTGAAACGACACCGTATGAATTATGGTATGGCAAGAAGCCTAAGTTATCGTTTCTGAAGGTTTGGGGTTGTGAGGCGTATGTTAAGAAACTACAACCCGACAAACTCGAGCCGAAGTCGGAGAAAGTCGTCTTTGTAGGATATCCGCGGGAAACCGTTGGGTACACCTTCTACAACCAAGCTGAGGGCAAAACTTTTGTCGCGAACACCGGTACCTTTCTAGAGAAGGAGTTTCTCGCGAAAGGAGTAAGTGGGAGGAAGGTAGACCTCGATGAGATCATTGATCCTGAACTCGAGATTCCGTGTGGCGCAACAGAAACAATTCCGGAAACGTCCTCCGTGGATGGAGTGGGAGAAACTCTCGAGGAAAGTATTCTACCTCGTAGGTCTGGTAGATCTCGGATCGCACCAGAATGGTATGGCAACATGGTTTGCACCGTCATGTTAGTTGAACAAGACGAACCTACGGACTACAAGGAGGCGATGGCGAGTCTAGAGTCCGAGAAATGGCTTGAAGCCATGAAATCCGAAATAGGATCCATGTATGATAACAAAGTGTGGACTTTGATGGATATTCCCGAAGGGCGCAAGGCCGTCGAGAATAAATGGATCTTTAAGAAGAAGACTGATGCTGACGGTAATGTGACTGTCTATAAAGCTCGGCTTGTCGCAAAAGGTTTTCGACAAGTTCATGGGATTGACTACGATGAAACTTTTTCACTGGTAGCGATGCTTAAGTCTATACGGATTTTGTTAGCAGTTGCTGCCTATTACGATTATGAAATCTAGCAGATGGACGTCAAAACAACCTTCCTAAATGGAAACATTGAGGAAGAGTTGTACATGGTACAACCGGAAGGTTTTGTCGATCCAGGAAATGCTAACAAGGTATGCAAGCTTCAGCGATCCATCTATGGATTGAAGCAAGCATCTCGGAGCTGGAATCTTCGCTTTGATGAGGTAATCAAAGGTTTTGGATTTGTCCAAAATTTGGAAGAGACCTGCATTTACAAGAAAATGAGTGGGATCTCGATTGTGTTCTTAGCACCATATGTAGATGACATATTGCTGATTGGGAATGATATGGAACTTCTGAATAGCGTGAAGGAATATTTAAACAGTAAATTTTCCATGAAGGACTTAGGAGAAGTTGCATACGTCTTAGGCATAAAACTCTATCGTGATAGATCAAGGCGCCTATTAGCGTTGAGTCAGAGTACTTATCTTGATAAAATACTGAAGCGTTTCAGTATGGAGAAGGCAAAGAAGGGTTCTCTGCCGGTTATCAAGAATAAAATATTGCGGAAGGAGATATGCCCTAGAGGCAATTAATAAAGTGTATTCTTTATCATATCTCGTTTGTTCATAATAGGTTTTTGTGTCATGCTATAACCGTATTAAGCGGAAACATTAATACGGGTGTGATGCGTAAACAACCAGGTCCCTAGTAGCCTCTACTAAGACTAGTTTCGTTGCGTGATTGATGATCGAGGTTTCCCGATCATAGGGCATGGCGCCGGTCGGCAACGGAAGTCATATCGTTGGAGAACGATGTGATGGACATACCCAGATTTGGAGGACGTAGTCGTTACGCCTTTGACTGTGAGATCAACTCTTATTGTTATTCCTGGAAGATACTTTGATCGCACCAAACGTCGTATCTTATATAGTATGACAATAACGGTGATACTTTTGGGTATCGGAAAGGAGTAGTTGAGACGAGGGGTCAAGAGCGGGATTTGCCAGTCCGCATAGCAGGATAGATACTCTAGGGCCCACTCGGTGAGATCATGTCTAATGAGCTTGCAAGCATGTGACTAGGTCACGGAGACATGAAATTATAGACGAGTAGAAGATAGCGTTGTCGGTAACGAGGTCAAGCTAGGTATGGAGATATCTATGGAACGACGCTCGGACACGCTAAGTATCGTTATGGCAAAAGGTTTAAGACTTTGCGTTCAAGTTTGATAGATGAAAGACATTCGTTATATCACAGGGATTAATTCATGGGGTCCAAGCCTACGAGTTAGTCGTTGATCATAGAGTAGTCTTGATCATACATGTTATTATATCGAACCGCTAGGGTAACACACTTAAGGGGTTTCGACAAGACAACCGGAAAGGAAAGATATCACCGGGAATGTCCCGGGAGGGGTCCCATGGAGATCGGGCAGCGACGAAAGAGTTTTCGGAGCTAGAATAAATTATATATAATATGTTAGATATTAATTAGTGTAATTTATGTGCAAATATGATTTTATATATTTATTGTCGAATTTATTTAGGCTGATTTCACTAAATGGGCCTTCTGGTCGAAAGAAGGCCCAAGAGGGGAAAAATTCCCTAAGGAATTCGGTGGGAGGCTTGGAGGCCGGCCTAGGTGGGCCAAATGGGGCCCACCAGGGCCGACGCACCAGCCATGCCGCACCAGGCTATGTGGGGATAGTCCCACATTGCCTGGTGAGCAAGTTGGCTCCTCCCTGGGAGCCTATATAAGAAGGGGCACCACTGACCTTTTAATTCACCAATTAATTCCCCAATTCTCTCTCGATTTCGTGATTCCCTTTGTCGGAGTTGCGCCGAGTTGAGAGGGGGATCTCTTCCACCATAGCCCGCTGCCGCGCTGCCGGTGTTCCGGTCCAAGTCTTCCGCTGCTCGTCCTGGACTGGAGCTTCGGAGGTCGTCGTTTCCACCGTACGTGTGTAACGCCCTACGAGGTGCTGCGCTAGCGGTACTCGGAGGTCTGCTTCCTCTACACGACCTTGAGGTCGGCTTCGTCGGTCTTCATCGACAACGTTTGTGCGGGAACGTAATCCCCGCTTTCGGTCTACAAGGGTATATATTCCGATCTCCGTTCGTACTACTATATCTGCATAGTATAGATCTTGGCATGTTTTAGGGATATCGTTGCTAGGATTTTTTTTTTGTTTTCTACACCCAATCCCCTTCAGCAATGTGCCTATTCGCTAAGGCGGAATTGGGTTGGTTATGGCATCGCCGACTAGCCGATGTCAATATGAGGACTTTGCAAAATCTCTAAAAGGGTGGCCATATCCTAGGAGTAAGAGACCATGTTTCTTTCTCGAAGGATTGAATGTGTAGGGCTTGTGTTGAAGGAAAAATGCATGACATCCACCATCCAAGCAAGACCATCATTTCATCAACGAGTGTTTTGGAGCTTCTCCATGTTGACATCTTTGGTCCCATTCCGGAAGCTAAGTCTTTGTGGTAAGAAATATTATTTGGTGATTGTTGATGACTATTCAAGATACACATGGGTTTTCTTCTTCAAGTCGAAGGCGGAGACTCAACAAACAATCATCGAATTCTCCAATGAAGCTCAACGTCAACACAATGTCTCAATCTTGGTGATAAGAAATGACAATGGTTCCGAGTTCAAGAACTACACCTTGAACGAGTTCCTTAGTGAAGAAGGGAATCTTCATCATATTTTGCTGCTTATACTCCCCAACAAAATGGTTTAGCCGAAAGGAAGAAGCACACACTCATTGAGATGGCAAGATCGATGATGGCCGAGTTCAAGTACCCTCACAACCTTTGGGCTGAAACAGTCAACACCGCTTGTCATTCATCCAACCGGCTCTTCTTTCGCAAAAGACTCATGAAGACACCTTATGAAGTGCTCACCGGGAACACGCCCAACATCTCTTACTTCCGAGTTTTTGGTTGTAAGTGTTTCTATCTCATCAAATGTGTTCGTTTAGGCAAATTTGATTCTAAGTCTCTTGAAGGGACGTTTGTTGGTTACGGTGCCGAATCCCACACTTATAGTCTATGACAAGGCCTCGCGCATTATCATAGAAACTTGTAGTGTGGTATTCGATGAGAATGATGGCTCCCTTGTGGAGAAAAGTGGTGTTTCCGATGTAGGTGATGATCAACCTCAAGATGTTATCCGAAGGATGGGGTTGGGCGTCCACCGCCCCGTCGAAGTCTATTATGAGGTTGCTCATCAAGGATCAAACTCTACGCAAGTGGTGGCTACCCCAACACAAGAAACATCCAACAACAACACCATGCCCAACACACCCAGTCAAGAAGAAGCACAAGAACCTCCAGCTGCTCCAGGAATTTCTGGAGTGCCGGAAAATCCGGTTCAAACAGGAGTCGGAAATTCCGGTGACTCGGAATTTCCGGTCCATACTGAACTCAGAATATTCGGTCCTGCTGACATTCCCGGTGGCAGCTCGCAGCAAGGCCAAGATCAACCTACTCCCCCACCTCTGGACTTCACTCCTATGGTTGATCAAGGCCATTAAGACCGTCAAGACATTATCACCTTATGAGGGTACTTCTCCTTTCGTACAAACTGGTAATCACCTTATGAAGGGTACTCTGACCGGACACTAACAATTCCACTATTTTCCGTGATACCCCCTATTTCAAGTGGAGCGATCGAGATCTCCACTATAAAGTTAGCATCAACTTGCAAGGCTTCAAAATGAGTCTTCCCAAATACAAATTTGTAAGCCATCACCTACACACCAAATACATATACGTTTGAAATTTTCTAATCCGGCACTAAAGGAACTCCCACAGTCCACTCTTCTTTTGCCATTTATAAGCTACCATATGGATAATATCTTGCTCCCAAGACATAACACAAATAAAGAAGGGTTTTCCAAAAGTTATCAACATTGTTTTGTCAACATCGCCATATTTAAAGTATAAAGTTCATGGGACCCGTACTGCCTCTTTTTTTGGGGAAACACATGTGTAGACATATATTTTCATGTAATCAGAAAAAAACATTGTGTTTTGATGTACCGATACAAAAGATAGTTTATGTACACATCCAAGATTGGACCAACACAACCAAAACTCAGGGGAGCGAGCATACACATATTAAATTGGACACATCACAAGTTCACATATGGCAAATTGCAAATCAAGGAAATGTACTGATTTGTACGTGTGACATGACCACTAAAAAAAGCCCTACGCCGCTCTCCACATGCGATGAGGACCAGCGCGGCCAGGCATTGCCAGCTAACCTTGTTGTTGTTGAAGGATGCAAATGATGAAGCTTCTGGGCGCACAATAGCGACAAGGTCACGTCTTCGCGTTTATTTGCGAGGATGGAAGTCCTTTGCACCAACCCTTGTAAGGGTGGGAGCAAGAAGATTTGGCGCATATTAGGCTGATCCAGTCTCAATTTGTTTGGTGTAAATGAGGCATCCTACTCAGTTTTTTGTATTCTCTGACATGACATGTTGTGAGGCCGACAATGATGGTTCTCCAGGCGAAATCGTTGCGTCGACTACGGTGGTGAGAATGACGTCAATGCTCTTTTAAGTTGTGTTCCTTTTTTGGAGTCGTCATTATGGAGCTACATGCCTTGTTGATGCTAGTATCACGTGATCTTTGAGTCAAACTTGAGCTTCTTTGATGCGTTCCACAACAACACCAATATTGCTACGCTCTTGAAGGCGTCGCCTTGGAGTTCTTGACCTTATGGTGCGGCAAGTCCACAACAACATGCAAGGTTGCTTTATGGTTGAGGGTGGTGGGGACCGGGACAACGACAACGGATTTACATCAACTGACTCTATGACATGTGTTTGTGGCCTAACAAGGCATGGTTGATATGGTGCTGTAAGGGTAGTGAGTTCATCGACCCCATTAACGAGATAGACATATTAGCATGTGTTTTAGGTCATGCGATTTGACTCGGCCTCAAGCGGGTCCAAAACTAGGATGCCTCTCTCTTCGGTGTGGCGGTTGAGTATCCTCGGGTGGGCAATTAAATTTTGTTGCTTGTGCAGTTACTTTTTGACCGGTTTTGCTTGTAAATCTTTAGAGTCTCTAGTCCCGATTTTTTACAAACGGGTCAATCCTGGTAATTTTGATCATTTTCTATACAACGAAATTTGGCAATTATCCTACTTTTATTAAAAGAGTGAAAATTCGTGAACGTGATTCATCCATGCTCCCCGAGGGCCGAGAGCTAGGATAAGAAACTAGTTACTACCTCCGATCGGAAAAGATTGACACGGAACATGTGCTACGTTAGGGCATGTACAATGGTAGGGAAGGCACACTTTCTCTTAACCATCCACGTCATTTAGGGAAGACAAAATTATAAGTTGTACAATACATTATCTCTTGTTGCCATCCATAGCAATTAATGAGAATTAATTATATTTTGGTAGGAAATTAAAGTTTTAAGGGAAGACAAGTGATACAATTGTGAAATTAGTTTTCTCTTATTTCGTAAGAGATCATCCTTTAACTAAGGGAAGGCTTCCTTCCCTTTCTTCATTCTCTCTCCATCAACTAAATAATTATCCTACGTGTCAACGCTAAGAGAAGGCTAACGTCACCCCATTGTACATGCCCTTAGTTCTAACTTGCATGCTGTCTGCGACAATTAAAGCTGACCGGAGGGAGTACTAGCTTCAAATTTGAACACTTTGAAACTGGATGGCTTACACACGGGTCCCACCACCATTTCCATCCGTGTGTTATAATTACTTTCCTAATCTTTTTTTGAACTATCATAATTACTTTCCTAATCTCTAAATGGACTAGTAAAAAAATGGTAAGACAGCAGTCCACACGTACCAGCGGCATCAGACGCCCATCCGGAAGAAAAAGAGAGAGCTCGGAAGCCTCTAGTTCTTTCACGAATTCGATTTCAACCGCCAGATCCACATGCGCCCCCAAACCGCAAGATCCTAGCCTTCCGTTTCCGAAACCTCCCACGAGAACCCCGCCCGCCCCACGGCGCTCCCAAAAATTCAAATTTCGAACGCCTCGTCCGTTAGCCTCCACTCCACTTTAAACCCTTCCCCTCCGCCTCCCTCAGATCCCCAATTCCACATTCCCCCCACCCCAAACCCTAGCGTGCACACAACCTCTGTGTGCGTGCCCGCCATGGCCGCCGCCGCCGCGAAGCCCCCGCTCAAGTCCAGCTCCTCGCACAACTCCGCCGCGGGCGCCGGCGGGGAGAAGACCATCGAGGAGACGTACCTGAAGCTGACGCAGCTGGAGCACATCCTGCTGCGCCCGGACACCTACATCGGCTCCATCCAGAAGCAGACGCAGAAGCTATGGGTGTACGAGCACGACGCCATGGCGCTGCGCGACGTCGCCTACGTCCCGGGCCTCTACAAGATCTTCGACGAGATCCTCGTCAACGCCGCCGACAACAAGCAGCGGGACCCCAGGATGGACTCCCTCCGCGTCGACATCGACGTCGAGGGCCGGTGCATCTCCGTCTACAACAACGGGGACGGCGTGCCCGTCGAGATCCACCAGGAGGAGGGCATCTACGTGCCCGAGCTCATCTTCGGCCACCTCCTCACCAGCAGCAACTACGACGACAACGAGCGCAAGACCACCGGAGGGAGGAATGGATACGGCGCCAAACTCACCAACATCTTCTCCACCGAGTTCGTCATCGAGACCGCTGATGGACACCGACTGAAGAAGTACAAACAGGTCAGATTATCACCGACCGTATTTCAGTTGGGTATACTCTTTTGTCTTTGTGTTGGTCCATCGTCCATGTGGGTGGATTAGGATACATCTGTCAATTCGGGTTACACACTTCTGTACTACTAGGATGATCTGTTGCTCTGCCATGTGCTTGTAATTACTGCTTTGGTTGTGACCGACCTAGTTCAGAATCTGGTGATTTTGGAGTATGGAAATACTCTAGTAGATTGGTCATCTTGTTGTATCTGCCCTGTTTAATTCGGCAAATAGTGCTAGTAGTATATAAGGCCAGGTCGCACATGTTTTTCTCTTCATTTTTGTTCTGAATCTTGTTTGTTGTGATAGTAGTTTGTATCACTGGTTTACCATGACAAGATAGATCGTTAACACAGTTGTAACTACTCTGTCTTATATGTTTCTTGAGGGCGTGGCATCCAAATCACCAAGATCGTCACTCCTTAAATAAAAAAGACTCCTCCAATGCTTCCCTTAATAAAATCGTGAAGATTAAATGTATCATGAGACACTCCTCCTGTATTAACTTTGCAGGTTTTCTCTGGGAACATGGGGACCAAGTCGAAGCCTGAAATTACAAAGTGCAAGCAGTCCGAGAACTGGACCAGGGTTACCTTCAAGCCTGACCTTGAAAAGTTCCAAATGTCTGAGCTCGAAGAAGATGTCGTGGCACTTATGAAGAAAAGAGTAGTTGATATGGCTGGCACCCTTGGCAAAAGCGTGAAGGTTGAGTTAAATGGTCAAAGGGTGGCTGCAAAGAACTTTTCGGACTACGCAAAGATGTATATTGATTCTGCATCCAAAGACGGAGTTGAGCTTCCAAGGTTTGATGAAATTTTTTACCTAACGTGGTGTCCATGAAAAGTTCCGGCAGTGTTGACACTGATCATTCACGTTTGTCTTTTTTTTTTCAGGCTTTACCATAAGGTAAATGATCGCTGGGAGGTGTGTTTTAGTTTAAGCGAAGGGCAATTTCAGCAGGTAAGTTTGTGCTATGCTTCTGTTTCTGTTTCTGTGCTGTTGCGTTTTTTCGGCACGGTTTAAGCTTTATTTCTCACAATTTGTTTTGCTTGCAGGTCAGCTTTGTAAATGGAATTGCAACTATTAGAGGTGGAACTCACGTCGACCATGTGGCTAACCAAATTGCCAGCCATTTGATGGAAACAGTGGTCAAGAAAAACAAAAATGCTAAAATGAAACTGCATACAGTGAAGGGCCATTTATGGGTCTTTGTTAATGCGCTCATTGACAACCCTGCTTTCGATTCACAAACCAAGGAGACCTTGACCACTCGTCCCGGAAGCTTTGGGTCCAAGTGTGATCTTCCTCTTGATTTCCTTAAGAAGAGTATGTGATGTGTTAACTTTGTTACTCTGTACTGTCTAATGTGGCAGCACAACAAATGCTGACATTCACTTCTAACAACTGCAGTTGACAACTCTGGTGTTGTTGATAATCTCCTTTCTTGGGCTGATTTCAAACTAAACAAAGATCTAAAGAAGACTGATGGAACCAAGAGGACAAATATTCTTGGCATTCCTAAGCTTGAGGATGCAAATGATGCTGGTGGCAAGAACTCTGATAAGTGCACCTTGATACTTACTGAAGGAGATTCAGCAAAGGCTCTCGCTGTGAGTAATGCCAACCTGTCAAATACCATAGTTTATACTTTTGCTGTCATACTGAAGTGTTTGCATTTATTATCGTAGATGGCTGGTATAGCTGTAGTCTCCAGGGATCACTATGGTGTCTTTCCTCTTAGGGGTAAATTATTAAACGTGAGAGAAGCAAGTCATAAGCAGTTGATGGAGAATGCAGAGATCCAGAATATAAAGAAAATACTTGGTCTGCAGCATGAAAAAAAATATGATAGCACGCAAGGCTTGAGATATGGCCATCTCATGATAATGACAGATCAGGTTCATACGTAACATCTCTAGTTTTTATCTCAACTAGTCAAACTCAAGTTGGTTCTTGGCTTACTTTGAGCTGATAAATTGTTAGGACCATGATGGTTCCCACATCAAAGGGTTGTTGATCAACTTCATTCACAATTGCTGGCCAACTCTACTCAAAGTTCCATCTTTCTTGGTTGAGTTCATCACTCCAATTATCAAGGTAGGTAACTCTTTTTGTCGCGTCATAGTTCTTAATATACATACATTTTTCTCTCTTAAGTACTAAATTTATCATTTCAATTCAATATGGATTTTACGTGTTCAGGAAAAAATAATAGTTTTATTTGCTTATCCAGGCAACCAATAACAGGAGCAGCAAAGTCCTGTCATTTTACTCAATGCCAGACTATGAAGAATGGAAAGAGAAGCTGGGAGAAAATGCAAGTGCTTGGACTATAAAGTATTACAAGGTCTGCCTTTACCTCTTGCTTATTTTGTTCTTACATAATGGTGTTTTTCCTCTTTATTTTTAAGTGGAGGGGACTATCACTCCAAACTCTGTAGTTGTGCATCGCATCGTCTTAATCAATATCTGTTTGGTACAGGGGCTAGGAACCAGCACAGCTGAAGAAGGTCAGAAGTACTTCGAAGAGATTGCCAAACACAAGAAGGATTTTGTCTGGGCAGATGAAGAAGATAATGAAGCAATCGAGTTAGCATTCAGCAAGAAAGAGGTTAATAAAAGGAAAACGTGGCTGAGCAACTTTCAGGTTAAACACTGCATCTTTTCCCAGTTTAACTTGGGTTTCTTGGTATTCTCTATCAAACTAACTTGTATACCCACATATAGCCTGGAACCTGCCTTGACCAACGTGAGACACACATCAAGTACAAGGATTTTATCAACAAAGAGCTGATACTCTTCTCGATGGCAGACCTTGAACGGTCAATACCTTCAATGGTTGATGGTCTTAAACCAGGCCAGAGGAAGATTTTATTTTGCTCGTTCAAGAGGAACTTAGTTAAAGAAGCTAAGGTGTGCCATCTGAAAAAGTGTTCCTAATTTTTTTTGCATCTTATTTCATCACAGCATATTCCTGAATTGTTGTTTTAATTGGCCACAGGTGGCTCAGTTCATTGGTTATGTGTCAGAACACTCGGCATACCACCATGGTGAGCAGAGTCTAGCTGGTACGATTCTAGGAATGGCTCAAGATTTTGTGGGCAGCAATAATATAAACCTGTTGGAGCCCAGAGGCCAATTTGGCACCAGGAATCAGGTGGGTTAACTCCGCAGTAGCTGAGTACTATATGACCCTGTTCTTTGTAACATGTAATTCTCTTGCTTATTCATGTATTTATATTCCATTTTAGGGAGGCAAAGATAGTGCTAGTGCTAGGTACATCTACACCAGATTATCGCCTGTCACTCGGTTAATTTTCCCAAAGGATGATGATATTCTTCTTAACTATTTGAATGAAGATGGACAAAATATTGAACCGAGCTGGTAACCTTTTCTGTTGGAACATTCATCCTTCATGATTTCAAATCAAGGTATCGAGGTGCCTAAACTGTGTGACATATTCTTCAGGTATGTACCAATCATTCCCATGGTGTTGGTCAATGGAAGTGAAGGTATTGGCACCGGATGGAGCTCCAGTGTCCCAAACTATAATCCCAGAGACATTATCGCTAATCTGAGACGGCTGCTAAATAAGGAACCTGTTGAACCAATGCATCCTTGGTACAAGGGGTTCAAGGTCTGTAAAATGTCCTTACTAGCATTGTTCTGTGAGAGTACCACTTTGGTTCTGCCTACTAACAAATGCTTGATTGCTGCAATTTTCTGTTCATGACCTGGCAGGGCTCTATTGAGAAAACTGTAAAGACAACCGGTGTCTCATATAATGTCACTGGTATTATAGAGGCCACTGATGACACAATGCTGAAAATTACTGAGCTGCCAATCCGCCGTTGGACGGGAGACTACAAAGAATTTCTTGAATCCATGTGTGCGGAGGGTGGCAAGGAGAAAGACAAAGGCAAGGATAAGAATAAGGACAAGACCAAGACCAAGGCCAAGACCAAGGACAAGGATACGGACAAGGACAAGGAAAAGGAACCACCATTTCTGGAGGTAGTTAATCATACACATAATTCATTCTTGGTTACACATGTTTTCCTCATAATTAATGTTTTTTAATCACAATCATTTTACAGACTGTTAAGTCGTATTCCGATGATGTGAATGTGGATTTTGAGGTAACATGTAGTGAGCAGAACATGAATATTGCTAAGCAAGAAGGCCTTGTGAAGAAATTCAAGCTTACATCCTCAATTGGAATAACAAACATGCACTTGTTTGGCTCAGATGGCAAAATTCGAAAATACGAGACCCCAGAGGAAGGTAAGTATCCAGTTGTAAGCTGTTTTGTGTCAACAGACGTTTCTTTCTTATGTTCTGTCTCTGATAATATGTCAACTTTTCAGTACTTGAAGAGTTCTATGAACTCAGGCTTGAATTCTATGTCAAAAGAAAGGTACAGGTTTTGACATTCCGCCATATGCTGTTATATTTAAGAATACAATATTAACTACTTTGCGTTGTGCAGGAAGCTTTGTTTTATAATATTTCGCAGGAAATGAAGAAGCTTGATAATAAAGTAAGATTTATTCTCGCTGTTGTCAAGGGTGAGATTAAAGTCAATAACAGGAAGAGGGCCGAGCTGTTTCTGGAGCTGAAGCAGAAGGGTTATGATAGCTTACCAAAGAATAAGAAGAAGGATGAGCCAGTTGCTGTAGGAGCTACAGAAGACGATGCAGGAAATGAAGCTGACGCTGAAGATGCTAGTGGTTATGAGTATCTCCTATCAATGTCAATTGGTACCTTGACTCTTGAGAAGGTACAGCAGCTCCTCGCTCAGCAGAAGCATTTAAGCGAGGAAGTTGATAGACTGAGTAAAACAGAACCAACAGAACTTTGGTTGAAAGACCTTGAAGCTCTTGAGAAGGAACTGGATGTAAGCTTTCTGGTCTCTAATGTATCTCTTGAAGTTTTTGTGTTTCACTACTAACTCAGTTTTGATACAGAGACTCGATGCAATCTTTGAAGTGGGTCAGGAGAAAAGAAGAGCTGCACGGGAAAAGAACAGGAAGAAGAGCGAAATGGAATCTAAAGCAGCTCCAAAGAGACAGCCTAAGAAGACTGCTGCCAAGTCTCAGAAGGTAGAGTATACCACAAATGATGCATTTCTTAAGCATTTGCGTTTCCTGTTTACTGATTAAAAAATCCAACTTTTGAAGGCAAATTTGGCTGGAAGTGACGATGAAGATTATGGAGCACCAATTCCTAAACCAGCAGCACAAAAGAAGAAACCAGCCAAGAAGGTGGGGTTCCTTTAGCAAGCCTGTTCATTTTGGCTGTTGGTAGTTTATTTGCTGTGGTTATAAGTCAATTTCTCTATTTCATAGGCAAGTGCACCGGTAGAGGATGAAGATGAGGAGGTGCTCGCATTGAAAGACCGTCTGGCGGATTATAATCCTTATCACCCCTCTCCAGAACATACTGGTAACGCCCTCATGTATCCTGTTTGTGAACGTCAAATGTTATTCTCTTACAAAAGTTTTAACTGATGACTTACCACTTCCGTAGCCATGGAAACCGAGAGTACCGAAGGACATCAGAAAGGAAATAAAGGGAGGAACGTGCCAAGCAAAAGAGGTGCAGCAAAGAAGACCATGCCATCCTTGGCCGACTTGTCTGATGAGGAGATAGCAGTGCCCACCCATGATAGTGAGGATGAAGAGTTTGCCATAGTTGATGCGCCGGTTGAGAAGAAAGCTAGAGGAAGAAAGCCTGCTGCTGAGAAGCCAAAGACCACTGTCCGGAAGAGGGCGCCAGCTCCAAGCAAGGGCATGAGGCAGAAGGTTTTGGAAGAAACTTTCAAGCCTACAGACGACAGCAACTCCAGTGCTCCTTCTCCTGAGAAGAAGGTACGAAAGATCAGAGCCTCCCCCTTCAACAAGAAGAGCAGCTCGATTTTGCAGAGAGTCGCAAGCACTTCAACAGGCACAGAAGATGCTGAAGCTCCCCCCTCCAGCAGCTCCGCTGAGCCAGTTGCACCGAGAAGGACAGTTAGGGAGAGGAAGACGAATGCTCCTGTGTACATCGATTCTGGGAGTGATGACAAGGACTCTGAGGACGAAGATGTGCTGGACGTGAGCGATGACTCTGAATACTCCGATGACGACTAGAGCTTCTTAGCTCAACTGCCGAAACACTGCTTGGAGTGCTGTCTGTTGTGTGACTGTCTAGTTTACATTTGGTTAGCTAATCTGATGCATTGGTGTTTCCTCAGGTGCATCTCTTGTGCGTCGTTTCGTATGCTATGTTTGTTAGGTTGCCGATACATTCAGTGTGCTAATTGATTTGAGACTACTACTTGTGGAATCTGGGATAAGCATTCCTAGTTCTGAAATTCATCTACTCATTGATTACCTTGAAATCCATTTTCTTACCACCGTTTTATATCTGTTTGATGCTCTGTTTTGGGCCTGTGGATGCGATTTGCTTGTGATGCAGTCTTTGTGCTGTTGGAATCGTGTCTCAACTCTTAACCATGACTACTAGTTTCCTTCTGGACGCTTCCATGTTCTGTTCGTGCTCGACCATCCCAATTCTTTCTTTTTTTGTAATATAATTGTCCGAACCGTACAGGATTAGTGCACATTTCTCCCGGTGTGAACTGGCAATTCCACAAGTAGGCCTTGCCAGAGTTACTCGAGGCGAACGGTCCTGCGACAGGTTTAAGTTACCAAACTCTTGTGTTTGCTAAGTGTGGGACAGATGTATGGTGACCGTGCATTTCCGTAGTTAGATTTGTGTATGTATCTTATGTTTTTTAAATTATTAAAGTCTATTTAGATAACTTTTTATAAACTTTAATAGCCTAAATACACAAAGTGAACGCTTGGTTATTTCTAAGATAGTTGCCCACATCAATTTTTTTTGTTTACTCCGTCATAACTTTCATATTGATTTATTAGTAAGTATGTAAGAATTGAAACATGTATATCTTGTTAAACCTGCACCAACAATTAATAGACCCATGTGATTTACCGCATTAGGTTGTCGAACGGACAAAAGACCTCTCCATTTGGCTCTCCATTTGGGTCACCCCGTTGGAGTCATCGTAAGGGGAAGAACAGGGGTAAATCAGTTTTGCTTTGAACGGCAGATAGTATCTACAATATTAACGAATGAGATGGTCCGCTCATGCAAAATGAACGCATTTCAAATCAAACCTGCATATAGAAACTAATCCAATTTGCGAGCAGAGCATTCTGACCAATAATCCAATTTGCATCATGTAGAAACTATAATTTATTTCTCCTGGAGCCCAGACCTGCTTCGGGATCTTCATATTGCGAGCAGAGCTGAGGTCATATAGAACTACCACTATAGAAATAAACGGTAGAAGCAGGTCTGGGCTCCAGGAGAAATAAATTATAGTTTCTACATGATGCAAATTGGATTATTGGTCACAATGCAAAGTTTGGTAATGAAACTGAACTTGTCCAACAACTGATTTTAAATGCATTTTTTCTACAGAAAACCAGTCTATCTACTGATTTTACATGGAACTATTTTTTAGAAAAATATCAGTAACACATAACAGAGTGAAATTTTTGTTCTGATTACCATGTGGCATTGGCCATCAACTGCACTACTGGATTAAGGCAACAAGAAAGTGCTGTTACTAACAATATATCACAAAATCAAAACATTGCTATAACAAAACTCAACATGTGATTCTAGCTGCAATAATAACATTGATTGATTTCGCAAGGTACTCATTCAAGCATCAAAAAAATAGTTTGACAATGGAACCACTAAAGCATGACAAAAGTTTCATCTTCAGCAAGAGTAGAACAAGTGAACACATCACATCCATTCTCTCAACTGCAACAGAAAGCATCTAGATAGAAAAATCTACTTCAGCAGCCTCACACAGCAACCTCCCCAGTGCCAAGCCTGCATAAATTAAACATAAAACTGTTACAATGGACCCATATGCAATTGAATTACAAAATGTTGACAATCAGAACAAGTGATCTATTAAGAACAAAATGATCAACGTCTGTGCATACAATCACTCTAACAAGCTCCGAATACTTCCAGCTTAATATCATATATAGTTAGTTTTGCTGCAGCTTTAGCAGTGATCAGCAAATAACATATTCCGAATGGCCAATTATTATAACTCAAGTCAGCACGATGTAAAATTGTCAGTCAACACATCAGAATATTATGGTAGCAAAGCAACGCATGATTGGTTGATATAAGGAGAAAATTGGTAATACCTTTCTAAGCGGAGGGAATCTCGACCTCGCCGTCGTCGATCTCCGTCTGCAGATCCTTGGGGTCCTTGCCGTCGACGGTGCAGCCGACGCTGACGCAGGTGCCGAGGATCTCCTTGACGGTCCCCGTCAGTTCCTTGGCCATGGAGCGCACGGACATAATCTTGGCGATCTCGACGACGTCATCAAGGCTGATATTGCCACTATGCTTGATGTTCTTGACCTTCTTGCGGTCCCTCTCGGGCTCCTTGAGCGCTTTGATGACGAGGGCGGCGGCGGAGGGGACGACGGAGACCTTGGCCTGACGGTTCTGGACGGTGAGCTTGACGGTGACGCGGAGGCCCTTCCAGTCCTTGGCCGTCTCCTTGGCGATGTCCTCTCCGATCTTCTTGGGAGAGAGACCGAGCGGGCCGATCTTGGGGGCCAGGGACGACGCCGCGCCGACCTCGCCGCCGGTGACGCGGACGTACACCTCCACAACCTGGGACGGGTCAAGCTTGGGAGGCATGGCTGCGACTGCGAGCTCGGGTTGGCGGAAGGTTTGGCTGTGGGTGTGGTGGCGGCGGCTTTGGTTCGAGAGGCTAGGGTTTGAGGCATAGCTGGCCACCTGGCCCGTGATCGTGGGCCGGCATGCGAGCACGATCCCGTCGTCAGGGGGGCCTGGCCTGCGGTATGTTTACGCCTTAAGACCGTGCTCTTATTGTTATCCCTGAAAGATAGTTTGATGGCACCAAACGTCATATCTTATCTAGTGTGATAATAACGGTGATACTTTTTGGTATTGGGAATGGATAGTTGAGACGAGGGGTCAACAGCGGGATTTGTCAGTCCGCATAGCAAATCGAATTCCCGCGATGCAAATCGAGTAAATAAAGATTTGAGTTATAATGTTGGCACATCATTGGAAGACTTGTGAGAAGAGTTCCACAAATTACGTCGCATGGAACACCATAGTGTTATGGTGTGTTAGGACGTCGTAATGGCACCCTATCGGATAGTGTGTGGAAAATAAATCTCTTACCGAATTATTGTGATCATTAGAGTCATATGGTAGAAACGTAAACACTCACGTTAGCAAATATGGAAACCATTTGAATCCATGGAGACAATACCATACGACTGATGGCATGGCTTTTAAGCCTGGATTGTCGTTTCAGCAATTTAGTGTTTCGATGTAATCGAACCTAAAATGGATTAATCTTTGTAGTATACCCTACCTAAAGAGTTAGTTGGGTACATGTATCACGACATAGGCAAAATCTTTGCCGGGATATACCTTGCGAAAGAAATAGTTTCTTATCCAAGGGTATAAGTGAGAAAGAAAGTAGAGCGAGACGAAGTTGGTGAACTTCCTCTCCAGACATCAGAGTGGCGCAATCGAAAGTGTTTTCGGTGTCAGGCTCCACAGCTTGAAAAAGCCGATGATTCAAGATCATGATGTTCTGAGCTCATACTAAGAGCGTAGGCATACGAGGTTGTGTTCCACACTGTGTGTTACGACAATCTTGTTATGAAGGTCATATTGATGGAATATGATAGACCTACGAACTACGAAGAAGAGATGGTGGACCTAAGTCCGAGAAATGGCTATGAGTCATTTGTGATCCGAAATAAAATCCATATACGATTACCAGGTATTGACTTGGGAGATCTTCTTGATGGCATCTAGGACGTTAATAGTATATGGAATTTTATGAGAGAGTAGACATTGAGCAGATTCAATTTGTCGTGAAGCAGTTCCGACAGACCACATGAGAGTTTGTCTCAAGTGGCGAAGCCTAAATCTATTCTGGGTCGTTTAGCAATCACTATAATTTCGAATGAGAAATTGATAGATGGATGAGAAAACCATGGTTCTTAATAGTGTCATTAAGAATGGTTTGTAATCCCGAGGATGCTAAACATGTATGCAAACTTTGGTGGTCCATTCATGGGCTGAAGCAAGCATATCAGAGCTGGAATCTTCACTTTGATAATGTGATCAAAGGATTTTGGAGTTGTCCAAAATAGTTGAAGAAACCTACATTTACAAAGAAGTGAGTGGGAGCTAAGTAGCTTTCCTTGATCTTATGTGCGGAAGGCATATTTGAGTGGGAGCTAGGTGTCATTTGTAATGTTGTATGTAACGACATATTGAATGACACAGATCCTCTAGTAGAGTGTAAAGGATTATTTAAGTGATTAAATTTTCTATGAAATGAAGTTAGGAGTATTAGGCATCCGATTTATAATTGTATAGATCAGAAGGGGCTTAATAACATTAGGTCGGAATATTTCCTAAGTCAAGATTCTGAAGTGTTTCAGAATAGGACAAGTGAAAAAAGAGGTTCTTGCTTGTATGACTAGCTAAAAGATTAAGTTAATCTTAGCTTTTTCAGTGATAGCAAATGATGTTCGACATTATCTATGTATCAGACATAGATGCTATCAGACTGAAAGCTCGACTTAGTGTGACCCAAGTTCTTGGTTAAAGAACATGTTCTAGAGTGATCCTTGTGTGGATCAATGAACAAACATTAAGTTTATTCTTCAGTGTCTATGAGAACTGAAGATATGTTTTCTAGTAACGGGTAAGAGTGGAATGGCAACTTGCCGTAAAGCGGTTACGATGATGCAAGTTATTACACTGACCCATACGACTAGAAATCTCATATAGGAGATGTCCTTCATTTTGAAGATAGACATGGTTAGTTTGCGAAGTCGCATATGAATGCACTGTCGCACAATCTACATAGGTATAGAAATATATCGCGACTTTAGAAGTAGCAAGTGTGATTGGACTGAGCAGTTTTCCGAGCGTAGGTGGTCCCCTTAATAGATCTTTCAGACTTTTAAGGCGCTTGCTACGCGAATGCTCGAGCCTCACTCCATCCACTGGGATATATTTCACCGTCATCGTAAGATACGGGTTGATGTCAAACTAGGTGACATAGAAGTGTTGCAAAGCACATATAGATCTCAATGTGTGAGTTCTATTGACTGTATTCCTCTTCCACGAGGCAAGCATGCACCAAGATGCTATGGGTGTTGAGCTTTTACCAAGTTGTAAACTAGATTAAGTGTTACTCTAGTGCAAGTGGGAGACTGAAGGGAATATGCCCTAGAGGCACTTAATAAACATAGTTTATTGGCAATATCCCACTCGTTCATTATATGTTTTATACCATGCTATAACTGTATTAAGCGAAAACATTAATACAGGTGTGGTAGATAAACAACCAGGTCCCTAGTAGCCTCTACTAAGACTAGTTTCGTTGCGCGATTTATGATCGAGGTTTTCCGATCATAGGGCATGGCGCCGGTCGGCAATGAAAGTCATATCGTTAGGTGTAACGATGTGATGGACATACCCAGTATTTGTAGGACATAGTCATTACGCCTTAAGACCGTGAGATCAACTCTTATTGTTATCCCTGGAAGATACTTTGATCGCACCAAACGTCATATCTTATCTAGTGTGACAATAACGGTGATACTTTTGGGTATCGGAAAGGGATAGTTGAGACGAGGGGTCAACAACGGGATTTGTCAGTCCGCATAGCCGATAGATATCTAGGGCCCACTCGGTGAGATTATGTCAAATAAGTTTGCAAACATGTGACTAGGTCACCAGCTGACATAATAGCATAGACGAGTAGAAGATAGCGATGTCGGTAACGAGATCATGCTAGGTATGGAGATATCTGAGAATGATGCTCGGACACGCTAAGTATCGCCATGACAAAGGGTTTAAGACTAGACGTCCAGGTTTGATAGATGAAAGTCATTCGTTATATCACAAGGATTAATTCATGGGGTGCAGGCCTACGAGTTAGTCGTCGATCATAGAGGAGTCTTGATCGTACCTGTTATTATATCGAACCGCTAGGGTAACACACTTAAGGGGTTTCGACAAGACAACCGGAAAGAAAAGAGATCACCGGGAGCGTCCCGGGAGGGGTCCGATGGAGATCGGGCAGCGCCGAAAGAGTTTTCAGAGCTAGGAAAAATTATATATATTATGTTTGATATTAATTAGTGTAATTAATATGCAAATATGATTTTATATATTTATTTTCGAATTTATTTAGGCTGATTTCCCTAAATGGGCCTTCTGGTCGAAAGAAGGCCCATGGGGGGGAAAACCCTCAAGGGAATTTTGTGGGGGAAGCTTGGCCGGCCTAGGTGGGCCAAATGGGGCCCACCTAGGGCTGGCGCACCATCCCTAGCCGCACCATGGCTGTGGGATAGTCCCACATTGCCTGGCTGGGGAGGCTCCCCCCGGGAGCCTATATAAGAAGGGGCACCCCTGGCCTTTTAATTCACCAATTAATTCCCAATTTCTCTCTCGATCTCATGGTTCCCTTGTCGGAGCCGTGTCGAGTAGAGGAGGGGGATCTCTTCCACCATAGCCCGCTGCCGCGCTGCTGGTATTCCGGTCCAAGTCTTCCGCTGCTCGTCCTGGACTGGAGCTCCAGAGGCCGTCGTCTCCACCGTATGTGTGTGACACCCTGCGAGGTGCTGCGCTAGCGGTACTCGGAGGCCTACTTCCTCCACCCGACCTCGGGGTCATCTTCGTCGTCTTCGTCGCGCCGAGTTCTCCGCGACCTAGAGGTCGGCTACGGCGTCTTCATCGTCAACGCTTGTGCGGGAGCGTAATCCCCGCTATTCGGACTACGAGGGTATGTATTCCGATCTCCGCCGTACTTCTATATCTGCATAGTGTAGATCTTGGCTAGTTTAAGGATATCGTTGGTAGGAATTTTTTTGTTTTCTGCACACGATCCCCTTCAAGAGGACCCCCATCTCCTATCAATTATGCCGATACCACGACACGTTTGATAAAGAGGAACACTTATATTGCCTAATTTTCAATACTGCTTCACTTGGTCATTCATCAGGATTTCAGTCAGGAGATTTCCGGGACTCGGAGATTTCCGGTCCCCAGACCGGAGATCTCCGAGCTAATCAAGTTTTTCACTAAGTCATAAATCAGATGCGTATTGACTCCAACTCAAGCTGAGCCGGAAATGCTCTCGGAGATTTTCGGCGCTCGGAGATTTCCGAGCCCCAATCCGGAGATCTCCGAGTGTCAGAAGATTTTCCACTAAGTCCAGAACTCAGAGTGCGTACTGACTCCAACACAAGCTTACCCGAAAATGCTCTAGGAGATTTCCGGCGCTCGGAGATTTCCGAGCCCCAGTCCGGAGATCTCCGAGTGTCAGAGGAATTTCTACCAAGTGAAGAAGCCTAACCAGTACTGACCCCAAGCCACGCACAGCCGGATTTCTTGCCGGAGATTTCCGGAGTCCGGAGATCTCCGGTCCTCAACCCGGAGACTTCCGGGCTGGCGGCTGTACAACAGGCAGATTTTGGAGAGGGGTATAAATACCCCTCCACCTACCTCCAGCAGTTTAAGCTTTCAGATTTTCTCTCTCCTCCATTGGTGCTGAAGCTTGTTTCTTCCGGATCTCCCAATCTAGCCACTCAAATCTTTTGATACTTGAGGATCTGAGGGAGAAGCCACCGATCTACAACTCCACCGAAGCGTAACGAATCTAGGGTTCCTTTGTGGATAGCTAGGTTCAACCTTGTGTTTTGATCTTTTGTGGATTCCTTTGTGGAAGTGACCTGTCGTGGTCTTTGTGGGAGCCCCCAATTCAGTTGTGGGTGTGTGCCTCACGTGTTTGTACGGGATCTTCTCCGCCCTTAAAGGAGTCCCTAGTGGAAGAGTGGATTCACACCTTTGTGCTCGAATTCACAGGAGAATAGGGTGAGGCCGTTGTGGCGTTGAGCAAACCTTTGTGGTAGCTCACACCCCTCCAACGAGACGTACACCTATGTGGTGGAACTCGGGATAAAATCGCTGTCTTTGAGTTCCTACGGTTGTCTTGTTCCACTCTTCTTTACTGCATCGTTAATTCCTGTACTTGTTTAGTTTCTTTGTTGTCTTTCACTTGTATCACCTAGTTGCATATTTGGACAACTTACTTTCCGCTAGCCTAAAACTGAAAAAGACATAAAATTTGGTCACCACCGATTCACCCCCCTCTAGGTGGTCAACTGCCGTTCAATTGGTATCAGAGCCAGGTTGTCTCTTAAAAGCTTCACCGCTTGAGACCAACCTTGGACAATGCAAGTTGATCCGAAAGAGGGTACCGAAGCGGACACCGCGACTTTGGCGGAAATGCAAGATAAAGGTGCCACTATGGCCGATATCAAATTTGGAAACAAAGTTGACATCGTCCATACAAACCGAGTTCAAGAAGTTTCATGATATGCTTGAGTCTCTCAAGACATCCAAGGAAACCTCTCTTGCTTTGCCCTAAAACTCTCCGGTGCTTCCGGGCATTACTCAAGATGTGGACCCCGAATTGTTAAAGGGAAAGCAATTGCCTTTGGATGGGAAGGGTGATGCTACTAGTTCCTCAAACCATCAAAACACTTCATCTTCCCAAGATGAAGTGCCTATAGGCTACAACGCCACTCCTCCCCCATCCCAATACCATACCCCCGATCCCATTATTCTTCATCAGCAAGTTTCACATAGGGGTGATCCCCCATTGCTTAAAGATTATACATTCTCTCAATGGCAATATGTCATGAAGTCTCATGTGTGCAGCTCTTCAATCGAGTTGTGGCGCATCATTCAAGTTGGATACAAGCCGCATGATCCGACCAACTTAACAAGAAGAGAAGTGGTGGAGGCTCAACTTGATGCCACCGCACTCTACATGATCCAAAAAGCGGTTGGGAACAAGGAAATGTCTCTCATCCAACACCTCACCACCGCCAAGGATACATGGGATGCTCTATCCGAATTGTTTGTTGGGAATGATAGCATGAGGAGGAACCGCTATGACTATTTGAGAAATGAAGCCGAGGGCTTCTTCAAGCTTGATGGTGAAGATCATGAGATGATGTATAGAAGATTGGTGACAATAGCCACAAGCTTTTGGGAAGTTGGTGCCTCTCATATTGATGATGCTTGGATCAAGAGGAAGTATGTTAGCTCTATGATGGCATGTGAGCCTATCGATGTCAAGAGTCTTCAAGGAAGACACAACTACCATCTCATGACGTCTAATGAGGTTATGCAAGAGATGGCCGCGTACAAGGTAGCCACTAAGAATGCTCAAGACGCAAGGGCAAGGGCTCTTGGAATGCAAAGAGGCACAACCAACCTTGCCTTGAAGGCTACCGTTGAGAAAGACAACGATGATGATGATCTTGGAAGCTTTGCCGCCATGTACGAAGAAACACTCAAGATTGCTTACAATGATCATCTCGCTCTTGCGGCTCGCACCTTTTGGAACAACCCCTCAAGAGGCAAGATGCGTTTTGACAAGAGTGCACCTCAAGCCGATAGGGTCTCACCCTCCAAGTCAAGGACATGTTACAATTGTCAAGACAAGTTGCATTTTGTTGCCGAGTACCCTTATGAGAAAAGAGAAGAGCATGGTGGACGTCTAGTGCTCAAGGACAAAACCAAGATGCCTCCCAAGAAGGCCTATGGAAAGAACAGGCCTTTTAACAAGAAGCCTCGCATCGTGTTGTTGACTCAAGAGGAGTATCCCACCGATTATGAAGAGTCGGAGGAAGAAACGCCAAATGAAGTGGCGACTCTTGCCACCACATCGACAACTACCGTTTCTCCATCAACAACAAGAACTCCTTCAACTACGACAAGCTCTTCATTGTCTCTATTCACATCGCCAAATGAGAACTCCATCACAAAGAGCTCAAGGTGTCTTATGGCAAAGGCATCGGAGGTACCTTCATCCTCTTCCTCTCTCATGAATGAAATGAATGAGCTTGATGATGCCTCTAGCCTTCAAATCAAGCAAGAGCTTGTGGCTTTCGACTCTTTTATCACTAACTTGCAAGGTGATAGCAAGAAACATGTTGGTGCCCTCATGGCTCGGATTGGTGAGCTAGAGCATCTCAATGAAGAGAAGGGTAAGTTTCGTGGTGGTGTCACGGCAGATGCCATAGGATGGCTAATGTGTGGGGCCGATGGACGTTGGTGGATCCGGGGAGGGATAGCGAGCTGAAGAGCTCACACGGGGAGGATCCCGGTGTAACTGAGATCTCCCAAGAACAATAAACAAGATCAAAGCGTACGGGGAAAGATCTAGCAAACACGAACAAATGCACGAAGGCACACAACACACACACGATGTACCCAGGTTCGGGGCCCTCGAGGGGAGGTAACACCCCTACTCCTGCCTTTCCTCTCAATATAAGTGTGGAACAAGGGCTACAACTCGCTCTCTGAGCTCTTGAGGTGAAGAACACGAAGAACTAGATGAACTAGAGGGAGGAGGAAGTAAATGCTCTAGGAGTAAATGAGACTAGAGTTTTGGCTCCCAAGTTGGTCTCTCTTTCGCAGGAGCAGTTATGGCGCCTTTTATAGAGTTCCGGCCAGGAGGGCCGGAAACCCTAATCCGGCTTGGCCCCACCGGACAGGCCTAACGGTTATGTCGACACCGGCTAGTGCGACCTAGCCGCCGTGCTATCCGGCGTAGCCCCTTCGTCATCATTCCGGCAAGGACGGCATGCGCCGTCCTGGAACATCATTGTCCCCCTGTCAGAGACAAGACATGTCTTTGCCCATCCCGGGTAGCCTTTTCCGGATTGCCGGGCTAGGCATGTCCGATCTTGTCGTACCGTTGTCGTACCGGCTGACGCGCTCCCGTGTCAGGCGGGAGGTGACCAGGCTTCCGTGTCAGGCGGGAGGTGACCCTGCTTCCGTGTCAGGCGGGAGGTGACCCTGCTTCCGTGTCAGGGGGGATGGCACTTCCCCCCGCATCAGGCGGAAAAGCCTGCTCCAGACCGTTGACGGCCTACCGACATCCCTCATGACGGTCACCTCCTTGTTCGACCTTGCGAGTCCTCCCTGCACACATAAAGCAATCTGCTAGGACCGAGATAAACACTCCGGTTAGCCCTTACCCGGGTTGCCTATCCGGTACCTCCGGGTACCTCTCCTTCCGGGGGTCTACTCGGAGCCACCAGGTCCGAGGTCTCTCCCGGATGCGCCCGAGTTCCTCTTAGGATGAGTATCTCTAGGCCTAGCCTCTCGAAGATGTCTTAGCCCACCAGCAAAGACATCTTCGAGAAGCTAGTTCTTAGAGGAAACACCCGCTGATGCCTGTGCTGTTATGAGGGCTCGGGGTGGCTATTTATAGCCACCAGGGATGACCCTTGCGCCCGCGAGGAGGCACCTTGCACTCTACCAGCTCCGAAAGGTCAAGTTACCCCTTCAGCGCACCAGGGGGTGGCCCTTGCTCTCGCCAAGGGTCAAGTACTGTTGCCACACTGTCGAATAGTGCCGGGATCTGCCCTACCCGGGGGGTAGCCCCCGACAGTAAGATAGAAATAGAAGACGCTATTTCTCTATCTTATTTGAAATCCTCTCTTGAGGAGGTTGAAGAGTCTCATGCTCGTCTTGAGGAGCAACTTGAAACTATTGAGGAAACTCATAATTCCTCACATGCTAAGCTCATTAAGGATCGTGATATGTACTTTGCTAAATTCAAGGTGGCTCAACAAGATAAAGCCGAATTTGCGGTTGGGCATGTTAGACTCATTGAGGACATGGAGAAGCTCGTCATAGCTCACAAGGCTTTGGAGAGTGAACATGCTCTTCTAAAGGAGTCGTATGCTCAACTCCAAACTCGGCTAACTAACCTTGATTCTCTTAGCATCTCTACCACTAAGTGTTCGTGTGATAATGCTAATCTTGTGAAGGAGAATGCTAGGTTGAAGAGTGAGATGACTAAGGCCTCCACATCCAAGATCATCCTTCTCAAGGGTAAGCAAGTTGTTGAGACTCCCATCATGGAGCCTCACACTCGACAAGGAAAGGAAGGTCTTGGATATGTGCCTCCCATGAAGATGAATGCCAAGAAGGGTATTCCCAAGAGCGTCAACCCCATCCAAGCCAAGAAGGCCGACTCCATTCAATCCAAGGACGGTCTTGCGAGTAGGAATGCCGCAAGGGGCAAGCCTACTCGTAAAGATCACGCCGGGGACAACAACCCTAACTATGCTTTATATGTCGATTATTATGGGAATGTTTGTGCTCGTTACATTGGACCCTACTATGGCTTTATTTCATATGCTATTTGAGTTCCTAAGTCTCTTGTCTCTAACCATAAAGCACCCATTGTGAAGCAATGAGTTGCTAAATGCAAGAAGTGATCTCTTGTAGGACCTTGCTCCCGGTGGTTCAAAATGGATAATTGATAGTGGATGTACAATTCATATGACCGGGAGCAAAGAACTCGTCACGGAGTTGAAACCTAATGAAGATCAAGTAACCGTGACGTTTGCTGACTTATCAAGGTCTTAGGTAACCGGGCTTGGCAAAGTGGTAGTTGACCCCGACATTACTCTTGTCAATGTTATGCTTGTTGAATCTACTGGTTATAATTTGCTATCGGTTCGTGCCTTAACAAATATGGGGATCTCTCCCTTCTTTGATAAGGACATTGTGGTCCTCTTGTGGAGCAAGTCGCTAAGAGTGGCTTTCGTGGGATACGTGTAGCATGAGCTCTATGTGGTGGACTTCTCCGGAGCCACCACTTGTCAAGCCATGTGTCTCTTCGGAAAAGCCGACGTGGGTTGGCTTTGGCATCGCCGACTAGCCCACGTAAACATGCACACTTTGCAAAGTCTCCACAAGGGTGGCCACATCCTTGGACTAAAAGATCATG
The DNA here is from genome assembly GCA_026929855.1 of Poa annua. Taxonomy (NCBI): domain Eukaryota; kingdom Viridiplantae; phylum Streptophyta; class Magnoliopsida; order Poales; family Poaceae; genus Poa; species Poa annua. Next base: position 78,952,240 of record CM049429.1, read on the forward strand.
TTTTCTTTTCAAGGGATCGAATTTGTAGAGCTTGTGTGGAAGGCAAGATGCATGATATTCCTCATCCAAGCAAGGCCATCATATCTTCGTCCCGGATTTTGGAGCTCCTTCATGTTGATCTATTTGGACCAATTTCGGAGATAAGTCTTGGTGGCAAGAAATATTGCCTCGTGATTGTTGATGACTATTCAAGGTATACATGGGTCTATTTCTTCAAGACCAAGGATGAAACTCAACAAGTCTTCATTGAATTCTCAAAGGAAGTTCAACGCCAACATGACCTTCCCATATTGGTTGTTCGAAGTGGCAATGGGTAGGAATTCAAGAACTACACTCTTAACGACTTTCTTAGTGAAGAAGGCATTCGTCATCAATATTCCGCTGCTTACACTCCTCAACAAAATGGCGTTGCCGAAAGGAAGAACCGGACTCTTATCGATATGGCGAGATCTAGAATTCAAGTCTCCCATCAATTTTTGGGCGGAGGCTATTTCCACCGCTTGTCACTCATCAAATCGCTTCTACTTCCGCAAGGGTTTGAAGAAGACTCCATATGAGATCCTTACCGGCAATAAACCCAACATTGGCTACTTCCGAGTGTTTGGATGTAAATGCTATTATCTCGTCAAAGGTGTCCGGTTGGTTAAGTTCCACTCTAAATCTATTGAGAGGATATTTGTTGGATATGGTAGCGAATCCCACACTTATAGAGTCTTTGATAAATCCTCCCGAATTATCATAGAGTCTTGTAGTGTAGAATTTGATGAAAATGATGGCTCCCAAGTGGAGCAAGTTGGTGTTTGTGATGTAGGTGATGAACAATCTTTTGATGCCATTAAGAAGATGGGGGTAGGCTTTCTTCGCCCCATTGAAGTCCATCAAGAAGTTGTTCAAGAAGACTCAAGTTCTCCCATCAAGGAGACCTCACCATCACAAGAACCACAAGGTGGCTCACCCATAGCTAATGATGAATCCCCTCAAGAACAATCTCAAGATCGTCCTCAACAAGAGCATGCTATTTCTTCTCAAGATGAAGCTCATGATAAGCCTCACCAAGATCTTCATGTACAAAAAGATCATGCCTCCTCCACCAAGATTATTGAAGACAACTCCACTTCTCCAAGTTCTACTCAAGGGCAAGATCATCTTTCTCCACCACACGAAGAGACTTCTCATGATGATCAAGGCCCTCAAGAAGGTCAAGACGAGGATCCAAAGGATCAAGATGGTCAATAGATTGTCCCCACAACAAGGGCGGCAATTGAAACTCGTCGTCAAGCTCGCTTTGCAAAGTTATTGGAACTTAGAGCATTATCTCTCGACAAGGTCATTGGTGATATACGAGCAAGGGTCTCCACACGAAGTCAATTAGCTCACTTTAGTGAGCATCAAGCACACATTTCCATGGTCGAGCCCAAGAAAGTATTCGATGCTCTTGAAGATCCCGATTGGCTAGGGGCTATGCATGAAGAACTTAACAACTTCGAGCGCAACAAAGTGTGGCGCCTAGTTGAGAAGCCTAAAGATTTCCGCAACGTTATTGGCACTAAGTGGATCTTCAAGAACAAGCAAGATGAACATGGTATCGTTGTAAGGAACAAGGCGCGGTTGGTGGCCCAAGGTTTTTCTCAAGTCGAAGGCATCGATTTTGGAGAAACTTTTGCACCGGTCGCAAGACTCGAATCAATACGTATTCTCATCACTTATGCTTCTCACCATGGTTTGAAATTGCAACAAATGGATGTAAAAAGTGCTTTTCTTAATGGTCCCTTGCAAGAACTTGTGTATGTGAAACAACCCCCGGGCTTTGAAAACCCCAACCATCCTCACCACGTCTATGTCTTGGACAAAGCTCTCTATGGCCTTAAACAAGCCCCCCGTGCATGGTACAAGCACTTGAGTGAGTTCTTGGTAGACCGTGGATTTGAGGTTGGGGTAATCGATCCCACTCTTTTCACTAAAAAGGTTAATGGTGAACTCTTCATTTGTCAATTATATGTCGATGACATTATCTTCGGTTCTACTAACCGTGTGTTCAATGATGAGTTTTCCAAGTTAATGACCGACAAGTTCGAGATGTCCATGATGGGTGAACTCAAGTTCTTTCTTGGCTTTGAGATAAAGCAATTGAGGGAAGGGACTTTCATATGTCAAGCCAAGTACATTCAAGATATGATCACGAAATTCAAATTGCTTGGACTTAATGGTGTGACTACTCCTATGCAAACCAAGTGCCACCTCCAACTCAACCCCGACGGTAAAGAGGTAGACCAAAAGGAGTATCGCTCAATGATTGGGTCTCTTCTTTATTTGTGTGCGTCTAGGCCCGATATCGTTTTAAGCGTTGGAGTGTGTGCTCGTTATCAAGCCGCGCCTAAGGAAAGTCATTTGATGGCCGTGAAGAGAATCTTCAGATATTTGGTTCATACCCCTTGCTTTGGGTTGTGGTATCCCAAAGATGGCACCATGTCTCTTTGTGGATACACCGACTCCGATTGGGCGGGCGACATTGATGATAGGAAGTCCACATCCGGGACGTGTCAATTTCTTGGAAGATCTTTGGTGAGTTGGTCCTCGAAGAAACAAAATTGCATCTCATTATCCACGGCGGAAGCCGAGTACGTCGCCGCCGCAAGCGGGTGTACTCAACTTCTTTGGATGCGACAAACTTTAAAGGATTACGGTGTCTTCTTGGACAAAGTGCCGCTTTTATGTGATAATGAGAGTGCCATCAAAATTGCATACAATCCGGTGCAACATTCAAGGACCAAGCACATTGAGATTCGTCATCACTTCATCCGTGATCACGTGGCACGAGGAGATATTGATCTATAATATGTTGGTACAAGGGATCAATTGGCGGATATCTTCACGAAGCCCCTTGATGAAGCCCGTTTTTGCTACTTGAGGAATGAGCTCAATATCGTAGATTCTCGGGCCTTGGCTTGAACTCCGTACACACACTCCAACGTTTAAGGCTTTATTAGACCTAGAGATACGCATGGACTTAGGGGGAGTGTTTTCCTAATACATTGGACTCTTCCTCCCCCTATTATGCATATAGTGACTTATCATTGCTAAAACTTCAATCTAAATCTAATTTGTGAGCTTCAATGTTGAGATGTAGTTATGGACCCAAGATATATCTTCGCGGTGCCATGCTACAACTCATACACGGTGGCCTCGGCCACCAACACTCTTTTTCTTTGGATTCTATTTGGTTTTAGTTTTGATCCTCACTTGCATTGTCTTTGGTTCTTTTGGGAAAACACACTCTTGGTTGGTCTTCTCTTGTGTTTTCTGGTTCTTGCAACTTGAGTGTGTATTCTTTATTCAGTTTAAGTGTCTATCCTAAGCCTTCCACTATCTTTAAACATGTTTTCCCCCACTCATGTCCCCTTTTGGTTTCTTGTTCCTGGAGTTTTTGGGTTTGAACGGAAATCTCCGAGCCATACTAGGAAATCTCCGGTCCACCAGAGAATTTCGAGACTAAGTCCATTCAAAAATCAGCACTGACCTGTGATGATTATTGACCGGAAATAGTCCCGGAAATTTCCGGTGTCCGGACATTTCAGGCTGAGACTCGGAAATCTCCGGCCCCTGCGATTTTTCGGCACCTAAGTCCTTTTCAATTTCGGCACTGACCTCAGGCAAACCTGATCCGGAAATAGCCCCGGAAATATCCGGCACCCGGAGATCTCCGAGCCTCAGTCCGGAGATTTCGGGTTCAATTTGTCCAGCCTATATAAGGGCACGGGTGGACTGGCCGGTTCGGCCAGTTCATCCACCCCGTGCCCTAATCCTCTCTCTCCTCCGAAAAACTCCATTTCTTTCGATCCTTGCTGCGGGTGGATCGTTCGAGGGTTTCTCGCGTGCTTCTTGGATCTTCTTCTCCTGTTCGAGGGCTTCGATTTCATCCGCTCGCTTTCCGCGATGTCTTCTGGTAACTCCTCGTTTTTCAAATCTAGGACGAAACTAGATTTCGTTTAACCTAGCCGATTTAGGAGGTTGTTGCTTGTTTCCTTTGGTAGAATTGCTCCCCATGGCATGCTCTACCCTCCACGTGCACAGATCTGTTTTTCGTTCATAGATTTTGTTCTAATTTGTCAAAATTTCGTGCAGACCGGAAATCTCCGAGTCAGACTCGGAAATCTCCGAAGCCCGGAGATCTCCGAGTCAGACCCGGAAATCTCCGGCCTACTCAGAATCAAATCAGCTAAGGACAGAAACTGTGATTGCTAAAAACTTCTCTAGTACGTTCCATTTTCTTTCTCGGACATGAGTGCTTATCCCATATGCTTTCCATCCTCTCTTTGCTGTGTGTTTGCAGGTTCCAACCCTCGTGGCCGTTTCAAGCAAATTTCTTCACGAGGAAGAGGCAAACCAGTTCATTCTCGCCCTCCCAACGGGTCCTCAAGTGAAGATAGCACACCAGCTGAGTCTGCAGCTCTGCTCAGGAGAGCCACTGGGACTAGAAAGAAGAAGAGGCCCGAGCTCCGTATTAAAGACTTCAACAAAGGCAGTTTTCGCAAGTGGCGAAGTGAGCTATCCTACAACGTGGATTCTGATGATCCCAAGATCTTTTGCACTGAGATGGCATGGCTCTACAGGGAAGTCTATCAGAAGTTCTCAATTGACAAGCCCATCTGTCCCATGAAGTGGATTGACTTTGACAAATTAATGAAGAAGGCTGATTATTTTGTTGGTGCTGTCAAGGTCTGCCGTCTTCTGGGTTTGGAGCACTTGATGAGAACTGAGTGCAATTACAACGTATCTCTTATCCATTAGTTCTATGCTATTGTGGTGTTTGACTCCTCAGAGGATATTGGGATGACTTGGATGTCTGGCAGGCAGCGCTTGACTTCCTCTTTCCGAGAGTTTGCTCGGATTCTTGGCTGCCCCTTCAGTGGTTTGTCTGTTCCAGCTGGTGCCCGCATGCATGTCCATGGCATGTCTTACAACAAACATGTCATGACTGATCTTTACCAGACTGGAGGAAGGATTGGCCCTCAGAATGGTCTCCTCCCTACTTATGATATTCTGCTCCGCATGTTCCGTTGGACCATTGCTCCCATTGCCGGCAATGCGGACAATATTGCCGGGGCTCTAGTCAACTTGATGGCCAAGGCTCATGCGGCCTATCTTGTTGAGTATGAGGTTGAGCAGGAAGCCTACAAAGTGGATGTCATGGATTTTATTTTCCAGGAGATGTCACTAGCTGTTTTTGAGAGGAAAGTTCCTCCATATGCTCCCTATGTGATGTTACTCATCAAGAGGCTCTACAAGCTTTCCGAGCAAGACGGTGATGATTTTGATGCAGTTTTTGGTACTCAGCCCCACAAGGCATCCCTGCTTATCCAGAAATCTGCTCATCTTGTTCAACAACAAGCCACCATGCAAGATATCAGCGAGGATGAGATTTTTGGTGGTCCATCTCGGGTTCCTTCCAATCCCAATATCAAGAAAGCTGCCAAGAAGAGTCGCCCATGGGTTGTTCGAGCAATTGAGAAAATCATGAACATGAACTGTTGCATTCACAGTGAAAACTACTCCATCTACTCTCAGAACCATCGCATTATGAAGCGTCAGGAAGAAATGATGGCTCATATGAAGATGCCTGCTCCGAAGCACCCTTTGAAGCCTGTGATTCCTTTCAAGAATTGGAATGCAGATGGACTCACTTTTGATTGGGATGATGCAGTGCCAGAGGACAGCGATCTTGAGTATGATGATGATGCTGAGGAGGAGGATGATGATGCCGACCAGGATTCCGACTCCTGAGCCATGGGCCGTTAGTGGAACCTCCTCCCTTTTTGTTATCTTGATGCCAAAGGGGGAGAAGTATCTCTAGGACTCTCGGGATTTGCATGGGTTGGGAGCACTTCTCTTTTTCTTTCTTTCGTTTTGTTTTTAAGTGCTCCCTCTTATCGTGTTTGTTTATTTCTTCATGTGTGTGAGACATGAGTACCGTTAAATTCTCTATTGTCTAAGTTTGTTGCTTCTATTGTGTATTGTGTATTTGCGTGTTTTGTAAAATCTAGGGGGAGTGTTGATCCTAAGGAATGTGCACTTTGTTTCCAAAAACATCCTAAGAATAGTGCATTTAGTTAGGGGGAGCTCCGTCTATTTTTTTGCAAATCCGTTCTCCTTCCGTATTGTCATCATTTGCCAAAAAGGGGGAGATTGAAAGTGCATTCTGTGGACTCCCAGATTTTGGTGACTAATGACAACACAAAAGGTATTCTAATGTTTGTGATGAAGCATGTAGGTTCTATTACAGGTCGTTTGATAAAGAGGAACACTTATATTGCCTAATTTTCAATACTGCTTCACTTGGTCTTTCATCAGGATTTCAGTCAGGAGATTTCCGGTCCCCAGACCGGAGATCTCCGAGCTAATCAAGTTTTTCACTAAGTCATAAATCAGATGCGTACTGACTCCAACTCAAGCTGAGCCGGAAATGCTCTCGGAGATTTCCGAGCCCCAGTCCGGAGATCTCCGAGTGTCAGAAGATTTTCCAATAAGTCCAGAACTCAGAGTGCGTACTGACTCCAACACAAGCTTAGCCGGAAATTCTCTAGGAGATTTCCGACGCTCGGAGATTTCCGAGCCCCAGTCCGGAGATCTCTGAGTGTCAGAGGAATTTCTACCAAGTCAAGAAGCCCAACCAGTACTGACCCCGAGCCACGCACAGCCGGATTTCCTGCCGGAGATTTCCGGAGTCCGGAGATCTCCGGTCCTCAACCCGGAGATTTCCGGGCTGGCGGCTGTACAACGGGCAGATTTTGGAGAGGGGTATCAATACCCCTCCACCTACCTCCAGCAGTTTAAGCTTCCAGATTTTCTCTCTCCTCTATTGGTGCTGAAGCTTGTTTCTTCCGGATCTCCCAATCCAGCCACTCAAATCTTTTGATACTTGGGGATCTGAGGGAGAAGCCACCGATCTACAACTCCACCGAAGCGTTTTGATTTCCCCCCTCTATTTCTTGAGGGGCAATGAATCTAGGGTTCCTTTGTGGATAGCTAGGTTCAACCTTGTGTTTTGATCCTTTGTGGATTCCTTTGTGGAAGTGACCTGTTGTGGTCTTTTTGGGAGCCCCCAATTCAGTTGTGGGTGTGTGCCTCACGTGTTTGTACGGGATCTTCTCCGCCCTTAAATGAGTCCTTAGTGGAAGAGTGGATTCGCACCTTTGTGGTCGAATTCACAGGAGAATAGGGTGAGGCCTTTGTGGCGTTGAGCAAACCTTTGTGGTAGCTCACACCCCTCCAACGAGACGTACACCTATGTGGTGGAACTCGGGATAAAATCGCTGTCTTCGAGTTCCTACAGTTGTCTTGTTCCACTCTCCTTTACTGCATCGTTAATTCCTGTACTTGTTTAGTTTCTTTGTTGTCTTTCACTTGTATCACCTAGTTGCAAATTTAGACAACTTACTTTCCGCTAGCCTAAAACTGAAAAAGACATAAAATTTGGTCACCACCTATTCACCCCCCTCTAGGTGGTCAACTGTCGTTCAACAACCAACCTTGCCTTGAAGGCTACCGTTGAGGAAGACAACGATGATGATCTTGGAAGCTTTGCCGCCATGTCCGAGGAAGCACTCAAGATTGCTTACAACGATCATCTCGCTCTTGCGGCTAGCATCTTTTGTAACAACCCTTCAAGAGGCAAGATGCGTTTTGACAAGAGTGCACCTCAAGCCGATAGGGTCTCACCCTCCAAGTAAAGGACATGTTACAATTGTCAAGAGAAGTTCCATTTCGTCGCCGAGTGCCCTTATGAGAAAAGAGAAGAGCATGGTGGACGTCTAGTGCTCAAGGACAAAACCAAGATGCCTCCCAAGAAGACCTATGGAAAGAAGAGGCCTTTTCCCAAGAAGCCTCGCATCGTGTTGTTGACTCAAGAGGAGTATCCCACCGATGATGAAGAGTCGGAGGAAGAAACGCCAAATGAAGTGGCGGCTCTTGCCACCACATCGACACCTACCGTTCCTCCATCAATGACATGAACTACTTCAACTACGACAAGCTCTTCATCATCTCTATTCACATCGCCAAATGAGAACTCCATCACCAAGAGCTCAAGGTGTCTTATGGCGAAGGCATTGGAGGTACCTTCATCCTCTTCCTCTCTCATGAATGAAATGAATGAGCTTGATGATGCCTCTAGCCTTCAAATCAAGCAAGAGCTTGTGGCCTTCGACTCTTTTATCACTAACTTGCAAGGTGATAGCAAGAAACATGTTGGTGCCCTCATGGCTCGGATTGGTGAGCTAGAGTATCTCAATGAAGAGAAGGGTAAGATAGAAAGAGAAGATGCTATTTCTCTATCTTATTTGAAATCCTCTCTTGAGGAGGTTGAAGAGTCTCATGCTCGTCTTGTGGAGCAACTTGAAACTATTGAGGAAACTCATAATTCCTCACATGCTAAGCTCATTAAGGATCGTGATATGTACTTTGCTAAATTCAAGATGGCTCAACAAGATAAAGCCGAATTTGCGGTTGTGCATGTTAGACTCATTAAGGACATGGAGAAACTAGTCATAGCTCACAAGGCTTTGGAGAGTGAACATGTTCTTCTAAAGGAGTCGTATGCTCAACTCCAAATCGGCTAACTAACCTTGATTCTCTTAGCATCTCTACCTCTAAGTGTTCGTGTGATAATGCTAATCTTGTGAAGGAGAATTCTAGGCTGAAGAGTGAGATGACTAAGGCCTCCACATCCAAGATCATCCTTCTCAAAAGTAAGAAAATTGTTGAGACTCCCATCATGGAGCCTCACACTCGACAAGGAAAGGAAGGCCTTGGATATGTGCCTCCCATGAAGATGAATGCCAAGAAGGGTATTTCCAAGAGCGTCAACCCCATCCAAGCCAAGAAGGCCGACTCCATTCAATCCAAGGACGGTCTTGCGAGTAGGAATGCCACAAGGGGCAAGCCTACTCGTAAAGATCATGCCGGGGACAACAACCCTAACTATGCTTTATATGTCGATTATTATGGGAATGTTTGTGCTCGTTACATTGGACCCTAATATGGTTTTGTTTCATATGCTATTTGGGTTCCTAAGTCTCTTGTCGCTAACCACAAAGCACCCATTGTGAAGCAATGGGTGGCTAAATGTAAGAATTGATCTCTTGTAGGACCTTGCTCCCGGTGGTTCAAAATGGCTAATTGATAGTGGATGTACAAGTCATATGACCGGGAGCAAAGAACTCGTCACGGAGTTGAAACCTAATGAAGATCAAGTATCCGTGACGTTTGGTGACTTATCAAGGTCTAAGGTAACCGGGCTTGGAAAAGTGGTAGTTGCTCCCGACATTACTCTTGTCAATGTTATGCTTGCTGAATCTCTTGGCTATAATTTGTTATCGGTTCGTGCCTTAACAAAGTTGGGGATCTCTCCCTTCTTTGATAAGGACATTGTGGTCCTCTTGTGGAGCAAGTCGCTAAGAGTGGCTTTCGTGGGATACGTGGAGCATGAGATCTATGTGGTGGACTTCTCCGGAGCCACCACTACTCAAGCCATGTGTCTCTTCGGAAAAGCCAACGTGGGTTGGCTTTGGCATCGCCGACTAGCCCACGTAAACATGCGCACTTTGCAAAGTCTCCACAAGGGTGGCCACATCCTTGGACTAAAAGATCATGTTTTCTTCTCAAGGGATCGAATTTGTAGAGCTTGTGTGGAAGGCAAGATGCATGATATTCCTCATCCAAGCAAGACCATCATATCTTCGTCCCGGATTTTGGAGCTCCTTCATGTTGATCTATTTGGACCAATTTCGGAGATAAGTCTTGGTGGCAAGAAATATTGCCTCGTGATTGTTGACGACTATTCAAGGTATACATGGGTCTATTTCTTCAAGACCAAGGATGAAACTCAACAAGTCTTCATCGACTTCTCTAAGGAAGTTCAATGCCAACATGACCTCCCCATATTGGTTGTTCAAAGTGACAATGGGTCGGAATTCAAGAACTACACTCTTAACGACTTTCTTAGTGAAGAAGGCATTCGTCACGAATATTCCGCTGCTTACACTCCTCAACAAAATGGCGTTGCCGAAAGGAAGAACCGGACTCTTATCGATATGGCAAGATCTATGTTGGCGGATGACGAGGTTGTATCTCGACAAGTCCCAGGGTTGTGCACCCCGGGTTGATTGATGGGGAGAGAGTAGAGTGCAAGGTGATCACGACGGCTAACAGGCGAGGTTTACCCAGGTTCAGGCTCCCGGAGGATAACACCCTACTCCTGCTTGTCTGGTTATTGATTCGAGTAGCGATTACAATGGCGAGATTGTGATCTCGCTAGGGTTTGTGGTAGTTCTGAGCGTGTCCTCTAGGACGGGCAACCCTCCTGGCTTTATAGGTAGCCAGGTCTCGGGTGGTTGATACAGATACGGTAGGTTACAAGACCTAACCGAGTTGGACTAGGGCACAAGGTACCCCGAGTGGGCCTTCCGCGGGCCTTTCCATCCTTGACGCGGCCCAGGTAGCATCATCGTGGGCTACCCGCAAGGTAGCCCCACGTCAGTAGCCCCCGAGTGCTTGGTCGAAGCGTAGAGTCGGACAAATGACTCCTTCTTCCTGGACGCGCCGTTGGATTGCTTGATCTTGAGCTTGAACTCGAATTTCTTCAGTCGAACCAGCCACTCCCGATGGGAGTAATTTGTGCAGTCGAATTATTTTGTCTTCTTCTTGTGTAGCGTGCTTCTGTTCAGCCTGCTGGCTTACTTGCAGATGGATTCAGCTGATTGAGCTTACTCAATTTTCTTTACCACCCGAATGATTTCTTCGGGTTCTCGGATCAGCAGTCTGTCCTACTTTGTTGGTTTCAGCTGAGAAGCTTACTACTCGACTCGCTCTGTCGAGTTGTCGTGCTGCTTCGCTTGTTTTTGGAGCCGTTGGCTTGATGACATCATTGATGACGTTCTGTTGCACGCCGTCTTGTTCCTGAAAACGATAGTTAAAGAAATTCGACTTCGGCCGTTGAGGGCTTACAGATGGCGCTTTAGTCGTTAATGCTTCGACTGAGTCTATTGGGAGCGCGAACAGTGCTCCCGATGGGAGTAGCCCCCGAGATTAAGCTGAATTGCTTGTAATTGAGGTTAATCTCAAAAACTTCTCAGTCGAAAAGAGATCTCTGATACCCTCCCGATGGGAGTGACGTTCAGGAACTCGCTGATGGACCTACTTTGTGGAACTCGAATGAGATTCGAGTGCTCATTCAGCCCGACGGCCTACTTGGTGGATTCGACAGACATACCGAGTATTTGCTCAGCCGAACGGCCTACTGCGTTGTTGGACCTGTATGGCGCAGCCCCCGAGTGTTCGAGTGCGGCCTAGGTTTTCTTGTTGGACCTGTATGGCTCAGCCCCCGAGTGTTCGAGTGACGGCCTAGGTTTGACTTAGACCTGTGCGGCGCAGCTCCCGAGTGCTTCGGGTGGCGGCCAAGGATTTTTCGAGTTATACCTGTATGGCGCAGCCCCCGAGTGCGTCGGGTGACAGCCTAGGTTTGACTTAGACCTGCGCGTCGCAGCCCCCGAGTGCTTCGGGTGGCGGCCAAGGCGAATTTGTTTGTGACCTGTGCGGCGCAACACCCGGGAGAGCATCAGGTGTGGCCAAGGCGAATTTGTTTGTGCGCGGCGGACTGGAGTCGACGCGGCGGACCGGAGTCGACGCAGCGGAGTGGTGCCGTAGAGACAGGCGACGCAGCGGACCGGAGTCGACGCAGGGGAGTGGTGCCGTAGAGGCAGGCGACGCGGCGGACCGGAGTCGACGCAGCGGAGTGGTGCCGTAGAGGCAGGCGACGCGGCGGACCGGAGTCGACGCAGCGGAGTGGTGCCGTAGAGGCAGTCGACGCGGCGGACCGGACTCGACGCGGCGAAGTGGTGCCGTAGAGGCAGTCGACGCGGTGGACCGGAGTCGACGCAGGCGAAGTGGTGCCGTAGAGGCAGTCGACGCGGCGGACCGGAGTCGACGCAGCGGAGTGGTGCCGTAGAGGCAGTCGACGCGGCGGACCGGAGTCGACGCGGCGGAGTGGTGCCGTAGAGGCAGTCGACGCGGCGGACCGGAGTCGACGCGGCGGAGTGGTGCCGTAGAGGCAGTCGACGCGGCGGACCGGAGTCGACGCGGCGAAGTGGCGGCGCAGAGGCAGTCGACGCGGCGGACCGGAGTCGACGCGGCGAAGTGGTGCCGTTGAGGTAGTCGACGCGGTGGACCGGAGTCGACGCGGCGAAGTGGTGCCGTAGAGGCAGTCGACGCGGTGAAGTGGTGGCGCAGAGGCAGTCGACGTGACGGACCGGAGTCGACGCGGCGAAGTGGCGCCGTAGAGGCAGTCGACGCGGCGGACCGGAGTCGACGCGGCGAAGTGGTGCCGTAGAGGCAGTCGACGCGGCGGACCGGAGTCGACGCGGCGGACCGGAGTCGACGCGGCGGAAGTAGTTGAGGTAGATCTTGATTTGACCGACCGTGCGATCGAGATTGGTGTAGTAGACCCGATCCGCGCGGTCATTGCTGAGGTTTTTCCCACAGACGGCGCCAATTGACGAGGTTGTATCTCGACAAGTCCCAGGGTTGTGCACCCCGGGTTGATTGATGGGGAGAGAGTAGAGTGCAAGGTGATCACGACGGCTAACAGGCGAGGTTTACCCAGGTTCAGGCTCCCGGAGGATAACACCCTACTCCTGCTTGTCTGGTTATTGATTCGAGTAGCGATTACAATGGCGAGATTGTGATCTCGCTAGGGTTTGTGGTAGTTCTGAGCGTGTCCTCTAGGACGGGCAACCCTCCTGGCTTTATAGGTAGCCAGATCTCGGGTGGTTGATACAGATACGGTAGGTTACAAGACCTAACCGAGTTGGACTAGGGCACAAGGTACCCCGAGTGGGCCTTCCGCGGGCCTTTCCATCCTTGACGCGGCCCAGGTAGCATCATCGTGGGCTACCCGCAAGGTAGCCCCACGTCAGCGGAATTCAAGTCTCCCATCAACTTTTGGGCGGAGGCTATCTCCACCGCATGTCACTCTTCAAATCGCCTCTACTTCCGCAAGGGATTGAAGAAGACTCCATATGAATCCTTACCGGCAACAAACCCAACATTGGCTACTTCCGAGTGTTTGGATGTAAGTGCTATTATCTCGTCAAGGGTGTCCGGTTGTGTAAGTTCCACTCTAAATCTATTGAGGGGATATTTGTTGGCTATGGTAGCGTGTCCCACACTTATAGACTCTTTGATAAATCCTCTCGGATTATCAAAGAGTCTTGTAGTGTGGAATTCGATGAAAATGATGGCTCCCAAGTGTAGCAAGTTGGTGTTTGTGATGTAGGTGATGAACAACCTTTTGATGCCATTAAGAAGATGGGAGTGGGCTTTCTTCGCCCCATTGAAGTCCATCAAGAAGTTGTTCAAGAAAACTCAAGTTCGCCTATCAAGGAGACCTCACCATCACAAGAACCACAAGGTGGCTCACCCATAGCAAATGATGAATCCCCTCAAGAACAATCTCAAGATCTTCCTCAACAAGAGCATGCTATTTCTTCCCAAGATGAAGCTCATGATGAGCCTCAACAAGATCTTCATCAACAACAAGATCATGCCTCCTCCACCAAGATTATCGAAGACAACTCCACTTCTCCAAGTTCTACTCAAGGGCAAGATCATCCTTCCCCACCACACGAAGAGACTTGTCATGATGATCAAGGCCCTCAAGAAGGTAAGAAGAGGATCCAAAGGACCAAGATGGTCAAGAGATTGTCCCCACAACAAGGGCGGCAATTGAAACTCGTAGTCAAGCTCGCTTTGCAAAGTCATTGGAATTAAGGGCATTATCTCCCGACAAGGTCATTGGTGATATACGAGCAAGGGTCTCCACACGAAGTCAATTAGCTCACTTTAGTGAGCATCAAGCACACATTTCCATGGTCGAGCCCAAGAAAGTATTCGATGCTCTTGAAGATCCCGATTGGCTAGGGGCTATGCATGAAGAACTTAACAACTTCGAGCGCAACAAAGTGTGGCGCCTAGTTGAGAAGCCTAAAGATTGCCGCAACGTTATTGCACTAAGTGGATCTTCAAGAACAAGCAAGATGAACATGGTATCGTTGTAAGGAACAAGGCGCGGTTGGTGGCCCAAGGTTTTTCTCAAGTCGAAGGCATCGACTTTGGAGAAACTTTCGCGCCGTTCGCAAGACTCGAATCGATACGTATTCTCATCGCCTATGCATCTCACCATGGTTTCAAATTGCAACAAATGGACGTAAAAAGTGCTTTTCTTAATGGTCCCTTGCAAGAACTTGTGTATGTTAAACAACCCCCGGGTTTTGGAAACCCCAACCATCCTCCACGTCTATGTCTTGGAAAAAGCTCTCTATGGTCTTAAACAAGCCCCCCGTGCATGGTAAGAGCACTTGAGAGAGTTCTTGGTAGACCGTGGATTTGAGTTTGGGGTAATCGATCCCACTCTTTTTACTAAAAAGGTTAATGGTGAACTCTTCATTTGTCAATTATATGTCGATGACATTATCTTTGGTTCTACTAACCGTGTGTTCAATGATGAGTTTTCCAAGCTAATGACTGGCAAGTTCGATATGTCCATGATGGGTGAACTCAAGTTCTTTCTTGGCTTTGAGATAAAGCAATTGAGGGAAGGGACTTTCATATGCCTAGCCAAGTACATTCAAGATATGATCAAGAAATTCAAGTTGCTTGGACTTAATGGCGTGACTACTCCTATGCAAACCAAGTGCCACCTCCAACTCAACCCCAACGGTAAAGAGGTAGACCAAAAGGAGTATCGTTCTATGATTGGGTCTCTCCTTTATTTGTGTGTGTCTAGGCCCGATATCGTTTTAAGCGTTGGAGTGTGTGCTCGTTATCAAGCCGCGCCTAAGGAAAATCATTTGATGGCCGTGAAGAGAATCTTCAGATATTTGGTTCATACCCCTTGCTTTGGGTTGTGGTACCCCAAATATGGCACCTTGTCTCTTTGTGGATACACCGACTCCGATTGGGCGGGCGACATTGATGATAGGAAGTCCACATCCGGGACGTGTCAATTTATTGGGAGAGCTTTGGTGAGTTGGTCCTCGAAGAAACAAAATTGCATCTCATTATCCACGGCGGAAGCCGAGTACGTCGCCGCCGCAAGCGGGTGTACTCAACTTCTTTGGATGCGGCAAACTTTAAAGGATTACAGTGTCCTCTTGGACAAAGTGCCGCTTTTATGTGATAATGAGAGTGCTATCAAAATTGCATACAATCCGGTGCAACATTCAAGGACCAAGCACATTGAGATTCTTCATCATTTGATCCGCGATCACGTGGCACGAGGAGATATTGATCTATCATATGTTGGTACAAGGGATCAATTGGTGGATATCTTCACGAAGCCCCTTGATGAAGCCCGCTTTTGCTACTTGAGGAATGAGCTCAATATCGTAGATTCTCGGGCCTTGGCTTGAATTCGGTGCACACCTTCCAACGTTTAAGGCTTTATTAGAACTAGAGGTACGCATGGACTTAGGGGGAGTGTTTTCCTAATACATTGGATTCTTCCTCCCCCTATTATGCATATAGTAATGAATCCTTGCTAAGTCTTCAAATTAAATCTATAATTTGTGAGCTTCAATGATGAGAAGTAGTTATGGACCCAAGATATATCTTCGCGGTGCCATGCTTCAACTCATACACGGTGGCTTCGGCCACCACAATCTTTTTCCTAAGACATTGGATTTCTTTGAATTTATCTTTGGTTTTTCACTTGCATTGTCTCTCTTGAGTTTTTGGATTACACACTCTTTTTTGGTTTTCTCTTGTTTTTTTGTTTGCTCTTTGAGTGTGTAAGTCCTTCTCAGTTTGTTTCTCTATCCTAAGCCTCCCTTTTCACCTCAAACAAAAATTTCATCCCATTGCATTGTCTTAGACCAACTTGACAGCGTTTTTGTCTCTGCTGCCCGGTACTACCGCTGGCCCAGCGGTACTACCGCTGCCTGGAACTTCAGTTCTCAGGCAGCCGTAGTGCCGCTCGTGCCACAGTAGTCACCAGGCAGCGGTACTACCGCTAGCGCAGCGGTACTACCGCTCCATCCCAGGAGCGGTAGTACCTCTACGGTACCGGTGAGTACCAGGTGGCGGTACTACCGCTGGGGCCAGCGGAACTACCGCTGAGCGATTTTGCCTCAGGGGTTAAGTAGGGCGTGGAGGGGTAAAACCTCACTTTTTACTCTCTCCACACCCGACCCCCAGAGGAAAAACCTCTCAGCCATCACCGGAGTCAACATCACCGTCAAGAGAGCTTCTCACCGGCATTGGAAGGCCCCTCCACGCCTTTGAGCAGTTTGAGGATCATCTCCTTCCTCCCCATCTCCACCATGAGTTCCAGTAACTTTTTCCATCCTTCTCAACTTAGTAGATTCGTTGAGAATCGTTGGAGATTGTGTTTTCCCGAGATTCTAGTTGGTAGAATGATTAGGAATGAGTAGGTACTCAGTTTAGAATCAGTTTTGCAAAGTTTGTTTGGACAAATCCATAGATCGGGGCAGTTCATTGTTCAAAATCGTCAGATCTGAAACTGGCGGTACTACTGCTAGGACAACGGTACTACCGCTGGCTGGGATTTTTCCAGAAATTGTGCAATCCTGATTCTTTTTCTTTTTGGTCTTATGAAATGCATTACTTATCCCCTTGCTACCTCTCCCTGCTTTCTTAGGTCCTAGCAAGGGGTCTCGAGGAAGTGGCTCCACGCATGTAGCTAAGCGGGGTCGCAAGAGTCCGTTCTATGAGCCGGAGATTGAGGAAGAAGATAGCAGCCCAGAAGTGTTACCAGTTGGAACTCGCCGTGAGCGGTCCAATGCAGCAAAATCTCAAGCTAGATCAAAGGCAATTCCCAATGCTCCTCCTCCTCGGTCATTCAACTCTATGTCCTCTCGTGATTTTGTGAGGCTTCGGAGGATAGAATTACTACCTCTCAAGAGTGGATGCAACCTCGCTACGGTTGGGTTGATGCCGATCTTCAAGATGATGCCTCCACCTCTCATAACCCTTGGAAGTCAACCGTGGATGAAGATGTTGATAATGAAGAAGGAGATGACAACGATGAAGATGAGGACATGGAAGAAGATGACACTGCCTCGGATGAGTGACTTCCTCTTGGGTCGTTAGAGTTTCTCTCCTTTTTGGTATCTTGATGCCAAAGGGGGAGATGTGTGTAGGTTCACGGGCATTTGCAAGGGTTGGGGCACAAGTTTGCTTTTCATTTGGATCTTTTCACTTGTGCTCAATGTATCTTTTTTTCTCTCGTTGGTTTGACAAACTCATGGGGTAAGCCATGGTTGGTAATCTTTTTCTTCTTGCAAGACTTTGTGTTGTAATAAGTTTATTAAGTTCTACCCTTGTGCAAGTGTTTGGTTAATCTTTGTATCTTTTGGTGTGGTGACTTGCTCGGTTTGCAAAAACGAGGGGGTGTGTTGATCCTAATGTATATGCATTTTGTATTCAAACGCAAAACTCAAAATGATGCAAATCGTTAGGGGGAGCTCCTTCTAAGTTTTGTGAACCTTTGTGGGTGTGTTTTCATCAATCTCCAAAAAGGGGGAGATTGAAAGTGCCTTTCCTCTAAATTGATTTTAGAGATTGTTGACAACACATTCACAGGACTAATGAGTGCGCTAAGTTATTTGCAGAGTTTACAAGTCATATCAAGATTTGAAAAAGGAGAGAGTGGCCAAGGTTCTCAAAGGTGTGATTCTGTTTTTCAGTCCAGCGGTAGTACCGCTGGACCTTGAAAAACTCTCGGCATAGCCTACGGTACCAAGCGGTAGAGGTCCGCTAGTACCGCTGGTGTCCTTCGTTTTTTTACTAAAGACCCAGCGGTAGTACCGCTGGCTCAGCGGTAGTACCGCTAGCCTGGGAAGCAACGGTAGTACCCCTGGTACCGCTGTTGCTGACGAACTCATCTGCCTAGGTACCGTTTCTATCCGTAGCGGTAGTACCGCCAGCTACCGCTGGAGGTACCGCTGGAATTAGGAAAACTCTCGGCATAGGCTACGGTACCAAGCGGTATCACTCCGGTAGTACCGCTGGAGTCCTTTCCGTGCAACGGCTAAGGACCCAGCGGTAGTACCGCTGCCCCAGCTTCAACGGTTGTACCGCTGGAGATGGTGAGTAATTCTGCCTGGATACCGTTCAGCGGTAGTACCGCTGCCCCAGCGGTAGTACCGCTGAGGGATTTTTCCAGACACCAACGGCTCGTTTTCGAGGGCCCCTATTTAAAGACTTCTTCTTCTCCAAGAGCAAGTGACGATTTTTACACACTCTCTCCTCCATTGTTGTTGGGCTTTGAAGCTTTGGATCTCCCTACTCCTCCACCCAAATCGCTTGATCTATTGGGAAGTGAGGGAGAACACCTAGATCTAGCTCTCCACCGAAGGAAATAGAATCTCCCCCTCTCTATCAAGAGGGATCTAGAGCTAGGCTTTCTTTTGGAAACCTAGGGTTCTTACTTGGTTGTTGTTGTTGATTTGGAGACCTTTGTGGTCAAGACCTCTTGTGGTCTTTGTGGGAGCCCCCAATTCAGTTGTGGGTGTGTGCCTCACGAATTTGTACGGGATCTTCTCCGCCCTTAAAGGAGTCCTTAGTGGAAAAGTGAGCTCGTACCTTTGTGGTCGAGTTCACGGAGAATAGGGTGAGGCCTTTGTGGCGTTGAGCTGACCTTTGTGGTAGCTCACACCTCTCCAACGAGACGTACACCTTTGTGGTGGAACTCGGGATAAAATCTCCGTCTCCGAGTTCTTCTTCGGTTATCTCATTCCACTCTTTCCCCTTTATTGTCTTAGTACTTATCTTTCCTGTTTAGCTTTCTCGTTGTCTAGCACTTGCTTCATCTAGTTCCCATATAGACAACTTACTTTCCGCTTGCCTAAAACTGAAAATGTAGCGTACCTGCACTTTAAATAAGGCAGATACCTGTGTATAGTGCAAATCCCTGAATCGATTCATTTGCACACACAGTTTACGATAAATATCACAACATTGTATCAATATTACACGAATAATCCAGACTTGGTAACATAAATAGTTCGATACATCTTTTCATAGCTCAAAGCTAGCTCAAAACACTAAAGCAGCGGAAATAAATCTTCGATGAGCCTCCATCTTCATGATACGCCACAGGCGAAAACATGTTGGTGCAGACTCGAAACCCAAAACGTATTCCTTACCCTTCGTCAGATATTTCTGCAACAAATAATGATTTGCAACAGAGTGGGTCAGATTCCATTAAAATGGAGTCTGGCAAGTGACACTATGGTGGACACTCAATGGAAATAACTCTAAAGCCTGTATGCATATTTGGCTGGTGGAGTTCAAGGCTATTTTGCATAAAGCCAGTTTTGCCTAACTCTTTGTAAAACAAGATTTTTAACATCATAATTGGCAACACTCGCAAGTTCCAGTGAACCAAAAGATATCACGTCCTCAGGTGTACTCTCAGGTGAAAACCCCCACATTCAATGGTCCTAAGTATAGTAGAGACTATCTTAGGTGAAAACCCCCATGAACATGGTCCCGAGTAGTCCACTGTTGTTTATCAAAATTTTATTAAGAAATTAGAATGTTGGGATTCCTCCATGTTCCTTGATCAGCTGTAGTCTTCACTTGACATATTTCTCCTTGAGTTCTTCACAATCTTCTCCATTTAGTTCTCACATCCCTTTGTTCCTGGGTGGCCTTCCACAAGTGTGCTCTCAGGTGAAAACCCCCACGTTCACGATCCTAAGTATAGTAGAAACTATCTTAGGTGAAAACCCTCATGGACATGGTCCTGAGTAGCCACTCAACATAAACCAAACAACCAATCCACCCAGATGATTCATTAACTTAGTGATGTGCACTTTCAGGTGAAAATCCCCACATACTATGATCCTAAGTATAGTAAAAACTATCTCAGGTGAAAACCCTCATAGACATGGTCCTGAGTAGCCACTTAACATAAAAACCTTTCATCAATTGCATAGCATCAAAATCTACTAAGTCATTTCATAGGTACCTAGACACAATGGAATAGGGAATTCTAAGTCTTGCATAGCAAATCTACTAAGCTCTACTCATGCATAGAAAATAACTAAGTTATGCATAGAAAATACTTAGGAACTTTATGAGGTGTGCCACTTGCCTTGGCAACAAGAAGAATAACAACAGCAGCTGCAACAGTTGTCGTTTCCCTCCGAAATTTCTAACACATCAAACAAAACACACATAAACATACAAACCAAAATATCAATACAAAAATATGCTATGCATGATGTGCAACATACTTTAGAGAAAATACTAAGTCATTTCTTCAAGATGATCAACAATTATTATCAACTCTTTGTAAATTGGATATTCACTATTGTGAGAGAGACAGACACCCAGCCAGCCACTTAAGTTGTGGGACAGGTCTCATGTATGTGGAGATGTAAGGTTTGTCTCCAGGCCGCTTCATCTCACTATGCCGTTAGGATCCAACAAACTTCAAAGATGATAACATCATGATCAAACTTTGTTTAAGTCTAAAAGACAAGATTAGGAAAGAGGGAAAAGATAGAAAGAAAGATGTAGTTGTCCTCCAGGCTTCATCTCCAGACTTGTAACTTTCTTCTGGATGATGTCTTGATTGAGCTCTTGGTAGTCTTGATGAATCTTCAGACTTGATGATTCTTGTATCCTCGAGGCTGGTCTTGGATTTACTTAGTCTTCATGAAGTCTCAGAGGAGAAGAAAAGACAGAGAGAAAGACTTAGAGAATAAATGGGGGTTGGCCTTCTTGAACTTCTTCTCACTTTTCTTCCAAGTGCTTGACATCTTTGGGATGCTTCCAGAGTCTGTTTTCTTCTAAGTCCTTCATGAACTTCTTCTAGATTTTCTTCTAAGTGCTTCTTCTCCTTAAAGATACTTCTGAAGTCTTATTTTGGCTAAGTCCTTCAATGACCTTCTAGCTCCATCTTGGAAATTACTAAGTATCTAGTGCATAGCACTTTTACCAAAATACTAAGTTGGAAATAATCCTAACTTAGGGAAAATGGGGAAGGAGTTTTCTTATGGGAATATAATTACAAAATAAAATATGCTATGCATGAAATGCAATTTTAAATCACAAGGAACATAGTACTAATTTTTGTGATATTTATAAGGTATGCATAAAGTTATAATTGCAATTTAATTCATTTCTATTTTCACAAAATATAATAAATAAATAAATATAAGATTAAAGTTTTATGTGATTTAAATTTTTATAACCAATTTTTATAATTAGTATTAAATAACAGAAAGGATTTAAATAAATTCATAGCAATTGGATTTATTCAAGAATAATGTTTATTTTAGAAGTTATGTTGAAAATATTCAAACTATTCAATTTAAATATAAAACCATGAATTTATCCAAATATTACTCAAAAATATTTTATAACAGTGGCATCAATTTGCAATTATTCCAAAGTCTCTAAAACAATTTTATTTGCAATTTTTGAATTTACAGATTTAAAGTTATTACAAAAATACTCAAATCTACCATTTGAAATTTGAATATTTTAAACTTAGTCAAATTTGAAGTTTGGCAGATCTACAATATTCTACATGTCAAGAGCTTTCCAAATATATAAAAATTATTAAATTTGGAGTTGTGGTTAAAAAGTTATAGATGTTTTAATTACAAGGACTAATCTGCAAATTTTCCAATTAAAATTAAAATAGAAAATGATTTACACGCTGGCGCTGACGCGGCGCTGACTGTGCACTACGTGGCGCTGACGTGGATAAGTCACAGATCTGGGCCGTCCGATCTGGATCTGGCGGTCCAGATCTAAGTACCGGTTCGTTCTTAAAATTTCTAATCTACACCGCATAAATTAAATCTGACGGCTCTGGATCGAAGGCCTTACCGCGGCGGCGGAGTTCACCGGAGATGGCGACGACGGCGGCGCTGCGGTCGGGCATGGACGAACACGACGCTCCGGTGGTTCCCCGGGCGTGGGACGAGTGTCAAAAGATTCCCCGCGGCACGGCGAGTTGGATGGGGTGGTCGGCGTCGACTCGCGCGTCCTCTACTGCGACTGGCCGTGGTCGGGGTACGGCGGGTCCGGCGAGCTCCACACACTCGACGATTTGCTGCGAAAGAGATCGAGGGAAGGGTCAGGGAGGTGCGTGTCGACACGGGGAAGAGGATGGAGGGGCTTTCGGCCAAGGGCTCGGCTCATCTCGTCGGAAACGGGACGAACACGGCGGCGGAGATGGCTAACTCCGGCGAGCGTTTTCTCCGGCCTGGCAGCGTCAAATGCAGAGGGAGGAGGGGGAAAATGGAGGCGGAGACGTGGGGTTTTATAGGGCAGGAGGAGGGAACCAACCGCGCGTCGATCTCGCCGGATTTGGAAGAAATCGGGGGCGGGATCTTCGGACGGAGGTTGAAGAAGATCGGCTGACGTCACCGCTGACGTCAGCAACTATTTTCTTTTTCTGATTTTATTTATTTAATTCATATCTTTTGATTTAAATGTCCAAATGATGTCAAATTAATTTCTAAGAATTTGTAAAAATAATCTCTTGCTGTTAAACCAGTTGTGGGTATGTTTTGAGAACTTTTTGAAATTAATAAATCTGAAATGTTGGTTTAATACAAAATTGATACTTAATATCAATTTTGAATTTATAACTTAATTAAAATTTCTTTTTGCTAAATAAAATTTGTAAAATACCCACATTCCAATATGTTTGAAATAGATTTATTAAAATTATTTTGCTGAATCATTCTCCTTTATTTTGGCATAAAATAGAATAATAGAATATAAATATTTTCAGAGCAATATGAAATATAATGGATTTTAATTAAAACCCTTTTGAGGTTTAATAAAATGATGAATGATGAAATACATGTATGCATGCATGCAATGCTTAAAATTTCTTTTCCAAAGCAAAATTACTTAAATGCTTTCAAAAGTTTTAAATTTTAGTGATTTTTAAACATTCCAAAATATTGGGATGTTACAGAAAAAGACATAAAAATTGGTCACTACCTATTCACCACCCCTCTAGGTGGTCAACTTCCGTTCAATTGGTATCAGAGCCAGGTTGTCTCTTAAAAGCTTCACCGCTTGAGACCAACCTTGGACAATGCAAGTTGACCCGAACGAGGTTACCGAAACGGACGCCGCGACTTCTGCGGCAATGCAAGAGAAAGGTGCCACTATGGACGATATCAACTCTTTGGAAACAAAGTTGACATCATCCATACAAACCGAGTTCAAGAAGTTTCATGATATGCTTGTGAAGGGGTTACGGTGCAGAAAACAATAATTTTCTAGCGATCGAAACCCTAACTAGCCAGGATCTATCTATCTAGTACATGTGATAACGGTGGCGGAACGGGTTACATTACCTCCATGTAGACCGATAGCGGGGATTACGCTCCCGCACAAGCGTTGACGATGAAGTCGTACGTAGCCGACCTCGAGGTCGCGGAGAACTTGCCGCGATGTCGGAGTCGATGACGCCGGGGTGTCGACGATGATCTGCGTCGACGGGCGTCGGGCGGAAGAAGGCAGAGCGCCAGCACCGGGGCTGGCGCGCCGGCACCGGAGGGGGGGGGGGGGGGGGGGGGGGCGTCGGCTGCAGGGGGCGAGACGACGTCGCCCAAGCTCCTCAATAGAGTAGCCTCCGAGCACTCGCAAACATACGGAGCCTAGCGACAACTCCCGGTCATTCAGATCCAGCTGAAATCGCAGGAGTAGATCTTATCTGGAATCCCGCAGAGCAACGGCGCTCTGAGGTATGGCTTAGGTGGAGAGAGACCCCCTTCCTCAGCTCGGCGCGGCTCCAACTTGGGAACCACGGGATCGAGAGAGAAATTGGGAATTAATTGAATTTCCTGTGTATTAAATCAATTAATATGCCTTGCTATATAAAGGGGGAAGGGGGTGTGCAAACCCCTTGGCTCCCCCATGTGGGACTAAACAAAGGACATGGGAGGGGGGGTTCGGCCCCCACATGGGCTGGCCGAACCAGACAATGGGGCCCACCCCCCTTTGAGGTGCGGCTCCCCCTCTTGGGCCCTCTTAGGGCCCATATAGGTGGGAGCCCCCTTTTTCCTTTATATAAAATTTATATAAAAATCCCATTAATTCATAATTAATATATTTATATATAATTCAATATCCCGTGACTCCGAAAACTCTTTCGGACCACCCGAACAACTTTCGGACATTCCTGGAACCATTCCAGACCTCTCCGGAACTCCTTCCGGACCACCGGAACTCTTTCCGGATCATTTCTCTCTCTCCAACAAAAACCTATAAAATTCCAGAACCTATCTCCTAGCGTCGCTAAGACCTTAAGTTTGTTACGCTACGGTTCGGGAACACTCCAGACATGGTCGAGACACTCCGCTCACCAATGATCGTCAGGGATACCTGGAAATATATGACGACCCCTGTGCATTCCACGAATATCGTCGTTGAACCATAAGTATGATATTCATTCCCTTTGTCTCTGCGATACTACCTTGTCCGAGATATGATCGTAGACACACCGATGCCTTTGCTGTATCTCGTTACCGACGAAGGTTATTAACTCGTCTGTGATATTACATCTCCATGACCTAGTCATAAGCTGCAACTATATAGATGCAATATCACCGAGTGGGCCCAGCGTATCTTTCCATTACAAGAATGAACAAATCCCGCTCTTGATCCTTACGTCTCGATGCTCTTTCGGAATACCCAAGATGGACACCGTTATTGTCATGCTATATAAGACACAACGTTTGATGCTCTCAAAGCACTCCGACGAAGCAACAATAAGTACGGTCTCACGGTCTAAGGAATAAGCTATCATACTCTTATCTATTGCAAATGACAAACATCGTAATACGATCTTATTGCAATACTTTGCGTATGTCCACCACCTTATTCAACTAACAAGATGACCCCATTGTCAACCGACGTCATTGTCCTTGATCGGGAATCTCGATCAACTGTTGCCCAACGGACTAGCTCATATAGAGGCTTGCTAGGGACCTGGTTGTCTATGTATCACACGTGTATTAACAATTCCGATTAATACAGTTACAGCATAATACACCAACCTATTATAAACTTATGAGATAATGCAATAAATACTACTTATTTATTTGCCTCTAGGGCATATCTCCTTCAGTCTCCCACTTGCACTAGAGTACAAATAAACTAGCTGCATTTTACTTTATCAGAATCCCTTATCAAATAAGAATCATTTGATAATGCTTGCTCGTGGAAAAGTGTTACTGCACAATCCATGATTGTACATGCTTTTGCGATTCACTGGCATCAACTTGTTTGATATCACCATGTTGTCTAACAACATATATGCAAATATCGTAACTAAGTGAGACTTCTGCTTCCCAGCGCTTACTCTGATTATACTAACCAGATAACTGCCCTGAAAACACACTCAGCCATGCAGAGCCCCTTGTAACAATTACAAACTCGCGATATCTACATACTTTCACACCAATGTAGAAAACTTGACATTCAAATGTCAATCCCTTAACTAACGCACTTCTACTTCCAGTAAATTCCAAATTTACTTTCATAACTGTTCTTTACTCCAAGAACATCGGTTATATTTTATCGAGCAGATAATATGGTTTCTGTATGATGTCTAATATATACATAATAGACCCACATGTCATACAACCATTACCTTGATGCATCATTACTCTTAATGACCAATTGGATTCCAAAGGACCATCCTTTTGATTCTATTCTGACTCCTCAGATATAATCCAACACAACTCGACTAACTATTAAAATTCCCGTTCTATTTCAAAATAGACACTGACTTTCAAATAGTTTCACAACTTCATCCTATTCTATTGGTACAGTTTCACAATGTGTTAACTACACAAGATGAATTCGACTCCCACTCAAATTATGTCTCCACATATTTGATAACACGAGCTCCCACTCAAAAACATGTTATCCACATATTTGAGTTCCCAAGCTCCCACTCAAAAATATGTTCTTCACATATTTCTCCTGAGTGAACTAACTATGACTCCCACTTAAATCGACATCTTGGTTAAACCAAAATCATTGATCTACTATCAATTCGAATTTAATACAAACTACAGTATTACATTAATACAAATCCCTCAGACTTCAAGCATGTCTACATAAATGTAGTCAACAAATTTGATCTTGTCCAAGACACATTTCTCGACAAGACATGCTACCGCGTCTTTCTTATAGTCACATTTCTCATATAACACCTTATATGACGATTAAACAATCTTATTCCTCTAATAAGAATTGCAGCAACAATTACTCTCTTAATCCTTTCAAATGCAACTTTGGATTTCCAGGCTCAAAAAGCATTTGTTCGTATTCCGATATTTTCTCAACTTTCTTTGTATTCATAAAGTGCACCTTGATCTGTCAACAAGATCTGAAATACTTAATACAATGCTCTGACCTGACAGCAATATTAAATATAACAACACTTTATTTAGAATTTTCTTTCATGAAAATATTATGATCTTTATGAAGAGGATTGCAAGCAGAAAACAATTTTCTAGTCTCCCTCACTCTTAATCACTAAACTTTCATTAGCAGACATATACTCTTTGGAACATCTTCCAACATAAGTCTGACACTTTATTCCAAACTTCTAATTTCAATCCATAAACCATAATTCGAAAAGTCATCTTTTCTCGGAATTACATAGACAACAAACTGAACTTTGTTTCTAATTGATTCTGGAATACACTCTCGTCCAATGCGAGCAATCTACAAAGAACTACTCATGTATATTCCGAATTATCGCATAATCATATACACGTCGACATTACTGTCGATCCTATGAATTTTGTTGAGAAAAATATCTATTTTCTAAAGTGGACATCGACAATAATGTTTCGAACATATTAGGAGATTCTAAGACTGATTCTGACAGACCTTACTTTATTTATTTAAAATAGAGCATAATTATAATTCCCCACATATCACCATATATGACATTATAATATTGTGAAAACAAATTTCCACAAGTCTTTTGTGCTGAAACCATGATTCAAAAATATTGTCCTTTGATCGAATCTTGTGAATACAATATTCACTAATCTTTCTTCTGAAAAACCCCATTTGATCTATTATCAAATTAATCTCAGACTCCATAATTTATCGGGCAAATACTCCTATTTACCAAAATCATAGAAGAATTCGGATCAAGCAAAACACCATTGATTAATCATTAAAAATGACTCTCAATCAATTTCCTCTAGTATTGCAACTTCAATACTACATTTCAAACTTAATCAATTTTGGCACTCGAAATACTTAAATGGACCAAAAATATCCATTACTTCTTTCATTGCCTTTATGACTAAATTCGATGGTGTTTGTTCTTTGGACACACAATTTTATCATTCCCGCTATTATAAATGTATATCATACGCATAATGTAATTGAGATGTGATGCAAATTACTCATAACATGAAACAACTGCTTTGTTTCATAACATAAAACAACTGATGTGTTCTATATGAATAATTATGTCTTGTTACATTCAAGACACCAAACTAGATCACATTCTCACTATTACAAAATGTCTTATCAAAAACTATTGATGATAACTAATATGATATCTCGAGGGCGTGAGCACCACTGGCCATGAACTTGCCATCACTCGTGCACTGTCACGTCACCCTTCGCCACATACTTGTGATAATCAGGGACTGTTTCAGAAACAGAACAATTATCAAACACTTTTCATCAAGTATGAGAAGAATACATTTATATCTTCGTATATCAAATATACCCATAGCGTCGAAGAACTCTTCTTCGATGAATCAACTTTTAGAGATTTGAACTTGTTCACGAACGTGAAGAAGCTCACCGTGTCTCTATAGCATATTCACGCACATGCTATTCACAGCTAGGAGGTAAAACGCAATCTCTATTGCACTGGAGTTCGCTATCTAGAAATCGTAGATATTCGTAAGCCTGAAGTAGATGTCACACAACTTCTTCAACTGAGTCTCCAGACAGGTATGCTCCCCATGTGAATGGTCCGGAACTTTCTAAGCTGTCTGAACTGCTCAAGACTAAATTCATCTTTGAAGTGAACTCTGATCGTATCAATCACGGCATATGGCTCCATGTGTTGAATGCAACTTTCAACTCAGGTGCTAGGCATACGCTCATGACGATCGTCATTTCCATGAACATGTCATGATGCTTATGGAACTCATCATCTTGCTCCTTGCTATCAGAATCATCTGGTCTAACTCCTAACTAATGTTCTAGCACATATAGGATGTTTGTTGTGTTTGGAGAATGTTTCTAAAACTAATGCACCAGCTGATGAAGTTGGACCCGTCGGCTTCCAAGGTAGAATCCGAGCTCTTGAAGAAGTAACCGAAGCGTAGTTCCGTAGTCTCCAGATGTGATCGCAAAAGAGGTAAGATAAGTTTATAATATATAGGTGAGTTTTAGTTCTATAATCTCATTATCAAAAACACACCTCACCAAGATTATTATCCCTAAAATAATAATGGCGATGACACGACCCTCATCGACCATACTACCCCCGATCATCACCGCCGGCAGCACAGCTTCAAAGGTGGACATAAAATGTCGATCATAACAACTCTATGACTCGTGCTCGATCTTTCGATCTTCCCGTGTTCCGAGGCCATACCTCTGAGTATGCTAGGCTCGCCAATCAAACCTCGAAGACCTGCGCGTGCAACATGGCTTACACCCACTGTATGCGAACGACGAGATGTGTGACACCCGATCATCACGGCCTGCCTCATAACGTAGAACTTTCTTGGTGGTGCGCAACGAGGGAGAACACAATTTTGGTATTTGTTAGGGATCATCCTATTTATGATGCTACCGTTGTATATCTAGCATATAAGCAATCAATAGGATGCACACACAACAGCACACAATAATGATGCAATGAAGTGCGATGTGACATGGTCGATGCGCCTGGACCTTCATGGCGCCATGTGCCTGGCCTCCCGGCGCCCCGGCATGGCTCCGAGTGTACAGAGCCCTCCATTGGCTCCGACAGTACGAGTAATATCAAAACTTACCGTAACCATGTCACATAAAATAACGCCTCTGCAAAACAAAGTTAGACGCCTCTAGCTTTATTTAGTTTTGCAAGTTTTACGTGGCATATAGGCTTATTCGTAAGAGAATCGCTTCCCTACCTACGAACTTTGTACCACAACGTCGATCGTATAATTGCATGTTTAAGCATCCCTTTCGGGCCCTCCATTGAAAATGCTTTGCCGACTAGAGAGAGAGAAACAGACACCCGCCAGCCACAGATACGGTGCAAGCCGTATGTCAGTAGTGGAACCAGTCTCGCGTAAGCGTACGCGTAAAGTCGGTCCGGGCCGCTTCATCAACTCAATACCGAAGGCATCGCAAGTGCACGCGAGAGGGTAGCAAATATAAGAAAGACGCCCTCATTCAACATGAGTTCTAACCGTACCAGCAGTACTACGCATAGATCGGCTCTGATACCACTGAAGGGGTTACGGTGCAGAAAACAATAATTTTCTAGCGATCGAAACCCTAACTAGCCAGGATCTATCTATCTAGTACATGTGATAACGGTGGCGGAACGGGTTACATTACCTCCATGTAGACCGATAGCGGGGATTACGCTCCCGCACAAGCGTTGACGATGAAGTCGTACGTAGCCGACCTCGAGGTCGCGGAGAACTTGCCGCGATGTCGGAGTCGATGACGCCGGGGTGTCGACGATGATCTGCGTCGACGGGCGTCGGGCGGAAGAAGGCAGAGCGCCAGCACCGGGGCTGGCGCGCCGTCACCGGAGGGGGGGGGGGGGGGGGGGGGGGCGCGGCGGCTGCAGGGGGCGAGACGACGTCGCCCAAGCTTCTCAATAGAGTAGCCTCCGAGCACTCGCAAACATATGGAGCCTAGCGACAACTCCCGATCATTCAGATCCAGCTGAAATCGCAGGAGTAGATCTTATCTGGAATCCCGCAGAGCAACGGCGCTCTGCGGTATGGCTTAGGTGGAGAGAGACCCCCTTCCTCAGCTCGGCGCGACTCCAACTTGGGAACCACGGGATCGAGAGAGAAATTGGGAATTAATTGAATTTCCTGTGTATTAAATCAATTAATATGCCTTGCTATATAAAGGGGGAAGGGGGTGTGCAAACCCCTTGGCTACCCCATGTGGGACTAAACAAAGGACATGGGAGGGGGGGTTCGGCCCACACATGGGCTGGCCGAACCAGCCAATGGGGCCCACCCCCCTTTGAGGTGCGGCTCCCCCTCTTGGGCCCTCTTAGGGCCCATATAGGTGGGAGCCCCCTTTTTACCTTTATTTAATTAATATTAAATTAATATAAAAATCCCATTAATTCATAATTAATATATTTATATATAATTCAATATCCCGTGACTCCGAAAACTCTTTCAGACCACCCGAACAACTTTCAGACATTCCTGGAACCATTCCAGACCTCTCCGGAACTCCTTCCGGACCACCGGAACTCTTTCCGGATCATTTCTCTCTCTTCAACAAAAACCTATAAAATTCCAGAACCTATCTCCTAGCGTCGTTAAGACCTTAAGTTTGTTACGCTACGGTTCGGGAACACTCCAGACATGGTCGAGACACTCCGCTCACCAATGATCGTCAGGGATACCTGGAAATATATGACGACCCCTGTGCATTCCACGGATATCGTCGTTGAACCATAAGTATGATATTCATTCCCTTTGTCTCTGCGATACTACCTTGTCCGAGATATGATCGTAGACACACCGATGCCTTTGCTGTATCTCATTACCGACGAAGGTTATTAACTCGTCTGTGATATTACATCTCCATGACCTAGTCATAAGCTGCAGCTATATAGATGCAATATCACCGAGTGGGCCCAGAGTATCTTTCCATTACAAGAATGAACAAATCCCGCTCTTGATCCTTACGTCTCGATGCTCTTTCGGAATACCCAAGATGGACACCGTTATTGTCATGCTATATAAGACACAACGTTTGATGCTCTCAAAGCACTCCTACGAAGCAACAATAAGTACGGTCTCACGGTCTAAGGAATAAGCTATCATACTCTTATCTATTGCAAATGACAAACATCGTAATACGATCTTATTGCAATACTTTGCGTATGTCCACCACCTTATTCAACTAACAAGATGACCCCATTGTCAACCGACGTCATTGTCCTTGATCGGGAATCTCGATCAACTGTTGCCCAATGGACTAGCTCATATAGAGGCTTGCTAGGGACCTGGTTGTCTATGTATCACACGTGTATTAAAAATTCCGATTAATACAGTTACAGCATAATACACAAACCTATTATAAACTTATGAGATAATGCAATAAATACTACTTATTTATTTGCCTCTAGGGCATATCTCCTTCAGCTTGAGTCTCTCAAGACATCTAAGGAAACCTCTCTTGCATTGCCCTCAAAGCCTCCGGTGCTTCCGGGCATTACTCATGATGAGGACCCCGAATTGATAAAGGGAAAGCAATTGCCTTTGGATGGGAAGGGTGATGCTAGTAGTTCCTCTAACCATCAAAACACTCCATCTTCCCATGATGAAGTGCCTAAAGGTTACAACGCCACTCCTCCCCCATTCCAATACCATACCCCCGATCCCATTATTCCTCATCCGCAAGTTTCTCATAGGGGTGATCCCCCATTGCTTAAAGATTATTGCATTATGGGATCATCTGCAAACCACTGTATCAAGCACTGAAAAAGGATGGTTTTCTTTGGATTGAAGAACAACAAATGGCATTTACTACATTGAAGAAGAAAATGACAGAAGCTCCTGTGTTAGCACTACCGGACTTCAATTTGCCTTTTGTTCTTGAAGTTGATGCGTGTGGTTATGGTATTGGTGCAATGCTTATGAAGGTGGGAGACCTTTGGCTTTTCTGAGCAAATCTTTGGGACCTAAGGCACAAGCACAATCCACCTATGATAAAGAAGCAATGGCTATTTTGGAAGCTATAAAGAAAGGGAAACATTACTTTGCGGCTTCCTCAATCATTATTAGAACATACCAGCAAAGCCTCAAATATATACAGGAACATAAACTCACAGAGGGAATACAACACAAATTATTAGTCAAATTACTTGGCTATAATTATGTGGTGGAATATAAAAGGGGTGTAGAAAACAGAGTGGCTGATGCACTGTCAATAATTAAACACAAGCTGCACTCCATAATTTCTTCAGCTGTGAAACTAGTATGGGTTACAGAAGTGGTGGCTAGTTATGCTAATGACAACAAATGCAAGGAGTTAATTACTCAGCTGTCTATAGCAACTGATGCGGTACCCAATTATACTTATAGCAATTCCTTGCTCAGATACAAGGGCAAATTGGTTATTGGTGCTAATACTGAATTAAGGCAGAAGCTTCTCACTGTCTTCCATGCTTCCGACTTGGGAGGACATTCTGGTGAAAGAGCAACTTACCAAAGAATGAAGTTACTTTTCCATTGGCCGGGCATGAAAGCTGAGGTTCTGCTCATGGTGAAGAACTGCATGTCTGCCAGCTCAATAAACCGGAGCATTGCAAATACCCTGGTCTCTTGCAACCCTTACCTGTACCGGATATGGCCTAGTGTCATATCAGTATGGATTTCATCAAAGGATTACCACTATCTGACAACAAGGATTTAATACTGGTTGTAGTTGACAGATTTACTAAATATGCTCATTTTAGAGCTCTGAAGCATCCCATAACTGTTCAGACAGTAGCCAAAGCCTTTCATGAAAATATATTCAAACTGCATGGCCTTCCTGCAGTCATTGTTACTGAGAGAGACAAACTTTTCACTAGCACAATGTGGCAACGCTTGTCCAAATCATTGGGTGTCAAATTACATTTCAGTACATCATATCATCCGCAAACAGATGGGCAAACCGAAAGGGTGAATCAATGCTTGGAGCAATATTCACGATGTATGGCATTCCAAAACCCTAGAAAGTGGCACAGTTGGCTAGCTTTAGCAGAATGGTGGTATAACACATGTTTTCACACTGCTCTAAACATGTCTCCTTTTAAAGCCATGTATGGTAGAGATCCCCCTCAGATTGCTGAAACATTATTGCCTGATGCTGCTATTCATATGGAACAAGGCACAACAGAGAAACTACAAGGTATTGCCGAAACTATCAAGCAAAACCTCATGAAGGCACAGAAAAGAATGAAATTCTTTGCTGATAAAAACAGAAAGGAAAGGGAGTTCCAACTGGGCGATATGGTCTACTTAAAGTTACAGCCTTACAGACACACTTCACTTAGTATACATAGATGTCTGAAACTGCACTCGAAGTACTATGGGCCATTCAAGATCATTCAAAAAATTGGGAATGTTTCTTATAAGTTGTTACTTCCTGAAGGCTGTCATCTACACCCCTCCTTTCATGCCAGTCAGCTCAAATGCCTCTTATAAATCCTGATGGCACAATACTGCTGGCTCCTGAAAAGTTATTGGAAAGGAAGCTAGTACCTCGGGTTCAAGGCGATATCAGCATTCCTGCTGTCCAATGGTTGATCAAGTGGGTTAACATTCCAGAGGAAAATGCGACATGGGAGGATTCTTCATTCATTCAGAAGGCGTTTCCGAACTTCAAGCCTTGAGGACAAGTCTCGTCTCAAGAGGGGGGAATTGTCAGGAACCAGCTGAAGGGGTTACGGTGCAGAAAACAATAATTTTCTAGCGAGCGAAACCCTAACTAGCCAGGATCTATCTATCTAGTACATGCGATAACGGTGGCGGAACGGGTTACATTACCTCCATGTAGACCGATAGCGGGGATTACGCTCCCGCACAAGCGTTGACGATGAAGTCGTACGTAGCCGACCTCGAGGTCGCGGAGAACTTGCCGCAATGTCGGAGTCGATGACGCCGGGGTTGTCGACGATGATCTGCGTCGACGGGCGTCGGGCGGAAGAAGGCAGAGCGCCAGCACCGGGGCTGGCGCGCCGGCAGCAGAGGGGGGAGGCGCGGCGGCTGCAGGGGGCGAGACGACGTCGCCCAAGCTCCTCAATAGAGTAGCCTCCGAGCACTCGCAAACATACGGAGCTTAGCGACAACCCCCGGTCATTCAGATCCAGCTGAAATCGCAGGGGTAGATCTTATCTGGAATCCCGCAGAGCAACGGCGCTCTGCGGTATGACTTAGGTGGAGAGAGACCCCCTTCCTCAGC
Organism: Poa annua; assembly: GCA_026929855.1. NCBI lineage: Eukaryota > Viridiplantae > Streptophyta > Magnoliopsida > Poales > Poaceae > Poa > Poa annua. The sequence goes on from CM049429.1 coordinate 78,986,494, forward strand.
TCGGCGCGGCTCCAACTTGGGAACCACGGGATCGAGAGAGAAATTGGGAATTAATTGAATTTCCTGTGTATTAAATCAATTAATATGCCTTGCTATATAAAGGGGGAAGGGGGTGTGCAAACCCCTTGGCTCCCCCATGTGGGACTAAACAAAGGACATGGGAGGGGGGGTTCGGCCCCCACATGGGCTGGCCGAACCAGACAATGGGGCCCACCCCCCTTTGAGGTGCGGCTCCCCCTCTTGGGCCCTCTTAGGGCCCATATAGGTGGGAGCCCCCTTTTTCCTTTATTTAATTAATATTAAATTAATATAAAAATCCCATTAATTCATAATTAATATATTTATATATAATTCAATATCCCGTGACTCCGAAAACTCTTTCGGACCACCCGAACAACTTTCGGACATTCCTGGAACCACTCCAGACCTCTCCGGAACTCCTTCCGGACCACCGGAACTCTTTCCGGATCATTTCTCTCTCTCCAACAAAAACCTATAAAATTCCAGAACCTATCTCCTAGCGTCGCTAAGACCTTAAGTTTGTTACGCTACGGTTCGGGAACACTCCAGACATGGTCGAGACACTCCGCTCACCAATGATCGTCAGGGATACCCGGAAATATATGACGACCCCTGTGCATTCCACGAATATCGCCGTTGAACCATAAGTATGATATTCATTCCCTTTGTCTCTGTGATACTACCTTGTCCGAGATATGATCGTAGACACACCGATGCCTTTGCTGTATCTCGTTACCGACGAAGGTTATTAACTCGTCTGCGATATTACATCTCCATGACCTAGTCATAAGTTGCAGCTATATAGATGCAATATCACCGAGTGGGCCCAGAGTATCTTTCCATTACAAGAACGAACAAATCCCGCTCTTGATCCTTACGTCTCGATGCTCTTTCGGAACACCCAAGATGGACACCGTTATTGTCATGCTATATAAGACACAACGTTTGATGCTCTCAAAGCACTCCTACGAAGCAACAATAAGTACAGTCTCACGGTCTAAGGAATAAGCTATCATACTCTTATCTATTGCAAATGACACACATCGTAATACGATCTTATTGCAATACTTTGCGTATGTCCACCACCTTATTCTACTAACAAGATGACCCCATTGTCAACCGACGTCATTGTCCTTGATCGCGAATCTCGATCAACTGTTGCCCAATGGACTAGCTCATACAGAGGCTTGCTAGGGACCTGGTTGTCTATGTATCACACGTGTATTAACAATTCCGATTAATACAGTTATAGCATAATACACAAACCTATTATAAACTTATGAGATAATGCAATAAATACTACTTATTTATTTGCCTCTAGGGCATATCTCCTTCAGTCTCCCACTTGCACTAGAATACAAATAAACTAGCTGCATTTTACTTTATCAGAATCCCTTATCAAATAAGAATCATTTGATAATGCTTGCTCGTGGAAAAGTGTTACTGCACAATCCATGATTGTACATGCTTTTGCGATTCACTGGCATCAACTTGTTTGATATCACCATGTTGTCTAATAACATATATGCAAATACCGTAACTAAGTGAGACTTCTGCTTCCCAGCGCTTACTCTGATTATACTAACCAGATAACTGCCCTGAAAAACACACTCAGCCATGCAGAGCCCATTGTAACAATTACAAACTCGCGATATCTACATACTTTCACACCAATGTAGAAAACTTGACATTCAAATGTCAATCCCTTAACTAACGCACTTCTACTTCCAGTAAATTCCAAATTTACTTTCATAACTGTTCTTTACTCCAAGAACATCGGTTATATTTTATCGAGCAGATAATATGGTTTCTGTATGATGTCTAATATATACATAATAGACCCACATGTCATACAACCATTACCTTCATGCATCATTACTCTTAATGACCAATTGGATTCCAAAGGACCATCCTTTTGATTCTATTCTGACTCCTCAGATATAATCCAACACAACTCGACTAACTATTTAAAATTCCCGTTCTATTTCAAAATAGACACTAACTTTTAAATAGTTTTACAACTTCATCCTATTCTATTGGTACAGTTTCACAATGTGTTAACTACACAAGATGAATTCGACTCCCACTCAAATTATGTCTCCACATATTTGATAACACGAGCTCCCACTCAAAAACATGTTATCCACATATTTGAGTTCCCAAGCTCCCACTCAAAAATATGTTCTTCACATATTTCTCCTGAGTGAACTAACTATGACTCCCACTTAAATCGACATCTTGGTTAAACCAAAATCATTGATCAAAATCATTGATCTACTATCAATTCGAATTTAATACAAACTACAGTATTACATTAATACAAATCCCTCAGACTTCAAGCATGTCTACATAAATGTAGTCAACAAATTTGATCTTGTCCAAAACACATTTCTCGACAAGACATGCTACCGCGTCTTTCTTATAGTCACATTTCTCATATAACACCTTATATGACGATTAAACAATCTTATTCCTCTAATAAGAATTGCAGCAACAATTACTCTCTTAATCCTTTCAAATGCAACTTTGGATTCCCAGGCTCAAAAGCCTTTGTTCGTATTCCGATATTTTCTCAACTTTCTTTGTATTCATGAAGTGCACCTTGATCTGTCAACAAGATCTGAAATACTTAATACAGTGCTGTGACCTGACAACAATATTAAATATAATAACACTTTATTTAGAAGTTTCTTTCATGAAAATATTATGATCTTTATGAAGAGGATTGCAAGCAGAAAACAATTTTCTAGTCTCCCTCACTCTTAATCACCAAATTTTCATTAGCAGACATATACTCTTTGGAACACCTTCCAACATAGGTCTGACACTTTATTCCAAACTTCTAATTCCAATCCATAAACCATAATTCGAAAAGTCATCTTTTCTCGGAATTACATAGACAACAAACTGAACTTTGTTTCTAATTGATTCTGGAATACACTCTCGTCCAATGCGAGCAATCTACAAAGAACTACTCATGTATATTCCGAATTATCGCATAATCATATACACGTCGACATTACTGTCGATCCTATGAATTCTTGTTGAGAAAAATATCTATTTTCTAAAGTGGACATCGACTATAATGTTTTGAACATATTAGGAGATTCTAAGACTGATTCTGACAGACCACACTTTATTTAAAAATAGAGCATAATTATAATTCCCCACATATCACCATATATGACATTATAATATTATGAAACGAATTTCCACAAGTCTTTTGTGTTGAAACCATAATTCAAAAAAATATTGTCCTTTGATCGAATCTTGTGAATACAATATTCATTAATCTTTCTTCTGAAAAACCCCATTTGATCTATTATCAAATTAATTTCAGACTCCATAATTTATCGGGCAAATACTCCTATTTACCAAAATCATAGAAGAATTCGGATCAAGCAAAACACCATTGATTAATCATTAAAAAATGACTCTCAATCAATTTCCTCTAGTATTGCAACTTCAATACTGCATTTCAAACTTAATCAATTTTGGCACTCGAAATACTTAAATGGACCAACAATATCCATTACTTCTTTCATTACCTTTATGACTAAATTCGATGGTGTTTGTTCTTTGGACACATAATTTTATCATTCCTGCTATTATAAATGTATATCATACGCATAATGCAATTGAGATGTGATGCAAATTACTCATAACATGAAACAACTGCTTTGTTCCATAACATAAAACAACTGATGTGTTCTATATGAATAATTATGTCTTGTAACATTCAAGACACCAAACTAGATCACATTCTCACTATTACAAAATGTCTGATAAAAAACTATTGATGATAACTAATATGATACCTCGAGGGCGTGAGCACTGCTGGCCATGAACTTGCCATCACTCGTGTACTGTCACGTCACCCTTCGCCACATACTTGTGATAATCAGGGACTGTTTCACAAACAGAACAATTATCAAACACTTTTCATCAAGTATGAGAAGAATACATTTATATCTTCGTATATCAAATATACCCATAGCGTCGAAGAACTCTTCTTCGATGAATCAACTTTTAGAGATTTGAACTTGTTCACGAACGTGAAGAAGCCCACCGTGTCTCCATAGCATATTCACGCACATGCTGTTCACAGCTAGGAGGTAAAGCGCAATCTCTATTGCACTGGAGTTCGCTATCTAGAAATCGTAGATATTCGTAAGCCTGATGTAGATGTCACACAACTTCTTCAACTGAGTCTCCAGACAGGTATGCTCCCCATGTGAATGGTCCGGAACTTTCTAAGCTGTCTGAACTGCTCAAGACTAAATTCATCTTTGAAGTGAACTCTGATCGTATCATTCACGGCATATGGCTCCATGTGTTGTATACAACTTTCAACTCAGGTGCTAGGCATACGCTCATGACGACCTTCACTTCCATGAAAATATCATGATGCTTACGGAACTCATCATCTTGCTCCTTGCTATCAGAATCATCTGGTCTAACTCTTAACTAATGTTCTAGCACATATAGGATGTTTGTTGTGTTTGGAGAGTGTTTCTAAAACCAATGCACCAGCTGATGAAGTTGGACCCGTCGGCTTCCAAGGTAGAATCCGAGCTCTTGAAGAAGTAACCGAAGCGTAGTTCCGTAGTCTCCAGATGTGATCGCAAAAGAGGTAAGATAAGTTTATAATATATAGGTGAGTTTTAGTTCTATAATCTCATTATCAAAAACACACCACACCAAGATTATTATCCCTAAAAAATAATAATGGCGATTACACGACCCTCATCCACCACACTACCCCCGATCATCACGGCCGGCAGCACAGCTTCAAAGGTGGACATAACATGTCGATCACAACAACTCTGTGACTCGTGCTCGATCTTTCGATCTTCCCGTGTTTCGAGGCCATACCTCTGAGTATGCTAGGCTCGCCAATCAAACCTCGAAGACCTGCGCGTGCAACATGGCTTACACCCACTGTATGCGAACGACGAGATGTGTGACACCCGATCATCACGGCCTGCCTCATAACGTAGAACTTTCTTGGTGGTGCGCAACGAGGGAGAACACAATTTTGGTATTTGTTAGGGATCATCCTATTTATGACGCTACCGTTGTATATCTAGCATATAAGCAATCAATAGGATGCACACACAACAACACACAATAATGATGCAATGAAGTGCGATGTGACATGGTCGATGCGCCTGGACCTTCATGGCGCCATGTGCCTGGCCCCCGGCGCCCCAGCATGACTCCGAGTCTACAGAGCCCTCCATTGCCTCCGACAGTACGAGTAATATCAAAAACTTACCGTAACCATGTCACATAAAATAACGCCTCTGCAAAACAAAGTTAGACGCCTCTAGCTTTATCTAGTTTTGCAAGTTTTACGTGGCATATAGGCTTATTCGTAAGAGAATCGCTTCCCTACCTACGAACTTTGTACCACAACGTCAATCGTATAATTGCATGTTTAAGCATCCCTTTCGGGCCCTCCATTGAAAATGCTTTGCCGACTAGAGAGAGAGAAACAGACACCCGCCAGCCACAGATACGGTGCAAGCCGTATGTCAGTAGTGGAACCAGTCTCGCGTAAGCGTACGCGTAAAGTCGGTCCGGGCCGCTTCATCAACTCAATACCGAAGGCATCGCAAGTGCACGCTAGAGGGTAGCAAATATAAGAAAGACGCTCTCATTCAACATGAGTTCTAACCGTACCAGCAGTACTACGCATAGATCGGCTCTGATACCACTGAAGGGGTTACGGTGCAGAAAACAATAATTTTCTAGCGAGCGAAACCCTAACTAGACAGGATCTATCTATCTAGTACATGCGATAACGGTGGCGGAACGGGTTACATTACCTCCATGTAGACCGATAGCGGGGATTACGCTCCCGCACAAGCGTTGACGATGAAGTCGTACGTAGCCGACCTCGAGGTCGCGGAGAACTTGCCGCGATGTCGGAGTCGATGACGCCGGGGTTGTCGACGATGATCTGCGTCGACGGGCGTCGGGCGGAAGAAGGCAGAGCGCCAGCACCGGGGCTGGCGCGCCGGCAGCAGAGGGGGGAGGCGCGGCGGCTGCAGGGGGCGAGACGACGTCGCCCAAGCTCCTCAATAGAGTAGCCTCCGAGCACTCGCAAACATACGGAGCTTAGCGACAACCCCCGGTCATTCAGATCCAGCTGAAATCGCAGGGGTAGATCTTATCTGGAATCCCGCAGAGCAACGGCGCTCTGCGGTATGGCTTAGGTGGAGAGAGACCCCCTTCCTCAGCTCGGCGCGGCTCCAACTTGGGAACCACGGGATCGAGAGAGAAATTGGGAATTAATTGAATTTCCTGTGTATTAAATCAATTAATATGCCTTGCTATAGAAAGGGGGAAGGGGGTGTGCAAACCCCTTGGCTCCCCCATGTGGGACTAAACAAAGGACATGGGAGGGGGGGTTCGGCCCCCACATGGGCTGGCCGAACCAGACAATGGGGCCCACCCCCCTTTGAGGTGCGGCTCCCCCTCTTGGGCCCTCTTAGGGCCCATATAGGTGGGAGCCCCCTTTTTCCTTTATTTAATTAATATTAAATTAATATAAAAATCCCATTAATTCATAATTAATATATTTATATATAATTCAATATCCCGTGACTCCGAAAACTCTTTCGGACCACCCGAACAACTTTCGGACATTCCTGGAACCATTCCAGACCTCTCCGGAACTCCTTCCGGACCACCGGAACTCTTTCCAGATCATTTCTCTCTCTCCAACAAAAACCTATAAAATTCCAGAACCTATCTCCTAGCGTCGCTAAGACCTTAAGTTTGTTACGCTACGGTTCGGGAACACTCCAGACATGGTCGAGACACTCCGCTCACCAATGATCGTCAGGGATACCTGGAAATATATGACGACCCCTGTGCATTCCACGAATATCGTCGTTGAACCATAAGTATGATATTCATTCCCTTTTTCTCTGTGATACTACCTTGTCCGAGATATGATCGTAAACACACCGATGCCTTTGCTGTATCTCGTTACCGACGAAGGTTATTAACTCGTCTGCGATATTACATCTCCATGACCTAGTCATAAGCTGCAGCTATATAGATGCAATATCACCGAGTGGGCCCAGAGTATCTTTCCATTACAAGAACGAACAAATCCCGCTCTTGATCCTTACGTCTCGATGCTCTTTCGGAATACCCAAGATGGACACCGTTATTGTCATGCTATATAAGACACAACGTTGGATGCTCTCAAAGCACTCCTACGAAGCAACAATAAGTACGGTCTCACGGTCTAAGGAATAATCTATCATACTCTTATCTATTGCAAATGACAAACATCGTAATACGATCTTATTGCAATACTTTGCGTATGTCCACCACCTTATTCTACTAACAAGATGACCCCATTGTCAACCGACGTCATTGTCCTTGATCGGGAATCTCGATCAACTGTTGCCCAATGGACTAGCTCATACAGAGGCTTGCTAGGGACCTGGTTGTCTATGTATCACACGTGTATTAACAATTCCGATTAATACAGTTATAGCATAATACACAAACCTATTATAAACTTATGAGATAATGCAATAAATACTACTTATTTATTTGCCTCTAGGGCATATCTCCTTCACCAGCACCCTGAAGCAATTCTGAACTTCAGCGACAATGGATTCAGTTAACTTAAGACCACGGTTTTGAACCCGCTTTACAGCTCAGCATCACTCCCGCCAACCACTATGTTGCTTGTCTTCTTTCGTTGCTTTGCTTTATAAGCAGAGGTCTGCCGTGGAGTAGAGCATCTCTAGGTTTTGGGTTCATCCCCTTCCACGCCGCCATGTCCTAGCTGGCTCTCTTCTTGTAACTCTCAAGCAATTACTCTGTTTTAATCATTCTACTGTAATAATTCAGTTGAATCCGAGATAATAGAGTGGAGGTTGTGTGAATCGCTTGTCTGAAATACTTATTCAGTAGTTGATTCTTATCACGCCGCCGCCTCCCAGCGCCGGCCAAAGCGGCCAGCATCGTGCACCTCAAATTCCCATCCCGCCATAGGCAGAGAGCGATGGGCGCAGAGAGGCGGGCAATATCGTCGGATCGGGCCGATTCCGAGGACTCGCGTGACGCTTTGAATCTTGATTCCCAGCCCGCTTTACGCCGTTGACCGGATCTCACGCCTCCGCCCTCTATGCTGCCGCCCGGGAACACCTTTGCTACCTCCCCAATCCCAATCTTCAGCACAAGCTGCTCCGATTCCCAGCCACCTTCACAATGTCGGCCGACTCGAGCGAACTCCATGCCGCCGCCCGGGTACTCCTCTGCTACGTTCCCAATCCCTGTCTCCGTCCGGTACTCCTCTGCTACCTTCCCAATCAATGTCTCCGCCACAAGCTTCTCTCGTGCAGTAGCGTACATAAGGTACATCCCTCCCATGCTCTCCTGATTTTGTAGATATCAGGGTAGTATATTTGTGATTAACCCAAGACTGAAGCTACTAGCATGTCTGCAAATAGCTTGTTTAATTCCATACACGCTTATGTGTAGAATAGGATTGTATTTCATAGATGGATTGAACATCATGTATGTGTAGACTTATTAACATGTCAGACTAGCATTAGGAATTGATTGTCTTTTGTGATCGCTATGCTGCTAAACTAAATTATGTAATAGTATATTCATAACTGATCCCGAAGGAGGTGTAAACAGATTAGTTTCTGAAGCTTTTCCGCCGGGATGTGTAGGTAGGAAAGACAGCCGGAGCCGGCATCATCGTTGCCGTGTGTGGAGCTCCACAACATTGCCCAGTTGTACGAGAGCATGTTCAAACTTGTCCACTCAAGATGTGCAAAAGATGAATTATTTTCCAAACAAGAACATATAGGGATGAGTAGTATGGATTATGAACGGATTATCGTCACCCTCTATCTAGGAGTGCTCGGTCATTAATAATTAATATTCTGTATATTATCTAAATTTTATTTATTTATAGTAAGGGCTTCATGTATAAGGTGTGCAATAGTTCTTATTTGGGTTGCAAGTGTAACTGATCAAATGTCTGAATCATTTGTGGTGCTGCTTGACAGAATTTCACATTAATCTGCCACCACAAGGAGAGGTGTCGGCTCCAAGGCCATGGCGATGTTGCGCTCGCAGCTTCAGATGTACACAACTTTTTTTGTGTGTGGCCATAGGTAACCCATCTATACACGACAACATTGTTTTATCTGTTAGATGTGTTGTCTCCATAGATTATATGAATAAACACTAAGGCCAAACATGTTTTTATGACATTTCAGATTTGTGGAAATCTCTGATGTGAGTAGTATTCTATATCACAGCTCTGAATTTTCAGATATGGTAAGTTGTGACGTTTTCCCTTTTGACATTGTGCTGATATCATTTGCATTAACGGCCAATATTTTTATTTCATAACCAGTCTTGTATCATTTAGAAAAGTATTTTATTGTCTATTTACACCAACATTCATGCAAGTTCCGTTGTCAGCTCACGATTTTACCAGCCCTTCAATCTCCATACATATAGTACTAAAGAAATTCCATAGGAGATCAAGTTTTTCATATACTTTCAACATATTGCGGTAGATCAATTTTCTCATCTAGCTGCAAATGCCCGCTGCTCATTCTTTGGGAATGTAACGATTGGAACTGACATATCTCTATCAGAGCTACGGAAGACATATGATGTTAAGCAGATAACCATTGATATGTGCTAAGTGGCTATTTTCTGTTACATAACTTCTGAAGTTCTTTATTGATAAGATGTTGATATAGTATGTCCTACTTAGCAGGTCGTTCTGGCTTATGGTGTAGAGAGTGATAGATCATTTACCTGATCTAGACAACTTGAGGAGCAAGTTAGATCTACATGTGCAGCAATCTCGGTTGGAGGAAGTTGCCTATGAGTACTGGTGGGTTGTTGTCATATCTTCTCCACGGTTGAGGGTGTCGCTGCTGAGACATTGCGGCTCAAGAATTCAGCTTTCACTTTGCTGTAAAACAGGCATATGCTATTTCACGAGTGCACTAATCATCGCTGATTGTTAATAAGAAGTGGAGGAGGAAAAGGAGGAATAAGAAAAGTCTTGAGGCAAGCATCAAAGCATTAAGAAGAACAACGAGACCGGTGGCTTTGTTGTGATATGTTCGATTCCTTTTGGTTACCCTAGACACAAATTATACTTATATGATTTCACACCATGCAATTAACCTTATGGACCCAGTCGAATTCATGCTTACAAATTGTTAGCTCCCACAAATCAATGGCCATGATTTGGATTATAGTGCTCTCTGGTTATATTTTCCACAGATTGATAACCTTCACACCTTGGTCAGTGTCCTCTAGCTTAGAACCAAACTATGTGTACATTAATTAATACTTTGGTCTAAAGTAACTTTTCCTTTTTTTAGATTCAGGTCAACCACTTAGACTGAATCGAGTTGAGGCTTGCAATTTTAGGTTTATTTTTTTTCACATGTACATAGATGAGTAAGCAAATGAACAATAAACGTGTAGAATGTCATATATTGTTCAAACAAGATAACTGACATTTGTAGAACTAGGTCTAAAAAATTATAGGTATGTACATTAATGTGTAAATTGTCTCAGTTCACATTTTTAAACTATGGTCTGAAGCATCTGCATATTTGTGTCATGTTAAAATTTAAATGGTAGTATTATAATTTGAATTATCTCCCATGTAAGCTACGTTTCGGCATGCTACTAGGAATTACAAAATCCTTTTGTAATGTATTCATATTAGGAAAATGCTATTCATCGAGCGATTGTACCTACAGTCGGTTCCGTCCATGGCTCCGCGCAACTCAGACCAGCCTCGCGCGCGCCCGCCGCCCACGACCAGTCTCGCGCAGCCCACGCTTTGCCTCGTGCAACTGCCCTCCGCCGCCGCCCACGCCCTGCCTCGCCGCTACCGCCCTCATCCGCTTACCGCGCGCGCGCCTGCAGCCCACGCCCCGCCTCGCGCAACTGCCCTCGCCGCCGCCGCCCACGCCCTATCTCTCGCTACCTCCCTCCTACGCTGGCTGCCATGCGCCGCCGCCGCCAGGGAGCTCCTCGCCCGAGCGAGCGCTCACACCCTCGGCCCTCCTCCCTCCTTGATCTCCGGCGACCAGCGCCAAGTACAGCGGCCGTTGTTGCTAACCGTCACGAGCTCCACACCTTGGCCTCTACGCAGCAAGGTCGTCGACACCATGGACGTCTGGAGAAGACGACTTTTGGTTGTCAAATTAGTGGGGATTCTCTCGATCTGGTTTTCTCGACCTCCGGCATGGCGGTTTGATGCCCGGTGAGGTCGAATCAGCCATGTTGATCCTCTTATGGCTGACGGTGAAAGTTAGTTTTTTGGGATATTTTTCGATGTTGAATGCTGTGTGTGTTTTTGGTAATGAGTGTACCTTCTTTGTTACCACTGGTCAGTTCATGTGATTTTTGTGGTGTTACATGGGATTTGTGATTCTGCTACATGTGCGACTCGTTTTTATTGTGTAAGCACAGACAAATTGCTACACTGACTTCAATGTGCATTCTCAAGATTTGCTACTGCCACAACTAAATTGAGATTTGTTGAATATTTTGTTGATTTTTTCTACATGTCCGAGTTTAAATTGCTACACCATTATTTGCTACATGATATGAGATTTTTACACATCTGATTTTTTTTGCTACACACGGTGCTACATGCGACGTAAAAAATGTTGTATTTGACTTTTTTTTACTATATAGATCGAACATAATATGTGCCTGTTTTGTTTTGCTACATGTCGATGTTACATACATATACACAAAGCGCTACGTGTAAAACGTTTTTATTACATAGATTTGACGTGCGAGATCAATTTACTTAAGTTGATCGGATGGTGCGGAGGGCGACAGTAGCCAGATCTGGCTACAGCCGGCTGACGCCTAGCGTTTGCCTTCATATTATTATCTAGACGAGATTGCTACTATTTGCAAACTTAGATTAGGGTACATTTCGTGACAACGGCGACGCTGCACAACAGTTCAAGTTGGCTTCTATATGAGATTTATGTGATCCATGATTATTACATCAACATGCATTGTTCTATATTTAATGTAAAATCTAGGAATGCAAAAGTGTAAGAAGTAATCCACAAAGAGCCTGGTTAATTGCCCCATCTAATTGTTTATGGTTCAGTTTACTAATTTTTTTAAAAGATGGTTCAGTTCACTAATTTGTTTATATAAAACAATTAAATAAAAATTCAACCCGTAGCAACGCACGAGCACTCAACTAGTTATTAAAAGTGTAAACATGTGTTAAGTTGTGTTGATACTTTTAATCTGAGTCGTTCATCTAATCACGATCCATATGAGCTGGGCTCGATTGGCGCAAAAAAAAAATGTTTGGAAGGGGAAAAACGACATCCACGGTTGGCTCTTTGCCTCTTCCTCCTCCGACCCGACGGCATGAATCTCGTCCGTGGTGGAATCAACCCGAGAACTAGAATATCAAGGTGAGAACGATGCTCACCCAAGAACGCAGAATAAACCGTGGAATATGGGGCTACCATGAATTTTGAACCTTGGCGGAAGGAGGAGGAGGTTGTGGACGAAGAGAAGAGGAGACGACAAGCGGTGGAGATGGGTGATGCGATGAGAGCGACAAGCGTGGAAGCAGAAACTAGACATCGGCGTGCAGACCAGTTAGTATCTCTCTCTCTCTCTCTAGATGGAAGATTTCAAAGGCAACGGTCGCGTTTGAATGTCACACCGAGGGGAGACGCGCACTTATCCCCTCTGGCTCCATCGCCAACATCCCTCCACCGCCATGGCCAAGTCTTCCCCTACCGATCAACATTATTAAGATGCGCGGTGACCACCGTAGAGGCCCCCTCCGCTGCCATGGCCAAGTGAGCCCCTACCGATTTGGATTCAGTGTCATCACTGCAAGTATTATGTGTTAAATCCAGATAACGAGGAGCTGTTGATTTTCCTACTATGCAAGTTTGCATACATTGATACATATGGTGATTGAAAGAGCACTACTTTTCACTCTAACACTTGAAAGTTGTGAAAATCCATCTCCGGCGTTCTATCGATGATTGCCTACCTAGTGGAGTTCAACTAGTGTGGTGACATGTTCCAGCTGATGGTATGTGTACCTTTTGTGGTAGAGAGGTAGGCATAAGAGCATTATGCTATTTTGTCAATTTGCTACAACAGCCTAGAGAGAGGTCATATGTCTATTTTGCATCACTATTTCATATCATAATTTACTAGTTATTCATTGATATATTTTATATTTGGAGATGATACTTATGTTATTTCATCTATTTTACATGTTTGATGATTATTGGAGAATGGAGTCTGAATTCTGCTGGAAAAAGCACCGTCAAGATACAATATTTGCAAAGCTCAGAAAACAAAACGAAGAATACCCAAATTCCTATTTTTCTAGATGACGAAGGGATCCAAAAGGGGAGCCCGATGTGGGGCCAGGGGGCCCACACCATGCCTAGGCGCGGCTCCCCCTGCTGCCCCACCGGCACGTGGTGAGGCCACCCTGTCCCACCTCTGACGAGACCCCTTCACGTACTTCATCCCCCCGAAAACCTAACACACGGGGGTAAGCGAGAAACCATCTCCGCCTCCAGGAGGCGGAGAACAACGAGAAAGAAAAGGTCCCCGGTAGGGAGAAATCTGCCGGGGAAATCCCTTCCCGGAGGGGAGAAATCGTCGCCATCGTCACCGTCATCGAGCTGCACTCCATCACCACCATCACCACCGCCGACGCCGTATCTCCATCGGTCCACTCTATTCCCGCTGTAACATCTAGGGCTGAATCTTGTGTATTTGATAGGGGAAACTCTCCCGGTGTTGATTACTCTTGTCATTGATGCTATTGAGTGAAACCGTTGAATTAAGGTTTTGTTCAGATTGTTATCCATCATTATATCACCTCTGATCATGTTCCAAATGATGTGTTGCGAGTAGTTCGTTTAGTTCTTTAGGACATGGGAGAAGTCTAGATGTTAGTAGTGAAAGTTGTTGAGTAATATTTAATGTTTTGATATTTAAGATGTGGTGCTATTCTTCTAGTGGTGTCATGCGAATGTCGACTACATGACACCTCACCTTTATGAGACTAAGGGAATACATTGTGTATTCGAATATCAATTGTGGGGTTGCCGGAGTGACAGAAAACTAAACCCCCGTTGATATCTCGATGCATGAGGGATAGCAGGATCTCAGAGTTTAAGGTTGTTGTTAGATTTATCTTAATTACTTTCTTATATATGTGGATGCTTACAAGAGGTATAATCATAAGTATGTATTAGTCATAGGAAGAGCGGTGCATTAGCATAGGTTCACCCACGCAACACTTCTCGAAATACTAAAGATTAATCATCTATATGAATCGAAAGCACTAGACAAAATTCCCGTGTGTTCTCAGGATCGTCTGGTCATCATAAGTAAACAAACCGACTTGTCCTTTGCTCTAAAAAGGATTAGGCCACTCGCTGCAATTATAATTGTTGTGCTCTATTTACTCAGACGTTATTTATCTGTTATATTAAAAACTCCTAAAAACTTGTCTGCTAGTGTTTACAGTTAAATCCTCATCAAAACCGCTCGTCAGCACATTCTGCTCCTTGTTGGTGAACGGCAGTTGACCACCTAGAGGGGGGGGGGGGGGTGAATAGGTGGTGACCAATTTTTATGACTTTTTCAGTTTTAGGCTAGCGGAAAGTAAGTTGTCTAAAAGTGCAACTAGGTGATACAAGTGATAAACAACAAAGAAACTAAGCAAGTACAGGAATTAAAGATGCGGTAAAGGAGAGTGGAACGAAACAACCGTAGGAACTCGAAGACCAAGATTTTATCCCGAGTTCTACCACATAGGTGTACGTCTCGTTGGAGGGGTGTGAGCTACCACAAAGGTTTGCTCAATGCCACAAAGGCCTCACCCTATTCTCCCGTGAATTCCACCACAAAGGTGCGAATCCACGCTTCCACTAAGGACTCCTTTAAGGGCGGAGAAGGTCCCGTACAAATTCGTGAAGCACACAACCACAACTGAATTGGGGGCTCCCACAAAGACCACAACAGGTCACTTCCACAAAGGAATCCACAAAGGATCAAAACACACAAGGTTGAACCTAGCTATCCACAAAGGAACCCTAGATTCGTTGCCCCTCAAGAAATAGAGGGGGGAAAACAAATCGCTTCGGTGGAGATGTAGATCAGTGGCTTCTTCCTCAGATCCCCAAGTATCAACGGATTTGAGTGGCTAGATTGGGAGATCCGGAAGAAACGAGCTTCAACACCAATGGAGGAGAGAGAAAATATGGAAGCTTAATCTTCTGGAGGTAGGTGGAGGGGTATTTATACCCCTCTCCAAAATCTGCCCGTTGTACAGCCGCCAGCCCGGAAATCTCCGGGTTGAGGACCGGAGATCTCCGGACCCCGGAAATTTCCGGAGCAATTTCCGGCTGTGCTTGAATCTGTCTCAGTACTGGTTGGGCTTCTTGACTTAGTAGAAAAATCTCTGATACTCGGAGATCTCCGGACTGGGGCTCGGAAATCTTCGAGCGCCGGAAATCTCCGGGAGCATTTCCAACTAAAAATGTTTTGGAGCCAGTACGCATTTTGAGTTCTGGACTTGGTCGAAATTCTTCTGTCACTCGGAGATCTCCGGACCGGGGCTCGGAAATCTCCGAGCGCCGGAAATCTCCTAGAGTATTTCCGGCTCAGCTGGAGTTGGAGTCAGTACGCATTTCAATTCAGACTTGGTGAAAATCTTGGATGGCTCGGAGATCTCCGGTGGGGACCGGAAATCTCCGAACCCCGGAAATCTCCTGACTGAATCCCTGAACAAATACCAAGTGTAGTTGAAATGAAACTTAGGCAAAATAAGTGTTCCTCTTTATCAGTCTACCTGTAAAAGACCCTGCATGCTTCATCACAAACATTAGAATACTTTTTATGTTGTCATTAGTCACCAAAATCTGGGAGTGCATATAATGCACTTTCAATCTCCCCCTTTTTGGCGAATAATGACAACAAAAAAAGAGAACGGATTTGTAAAATATAGACGGAGCTCCCCCTAAGTGAGTGCACTATTTAAGAATGTCTTTGGAATACAAAGTGCACATTCCTTAGGATCAACACTCCCCCTAGATTTTACAAAACACACAAATACACCATATACAATAGAAGCAACAAACTTTAGATAAAGAGTTATTACAATAGAGAATTTAACAGTACTCATGTCTCACACACATGACGAACAAAAATAGTCACAAAAAAAAAGGGAGCACTGAAAGAAACAAAACGAAAAGAAAGAAGTGCTCCTAGCCCATGCAAATCCCGAGAGTCCTAGAGATACTTCTCCCCCTTTGGCATCAAGATACCAAAAAGGGAGGAGGTTCCACTAACGTCCCATGACTCAAGAGTCGGAACCCTCGTCCTGATCATCATCCTCCTCCTCCTCAGTATCAGCATTCTCAAGATCGCTGTCCTCTGGCACAGCATCATCCCAATAAAATGTGAGACCATCTGCATTCCAATCCTTGAAAGGAACCCGAGGCTTCAAAGGGTGCTTCGGAGCAGGCATCTTCATGTGAGCCATCATCGCTTCTTGGCGCTACATATTGCGATGGTTCTGAGAGTAGATGGAGTAGTTCTCACTGTGAATGCAACAGTTCATGTTCATGATTTTCTCAATTGCTCGAACTACCCAGGGGTGACTCTTCTTGGCAGCTTTCTTGATATTGGGATTGGAAGGAACCCGAGATGGACCACCAAAAATCTCATCCTCGTTGATATCTTGCATGGTGGCTTGTTGTTGAACCAAGTGAGCAGATTTCTGGACAAGCAGGGCTGGCTTGTGAGGCTGGGTAGCAAAGGCTACATCAAAGTCATCACCGTCTTGCTCAGAAAGCTTGTAGAGCCTCTTGATGAGCAACATTATATAAGGAGCATATGGAGGAACTTTCCTCTCAAAAACTGCTAGTGACATCTCCTGGAAAATAAAGTCCATGGCATCCACCTTATAGGCCTCCTGCTCAACCGCATACTCCCCAAGATAGGCATCATGAGCCTTGGCCATCAAGTTTACTAGAGCCCCGACAATATTACCTGCATTGCCGGCAATGGGAGCAATGGTCCAACGGAACATGCGAAGCAGAATATCATAAGTGGGGAGGAGGCCATTCTGAGAGCCAATCTTCCCTCCAGGCTGGTAAAGATCAGTCATGACGTGTTTGTTGTAAGACACGCCATGGACATGCATGCGGGCGCCAGCTGCAGTAGAAAGACCATGGAAAGGACAACCAAGAATCCGAGCAAACTCTCTGAAAGAAGAAGTCAAGCGCTGCCTGCCAGACATCCAGGTCATCCCAATATCCTCTGAGGAGTCAAACACCACAGTGGCATAGAACTGATGGATAAGAGAGACGATGTAGTTGCACTCAGTTCTCATCAATTGCTCCAAACCCAGAAGTCCACATACCTTCACAGCACCACCAAAATAATTGGCCTTCTTCATTAATTTGTTAAAGTCAATCCACTTCATGGGGCAGATTGGCTTGTCAATAGAGAACTTCTGATAGACTTCCCTGTAGATCCATGCCATCTCAGTGCAAAAGTATGTGGGATCATCAGACTCCACATTATAGGAGAGGTCACTTCGCCACTTGTGAAAACTGCCTTTGTTGAAGTCTTCAAGACGGAGCTCGGTCCTCTTCTTCTTGTTAGCACCAATAGGTTTCCTGAGGATGGCTGAGGTCTCAGTTTGTGAGTTGTCTTCACTTGAGGACCCACTGAGAGGGCGTGAGTGAACTGGTTTGGCTCTTCCGCGAGTAGAAATTTTCTTGAAGCGGCCACGCGGGTTGGAACCTGTAGATACACAACATAGAGAGGATGGAAAGCATATGGGGTAAGCACTCATGTCCGAGATTGAAAATGGAACATACTTGAAAAGTTTTGACAAACACAGTTTCTGGACTTAGCTGTTTTGATTCTGAGCAGGCCGGAGATTTCCGGGTCTGACTCGGAGATCTTCGGGGTTCGGAGATTTCCGGGTCTGACTCGGAGATTTCCGGTCTGCGCGAAATTTTGACAGATTTGAACAAAATCTATGGATGAAAAACAGATCTGTGCATGTGGAAGGTAGAACATGCCTAGGGGAGCAATTCTACCAAAGGAAACAAACAACAACCTCCTAAATCGGCTAGGTTAAACGAAAACAAGTTTCGTCCTAGATTTGAAATAAGAGAAGTTACCGGAAGACATTGCGAAAAGCGTGCAGATGGAAACGAAGCCCTTGACGAGGAGAAGCAGATCCCCGAAGCACGCAAGAAACCCTCGAACGATCCACCCGCGGCAAGGAACAGAAGATATGGAGATTTTCGGAGGAGAGAGAGGATTAGGGCACGGGGTGGAAGAACTGGCCGAACCGGCCGGTCAACCCGTGCCCTTATATAGGCAGCAAAAATTTGAACCAGAAATTTCCGGACTGAGGCTCGGAGATCTCCGGGTGCCGGAGATTTCCGGGGCTATTTTCGGATAGGACTTAGCCCTGGAAAACTTTGGCACGCTCGGAGATTTCCGGACACCGGACCGGAGATTTCCGGCTCTAATTCCGATTCAGCTTCGCCTGAGGTCAGTACCGAAATTGAAAAGGACTTAGGTGCTGAAAAATCGCAGGGGCCGGAGATTTCCGAGTCTCGGCCCGGAAATGTCCGGACACCGGAAATTTCCGGGACTATTTCCGGTCAATAATCATCACAGGTCAGTGCTGATTTTTGAATGGACTTAGTCTCGAAATTCTCTGGTGGCCCGGAGATTTCCAAGTAAGGCTCGGAGATTTCCGTTCAAACCCAAAAACTCCAGGAACAAGAAACCAAAAGGGGACATGAGTGGGGAAAAGCATGTTAAAGGATAGTAAAAGGCTTAGGATAGACACTCAAACTGTATAAAGAAGACACACTCAAGTTGAAAGAACCATACAACACAAGAGAAGACCAACAAGAGTGTGTTTTCCCAAAAGAACCAAAGACAATGCAAGTAAGAATCAAAAATAAAACCAAATAGAATCCAAAGAAAAAGAGTGTTGGTGGCCGAGGCCACCGTGTATGAGTTGTAGCATGGTACCGCGAAGATATATCTTGGGTCCATAACTACTTCTCATCATTGAAGCTCACAAATTATAGATTTAATTTGAAGACTTAGCAAGGATTCATTACTATATGCATAATAGGGGGAGGAAGAATCCAATGTATTAGGAAAACACTCCCCCTAAGTCCATGCGTACCTCTAGTTCTAATAAAGCCTTAAACGTTGGAAGGTGTGCACCGAATTCAAGCCAAGGCCCGAGAATCTACGATATTGAGCTCATTCCTCAAGTAGCAAAAGCGGGCTTCATCAAGGGGCTTCGTGAAGATATCCACCAATTGATCCCTTGTACCAACATATGATAGATCAATATCTCCTCGTGCCACGTGATCGCGGATCAAATGATGAAGAATCTCAATGTGCTTGGTCCTTGAATGTTGCACCGGATTGTATGCAATTTTGATAGCACTCTCATTATCACATAAAAGCGGCACTTTGTCCAAGAGGACACTGTAATCCTTTAAAGTTTGCCGCATCCAAAGAAGTTGAGTACACCCGCTTGCGGCGGCGACGTACTCGGCTTCCGCCGTGGATAATGAGATGCAATTTTGTTTCTTCGAGGACCAACTCACCAAAGCTCTCCCAATAAATTGACACGTCCCGGATGTGGACTTCCTATCATCAATGTCGCCCGCCCAATCGGAGTCGGTGTATCCACAAAGAGACAAGGTGCCATATTTGGGGTACCACAACCCAAAGCAAGGGGTATGAACCAAATATCTGAAGATTCTCTTCACGGCCATCAAATGATTTTCCTTAGGCGCGGCTTGATAACGAGCACACACTCCAACGCTTAAAACGATATCGGGCCTAGACACACACAAATAAAGGAGAGACCCAATCATAGAACGATACTCCTTTTGGTCTACCTCTTTACCGTTGGGGTTGAGTTGGAGGTGGCACTTGGTTTGCATAGGAGTAGTCACGCCATTAAGTCCAAGCAACTTGAATTTCTTGATCATATCTTGAATGTACTTGGCTAGGCATATGAAAGTCCCTTCCCTCAATTGCTTTATCTCAAAGCCAAGAAAGAACTTGAGTTCACCCATCATGGACATATCGAACTTGCCAGTCATTAGCTTGGAAAACTCATCATTGAACACACGGTTAGTAGAACCAAAGATAATGTCATCGACATATAATTGACAAATGAAGAGTTCACCATTAACCTTTTTAGTAAAAAGAGTGGGATCGATTACCCCAAACTCAAATCCACGGTCTACCAAGAACTCTCTCAAGTGCTCGTACCATGCACGGGGGGCTTGTTTAAGGCCATAGAGAGATTTGTTCAAGACATAGACGTGGTGAGGATGGTTGGGGTTTTCAAAACCCGGGGGTTGTTTAACATAAACAAGTTCTTGCAAAGGACCATTAAGAAAAGCAGATTTTACATCCATTTGTTGCAATTTGAAACCATGGTGAGAAGCAAAAGCGATGAGAATACGTATCGATTCGAGTCTTGCGACCGGCGCGAAAGTTTCTCCAAAATAGATGCCTTCGACTTGAGAAAAACCTTGAGCCACCAACCGCGCCTTGTTCCTCACAATGATACCATGTTCATCTTGCTTGTTCTTGAAGATCCACTTAGTGCCAATAACGTTGCGGCAATCTTTAGGCTTCTCAACTAGACGCCACACTTTGTTGCGCTCGAAGTTGTTAAGTTCTTCATGCATAGCCCCTAGCCAATCGGGATCTTCAAGAGCATCAAAGACTTTCTTGGGCTCGACCATGGAAATGTGTGCTTGATGCTCACTAAAGTGAGCTAATTGACTTCGTGTGGAGACCCTTGCTCGAATATCACCAATGACCTTGTCGAGAGATAATAATCTAAGTTCCAAAGACTTTGCAAAACGATCTTGACGACGAGTTTCAATTGCCGCCCTTGTGGTGGGGAAAATTTCTTGACCATCTTGATCCTTTGGATCCTCGTCTTGACCTTCTTGAGGGCCTTGATCATCATGAGAAGTCTCTTCATGAGGTGGAGAAGGATGATCTTGCCCTTGAGTAGAACTTTGAGAAGTGGAGTTGGCTTCGATAATCTTGGTGGAGGAGGCATGATCTTTTTGTTGATGAAGATCTTGTTGAGATCCATCATGAGCTTCATCTTGAGAAGAAATAGCATGCCCTTGTTGAGGAGGATCTTGAGATTGTTCTTGAAGGGAATCATCATTTTCTATGGGTGAGCCACCTTGTGGTTCTTGTGACGGTGAGCTCTCCTTGATGGGAGAACTTGAGTCATCTTGAACAACTTCTTGATGGACTTCAATGGGGGCGTAGAAAGCCCACCCCCATCTTCTTAATGGCATCAAAAGGTTGTTCATCACCTACATCACAAACACCAACTTGCTCCACTTGGGAGCCATCATTTTCATCGAATTCCACACTGCAAGACTCTATGATAATCCGGGAGGATTTATCAAAGACTCTATAAGTGTGGGACTCGCAACCATATCCGACAAATATCCCCTCAAGAGATTTAGAGTGGAACTTACCCAACCGGACACCCTTGACGAGATAATAGCACTTACATCCAACTCGGAAGTAGCCAATGTTGGGTTTATTGCCGTTGAGTATCTCATATGGAGTCTTCTTCAATCCCTTGCGGAAGTAGAGGCGATTTGATGAGTGACATGCGGTGGAAATAGCCTCCGCCCAAAAGTTGATGGGAGACTTGAACTCCGCCAACATAGATCTTGCCATATCGATGAGAGTCCGGTTCTTCCTTTCGGCAACGCCATTTTGTTGAGGAGTGTAAGCAGCGGAATATTGATGAAGAATGCCTTCTTCACTAAGTAAGTCGTTAAGAGTGTAGTTCTTGAATTCCGACCCATTGTCACTTCGAACAACCAATATGGGAAGGTCATGTTGGCGTTGAACTTCCTTTGAGAAGTCGATGAAGACTTGTTGAGTTTCATCCTTGGTCTTGAAGAAATAGACCCAAGTATACCTTGAATAGTCATCAACAATCACGAGGCAATATTTCTTGCCACCAAGACTTATCTCCGGAATTGGTCCAAATAGATCAACATGAAGGAGCTCCAAAATCCGGGACGAAGATATGATGGTCTTGCTTGGATGAGGAATATCATGCATCTTGCCTTCCACACAAGCTCTACAAATTCGATCCCTTGAAAAGGAAACATGATCTTTTAGTCCAAGGATGTGGCCACCCTTGTGGAGACTTTGCAAAGTACGCATGTTAACGTGAGCTAGTCGGCGATGCCAAAGCCAACCCACGTCGGATTTTCCGAAGAGACACATGGCTTGAGAAGTGGTGGCTCCGGAGAAGTCCACCACATAGAGCTCATGCTCCATGTATCCCACGAAAGCCACTCTTAGCGACTTGCTCCACAAGAGGACCACAATGTCCTTATCAAAGAAGGGAGAGATCCCCATCTTTGTTAAGGCACTGACCGATAACAAATTATAGCCAAGAGATTCAACAAGCATGCCATTGACTAGAGAAATGTCGGGGGCAACTACCACTTTGCCAAACCCGGTTACCTTAGACCTTGATAAGTCACCAAAAGTCACGGTTACTTGATCTTCATTAGGTTTCAACTCCGTAACGAGTTCTTTGCTCCCGGTCTTATGACTTGTACATCCACTATCAATTATCCATTTTGAACCACCGGGAGCAAGGTCCTACAAGAGATCAATTCTTGCATTTAGCAACCCATTGCTTCACAATGGGTGCTTTATGGTTAGCGACAAGAGATTTAGGAACCCAAATAGCATATGAGATAAAACCATAGTAGGGTCCAATGTAACGAGCACAAACATTCCCATAATAATGACATATAAAGCATAGTTAGGGTTATTGTCCCCGGCATGATCTTTACGAGTAGGTTTGCCCCTTGTGACATTCCTACTCGCAAGACCTTCCTTGGATTGAATGGAGTCGGCCTTCTTGGCTTGGATGGGGTTGATGCTCTTGGGAATGCCCTTCTTGGAATTCATCTTTATGGGAGGCACATATCCAAGACCTTCCTTTCCTTGTCGAGTGTGAGGCTCCACGATGGGAGTCTCAACAACTTGTTTACCCTTGAGAAGAATGATCTTGGATGTGGAGGCCTTAGTCATCTTACTCTTCAACCTAGCATTCTCCTTCACAAGATTAGCATTATCACAAGAACACTTAGAGGTAGAGATGCTAAGAGAATCAAGGTTAGTTAGCCGAGTTTGGAGTTGGGCATACGACTCTTTTAGAAGAGCATGTTCACTCTCCAAAGCCTTGTGAGCTATGACGAGCTTCTCCATGTCCTCAATGAGTCGAACATGTTGAAAGAGCATTTTCCCTCATGTGTGGTTTTGGTAATTGAATGACAATCTCTATGGACTAATGTTTACTTCGAGATATCATTATAGATCATGTCCATGGAATTGTGGAGTTCATGTGTTGGACTCTTGAAGCTTATTGCAAGTATGTCTTGAAGATTCAAGACATCATCTTAGTGAAGAAAAGATGAGTTGTTCAAGACCAAGAGAAGCTTTCTCGAAAAGATCCTATGCTTGGTGCTTGCAATGGATACATGAAGACGAAGCTTAGCGAGACTCTCCCATTGTGAGCATGGGGGAGTATTTGGAGAAGTCTTCATCAAGCAAGTGCTTGGACGCGCAATCAAGAAAGATGACCCACTTGAAGAGATCAAGATAGTCATCATCTAACTCAAGTGGAATGCTCAAGGCAAAGGTATGATCTTGATAGGGCTATAGGATAGATAGGCGTACTATCAAGAGGGGCTCTCAAGTTAGTAACTTGATCGCATTCTTGTGGAGAGCTCAAACCTTTGCATACTTGGCATATCATGTTTCTTGGTTCTTATTTGGCTTTTATGTTGGTGAGGAATTAGAGCTTGGTTCATCTCCATGTCAAGCTCTAGTTCATAGAAATCGGTTTTACTTTGGACAACTTGTTGCGTTTTCGGTGGCGGAAATATTGCCGGTTCTACCTTGAGGAAAGTCCCACACCTTGCCATGTGTTGGGTAGTCATCGTCGCTATCTTTCCAACAAAATTGGTCTCACCTCATTTGGAGTTCATTTGCAAAAGTTATAGCAGTTTTATTTTCGGTGTTTCTGCTAATTCGGATTATTGGGGTCGGATATTCCGCCCTACCAGAATTTCCGGTTCCCCAGCTCATCCAAGAAAACGGCTAAGGAAAGGAGAAAAAGGGTTCTGACTCCATTCGGAAATTGTGCTCGGAAATTTCCGTCTACCGGAATTTCCGAGTGCCCCCATAAAAGTCCTCCAGAAATGGCTAAGGAAAAGTTTGGTTTTGCTTCTGACTCCAGCCGGAATTTCAGCTCGGAAATTTCATGGACTCGGAATTTCCAGGTGAACGGAATTTCCGAGTCTCTCTTAGACCGGAATTTCCGGATGACCGGAATTTCCGAGTCTCACTTATACCGGAATTTCCGAGTGTCGAAACAGCCAACGGCTATATTTCCTGGAGGGGTATAAATACCCCTTCCCTTCTTTTTCCCCAGCTGATCCAAGGCAGCACGTTTTTCCCCTCTCTCCTACTCCATTGTTGACCTTGGAAAGCTCACTCCCCTCTCAATCTCTCCATTGATTCTTCCATATTCTTTAGGGAAAGTTGAGAGGAGATCTAGATCTACAATCCTACCAATCCATCTCTCCTCTAAGTGAGGGGAACTTAGTGGATCTAGTTCTTGGAGTTCCTTTGTGGTTCTTCTTCTTTGTTCTTCCTCTCTTCTCCCCCCATAAGCATTAGTTGCTTTTGGTGGGATTTGGGAGTGAAGGATTTGACTCCTTTGTGGTTTCCTTTGTTCTTCCTCTCTTATTCCCCCATAAACATTTGTTGTTGTGTTGGAATTTGAGAGTGAAGGACTTGAGCACTTCGTGTGCTCTTGCCATTGCATTTGCATCGGTTTGAGCCCTCCACGAGTATTCGTGGTGGTGTTACTTGTGAGCTTGTTACTCTTGGGTCATTGGACCCTAGACGCCTTTTGTGGCCGGCCTTTTGTGGCCAAGACCTTTTGTGGTCAAGACCTTTTGTGGTCACTTGAGAGCCCCCAATTAAGTTGTGGGTGTGTGCCTCAAGACTTGGGAGCCCCCAATTAAGTTGTGGGTGTGTGCCTCAAGAGTTGTACGGGATTCGATCTCCGCCCCAAAGGAGATCAATAGTGGAAGGTAAACTCGAACCTTTTGTGGTTGAGTTCATCAGGAGAAGAAGGTGAGCCTTTGTGGCGTTGCGGCTAACCTTTTGTGGTTGCGCACACCTCTCCAAACGAGACGTACACCTTTGGGTGGAAATCGGGAATACATCCTCGTCTCCGCGTGCCTCGGTCATTTCTATACCCGAGCTCTTTACTTATGCACTTTACATTGTGATAGCCTTCGTGCTTGAAGTCATATATCTTGCTATCATCTTGTTACTTGTATTGCTTAGCTTAAGTTGTTGGTGCACATAGGTGAGCCTAGTTTATATATCTAGGTTGTATGCTTGTTAAAGTAAACCTCTAGTTTTATTCCGCCTTTATCAAGCATAACGGAATTTCCGGGTCATTTGTGGACCGGATATTCCGGCTACTCGGAATTTCCGGGTCACTCTTGGACCGGATATTCCGGCTCCTCGAAAAAGTTTTAAATCGCCTATCCCCCCCCCCCCACTCTAGGCGACGTCTATCCGTTCCCATGCCCAACCGCAAATTCGGCTTTATCTTGTTGAGCCACCTTGAATTTAGCAAAGTACATATCACGATCCTTAATGAGCTTAGCATGTGAGGAGTTATGAGTTTCCTCAATAGTTTCAAGTTGCTCCTCAAGACGAGCATGAGACTCTTCAACCTCCTCAAGAGAGGACTTCAAATAAGATAGAGAAATAACGTCTTCTCTTTCTATCTTACCCTTCTCTTCATTGAGATGCTCTAGCTCACCAATTCGAGCCATGAGGGCACCAACATGTTTCTTGCTATCACCTTGCAAGTTAGTGATAAAGGAGTCGAACGCCACAAGCTCTTGCTTGATTTGAAAGCTAGAGGCATCATCAAGCTCATTCATTTCATTCATGAGAGAGGAAGAGGATGAAGGTACCTCTGATGCCTTTGCCATAAGACACTTTGAGCTCTTGGTGATGGAGTTCTCATTAGGCGATGTGAATAGAGACGATGAAGAGCTTGTCGTAGTTGAAGGAGTTCTTGTCGTTGATGAAGAGACGGTAGTTGTCGAGGTGGTGGCAAGGGCCGCCACTTCATTTGGCGTTTCTTCCTCCGACTCTTCATCATCGGTGGGATACTCCTCTTGAGTCAACAACATGATGCGAGGCTTCTTGTTAAAAGGCCTCTTCTTTCCATAGGCCTTCTTGGGAAGCATCTTGGTTTAGTCCTTGAACACTAGATGTAGCGTACCTGCACTTTAAATCAGGCAGATACCTGTGTATAGTGCAAATTCCTGGATCGATTCATTTGCACACACAGTTTACGATGTAATATCACAACAAAGCGTCAATTTTATTACATCGATGATCTAGAATTACAAAATATTCGATACAAGTTGCATAGCATTGAAAAAGTACACAGAGGAAATACCATAGCAATGAGTCTCTATCACTTTCATGCTGCCACAGGCGAAAACATGTTGGTTGTGGACTCGAAACCTATAAACGAAACCTCACTCGTCATCTGAATAATCTGCAATAAGAAAAATATTGCAACAACGTGGGTCAGATTCCATTAAAAATGGAGTCTGGCAAGTGACACTATGGTGGACACTTAATGGAATAACTCTAAAGCCTATATGCGTATTTGGCTGGTGGAGTTCAAGGCTATTTTGCATAAAGCCAATTTTTCCTATCTCTTTGGAAAACACTTTCTTCAAAATTTAGACAAGTATGGCATGAAAACCATAAATCTCATCTTCCCTTGTTCACCCATCAAGTTTTACTTCTGAAGTTGGAATGATGGAATCCTCCGTTGACGTCCGTGATCAGCTGCTCAAATTGTCCGTACCGGGGACACGGCTAAGTACTTAGTTTTACACTCTGCAGAGGTTGTGCACGTTCACCATTGTACCCATTCAACCCAAGGTATCCTTTACACACCATTTGTGATAAGGACAGGAGAAGAATGAGACGAGATCTTTCAGAAGCATTTTCCCTCCCACTCTGGCTTGACCCGTTCCACCTAACATCCCCCTACATCTGCTTGTCAAGCCGGAGAGAGTCCACGCAACATAATTGATCAAGCCAGAGCCCATATGGCAATGGCTGCACTGGAAGCAATCGTCACTCGGAGTTCTTCAGATTCCTCTGTTCCTGGGTGGCCATTCACAAGTGTACATACTCCAGGAACCATAGACATGGACCTGAGTAGCCACTCAACATAAACCATACAACCACTTACCACCCAGGTGTTTCATTCTTGTGTTTCATTCTTAACTTAGTAGAATTTAGATTTTCACAAAACAACATTTGCATAGCATAAATAGATCTACTAAGTATTGCATAGGAGCCTAGACACAGGAATAAGGAATTTCTACACAGGTTTAGCATAGCAATACTATCCTACACATGCTTATATCAAAATACACTAAGTAATGCATATAGAAAATAATAGGAAGTTTATGAGGTGTGCCACTTGCCTTTGAATGCAGTATTTACTCACAAACTCTTTTCCACGAACTCGGGTCTCTCCGTTCAGTCTAAACAATACAAACAAACAACCATATAGCAATCATAAAACAACACAACACATACAAACAAGTTTCTTAAACTTCTAAGGAAAACATGTCATGCATGATATGCAAATTATTTCTAAGGACTAGTGATGCATGTCATGCCATGAAAATCTTTTAAGTCAATGACTAAGGACTAAGATCATAAGTTGGATAACAAAAATCTTGAATAAGCACTCAAATGACTTAGTCATGATGTGCAAAATATTAAGTCCATAAGGTGATCAACAATTATTATCAACTCTTTGTAAATTGGATATTCTAGGATCCAACAAACTTCAAGGTGGTAATAATATGATCAAAAAAATGTTTAAGTCTTAAGTGAAAGACATCATTAGGAAAGAGGGAAAAGATAGAAAGAAAGATGTAGTTGTCCTCCAGGCTTCATCTCCAGACTTGTAACTTTCTTTAGAGTGATGTCTTGATTGAATTCTTGGTAGACTTGAATAATCTTCAGACTTGATGATTTTTGTATCACCTAGGCTGGTCTTGGATTTAACTTGGTCTTCATAACACTAAGAGAAGAAGGGAGAAAAGAAAGAGAGGAAGAAAGACTTAGAAAATATAGCTGGTTGGTCTTCATGAACTTCTTCTTGATTTTCTTCTAAGTGCTTCTACTTCTTGGAGATTCTTCTGGAGTCTTGTTTTAGGTAAGTCCTTCATTGGCCTTATAGCTCCATGATGAAAATTCCTAAGTGTCCAGTGCATAGCACTTTTACCAAAATACTAAGTTTGAAAATAATCCTAACTTAGAGACAATGGGGGAGGAGTTTTCTTATGGAAAATATAAGTACAAAATAAAATATGATATGCATGAAATGCAATTTCAAATCACAAGAAACATAATACTAATTTTTGTGATATTTATAAAGTATGCATAAAGTTATAATTGCAATTTAATTAGTTTCTAATTTTGCGAAATATAACAAAAGGGTTAAATATAATATTAGAGTTTTATGTGATTAAATTTTTATAACAAAGTTTTGTAATTAGTATTAATAGACATAGGGGATTTAAATAAATTTTATAGCAATTGGATTTATTCAAGAATAATGTTTATATTAAAAGTTATGTTGAAAATATTCAAACTATTCAATTTAAATATATAACTATGAATTCAATCAAATATTACTCAAAAATATTTTATAACAGAGACATCACACTACAAATATTCTAAAGTTTCTAAAACAATTTTATTTGCAATTTTTGGAATTATAGATTTAAAGTTATGACAAAAATACTCAAATTCACCATTTGAAATTTGAATATTTTAAACTAAGTCAAATTTGAATTTTGGCAGATCCAAAATACTCTACATGTCAAGGGCTTTCCAAATATATAAAAATATTTGAATTTGGATAAGTGGTTAAAAAGTTATGACAGATCTAAGTGACAGGGGCTTTTTCTGCAAAACTGCCATTTAAACGATTAAAAGAAAACAAATTCCACGTCAGCGCTGACTGGGCAGTGACGTGGCCGTTGACGTGGCGCTGACTGGACTAAGTCAACAAATCTAGGCCATTGGATCTGGATCGGACGGATCTAAACGGCCCGTACCGATTCGTTTTAAAATTCTAATCCACGCCGTACGTTGAAGATCGGAGGGCTCAGAGAGAGGAAGGTGCTCACCGGCGGCGCGGGGTGGCCGGAGGCGAAGACGACGGCGGCGCGGCTCGGCGATGGACGAACTCGAGGATCCGGTGGTCTCCTAGGCTCGCGGAGATGACGTCTGGTGCGGCGCGTCGTGTCGAAGAAGATGGAGGTGACAGCGTCGTCTCGGGCGCTCCGGAGCTCCGTGGAGGCGTGGCCAAAGGGGCTCGGGCGCCGGTGAGCTTCGGTTGTCCGTGCCCCGCACGATTGGTAGCAGAGGAGACACGGGGAAAGCGTCTGCGGGTGCGCACGAGCGAGGGGAGGAGAGTGGAGGGGGTCTCAGGGGTGGGGGCTTGCTTCCTCGCCGGAGTTTGAAGGAAAAAGGCCGGCGGCTCAATGAAGTCCGGCGAGCAAATTGGAGAGCCTCGGGGCACGAAATGGAGGGGGAGTAGAGGGGAAAGTGAGTCGGGCTCGTCGGCTCTTTATAGAATCAAACGGATGAAGAAACCGTGGTCTTAATCGCGCGCAATCAAGGGATTAAAATCGGCCTTTTCGGCTCGGTCGTGGGCGTGGTTCCCGGTCGGAGCTTGAAGAAGCCTTGCTCCTGACAGGTGGGTCCCACTGTCAGATTTTTTTCTCTTTTTCTTTTCTGGTTTATTTATTTCTTTTATAACTTTTGATTTATAACTCCAAATGAGGTCAAACAAATTTCTAAAAATTTGTAAAATTATTATATTTGTGTTAAACCAGTTGTCGGAATGTTTTGAACATTTTTGAAAAATAATATTTTGAAATATTGTTTAAATCCAAATTTGACACTTTATGTTAAATTTAAAACTAGGGTTTAATTAATTTTATTTTGGCTAAAATACATTCTATGAAATACCCATATTCAAAATGTTTGAATTTAAGTTATTTAAACTCATATTCCAATATTAAATAAATTTTAGCTTTAATAGATTTTTAAATATCACATTACAACTAATTGTAATGAAAAGAGAAAATGTAATGTACTCATTTTTAATTCAAATTATTTTGTGCACCATTATATTTTATATTTAAGATAAATCATTTGAAAACTTCATAAACAACTTTGGACAATAATGATAAAGTGAGATATTTGAAATATTAAACTTTTTCCAATAAGTTTGAAGTCTTTCATAGTTGGTTTTCTTATGCATTTAATATTTTATTTTAATAAAAAGAAAAGTTTTAAATTTTAGTGATTTTTGAACATTATAAAATGCTGGGATGTTACAGACTACCACCCTTAAAAGGAATCTCGTCCTCGAGATTCGAAGAAGCTAGAAAGACAAAGCAAATGCTTGAAATGATTCTGATAGCTCGAGATGTTTTGAGAAATAAATTTCTAACATGGAAACTTGAAAATTAGCGGCGAATGATTTTTCTGATTAGGAGGGTAGAAAGAAAGATAGCTTAGGATTTTTGAGTTTAAGCAATTGGATTTGAATTATCTGGGTGGCTACCACCCTTAAAAGAAGTTTTTGTGGTCAGTCTAGAAACTTGGTTTAATCTTATTTATTTCTCTGATGTAGAGCGTACAAGTATTCAAAATACAATGGCTTGTGGTGGATACATAAAGTTTTAGCGCTCACGTTTTCCACTCGGTCCTTGGAGAGATTTATCCTTCTTCCTCTCAGGGCATCTGCGGCATGTCACGGGACTGGTGATCTTCTTGTGCAAGCGGATAAGGCAATTCTCCTTCATCTTTACTGGGCACTTATTGGCATAATGTCCCTTGTCCTTACATTTGCAGCAAATTACGTCACTTAAGTTCTTCTTCTTCTTTGGTGTTTCCAGGGCTAACAGTTCTTCCAAATCTTGTTTGCTATATTATATCTCAATTAAAGAAGTCCAGTCTCGTTTGATGTGACAATTTCGAGCTAGGTGATCTCCTTCACACTTATAGCAACACTTGGAGGTACTTTTGGATATCTTCGAAAGTGACCTTACTCTTATTTCATTTTTCACCTTAGTATGATCCACAATCTCATTTTGATGAAGATTTTGTTCAGTATCTTGACCAACCCTTTTCTCTTTGCAGTCCCATGAATAATGTCCTAGTTCTCCACAGGTAAAACATGTTATATGGCTAGTATCTCTTTTGTGTTCCTCCTTGTTTTCTTGTACTTCCACATGCTTCATGAGATTTTGTTGCATCTCCTTTTTGGCTTGCTGACTGACTTCTTGCACCACGGGGTAGAGTTGATACTGCGTTGGAACGTGATTTGTTGCTTCACACAAAAAGCAAGAAATCTGACTTGTGGGGCATTCCCTAACTGGATGTCTGGTATGACCATGGGGCCACTCATCAGGACATTCTTTGGACGTATGTCCTATCTCTCCACAAGTTTTGCATGCCTTTAGTTTGGTCATAAGGTTCTCTTCAAAATCACTATGGTTTTGATCAATCTTAGTCAGTTGGTCATTGATCAACTTCCACAGCTGACTCTGGTTCTCTAGTAGTAGTCGCATAGTTGTATGCAAATCATTGGTGTTGGTATTGGGGTGAGACATCTGTTTGGATTAGAAAGCAATGGGTTGAATTATTTTTACTATGGAGGAATCCTAGTTGAATAAAACAAAACAAGGCAACCAATCTATAACAAAATCAATCAATATCTAACAAACATCAAGCAACAAGGTTCACAACAAACAAACAATCTAGTATTGTCATATAGCCAAGTTGATATGATCAATACACTAACACGATATCGTCATTCTATTTAGGTGGTTGTCAAATCTACCTCCTTCGCAAGTGCTTCAAGTTCTTGTTCAACTTTTATGGATATCTTTGAAGTGTTGGTCGAATCCTGGTTCTTCAGTGGTCTTCCATGCATGTAGAACTTCATGATTAATCGTAGCTCTTCCATGGTCATCTAGAAAAAGATAAGATGTTTTCAGAAGGTTGATAGTAGATGAGAGTATGAGGAAGATAAAATGAAAAGTTTTGTTTTTAGAAAAGTGAATAAAATAGATTTTGAATCCTATGGTCAAATCCTATTTCAATCCAAACCTAGGTTTTCGAACCTACAGGCAACACAGTGCTCTGATACCATCTGTAGCGTACCTGCACTTTAAATCAGGCAGATACCTGTGTATAGTGCAAATTCCTGGATCGATTCATTTGCACACACAGTTTACGATGTAATATCACAACAAAGCGTCAATTTTATTACATCGATGATCTAGAATTACAAAATATTCGATACAAGTTGCATAGCATTGAAAAAGTACACAGAGGAAATACCATAGCAATGAGTCTCTATCACTTTCATGCTGCCACAGGCGAAAACATGTTGGTTGTGGACTCGAAACCTATAAACGAAACCTCACTCGTCATCTGAATAATCTGCAATAAGAAAAATATTGCAACAACGTGGGTCAGATTCCATTAAAAATGGAGTCTGGCAAGTGACACTATGGTGGACACTTAATGGAATAACTCTAAAGCCTATATGCGTATTTGGCTGGTGGAGTTCAAGGCTATTTTGCATAAAGCCAATTTTTCCTATCTCTTTGGAAAACACTTTCTTCAAAATTTAGACAAGTATGGCATGAAAACCATAAATCTCATCTTCCCTTGTTCACCCATCAAGTTTTACTTCTGAAGTTGGAATGATGGAATCCTCCGTTGACGTCCGTGATCAGCTGCTCAAATTGTCCGTACCGGGGACACGGCTAAGTACTTAGTTTTACACTCTGCAGAGGTTGTGCACGTTCACCATTGTACCCATTCAACCCAAGGTATCCTTTACACACCATTTGTGATAAGGACAGGAGAAGAATGAGACGAGATCTTTCAGAAGCATTTTCCCTCCCACTCTGGCTTGACCCGTTCCACCTAACATCCCCCTACATCTGCTTGTCAAGCCGGAGAGAGTCCACGCAACATAATTGATCAAGCCAGAGCCCATATGGCAATGGCTGCACTGGAAGCAATCGTCACTCGGAGTTCTTCAGATTCCTCTGTTCCTGGGTGGCCATTCACAAGTGTACATACTCCAGGAACCATAGACATGGACCTGAGTAGCCACTCAACATAAACCATACAACCACTTACCACCCAGGTGTTTCATTCTTGTGTTTCATTCTTAACTTAGTAGAATTTAGATTTTCACAAAACAACATTTGCATAGCATAAATAGATCTACTAAGTATTGCATAGGAGCCTAGACACAGGAATAAGGAATTTCTACACAGGTTTAGCATAGCAATACTATCCTACACATGCTTATATCAAAATACACTAAGTAATGCATATAGAAAATAATAGGAAGTTTATGAGGTGTGCCACTTGCCTTTGAATGCAGTATTTACTCACAAACTCTTTTCCACGAACTCGGGTCTCTCCGTTCAGTCTAAACAATACAAACAAACAACCATATAGCAATCATAAAACAACACAACACATACAAACAAGTTTCTTAAACTTCTAAGGAAAACATGTCATGCATGATATGCAAATTATTTCTAAGGACTAGTGATGCATGTCATGCCATGAAAATCTTTTAAGTCAATGACTAAGGACTAAGATCATAAGTTGGATAACAAAAATCTTGAATAAGCACTCAAATGACTTAGTCATGATGTGCAAAATATTAAGTCCATAAGGTGATCAACAATTATTATCAACTCTTTGTAAATTGGATATTCTAGCATCCAACAAACTTCAAGGTGGTAATAATATGATCAAAAAAATGTTTAAGTCTTAAGTGAAAGACATCATTAGGAAAGAGGGAAAAGATAGAAAGAAAGATGTAGTTGTCCTCCAGGCTTCATCTCCACACTTGTAACTTTCTTTAGAGTGATGTCTTGATTGAATTCTTGGTAGACTTGAATAATCTTCAGACTTGATGATTTTTGTATCACCTAGGCTGGTCTTGGATTTAACTTGGTCTTCATAACACTAAGAGAAGAAGGGAGAAAAGAAAGAGAGGAAGAAAGACTTAGAAAATATAGCTGGTTGGTCTTCATGAACTTCTTCTTGATTTTCTTCTAAGTGCTTCTACTTCTTGGAGATTCTTCTGGAGTCTTGTTTTAGCTAAGTCCTTCATTGGCCTTATAGCTCCATGATGAAAATTCCTAAGTGTCCAGTGCATAGCACTTTTACCAAAATACTAAGTTTGAAAATAATCCTAACTTAGAGATAATGGGGGAGGAGTTTTCTTATGGAAAATATAAGTACAAAATAAAATATGATATGCATGAAATGCAATTTCAAATCACAAGAAACATAATACTAATTTTTGTGATATTTATAAAGTATGCATAAAGTTATAATTGCAATTTAATTAGTTTCTAATTTTGCGAAATATAACAAAAGGGTTAAATATAATATTAGAGTTTTATGTGATTAAATTTTTATAACAAAGTTTTGTAATTAGTATTAATAGACATAGGGGATTTAAACAAATTTTATAGCAATTGGATTTATTCAAGAATAATGTTTATATTAAAAGTTATGTTGAAAATATTCAAACTATTCAATTTAAATATATAACTATGAATTCAATCAAATATTACTCAAAAATATTTTATAACAGAGACATCACACTACAAATATTCTAAAGTTTCTAAAACAATTTTATTTGCAATTTTTGGAATTATAGATTTAAAGTTATGACAAAAATACTCAAATTCACCATTTGAAATTTGAATATTTTAAACTAAGTCAAATTTGAATTTTGGCAGATCCAAAATATTCTACATGTCAAGGGCTTTCCAAATATATAAAAATATTTGAATTTGGATAAGTGGTTAAAAAGTTATGACAGATCTAAGTGACAGGGGCTTTTTCTGCAAAACTGCCATTTAAACGATTAAAAGAAAACAAATTCCACGTCAGCGCTGACTGGGCAGTGACGTGGCCGTTGACGTGGCGCTGACTGGACTAAGTCAACAAATCTAGGCCATTGGATCTGGATCGGACGGATCTAAACGGCCCGTACCGATTCGTTTTAAAATTCTAATCCACGCCGTACGTTGAAGATCGGAGGGCTCAGAGAGAGGAAGGTGCTCACCGGCGGCGCGGGGTGGCCGGAGGCGAAGACGACGGCGGCGCGGCTCGGCGATGGACGAACTCGAGGATCCGGTGGTCTCCTAGGCTCGCGGAGATGACGTCTGGTGCGGCGCGTCGTGTCGAAGAAGATGGAGGTGACAGCGTCGTCTCGGGCGCTCCGGAGCTCCGTGGAGGCGTGGCCAAAGGGGCTCGGGCGCCGGTGAGCTTCGGTTGTCCGTGCCCCGCACGATTGGTAGCAGAGGAGACACGGGGAAAGCGTCTGCGGGTGCGCACGAGCGAGGGGAGGAGAGTGGAGGGGGTCTCAGGGGTGGGGGCTTGCTTCCTCGCCGGAGTTTGAAGGAAAAAGGCCGGCGGCTCAATGAAGTCCGGCGAGCAAATTGGAGAGCCTCGGGGCACGAAATGGAGGGGGAGTAGAGGGGAAAGTGAGTCGGGCTCGTCGGCTCTTTATAGAATCAAACGGATGAAGAAACCGTGGTCTTAATCGCGCGCAATCAAGGGATTAAAATCGGCCTTTTCGGCTCGGTCGTGGGCGTGGTTCCCGGTCGGAGCTTGAAGAAGCCTTGCTCCTGACAGGTGGGTCCCACTGTCAGATTTTTTTCTCTTTTTCTTTTCTGGTTTATTTATTTCTTTTATAACTTTTGATTTATAACTCCAAATGAGGTCAAACAAATTTCTAAAAATTTGTAAAATTATTATATTTGTGTTAAACCAGTTGTCGGAATGTTTTGAACATTTTTGAAAAATAATATTTTGAAATATTGTTTAAATCCAAATTTGACACTTTATGTTAAATTTAAAACTAGGGTTTAATTAATTTTATTTTGGCTAAAATACATTCTATGAAATACCCATATTCAAAATGTTTGAATTTAAGTTATTTAAACTCATATTCCAATATTAAATAAATTTTAGCTTTAATAGATTTTTAAATATCACATTACAACTAATTGTAATGAAAAGAGAAAATGTAATGTACTCATTTTTAATTCAAATTATTTTGTGCACCATTATATTTTATATTTAAGATAAATCATTTGAAAACTTCATAAACAACTTTGGACAATAATGATAAAGTGAGATATTTGAAATATTAAACTTTTTCCAATAAGTTTGAAGTCTTTCATAGTTGGTTTTCTTATGCATTTAATATTTTATTTTAATAAAAAGAAAAGTTTTAAATTTTAGTGATTTTTGAACATTATAAAATGCTGGGATGTTACAGACTACCACCCTTAAAAGGAATCTCGTCCTCGAGATTCGAAGAAGCTAGAAAGACAAAGCAAATGCTTGAAATGATTCTGATAGCTCGAGATGTTTTGAGAAATAAATTTCTAACATGGAAACTTGAAAATTAGCGGCGAATGATTTTTCTGATTAGGAGGGTAGAAAGAAAGATAGC
Organism: Poa annua; assembly: GCA_026929855.1. Taxonomy (NCBI): domain Eukaryota; kingdom Viridiplantae; phylum Streptophyta; class Magnoliopsida; order Poales; family Poaceae; genus Poa; species Poa annua. The sequence continues at coordinate 79,023,389 of CM049429.1, forward strand.
TTAGGATTTTTGAGTTTAAGCAATTGGATTTGAATTATCTGGGTGGCTACCACCCTTAAAAGAAGTTTTTGTGGTCAGTCTAGAAACTTGGTTTAATCTTATTTATTTCTCTGATGTAGAGCGTACAAGTATTCAAAATACAATGGCTTGTGGTGGATACATAAAGTTTTAGCGCTCACGTTTTCCACTCGGTCCTTGGAGAGATTTATCCTTCTTCCTCTCAGGGCATCTGCGGCATGTCACGGGACTGGTGATCTTCTTGTGCAAGCGGATAAGGCAATTCTCCTTCATCTTTACTGGGCACTTATTGGCATAATGTCCCTTGTCCTTACATTTGCAGCAAATTACGTCACTTAAGTTCTTCTTCTTCTTTGGTGTTTCCAGGGCTAACAGTTCTTCCAAATCTTGTTTGCTATATTATATCTCAATTAAAGAAGTCCAGTCTCGTTTGATGTGACAATTTCGAGCTAGGTGATCTCCTTCACACTTATAGCAACACTTGGAGGTACTTTTGGATATCTTCGAAAGTGACCTTACTCTTATTTCATTTTTCACCTTAGTATGATCCACAATCTCATTTTGATGAAGATTTTGTTCAGTATCTTGACCAACCCTTTTCTCTTTGCAGTCCCATGAATAATGTCCTAGTTCTCCACAGGTAAAACATGTTATATGGCTAGTATCTCTTTTGTGTTCCTCCTTGTTTTCTTGTACTTCCACATGCTTCATGAGATTTTGTTGCATCTCCTTTTTGGCTTGCTGACTGACTTCTTGCACCACGGGGTAGAGTTGATACTGCGTTGGAACGTGATTTGTTGCTTCACACAAAAAGCAAGAAATCTGACTTGTGGGGCATTCCCTAACTGGATGTCTGGTATGACCATGGGGCCACTCATCAGGACATTCTTTGGACGTATGTCCTATCTCTCCACAAGTTTTGCATGCCTTTAGTTTGGTCATAAGGTTCTCTTCAAAATCACTATGGTTTTGATCAATCTTAGTCAGTTGGTCATTGATCAACTTCCACAGCTGACTCTGGTTCTCTAGTAGTAGTCGCATAGTTGTATGCAAATCATTGGTGTTGGTATTGGGGTGAGACATCTGTTTGGATTAGAAAGCAATGGGTTGAATTATTTTTACTATGGAGGAATCCTAGTTGAATAAAACAAAACAAGGCAACCAATCTATAACAAAATCAATCAATATCTAACAAACATCAAGCAACAAGGTTCACAACAAACAAACAATCTAGTATTGTCATATAGCCAAGTTGATATGATCAATACACTAACACGATATCGTCATTCTATTTAGGTGGTTGTCAAATCTACCTCCTTCGCAAGTGCTTCAAGTTCTTGTTCAACTTTTATGGATATCTTTGAAGTGTTGGTCGAATCCTGGTTCTTCAGTGGTCTTCCATGCATGTAGAACTTCATGATTAATCGTAGCTCTTCCATGGTCATCTAGAAAAAGATAAGATGTTTTCAGAAGGTTGATAGTAGATGAGAGTATGAGGAAGATAAAATGAAAAGTTTTGTTTTTAGAAAAGTGAATAAAATAGATTTTGAATCCTATGGTCAAATCCTATTTCAATCCAAACCTAGGTTTTCGAACCTACAGGCAACACAGTGCTCTGATACCATCTGTAGCGTACCTGCACTTTAAATCAGGCAGATACCTGTGTATAGTGCAAATTCCTGGATCGATTCATTTGCACACACAGTTTACGATGTAATATCACAACAAAGCGTCAATTTTATTACATCGATGATCTAGAATTACAAAATATTCGATACAAGTTGCATAGCATTGAAAAAGTACACAGAGGAAATACCATAGCAATGAGTCTCTATCACTTTCATGCTGCCACAGGCGAAAACATGTTGGTTGTGGACTCGAAACCTATAAACGAAACCTCACTCGTCATCTGAATAATCTGCAATAAGAAAAATATTGCAACAACGTGGGTCAGATTCCATTAAAAATGGAGTCTGGCAAGTGACACTATGGTGGACACTTAATGGAATAACTCTAAAGCCTATATGCGTATTTGGCTGGTGGAGTTCAAGGCTATTTTGCATAAAGCCAATTTTTCCTATCTCTTTGGAAAACACTTTCTTCAAAATTTAGACAAGTATGGCATGAAAACCATAAATCTCATCTTCCCTTGTTCACCCATCAAGTTTTACTTCTGAAGTTGGAATGATGGAATCCTCCGTTGACGTCCGTGATCAGCTGCTCAAATTGTCCGTACCGGGGACACGGCTAAGTACTTAGTTTTACACTCTGCAGAGGTTGTGCACGTTCACCATTGTACCCATTCAACCCAAGGTATCCTTTACACACCATTTGTGATAAGGACAGGAGAAGAATGAGACGAGATCTTTCAGAAGCATTTTCCCTCCCACTCTGGCTTGACCCGTTCCACCTAACATCCCCCTACATCTGCTTGTCAAGCCGGAGAGAGTCCACGCAACATAATTGATCAAGCCAGAGCCCATATGGCAATGGCTGCACTGGAAGCAATCGTCACTCGGAGTTCTTCAGATTCCTCTGTTCCTGGGTGGCCATTCACAAGTGTACATACTCCAGGAACCATAGACATGGACCTGAGTAGCCACTCAACATAAACCATACAACCACTTACCACCCAGGTGTTTCATTCTTGTGTTTCATTCTTAACTTAGTAGAATTTAGATTTTCACAAAACAACATTTGCATAGCATAAATAGATCTACTAAGTATTGCATAGGAGCCTAGACACAGGAATAAGGAATTTCTACACAGGTTTAGCATAGCAATACTATCCTACACATGCTTATATCAAAATACACTAAGTAATGCATATAGAAAATAATAGGAAGTTTATGAGGTGTGCCACTTGCCTTTGAATGCAGTATTTACTCACAAACTCTTTTCCACGAACTCGGGTCTCTCCGTTCAGTCTAAACAATACAAACAAACAACCATATAGCAATCATAAAACAACACAACACATACAAACAAGTTTCTTAAACTTCTAAGGAAAACATGTCATGCATGATATGCAAATTATTTCTAAGGACTAGTGATGCATGTCATGCCATGAAAATCTTTTAAGTCAATGACTAAGGACTAAGATCATAAGTTGGATAACAAAAATCTTGAATAAGCACTCAAATGACTTAGTCATGATGTGCAAAATATTAAGTCCATAAGGTGATCAACAATTATTATCAACTCTTTGTAAATTGGATATTCTAGCATCCAACAAACTTCAAGGTGGTAATAATATGATCAAAAAAATGTTTAAGTCTTAAGTGAAAGACATCATTAGGAAAGAGGGAAAAGATAGAAAGAAAGATGTAGTTGTCCTCCAGGCTTCATCTCCAGACTTGTAACTTTCTTTAGAGTGATGTCTTGATTGAATTCTTGGTAGACTTGAATAATCTTCAGACTTGATGATTTTTGTATCACCTAGGCTGGTCTTGGATTTAACTTGGTCTTCATAACACTAAGAGAAGAAGGGAGAAAAGAAAGAGAGGAAGAAAGACTTAGAAAATATAGCTGGTTGGTCTTCATGAACTTCTTCTTGATTTTCTTCTAAGTGCTTCTACTTCTTGGAGATTCTTCTGGAGTCTTGTTTTAGCTAAGTCCTTCATTGGCCTTATAGCTCCATGATGAAAATTCCTAAGTGTCCAGTGCATAGCACTTTTACCAAAATACTAAGTTTGAAAATAATCCTAACTTAGAGATAATGGGGGAGGAGTTTTCTTATGGAAAATATAAGTACAAAATAAAATATGATATGCATGAAATGCAATTTCAAATCACAAGAAACATAATACTAATTTTTGTGATATTTATAAAGTATGCATAAAGTTATAATTGCAATTTAATTAGTTTCTAATTTTGCGAAATATAACAAAAGGGTTAAATATAATATTAGAGTTTTATGTGATTAAATTTTTATAACAAAGTTTTGTAATTAGTATTAATAGACATAGGGGATTTAAACAAATTTTATAGCAATTGGATTTATTCAAGAATAATGTTTATATTAAAAGTTATGTTGAAAATATTCAAACTATTCAATTTAAATATATAACTATGAATTCAATCAAATATTACTCAAAAATATTTTATAACAGAGACATCACACTACAAATATTCTAAAGTTTCTAAAACAATTTTATTTGCAATTTTTGGAATTATAGATTTAAAGTTATGACAAAAATACTCAAATTCACCATTTGAAATTTGAATATTTTAAACTAAGTCAAATTTGAATTTTGGCAGATCCAAAATATTCTACATGTCAAGGGCTTTCCAAATATATAAAAATATTTGAATTTGGATAAGTGGTTAAAAAGTTATGACAGATCTAAGTGACAGGGGCTTTTTCTGCAAAACTGCCATTTAAACGATTAAAAGAAAACAAATTCCACGTCAGCGCTGACTGGGCAGTGACGTGGCCGTTGACGTGGCGCTGACTGGACTAAGTCAACAAATCTAGGCCATTGGATCTGGATCGGACGGATCTAAACGGCCCGTACCGATTCGTTTTAAAATTCTAATCCACGCCGTACGTTGAAGATCGGAGGGCTCAGAGAGAGGAAGGTGCTCACCGGCGGCGCGGGGTGGCCGGAGGCGAAGACGACGGCGGCGCGGCTCGGCGATGGACGAACTCGAGGATCCGGTGGTCTCCTAGGCTCGCGGAGATGACGTCTGGTGCGGCGCGTCGTGTCGAAGAAGATGGAGGTGACAGCGTCGTCTCGGGCGCTCCGGAGCTCCGTGGAGGCGTGGCCAAAGGGGCTCGGGCGCCGGTGAGCTTCGGTTGTCCGTGCCCCGCACGATTGGTAGCAGAGGAGACACGGGGAAAGCGTCTGCGGGTGCGCACGAGCGAGGGGAGGAGAGTGGAGGGGGTCTCAGGGGTAGGGGCTTGCTTCCTCGCCGGAGTTTGAAGGAAAAAGGCCGGCGGCTCAATGAAGTCCGGCGAGCAAATTGGAGAGCCTCGGGGCACGAAATGGAGGGGGAGTAGAGGGGAAAGTGAGTCGGGCTCGTCGGCTCTTTATAGAATCAAACGGATGAAGAAACCGTGGTCTTAATCGCGCGCAATCAAGGGATTAAAATCGGCCGTTTTTGGCTCGGTCGTGGGCGTGGTTCCCGGTCGGAGCTTGAAGAAGCCTTGCTCCTGACAGGTGGGTCCCACTGTCAGATTTTTTTCTCTTTTTCTTTTCTGGTTTATTTATTTCTTTTATAACTTTTGATTTATAACTCCAAATGAGGTCAAACAAATTTCTAAAAATTTGTAAAATTATTATATTTGTGTTAAACCAGTTGTCGGAATGTTTTGAACATTTTTGAAAAATAATATTTTGAAATATTGTTTAAATCCAAATTTGACACTTTATGTTAAATTTAAAACTAGGGTTTAATTAATTTTATTTTGGCTAAAATACATTCTATGAAATACCCATATTCAAAATGTTTGAATTTAAGTTATTTAAACTCATATTCCAATATTAAATAAATTTTAGCTTTAATAGATTTTTAAATATCACATTACAACTAATTGTAATGAAAAGAGAAAATGTAATGTACTCATTTTTAATTCAAATTATTTTGTGCACCATTATATTTTATATTTAAGATAAATCATTTGAAAACTTCATAAACAACTTTGGACAATAATGATAAAGTGAGATATTTGAAATATTAAACTTTTTCCAATAAGTTTGAAGTCTTTCATAGTTGGTTTTCTTATGCATTTAATATTTTATTTTAATAAAAAGAAAAGTTTTAAATTTTAGTGATTTTTGAACATTATAAAATGCTGGGATGTTATACTAGACGTCCACGATGCTCTTCTCTTTTCTCATAAGGGCACTCGACAACGAAATGGAACTTTTCTTGACAATTGTAACATGTCATTGACTTGGAGGGTGAGACCCTATCGGCTTGAGGTGCGTTCTTGTCAAAACGCATCTTGCCTCTTGAGGGATTGTTCCAAAAGGTGCGAGCCGCAAGAGCGAGATGATCATTATAAACAATCTTGAGTGCTTCCTCGGACATAGCGGCAAAGCTTCCAAGATCATCATCATCGTTGTCTTCCTCAACGGTAGCCTTCAAAGTGAGTTTGGTTGTGCCTCTTTGCATTCCAAGAGCCCTTGCCCTTGCATCTTGAGCATTCTTAGTGGCCACCTTGTATGCGGCCATCTCTTGCATAACCTCATTAGACGTCATGAGATGGTAGTTGTGTCTTCCTTGAAGACTCTTGACATTGGTAGGCTCACATGCCATCATAGAGCTAACATACTTCCTCTTGATCCAAGCATCATCAATATGAGAGGCACCCACTTCTCGAAAGCTTGTGGCTATGGTCACCAATCTTCGATACATCATCTCATGGTCTTCACCATCAAGCTTGAAAAAGCCCTCGGCTTCATTGCTCAAAGAATCATAGCGGTTCCTTCTCATGCTATCATTTCCAACGAACAACTCGGATAGACCATCCCATGTCTCCTTGGCGGTGGTGAGATGTTGGATGCGAGACATGTCCTTGTTCCCAACCGCCTTTTGGATCATGTAGAGACCGGTGGCATCAAGTTGATCCTCCACCACTTCTCTTCTTGTTAGGTTGGTCGGATCATGCGGCTTGTATCCAACTTGAATGATGCGCCACAACTCGATTGAAGAGCTGCACACATGAGACTTCATCATATATTGCCATTGAGAAAAAGTATAATCTTTAAGCAACGGGGGATCACCCCTATGAGAAACTTGTGGGTGAGGAATAATGGGATCGGGGGTATGGTATTGGGATGGGGGAGGAGTGGCGTTGTAGCCTTTAGGCACTTCATCATTGGATGATGGAGTGTTTTGATGGTTTGAAGAACTACTAGCATCACCCTTCCCATCCAAAGGCAATTGCTTTCCCTTTATCAATTCGGGGTCCACATCAAGAGTAATGCCCGGAAGCACCGGAGGCTTTGAGGGCAATGCAAGAGAGGTTTCCTTAGATGTCTTGAGAGACTCAAGCATATCATGAAACTTCTTGAACTCGGTTTGTATGGACGATGTCAACTTTGTTTCCAAAGAGTTGATATCGGCCATAGTGGCACCTTTCTCTTGCATTGCCGCCAAAGTCACGGCGTCCGTTTCGAAACCCTCGTTTGAGTCAACTTGCATTGTCCAAGGTTGGTCTCAAGCGGTGAAGCTTTTAAGAGACAACTTGGCTCTGATACCAATTGAACGACGGTTGACCACCTAGAGGGGGGGTGAATAGGTGGTGACCAATTTTTATGACTTTTTCAGTTTTAGGCTAGCGGAAAGTAAGTTGTCTAAAAGTGCAACTAGGTGATACAAGTGATAAACAACAAAGAAAGTAAGCAAGTACAGGAATTAAAGATGCGGTAAAGGAGAGTGGAACGAAACAACCGTAGGAACTCGAAGACCAAGATTTTATCCCGAGTTCCACCACATAGGTGTACGTCTCGTTGGAGGGGTGTGAGCTACCACAAAGGTTTGCTCAACGCCACAAAGGCCTCACCCTATTCTCCTGTGAATTCCACCACAAAGGTGCGAATCCACGCTTCCACTAAGGACTCCTTTAAGGGCGGAGAAGGTCCCGTACAAATTCGTGAGGCACACACCCACAACTGAATTGGGGGCTCCCACAAAGACCACAACAGGTCACTTCCACAAAGGAATCCACAAAGGATCAAAACACACAAGGTTGAACCTAGCTATCCACAAAGGAACCCTAGATTCGTTGCCCCTCAAGAAATAGAGGGGGGAAAACAAATCGCTTCGGTGGAGATGTAGATCGGTGGCTTCTTCCTCAGATCCCCAAGTATCAACGGATTTGAGTGGCTAGATTGGGAGATCCGGAAGAAACGAGCTTCAACACCAATGGAGGAGAGAGAAAATCTGGAAGCTTAATCTTCTGGAGGTAGGTGGAGGGGTATTTATACCCCTCTTCAAAATCTGCCCGTTGTACAGCCGCCAGCCCGGAAATCTCTGGGTTGAGGACCGGAGATCTCCGGACCCCGGAAATTTCCGGAGCAATTTCCGGTTGTGCTTGAATCTGGATCAGTACTGGTTGGGCTTCTTGACTTAGTAGAAAAATCTCTGATACTCGGAGATCTCCGGACTGGGGCTCGGAAATCTCCAAGCGTCGGAAATCTCCGGGAGCATTTCCGACTAAAATGTTTTTTTAGACTGCTCTACCGTAGGGGAAAACCCCTACGGTTAATTTAATAATAAAGGTGAGACAACAAACACAGAGATTTACATGGGGGTACACAGGGGAAGAAGATGGGCAACGAGAGTCAAACACTAATGACTCATGCCCAAAAGGAAAAGAAGAAAAAAGGGTATGACCGGTCTAAAAGCACAAGCACCAAAAGTGGTGACTAGGCGAAGAAAAGTTCCACCGCGTCCAGCAGGCCCTGAACTAGAGAGCTCTTGACACGAAATTGATGAAGCAGAAGATCACTTTTAGTCCGTCTTCTCCAGCTTAGCATAGAGGGTTCAATTCCGTTGAAAATCCAGCCATTACGTTCTTTCCAGATGTTCCATGCCACACATGCCACAAACTCACTGAAATGCGGGTGTGAGAAGGCTGCAGAAGCCTGAACTAGCCTCCCTCTAATATCTCGGGAATAATCCCAGGTGATACCAACCATAGCCCAACACTCTTTAGCAAACTCACAGGAGAAAAATAGATGTTCCACCGTTTCCAAGTGACTGTCCTGACAAAGGATGCAATTCGGGCCCCCCTCCACTTTCCAGTGCTTACGCCGCATAATGTCTTTGGTATTCAAACGATCATTAATCAGTAGCCAAGCAAAGACTTTGAGCTTCGGGATGCATTTAGATTTCCAAAAAGTTTGAAGCACCTTATCTTTGGGGACACTCTCAAACATGAACTGGTAGAATTTGGCCGAGGTGTACCCAACATTGCCCCAAAGAAAAATTCTCTTATCAGGCTCCACGGTAAGAGTGATACTCGAGTAGATCTGATGGAATGTTTGATATTCCTCAAAGGCTTCCACTGATAGAGGAGTCATGAACATGGAGTTGATGTTTTGCAATGATAGAACTTCCTTAATGGACAAATCTTCTTTTTCAAGGAAAGAGTATAGTCTTGGCAGAGAGTCTGCTAACAGACCTTCCTTTCTCCAAAAATCCTTCCACATAAGAATGGAGGCACCTTCCCCAATACTACAGGTTGTGATACTCCTATAAATCTCCACCAGACTGAAAATATCCCGCCACCAGAAGGAGCCTTTGGAAGAACGAGCATGGGGAGCCCCCTCAGGATATAGAGACCAAACCAGTTTAACCCAAGGAATATCAGCTTTGGAGTAAAACTTGTGTAGATGCTTTAGGAGAAGAGCTATATTCTGTAATTCCAGATTAATAATACCAAGGCCCCCTTTAACTTTAGGTTTGCAACACATGTCCCATGCAGCTAATCCAGCAAAAGAGGTAGAATCATCTCTCTTATCCCAAAGACAGTGCCTTCTAGCACGATCGCACGTCTTAATGAAGGATTTATGAACCTTTAGTGTGCACAATAGAAACATCGGCAGTGCCGAGAAAATTGAGTTAACCAGTTGTAATCTCCCCCCGTAGGGCAGGAAACGCGCACAGGCGTTCAGACGCCTTTCAATCTGATCACTAACAGGAGCAAGATCTTTGACCATTGGACGGGCAGTACCCAACGGCATGCCAAGATAAGTGAAGGGCAAGCTGCCCACTGTACATCCAAAACTAGTAGCAAGGTGCCCCATTCTTTCATCCGATACATTGATTGGGAGGATGCAGGACTTAGAGTAGTTAACTCGCAAACCTGTAGCCCTACCAAAGTCATTCAGCAAATTCCGCAAAATCTGTAACTGAGTAGGACAAGCTGTAAGGATAAGTAGCGTGTCATCCGCATATTGCACTATTGGGAAATCTGTGTTGGGCAAAGGTAAAGGTGGTTCCAGGTGCCCTTCCCTGAAGCAAAGATTAACCATTGACTGCAGCAAATCCGAACCAGCGACAAAAAGTGTCGGCGACAACGGATCCCCCTGTCGCACACCACGCTTGCATGCAAATTTTTTCCCCGGTGTCCCATTCAGTAGGATAGAAGAAGTGACACTGCTCATAATACAATCCATCCAGCCAATCCATCTGCTATCAAAACCTAAACATTTCAAAATTTCCAAGATTGCCGTATGATCAATTGTGTCAAAAGCTTTAGCAAAGTCAAGCTTCAAGATGATGCATTCCTTCTTGGACTGTTTGCATTGGTGGATGTATTCGTAAGCCCAGGAAATACAATCTTGGATAGTTCTTGTTTATAAAAAACCATATTGATTAACATGAATGAGCTTTAAAATTTTTGATTGCAGTCTATTAGCGAGGACTTTGGTGATAAATTTCAGAGAGGAGTTAAGCAAAGAAATTGGCCTGAAGTCATTTGGACCCTCCGGAGATTGAACCTTAGGAATCAAGGTGATGAAAGAGTCATTGATACTTTGCAGGTTTAAGGATCCACTCCAAAAGTCTCGAAAAAGGTCAAAGAAGTCCCATTTAATTGTATTCCAACACTTTTTTAAGACAAGGCCAGTGAAGCCATCAGGTCCTGGCGCTTTGGCATTGGGCATAGCCTTTAGCACATCCTCAATTTCCCTCATTGTAAAAGGATCTGACAGAGCACCCTGGTCGTCGTGCGGTACAATGTATCTTGCAAAGTCAAAAGAAGTATCAATGTCATTTGCAACCCCTAGCCGCTGCCTGTAAGTGTGCCAAAGAATTCCAGCTTTCTCCTCATGATCCACAGCTAAGGAGCCATCCTCTCTAGCAAGTGAGGCAATAGAATTGCGTCGAAAACTGATGGTCGCCATGGCATGGAAAAACGACGTGTTTTCCTCACCTAGTTTGGCCCAACGGGCCGTGCATCGTTGTTTCCAGTAAGTAGTCTTGCATTTGAGCAGATGATCTAACTTTCGCTTGACAATTATACGAAAATTCCATTCAGAGATGTGCAATCTTCGTTGTTCTTCAAGATCATCAAGCAAAAGTATTACCTCATTACAATTATCAATGGTTTTGTTGAGCTGGGAAATGTTCACACACCATTTCTTGAGCCCTTTCCGTAGCAGCTTGAACTTGCTCGAAATGTTCGCACACCGACTAAAATGTTTTGGAGTCAGTACGCATTTTGAGTTCTGGACTTAGTCAAAATTCTTCTGTCGGGGGGCTGCCCCCCGGGAAGGGCAGAACCCGGAGTAATTCAGTAGTGTGCCAACAGTACTTGACCTCTGGCGAGAGCAAGGGCCACCCCCTAGTGTGCTGAAGGGGCAACTTGACCCTTGAGTGCTGGTAGAGTGCAAGGTGCCTCCTGGCAGGCGCAAGGGTCAGCTCTGGCGGCTATAAATAGACACCCCGAGCCTTCACCATGGCAGCACAAGCATCAACGGGTGGTTCCTCTAAGAACTAGCTTCTCGAAGATGTCTTTGCTGGTAGGCTAAGACATCTTCGGGAGGCTAGGCCTAGAGGTACTCATCCTGAGACGAACTCGGGTGCATCCGGAAAGGATCTCGGATCTTGGGCTCCAAGGAGACTCCCGGAAGGAGAAGTACTCGTTCTTACCGGATAAGCAATCCGGGTAAGTGCTAACCGGAACACTTAACCCTGTCCTGGACTTGTGCAGGAAGGACTCGCGAGGTCGAGCAAGACGATAACCGGCATGGGGGATCCCGGTAGGCCGTCAACGGTCTGTGGCAGGCTTTCCCGTCTAATCCGGGGGGAAGTACCGTTCCATCTGACACGGAGGGATGGTCACCTCCCGCCTGACGCGGAGGCATGGTCACCTCCCGCCTGACACGGAGGCATGGTCACCTCCCGCCTGACACGGGAGCGCGTCAGGTGGTACGACAACGGTACGACAAGACACGACGTGCCTAGCCCGGCAATCCGGAAAAGGCTATCCGGGATGGGCAAACACATGTCCTGTCTCTGACAGGGGGACAATGATGTTCCAGGACGGCGCCTGCTGTCCTTGCCGGGATGATGACGAAGGAGCTACGCCGGATAGCGCGGCGGGTAGGTCGCACTAGCCGGTGACGCCATGCCGGTTAAGCCTATCCGGTGGGGCCAAGCCAGTTTAGGGTTTCCGGCTCCCCTAGCTGGAACTATATAAAAGGCGCCATAACTGCTCCTGTGAAAGAGAGACCAACTTGGGAGCCAAAGCTATAGTCGCATTTACTCCTAGAGCATTTACTTCTTCATACCTTGAGTTCATCCAGTTTTTTGTGTTCTTCACTTCGAGAGATCTAAGAGCAAGTTGTAGCCCTTGTACCACACTTATATAGAGAGGAAAGGCAGGAGTAGGGGTGTTACCTCCTCACGAGGGCCCTGAACCTGGGTATATCGTCTGTGTGTTGTGTGCCTTCGTACATTTGTTCTTGTTTGTTAGATCTTCCATCTAGCGTGTTGCTCTTGTTTCTCGTTCTTGGGAGATCTCGGTTATACCGGGATCCTCCCCGTGTGAGCTCTTCAGCTCGCTATCCCTCCCCGGATCCACCAACGTCCATCGGCCCCACACATTAGCCATCCTATGGCATCTGCCGTGACACCACCACGACAGTTGGCGCCCACCGTGGGGCTGACAGAGGCGTTGGCTGGTGTACACATCCAGACGGGCTCCCCCGTTCATTTCGACATTCGGGTTCTCTCTGGCCTTGTCGTAAGGCTGGGTGAGATGGACTTCGTCAGCGACAACGCAGGGTGCTTCCGGAACAGACCCTTTCCGGTGAACGGATGCCTCATTGACTTTGGTGGTTTCACCACCTACGTCGCCACCGAAGTTATCTGCAGCTATCCGGACGTGGTCCTGGAAGCTGAGGATCCCCCCATGATCTGCGCTACTCGGGGTCTGCGTACCGTCGCTCCCCGAGTTCCGTCGCGGTAATGATGGTCGGGGCAACCGAGGAGGAGTACCAGGACGCTGACGGTGATGCCGGAAGCGGCCACGTCCGTTTGGCCAAACCCCCTCAGGAAAGGGATGTGGCCCGAGACGGCAATCCGCAGCCGTCCCAGCCACGTCATCGCCCGGATCCCCTCTCGGGTCTGGTGGCCAAATTGGCTGTCCCTGTGACTGCTGAAGCAGACACCCAAGCCACTTCGGCTGACTTGGAGGAACAACGCAGGTTGTTACTCGCCGAAGCGCAGGAGATCGCCGAGATCCAGCGTGAGCTCAATGCTAGCCTCTGGGAGTACAATGCAGCTCACGGATTCCTTAAGATAGACTCCCGGGACAAGCGCATTGCGGAGCTGCGGAAGAAGGGCAGAATGGTGAATGATGAGTTGGCGGGTGGAGCCACTACCAGTCACACGGGTAGCCTGATCTCGGCGGGGAGACCGGTGTACAACTCACCGGCGAAAACTCTTAGCGCTGCCGAAGCCGCCATGGCCGAATTGGCAGGGTTATCCGGTGAGGCTATGCGCAAGCAACAGGAGCGGGTGAATGAGTTGGTCATCGAGGCCAACCGGCAGAACCAGGCCTTCAAGAAGAAGAACCCCGGGGCGGGATCACAAGTGCACTCAGCTAGGCCCAATAGCCAGAAATCGGACGGAGAGGCCTCTTCCCCGCATCCGAGTAGAAGCAAGAGCAAGAGCAAAAGCCGGAGCAGAAGCCGGGGCTCCGGGGAGAACAAGCAGTTGCATACCTATGATCCGGCCTTTGCCGGCATCCAGCAAGCCGGGCAGCATAACTCGGGGCAGGCAGGAAGTACCCGTGAGGGTGGCAACCTGGGCGTAGGAAACAATAACCCGGCTAGCCGTGGTAATCCACCCCGGAACCCTCCTCATGTTCAGGAAACCCGCGAAGGGAGGCCGCCTCTGTCCCGCAGCAAGCTGTGATCCCGGCACAAGATAGGCTCAACGATGGCAACTCAAGACTGCGGCAGCTCGGGTACCAGCCCAATGAGAATCCTTTGGGATCTCGGGTAGGAACCAGACAGCTGGATCCGGCCGATGCCAGACTCCGGCTCGATCGGATTCACCAATCAGAGCTAGTGGAAGAGCAAGGACCTCCGGGGCCTGCCTGCTTTGGACCCCGGATCATGCGGGAGCCGCCTGTTCGGAATTTTCAGCTCAACCGAGGTGCTAAGACCTATGACGGCAACAAGAAGCCGGAGGACTGGTTAACCGACTATGTAACTGCAGTAAGCATAGCCGGTGGAAACAGACGCTGGGCCGTACGTTACGTACCGCAGATGTTGGAAGGACCTGCTAGAATCTGGTTGAACAACTTGAGAACTGGCAGCATAGACTGCTGGTTAGATTTCGAGGAGGCATTTATCAGCAACTTTACCAGCACGTACAAAAGGCCAAACAGGCCTCAGCAGCTCGCCATCTGTAGGCAAAGGAGCAACGAGACTGACCGGGAGTACCTTACCCGGTGGAGCAATATTCGCAATTCTTGCGAAGGGGTGGTAGAGGCACATGCCATCTCCTGGTTTGCACAAGGATGCCGGCATGGCTCAATGCTGTGGCAGAAATTGCAAAGGAAGATGCTGGCGACCTTGGCAGAGACCATGCGCATCACCGATACCTACACGCTTGGAGATCCCATGCAACCCCTAGTGGATGTCGGTGACTCCAACAGGAGGAATGCGGGACCTCAACGTTCGGGATCGAGCAGGAGCCATGATCGCCAGGATTTTGGCCAGAAGAGAAATCAGCCCGAGTACCACCATGCCGCACATCACGTCGCAGCAGTGACCCGAGATCAAGAGGATGCCGGCAACAGTCAGCGTCAGAAGACAAGTGGCCCGGCTTGGGGTCAAAGTCAGGAAGTGCAAAAAACTTGGGTAGAACAAAAGAAGCCCCTGACATATGAAGAGATGCTGAACAAGCCATGCTGCTACCATACCCTGGAGGCCAGCAAGCCGGCGAACCACTCTACTCGGCAGTGCAGCTGGTATCAGCGCACATTGCAGGAGGGCAGCTCGGGAGCTGTTCGGCCGAGTGCCCCGGCATCTCGACCCAACATTCTGAGACCCCCTCCTCCGACGTCGGGAGCCAACGCAGTCCGGATCAGTCAACCTCCGCGAGGACCCCCACCTCGGCTGGTGAACGTGGTGCACACCCGGAACGACAATGGTGCAGGCCCCAGTAATCAAGCCGGACAGCAGCAGGGCAACTACCGGGAGGCACATCAAAGCTATGTGGTCTTCGTGTCCGAGCCCACTGACCGGAAGAGTGTGCGACAGCGTGCCCTGGAGGTGAACGCTGTGATCCCGGCGGTGCCCAAGTTCTTGCACTGGTCCGAGATGGAGATCACGTGGAGTCGGAAGGATCATCCCAGAGTTATGCCTAAGCCGGGGGCGTACGCCTTGGTCGTGGACCCAACCTTTGTTGGACCAAGCCTCAATGTCCGCTTCAGTCGGGTTCTGATAGACAATGGCAGTGCCATTAACATCATGTACAAGGACACGATGCTGAAGCTGGGGGTGTGCATGAACACCTTGTTACCTACCGAGACGACCTTCCACGGCATTGTGCCCGAAGTCTCTTGTTCTCCCATGGGTAAAATCTGGGTTGAGGTGTTATTCGGAACCCGGGAGAACTGCCGGACTGAGAGCTTGGAATTCGAGGTCGTGGACCTCGAAAGCCCGTATCACGCACTGATCGGTAGGCCGGCTCTGGCCAAGTTCATGATCTCAACTCACATGGGCTACCTGAAGATGAAGATGTCGGGACCTAACGGCGTAATCACCATCTCGGGAGACCACAAGTGCTCCATGGAGTGTGCCTCGGCCGGCTCGTGCTTAGCTGAGTCCCTGGTGATCGCGGAAGAGAAGAAGAGGATCCAGCAGGTGGTGGCGATGGCCAAGACCTCCCAACTCGGAATGCCCGGGATGGTGAACCCGGGAAGAGAAGAAGAGGGTCCATCGTTCCAGCCCCCCAAGGAGACAAAGAAGGTGGGTGTGGACCCTAGCAACCCGGAGCGCCAAGTTATCATTGGCAGCAACTTGGACAGCAAATAGGAAGGCGAGCTCGTCGACTTCCTCCGTGAGAATCGGGATGCTTTTGCATGGTCGAGTGACGACCTGCAAGGTGTTCCGAGGGAGTTGGCTGAGCACTCTCTGTTTGTTAGACCGGATGCGAAGCCGGTGAAGCAACCGACTAGGCGCCTCTCGGATGAAAGAAGAGCTGCCGTCATGGAGCATCTGGCTATACTGCTGGCCGCCGGATTCATAATGGAAGTGCTGCACCCGGATTGGATATCAAATCCGGTCCTAGTAGAGAAGAAGAAGGATGATCCCCTCCTGCTTAAGGTGTGGCGCATGTGCATCGACTTCACCAACCTCAACAAAGCATGCCCGAAAGACCCCTTTCCGCTGCCCCGGATAGATCAAGTAATAGACTCCACTGCCGGGAGTGAGCTTTTAACTTTTCTAGATGCTTATTCTGGTTTTCACCAGATACCTTTGAATCCGGATGATCAATTGAAAACTGCTTTCATTACCCCTTATGGGGCTTATTGCTATCGTGTTATGACTTTCGGTTTGAGGAATGCTGGTGCTACATACCAGAGATGCATGCAGAAGTGCTTGCATGACCAGATAGGCCGAAATGCCGAGGTCTATGTCGATGACATAGTCATAAAAACAAAAGAAAAAGCCTCATTAATAGATGATTTGAGGGAAACATTTAAGAACCTAAGAAGATTCCGGATGAGGTTGAACCCGGATAAGTGCACATTTGGTGTTCCGGCAGGAAAGTTACTCGGTTTCCTCATTTCAAGCCGGGGAATTGAGGTCAACCCGGGTAAGATACATGCTATCGAGAGCATGAAATTGCCCGTGCGTCTCAAAGATGTGCAGAAGTTCACTGGTTGTCTTGCATCCCTAAGTCGGTTTGTGAGTCCACTTGGAGAGAAGGCCTTGCCCCTATACCAGTTGATGAAGAAGAGCAAAACATTTGTTTGGACCCCGCAGGCCGACGGGGCGTTCAATGATTTGAAGTGAATGCTTTCAACAGCACCCGTGTTGGCATCCCCATTACCCAAGGAGCCTATGCTGCTGTATATTGCTGCCACCAACCGGGTAGTCAGTGTAGCAATGGTGGTAGAAAGGGAAGAAGGGGGCAAACTGATACAAAGACCGGTGTATTACCTCAGTGAGGTGATCTCGGAATCCAAGCAGAACTACCCGCATTACCAGAAGATGGCATATGGAGTGTACATGGCAGTGACCAAGCTCAAGCACTACTTTCAAGAGCACCCGATCAGAGTGGTGTGCGAGGCTCCTCTGGCCGAGATCATCGGTTGCAAGGACGCTAGCGGCCGGGTAGCCAAATGGGCCATCCAGTTGTCTCCGTATGCTCCGGCATACGAGAGGCGAGATGCCATCAAGTCGCAGGCGCTGCCGGAATTTTTGGTAGACTGGGCCGAGATGCAGTATGAACCTCCGATGCCGGATTACAATTTCTGGAGGATGCATTTCGATGGCTCCAAGGCTAAGATCGGGTTGGGTGCCGGAGTGGTCCTCACTTCACCAAAACAAGATGTGCTGAAGTATGTCCTGCAAATTCATTTCCGGGCATCTAACAACGTCGCTGAATATGAGGCCTTGGTTCATGGACTGAATGTCGCCAAGGAGATCGGCATCCGCCGGATAGAGTGTTTCGGTGATTCCGACCTCGTGGTGCAGCAGGTGTCGGGGAACTGGGATGCGCTGGATGCAAACATGGCCTTGTACCGATTTCATGTGCAGAAAATATCCGGATTTTTTGAAGGATGCGAGTTCAAGCACATACCCAGAGGAGAAAACGAGGCAGCGGATGTCTTGTCCAAGCTAGGGTCATCTCGGGATGCCATCCCACCCGGGATCGCTCTTGAGCATTTGAGGAAGCCATCTATTCAACCCTCACCCGAGTCGGATTCTATCTTCATCCCCAAGGAACCTAGTTCGGATGCCGTACCCATGGAAGTAGATGTCGGGAGCATCACATCGAACCCGGGGACTACATCACTGTGCTCAGAGAGGCAAAGAAAGATGATGATGGAGGTGATGTCGGCAGAGCCAATGGACATAGACGCTCCCGTGTTCCCGGTTCGACCTGTCCCGGGATGGGCACAGCCCATTATGGCTTACATCTTGGAAGGAGTCCTCCCGGAGAATGAAGTGGAAGCCCGGCAGATAGTGCGGAGGTCAAAAGCATACACCGTCATCAATCAAGAGTTGTACAAGAGGAGTGTCACCGAGGTACTCCAGAGATGTGTGGAACCGGCAGAAGGACAAGAGATGCTGCTGGAAATACATCAGGGGGAATGTGGACATCATGCATCATCTCGGGCCCTGGTGGCGAAAGTGTTCCGGCATGGGTTCTATTGGCCCACTGCGTTACAAGAGGCAGAAGACATTGTCCGGAAGTGTGGAGGATGCCAGAGCTTTGCTCACCGGATACATATGCCGGCATCATCACTGAAGACAATCCCTATCACTTGGCCATTCGCGGTATGGTGTTTGGACATGGTCGGACAGTTCAAACCGACACGGGGCAATATGACGCACATACTGGTCATGATAGATTGTAGCGTACCTACACTTTAAATAAGGCAGATACCTGTGTATTGTGCAAATCCCTGGATCGATTCATTTGCACACACAGTTTACGATGTAATATCACAACAAAGCGTCAATTTTATTACATCGATGATCCAGAATTACAAAATATTTGATACAAGTTGCATAGCATAATGCTAGCATTGAAAAGTACACAGCAGAAATACAATAGCAGTGAGTCTCTATAACTTTCATGCTGCCATAGGCGAAAACATGTTGATTGTAGACTCGAAACCTATAAACGCAACCTCACTCGTCATCTGAACAATCTGCAATAAGAAAAATATTGCAACAACGTGGGTCAGATTCCATTAAAAATGGAGTCTGGCAAGTGACACTATGGTGGACACTTAATGGAATAACTCTATAGCCTATATGCATATTTGGCTGGTGGAGTTCAAGGCTATTTTGCATAAAGCCAATTTTTCCTATCTTTTTGGAAAACTCTTTCTTCTAATCAAGACAAGTATGGCATGAAAACCATAAATCTCACCTTCCCTTGTTCACCCATCAAGTTTTATTTCTGAAGTTGGAATGATGGAATCCTCCGTTGACGTCCGTGATCAGCTGCTCAATTTGTCCGTACCGGGGACACGGCTAAGTATTTAGTTTTACACTCTGCAGAGGTTGTGCACGTTCACCATTGTACCCATTCAATCCAGATTATCCTTTACACACCATTTGTGATAAGGAAAGGAGAAGAATGAGACGAGATCTTTCAGAAGCATTTTCCCTCCCACTCTGGCTTGACCCGTTCCACCTAACATCCCCCTACATCTGCTTGTCAAGCCGGAGAGAGTCCACGCAACGTAATTGATCAAGCCAGAGCCCATATGGCAATGGCTGCACTGGAAGCAATCGTCACTCGGAGTTCTTCAGATTCCTCTGTTCCCTGGGTGGCCATCCACAAGTGCACGTACTCCAGGAACCATAGACATGGACCTGAGCAGCCACTCAACTTCGCCGCCATACAACCAATCCACCCAGGAGTTTCATTAACTTAGTGGATGTGCACTCTCAGGTAAAAATCACCATGCTCACGGCCCTAAGTAGAATAAAAATTCATTCTAGGCGACGACAACCATGAGCACAGTCCTGAGTAGTCACTTAACATTTTGTAAAAACCTTTCATCCATTGCATAGCATCAATATTTTTGCTAAGTATGATATAGGAATCTAGACACAGGAGTAAGGGAATTCTACATAGGTTTAGCATAGCAATACTATCTTACACATGCATATAAAAATACACTAAGTAATGCATACAGAAAATAATAGGAAGTTTATGAGGTGTGCCACTTGCCTTTGAATGTTGCCGTTGTTCACAACTCTTTTCAACGATACTCGGGACTCTCCGTTCAATCTAACAGTATAGACAAGCAACAATACTACAATCAACAGCAAGCACAACTCCACAATGCATACAAACACATACTAGATGAATAAATAAGTTTTATAAAATTTTCTAAGGAAAATATGTTTATGCACGATGTGCAAAATATTCCTAAGGGCTACAAATTCTTTTTCATGCCATGAAAATCTTTTAAGTTAATGCAAGGCAAATAGCTTGGTCCAAAAGGACTAAGGGCTAAGGTCATAAGTTGAATAAAATAATTTGTTTTATTTCATCTTGAATAAGCACTCTAATGGCTTAGTCTTGATGTGCAAAATACTTAGAGAAAATTACTAGCTCTATTCTTCGAGGTGATCAACAATTATTATCAACTCTTTGTACATTGGATATTCACTAAAGTGAGAGAGACAGACACCCGGCCAGCCACTTAAATTGTGGAACAGGTCTCATGTACGTGGACATGTAAGGTTTGTTTCCAGGCCGCTTCATCTCACTATGCCGCTAGGATCCAACTACTTCGAGATGATAATATCATGATGAAAATTGTTTAAGTCAAATGTGAAAGACAAGATTAGGAAAGAGGGAAAAGATAGAAGAAGGATGTAGTTGTCCTCCAGGCTTCATCTCCAGACTTGTAATATTCTCCTTGATGATGTCTTGATTGAAGTTTTGATAGACTTGATAAATCTTCAGACTTGGTGGTTCTTGTATCCTCGAGGCTGGTCTTGGATTTACTTAGTCATCATGAAGTCTAACAGAAGAAGGAGGGAGAAAGAAGAAAGAGGGACAAATGACTTAGAAAATATTTCTGGTTGTTCTTCATGAACTCCTTCTTGATCTTTCTTCTAAGTGCTTCCACTCCTTGGAGATTCTTCTGGAGTCTCGTTTGGCTAAGTCCTTCATTGGTCTTCCAGCTCCATGTTGAAAATTACTAAGTGTCTAAGAGTAGCACATCACAAAAATGCTAAGTTGAAATTATTTCTAACTTAGAGAAAACTAATGAAGAGGGGTTTTCCTATGAGAATTATATCTACAAAATAAAATATGCTATGAATGAAATGAAATTTTTAATCACAAGAAACATAAAAATAACTTTTGTGATTTCTTTATAAATATGCATGAATTTATAAATGCAATTTAATTAATTTCTAATTTTGGAAAATATAATAAAAGGAATAATTATAAGATTAAAGTTTTCTATGATTAAATTTTTATTATATAATTTAATAAATATTGTTAATAGACAGGGGTATTTTAATTAAATTTATAGAAATTTACTTTAATCAAAAATAATATTTTTATTAATAGTTATGTTGAAAATAGTCAAACCATTCAAATTAAATATATAACTATGAATTCATTCAGAAATTACTCAAAAATATTTTATAGCAGTGGCATTAATTTACAAATATTCTAAAGTTTCTAAAACAATTTTATTTGCAATTTTTGGATTTATAGATTTAAAGTTATTACAAATATACTCAAATTCACCATTTGAAATTTGAATATTTTATACTAAGTCAAATTTGAATTTTGGACGATCTAAAATAATCTACATGTCAAGAGCTTTCCAAATATATAAAAATTATTAAATTTGGAGTTGTGGTTAAAAAGTTATATATGTTTTAATTACAGGGACTATTCTGCAAAACTTCCAATTAAATTTAAAATAGAAAAGGAATTACACGCTGGCGTTGACGCGGATGCTGACGAGGCACGACGTGGCGCTGACATGGCTGCCACGCGGGCGCTGACTGGATTAAGTCAACAGATCTGGGCCGTCAGATCTGGATCTGGCGGTCCAGATCTAACCGTACCGATTCGAATTAACGGTTCTAATCTACGCCATCAGATCGAGATCGAAGGGCTCACGTTTCTTGACCAGGAGATGGCGGCGGAAGCTTGCCGGAGGTGGCGATGGTGGCGGCGCCGGCGTCGGCTTTGGACGCGCCGGTCGTTCCTGTACTCCCCCGAGCTCGCGGAGTCGACGACCGCGTGCAGCGAGAGGTGGCTGAGGCGATGGTGGCGGTGGTTGGTGTCGGGGTACTCCGGTTCGCCGGCTATTCTTCGCCGGAGCCGAAGGAAGGCGGAGGTGACTTCGGTCGATTCCTCCTCGACGAGCTGCTGCGAAAACGAAGCAAGAGAGGGGGTTGAGAAGGTGCGCATCGACACGGGGATGAGGGTAGATGGGGTCTCGGGCTCGGGGATGGTGAACGGGAATCCGGCACCTAGAGGGGGGGGTGAATAGGTGCTATTAAAAATTTAGGTCTTTTCAAATTTAGTCTCAATCACAAAGGTAAATTCTGTAGATATGCAACTACGGTGAATTTACCTAAATGATAATCTAAGCAATAACAAGATAAGCAAGTAAGGGTGTCGTGGTGGTGTCACGGCAGATGCCATAGGATGGCTAATTTGTGGGGCCGATGGACGTTGGTCGATCCGGGGAGGGATAGCGAGCTGAAGAGCTCGCACGGGGAGGATCCCGGTAAAACCGAGATCTCCCAAGAACAAGGAATAAGATCAAAGTGCAAAGAGGAAGATCTAATAAACACAAACAAATGCACGAAGGCACACAGCACACACACGATATACCCAGGTTCAGGGCCCTCGTGAGGAGGTAACACCCCTACTCCTGCCTTTCCTCTCTATATATTGGTGGTATAAGGACTACAACTTGCTACAAGATCTCTCAAAGGAAGGAGTACAAAGAGCTAGATGAACTCAAGGTGAGGAGGAGTGAATGCCCTAAGAGTAAATGTGACTATAGCTTTGGCTCTGAAGTTGGTCTCTGTTCCTCAGGAGTAGTTATGGCGCCTTTTATAGAGCTCCGGCCAGGAGGGCCGGAAACCCTAACTTGGCTTGGCCCCACCGGACAGGCCTAACCGGCA
Source organism: Poa annua (assembly GCA_026929855.1). Classification (NCBI taxonomy): domain Eukaryota; kingdom Viridiplantae; phylum Streptophyta; class Magnoliopsida; order Poales; family Poaceae; genus Poa; species Poa annua. The sequence continues at coordinate 79,046,248 of CM049429.1, forward strand.
TGCCGTCACCGGCTAGTGCGACCTAGTCGCCGGGCTATCCGGTGTAGCCCCTTCGTCATCATCTTGTTAAGGACAGCAGGCGCCGTCCTGCATCATCATTGTCCCCTTGTCAGAGACAAGACATGTCTTTGCCCATCCCGGATAGCCTTTTCCGGATTGCCGGGCTAGGCATGTCAGGTCTTGTCGTACCACGATCGTACCGGCTGACGCGCTCCCGTGTTAGGCGGGAGGTGACCATGCTTCCGTGTCAGGCGGAATGGTACTTCCCCCCGCTATAGACGGGAAAGCCTGCTACGGACCGTTGACGGCCTACCGGAAGCCCTTACTCCGGATACCTCTTTGCTTGCCACTGCGCCTCTTCTGCATAAGATCAACACCGAGACATACATTCCGGTTAGTATCCACCGGACAACCTATCCGGTAAAACCGAGTACACCTCCTTCCGGAAGTCTCCTCGGATCACGAGACTCGGGATCCTTTCCGGATACGTCCGAGCTCGTCCCAGGATGAGTATCTCTAGGCCTAGCCTCCCGAAGATGTCTTAGCGTATCCGCAAAGACATCTTCGAGAAGCTAGTTCTTAGAGGAACCACCCGCTCATGCTTGTGCTGCGATTGTGAGGGCCGGGGGTGTCTATTTACAGCCGCCAGAGCTGACCCTTGCGGCTGCCAGGAGGCACTTTGCCCTCTTCCAGTGCCCAAGGGTTAAGCTGCCCTTTCAGCACACCAGGAGGTGTCCCTTGCTGTCGCCAAAGGTCAAGTACTGTTGGTACTTACTGAATTATACCGGGATCTGCCCCTACCCGGGGGGCAGCCCCCCGACACTAGTCCCCGAAGCTGGTGCTGTACAGCGACCTCGGATGATGTGCGGGATCAGCTTTAAACAACAACTATCTTCCGAGAACACATGACACCATCCTTTTATTCCATGTCGAGATCGATTCTTCCCGAGATCTTCTTACCGAGGTCTTCCCACCGAGACTATCTTAACCGGGAGGCGAAGCCTGCGACCGGATAGCACCATCTCAGTGAATCTTGACCGTTGGCCTCCCAACGAATTCGAGACAGCGAGCCAGGGCCCACCCGACGTCCCGTCTGATCAGAGACGCACTCGAGTGCCCCTGCGCACGCACGCCGTCGCTTGGGTTCCCGCGCCGGGGAGCCGCAGCCGATCCGGAATCGAACCGTTGGGACCGTGTGGCCCTCGGTGTGGCCGGATCGGGCGCTCCGGATAGCGCCACGTGGCTCGCGGCACAAAACAGATCCCACCCACGATCGTGGAGATCGTGGGCGGGAAAATCGGAAACCGCTCCGGAATCCCCCCCCATAAATAGGGGACCGGAACAGTTTCCCCTCCTTCTTCCTCTCCTTCGCAATCTCCTCCCTTGTCGTCTCGAGCACCCCGCTGCCGCTGCATTTGCCGCCGTTCGCCGGAGCTCTGACACCGTCGCCCTCTCCGTTCGCCGGAGTCCGGACACCGTCGCCCTCGCCGACCTTCTCTTCTCCGGTGAGTTCCTCTTCTTCGCTCCGATTATCTTCTCCGTTAGAACAACCGCCCGACTCCGGCCGTGCCGTAGCACATGTGCGGTTGAGCCACCGCCGGCGAGCACAACTTGAGCGGCGCACACGAGGCGCACGGTGGTGATGCACCGTAACGGTAGGATGTAGATTGTTCACTTGCCTTGCGCTTCGGCCGAGTCCAGCACGAGCCTATTTTCCCCCTTTTGTTTTGATTATTTAGCACACGGTAGATCTTGCTTCCCAGGAATTCGGTAGTGTTTAGCAGTTTGTGCTCCGGCATCCTAGTTTCCGGTAGACTAACTCCGACTAACCGCAGCTGCGCCTGCAGAGTAGCTCAGATACCCCTGCGTACTTCTCCGACATGGGCGAACAACGTACCCGGGGATGCTGGGATGGGTCCGAGACCAAGCAGTCAGATCTGGACTGGCTCTACCGGACTCACCGGATTCCTCCGGAAGTCGAGAGCCGTCTCCCGGAGGGGGAGGTTGCACCGGAACCCCAACCCGGGGAATACGTGGTATTCCTCGCGCACTTCGAGCATGGGTTTGGGCTTCCGGCAAGCCCCTTTTTCCGCGACTTCCTCGACCTCTACGACCTACAACCTCACCATCTTCCCGCCAACGCCATAATGATGCTCTCGGTCTTCACCACATATGCGGAGGCATACCTCGGCATCTGGCCCTTCTTGGATCTTTGGGCCAAGTATTTCATTCTCCGCCGCCAAGCCATCCCCAATCCGGATAAGAAGATAAAGGACTTAGTCGATTGCGGAGCGGCCACCATCATCCCTCGCGCGGACTCCGGATTCCCTATAGTCAAGGGACTAGAGTCCTGCCGGAAGTGGCAGCGCAGCTTCTTCTATGTGAAGAACCGGGAGCACTCGGGAGATGGTCCGGGATCCTCGAATCCAGACTTCATCAATCTGCCGGAGTTCGTTATTGGTCCTTTGCGCGAATTCCGTCTCTGGAAGAAGCTTCCGGATAACGATGAGGTCAACTGCATGCACGACGTTCTGCACGTGCTAAATCAGAAGATGACCGGGGATGATCTCCTGCGTTGCTTCATTGTTCGCCGGGTCTGCCCCCTTCAAAACCGAGTGCACAAGATGTGCCACATGTCTGGGAACTTCGACCCCACTAGGACCAGTATCTTAGGGCTAAACCACGCTAGGGTCGTCCGTCGCGTTCGAGCTATTGCCCGGACGGAGATGACGGAGGACTACTCTTGGGGTGTCATTGGGGGATCTCGGAAAAAACCATGCGACCAGGTGCTCATATCTGTCTTTCGTGCATTCGCCTTCGTACATGCGTTCACCTAGACACCGACACGGCCTAATCTGTTTGTGCAGTTGTTCGAGCGTCAACACGAAGAAGACGATGTCCACGTCAACGGGAATTACGCACCGGACTTCCCGAGACCGGACGTGATGCCGAGAGAGGACCCCGACGGCGAGGACCATCTCGCCATCCCTTTCGTCAAGTCTGCTGCTCCGGGTAATCCTTCAACCCCAGAGGCAGTTTTCATTTCGTCGGATGATGAGGATGAGATTGACTGCCAGATTCTCGATGTTATTGACGCTCTCCCTCTGAATTGGGCCTCAGCAGTGGTTCCGAAACCGACAACCGGGACCAAGCGCGCCGAGAGCCGGAAGCGCGCGGCTTCCGACACCGAGGGGGGCGATAACTCCGGCAACCCCCCCAAGAGGGGAAAACCGAGTAAGCAAACGACCGAGAAGCCTGCTCGGCGCCGGCAAAGGGGTCCTCCCATTGTGGATTCCGGGTATGTCTTCCTTGCCTTATGTTATCTGACTTTGATTTCTCCACAACTATTACTAAGAGACTTCTTTTCAGGGATGCACTCGAGCTCCCGTCACCTGCTGTTCCTCCTCCTCCCGGGACTCGGACTCCCAGCCCGGCTCGGGCTTCTCCTTCACCTCCTCGCCCTTCTACTCGAGGAAGTGAGCCTGCAGCCTCCGGTGCCGCACCGGCTACCGTTGCGACCCCGGATGCACATCCGGTGATCGAGGAGATCCCGGTGCAGGCCACGACCACCTCGGGAGAAGTTCTTCTTCCGGAGAGTCCGCGTCGGGTGCCCGGGCTTGAGGCAGAGATCGTTAGCCCTCGCCGGCAACCTGCGGCAAGCGGCCCCTCTCGGCCAGTCGCGACCAAGACCATCCCGGAGAAGCAGCCTACAGCTTCCTCCCGGCCAGCAGATCAACCTCCCAAGTCTCGCGGCAAGATTGCTGGGCAGAAAACACCTTCTGCCCCGCCTGTGGCTGCCCCGACATCCTCATCTCAGGACTTGGTGTTGCGCCCGGGTACGTTTTCCTCGTTACCACCGCCTCCCGCCGAGATCCCTACTGCTGCCTTGCGGATGTTGCGAGCAACCGTCAGTTCCTTTATACCTTCAGGACCCCGGGACACTGTTGCTACCCGCGCTGCCGGCGGCTCCGGCGTACGGGTTGTTGATGAATACAACCATGCCTGGCTTGCCGCCGATGCCTCCGAGATCGCGGGAGATTTGCACGCTGCAGGCCCAAGCCGCAACGCCCAAGCTCTGCACGCTCTCCAAGTGGCCGCACTGGATGTCACTCGGGTGACCGAGGTAAGCTTGTTTTATTTTATCAAAAAATACTTGTTCCTTCCACCACCACTAGTCCCCGAGATTGGTGCTTAGTGCTCTAGATTCCACCGAATAGCAGATCACTAGGTTCCAATCTTAGAGAAAAATCTAGGACTCGGACACCGAGTCCCCGAGATCCTCCCAACCGAGTAGGTTGCTTCAAAATTTGCTCCATCCCCACTAGTCCCCGAGATTGGTGCTTAGTGCTCTAGATTCCACCGAATAGCAGATCACTAGGTTCCAATCTTAGAGAAAAATCTAGGACTCGGACACCGAGTCCCCGAGATCCTCCCAACCGAGTAGGTTGCTTCAAAATTTGCTCCATCACCACTAGTCCCCGAGATTGGTGCTTAGTGCTCTAGATTCCACTGAATAGCAGATCACTAGGCTCCAATCTTAGAGAAAATCACAGGGCTCGGGCACCGAGTCCCCGAGATCCACCCAACCGGGTTCCTTACATCCTTTCCCGACTAACTCCTTCTTTGTCTTGATTTCAAGAGTGCAGCCAGAAACGCCGCAACATCTTCAACCGGGTTCTGGCTGATCTCGGTCAGTCCAAGAAATCCGAAGGACGCCTGCGGGAGGAGCGCGACGCCGCGCGTAAGGTCTCGGTTGACCAGAAAACTGCACTTGCCACCGCGCAAGCTGAGATCGCGCGGCTCAACGGCGAGCTCGAAAAGGTCAAGGCTGCTACGGCCGACATGAAGACGCGCTTCATCGAGGCGACCAAGAAGCAGAAAGAGACCTTGGACCAGTCCGAGGAGCGCGCGCACACTGCCGAGACTGAGCTTGCTCTTCTCCGGTCCCGGTCTGATACCTGGCTCTCGGAGCTCACAGTGTTGAACCGGGATCTGAACAGTAAGTGGACCGACATCCCTCTTGCCTTCTCTCTGCTTTCTTTCTTGCTGTTACTCTTATGACTTTGTCGTTTGACAGCTCTTCTTTTTAAAGGGGAATTTGAGCACTCCCGGGAGGCTGCAGTTAAAGCCGTTGCTGCCGCCCGAGCGAAGCGCGCCGGGAAGGGTCCCATTTCGGATGCCTGGGACATCGAGGATCACCTCACCGCGCTGAAGGCCCGGATAGTACCTCTGCGGTCTATCGGTACCGAACTGCTGAGCGCTGCGGTCCACGTCCACGGCGCACTGTGGCCGAGTATCCGGGGGACGCTCTCGATTCCCGAGCTCGCGAGCGCACCCCCGGATGCCGGGAGACGCATCCACGCCTGGAAGCGTTCCGGTGCGCGGGCTGGCGCCGACCAGGTCTTGACCCAAGTACTCAGCTGGTACGAAGGTCTTGATCTGGGGGCGATCCTGCGCCTGCGGACGGTTTCTCCGTGGGTCACCGATCCGGAAAAGGTCCAGCGCCGACAAGAGGTGTCGCACCGCATCGCTACGTGGGCAAGCATCCGCGCCTTCACCCCTAGCGTCATTCCTTCCGACTCGGAATCAGATTACGAGGACGACGAAGAAGATGATGCCGCTTCTGGCGAGGCGGAAGACGAGGCCCCGGAAGAAGATGACGCTGCTTCCGGTGCCGCGCCCGAGAAGGTGGTTCCCCGGGACGCAGCGACTTCGCCAAGACCCGAGGCCCCCGAGATCGAGGTGCGTCCCGAGGCCCCGAGTAGCGCTGCCGGCACTGAAGCCGAAGTCGCTCCCGCTGCTACTCCTGCTGCTGCTGCTGCCACTGCTCCCGAGGCTGCTGCTCCTGAGGTCTCCGTCGAGAAGCCGACTTCCCCTACCGCTTAAAAAACTTAGAGTAGATTCGTTAAATCCCCGGGATGCCGGGTGGCATATGTAATATACACTCATACTATTTTTGTTTCTTAGTGAACCATTTATTCGAACCACTTATGCCAATTTACTCTGCTTTGAGTTCCCGAATTGTCTTTCATGTTTACCGTACTTAGGTAATTTCTGCTCTTGTCTACCATTTCGGTGTTCGACAGTCGAGTCACAAAACTCCACATACGGCATACATTACTTAAAACAATCCGAGTTCCTACTAACCGAATTCCCGACATAAAAAACAACTAAGTTAATCAAAAACAGGTATGCCGGATAAGTTCCTGCTCCGAGTCCCCGAGACCGTTTTCGTGTTTCCCACCTTCCCTCTCTTTGCTCTTGACTACCATTTCGGCGTTCGTCAGTCGAGTCACAAGATGATTTCACATGACATACATTACTTTGACTTTGAGAGTCGAATTCGGAACTTTCCCGGCATACGAAAGAAAAGTAGAGAACAGTTATCCGGCAGTCCCCGGGTTCCTTCCCGAGATGCCGGTATAAAATAGTAAATGAATTTGACAAAAATAACAACAAGACAAGCTCATAACCAGGCAGTCCCCGGGTTCCTCCCGGGGTACCTTACTTTCATTACTGCTGAAAATTGAGACACAACATACACTGAACCTTTTACGTGTAAAAGGGGCGAAGTAGAGCTACATTCCATGGGCGCTTGGTTTCCTCACCGGATTTGTCCATTACACCTTTCCTAGCCTCCTGTGCATCTACAAGGTAATAAGAATCATTGTGCAACGCCCTGCTTATCACGAAAGGTCCCTCCCATGGAGGTGACAACTTATGCATTCCGGTCGTGCGTTGGATGAGCCTCAGCACCAGATCCCCCTCTCGGAACACCCTCGGGTGTACTTTCCGGCTATGATAGCGACGGAGATTCCGTTGATAAATTGAAGACCGAGATAGTGCCAATTCTCTTGCCTCTTCGAGTAAATCTACATCATCTTCTCGGGCCTCCTTTGCCTCGGTCTCGGTGAACATTGTTACTCTCGGGGAGTCATACTGTATGTCGGTCGGGAGTACTGCCTCAGCACCGTATACCATGAAGAATGGCGTGTAGCCGGTAGATCTATTCGGTGTAGTCCGGAGACCCCATAGTACTGCCGGTAACTCCTCTATCCAGCATCCCGGAGTTCTCAATAGTGGTTCGATCAAACGAGCTTTGATGCCGGCCAAGATTAATGCATTTGCTCTCTCGACTTGCCCATTTGCTTCCGGGTGTGCAACTGATGCTACATCCAGCCGGATTCCCTTCTCAGCACAAAATCGAGCGAATTCCCCCACAGCAAAGTTGGTTCCATTATCTGTGATAATGCTGTGTGGGTATCCGTATCTCAAGATGATGTCTTTCAGGAATTGCACAGCGGTGTGTCCATCGCACTTCCGGATTGGCTTGACCTCTATCCACTTAGTGAATTTGTCCACCATAACCAGTATGTGTGTCATATTGCCTCTTGCCGTTTTGAATTGCCCGACCATATCCAAACACCATACTGCGAATGGCCAAGTGATGGGGATTGTTTTCAGTGCTGACGCCGGCATGTGTATCCGGTGAGCGAATCTCTGGCATCCTCCACACTTCCGGACAATATCTTCTGCTTGCTGCAGCGCCGTGGGCCAGTAGAACCCATGCCGGAACACCTTTGCCACCAGGGCCCGGGATGATGCGTGATGCCCACACTCCCCTTGATGTATTTCCACCAGCATTTCTTGTCCTTCTGCCGGTTCCACACATCTCTGGAGTACCTCAGTGACACTTCTTTTGTACAGCTCTTGATTGATGACAGTGTATGCCTTTGATCTTCGCAGTATTTGCCGGGCTTCCACTTCATTCTCCGGAGAGTTCCTTCCAAGATGTAAGCCATAATGGGCTGTGCCCATCCCGGGAACAAATGTCTTGCTCTTCTTCATCAGTTGATACAGAGGCAAGGCCTTCTCCCCAAGTCGGCTCACAAACCGACTTAGGGATGCCAGACACCCGGTAAACTTCTGCACATCCTTAAGGCGCACGGGCAATTTCATGCTCTCAATAGCGCGAATTTTGCCCGGGTTGACCTCGATTCCTCGGCTTGAGATGAGGAAACCGAGTAATTTTCCTGCCGGAACACCAAATGTGCACCTATCCGGGTTCAACCTCATCCGGAATCTTCTTAGGTTCTTAAATGTTTCCCTCAAATCATCTATTAATGAGGCTTTTTCTTTTGTTTTTATGACTATGTCATCGACATAGACCTCGGCATTTCGGCCTATCTGGTCATGCAAGCACTTCTGCATGCATCTCTGGTATGTAGCACCAGCATTCCTCAAGTCATAACACGATAGCAATAAGCCCCATAAGGGGTAATGAAAGCAGTTTTCAATTGATCATCCGGATTCAAAGGTATCTGGTGAAAACCAGAATAAGCATCTAGAAAGGTTAAAAGCTCACTCCCGGCAGTGGAGTCTATTACTTGATCTATCCGGGGCAGCGGAAAGGGGTCTTTCGGGCATGCTTTGTTGAGGTTGGTGAAGTCGATGCACATGCGCCACACCTTAAGCAGGAGGGGATCATCTTTCTTCTTCTCCACCAGGACCGGATTCGAAATCCAATCCGGGTGCAGCACCTCCATTATGAATCCAGCCGCCAGCAGTATAGCCAAATGCTCCATGACAGCAGCTCTATCATCATCTTTCTTTGCCTCTCCGAGCACTGTGCCGCAGTTCCCGGGTTCGATGTGATGCTTCCGACATCTACTTCCATGGGTACTGCATCTGCACCAGGTTCCTTCGGGATGAAGATAGAATCCGATTCGGGTGAGGGTTGAATAGATGGCTTCCTCAAATGCTCCAGAGCTATTCCGGGTGGGATTGCATCCCGGGATGATCCTAGCTTGGACAAGACATCCGCTGCCTCGTTTTCTCCTCTGGGTATGTGCTTGAACTCGCATCCTTCAAAGAATCCGGAAATTTTCTGCACATGAAACCTGTATAAGGCCATGTTTGCATCAAGGGCATCCCAATTCCCCGACACCTGTTGTACTACGAGATCCGAGTCACCAAAGCATTCTATCCGGCGGATGCCGATCTCCTTGGCGACATTCAGCCCATGAACCAAGGCCTCATATTCTGCGACATTGTTGGATGCCCGAAAATGGATTTGCAGCACATATTTCAGTACATCTTGCTTTGGGGAAGTGAGGACCACTCCGGCACCCAATCGGATCTTAGCCTTCGAGCCATCGAAATGCATCCTCCAGAAATTGTAATCCGGCATCGGAGGTTCATACTGCATCTCGGCCCAGTCTACCAAAAAGTCCGGCAGCGCCTGCGACTTGATGGCATCCCGTCTCTCGTATGCCGGAGCGTACGGAGACAACTGGATGGCCCATTTGGCTACCCGGCCGCTAGCATCCTTGCAACCGATGATCTCGGCGAGAGGAGCTTCGCATACCACTGTGATCGGGTGTTCCTGAAAGTAGTGCTTGAGCTTGGTTACTGCCATGTACACCCCATATGCCATCTTCTGGTAGTGCGGGTAGTTCTGCTTGGATTCCGAGATCACCTCACTGAGGTAATACACCGGCCTTTGTATCAGCTTGCCCCCTTCTTCCCTTTCTACAACCATTGCCACACTGACTACCCGGTTGGTTGCGGCAATATACAACAGCATAGGTTCCTTGGGTAACGGGGATGCCAACACAGGTGCTGTTGAGAGCATTCTCTTCAAGTCATTGAACGCCGCATCAGCTTGCGGGGTCCAAACAAATGTCTTGCTCTTCTTCATCAGTTGATACAGAGGCAAGGCCTTCTCCCCAAGTCGGCTCACAAACCGACTTAGGGATGCCAGACACCCGGTAAACTTCTGCACATCCTTAAGGCGCACGGGCAATTTCATGCTCTCAATAGCGCGAATTTTGCCCGGGTTGACCTCGATTCCTCGGCTTGAGATGAGGAAACCGAGTAATTTTCCTGCCGGAACACCAAATGTGCACTTATCCGGGTTCAACCTCATCCGAAATCTTCTTAGGTTCTTAAATGTTTCCCTCAAATCATCTATTAATGAGGCTTTTTCTTTTGTTTTTATGACTATGTCATCGACATAGACCTCGGCATTTCGGCCTATCTGGTCATGCAAGCACTTCTGCATGCATCTCTGGTATGTAGCACCAGCATTCCTCAAACCGAAAGTCATAACACGATAGCAATAAGCCCCATAAGGGGTAATGAAAGCAGTTTTCAATTGATCATCCGGATTCAAAGGTATCTGGTGAAAACCAGAATAAGCATCTAGAAAAGTTAAAAGCTCACTCCCGGCAGTGGAGTCTATTACTTGATCTATCCGGGGCAGCGGAAAGGGGTCTTTCGGGCATGCTTTGTTGAGGTTGGTGAAGTCGATGCACATGCGCCACACCTTAAGCAGGAGGGGATCATCTTTCTTCTTCTCCACCAGGACCGGATTCGAAATCCAATCCGGGTGCAGCACCTCCATTATGAATCCAGCCGCCAGCAGTATAGCCAGATGCTCCATGACAGCAGCTCTTCTCTCATCCGAAAGGCGCCTAGTCGGTTGCTTCACCGGCTTCGCATCCGGTCTAACAAACAGAGAGTGCTCAGCCAACTCCCTCGGGACGCCTTGCAGATCGTTACTCGACCACGCAAAGGCATCCCGATTCTCACGGAGGAAGTCGACGAGCTCGCCTTCCTATTTGCTGTCCAGGTTGCTGCCAATGATAACTTGGCGCTCCGGGTTGCTGGGGTCCACACACACCTTCTTGGTCTCCTTGGGGGGCTGAAATGACGCACCCTGCTCCGGGTTCACCATCCCGGCCATTCCGAGCTGGGAGGTCTTGGCCATCGCCACCACCTGCTGGATCCTCTTCTTCTCTTCCACGATCACCAGAGACTCAGCCAAACACGATCCCGCCGAGGCACATTCCATGGAACGCTTGTGGTCTCCCGAGATGGTGATTACACCGTTGGGTCCCGGCATCTTCATCTTGAGGTAGCCCACGTGAGTCGAGATCATGAACTTGGCGAGGGCCGGTCTACCGATTAGTGCATGATACGGGCTCTCGAGGTCCACGACCTCAAACTCCAAGCTCTCGGTTCGGCAGTTCTCCCGAGTTCCGAATAGCAACTCAACCCAGATCTTTCCCATGGGCGAGCAAGAGACTCCGGGCACAATGCCGTGGAAGGTTGTCTCGGTGGGCAGCAGGGTGTTCATGGATACTCCCAGCTTCAGCATAGTGTCCTTGTACATGATGTTGATGGCACTGCCATTGTCAATCAGAACCCGGCTGAAGCGGACGTTGAGGTTGGGTCCGACAAAAGTTGGGTCCACCACCAAGGCATACGCTCCCGGCTTGGGCATAACCCGGGGGTGATCCTTCCGGCTCCAAGTGATCTCCATCTCGGACCAGTGCAAGAATTTGGGCACCGCCGGGATCACAGCATTCACCTCCAGGGCACGCTGCCGCACACTCTTTCGGTCAGTGGGCTCGGTTACGAAGACCACATAGCTTTGATGAGCCTCCCGGTAGTTGCTCTGCTGGTGTCCGGCTTGGTTACCGTTGTCGTTCCGGGTATGCACCACATTCACTGGGCGAGGTGAGGGTCCTCTCGGAGGAGGGGGAAGACGAACAACGTTGGCCCCCGATGTCGGAGGAGGGGGTCTCGGGATATTGGGCCGAGATGCCGGAGCATTCTGCCGAATAGCCCCCGAACTGCCCTCCTGCAACGTGCGCTGATACCAGCTGCACTGCCGAGTAGAATGGTTTGCGGGCTTGTTGGCCTCCAGAGTGTGGTAGCAGCATGGCTTGTTTAGCATTTCCTCATACGTCAGGGGCTTCTTCTGCTCCACCCAGGTCTTTTGCACCTCCTGACTCTGACCCCAAGCCGGGCCACCTGTCTTTTGACGCTGGCTGTTGCCGGCATCCTCCTGCTCCCGGGTCACTGCTGCGACATGCTGCGCGGCATGGTGGTACTCGGGCTGATTCCTCTTGTGGCCGAACTCCTGGCGATCATGGCTCCTGCTCGGACCTGAACGCTGAGGTCCCGCATTCCTCCTGTTGGAGTCACCGACATCCACCAGGGGTTGCATGGGATCTCCAAGCGTGTAGGTATCGGCGATGCGCATGGTTTCTGCCAAGGTTGTCGGCATCTTTCTCTGCAATTTCTGCCACAGCATAGAGCCATGCCGGCATCCTTGCGCAAACCAGGAGATGGCATGTGCCTCCACCACTCCTTCGCAAGAGTTGCGAATATTGCTCCACCGGGTAAGGTACTCCCGGTCAGTCTCATTGCTCCTTTGCCTACAGATGGCGAGCTGCTGAGGCCTGTTGGGCCTTTTGTACGTGCTGGTGAAGTTGCTGATGAATGCCTCTTCAAAGTCTAACCAGCAGTCTATACTGCCAGTTCTCAGATTGTTCAACCAGATCCGGGCTGGTCCTTCCAACATCTGCGGTACATAGCGTACCGCCCATCGTCTATTTCCACCGGCTATGCTTACTGCAGTTACATAGTCGGTTAGCCAGTCCTCCGGCTTCTTGCTACCGTCATAGGTCTTGGCACCTCGGTTGAGCTGAAAGTTCCGAACAGGAGGTTCCCGCATGATCCGAGGTCCAAAGCAGGCAGGTCCCGGAGGTCCTTGCTCTTCCACCAACTCGGACTGGTGAATCCGGTCGAGCCGGAATCTGGCGTCTGCCGGGTTTAGCTGCCTGGTTCCTATCCGAGATCCCAAGGGGTTCTCGTCTGGCTGATATCCGAGCTGCTGCAACCTCGAGTTGCCATCGTTTAGCCTGTCTTGCGCAGGGACCAGGGCCTGCTGGGGAACGGAGACAACCTCCCTCTGCGGGTTTCCCTGAACGTGAGGAGGATTCCGGGGTGGATTACCACGGCCAACCGGGTTACTGTTTCCTACACCCAGGTTACCATCCCCACGGGTACTTCCCGCCTGTCCCGAGTTGTGTTGTCCGGCCTACCCGGCTTGCTGGATACCGGCGAAGGCCGGATCATAGGTCTGTAGCTGCTTGTTCTTCCCAGAACCTCGACTCCGGCTCCGGCTCTTGCTCTTGCTCTTGCTTCTGCTCGGATGCGGGGAAGAGGCCTCCCCATCGGACTTCTGGCTGTCGGGTCTGGCTGAGTGCACCTGGGATCCTGCCCCGGGGTTCTTCTTCTTGAAGGCCAGATTCTGACGATTGGCTTCAATTACCAACTCGTTTACTCTCTCCTGCTGCTTGCGCAGGGCTTCACCGGATAGTCCCGCCAACTCGGCCATGGCGGCTTCGGCGGCCCTAAGGGTTTTCGCCGGTGAGCTGTACACCGGCTTCCCTGCTGAAATCCGACTTCCAGTGTTACTGGTGGTGGCTCCACCAGCCAGCTCCTCATTCACCATTCTTCCTTTCTTGCGCAGATCTGCAATGCGCTTCTCCCGGGAGTCTATCTTAGGGAATCCGTGAGCTGCATTGTACTCCCGGAGGCTAGCGCTGAGCTCGCGGCGGATCTCGGCGATCTCCTGTGCTTCAGCGAGTAGCAACTTCCGCTGCTCCTCTAACTCTGCCGAAGTGGCCTGGGCATCTGCTCCGGTAGCTACCGGTACAGCCAACTTTGCCACGAGTCCCGAGAGGGGATCCGGACGACGTCGCGAATGGGATGACTGCGGATCACCATCTCGGGCCGCAGGCCTCTCCTGCGGGGGTTTGGCCAAACGGGGGTGGCCGTCGGTATCGCCATCAGCGTCTTGATACTCCTCCTCGGTTGCCCCAACCATCATCACTGCGACGGAACTCGGGGGGCGACCGGCACGCAGACCCCGAGCAGCGCAGAGCATGGGAGGGTCCTCAGCCTCTAGGACCACGTCCGGGTAGCTACAGACAACCTCGGTGGCCACGTAGGTGGTGAAACCACCGAAATCGATGAGACACCCATTCACCGGAAACGGTTTGTTCCGGAAGCACCCTGCGTTGTCGCAGACGAAGTCCATCTCCCCTAACCTTACGACTAGGCCAGAGAGAACCCGGACGTCGAAATGAACGGGGGAGCCCGTCCGGATGTGTACACCAGCCAACGCCTCTGTCTGCCCCACGGTGGGCGCCAACTGTCGTGGTGGTGTCACGGCAGATGCCATAGGATGGCTAATTTGTGGGGCCGATGGACGTTGGTGGATCCGGGGAGGGATAGCGAGCTGAAGAGCTCGCACGGGGAGGATCCCGGTAAAACCGAGATCTCCCAAGAACAAGGAATAAGATCAAAGTGCAAAGAGGAAGATCTAATAAACACAAACAAATGCACGAAGGCACACAGCACACACACGATATACCCAGGTTCAGGGCCCTCGTGAGGAGGTAACACCCCTACTCCTGCCTTTCCTCTCTATATATTGGTGGTATAAGGACTACAACTTGCTACAAGATCTCAAAGGAAGGAGTACAAAGAGCTAGATGAACTCAAGGTGAGGAGGAGTGAATGCTCTAAGAGTAAATGTGACTATAGCTTTGGCTCTGAAGTTGGTCTCTGTTCCTCAGGAGCAGTTATGGCGCCTTTTATAGAGCTCCGGCCAGGAGGGCCGGAAACCCTAACTTGGCTTGGCCCCACCGGACAGGCCTAGCCGGCATGCCGTCACCGGCTAGTGCGACCTAGTCGCCGGGCTATCCGGTGTAGCCCCTTCGTCATCATCTTGTCAAGGACAGCAGGCGCCGTCCTGCATCATCATTGTCCCCTTGTCAGAGACAAGACATGTCTTTGCCTATCCCGGATAGCCTTTTCCGGATTGCCAGGCTAGGCATGTCAGGTCTTGTCGTACCACGATCGTACCGGCTGACGCGCTCCCGTGTCAGGCGGGAGGTGACCATGCCTCCGTGTCAGGCGGGAGGTGACCATGCTTCCGTGTCAGGCGGAATGGTACTTCCCCCCGCTATAGACGGGAAAGCCTGCTACGGACCGTTGACGGCCTACCGGAAGCCCTTACTCCGGATACCTCTTTGCTTGCCACTGCGCCTCTTCTGCATAAGATCAACACCGAGACATACATTCCGGTTAGTATCCACCGGACAACCTATCCGGTAAAACCGAGTACACCTCCTTCCGGAAGTCTCCTCGGATCACGAGACTCGGGATCCTTTCCGGATACGTCCGAGCTCGTCCCAGGATGAGTATCTCTAGGCCTAGCCTCCCGAAGATGTCTTAGCGTATCCGCAAAGACATCTTCGAGAAGCTAGTTCTTAGAGGAACCACCCGCTCATGCTTGTGCTGCGATTGTGAGGGCCGGGGGTGTCTATTTACAGCCGCCAGAGCTGACCCTTGCGGCTGCCAGGAGGCACTTTGCCCTCTTCCAGTGCCCAAGGGTTAAGCTGCCCTTTCAGCACACCAGGAGGTGTCCCTTGCTGTCGCCAAAGGTCAAGTACTGTTGGTACTTACTGAATTATACCGGGATCTGCCCCTACCCGGGGGGCAGCCCCCCGACAAAGGGAGCAAAGCTAAAGGGAACCAAGTGAAGCACGCGGAGACGAAGATGTAATCCCGAGTTCCACCCAAGGGTGTACGTCTCGTTTGGAGAGGTGTGCGCTACCACAACAGGTTAGCCGCAACGCCACAAAGGCTCACCTTCTTCTCCGATGAACTCAACCACAAAGGTTTCGAGTCCACCTTCCACTATTGATCCCCTTTCAGGGCGGAGATCGAATCCCTTACAAACGCTTGAGGCACACACCCACAACTGAATTGGGGGCTCCCAAGAAGACCACAAAAGGTCAAGGACCACAAAAGGTCAAGGTAACACCAAGAGTACAACAATGGTGAACTAGGTTTTCCCACCGGAAACCCTAGCCACGAAATCCCCAAGTGAATGGGGGAGAAATGCAAATCCCTTCGGTGAGGATGTAGATCCGGGCCTTCTCCTCCAATCCTCCAAAGATCAATGAATTTGGGTGGGGGGATTGGGAGATCTTGATGATTTGAGCTTTCAAGAATGGTAGGAGAGAGAAAATCTGAGAGCTCACTGTTCTTGAGTGAGTGAGGGGGTATTTATACTCCCTCTCAAAATCTGGCCGTTGGCTGTCTTGGGCACCCGGAAATTCCGGTATAAGTAACACCGGAAATTCCAGTCACCCGGAATATCCGGGCCTTTGAAAATATCCGAGCTGAATTTCCGGTTGAGATCAGAACCAATTCTGAACTTGACTTAGCCGATTTTCTGAGGTTGACTCGGAATATCCGAGTCCTTGAAATTTCCGAGCTGAATTTCCGATTGGAGTCAGTACCACTTCTGAATCTTGACTTAGCCAATTTTCCTGGGGTTGACTCGGAATATCCGGGTTGGTTAACCGGAATATCCGGGTCCTTGAAATTTCCGAGCTGATTTTCCGATTGAAGTCGGTAGTACTTCTGAACTTGACTTAGCCAATTTTCCTAGGGTTGACTCGGAATATCCGGGTTGGTGAACCGGAATATCCGGGTCCTTGAAATTTCCGAGCTGATTTTCCGATTGAAGTCAGTACTACTTCTGAACTTGACTTAGCCAATTTTCCTGGGGTTGACTCGGAATATCCGGGTTGGTGAACCGGAATATCCGGGTCCTTGAAATTTCCGAGCTGATTTTCCGATTGAAGTCAGTAGTACTTCTGAACTTGACTTAGCCAATTTTCTGGGGTGGACTCGGAATATCCGGGTTGGGGAACCGGAATATCCGAGTCTGGGAAGAATTCCAGAAACTCTTTTTCTCTACAATTTGGCTTTAGGATTTGTGATATTAGTTTCACCCAAACTGAAATATTTAGCAATAGGATTAGTATCATTGGTATTGTTAACTAACACACAAAACATTAGGGATTAAGAAATGTTCTTTCAATCTCCCCCTTTTTGGTGTTAGATGACAATACCAAGATTTGCATAGAAACAAACAGCAATATCATGTTTTTGGCAGAAAATGGCTCCCCCTAAATAAATGCAAGTATGCAACACAAAATAACAAAGGATAGGAGCAATTTTATAACAACAACCACAAGATATCACAAAGGAGAAACGAGACAAAAGTAAGATTATGGTAGCAATTGAGACTAGATAGATTTTCATACCTTGTGCATATAGAATATGAAGAGAATACCAACACAATCAATTCGAAGTCTCAAGCATAATATAATGATAGCATCAACCATTATCTCAATACAAAGATATCACAAATGAAATAAAGAGAGTTCCACAAGTAACTAAAAACACGATAAATGGACACAAGCGCAAATAAATGATAAACGCATAAGCTTGTGCCCGACCCTTGCAAATCCCCGAAGAAGTCCTAGTAGAGCAACTTCTCCCCCTTTGGCATCGAAACGCCAAAAAGGAAGAAGAGCGATGCTACGTCACATGGAAGTCTTCAGTCCGAGGGGTCCTCCTCCTCCTCCTCCTCATCATCATCATCATCATCAGCCTCCTCATCATCATCATCGTCCTCATACTCCTCAGACGCGGCCTCCTCATCATCATCTTCCTCCTCCTCATCATAGTCATAGCCAGTGGTGTATGAGCTGCCGCCAAGGTCCTGGTCAATCAGTGGCCATGGAGCCAAGGAACCCTGGTTCCACTGAGCAAAGGTCGGGGGCTCAGACAGAGCAGCAGGAGCAGGAGAGCCAGAAGCATGGTGAAGGATCAAGTCTTGCTTGTAATCCAGCTGACGGCGATCCTTGTAGGCGTTGTATTGCTCTTTGCGGATGTCCACATTCATGCAAAGGATGTTGCGCTGGAACCAGTTCAGCTTCTTGACATGCGCATGAGTGGTAGGAACATGAGTAGAGGTAGCAGCAGCCCTCCTAGCATCACCCATGAAAGATCCACATGTAGCTGATGTAGTAGAAGGCCTAGGAGGGGGCTTGACCACAGTCTTCTTCACATAGAGCTTCTTGAAGTCATGTGGCACCAAATCACTGCTGCTGACGTTGAGGTTAGGGAACTTAAACTGGAGGAGCTTCATTATGTACGGAGCATAAGGAATAGAGACCCTGGTGGTCATAGCTTCATACATCTCATTGTAGATGTAATCCATCACATCTACTCTCCAGTCAGTATCAGAACCCGAGTCCTCCACAATGCGGTTGGCGTGAAGGAGCAGGTTGCAGAGAGGGGTAACCACGTTGTCGTTGTTGCCACCACTCGGTGCAATGTTCTCACGCAGGATGCGCACAAGAACATCATACAAAGGGAGCAAGTCACGAGTGAATCCAGGGGTGGCTCCCACACCATATAAGTGAGATGTCTCCTTCTTGTTGAGCTTGTAGGGGGTGTGCATGCGAGTGCCTTGGGGATTGTCACCATCAAACCTGTAGCACAGTACCTTGCCAAACTCCTCGAAGTTGGACTCACAGTATGATTCCCCAGTCATCCACTTCATGGTCTTCTTTGAGTCACCCTTGATCACTAGGGTGGCGAAGAACTGCATTACAAGTTGCGCGTTGTAGGCACAACGGATGAGCGCCAACCTCTCCAAACCCATGGTCTTGACAATGTGGATGGCCTCAGCAAATGCGGTTTTCTTCTGCAGGGATGCAAAGTCAAACGGGTGCATGGGTCGAATGGGCTTCGACAGTGAGAGATAGAGATCCACAAATATGTGCTCTTGTGCTTGGCACCAAAAGCTGCGGTCATCGAGAGAGGTGTCTCTTGCGCTAAGGTACCAGTCCCCCTGCCTCAGCTGAGAGTAATCCACAGAATGCATCTTGGAATAGTTCGGACGTTGGGGACTAGGGGCATTCTTTCTCTTCATGGATGAGGGCTTGCTGGCAACAGCTTTCTTCTTCCTCTGAGGTGCAGGGCCCTTTCCCTTGTTGACTGATTGCTTGGAGACAGGTGCTCTACCAGTGTGCCTTGAACCCCCTGCGGACGGACTTCCACCTGAACCTGTGAATTTGAGCATAGAGGGTAGCATAACGTAAGTGCACACAAGTCAGGAGATAATACACACATTAGATAGGCATTTGATGGATCATATGTAGTTAAACATGAGTTAATCTTAAAACTGCAGTGTTTGGCTCGGAATATCCGGGTCAGACATGACCGGAAATTCCGGGGTACCGGAAATTCTGAGTCAATCTGGACCGGATATTCCGAGTCGGACAGAAACTGCAGATCTGAGATTGACTCGATCTAAAACTAGATCGATCCAACGTAATGCAAAACTAATGTATGTAGAAGGCAGGGAATAGTCCGAGGAACAATCTCTACCAAGCAACATTGAAACAAATAACTCCACATCAAGATCCAAGTGCAAGCACATAAGGAAGAAGAAAAGTGAAGTTACCCTCATCCATTGAGGCCATTGCTTGGAGGAGTGAGTTCCCGGGGTGGAGGAGGAGCAGATCCGGCCGAGAAAGAGGTTCCCCGGCGGTCGGAGTGCTCCGGAGGGACTTGGGAACAGCAGGGGCGGCGGCTGGAGGAGAGGGAGGTCGGGGTGGAAGAAGGGCACTAATGAGCCCTTCACCCCGAGCCTGCCCTTATATTTCTGGACAAACTGCCAGACCGGATATTCCGGGTGTACACCGGATATTCCGGGTCACCGGATATTCCGGTTCAAAATGAACCGGATATTCCGACCTGCTGAACCAAAATCCCAGTTTTCAAAAGGATAACTTGTGTGCAATTGAGAGAAATGTTTTCAGGGGAAAGTAGGCTTGGGATAGATTTCCAAACTGATATTGGTACACCATACTCAACTCACAACAACCAAATCGAACCAAAAGAGCCAAGTTGAGTAGGTTTCCCACATGCATGAAAAGGAGGGCAAATAGCAACAATAAGCTCCAAATAAAGTCAACTCTTCAAGGAGAAGAGGTCGGTGGCCGAGGCCACCATGTAGGAGTGTATGGCATGTTACCGCGAAGATGTATCTTGGGTACATAACCATTACTCGTCGTTTTAGCTCATTAGTCACAAGAATGAATATAGAGATAAAAGAACACTTGCTATCGGCATAATGGGGGGAGGGATGGTCCAATGTATTAAGACCGCACTCCCCCTATTTCCATGCCTACATCTAAACTAGATAAGATGCAATTACGCCCTAGGTGAGTGTGCAAGCGATCAAGCTAAGGACCTCGAATCAATGATATTTAGCTCATTCCTCAAAAAGCAAAACCTTCCTTCCTCAAGGGGCTTCGTGAAGATATCCGCCAATTGATCCCTTGTGCCCACATATGATAAGTCAATGTCTCCACGGGCCACATGATCTCTTATGAAATTATGGCGGATCTCAATATGCTTGGTTCTTGAATGTTGCACCGGGTTGTAGTCAATCTTGATGGCACTTTCGTTGTCACATAAAAGAGGCACTTTGTCGCAATCGACTCCGTACTCCTTTAAAGTTTGCCTCATCCATAGCAACTGAGTGCAACAACTAGCGGCTGCAACATATTCGGCTTTGGCGGTGGAGAGAGATATGCAATTTTGCTTCTTAGAAGACCAACTCACCAAGGACCTCCCAATAAATTGACAAGCACCGGAGGTTGACTTCCTATCATCATGATCTCCCGCCCAATCGGAATCCGTGAATCCACATAATGAGAAATTTGCATCCTTGGGATACCACAATCCATAAGTTGGGGTATAAGCCAAATATCGAAAGATTCTCTTGACCGCCACATCATGGCTTTCTTTAGGAGCCGCTTGATATCTTGCACACACTCCTACGGCTAGCACTATATCCGGTCTAGATGCACAAAGGTAGAGGAGAGATCCAATCATGGAGCGGTATACCTTTTGATCCACATCCTTACCCTTCGGGTTGAGCTCAAGGTGGCATTTGGTTTGCATTGGAGTAGAGGCACCCTTGAGATCAAGCAACTCGTACTTCTTGAGCATGTCTTGAATGTACTTTGCTTGGTTGATGAACGTTCCTTCCCTCAATTGTTTGATCTCAAATCCGAGGAAGAACTTCATCTCGCCCATCATAGACATCTCAAACCTGTCAGTCATAAGCTTAGAGAATTCTTCGTTAAATGCTTTGTTAGTCGATCCAAATATAATGTCATCCACATATAATTGACAAATGAAAAGCTCCCCATTAACTTTCTTAGTGAAAAGTGTGGGGTCGATTTCCCCAACTTGGAATCCACGGTCTACAAGTAGTTCTCTAAGGTGCTCGTACCACGCTCGTGGGGCTTGTTTAAGGCCATAGAGTGCCTTATCCAACTTGTAGACATGGTTCGTATACTTGAGGTCCTCGAACCCCGGTGGTTGCTTAACATAAACAAGTTCATTTAGTGGACCATTTAGAAAAGCGGATTTAACATCCATTTGTTGCAACTTAAAGTTATGGTGAGAGGCATAGGCAAGAAGAATACGGATTGACTCAAGTCGAGCCACGGGCGCGTAGGTTTCTCCAAAGTCAATGCCTTCAATTTGAGAGTAACCTTGAGCCACCAATCTTGCCTTGTTCCTCACCACCATGCCATGTTCATCTTGCTTGTTCTTGAATATCCACTTGGTGCCGATAACATTGCGGCAATCTTTGGGTCTTTCCACCAACTTCCACACTTTGTTGCGCTCGAAGTTGTTGAGCTCTTCATGCATGGCATCAAGCCAATCTTTATCTTCAAGAGCTTCAAAGACCTTCTTGGGTTCCACCATGGAGATGTGAGCTTGATGTTCACTAAAGCTTGCGAGTTGTCTTCGGGAAGAGACCATGCTTCTCACATCACCAAGCACCTTGTCAAGAGAAAGAGCTCTTAATTCTTGTGAGGTGCCAACCCTATTCAAGCGGCGGATCTCGATTTCCCTCCGAGTGGTGGGAGGAATCGCTTGATCATCTTTATCATTCATGTCTCCGCCTTGACTGAATTGATGGCCTTGATCAACCATTGGAGTGGTGTCCATTGGTGAGGGAGAGGCTTGATCTTGGCCTTGCGAACTGCCACCGGGAATGTCAGCAGGACCGGATATTCCGGGTACAGGGACCGGATATTCCGAACCACCGGATATTCCGAGTCCATCTTGAACCGGATTTTCCGGTCCTCCGGAAATTCCAGGAGCAGCTGTAGAATCTTGTTCTTCTTCTTGGCAAGGGGCATTGGGCACGGTGTTGTCGATGGGTGTTTCTTGTGTTGGGGTGGTCACCACTTGTGAAGAACTTGGTCCTTGTTGATCAACCTCATAATAGAGTTCAACGGGGCGGTGGACTCCCAACCCCATTCTTCGGATATCATCTTGAGGTTCATCATCACCTACACCGGAAACACCACTTTGCTCCACGAGGGAGCCGTCATTCTCCTCGAATACCACACTACAAGTTTCTATGATTATGCGCGAGGCCTTATCATAGACTCTATAAGTGTGGGATTCGGATCCGTAGCCCACAAATGTCCCTTCAAGAGACTTAGAATCAAACTTACCCAAACGAACACCTTTGATGAGATAAAAACACTTACAACCAAATACTCGGAAGTAGGAGATATTGGGCTTGTTCCCGGTAAGCACTTCATAAGGTGTCTTCATGAGTCCTTTGCGAAAGAAGAGCCGGTTGGATGAATGGCAAGCGGTGTTGACGGCTTCGGCCCAAAAGTTGTGAGGGTACTTGAACTCGGCCATCATCGACCTTGCCATCTCAATAAGTGTGCGGTTCTTCCTTTCGGCTACACCATTTTGTTGGGCAGTATAAGCAGCGGAATACTGATGACGAATCCCTTCTTCACTAAGGAACTCGTTTAAGGTGTAGTTCTTGAACTCGGACCCATTGTCACTTCGTATCACCAAGATAGGGACATTGTGTTGACGTTGAGCTTCATTGGAGAAGTCGATGATAGTTTGTTGAGTCTCCATCTTCGTCTTGAAGAAGAAAACCCATGTGTATCTTGAATAGTCATCAACAATCACCAAGCAATATTTCTGGCCACCAAGACTAGCTTCCGGAATGGGACCAAAGAGGTCAACATGGAGAAGCTCCAAAACCCTATTTGACGAAATGATGGTCTTGCTTGGATGGTAGATGTCATGCATTTTTCCTTCAACACACGCCCTACACATTTGATCCTTCGAGAAAGAAACATGGTCTTTTAGTCCTAGGATATGGCCACCCTTGTGGAGACTTTGCAAAGTCCTCATGTTGACATGGGCTATTCGGCGATGCCATAGCCAACCCAAGTCCGCCTTTGCGAATAGGCACATTGTATGGGAAGTGGTGACTCCGGAGAAGTCAACCACATAGAGCCCATTCTCAATGTACCCAACGAAAGACACATTGAGAGACTTGCTCCGCAAGAGAATGACCATTTCCTTTTCGAAGACAACGATATAACCCAAACAAGTTAAGGAATGGACGGAGATCAAGTTGAAACCTAGGGACTCGACAAGCAAGACATTCACAAGTGTGATGTCCGGTGCCACTACCACCTTGCCGAGCCCTATTACCTTAGACTTAGAATTATCACCATATGTAACGGTCATTTGATCATCATTGGGCTTCAACTCCGTTACAATATCCTTGCTTCCGGTCATATGACTAGTGCACCCACTATCAATTATCCATTTCGATCCTCCGGAAGCAAGGCCCTACATACAATCAATTCTTGGGTTTAGGTACCCATTTTGCAATGGGTGCCTTTTGGTTAGCAACAAGGGTCTTTGGTACCCAAATAGCATATTCAATGTAACCATCAAAAGGACCAATGTATCTAGCATAGACATCCCCATAATAATCAACATATAAAGCATAGTTGGGGTTAGATATGCCCGCAAAGTCATTACGAGTGGGAGTGCCCCTTGTGGCATTTCCACTCGCAATGTCAACCTTCTTGGCTTGTGCGGACTTGGTCTTCTTCTTGATCTCCTTCTTCTCCTTAGCAACATAGCCTAGACCTTCCTTACCCTTGTGGGGCACTCGCTCATGAAGAGGAGTAGTGAGTGTCCCCTTACCTTTATCAAGAGAGGTCTTGGGCTTGGTTGCCATAGAAGGAACAAACACAACCCTAGCAATACCCTTCACAACATTTGCATTAGCATTCAAAGGAGTAGAGGTGCTAGGTTTCTCAAGAGTAGATATCTGAGATTGGAGTTGATCACGAGACTTCAGAAGACGTTCGTGATCACTTGTCAACACCTTGTGAGCATTGTCAAGTGACTCGAAGTCTTCGCAAAGTCTAGCATGAGCAACTACAAGCTCGGACTTTTCATTTTGCACAATTTTACATTTAGCAAAGTAGAGATCACGATCCTTAGTGATCTTAGCAAGTTGCTCCTCGAGGAGAGCATGAGCTTCTTGTTCATCTTCGAGAGAGGATTGGAGAGACACCTTAGCGTGTGCATCCTCTCTCTCAATCTCACCTTTTAGTTCAAGCTCATCCTCAAGCTCACCTATACGACTCATGATTGAGCCAAAGTGTTTCTTTCCTTCTCCTTGCAAGTTAGTCATGAATTTATCAAAAGCAATGATTTCTTCCTTGACTTCTAAGCTCATAGCATCATCAATGTCATGTGATATGGAGTTGGGGGATAGTTGTACCTCGGATGTCTTTGCCATAAGACATCTTGCATTCTTGACGATGGGGCTCTCGTTTGGTGAGGAGAAGAGTGATGGAGGTGTGGAAGACATGGCTAGTGCGGTCACTTGCGTTGGAGTATCCTCCTTGTCACTATCTTCATCATCGGTGGGATATTGCTCTTGAGTCACCAAGACAATCTTTTGGTTCTTCTTGAAGAAAGGCTTCTTCATGGGCATGGGCCCCTTGCCCTTCGTCTTGGCCACGAGTCTCCCACCATGATCCTCTCTTCTCTCCCATGGGCAATCGGCAACAAAGTGGCTCTTGTCATCGCAGTTATAGCAAAGCCTCACTTTGTTGAATGGCTTTCCTCCGTTGGGGGGAAACTTCTTGTCAATCCTTGCTTTGGCCCTTCCGGGGTTCTTCCAAAAGGTTCTTGCCGCAAGACCCATGTGTTGAGTGAGAGTGCTTGAGAGAGCTTCACTAGATAGCTCGACTTGATCATCACACTCCTCTTCATCCTCTTCTTCAACGGTGGCCTTCAAAGCAATTGAGGCATGCTTGTGCATACCTATGGCTCTAGCTCTTGCATCTTGTGCAATCTTGGAGGCCACCTTGTATGCGGTCATCTCTTGCATAACTTCATTGGATGTCATCTTTGCAAAGTCATGTCTCCCTTGGAGTGTCTTCAAATCCGTGTCCTCAAAGGGCATGAGAGCGGTCACAAACTTCCTCTTGATCCAAGCATCATTGATGTACTCCGCCCCGAGGTTCTTGAAGGAGTTGGCAACCAACACCAACCTCCGGTACATGTCCTCGTGGCTTTCTCCATCCAACTTGTAGAACCCTTCCACCTCATTGCATAAGGCATCATACCGGTTCTTCTTCATGCTCTCATTCCCAACGAAGATGTCGGAAAGAGCATTCCAAACTTCCTTGGCGGTGGAGAATTGTTGAATGAGCGCCATGTCCTTCTCTCCAACGGCCATTTGGAGTTGATGAAGAGCGGTGGCGTTGAGTTGGCTATCAACCACCTCTCTTCTTGTCAAGTTGGTTGGATCATGGGGCTTGTATCCTTCTTCAATGATGCCCCAAAGCTCAATGGAGGCACTACATAGATGAGACTTCATTAGAAATACCCATTGAGAGAAATGAGTCGGTTTAAGCTTAGGAGGATCACTTCTAAAGTTTACATGAGGGTGAGGGATAGGAGGGTTAGGAGAGTAATTATGGTTGAGATTATGAAATTCCTCTCCTTTGGGGGTGTTAGAGGAGCTAGGTGGTTCATCCTTTTCCGCCATCCCGGGAACACTTGAGGTAACATCTTTGGACCCATCCGAAGATGACTCCTTAGAGTTCCCCGCATGTTCCTTAGGAGGAGGAGAGGAAGAAGTAGCCTCCGGCTCCTTAGACTTCAAGAGTGCCATGAGCATCTCATTCATCTTGAGGAGTTGGGCCTCCAAGGACGATCTCATATCAATAAGATCGGCCATGGTTACCCCTTTGGCTAACGCCTCCTTCTCCGCCTCTAATTTTTCACGGGCGGCCTTCTCGGCATCGGATTCCGTCATCGTTGCACTTAGGCGGTTAAGCCCTTAAAAGTGAACAAGGCTCTGATACCAATTGAACGGGAATCCGGCACCTAGAGGGGGGGGTGAATAGGTGCTATTACAAATTTTAGGTCTTTTCAAATTTAGGCTCAATCACAAAGGTAAATTCTCTAGATATGCAACTATGGTGAATTTACCTAAATGATAATCTAAGCAATAACAAGATAAGCAAGTAAGGGAGCAAAGGTAAAGGGAACCAAGTGAAGCACGCGGAGACGAAGATGTAATCCCGAGTTCCACCCAAGGGTGTACGTCTTGTTTGGAGAGGTGTGCGCTACCACAACAGGTTAGCCGCAACGCCACAAAGGCTCACCTTCTTCTCCGATGAACTCAACCACAAAGGTTTCGAGTCCACCTTCCACTATTGATCCCCTTTTAGGGCGGAGATCGAATCCCTTACAAACGCTTGAGGCACACACCCACAACTGAATTGGGGGGCTCCCAAGAAGACCACAAAAGGTCAAGGACCACAAAAGGTCAAGGTAACACCAAGAGTACAACAATGGTGAACTAGGTTTTCCCACCGGAAACCCTAGCCACGAAATCCCCAAGTGAATGGGGGAGAAATGCAAATCCCTTCGGTGAGGATGTAGATCCGGGCCTTCTCCTCCAATCGTCCAAAGATCAATGAATTTGGGTGGGGGGATTTGGAGATCTTGATGATTTGAGCTTTCAAGAATGGTAGGAGAGAGAAAATCTGAGAGCTCACTGTTCTTGAGTGAGTGAGGGGGTATTTATACTCCCCCTCAAAATCTGGCCGTTGGCTGTCTTGGGCACCCGGAAATTCCGGTATAAGTAACACCGGAAATTCCGGTCACCCGGAATATCCGGGCCTTTGAAAATATCCGAGCTGAATTTCCGGTTGAGATCAGAACCAATTCTGAACTTGAATTAGCCGATTTTCTGAGGTTGACTCGGAATATCCGAGTCCTTGAAATTTCCGAGCTGAGTTTCCGATTGGAGTCAGTGCCACTTCTGAATCTTGACTTAGCCAATTTTCCTGGGGTTGACTCGGAATATCCGGGTTGGTGAACCGGAATATCCGGGTCCTTGAAATTTCCGAGATGATTTTCCGATTGAAGTCAGTAGTACTTCTGAACTTGACTTAGCCAATTTTCCTGGGGTTGACTCGGAATATCCGGGTTGGTGAACCGGAATATCCGGGTCCTTGAAATTTCCGAGCTGATTTTCCGATTGAAGTCAGTAGTACTTCTGAACTTGACTTAGCCAATTTTCTGGGGTGGACTCGGAATATCCGGGTTGGGGAACCGGAATATCCGAGTCTGGGAAGAATTCCAGAAACTCTTTTTCTCTACAATTTGGCTTTAGGATTTGTGATATTAGTTTCACCCAAACTGAAATACTTAGCAATAGGATTAGTATCATTGGTATTGTTAACTAACACCCAAAACATTAGGGATTAAGAAATGTTCTTTCAGATGGTTTACCTCGCCGGGAAAGGAAGGAAAACGGCGGCGGCCTCGAGCTTCTCCGGCGAGCAACCGTGGCAGCCTGGCGGCGCGTTTTGAGAGGGGGAAAGAGGGGAAAAGTGCGGCGTGGTCTGGGGTTTTATATGGGGGAAAAGGGAGATCAAATCCCGCAAAGGAGGCCGCGAATTTGAGCTCGGGTCGGTGGAGGGATCGGAGGCGAAATTTTCGGACGGAGGTTGAAGATGGAGTGATGTCAGCAGTGATGTCATCAATTTTCCTTTTTCTGATTTCTCCAATTTAATTCATAACTTTTGATTTAAATGTCCAAATGAGGTCAAACAAATTTCTAAAAATTTGTAAAATTATTATCTTTCTGTTAAACCAATTGTGGGCATGTTTTGAATATTTTTGAAAAATAATATTTTGAAATATTGATTAAATACAAATTTGACACTTAAAGTCAAATTTGAATTTCTATCTTAATTAAATTTTCTTTTGGCTAACTAAAATTTGTAAAATACCCACATTCCACTATGTTTGAATTTAAGTTATTTAAACTTGTTTTACTGAATCATTCCTCTTTATTTTGGCATAATATTAAAGAACTAAATATAACTAATTTGAAGTAAATGAGAAATATAATGAAATCCATTTTTAATTATAAATGTTTTGTACACCATTATGTTTCATATTATGCTTATTCATTTGAAAACTTCATAACAACTTTGGAAAAGATTTTAGATTTAATTATTTTCTTATATAGCATATATATTCATAGAAATCATTTCATGTTTTGAAAATAAATAAAAAATCATTTAAGCAAATGAAATGTTTATTTGGCTAATTCATTAATTTAAATCTATGAAGTTTATAGTTATAAATTACAGAATTGAAATTTTAACACCATGTTTTGAACTTAGTTGAGAGAATGCAAACCCTTTGGCAACTAACACCATTTTTAAATAATTTATGAATTTAGGAATAGATATGGCTAAGTGGTTGAAATCAATTACTTATAAGTAAACTATTTACTTAAATAAAATGGTTTGTACTTTATAAAACATTTGTCAAATTACATATGAAGGTTTTTGAAATACAATGGATAATGTAATGTTTAATTGGAAATAACTTTTGAAAATAATGACACATTGGGAATTTTGAAATATTAGACTTTTTCAAAATTGGTTGAAGTCTTTTATAGTTAGTTTTCTTATGCATTTTAATATTTTATTTTAATCAAAACAAAAGTTTTAAATTTTAGTGATTTTGAACATTCCAAAATATTGGGATGTTACATAGATAAATTCACCAAGTGGATAGAGGTCAAGCCAATCCGGAAGTGTGACGGACACACCGCAGTGCAGTTCCTAAAAGACATCATCTCGAGATACGGGTACCCGCACAGCATCATCACAGATAATGGCACCAATTTTGTTGTGGGGGAATTCGCTCAAATGAGTCTCTGACGGCCCGGAAGCAAACGGGCAAGTTGAAAGAGCGAATGCTTTGGTCTTGGCCGGCATCAAAGCTCGTCTGATCGAACCACTGTTGAGAACTCCGGGATGCTGGATAGAGGAGTTACCGGCAGTACTATGGGGTCTCCGTACTACACCGAATAGATCTACCGGGTATACGCCATTCTTCATGGTGTACGGTGCCGAGGCAGTACTCCCAACCGACATACAGTATGATTCACCGAGAGTGACAATGTTCACTGAGACCGAGGCAAAGGAGGCCCGAGAAAATGATGTTGATTTACTTGAAGAGGCAAGAGAATTGGCACTGTCTCGGTCTGCAATTTACCAACAAAACCTCCGCCGCTATCATAGCCGGAAGGTGCACCCGAGAGTGTTCCGAGAAGGAGATCTTGTGCTAAGGCTCATCCAACGCACGGCCGGAATGCATAAGCTGTCACCTCCATGGGAGGGACCTTTCGTGATAAGAAGGGCATTGCACAATGATTCTTATTACCTTGTAGATGCACAGGAGGCTAGGAAAGGTGTAATGGACAAATCCGGAGAGGAAACCAAGCGTCCATGGAATGTAGCCCTGTTTCGACCCTTTTACACATAAAGGGCTCAGTGTATGATGTATTTCAGTTTTTATGTATTAATGAAAGTAAGGCACCCCGGGAGGAACCCGGGGACTGCCTCGTTGTGTGTCCATTTACTTTATCCAATTTGTTTGTTATTTCATACCGGCATCCCGGGAAGGAACCCGGGGACTGCCTAGTACCTATTTTTTATGTTATCTGTATGCCGGGAAAGTTCCGAATTCGATTCTCAAAGTCAGAGTAATGTATGTCATGTGAAATCATCTTGTGACTCGACTGACGAGCGCCGAAATGGTAGTCAAGAGCAAAGAGAATCAAATGTGGGGAACACGAAAATGGTCTCGGGGACTCGGAGCAGGAACTTATCGGGCATACCTGTTTTTACTAACCCAATTGTTTTTATGTCGGGAATTCGGTTAAATAGAACTCGGATTTTCTTGAGTAATGTATGCCGTGTATGGAGTTTTGTGACTCGACTTTCGAACGCCGAAATGGTAGACAAGAGCAAAAATTACCTAAGTACGGTAAACATGAAAAGGATCTCGGGGACTTGTAACAGAGTAAACCGGCATAGCTTGTTCTGATAGATAAATTTGTACGAAACATAAATGTTAATAGTATATATTACATCTTGCACCCGGCATCCCGGGGATTTAACAGTGCTACTCTTCAGTATTTCTAAGGAGTAGGGGAAGCCGGCTTCTCGGCGGTGGCAGTGGCGGTGTCCTCAGCACCAGCAGCGGTACTCGGGGCATCGGGGCGCGCCTCGGCCTGAGAGGCCTCGGGTGGCGGAGGAGTTGAAGCATCCCGGGAAACCACGTTCTCGGTGGCGGCACCAGAAGCAGCGTCGTCCTCCTCCGGGATCTCAGCGTCCACGTCATCAGTTGCACCGGTTTCGTCGTCGTCCTCGTAATCCGACTCGGAATCAGAAGCGACGACCCTGGCGGTGAAGGCGCGAATATTGGACCAGGAGGCGATGCGGTGCGCCACTTCTTGTCGCCGCTGGACCTTAGCCGGATCGCTACACCACGGCGAGATGGTGCGCAGGCGTTGGATCACGTCAAGGTCGAGACCCTCGTACCAACTAAGTACCTGGCTCAAGACCTGGTCGGCACCAGCCCATGCGCCGGAACGCTTCCAAGCGTGGACACGCCGCCCGGCACCTCGGAGTGCACTCGCCAGTTCGCCAACCGAGAGCGTCACGCTGACGCCCGACCATAGCGCACCGTGAACGTGAATCGCGGCGCTGAGCAACTCGGTCCCGATCGACCGGAGAGGCACTATCCGGGCCTTCAGGGCAGTGAGGTGATCCTCAATGTCCCAAGTGTCCGAGACAGGGCCCTTCCCGGCGCGCTTCTCCCGGGCGGCAGCAACCGCAAGAGCAGCAGCGTCGCGGGAGTGCTCGAATTCCCCTTTAAAAAGAAGAGCTGTCAAGCGACTAGGTCATAAGGAGGGCAACGACAAAGAAAGAGAGCAAGGAAAAAAGGGGATGTCGGTCCACTTACTATTAAGATCCCGGTTCAATACAGTTAGCTCAGAGAGCCAAGTATCGGCCCGTGACCGGAGAAGAGCCAGCCCGGTCTCGGCAAGATGCGCGCGCTCCTCGGATTGGTCAAGGGTCTCCTTCTGCTTCTGCGTCGCCTCCACGAAGCGCGTCTTCATGTCGGTCGCAGCAGATCTGGCCTTTTCAAGCTCCCCATTGAGCCGCGCAATCTCGGCCTGCGCGGTAGCAAGTGCAGCCTTCTGATCCACCGAGATTTTGCGTGCGGCATCTCGCTCCTCCCGGAGGCGCCCCTCGCACTTCTTGGATTGACCGAGATCAGCAAGAACCCGGTTGAAGATGTTGCCACGTTTCTTGCTGCACTCGTGAAATCAAGACAAAGAAGGATAAGTCAATCTTGGGAAAGGAACTCGGCGACTCGGCTTCCGAGTCCTGAGATTTTCTCTAAGATTGGAGCCTAGTGGTCTGCTATTCGGTGGAATCTAGACCACTAAGCACCAATCTCGGGGACTAGTGGAGATGGACCAATTTTTGAAAAAAGTTACTCGGTGGAAAGGAACTCGGGGACTCGGCTTCCGAGTCCTGAGATTTTCTCTAAGATTGAAGCCTAGTGGTCTGCTATTCGGTGGAATCTAGAGCACTAAGCATCAATCTCGGGGACTAGTGGGGAAGGAACAAGTATTTATTGGAGAAGGAAAGGGAACAAATTTACCCCGGTCACCCGAGTAACGTCCAGCGCGCACCTGGAGAGCGTGCAGAGCTTGAGCGCTGCGGCTAGGGCCGGCAGCGTGCAAGTCCCCCACGGTCTCGGAGGCGTCAGCAGCAATCCAGGCTTGGTTGTATTCGTCAACAACGTGTATGCCGGAGCCGCCAGGCGCGCGAGCAGCAACAACCTCCCGGGATCCTGAAGGCACAAAGTGAAAGGGTATGTGCCCTCATGTATGGTTTTGGTAATTAATGACAATCCCTAAGGACTAATGTGTGTTTTGAGCATATTGCTAGTAGGGCTTGAAGTTGTCAAGGCATCACCTATATGAAGAAAGATGGTATCTTCCATGGGCTTGCAACAAGAAGATCAATTTATATAGCTCATGGAGGATGATGTCATGCCATGATCGTCATCAAGGTTGACTAGTGCAAGACCAAGGGAAGCTGTCAGAGACATGAAGACAAAGCTAAGCGAGACTCTCCCATGATGGAGTATGGGGGAGTATATGGAGGAGTCGACCAAGGGAAGCTGTCGGAGACATGAAGACGAAGCTAAGCGAGACTCTCCCATGTTGGAGTATGGGGGAGTATATGGAGGAGTCTTCATCAAGCATGAGCTAGCAAGCGCAATCAAGAAAGGTGGTCCACTTGAAGAGATCAAGATCTTCATCATCTAGCTCAAGTGGATTGCTCAAGGAAAAGGTATGATCTTGATAGGGCTATAGGATAGATAGGCGTACTATCAAGAGGGGCTCTCGAGTGAGTAACTTGATCGCATCTTTGTGGAGAGCTCAAACCTTTGCATGATTGGCATATCATCTTTCTTGGTTCTTATTTGTCTTTTCTCCTTGTTGGTTTTTGGTTCTTGTCGTGATCTTCATAACAAGACCAAGTTCTTCGAAAACGGTTTTAGTTTGGAAAACTCGTTGCGTTTTCGGTGTGGAAATATTACCGGTTCAACCGTGAGGAAAGTTCCACACCTTCACATGTGTGGGGACTTTGCTCTATTTATGGTTTGCAATATTTCCAACTTTGCTCTATTTGTGGGGACATGTGTGTGAGTAATAAGCTATGTGCATATTACAAGCCTAGAAAATGTGAACATGTGAGGTAGTGTCACCTAGAGTTGATATTGTAGATTATCTTGTTCCTAGGTGGCATGGTACTCAAACAAGTTCCATATTTGCTTAAAATTCTTTTTGTTCACCCATCTTTTGGTATCTTGTTTGTGAGAGAGTTTCTTGATTCTTAGTATGATCATCGATCATTTGAAGCCATCAAGAATCTCTAGATAAGCATGGTTTTCAATTATTTTATTTTGCCACATGCTTATGTTTTGTGAATATGATCTTGAATACATATATGTCTTGTACCACCGAGAAATGTCTCCATACAATCATTGTCTTTGACAAGTGATAATTATATTTGTGGTAAATTTATTGATCATATTCACATTGGCTATTGTTCTTAAGTTGAATATTTCTTTTGCCAAGTTTGTTTTGGTGTAACCTTCCTTTTGTCTTCTTTGCTTCATTTGGATCCTTTTGTTGCTCTACTCATAATTTGTGTTGAACTTTCTTGAGTTAGGAAAAGCAAGAATCCCATTGTTGTGCACTTACATTCGAAGACTTTATTCTAAGTAACGCACTATTCATGGGGGAGCTATCCTACATTGAGTAGAACATCATCCTTTTTAATTGTTGTTGGGTCTTTTTGACTTTCTTGAACTTTGTGTTCAAAAAGATATATGGAGGGTAATGATCCCACTTGTGTGCATTTTGTATTTACATACAAGATCTCAAATAATGCACTAATCATGGGGAAGCTACTCTATACTCTTTAGAACACTATTCTTTAAAAATTGGTTTGATATCTTATTGCTCTTCTTGAACATGACTAATGTTTTAATATTGTATATGGAGAGTGATGATCTCATTCGTGTGCATTTTGTATTCATATACAAGATCATAAAGAATGCACAAATCTTGGGGGAGCAATCCTATATGGTATTGAACATTAGTTCTCTTCAATTGGTATTTGATCCCGATGACATGTCTTTTTGAAAGACAAACATTTTTCGTCTTGGTACTTTGTGCCATCATGAAAATTGTAGAGGGCTTGGTTTATTTGTTGGAATCTTACTCCTCTTTGTGGAGTTGGCTATCTCATCCCACGCTTCTTAGTGTACCTTCTTGGATGAGATGAAACCCTCGAGCATGTTTGCTTGTTTTATTTCTTATGCTCATTGGTTTAGCCTTGACCTTGTTTTCATTTGATATATTTTCTATTGGTTTCTCGAATCATATGTTGGTTTGAGTCTTTGATACAATGAGGACAAATCCTTCTCTTGCCACACTTTTGTGTAGCTTCTTGATTTAATTAGTGTTTTGTCCAAATTGTATCTCGTTTGGTTCTTGAAAGTTTTGTGCATGCATATTTACTATATGTATATCTTTTGGCATGCTTACTTTACTTGTTCCAATATATAGTATAAACTCCACCAAATCCTAAATGGCTAAGATGTGCTTGAAATTCAATTTCATATTAATAGGCACATATTTATGTGGAGTTTGTCCTATTTATTGTAGTTGCTCTAACTACTTTGGACCCAATGAGTTTGGGTACCACTTTGTACTTAAATTTGTTTTAGGTACATTGGAGATGCATTGAAAGCTTGTCTCGATTACGAGGAGGAAGCCATCATCATGTGTCGTTTGAGCCAAGCTTGGATGATCATGAGCACCTACCCTCTACTTCTTCAATGCTATCTCGGTAACAAGTATCTATCTCATGCATACTCTTCTAGCCCTCAACCTTGTGTAGGTTGTTTCTTGGCATGAGTCTCTCGAGTTGCTTTTGATATGGTATTTGCAAAGTTCCCTTCAAATCGTCTTTATTACAAATATGAGCAAGCCGGGATGATTACATAGTAAAGGGAACATACTTGATCATGTTCATGATTCATCAATTCCAACTATGTTAATCTTGCAATTCTTCCTTTTTTTGTCTCATATGCAATATGGATGAATTTTCAAAATCATTTGCCGCTTGAGAGAGTGTTTAGCATTCTCAAAGCATCTCAACTATCACTTATTATTTTGGGTATTTGAGATACTTTGGAGAGTGTGTGTTGGAAGTCTTCCTAGCTTTGTGCTATGGGTGTAGGCAAAATTCTTATTGGTTTATTTAGACTTCCAAGTGAATATCATGTTCTTTATCTAGTACCTATTTTGTGTGTGCATATTTCTTTGTGGACTTAGTGCCTACTTAGAAACTTATATACATGAGATTCGGTACATCTTTAATTGATATTCAAAATCTTTATTGATCACCTTTATTTCTCTCTTGATCCTTTTGTGATCTCTAAAAGGCACAAGCTTTGCATTTAATTTGGTATCCTCTTGCCTCTTAATAAGCTTGTGAATCTATTTGATGTGTTTCCGTTGGTGTGCTTATATGCGAAATACATGATTTGCACTATGTGCCATATACCTTGAAAGACTATGGGAATGCCTAGGCTCATCCTTCTTAGTCTCCTAACATGTGTTTCCATATTACATCCATCCTTTCTCGTTTGAGCAAGTCTTTGATTGTCTCGTTTCTTTTCGTTTGCTCAACATTTGTTTGTTGCAAAGTGCATTCTTTCCTTTTCCGTCTATGCACTCTTGCACTTATTGTTCTAATTAATCTAGGAAGGAACGAGGATTCCATGTTGCACAACCTTTATTGAATTTCAAATTATTCATTGTGCATGTACCTTGGGGAGTTCCATCTTGATTCATTTGAACATTTGATTGCTTTTATCATAACATCTTCTTGTGTCCAATTGGTTTTTCGGATCCTTTGATTGCATCTTTCGAGTTGCAATTGATTTCTTTCTATATTTTTATTGATATCTTTTCTTTTGCATTTCTGTAACATCCCAACATTTTATAATATTCAAAAATCACTAAAATTTAAAACTTTTCTTTTATTAAAATAAAATATTAAATGTATAAGGAAATCAACTATGAAAGACTTCAAACTTGAGTTTAATATTTCAAATGTCACAGATTAAACATTTTATTATCCACAGTATTTCAAAAACCTAAAAGTGTAGTGGACAATTATTTTACAAACTACAATCCATTTTATTTTTAAGTAAATACTTACATATAAGAAATTGATTACAATCACATAGCCATAGCTATTCATAAATTAAAATAATATTTATAAGTGATCTTTTTAAACTATTTAAGACATGGATTATCCAAATAAACATTTCATTAACTTAAAATGAATTCCATTTTCAACACCTAAAATGAATTTCATGAATATGTATTCTGTATAAGAAAAGAATTAAATCAAATTTCCTTTCCAAGGTTGTTTATGAAGTTCAAAAGATTATCTTAAAATAAAACATAATATTACTTTTGAAAGAGGATTCAAGCATTGCACTCTTGCATTCATGCATAAACACCATTTCATCTTGTGGCTTAAATTAAATAAGAGTTGAAATTTAATATTTAATGATATGTTGTTTTGGAAATTATCCATAAAACATGTTAAATTGTTTCCTTCAAAATATTCCAAGTTATTAATTTTTATTTTGGGCAAGAATACTACCAAAAAGTTCTAAATTAAATTAGCTTTCCAAAACATATTTTTATGAATTTTTCTGAAAAGGTTTGGTTAAGTTTAAAAATCAATTTTGAATTAAAAGATTGAAAATAGAAAATGATTTGTCAAAAAAAAAAGAGCAGCCAAGCCAGTGGGCCGAAGCCCATTTCTTCTCTCCCGCGCGCGCAGCTCGCCTTGGCCCAGCAGCAGCCCACTCCGGCCTCGCTCCCTCTCCTCTCTCACTGACGCGCGGACCCCACCTGTCATCATCTTCACGCGTATCTCGCTAGGACTCCGGTGAACTTCGATTCGGTTACGATAATTTATGAGAAAGCTCTTATTATATTGGCCTTCTAGATTTTTCTCCCATTCCGGCAATGGATGCCAATGGGGGAGAGATTTAGAGGGTTTTAAGGGATTTAGTTCTTTTCTCTTGCAACCTTGCTTTGCTTAGTGTGTTGCATGGTTGTTTTTAATTCCTTATATAAACCCTCGTAAAAGGGATTGTCATCAATTACCAAAATGGGGGAGATTGAAAGGGTATGTGCCCTCATGTATGGTTTTGGTAATTAATGACAATCCCTAAGGACTAATGTGTGTTTTGAGCATATTGCTAGTATGGCTTGAAGTTGTCAAGGCATCACCTATATGAAGAAAGATGGTATCTTCCATGGGCTTGCAACAAGAAGATCAATTTATATAGCTCATGGAGGATGATGTCATGCCATGATCGTCATCAAGGTTGACTAGTGCAAGACCAAGGGAAGCTGCCAGAGACATGAAGACGAAGCTAAGCGAGACTCTCCCATGATGGAGTATGGGGGAGTATATGGAGGAGTCGACCAAGGGAAGCTGTCGGAGACATGAAGATGAAGCTAAGCGAGACTCTCCCATGTTGGAGTATGGGGGAGTATATGGAGGAGTCTTTATCATGAAGGAGATATGCCCTAGAGGCAAATAAATAAGTATTATTTATTGCATTATCTCATAAGTTTATAATAGGTCTGTGTATTGTGCTATAACTGTATTAATAGGAATCATTGATACACGTGTGATACACAGACAACCAGGTCCCTAGCGAGCCTCTATATGAGCTAGTCCATTGGGCAACAGTTGATCGAGATTCCCGATCAAGGACAATGACGTCGGTTGACAATGGGATCATCTTGTTAGTTGAATAAGGTGGTGGACATACGCAAAGTATTGCAATAAGATCGTATTACGATGTTTGTCATTTGCAATAGATAAGAGTGTGATAGCTTATTCCTTAGACCGTGAGACCGTACTTATTGTTGCTTCGTAGGAGTGCTTTGAGAGCATCAAACGTTGTGTCTTATATAGCATGACAATAACGGTGTCCATCTTGGGCATTCCGAAAGAGCATCGAGACGTAAGGATCAAGAGCGGGATTTGTTCATCCTTGTAATGGAAAGATACTCTGGGCCCACTCGGTGATATTGCATCTATATAGCTGCGCAGCTTATGACTAGGTCATAGAGATGTAATATCGGAAACGAGTTAATAACCTTCGTCGGTAACGAGATACAGCAAAGGCATTGGTGTGTCTACGATCATATCTCGGACAAGGTAGTATCGCAGAAACAAAGGGAATGAATATCATACTTATGGTTCAACGACGATATTCGTGGAATGCACAGGGGTCGTCATATATTTCCAGGTATCCCTGACGATCATTGGTGAGCGGAGTGTCTCGACCATGTCTGGAGTGTTCCCGAACCGTAGCGTAACAAACTTAAGGTCTTAGCGATGCTAGAGATAGGTTCTGGAATTTTATAGGTTTTAATTGGAGAGAAAGAAATGATCCGGAAAGAGTTCCGGTGGTCCGGAAGGAGTTCCGGAGAGCTATGGAAGGGTTCCGAGAATGTCCGAAAGTTGTTCGGGTGGTTCCGAAGTTGTTTCGGAGTCATGGGATATTAATTAGTATTTAAATATATTAATGATTAATTAATTATATTTAATATTAATTTAATATTAATTAAATAAAGGAGAAAAAGGGGCTGCCACCCACATGGGCCCAAAGAGGGCCCATGAGGGGGTGGCGCACCAAGGAAGGGGGGGCCTTCCCCCCCCCTAGTCCGAATTGGACTAGAAGAGGGAGAGGCCCAAGGGGGTTCGGCCGAACCCCCCTCCCCTCTCCTCCTTTAGTCCCACATGGGGGAGCCAAGGGGGTTGGCACACCCCCTTCCCCCTTTATATAGCAAGGCATATTAATTGATTTAATTCATAGGAAAATCCAATTAATTCCCGATTTCTCTCTCGATCTCGTGGTTCCCAAGTCGGAGCCGCGCCGAGCTGAGGAAGAGGGTCTCTCTCCACCTAAGCCATACCGCAGAGCGCCGTTGCTCTGCGGGATTCCAGATAAGATCTGCTCCTGCGATTTCAGCTGGATCTGAATGACCGGGAGTCGTCGCTAGGCTCCGTATGTTTGCGAGTGCTCGGAGGCTACTCTACTGAGAAGCTTGGGCGACGTCGTCTCGCCCCCTGCAGCCGCCGCGCCTTCCCCCCTTCTGCTGCCGGCGCGCCACCCCCCCTGGTGCTGGCGCTCTGCCTCCTTCCGCCCGACGCCCGTCGACGCAGATCATCGACGCAGATCATCGACGCAGATCATCGTCGACACCCTGGCGTCATCGACTTCGACATCGCGGCAAGATCTTCGCGACCTCGAGGTCGGCTACGTACGACTTCATCGTCAACGCTTGTGCGGGAGCGTAATCCCCGCTATCGGTCTACATGGAGGTAATGTAACCTGTTCCGCCACCGTTATCGCATGTACTAGATAGATAGATCCTGGCTAGTTAGGGTTTCGTACGCTAGAAAATTATTGTTTTCTGCCCCGTAACCCCTTCAGTGGTATCAGAGCCGGTCAATGCGTAGTACTGCTGGTACGGTTAGAACTCATGTTGAATGAGGGCGTCTTTCTTATATTTGCTACCCTCTAGCGTGCACTTGCGATGCCTTCGGTATTGAGTTGATGAAGCGGCCCGGACCGACTTTACGCGTACGCTTACGCGAGACTGGTTCCACTGCTGACATACGGCTTGCACCGTATCTGTGGCTGGCGGGTGTCTGTTTCTCTCTCTCTAGTCGGCAAAGCATTTTCAATGGAGGGCCCGAAAGGGATGCTTAAACATGCAATTATACGATCGACGTTGTGGTACAAAGTTCGTAGGTAGGGAAGCGATTCTCTTACGAATAAGCCTATATGCCACGTAAAACTTGCAAAACTAAATAAAGCTAGAGGCGTCTAACTTTGTTTTGCAGAGGCATTATTTTATGTGACATGGTTACGGTAAGTTTTGATATTACTCGTACTGTCGGAGGCAATGGAGGGCTCTGTAGACTCGGAGCCATGCCGGGGCGCCGGGGGCCAGGCACATGGCGCCATGAAGGTCCAGGCGCATCGACCATGTCACATCGCACTTCATTGCATCATTATTGTGTGATGTTGTGTGTGCATCCTATTGATTGCTTATATGCTAGATATACAACGGTAGCATCATAAATAGGATGATCCCTAACAAATACCAAAATTGTGTTCTCCCTCGTTGCGCACCACCAAGAAAGTTCTACGTTATGAGGCAGGCCGTGATGATCGGGTGTCACACATCTCATCGTTCGCATACAGTGGGTGTAAGCCATGTTGCACGCACAGGGTCTTCGAGGTTTGATTGGCGAGCCTAGCATACTCAGAGGTATGGCCTCGGAACACGGGAAGATCGAAAGATCGAGCACGAGTCACAGAGTTGTTGTGATCGACATGTTATGTCCACCTTTGAAGCTGTGCTGCCGGCCGTGATGATCGGGGGTAGTGTGGTGGATGAGGGTCGTGTAATCGCCATTATTATTTTTAGGGATAATAATCTTGGTGTGGTGTGTTTTTGATAATGAGATTATAGAACTAAAACTCACCTATATATTATAAACTTATCTTACCTCTTTTGCGATCACATCTGGAGACTACGGAACTACGCTTCGTTTACTTCTTCAAGAGCTCGGATTCTACCTTGGAAGCCGACGGGTCCAACTTCATCAGCTGGTGTATTGGTTTTAGAAACATTCTCCAAACACAACAAACATCCTATATGTGCTAGAACATTAGTTAGGAGTTAGACAAGATGATTCTGATAGCAAGGAGCAAGATGATGAGTTCCGTAAGCATCATGACATGTTCATGGAAGTGACGATCGTCATGAGCGTATGCCTAGCACCTGAGTTGAAAGTTGTTTCAACACATGGAGCCATATGTCGTGATTGATGCGATCAGAGGTCACTTCAAAGATGAATTGAGTCTTGAGCGGTTCAGACAGCTTAGAGAGTTCCGGACCATTCACATGGGGAGCATACCTGTCTGGAGACTCAGATGAAGAAGTTGTGTGACATCTTCAGGATTACGAATATCTACGATTTCTAGATAGCGAACTCCAGTGCAATAGAGATTGTGCTTTACCTCCTAGCTATGAATAGCATGTGCGTGAATATGCTATAGAGACACGGTGAGCTTCTTCACGTTCGTGAACAAGTTCAAATCTCTAAAAGTTGATTCATCGAAGAAGAGTTCTTCGACGCTATGGGTATATTTGATATACGAAGATATAAATGTATTCTTCTCATACTTGATGAAAAGTGTTTGATAATTGTTCTGTTTGTGAAACAGTCCCTGATTATCACTAGTATGTGGCGAAGGGTGACGTGACAGTGCACGAGTGATGGCAAGTTCATGGCCAGTAGTGCTCACGCCCTCGAGGTATCATATTAGTTATCATCAATAGTTTTTTATAAGACATTTTGTAATAGTGAGAATGTGATCTAGTTTGGTGTCTTGAATGTTACAAGACATAATTATTCATATAGAACACATCAGTTGTTTTATGTTATGGAACAAAGCAGTTGTTTCATGTTATGAGTAATTTGTATCACATCTCAATTACATTATGCGTATGATATACATTTATAGCGGGAATGATAAAATTATGTGTCCAAAGAACAAACACCATCGAATTTAGTTATAAAGGCAGTGAAAGAAGTAATG
Source organism: Poa annua (assembly GCA_026929855.1). Taxonomy (NCBI): domain Eukaryota; kingdom Viridiplantae; phylum Streptophyta; class Magnoliopsida; order Poales; family Poaceae; genus Poa; species Poa annua. The sequence goes on from CM049429.1 coordinate 79,087,564, forward strand.
GATAATTTTTGGTCCATTTAAGTATTTCGAGTGCCAAAATTGATTAAGTTTAAAATGCAGTATTGAAGTTGCAATACTAGAGGAATTGATTGAGAGTCATTTTTTAAATGATAAATCAATGGTGTTATTGCATGATCCGAATTGTTCCATGATTTTGGTAAATAGGAGTATTTGCCCGACAAATTATGGAGTCTGAAATTAATTTGATAATAGATCAAATGGGGTTTTTCAGAAGAAAGATTAGTAAATATTGTATTCACAAGATTCGATCAAAGGACAATATTTTTGAATTATGGTTTCAACACAAAAGACTTGTGGAAATTAGTTTCACAAAATTATAATGTCATATATAGTGATATGTGGGGAATTATAATCATGCTCTATTTTAAATAAAGTGTGGTCTGTCAGAATCAGTCTTAGAATCTCCTAATATGTTCGAAACATTATAGTCGATGTCCACTTTAGAAAATAGATATTTTTCTCAACAAGAATTCATAGGATCGACAGTAATGTCGACGTGTATATGATTATGCAATAATTCGGAATATACATGAGTAGTTCTTTGTAGATTGCTCGCATTGGACGAGAGTGTATTCCAGAATCAATTAGAAACAAAGTTCAGTTTGTTGTCTATGTAATTCCGAGAAAAGATGACTTTTCGAATTATGGTTTATGGATTGAAATTAGAAGTTTGGAATAAAGTGTCAGACTTATGTTGGAAGATGTTCTAAAGAGTATATGTCTGCTAATGAAAGTTTAGTGATTAAGAGTGAGGGAGACTAGAAAATTGTTTTCTGCTTGCAATCCTCTTCATAAAGATCATAATATTTTCATGAAAGAAACTTCTAAATAAAGTGTTGTTATATTTAATATTGCTGTCAGGTCACAGCACTGTATTAAGTATTTCAGATCTTGTTGACAGATCAAGGTGCACTTTATGAATACAAAGAAAGTTGAGAAAATATCGGAATACGAACAAAGGCTTTTTGAGCCTGGAAATCCAAAGTTACATTTGAAAGGATTAAGAGAGTAATTGTTGCTGCAATTCTTGTTAGAGGAATAAGATTGTTTAATCGTCATATAAGGTGTTATATGATAAATGTGACTGTAAGAAAGACGCGGTAGCATGTCTTGTCAAGAAATGTGTCTTGGACAAGATCAAATTTGTTGACTACATTTATGTAGACATGCTTGAAGTCTGAGGGATTTGTATTAATGTAATACTGTAGTTTGTATTAAATTCGAATTGATAGTAGATCAATGTTTTTGGTTTAACCAAAATGTCGATTTAAGTGGGAGTCATAGTTAGTTCACTCAGGAGAAATATGTGAAGAACATATTTTTGAGTGGGAGCTCGTGTTGTCAAATATGTGCAGACATATTTTGAGTGGGAGTCGAATTTGCCGTGTGTAGTTAACACATTGTGAAACTGTACCAGTAGAATAGGATGAACTTGTGAAACTATTTGAAAGTTAGTGTCTATTTTGAAATAGAACGGAAATTTTGAATAGTTGGTCGAGTTGTTTTGGATTATATCTGAGGAGTCAGAATAGAATCAAAAGGATGGTCTTTTGGAGTCCAATCGATCATTAAGAGTAATGATGCGTGAAAGTAATGGTTGTATGATATGTGAGTCTATTATGTAATATTAGACATCATACAGAAACCTTATTATCTGCTCGATGAATTATAACCGATGTTCTTGGAACAAATAGCAGTTATGAACGTGAATTTAGAATTTACTGGAAGTAGAAGTGCGTTAGTTAAGGGATTGACATTTGAATGTCAAGTTTTCTACATTGATGTGAAAGTATGTAGATATCGCGAGTTTGTAATTGTTACAAGGGGCTCTGCATGGCTGAGTGTGTTTTTCAGGGCAGTTATCTGGTTAGTATAATCAGAGTAAGCGCTGGGAAGCAGAAGCCTCACTTAGTTACGGTATTTGCATATATGTTGTTAGACAACATGGTGATATCAAACAAGTTGATACCAGTGAATCGCAAAAGCATGTACAATCATGGATTGTGCAGTAACACTTTTCCACGAGCAAGCATTATCAAATGATTCTTATTTGATAAGAGATTCTGATAAAGTAAAATGCAGCTAGTTTATTTGTACTCTAGTGCAAGTGGGAGACTGAAAGAGATATGCCCTAGAGGCAAATAAATAAGTATTATTTATTGCATTATCTCATAAGTTTATAATAGGTCTGTGTATTGTGCTATAACTGTATTAATAGGAATCATTGATACACGTGTGATACACAGACAACCAGGTCCCTAGCGAGCCTCTATATGAGCTAGTCCATTGGGCAACAGTTGATCGAGATTCCCGATCAAAGACAATGACGTCGGTTGACAATGGGATCATCTTGTTAGTTGAATAAGGTGGTGGACATATGCAAAGTATTGCAATAAGATCGTATTACGATGTTTGTCATTTGCAATAGATAAGAGTGTGATAGCTTATTCCTTAGACCGTGAGACCGTACTTATTGTTGCTTCGTAGGAGTGCTTTGAGAGCATCAAACGTTGTGTCTTATATAGCATGACAATAACGGTGTCCATCTTGGGCATTCCGAAAGAGCATCGAGACGTAAGGATCAAGAGCGGGATTTGTTCATCCTTGTAATGGAAAGATACTCTGGGCCCACTCGGTGATATTGCATCTATATAGCTGCGCAGCTTATGACTAGGTCATAGAGATGTAATATCGGAAACGAGTTAATAACCTTCGTCGGTAACGAGATACAGCAAAGGCATCGGTGTGTCTACGATCATATCTCGGACAAGGTAGTATCGCAGAAACAAAGGGAATGAATATCATACTTATGGTTCAACGACGATATTCGTGGAATGCACAGGGGTCGTCATATATTTCCAGGTATCCCTGACGATCATTGGTGAGCGGAGTGTCTCGACCATGTCTGGAGTGTTCCCGAACCGTAGCGTAACAAACTTAAGGTCTTAGCGATGCTAGAGATAGGTTCTGGAATTTTATAGGTTTTAATTGGAGAGAAAGAAATGATCCGGAAAGAGTTCCGGTGGTCCGGAAGGAGTTCCGGAGAGCTATGGAAGGGTTCCGAGAATGTCCGAAAGTTGTTCGGGTGGTTCCGAAGTTGTTTCGGAGTCATGGGATATTAATTAGTATTTAAATATATTAATGATTAATTAATTATATTTAGTATTAATTTAATATTAATTAAATAAAGGAGAAAAAGGGGCTGCCACCCACATGGGCCCAAAGAGGGCCCATGAGGGGGTGGCGCACCAAGGAAGGGGGGGCCTTCCCCCCCCTAGTCCGAATTGGACTAGAAGAGGGAGAGGCCCAAGGGGGTTCGGCCGAACCCCCCTCCCCTCTCCTCCTTTAGTCCCACATGGGGGAGCCAAGGGGGTTGGCACACCCCCTTCCCCCTTTATATAGCAAGGCATATTAATTGATTTAATTCATAGGAAAATCCAAGTAATTCCCGATTTCTCTCTCGATCTCGTGGTTCCCAAGTCGGAGCCGCGCCGAGCTGAGGAAGAGGGTCTCTCTCCACCTAAGCCATACCGCAGAGCGCCGTTGCTCTGCGGGATTCCAGATAAGATCTGCTCCTGCGATTTCAGCTGGATCTGAATGACCGGGAGTCGTCGCTACCCTCCGTATGTTTGCGAGTGCTCGGAGGCTACTCTACTGAGAAGCTTGGGCGACGTCGTCTCGCCCCCTGCAGCCGCCGCGCCTTCCCCCCTTCTGCTGCCGGCGCGCCACCCCCCTGGTGCTGGCGCTCTGCCTCCTTCCGCCCGACGCCCGTCGACGCAGATCATCGACGCAGATCATCGATGCAGATCATCGTCGACACCCCGGCGTCATCGACTTCGACATCGCGGCAAGATCTTCGCGACCTCGAGGTCGGCTACGTACGACTTCATCGTCAACGCTTGTGCGGGAGCGTAATCCCCGCTATCGGTCTACATGGAGGTAATGTAACCTGTTCCGCCACCGTTATCGCATGTACTAGATAGATAGATCCTGGCTAGTTAGGGTTTCGTACGCTAGAAAATTATTGTTTTCTGCCCCGTAACCCCTTCACATCAAGCATGTGCTAGCAAGCGCAATCAAGAAAGGTGGTCCACTTGAAGAGATCAAGATCGTCATCATCTAGCTCAAGTGGATTGCTCAAGGCAAAGGTATGATCTTGATAGGGCTATAGGATAGATAGGCGTACTATCAAGAGGGGCTCTCGAGTGAGTAACTTGATCGCATCTTTGTGGAGAGCTCAAACCTTTGCATGATTGGCATATCATCTTTCTTGGTTCTTATTTGTCTTTTCTCCTTGTTGGTTTTTGGTTCTTGTCGTGATCTTCATAACAAGACCAAGTTCTTCAAAAACGGTTTTAGTTTGGAAAACTCGTTGCGTTTTTGGTGTGGAAATATTACCGGTTCAACCGTGAGGAAAGTTCCACACCTTCACATGTGTGGGGACTTTGCTCTATTTATTGTTTGCAATATTTCCAACTTTGCTCTATTTGTGGGGACATGTGTGTGAGTAATAAGCTATGTGCATATTACAAGCCTAGAAAATGTGAACATGTGAGGTAGTGTCACCTAGAGTTGATATTGTTGATTATCTTGTTCCTAGGTGGCATGGTACTCAAACAAGTTCCATATTTTCTTAAAATTCTTTTTGTTCACCCATCTTTTGGTATCTTGTTTGTGAGAGAGTTTCTTGATGCTTAGTATGATCATCGATCATTTGAAGCCATCAAGAATCTCTAGATAAGCATGGTTTTCAATTCTTTTATTTTGCCACATGCTTATGTTTTGTGAATATGATCTTGAATACATATATGTCTTGTACCACCGAGAAATGTCTCCATACAATCATTGTCTTTGACAAGTGATAATTATATTTGTGGTAAATTTATTGATCATATTCACATTGGCTATTGTTCTTAAGTTGTATATTTCTTTTGCCAAGTTTGTTTTGGTGTAACCTTCCTTTTGTCTTCTTTGCTTCATTTGGATCCTTTTGTTGCTCTACTCATAATTTGTGTTGAACTTTCTTGAGTTAGGAAAAGCAAGGATCCCATTGTTGTGCATTTACATTCGAAGACTTTATTCTAAGTAACGCACTATTCATGGGGGAGCTATCCTACATTGAGTAGAACATCATCCTTTTTAATTGTTGTTGGGTCTTTTTGACTTTCTTGAACTTTGTGTTCAAAAAGATATATGGAGGGTAATGATCCCACTTGTGTGCATTTTGTATTTACATACAAGATCTCAAATAATGCACTATTCATGGGGAAGCTACTCTATATTCTTTAGAACACTATTCTTTAAAAATTGGTTTGATATCTTATTGCTCTTCTTGAACATGACTAATGTTTTAATATTGTATATGGAGAGTGATGATCTCATTCGTGTGCATTTTGTATTCATATACAAGATCATAAAGAATGCACAAATCTTGGGGGAGCAATCCTATATGGTATTGAACATTAGTTCTCTTCAATTGGTATTTGATCCCGATGACATGTCTTTTTGAAAGACAAACATTTTTCGTCTTGGTACTTTGTGCCATCATGAAAATTGTAGAGGGCTTGGTTTATTTGTTGGAACCTTACTCCTCTTTGTGGAGTTGGCTATCTCATCCCACGCTTCTAAGTGTACCTTCTTGGATGAGATGAAACCCTCGAGCATGTTTGCTTGTTTTATTTCTTATGCTCATTGGTTTAGCCTTCACCTTGTTTTCATTTGATATATTTTCTATTGGTTTCTCGAATCATATGTTGGTTTGAGTCTTTGATACAATGAGGACAAATCCTTCTCTTGCCACACTTTTGTGTAGCTTCTTGATTTAATTAGTGTTTTGTCCAAATTGTATCTCGTTTGGTTCTTGAAAGTTTTGTGCATCCATATTTACTATATTTATATCTTTTGGCATGCTTACTTTACTTGTTCCAATATATAGTATAAACTCCACCGAATCCTAAATGGCTAAGATGTGCCTGAAATTCAATTTCATATTAATAGGCACATATTTATGTGGAGTTTGTCCTATTTATTGTAGTTGCTCTAACTACTTTGGACCCAATGAGTTTGGGTACCACTTTGTACTTAAATTTGTTTTAGGTACATTGGAGATGCATTGAAAGCTTGTCTCGATTACGAGGAGGAAGCCATCATCATGTGCCGTTTGAGCCAAGCTTGGATGATCATGAGCACCTACCCTCTACTTCTTCAATGCTATCTCGGTAACAAGTATCTATCTCATGCATACTCTTCTAGACCTCAACCTTGTGTAGGTTGTTTCTTGACATGAGTCTCTCGAGTTGCTTTTGATATGGTTTTTGCAAAGTTCCCTTCAAATCGTCTTTATTACAAATATGAGCAAGTCGGGATGATTACATAGTAAAGGGAACATACTTGATCATGTTCATGATTCATCAATTCCAACTATGTTAATCTAGCAATTCTTCCTTTTTTTGTCTAATATGCAATATGGATGAATTTTCAAAATCATTTGCCGCTTGAGAGAGTGTTTACCATTCTCAAAGCATCTCAACTATCACTTATTATTTTGGGTATTTGAGATACTTTGGAGAGTGTGTGTTGGAAGTCTTCCTAGCTTTGTGCTATGGGTGTAGGCAAAATTCTTATTGGTTTATTTATACTTCCAAGTGAATATCATGTTCTTTATCTAGTACCTATTTTGTGTGTGCATATTTCTTTGTGGACTTAGTGCCTACTTAGAAACTTATATACATGAGATTCGGTACATCTTTAATTGATATTCAAAATCTTTATTGATCACCTTTATTTCTCTCTTGATCCTTTTGTGATCTCTAAAAGGCACAAGCTTTGCATTTAATTTGGTATCCTCTTGCCTCTTAATAAGCTTGTGAATCTATTTGATGTGTTTCCGTTGGTGTGCTTATATGCGAAATACATGATTTGCACTATGTGCCATATACCTTGAAAGACTATGGGAATGCCTAGGCTCATCCTTCTTAGTCTCCTAACATGTGTTTCCATATTACATCCATCCTTTCTCGTTTGAGCAAGTCTTTGATTGTCTCGTTTCTTTTTGTTTGCTCAACATTTGTTTGTTGCAAAGTGCATTCTTTCCTTTTCCGTCTATGCACTCTTGCACTTATTGTTCTAATTAATCTAGGAAGGAACGAGGATTCCATGTTGCACAACCTTTATTGAATTTCAAATTATTCATTGTGCATGTACCTTGGGGAGTTCCATCTTGATTCATTTGAACATTTGATTGCTTTTATCATAACATCTTCTTGTGTCCAATTGGTTTTTAGGATCCTTTGATTGCATCTTTCGAGTTGCAATTGATTTCTTTCTATATTTTTATTGATATCTTTTCTTTTGCATTTCTTGAATCCTCAGTATAATTTGATCCCCTCCATGTATTCGTTATTGGATATATGCATTTGATTTCACTCATATCATGAGAAATGCATAATTTATGAGGAAGCTCTTATTATATTGGCCTTCTAGATTTTTCTCCCATTCCGGCAATGGATGCCAATGGGGGAGAGATTTAGAGGGTTTTAAGGGATTTAGTTCTTTTCTCTTGCAACCTTGCTTTTCTTAGTGTGTTACATGGTTGTTTTTAATTCCTTATATAAACCCTCGTAAAAGGGATTGTCATCAATTACCAAAAGGGGGGAGATTGAAAGGGTATGTGCCCTCATGTATGGTTTTGGTAATTAATGACAATCCCTAAGGACTAATGTGTGTTTTGAGCATATTGCTAGTATGGCTTGAAGTTGTCAAGGCATCACCTATATGAAGAAAGATGGTATCTTCCATGGGCTTGCAACAAGAAGATCAATTTATATAGCTCATGGAGGATGATGTCATGCCATGATCGTCATCAAGGTTGACTAGTGCAAGACCAAGGGAAGCTGTCAGAGACATGAAGACGAAGCTAAGCGAGACTCTCCCATGATGGAGTATGGGGGAGTATATGGAGGAGTCGACCAAGGGAAGCTGTCGGAGACATGAAGACGAAGCTAAGCGAGACTCTCCCATGTTGGAGTATGGGGGAGTATATGGAGGAGTCTTCATCAAGCATGTGCTAGCAAGCGCAATCAAGAAAGGTGGTCCACTTGAAGAGATCAAGATCGTCATCATCTAGCTCAAGTGGATTGCTCAAGGCAAAGGTATGATCTTGATAGGGCTATAGGATAGATAGGCGTACTATCAAGAGGGGCTCTCGAGTGAGTAACTTGATCGCATCTTTGTGGAGAGCTCAAACCTTTACATGATTGGCATATCATCTTTCTTGGTTCTTATTTGTCTTTTCTCCTTGTTGGTTTTTGGTTCTTGTCGTGATCTTCATAACAAGACCAAGTTCTTCGAAAATGGTTTTAGTTTGGAAAACTCGTTGCGTTTTCGGTGTGGAAATATTACCGGTTCAACCGTGAGGAAAGTTCCACACCTTCACATGTGTGGGGACTTTGCTCTATTTATGGTTTGCAATATTTCCAACTTTGCTCTATTTGTGGGGACATGTGTGTGAGTAATAAGCTATGTGCATATTACAAGCCTAGAAAATGTGAACATGTGAGGTAGTGTCACCTAGAGTTGATATTGTTGATTATCTTGTTCCTAGGTGGCATGGTACTCAAACAAGTTCCATATTTTCTTAAAATTCTTTTTGTTCACCCATCTTTTGGTATCTTGTTTGTGAGAGAGTTTCTTGATGCTTAGTATGATCATCGATCATTTGAAGCCATCAAGAATCTCTAGATAAGCATGGTTTTCAATTCTTTTATTTTGCCACATGCTTATGTTTTGTGAATATGATCTTGAATACATATATGTCTTGTACCACCGAGAAATGTCTCCATACAATCATTGTCTTTGACAAGTGATAATTATATTTGTGGTAAATTTATTGATCATATTCACATTGGCTATTGTTCTTAAGTTGTATATTTCTTTTGCCAAGTTTCTTTTGGTGTAACCTTCCTTTTGTCTTCTTTGCTTCATTTGGATCCTTTTGTTGCTCTACTCATAATTTGTGTTGAACTTTCTTGAGTTAGGAAATGCAAGGATCCCATTGTTGTGCATTTACATTCGAAGACTTTATTCTAAGTAACGCACTATTCATGGGGGAGCTATCCTACATTGAGTAGAACATCATCCTTTTTAATTGTTGTTGGGTCTTTTTGACTTTCTTGAACTTTGTGTTCAAAAAGATATATGGAGGGTAATGATCCCACTTGTGTGCATTTTGTATTTACATACAAGATCTCAAATAATGCACTATTCATGGGGAAGCTACCCTATACTCTTTAGAACACTATTCTTTAAAAATTGGTTTGATATCTTATTGCTCTTCTTGAACATGACTAATGTTTTAATATTGTTTATGGAGAGTGATGATCTCATTCGTGTGCATTTTGTATTCATATACAAGATCATAAAGAATGCACAAATCTTGGGGGAGCAATCCTATATGGTATTGAACATTAGTTCTCTTCAATTGGTATTTGATCCCGATGACATGTCTTTTTGAAAGACAAACAATTTTCGTCTTGGTACTTTGTGCCATCATGAAAATTGTAGAGGGCTTGGTTTATTTGTTGGAACCTTACTCCTCTTTGTGGAGTTGGCTATCTCATCCCACGCTTCTTAGTGTACCTTCTTGGATAAGATGAAACCCTCGAGCATGTTTGCTTGTTTTATTTCTTATGCTCATTGGTTTAGCCTTGACCTTGTTTTCATTTGATATATTTTCTATTGGTTTCTCGAATCATATGTTGGTTTGAGTCTTTGATACAATGAGGACAAATCCTTCTCTTGCCACACTTTTGTGTAGCTTCTTGATTTAATTAGTGTTTTGTCCAAATTGTATCTCGTTTGGTTCTTGAAATTTTGTGCATGCATATTTACTATATGTATATCTTTTGGCATGCTTACTTTACTTGTTCCAATATATAGTATAAACTCCACCAAATCCTAAATGGCCAAGATGTGCTTAAAATTCAATTTCATATTAATAGGCACATATTTATGTGGAGTTTGTCCTATTTATTGTAGTTGCTCTAACTACTTTGGACCCAATGAGTTTGGGTACCACTTTGTACTTAAATTTGTTTTAGGTACATTGGAGATGCATTGAAAGCTTGTCTCGATTACGAGGAGGAAGCCATCATCATGTGCCGTTTGAGCCAAGCTTGGATGATCATTAGCACCTACCCTCTACTTCTTCAATGCTATCTCGGTAACAAGTATCTATCTCATGCATACTCTTCTAGCCCTCAACCTTGTGTAGGTTGTTTCTTGGCATGAGTCTCTCGAGTTGCTTTTGATATGGTTTTTGCAAAGTTCCCTTCAAAGCGTCTTTATTACAAATATGAGCAAGCCGGGATGATTACATAGTAAAGGGAACATACTTGATCTTGTTCATGATTCATCAATTCCAACTATGTTAATCTAGCAATTCTTCCTTTTTTTGTCTCATATGCAATATGGATGAATTTTCAAAATCATTTGCCGCTTGAGAGAGTGTTTAGCATTCTCAAAGCATCTCAACTATCACTTATTATTTTGGGTATTTGAGATACTTTGGAGAGTGTGTGTTGGAAGTCTTCCTAGCTTTGTGCTATGGGTGTAGGCAAAATTCTTATTGGTTTATTTAGACTTCCAAGTGAATATCATGTTCTTTATCTAGTACATATTTTGTGTGTGCATATTTCTTTGTGGACTTAGTGCCTACTTAGAAACTTATATACATGAGATTCGGTACATCTTTAATTGATATTCAAAATCTTTATTGATCACCTTTATTTCTCTCTTGGTCCTTTTGTGATCTCTAAAAGGCACAAGCTTTGCATTTAATTTGGTATCCTCTTGCCTCTTAATAAGCTTGTGAATCTATTTGATGTGTTTCCGTTGGTGTGCTTATATGCGAAATACATGATTTGCACTATGTGCCATATACCTTGAAAGACTATGGGAATGCCTAGGCTCATCCTTCTTAGTCTCCTAACATGTGTTTCCATATTACATCCATCCTTTCTCGTTTGAGCAAGTCTTTGATTGTCTCGTTTCTTTTCGTTTGCTCAACATTTGTTTGTTGCAAAGTGCATTCTTTCCTTTTCCGTCTATGCACTCTTGCACTTATTGTTCTAATTAATCTAGGAAGGAACGAGGATTCCATGTTGCACAACCTTTATTGAATTTCAAATTATTCATTGTGCATGTACCTTGGGGAGTTCCATCTTGATTCATTTGAACATTTGATTGCTTTTATCATAACATCTTATTGTGTCCAATTGGTTTTTCGGATCCTTTCATTGCATCTTTCGAGTTGCAATTGATTTCTTTCTATATTTTTATTGATATATTTTCTTTTGCATTTCTTGAATCCTCAATATAATTTGATCCCCTCCATGTATTCGTTATTGGATTAATGCATTTGATTTCACTCATATCATGAGAAATGCATAATTTATGAGGAAGCTCTTATTATATTGGCCTTCTAGATTTTTCTCCCATTCCGGCAATGGATGCCAATGGGGGAGAGATTTAGAGGGTTTTAAGGGATTTAGTTCTTTTCTCTTGCAACCTTGCTTTGCTTAGTGTGTAGCATGGTTGTTTTTAATTCCTTATATAAACCCTCGTAAAAGGGATTGTCATCAATTACCAAAATGGGGGAGATTGAAAGGGTATGTGCCCTCATGTATGGTTTTGGTAATTAATGACAATCCCTAAGGACTAATGTGTGTTTTGAGCATATTGCTAGTATGGCTTGAAGTTGTCAAGGCATCACCTATATGAAGAAAGATGGTATCTTCCATGGGCTTGCAACAAGAAGATCAATTTATATAGCTCATGGAGGATGATGTCATGCCATGATCGTCATCAAGGTTGACTAGTGCAAGACCAAGGGAAGCTGTCAGAGACATGAAGACGAAGGTAAGCGAGACTCTCCCATGATGGAGTATGGGGGAGTATATGGAGGAGTCGACCAAGGGAAGCTGTCGGAGACATGAAGACGAAGCTAAGCGAGACAATCCCATGTTGGAGTATGGGGGAGTATATGGAGGAGTCTTCATCAAGCATGTGCTAGCAAGCGCAATCAAGAAAGGTGGTCCACTTGAAGAGATCAAGATCGTCATCATCTAGCTCAAGTGGATTGCTCAAGGCAAAGGTATGATCTTGATAGGGCTATAGGATAGATAGGCGTACTATCAAGAGGGGCTCTCGAGTGAGTAACTTGATCGCATCTTTGTGGAGAGCTCAAACATTTGCATGATTGGCATATCATCTTTCTTGGTTCTTATTTGTCTTTTCTCCTTGTTGGTTTTTGGTTCTTGCCGTGATCTTCATAACAAGACCAAGTTCTTCGAAAACGGTTTTAGTTTGGAAAACTCGTTGCGTTTTCGGTGTGGAAATATTACCGGTTCAACCGTGAGGAAAGTTCCACACCTTCACATGTGTGGGGACTTTGCTCTATTTATGGTTTGCAATATTTCCAACTTTGCTCTATTTGTGGGGACATGTGTGTGAGTAATAAGCTATGTGCATATTACAAGCCTAGAAAATGTGAACATGTGAGGTAGTGTCACCTAGAGTTGATATTGTTGATTATCTTGTTCCTAGGTGGCATGGTACTCAAACAAGTTCCATATTTGCTTAAAATTCTTTTTGTTCACCCATCTTTTGGTATCTTGTTTGTGAGAGAGTTTCTTGATGCTTAGTATGATCATCGATCATTTGAAGCCATCAAGAATCTCTAGATAAGCATGGTTTTCAATTCTTTTATTTTGCCACATGCTTATGTTTTGTGAATATGATCTTGAATACATATATGTCTTGTACCACCGAGAAATGTCTCCATACAATCATTGTCTTTGACAAGTGATAATTATATTTGTGGTAAATTTATTGATCATATTCACATTGGCTATTGTTCTTAAGTTGTATATTTATTTTGCCAAGTTTGTTTTGGTGTAACCTTCCTTTTGTCTTCTTTGCTTCATTTGGATCCTTTTGTTGCTCTACTCATAATTTATGTTGAACTTTCTTGAGTTAGGAAAAGCAAGGATCCCATTGTTGTGCATTTACATTCGAAGACTTTATTCTAAGTAACGCACTATTCATGGGGGAGCTATCCTACAGAGAGTAGAACATCATCCTTTTTAATTGTTGTTGGGTCTTTTTTACTTTCTTGAACTTTGTGTTCAAAAATATATATGGAGGGTAATGATCCCACTTGTGTGCATTTTGTATTTACATACAAGATCTCAAATAATGCACTATTCATGGGGAAGCTACCCTATACTCTTTAGAACACTATTCTTTAAAAATTGGTTTGATATCTTATTGCTCTTCTTGAACATGACTAATGTTTTAATATTGTATATGGAGAGTGATGATCTCATTCGTGTGCATTTTGTATTCATATACAAGATCGTAAAGAATGCACAAATCTTGGGGGAGCAATCCTATATGGTATTGAACATTAGTTCTCTTCAATTGGTATTTGATCCCGATGACATGTCTTTTTGAAAGACAAACATTTTTCGTCTTGGTACTTTGTGCCATCATGAAAATTGTAGAGGGCTTGGTTTATTTGTTGGAACCTTACTCCTCTTTGTGGAGTTGGCTATCTCATCCCACGCTTCTAAGTGTACCTTCTTGGATGAGATGAAACCCTCGAGCATGTTTGCTTGTTTTATTTCTTATGCTCTTTGGTTTAGCCTTCACCTTGTTTTCATTTGATATATTTTCTATTGGTTTCTCGAATCATATGTTGGTTTGAGTCTTTGATACAATGAGGACAAATCCTTCTCTTGCCACACTTTTGTGTAGCTTCTTGATTTAATTAGTGTTTTGTCCAAATTGTATCTCGTTTGGTTCTTGAAAGTTTTGTGCATGCATATTTACTATATGTATATCTTTTGGCATGCTTACTTTACTTGTTCCAATATATAGTATAAACTCCACCAAATCCTAAATGGCTAAGATGTGCTTGAAATTCAATTTCATATTAATAGGCACATATTTATGTGGAGTTTGTCCTATTTATTGTAGTTGCTCTAACTACTTTGGACCCAATGAGTTTGGGTACCACTTTGTACTTAAATTTGTTTTAGGTACATTGGAGATGCATTGAAAGCTTGTCTCGATTACGAGGAAGAAGCCATCATCATGTGCCGTTTGAGCCAAGCTTGGATGATCATGAGCACCTACCCTCTACTTCTTCAATGCTATCTTGGTAACAAGTATCTATCTCATGCATACTCTTCTAGCCCTCAACCTTGTGTAGGTTGTTTCTTGGCATGAGTCTCTCGAGTTGCTTTTGATATGGTTTTTGCAAAGTTCCCTTCAAATCGTCTTTATTATAAATATGAGCAAGCCGGGATGATTACATAGTAAAGGGAACATACTTGATCATGTTCATGATTCATCAATTCCAACTATGTTAATCTAGCAATTCTTCCTTTTTTTGTCTCATATGCAATATGGATGAATTTTCAAAATCATTTGCCGCTTGAGAGAGTGTTTAGTATTCTCAAAGCATCTCAACTATCACTTATTATTTTGGGTATTTGAGATACTTTGGAGAGTGTGTGTTGGAAGTCTTCCTAGCTTTGTGCTATGGGTGTAGGCAAAATTCTTATTGATTTATTTAGACTTCCAAGTGAATATCATGTTCTTTATCTAGTACCTATTTTGTGTGTGCATATTTCTTTGTGGACTTAGTGCCTACTTAGAAACTTATATACATGAGATTCGGTACATCTTTAATTGATATTCAAAATCTTTATTGATCACCTTTATTTCTCTCTTGGTCCTTTTGTGATCTCTAAAAGGCACAAGCTTTGCATTTAATTTGGTATCCTCTTGCCTCTTAATAAGCTTGTGAATCTATTTGATGTGTTTCCGTTGGTGTGCTTATATGCGAAATACATGATTTGCACTATGTGCCATATACCTTGAAAGACTATGGGAATGCCTAGGCTCATCCTTCTTAGTCTCCTAACATGTGTGTCCATATTACATCCATCCTTTCTCGTTTGAGCAAGTCTTTGATTGTCTCGTTTCTTTTCGTTTGCTCAACATTTGTTTGTTGCAAAGTGCATTCTTTCCTTTTCCGTCTATGCACTCTTGCACTTATTGTTCTAATTAATCTAGGAAGGAACGAGGATTCCATGTTGCACAACCTTTATTGAATTTCAAATTATTCATTGTGCATGTACCTTGGGGAGTTCCATCTTGATTCATTTGAACATTTGATTGCTTTTATCATAACATCTTCTTGTGTCCAATTGGTTTTTCGGATCCTTTGATTGCATCTTTCGAGTTGCAATTGATTTCTTTCTATATTTTTATTGATATCTTTTCTTTTGCATTTCTTGAATCCTCAATATAATTTGATCCCCTCCATGTATTCGTTATTGGATATATGCATTTGATTTCACTCATATCATGAGAAATGCATAATTTATGAGGAAGCTCTTATTATATTGGCCTTCTAGATTTTTCTCCCATTCCGGCAATGGATGCCAATGGGGGAGAGATTTAGAGGGTTTTAAGGGATTTAGTTCTTTTCTCTTGCAACCTTGCTTTGCTTAGTGTGTAGCATGGTTGTTTTTAATTCCTTATATAAACCCTCGTAAAAGGGATTGTCATCAATTACCAAAATGGGGGAGATTGAAAGGGTATGTGCCCTCATGTACGGTTTTGGTAATTAATGACAATCCGTAAGGACTAATGTGTGTTTTGAGCATATTGCTAGTATGGCTTGAAGTTGTCAAGGCATCACCTATATGAAGAAAGATGGTATCTTCCATGGGCTTGCAACAAGAAGATCAATTTATATAGCTCATGGAGGATGATGTCATGGCATGATCGTCATCAAGGTTGACTAGTGCAAGACCAAGGGAAGCTGTCAGAGACATGAAGACGAAGCTAAGCGAGACTCTCCCATGATGGAGTATGGGGGAGTATATGGAGGAGTCGACCAAGGGAAGCTGTCGGAGACATGAAGACGAAGCTAAGCGAGACTCTCCCATATTGGAGTATGGGGGAGTATATGGAGGAGTCTTCATCAAGCATGTGCTAGCAAGCGCAATCAAGAAAGGTGGTCCACTTGAAGAGATCAAGATCGTCATCATCTAGCTCAAGTGGATTGCTCAAGGCAAAGGTATGATCTTGATAGGGCTATAGGATAGATAGGCGTACTATCAAGAGGGGCTCTCGAGTGAGTAACTTGATCGCATCTTTGTGGAGAGCTCAAACCTTTGCATGATTGGCATATCATCTTCCTTGGTTATTATTTGTCTTTTCTCCTTGTTGGTTTTTGGTTCTTGTCGTGATCTTCATAACAAGACCAAGTTCTTTGAAAACGGTTTTAGTTTGGAAAACTCGTTGCGTTTTCGGTGTGGAAATATTACCGGTTCAACCGTGAGGAAAGTTCCACACCTTCACATGTGTGGGGACTTTGCTCTATTTATGGTTTGCAATATTTCCAACTTTGCTCTATTTGTGGGGACATGTGTGTGAGTAATAAGCTATGTGCATATTACAAGCCTAGAAAATGTGAACATGTGAGGTAGTGTCACCTAGAGTTGATATTGTTGATTATCTTGTTCCTAGGTGGCATGGTACTCAAACAAGTTCCATATTTGCTTAAAATTCTTTTTGTGCACCCATCTTTTCGTATCTTGTTTGTGAGAGAGTTTCTTGATGCTTAGAATGATCATCGATCATTTGAAGCCATCAAGAATCTCTAGATAAGCATGGTTTTCAATTCTTTTATTTTGTCACATGCTTATGTTTTGTGAATATGATCTTGAAAACATATATGTCTTGTACCACCGAGAAATGTCTCCATACAATCATTGTCTTTGACAAGTGATAATTATATTTGTGGTAAATTTATTGATCATATTCACATTGGCTATTGTTCTTAAGTTGTATATTTATTTTGCCAAGTTTGTTTTGGTGTAACCTTCCTTTTGTCTTCTTTGCTTCATTTGGATCCTTTTGTTGCTCTACTCATAATTTGTGTTGAACTTTCTTGAGTTAGGAAAAGCAAGGATCCCATTGTTGTGCATTTACATTCGAAGACTTTATTCTAAGTAACGCACTATTCATGGGGGAGCTATCCTACATTGAGTAGAACATCATCCTTTTTAATTGTTGTTGGGTCTTTTTGACTTTCTTGAACTTTGTGTTCAAAAAGATATATGGAGGGTAATGATCCCACTTGTGTGCATTTTGTATTTACATACAAGATCTCAAATAATGCACTATTCATGGGGAAGCTACTCTATACTCTTTAGAACACTATTCTTTAAAAATTGGTTTGATATCTTATTGCTCTTCTTGAACATGACTAATGTTTTAATATTGTATATGGAGAGTGATGATCTCATTCGTGTGCATTTTGTATTCATATACAAGATCATAAAGAATGCACAAATCTTGGGGGAGCAATCCTATATGGTATTGAACATTATTTCTCTTCAATTGGTATTTGATCCCGATGACATGTCTTTTTGAAAGACAAACATTTTTCGTCTTGGTACTTTTTGCCATCATGAAAATTGTAGAGGGCTTGGTTTATTTGTTGGAACCTTACTCCTCTTTGTGGAGTTGGCTATCTCATCCCACGCTTCTAAGTGTACCTTCTTGGATGAGATGAAACCCTCGAGCATGTTTGCTTGTTTTATTTCTTATGCTCATTGGTTTAGCATTGACCTTGTTTTCATTTGATATATTTTCTATTGGTTTCTCGAATCATATGTTGGTTTGAGTCTGATACAATGAGGACAAATCCTTCTCTTGCCACACTTTTGTGTAGCTTCTTGATTTAATTAGTGTTTTGTCCAAATTGTATCTCGTTTGGTTCTTGAAAGTTTTGTGCATGCATATTTACTATATGTATATCTTTTGGCATGCTTACTTTACTTGTTCCAATATATAGTATAAACTCCACCAAATCCTAAATGGCTAAGATGTGCCTGAAATTCAATTTCATATTAATAGGCACATATTTATGTGAAGTTTGTCCTATTTATTGTAGTTGCTCTAACTACTTTGGACCCAATGAGTTTGGGTACCACTTTGTACTTAAATTTGTTTTAGGTACATTGGAGATGCATTGAAAGCTTGTCTCGATTACGAGGAGGAAGCCATCATCATGTGCCGTTTGAGCCAAGCTTGGATGATCATGAGCACCTACCCTCTACTTCTTCAATGCTATCTCGGTAACAAGTATCTATCTCATGCATACTCTTCTAGCCCTCAACCTTGTGTAGGTTGTTTCTTGACATGAGTCTCTCGAGTTGCTTTTGATATGGTTTTTGCAAAGTTCCCTTCAAATCGTCTTTATTACAAATATGAGCAAGCCGGGATGATTACATAGTAAAGGGAACATACTTGATCATGTTCATGATTCATCAATTCCAACTATGTTAATCTAGCAATTCTTCCTTTTTTTGTCTCATATGCAATATGGATGAATTTTCAAAATCATTTTCCGCTTGAGAGAGTGTTTAGCATTCTCAAAGCATCTCAACTATCACTTATTATTTTGGGTATTTGAGATACTTTGGAGAGTGTGTGTTGGAAGTCTTCCTAGCTTTGTGCTATGGGTGTAGGCAAAATTCTTATTGGTTTATTTAGACTTCCAAGTGAATATCATGTTCTTTATCTAGTACCTATTTTGTGTGTGCATATTTCTTTGTGGACTTAGTGCCTACTTAGAAACTTATATACATGAGATTCGGTACATCTTTAATTGATATTCAAAATCTTTATTGATCACCTTTATTTCTCTCTTGATCCTTTTGTGATCTCTAAAAGGCACAAGCTTTGCATTTAATTTGGTATCCTCTTGCCTCGTAATAAGCTTGTGAATCTATTTGATGTGTTTCCGTTGGTGTGCTTATATGCGAAATATATGATTTGCACTATGTGCCATATACCTTGAAAGACTATGGGAATGCCTAGGCTCATCCTTCTTAGTCTCCTAACATGTGTTTCCATATTACATCCATCCTTTCTCGTTTGAGCAAGTCTTTGATTGTCTCGTTTCTTTTCGTTTGCTCAACATTTGTTTGTTGCAAAGTGCATTTTTTCCTTTTCCGTCTATGCACTCTTGCACTTATTGTTCTAATTAATCTAGGAAGGAACGAGGATTCCATGTTGCACAACCTTTATTGAATTTCAAATTATTCATTGTGCATGTACCTTGGGGAGTTCCATCTTGATTCATTTGAACATTTGATTGCTTTTATCATAACATCTTCTTGTGTCCAATTGGTTTTTCGGATCCTTTCATTGCATCTTTCGAGTTGCAATTGATTTCTTTCTATATTTTTATTGATATCTTTTCTTTTGCATTTCTTGAATCCTCAATATAATTTGATCCCCTCCATGTATTCGTTATTGGATATATGCATTTGATTTCACTCATATCATGAGAAATGCATAATTTATGAGGAAGCTCTTATTATATTGGCCTTCTAGATTTTTCTCCCATTCCGGCAATGGATGCCAATGGGGGAGAGATTTAGAGGGTTTTAAGGGATTTAGTTCTTTTCTCTTGCAACCTTGCTTTGCTTAGTGTGTTGCATGGTTGTTTTTAATTCCTTATATAAACCCTCGTAAAAGGGATTGTCATCAATTACCAAAATGGGGGAGATTGAAAGGGTATGTGCCCTCATGTATGGTTTTGGTAATTAATGAAAATCCCTAAGGACTAATGTGTGTTTTGAGCATATTGCTAGTATGGCTTGAAGTTGTCAAGGCATCACCTATATGAAGAAAGATGGTATCTTCCATGGGCTTGCAACAAGAAGATCAATTTATATAGCTCATGGAGGATGATATCATGCCATGATCGTCATCAAGGTTGACTAGTGCAAGACCAAGGCCCTGGTTCGGATATTTCCGGTCACTAGTTGCAGTTTTTCGCCAAGTCTTATTTGCTTTCAGCACTGATCTTTTCTCAGCTCGGGTCGGAATTCCTACCGGAAATTTCCGGGGTCTGGAAATTTCCGGACCTCAGTTCGGAAATTTCCGGACTGGAGATTCCCAACGGCTAGAAATATGGGAGGGGCTATAAATACCCCTCCCGTTCTTCTTCCTTGAGCTGACGACTTTCCCCTCTCTCTCTTGCCATTGGTGACCTTGGGAAAGCTTGCCCCCTCTCAAATCCTCCCATGATTCTTGCATATCTTTGAGGGAAAAGTGAGAGGAGATCTAGATCTACAATTCTACCAATTCTTCTCTCCTCTAAGTGAGGGGAACTTAGTGGATCTAGATCTTTGAGTTCCTTTGTGGTTCTCCCCCTTTGTTCTTGCTCTCTCTTATCCCCCCATAAGCATTAGTTGCTTGTGGTGGGATTTGGGAGTGTAGGTTTTGTCTCCTTTGTGGTTTCTTGGTTCTTCCTCTCTTATTCCCCCATAAGCATTTGTTGCTTTGTTGGAATTTGAGAGTGAAGGACTTGAGAACTTTGTGTGTTCTTGCCATTGCATCTTGCATCAGTTTGAGCCCTCCACGAGGATTCGTGGTGGTGAAATTCGTGAGCTTGTTACTCTTGGGTCTTGGACCCTAGTCGCCTTAGTGGCGCCTTTGTGGCATAGGACCTTTTGTGGTCAAGGCCTTTGTGGCTAGTTGGGACCTTTGTGGTCAAGACCTCTTGTGGTCATTTGGGAGCCCCCAATTCGGTTGTGGGTGTGTGCCCCAAGGTTGTTGTACGGGATTGTTCTCCGCCCCAAAGGAGTTCATAGTGGAAGGTGGACTCGGACCTTTGTGGTCGAGTTCATCGGAGAAGAAGGTGAGGCCTTTGTGGCGTTGAGCAAACCTGTTGTGGTTGCTCACACCTCTCCAACGAGACGTACACCTTTTGTGGTGGAACTCGGGAATACATCATCGTCTCCGCGTGCCTCGGTTATCCCTTTACCCGAGCTTTTTACTTATGCACTTTACTTTGTGATAGCCATCGTGCTTGAAGTTCTTTACCTTGCTATCCCATTGCTGTTTGTGTTGCATAGCATAAGTTGTTGGTGCACATAGCGAACCTAGTATATTTAGGTTGTGTCATTGATAAGTTAAACACTAAGTTTTATTCCGCTTTTATCAAGCCTAAATTGTAAAAAGTGTTCCTCGCCTATTCACCCCCCCCCCCCTCTAGGCGTCGTCTTTCCTTTCACAAAGGAGCTTACGGTTGCTCGCAGCGTCCGCAGGGCAGCAGTAGGGATCTCGGCAGGAGGTGGCGGTAACGGTGAAAACTTACCCGTGCGTAGAGCCAAGTCTTGGGCCGAGGATGTCGGGGCAGCGGTAGGTTTGGCAGAAGTTGTTTTCTGCCCGGCAACCTTGGTGCGCGCTTTCACGGCAGGATGATCAGGTTGCCGGGAGGAGGCTGCGGGCTGTTTTTCCGGGGATGTCTTGTTCGCAGCTTGCCGGGAGGGACCACTTGGCACGAGCTGCCGGGGAGGGCTCATGATCTCCGCCTCAAACCCGGGCACCCTGCGCGGACTCTCCTGAAGAAGGATGTCTTCCGATGTGGTCGTGACCTGGACTGGAGTCTCGTCGACCACGGGACGAGTATCCGGAGTCGCAGCAGCAGTCGGTGCGGCACCAGAAGCAGGAGGCTCGCTTCTTCGGGCGGAAGGACGAGGTGGAGAAGAAGCAGCCCGAGGCGGGCTGGGAGTTCGGGATCCAGGAGGACGGGAGGCAAAGGATGACGGGAGGTCGAGTGCGTCCCTGAAAGAAATATCTCAGTAAAGACTTCAGGAGAAGGCAAGATCATGTAGCATGAAGCAAAGAAAATGTACCCGGAATCCACGGTGGGAGGACCCTTCCTTCGGCGTCGAGGCTTCTCGGCCGTTTGTTTGTTCGGCTTGCTCCTCTTGGGGGGGTTGCCGGAATCATCGGCAGCATCGGTGTCGGAAGCCGCACGCTTCCGGCTCTCGGCGCGTTTGGTCACGGCCGTGGGTTTCGGAACCACTACTGAAGCCCAATTGAGGGGAAGAGCATCAATCACATCGAGTATTTGACAGTCAATCTCATCCTCGTCATCCGAAGAAATGGAAATAGCCTCTAAGGTTGAAGGGTTACCCGGGGCGGCAGCTTTGACTAGAGGAACGGCAAGATGCTCCTCGCCGTCGGGATCCACTCTCGGCATCTTAGCCGGTGCCGGGATGTTCGGCGCGAAATTCCCGTTGGCGTGGATCGCGTCCTCCTCGGTTTGCCGCTCGAATAACTGCATGAATAAATCATTGCATGACAACCATGTCGGTTTCCAGCAGAACCCGGGTGCAAATGCAAGTTTGCGAAAGACAGACAGAAGCACCTGTTTCAATGGTTTTTTCCGGGATCCCCCGATGACACCCCAACACATACTCGTCCGACATCTTCGCCCGAGCAATAGCTCGAACGCGTCGGACGACCGCGGGACGGTCCAACCCGAAAATGCTGGTCCTGGTGGGATCATAGTTCCCGTCCATATGGCACATCTTGTGCACTCGGGTTTGTAGAGGGCAGACACGGCGAATAATGAAACAGCGCAGGAGATCGTCGCCAGTCATCTTGTTAGTCAGCACCGCGAGGACGTCGTGCATACATCTGACCTCCTCGGTATCGGGGAAACGTTTCCAGAGGTTGAATTTGCGGGGAGGACCAATGGCGAACTCCGGCAAATTTATGAAGTCCGGATTCGAGGATCCCGGACCATCTCCTGAACTCTCCCGATTCTTCACATAGAAGAAATTGCGCTGCCACTTCCGGCAGGATTCTAGTCCCTTGACTATAGGAAATCCGGAGTCAACACGGGGAATGATGGTGTCAGACCTTGAATACAAGCTACACAAACGAAACGTACCGGTTGGGCCACACAACCAAGAACATACTGGGGTTACCACTCCCAGGAAAACCATCAGGCCATGCTCGGAATGGATCATCGGCCGACAGTTCTTGGCGATCCCAACGTCACGTACGTTTCCAGATTGTGCACGCAAGACCCAAAAAGTCTTCCAACTCGTATACTTCAACCATACACACATGGTATACGAGTCGGATTTTTAACAGGTTGAAACCACAGAATAAACCTAAGACACAAAGAAAGGAAATAATATCCAAAAGCTCTCACTGAGCAAAATATATCAAATAGCACCAATCAGAGGACACTTGTCCCAACATTACATCATGCAGCGGAAACACACCGGTCTGAGTACAGACAAGAAGCAAATGGCTCAAGGCCGAAACGAAAGAATAAAGAAGGCCCATCCACGCAGTCCACCAGGAAGTAACCCAGGGGAACTCTAACTACTCGTCGTAGCTCTCGTCGTCGAACTCCACGTAGTATCCACCCAACTGGTCGAGCGAAGGATCCTCGACTGCAGAAAAACCACAGCCCGCGAACGGGTCAATACAACGAAGCGTATCGAACAAACTTAAGCTAACAGGTTACAAAACTGTAAGATTCCCAAAAATATGGGGGTAAGTGTACTTAGCGGCAGCAGCACTAGCAAACTAAAGAGACACCCTAAACTTCCGTCTAATCAGAGAGGGGTAAGAGAGCGCTTAAATATCCACCTATAACTGACACCAGTCATAACCCATTCTCGAATTAACCCCCTCAACCAAGTATGAGGAAGCAATCCGGGAAAAACTCACACTTAACAATTTTAGTTACCCTTTAGGGTGTAATTAATACTATATTACTAGTCACATTAATTAACAATGATTAGGTGTAAGTTGTCTAGATCTTGTTAGCCAGCATCATCACCAAAGTCGTCCATAACCGTGGACACGGCTCATCGATAAGATTATACCCTGCAGGGGTGCACTACAGTACCCATACTCGCATGATCAACCCGCTAAGGCCTCTCAACACGACTCATTCCTTCCCTACAGCAAGTCCAAGTGCCACCCATATGAGTTGTTACCCGCGTCAGGAGTCCGGCCGAATCTCAATTGCGGACTCATTAGTTTGTGACTACGCCACCCTTCGGCTCAAACCACAGTAGGAACTGTCCGCTACGCGACGTACCACCCCTGTATGACCCCCCGTATCAAGTAACCTCTCATCGAACATCATCATCATGCACATGCATATGAGCGAATGGAAAACCCGAACTACTTGCGGCACATGGACGAGCTGCGGATCCGTTCAAAGTCGAGGGGGCTCCATTGGGCCACCCACAAGTGGTTAGTGCACTCAAAATTGGATCCGAGGACAAAATCTCAGTTCCTAGGTCGACACTGAGCAGAACAAAGCACCTCGCAAGGCCTTCCGCCTGGTGCCTTATCTTTTAATTATAGAACCCCAAAGTAAGACAGCAGTTTATTATAGTAGAACAATATATCATACTAAACATATGAGATAAAGACAAAGGAACGACTCGCTCAACCAATCCTAAGCATGCACTACGACTCGCAAAGGCCAACAGATAAACATGCAAGGGGTTTTTGGGTTGTGGGGATATAGTTGTATAGGCTGCAGGATAAACATGTGATGGGATCGCAATTCAAGAACCGATAACTAGGATAACATAGATCAAAAAGGCAGGAATGAAAACCCGACAATCGTGTAACCGGTTAGCAAAAGCTTGCCTGGCAGCTCGTAGCCTGGCACGATAGCTGGAACCTCAGTGTCGTAGGTACTCGCAGCAGTCACGTCGTCGTCTACCCAAAGAGAGCCAAACATAGACAATAGGAACAATAATCAATACAGAGATATGCGCAAACAAATGATGATGCGAGATGGTATGAGATGATTAGGTCATATTAAAGCGGGGATGTAATCCCGGCAAAAGATTAGGGTGTAAGTTATTTGTGTAGCCATTAATTTAAATGTTACTTAATATATGGCAGATGTGGTGATCAAATTAATTTAAATGGAATAGGCATTAATTGCTCAACACCTTCCATATTTAGTATTTTAATAGCAAGTGATTTATTTTTAACTCAAATTAAATATTTAATAGCATGGCAAGATATGGTGTAAAAGGGATGAGCATATTAACTGGGATTTGGGCATTATATAATTATTACCCTCATACCCCATATTTAATTAATTAATTGCCTTTGTTAATTTAAACTAAGCATTTAAAATAAATAATGCAAAATGACATAAGAATGTGATATTAATGTTTATTGCATTTTTCTGATATAAAAACATATAAAGTTTATTTAATTTGGAGTTATAAAACTAAAGTTATAACTTTTATAAGTGTAGGGGTGTTTCTGATATATCCAGGGACTTATCCGTGATGGGAGAAACTTCTGGGAGGGGCTAAAACACTAAACCAGTAAGTGCAGGGGGCTCGGTGTAATAAACCAGCTTCTCTGTCTCTGGGACTTTTGTCACCGAGGGGCAAACACACCCCCTGACTGACCAGAGGGACCCAGGCCACGCGGGCGCGCGCGGGGGTGTGTTGGTGCACGCGGTGGCTGACTAGCGGGGCCCGCCGGTCAGTGTGATTACAAAAGAGAAAAAAGGGGGCTTAATCATCTGCCCCGGGGATTCGAACTCGGAGCGCGGCGTGTAAGGATCGGTGGTGCTAACCACTGGAGCTGGTGCGTGTTGTTGTCAGTGAAGCGGAAACGCTCTTTTTAACAGGTACGGCAGCCGGTTAACTGACGAAACTGAAGAAACACCGGCGTGGACGAACGGCACGAAGAACAGCGCATGGCGGCGGACAGAGCTCGACGCCGGCGACCTTTCCAGCGGCGGTGGGCGCGTGCGTGTGTGCAGGGAGTGCGGAACCGTTCGGGGGCTCGTTTTTGTGCCCAGACCGAAGAAAGAAGACACGGGGTGCTCGTGTTCGTCCTCGACACGCTCGGGTCCAGCGGACGGGAAAACAGAGCGTGGAAGGGCTCGGGTTCTCCGGCGACGAACCGAACGGAGGAGAGGGGAAAAGGGGTAGGGCGGCGGCTCACCGAGGGGAGGTCGCTGGCGAGGCGGGAAGGCGCGGGAGCGACGGAGAAGAGGAGACGGTGATGGGGAAGAAGCTCGGCCGTGCGGGCGTCGTGGAAGGACGCGCTCGGTGCAGCGACGTCGGAGGCTCCCGGGTCCGTCTGCTCGTGTCGAGAGGAAGGAGGGGACGGCGGCGCAGGCCCTGGCGCGTCGATGAAGCAGGAGAGGCCGGCGTCAGGCGTATGCGAGCTCGGGCCCGACGGTCATGGCGACGGCGTGGCGGGGAGCAGAGCGTGCGGCGGCGCGAGGAGGGGAAAGAGGAGGCCTAGGGTTAGGTTTAGGGTTCCGGTGGATTTAAAGCGAGAGAGGGAGGAGGTTGCAGAGGGGCTCGGCGTGGGGGCGAGTTGCAGAGACTCATCGCCATGGCTTCTCTGCTCCTCCACGCTGGAAAGGTTGTACGGAGGGAAGAGGAAGAAGAAAACGGGCCGGGCTGGGGTTTGCTGGGCCAGGGAGTGGCCCAGTTCGGCCTGGAGCTCCCTCCCCACATTTTTTTTTCTGGTTTTTGAATTTTCTTTTTAAAACTTTTCTGTTTTTGTAATTTTCCAAACAAAACAGAAAGGAACCTCATAAAAACTTTTGAGCAATTTTTGCTAGTTTCAAATTAGACATATTAATATCTAGTTTGGTTATTTATAAATAATTTGAAACTTCAAATGAATTTATTTGAAAGCATTTGAATTCAAAATAAGAATTTTAAATTCTTAACACATTTGGGAGACATATTTAATTAAATGCAACCAATTATGGAATGATGACATGAATCAACAATTTTATTGCACACCAAAAGGAAAGATACAGTAGGGCTGTTACAGATGGTGGCCGCTCCGCAGTCGACCAAGTCTTTTACTTTCTGATCCGGATTAGGGATGACTTGGCGGCGAAGGATGAAGTACCTGGCCCAGAGGTCTAAGAATGGCCACACGCCGAGGTATGCTTCCGAGTAGGTGGTGAAGACCGATAGCATCATGATGGCGTTAGCTGGGAGATGGTGGGGTTGGAGGTTGTAGGTGTCGAGGAAGTTGCGGAAGAACGGGCTAGCCGGAAGCCCAAACCCACGCTCGAAGTGCGTGAGGAATACAACGTATTCCCCGGGTTGGGGTTCCGGTTGAACCTCATCCTCCGGGAGACGGCTCTCAACTTTTGGCGGAATCCGGTGAGTCTGGTACAGCCAGTCGAGGTCCTCCTGTTTGGTCTCGGACCCATCCCAGCACCCCCGGATACTTTCTTCAGCCATGCCGGAGAAGTCCGCAGATGTATCCGGGCTACTGTGCAGGCGCAGCGGCAGTTAGTCGGAATTAGTCTACCGAGAGCTAAGATACCGGATCACAAACTCCTAAATACAACCGGGTTCCGGGCAAGTAAGATCTACCGCGTGCCAGTAAATCAAAACTTAAGTGAGGAAAATAGGCTCGGGCTAAACTCAAACATGACATAGTGCGGGCAAAAGGCTAAGACCTACGGCGAGTCTTCATCCCCGCCGCGCGCCTCGTGCGCGCCGCGTGAATCGTGCTCGCCGGCGGCGGTGCAGCCGCGCGTGCGTTAGGGCACGACCGAGCGCGAGATATCGTTCCCGTGAGAGAAAAGTTCATCGGAGGGAAGAAAAGAACTCACCGGAGAAAGCGAGGCCGGTGATGGGCAAGAAGGACGCGAACCGATGATGAAGCGAAGGGCTCCGGCGACCAACGAGAGCGGCGACGTTCGGGCTCCGGGCACGGCTACGGCGGTGTGCTCGATACGATGGTGGCGAAAGTGTGAAGGGAAGGAAGAAGAAGAGGTGACCGTTCCGGTCCCCTATTTATGGGGGGATTCCGGAGCGGTTTCCAAATTTCCCGCCCACGATCTCTCCGATCGTGGGTGGGATCCATTATGTGCAGCGCGACACGTGGCGTTCACCGGAGCGCCCGACCCAGCCACACCGGGGGTCACACAGCCCCAACGGTTGGACTTCGGATCGGCTGCGGCTCCCGGCGCGCGAACCCGAGCAGCGGCGTGCTCGGTCAGAGGCACTCGAGTGCACTTCTGATCAGACAGGACATCGGGTGGGACCCAGCTCACGATCTGGAATTCAATGCAGAGCCAACGGTCAAGATTCACTCAGGCTGCACTATCCGGTTACAGGCATCGCCTTCCGGTTGAAACGATCTCGGTATGAGGATCTCGGGAAAAACCGATCTCGGCGTCTAGTCGGAGGATAATATCGTATGTTCTCGGAAGATAGTTGTTATTAAAGCTGATCCCGCACATCATCCGCAGTCGCTGCGCAGCACCAGCTTTGGGGACTAGTGTCGGGGGGCTGCCCCCCGGGTAGGGCAGAACCCGGAGTAATTCAGTAGTGTGCCAACAGTACTTGACCTCTGGCGAGAGCAAGGGCCACCCCCTAGTGTGCTGAAGGGGCAACTTGACCCTTGAGTGCTGGTAGAGTGCAAGGTGCCTCCTGGCAGGCGCAAGGGTCAGCTCTGGCGGCTATAAATAGACACCCCGAGCCTTCACCATGGCAGCACAAGCATCAGCGGGTGGTTCCTCTAAGAACTAGCTTCTCGAAGATGTCTTTGCTGGTAGGCTAAGACATCTTCGGGAGGTTAGGCCTAGAGATACTCATCCTGAGACGAACTCGGGTGCATCCGGAAAGGATCTCGGATCTTGGGCTCCGAGGAGACTCCCGGAAGGAGAAGTACTCGGTCTTACCGGATAAGCAATCCGGGTAAGTGCTAACCGGAACACTTAACCCTGTCCTGGACTTGTGCAGGAAGGACTCGCGAGGTCGAGCAAGACGATAACCGGCATGGGGGATCCCGGTAGGCCGTCAACGGTCCGTGGCAGGCTTTCCCGCCTAATCCGGGGGGAAGTACCGTTCCGTCTGACACGGAGGGATGGTCACCTCCCGCCTGACACGGAGGCATGGTCACCTCCCGCCTGACACGGGAGCGCGTCAGGCGGTACACAACGGTACGACAAGACACGACGTGCCTAGCCCGGCAATCCGGAAAAGGCTATCCGGGATGGGCAAACACATGTCCTGTCTCTGACAGGGGGACAATGATGTTCCAGGACGGCGCCTGCTGTCCTTGCCGGGATGATGACGAAGGAGCTACGCCGGATAGCGCGGCGGGTAGGTCGCACTAGCCGGTGACGCCATGCCGGTTAGGCATATCCGGTGGGGCCAAGCCAGTTTAGGGTTTCCGGCCCCCCTGGCTGGAACTCTATAAAAGGCGCCATAACTGCTTCTGTGAAAGAGAGACTAACTTGGGAGCCAAAGCTATAGTCGCATTTACTCCTAGAGCATTTACTTCTTCATACCTTGAGTTCATCCAGTTCTTTGTGTTCTTCACTTCGAGAGATCTAAGAGCAAGTTGTAGCCCTTGTACCACACTTATATAGAGAGGAAAGGCAGGAGTAGGGGTGTTACCTCCTCACGAGGGCCCTGAACCTGGGTATATCGTCTGTGTGTTGTGTGCCTTCGTACATTTGTTCTTGTTTGTTAGATCTTCCATCTAGCGTGTTGCTCTTGTTTCTCGTTCTTGGGAGATCTCGGTTATACCGGGATCCTCCCCGTGTGAGCTCTTCAGCTCGCTATCCCTCCCCGGATCCACCAACGTCCATCGGCCCCACACATTAGCCATCCTATGATATCTGCCGTGACACCACCACGACATCTTCTGTCACTCGGAGATCTCCGGACTGGGGCTCGGAAATCTCCGAGCGCCGGAAATCTCCTAGAGTATTTCTGGCTCAGCTGGAGCTGGAGTCAGTACGCATTTCAATTCAGACTTGGTGAAAATCTTGGATGGCTCGGAGATCTCCGGTCTGGGGACCGGAAATCTCCGAACCCCGGAAATCTCCTGACTGAATCCCTGAACAAATACCAAGTGTAGTTGAAATGAAACTTAGGCAAAATAAGTGTTCCTCTTTATCAATCTACCTGTAAAAGACCATGCATGCTTCATCACAAACATTAGAATACTTTTTATGTTGTCATTAGTCACCAAAATCTGGGAGTGCATTCTAGTTGGGTTTGATACTCTTATTTATCGAAAGTATTACGATACACTCCCTATACTTGTGGGTCATCAAGAGGTTAAGCAGTAGATTTCGTTGAAGCTTGACAAAAAGAAGTTTTCCTCATGCAAACAGTAGTTGTTTGACTTCCTAACTCGTTCGAATGATGTCCAGGCGACGACGCTAGTTGTTGCGTTCTAGCACATTTGGGATGCAAGGAATGAATCACAAAACACTGCTATATGTCCATGCCCAAAACATACAACACTTGTGTGGTTTATGTTGATTTGATAAGAGAACACCTCTACAAAGCGGTGTCGGTGTAAAGGTTTGAGTCCAGTTCGCCAGCTATCTCTTGGAATCCACGGCCGCAGGGGACAGTCTTTGTTACCTCTCATGCAACAATCTTTGAGGCCTCCAAGTCTATGGGAGCAGGCGTGCTAATTCTCAATTATAGAGACAAATTCTAGTGGCTTGTCGCGATCATCTGGCCGGGACGATGAAACCTGAATATGCTGAAGCCTTGGCCCTTTAGCAAGATGTGAGACTGTGATACCCACGAGAGATGAGGGTTTCGACTAGGTAGTTTTTGCTTCAGATTGTCTATCCTTGATTCAGCGAAAAACTCCGACAAGATGGACAGATCCACGCTGGGTGTTTTGGTTTCATCAATCCGAAGATTGGTGATTGGCTTCTCGTCTGTGAGTTTCTGTCACCTCAAGCGAATTTTGAATGAGACTCCGCATAACTTAGCTAAGTCTAGTTTGGAAGTTTGTTCCGGAGTGTATCCGGAGAACTTTGTGGTTTAATCAATAAACCTATCTGTTTTTCAAAAGGAAAATTACATATAGAGGAAATAAATCTCGAAATTTCGGTCGGAACTAATAGTAATACCGTCGGTCATACAAATACGTAACCTGTGATTCTGTGAAGTTGGCCTAATACGAACAAAATTCCTATTTGAGACGTCGTCGAAAACAACGGTCAAACACGCGTCACACAGCCTGCTTGTTCCCGCCAACACGTCGCGCAACATCAAAGCCACCCGATCGTCCAATCCTACGGGGCAGATCGGCTCGCTGCGTGTTGCCACGCTCCCAGAGTCGGAGACCACCTCCGATTCGTCCACGTGTGCACCTCTCTCTGCCGACATAAATACTCACGCCTAGGCTGCTAGTACGTACTCCTCCAGCTAGCTACAGAATCGAGAACGAGAAGAGATAGATTGAGAGGAGCTTCCGATCGCCGGGGACTCGGCAGCTCGGCGCCATGGCTCGTGCGACTCGGCGCCATGGCCCGTCGCTGCTGCTCAGGGTGTTTCTCGCGGTGCTGCTCTTCACGCCCTCGACGGCTCCCTCTGCCGCCGCGGCAGAGGTCTCGACGGCGACGAAGGGCTCCGGCGGGCCGGTGATCGGAATCGACCTAGGCACGACCTACTCGTGCGTGGGCGTGTACCGGAACGGGAAGTTGGAGATCATCGCCAACGACCAGGGGAACCGGATCACGCCGTCCTGGGTCGCCTTCACGGACACCGGTGAGCGGCTCATCGGCGAGGCCGCCAAGAACCAGGCCGCTGCCAACCCGCTCCGCACCGTCTACGACGCCAAGCGCCTCATCGGCCGCCAGTTCTCCGACGCGGAGGTGCAGCGGGACATGAAGCTGCTGCCGTACAGGGTGGTGGACAGGAACGGCAAGCCGCACGCGGAGGTGGAGGTCAAGGATGGCGACGTGAGGCTGCTCAGCCCGGAGGAGGTTAGCGCCATGGTGCTCACGCGGATGAAGGAGACGGCCGAGGCCTACCTCGGCGAGAAGGTCCGGGACGCCGTCATCACCATCCCGGCCTACTTTAACGACGCCCAGCGTCAGGCCACCAAGGACGCCGGCGCCATCGCCGGGCTCAATGTGGTGCGCCTCATCAACGAGCCCACCGCCGCCGCCCTCGCCTACGGCCTCGACAAGGTGGACGACAAGGAGGAGAAGAAGGTGCTCGTGTTCGACCTCGGCGGCGGCACCTTCGACGTCAGCGTGCTCGCGCTCGACGGAGGCGTTTTCGAAGTCCTCGCCACCAACGGCGACACCCACCTCGGAGGCGAGGACTTTGACCAACGCGTCATGGACCACTTCATCAGGCTCGTGAAGCGGAAGCACGGCGTCGACGTCTCTGGCGACCCCCGCGCGCTCGGCAAGCTCCGCCGCGAGTGCGAGCGCGCCAAGCGGGCGCTCAGCAACCAGCACCAGGTCCGCGTCGAGATCGAGTCGCTTGTCAACGGCGTCGACCTGTCGGAGCCGCTCACCAGGGCCAGGTTCGAGGAGCTCAACGCCGACCTCTTCCGCAAGACAATGGCGCCCGTCAAGAAGGCCATGGCCGACGCCGGGCTCTCCAAGGACGACATCGATGAGGTGGTGCTCGTCGGCGGCAGTACCAGGATCCCCAAGGTCCAGCAGCTCCTCAAAGACTACTTCAATGGCAAAGAACTTCACCGGGGTGTCAACCCCGACGAGGCCGTGGCCTACGGCGCCGCCGTGCAGGGGAGCATTGTGCGCGGCGACAACGCTGGCATGGTGGTGCTTGACGTGACGCCGCTGACGCTCGGCATCGAGACTGCCGGTGGCGTGATGGCGACCGTGCTCCCCCGGAACACGCCGGTGCCGACGAAGAGGACAAAGATGTTCAGCACCTACGAGGACCGGCAGACCATGGTGACGGTCATGGTGTTCGAGGGCGAGCGGAGCATGACGAAAGACAACCGGCTGCTTGGCAAGTTCGACCTGAGCGGGATCGCGCCGGCGCCCAGGGGCAAGGCGCAGATCGAGGTGACATTCGAGGTGGACGTCAACGGCATCCTCCACGTTGGGGCGGCGGACAAGGGCACCGGCAGGTCGGAGAAGATCGAGATTGTGAGCGCCGCCGACCGGCGCATCACGCAGGAGGAGATCGACCGCATGGTGCGCGAGGCCGAGGAGTTTGCCGAGGAGGACAGGATGGTGAGGGAGAAGGTGGACGCCCGGAACAAGCTGGAAGCGTACGTGTACAATGTCCGGACGACGAAGGACGGCGAGATGGGGCGGAGGATGGACGGCGGCGACAGGGAGAGGGTCGAGGAGGCGGTGAGGGAGGTCAGTGAGTGGCTCGACAACGCCAGCCCGAACGCCGCCGAGAAGGATGAGTATGTGGAGAAGCTCAAGGAGCTCGAGGATGTCTGCAACCCTGTCTTCGCCGCTGCCTACCAGAAGTCCGGCGGTGGTCACAACAGCGCCAATGAGGACGAGCTTTAGACTTAGAAGTAGTTTTTACTTTTCGTAGAGTATAGCTTAGTAAAGATCACGACTTCATGTAAAGGATAGGGTCTACATAACACGGATTTCACGGTTCCTCTGTGTTTCGTTTCTGATTACAGATCCCTTTTCTACTTCGTTGCACAA
This sequence comes from Poa annua, assembly GCA_026929855.1. Taxonomy (NCBI): domain Eukaryota; kingdom Viridiplantae; phylum Streptophyta; class Magnoliopsida; order Poales; family Poaceae; genus Poa; species Poa annua. The sequence continues at coordinate 79,120,946 of CM049429.1, forward strand.
CGGCATGATCGTCAAATATTATTTATTAAAGGTCAATTGCTACACAAAGTCCTTGCTAATTTGTTGATCCTGCCCGCATATTTACGTGCGTTTGGAGCCTTCCTGCAAACCAACAGTGCTTACCTTACAGATCATCAGATAGCATTATCTTAGCTAGGAGTGTAACCAGACCAAATATTGCACAAGAAATCAGAATACAAAAGTCACCAGCGATTAAGGCACAGGATAACCATGTATGAAACAATCAAAGCAATTGCCAGATACTGAAAATTGCTACTATTCATTTATACGATCAAACCCTGTATATGATTCCCCATCCATTCGACATTCCACTGAACTGACACCAACCGACCTTAACGTAAACACAAAGGTGGGAGAGAACCGACACACGAACTGCAGGTTGGTTCCCAGAAACCATGGTTTCGCAACCCGACACACACATACACACACACAAAACTTGAGATTTCAATCCACCGCAGCATTTGGAGACGAAAAATTAAGAAAGCAAAGGCTTAGTAATCTCTTCACAACTAGAGCCATTTCTCCTCTATGCAGTCCCAGCAGATGCATGATGAATCCTGTGAACTCTTGCGCGGATCAGCATTCGACGTTGTCGTCCAGCTCCGCAAGAGCCACCCTGCCGGCTTTGTCAGCATCGACACTCAAGTTCTTCCCTTCCTGCGACTGATGAAGAGCAGGCAGGAGAAAGAAGTCAGTGTACAATTTATACTAGACAAATTAGAGGAGATGATGAAATATTGGTATCAAAAGAGGTGTGTCATTACCTTGGCAGCGATAAGGCTCTCCTTGTAAGCACTTTTAAGCTTCCTCAGGCTCATTTTCTTTCCAACTTTCAGTTGTTTCTTCTCTTTTGCACATTCTTCTTTCTTCTCCTGTGTGATAGTGACCATATCCAAGGACTCGGCAATGGTCTCGACCTGCTGAAAAATCTCATCACCCTCTTCAGTGATGCTAGAGTCATCAGTCTTGGCTGCAGACGAGGAAGCAACAGCATGGGTAGCATCCAATGCCACAGGAGACTTGTTGTTTTCAGTTTCAGCATCACTGAAATCATCAACACTATCGAACTCTGATGGCAGGTCAGATGTGAAATCATCTTCCTCTTCAGTGAATGAGTCACTCTCCTCATATTCATTGATCTTTTCACCAGTCTCAAGCATCTTGAGCTCGTCTTCTTCATCTGAATCAAAGTTCACTTCAGTGGAGTTGCTCGCCTCAATGGTCTCATCACTCTCTCCATCGACTGTCAGGTTAACACTTTCCATATCCTCCTCCTCAGAGTCATCCTCCTCGGTGCTCTCTTCAGTAAGTCCTGCTTCATCGCTGCTCTCTTCAGTAAGGTCAGCTTCGTCTCTGCTCTCTTCATCAAGGTCATATTCATCTGCACTCTCAGCATGTGAATCAGCTTGTGGGAACTCATCAGCAGTGACTTCCTTCTCTGTCACAGTAGCTGGGATCATCTTATTAGGTGCATAAGCAGCCTCAGCGGTGGAGTTGAATGCATCTTCCTTGACGGCTTCCTTGGGCACTTCAGTACCAACATCTTCCTTATCTTCACTAACATCCACATCCTCATTGAGGTCATCCTCCTTGCTACTCTCTCCACTTAGACCAGCTTCATCATTACTCTTTCCACTGAGGTCATATTCCTCAGCACTCTCATCGTCTGTTGGATCAGCCTGTGGGAACTCATTAGCAGCTACTTCCTTCTCTGTCACAGCATCTGGGATCATCTTGTTAGGTGCATCAGCGACCTCAAGGGTGGGACCGAAAGCATCTTGCTTGGGCACTTCAACAACAGCATCTTCCTTATCTTCACTGGCACTGTTGATCTCATCAGCTATCTCCAACACAGGTGACCAATTGCCAAAGCCCTCGCCATCTTCAGTTTCGACGTTCTTCATGGCTGGTTCAGGCACCACCTTGGAAAGGACGCCGAGGATTGGTGAATCCTCCATGGGAAACTTATCAGCATCGGCGAGCTTCTGTTCTTCCTCAATTGCAGATCCTGTTCCATCATGATTAAAGATTAGCAGATTGAATCATCAATGAATAAAAGACACAACTAGCAACTCAACAACTACGTATCAAGCAAGGAAAAGATGGATGGATTTTAAAATGCCGCAGTTCAGTCTTAATGGCCGTAGATAAAGAAAGGAACCCATGAGTACATTTCAGAAAACCACAATATCAAGCAAAGAACAGATGGATGGATTTTAACATGCCGCAGTTCAGTCCTAATGGCTGTAGATAAAAAAGGAACCCATGGGTACATTTCAGAAAAGCACAGCTCTGACTCAGAGTCCTGATCACTACAGATAAATAGGTGAAGTTTGAAATGAAACATTTCAGCCATAATGCAACACATGAATGAATTTCGAAATACCACATTCTAGTTTTAATCAGTACAGATAATCATGGACAAACTTTTAACTTCCACGGTGTAAAGTCTTAGACAGTACTGATAAAGCAAGGATTAATTGACTGAATTCTGAAATGCCACAATCTAGAGTTTTGATCAAGGAGCAGATGGAAGGATTCTGAACTGCATGGGTGAAATGAATAATCTCACCTTCCTGGAGCTTGGTAGGCTCTTCCACAGATTCATCCACCTTAGAATTATCACAGCTGTCAGCAGATTCAATCTCCGCAACAGAAGAAACCACTGCACAATCACGAATTCGCATAAGTAACTGCTCGCAAACAACGCAGAACAATAAACAATCATGAATTCGCAACAGTAACAGCTCGAAAACAATGCAGAACACTAAAACACACAGAGAATTCAAATCTTACCTTCCTCTCCCTGCTCTGGTGCATCCCCTTTGACGTTTACTTCCTCGTCCTCAGGTTCATCACATTTCACATCACAAGTAACACCTGTATGATCAGAAAATCCTCATCAAAATCTGCCTCCAGGCAATCGAACGACCAACCAAACTGATGAGGGGAAAGCAAAATTGCTATTACCCTTGGGCTCTACATCCTGCACCTTCTCCTGCTCCCGTACCACTGCGTCCTCCTCGTCCTGGTCAAAATCAATCACCATGTTCAATTTGGCGGCCTTCCTAGTCGACCTCTTCGTAGTCGCCACCTCGAACTCCACCAGCCGCGCCGGGGCCTTCCGAGCCGTCGACCTCTGGCTCCTCCGCAGAGTGCCAGCCGCCGGGGCCGGAGTCGGGACAGGCGCGGGCGTGGCGCGCGGGCGGCGGCTAATGCTGCGCAGTGCCACGCCGGGGGTCCTGACGACGACCTCCTTGACGAGATCCCGCCTCGCCTCGTCCTCGACGTCCATCCGAATGGCCTCCGGAGACTTGACGGACACGCGGCGACCGCGGGGGAGCGGGCTCCCTTGCTGCTGCTGGTCGTCCCGCAGGACCGACTTCATCGCCGACTTGCCCGGTGTCGGGAGGCAGAGGAGCGTGGTGCCGATCTGGTCGATCCCATCCACCTGATCCGCAACAAAGCACGCACACACATATCAATTATCAAACAACGATCCCGCGCCCAAAACCATCTACTGACCGAAATCAACGAATTAATCCCGCAACGGAACAGGCGCGACGAGAGAACGAATCGTGGATCGAATCGAAAGGGGAGCCTTAACTTACCGAGGGGAGGGAGTGGAGGGCCTCGGCCATGGCGAGGTTGGTCATGTTGGCGCGCACGCCGTTGAGCTTGCACAGCGCCTGGAGCTCGCGGCGCGAGAGGGCGTTCAGGTCCATGGCCGCCGCCGTCTCCATCTGTCGCGTCTCGTACTTCCCTGCTGTCCTCCCTTACCAGGCTAGCTCCTCTCTCTCCCGCGGCTGATTTGTGGGTGGCGGAATGCTGAGTGCGGCGGGGCAGGTGGCGGGCGAGGGGTTATATAGGATCGGAGGACTTAATGACCGTTGGGGCCGAGGAGGCGGCGTCGCCTAGGGTTTACCCTCTTGTTTTGAATGTTTGAACATGGATTACGTGACGGCTTTGCAGAGCCAAGCGCCAAGCCTGTACAGATCTGGCCCCGTTGCGTCACTGCCGTGTGGTAAAAGCATAACGTGTAAACACGATTCGTTTTGCGATTTTAGAAGGTATTGATACTGGAGAGGCTTTGAGACTTTCCCTCTTTGGCATAAACTTTGAGACAAAATTTCTTTCACTAAAATACTGAGACCTTCTTGCTATCTATTGCTTCATTGGACTAGAATTTGGAATCTGTATCTACTTTTTCAGCTTTCTCTTCTGTATGAAAATATATGTTTTTTTTTGCTGGAAGAAAGGATATTGTTCGGGAGCACAGCTCATCCTTTTTTTTCTTTAATATTTTGATCTGCTCCATTTCTCAAGTAGTTAAGCTAATGTGCAAATGTACTGGCGGATGTCGTAGTTCATACCTCTTCCAACACTGAGACAAGTGATCGAGACAAGGAACAGTCTCCATTATGTACAACCATTGACACTCCAGGGAGCTTCCTGTACATATTACACTACTCACTAGAGGTTTACAGACTGAAATTTACACTACTACTGTGAACGAGGACACACACAGTTGGTACCTGGTTGCATATGTACAGAATACAACGCTTTTGTGACTCCCTGTATCTAACTCCAGCTTCCTTTTCTGAGGACGATTCCTGATTCATTCGATTACTTTCCACAGATGGACTGTACACTTGAGGGTTTTGGCTGTCTAGGTAACATTCTCCAGTTTATTGCATCCATGGATCAGCGAGCCAATCCGATCAATTTCCCTGAGAAATGGGTGGAAGAAATCTCAACTACGTCCTCACTTCAACAATATCTCCATCCTTGAGCTCGGTTTGAGGCAACACTAGTTGGCCATTGACCCAAAGCAGCTTCCCGTCGACGCCCATTCTTCTACCGGCATCAGCGGCTGTGCTACCAGTACTCATCCTCATTATCTTCCCATATGGCCAGCAGATGATGGCCACCTCACGAAGGATTGGCTCCGTGAGCGTTCTTGCGCCGAGACTTCTCTCCACAAGCGATGCTCGGCGGCGTACTTGCTCCTCCCACTGAAGCATTGTTCTGAGCAAATGCACCTATGGAGCGTGTTGAATAGACAATGAGAACTGATCTTTTCTTTCACAAAATAAAGTAGAAGTGAGAGACGTCAACAGCATGCTAACCTTATTGTTGATGGGATCACTCAAGGGAGTAGAGATTGGAAGGTCCGAAGTGGATCTATCTTCAGATGTAAGAGTGGAAGTTTCTTTGCCCTCAAATACTGCAGATACAACCATCCAGTACTCATCCTCTTCCTCTTCGGTTAACTCAATTATTTGAATAAATGTTGGCAAAAGTCTGCCAAATTGGTCTTGCTGCAGAAGACATTTAAGGTGCATGGTAAATTAATCAAACATATCAACTATTCTGACAAAGTAGGGAAGAGACAGTGACTAATCATCAGCACTGTTTAAACAACTTTTGTACTCACATGCACAACTCGTCCTGTATTATAAAAATTTGATGATATTTTAACATGGACCGTTCATATAAAACCAAGCACAAGAAAACTGAGGAGCACAGGTACAAATTAATTAAAACTAGTAACGTTTGAGCCATGCCAACCTTATGGAATATACCATCCCGGCATAGCGTGTACTTCTCCAGGTTTGTTGACCAGTCACCATGCCCTGGTGCACACCACCATTTCTCAGTAACCTGAAATAAGTACGTGTATCAGATTGAAATAAGGACATTACACGCAGAATCCAACAAGGAAGAAAATTGTTGTTAGTAGATTAACCTTCTTATGAAGCCTGGCATAAGCTTCCCAACGCTCCAACTGAAAGGAAGATCTTCGCTCAGCTACATCTTCAGAAGCCTCAAGGGTAAAACGTACGGCAACAAGCAATTCTTTCCCTCCTTTGTCTATGCTGCAAATTGACTTACACAATCAGGTATCAACTGCAATAACAATCCTACAAAAGAAACAGCAAAGTTCATTTACAATTGATGTTGAAGCTATACCTGACTATGACAGCTGCCAGTAAGTGATTACCATCAATTCTGAGGACCGGATGCCCTACTTTCATAGAACTATACTTTGAGGGTATGCCATCTTTTACGTAGCTTTCATCTTCTGGAGAACTCGATGGGAATGAAGTACTCTGTCTTATCTTGTTACTGTTGTCACTTCCGGTGTCAACTTTTCTCTCCTTATACAACCAATGAGCAGCCAGTCCATATTCTGCATACTCATGCATTCTCTGTGGGCAACAGCCTCCAACAGGATCAGGACAAACTGTTGAACAGCCATTCAAACAAAAAAGGAAGATATTTATTTACCTGGGTCCTAATTTGGACCTCCAGCGGTGAGTTATCAGAAGCCTGAACTGCTGTATGGAGTGACTAGAACAGAAAATAACCACTGGTAAATTTTAAAGCAAATAGAGGATGGAACGGGTCACTCAATGAAGAGATCTAGTAATTGATTTGACAAGCAGATCAGGGTTCAACTCTAAGCTGGTTCATGCTATGAACAGCATAATATCATTACTAGCTTGGGCGATTATAGCAGCGCGAGTGCAAAAGTAAGCATGCTGGAATTTCTGGATCAATCCATCCTTATCCATTAATACTGTCTACAAGTAGCCGAGAGTACCTATGAATGCATAATGATGTTTAATTTGGTTGCATATGATGCTTACTTGGTAACCACTACCCTTAGGGTTGATAATGTAGTCATCAAACTCCCCATCGATTGGAGTCCATAGCCTGCACATATGGATAAAGCAGACAGTTTAAAATATGGATCATAAATTAGCTACAAACATCCACAATGCAAAAAAATGCCATGCATGGGTTGGTTCACAACACAGAAATAAGATGGTTGCTACATGATACATCACATAAAGCATTTACTCCCTCCGTCCACAAATAAGTGTCTCAACTTTGTCAAAAAGAAGATGTATCTAGACATGGTTTTGTCTAGATACATCTACTTTTTGACAAACTTGAGACACTTATTTTTGGACGGAGGGAGTATTTGCTCAAGTGAAAAATCTTTAGTATGTCTGGAGACTGATGACATGGGTAGCTCTAGATAAACAATTAAATTCACTACAAACCTGTGTACTATATCAAGGATGCTGTAGCAACTCCTGACTGCAGGTCCATGCAATGCACCGTTTTTGTCTCCAACAATCACTCTCAACGCGCGAGCATCGTAGATTTGTCTAACGCCTACATGTTTCCTTTTCATCTGTCAATACAAAATGCATCAGTGATGAACAAACCCATCATGCAGAAGACAGCACCACAAGCAAATTCTTTTAACTAGGCTGACAATTCCAACATATGTTCTTGAATTTATGATCAGAATGCATTGGTTACACCTGAACTTAATGACACAACCAAAGTTATTTGTATGTATTTCTCACTATAAAGCATTGAGCTAATGCTACCTTACAGTAGATGCTATATAAGCTCTTGAGTCTACTTGACAGCGTAACTTCCATTCCCGGAATATACCTGAAGAACAAAATAGTGTAATTCAAGAATGAGAACCTTAGTAGACTCACAAATATACACAATTAGAGCCCAAATTGCGCACCCTTAAAATCGCTAGGATGTGAACTTACGATGTTGTTATAAGCAGTTCCTGCTGAAGTTCTTCCTCACAAGCTGCTAACGATGTTAATGCAATAGCAGCATCATCAACAATCTTTGGCTTCCGTATGGCTGCTTCAGAACTACTTTGAAGATTATTAAGAAAGTCAGAACGCCTTCTCCGATCTAAAAAGAGGTCAAACGGCAATACAGCTTGCAATAGATCCTGCAGTAAGAGAAGGATTAATATTTATAAGACGATATCAACCCTAGTAGTCAAGGAAATGAGAATTGCATTCCTTCATACAATACTTATGAGGTATGAAAATGAAACTATCGTGAAATATCGATGTTTTTCAATGCACAGCTAATGATTATTTAGTACTCCCTCCGTTCCCATGAACAGGGCGCATATCTTTCGGCTCGGCGATTAAGGTGACTCCAGCGATAACACTGCTTTCCAAATTTACCCCTATTAAATTATCAGATTAATTTTATCCCACGGGGATTTGCTTCCTCGTTTATCTCTCCATGCAGCGCACCTCACTGCATGCGCACATGCACAACCAATTACAGCGATACAATAACTGCTCCTCTCCCTTTTTCCTGCTTACCCTCCCCCATGCATTATGGAAGGCCAATGGTAGCGTCCAAATAGCTGCTCCTATCCCAATTATTTAGGCCGACGTAGCAGATGGACATGGTTAGTTTTGGAAGAAAAAGGGTAGACTACACCCTGCACCTTGTTTTGTGGCGAAATTTTGAAAAAATTTATACGCCCTCTTCATAGGAACGGAGGGAGTATGTGTTGCTAATGAAAATATTCATTTACTTAAAGTCACCTGCATATTTGATTGTTCTTGGTTGTTCATGCTACATAAATCATGGGTGGAAGTTGCATGCACTTCCTTCGTGAAGGCAAGCACATCACTTCTAATTGATGACCTTCTCATGCTTCTGTCTTTGCTGGTAGAATTCCACATTGAAGTAAGTTCAGATCGTATTTTCTTGAAAATGTGGGGCTGCAAGAATTTGACAGAGATAGCAACATTTAAAATAATGATAATACACAATAAAAGAAGGTATTACATAGTAAAATGGTACTAAAAACAGAAGCTAAGAAGATAACCATTGCAGAGGAAAGATCGAGATATGATTAACCTGATTAAGAGGATCCAAATAACATCATATGCCCAGTGACAGAGCTAAATGAAACTAGTCATTAGATATCTTTGTCCCTTCAAATGCACACAAAATATTACTAACTGGTCCCTATGAACATATTTTAAATATTTTTTGTCCGACGATAAGCATGCATTACAAAATTGCTCCAAAACACTAAATCAACATGTTTGAGGGGCTCATCAATTAGTGTGCCGTGCAAACAAACTTTGCAACAAACGTTCATGTTACAACAATATATATGACTAGTGACGAAGTAACCATGGGAATAAATCAAGCAACTCCACTATAACAACAGATAAAAAACATATAACCCACCTGGTAAGTATCCAGCATCAAGTAAAGCCAAAAGAAAAAAACATTCCAGAGACAACCTATATGTTTAGTAGAATAATAACCTGAAGGACAGCAAAACATAAATCTTCTAGCTCCGCTTTCAAAGCCCAGACTCCCAATCGAGAAGCAAGTGAGCACCAGACAGCCAATGTCTCTTGAGCAACAGCTTCAGCTTTAGGAACGGGAAGAGCATAGCTGAAACACAGATTTTATTAGCGACAGCCATACATAATCCAGTAACTATTTGAAGGCATATATAAGTTAAAAGTAGAAGAATTTCAATATATACAGAGCATGCTCAGTTGCTGGTAATAAGGCAACTAAAGGAGAAGCACTGAATTCATTGGACTGTATCATGATGCTGATGCACATAAATGATTCAAAATAAGACGGGAACAAGCCAAACAAGATAGCTGGCAAGCGAGGGGCGAGCCATGGAATATGATTAGTGTATTATACCAGTTCCTTATCTTACGATTATTGTATGAGAGCTCCCCTTCATTCAACTGCACAGACAAGATAACTAAAATTCAGCCCTCTAATTTATCCGTTAGGTTTTAGCTCAAAGACTGGCGTATCCAATTTAGTTTCCTAGTACCCATAGAATTTGGATGGCTCATTTTCCATTGCCGACCCTAGCACTTGGCTTTAGGTTTGTAAGGTGAAACAGAAATTGCTGATCAGAATCACTAGAAGCTCACAAAACATATCATGGAGATATTGTCAAGGGTGTTGTCATATGACAAGCCAAAAAAATGATATTACAATTGAAACAGTCGACAAAATATTAAACACTTCAGATTAAAAGGCATGCTGTACGTGTACAGCAAGTTCAGTGAGAATCCTAAATGTTACGTACATTGTTCGCATATTGTGCAAGCGGTCTGCCAGCTTGATAAGAACCACACGAGGATCATCAACCATCCCCAATAACATAGCGCGCAGATTGTTTGCCTGACTGACAACAGGAGGATAATCAATTCCTGAGTTTTCTAAGAGCAACATTTATGTGTTTATGACAAATTGCAAACGTGCTGTTTGGAATTCACTTTCATTAACACGCAAAATCATATGAAAGGAGCATCGACATTAACAATCCTTGAAAGTAACATCGCATCGCTACACACTAAAAGCTACAGGAAGGGAACATACTTCTTCAGAAGTTAGAGTGCTTCCACCAGTGTTTTTTTGCCGATGCCTGCGCAGTAGCTGTAATGTAAAACTAATAGTCATGGACAATAGAAAAAAATCATGTCGAAGAGAAAGAAAGTACTTCCAACACAAAAGTGTCCGGCAATGCAGTGATGTGGTTTTTCAAGATGCCTGTAGGAATGGTGGATATGCATAAGCATTATGCAACAAGGACAAAGGAAATTGACATGTGTTTGGTGTATCGAGATATCAAAGCCAACAGACAAAATTGACATAAGTCGGCATCTGGAGAAAACATGACTGAAATGGAACTTAAAAGTGGTGGGAATATCACATTATACTGCATTCATTAACGACAAGCTGCTATAGTAATGCATTGTACACCATGCCGAAATAAACACAGTTGTTATAACAATCATGTATTCATCAATTCTAGTTCAATTGGTATGTGTTGACCATTATGATTTACATCCCACAATTTTATGGTACTGAGATAATGCGTATCAACCAATACCAGCACTCAGCAGTGACATGCTTATATAGAATACTTTACTAACATTTGAATTACCTGATTTATGTAACTTAATTTTGAAACACCAGATACCAAACTTGCAACGTCATCCCCAAATTGCTCTTCTATGCTCTTCAATTTCTCAGATGTATCATCAATAACATCATGAAGAATGCCAGCAACAACAGTATTGATTGCCTATATGATATGCAACCATGGAATTAGGGAAAAAATAAGGAGAGCCCTAATCAATTAAGATCTATGAAAACATTGATGCAATATGCAGATAAAAACAGAAGGACGGCGCAGCCATACTCTTTCTCCAGTGGATGGGACCAAGGCAGCCAAGATTCTCCCAGTATGTATGCAGTGTGTAACATAAGGGTCTCCTGTTCTCCTAAATTGCCCAATGTGAGCTGTACTTGCATAAACAATTGCTTTCTGCACCTGTATCACAGAATTGAGAATGTCAAATTAAAGAGTAAAAGCGATATAGTTCAGGTGAATAAATATTAATGGCGAATTTGTTAAGAATGTATCTACTGCTTTAATACCTTTGGATCCTCAAATATTTGGTATCCTGTCACCTCCACTCCTTCAAATACAAGAGTATCTGCACGTATACAGAATAATAGTATGAGGTAGGCAAAAGAACTAACAAATCTCTTACTTAAATGGGCGCAGGGTCTGCAGTCATAGAATTGATATTTTCTTATTGCAGCAACTATCCTATTTGTTACCTCCACTCCTCCAAATACAAGAATATTTGCTTATTACAGCAACAATGCTACTCCCTCCTATCCTAAAATGTGTCGGGAGTCGTCCGTACGAATTGTACTAATTAGTTCATTTCGAGCGACGGACTTTCTGGATCGGAAGGAGTATTTGTTACCTCCACTCCTACAAATGCAGGAATATTTGCTTACTGCAGCAATAATGTTAACTAAGCAGTAATCACCAAACTGCAGAAACAATACTACTATAATACGGTCTAAAATGCTCTACGCTGAATATTTTTTCTCGACTGCTAGTTCCAACAATTCAAACATACTGACAAATTATTTCAAGTCTAAGAACAACTGAGAAGATCGATTTATATCGCCTAAAACGCGATCGATAAAAGCGTAGTAGAGCATAGAGAGTTCTTCAACCTGGCAGCTGCTCGATGCGAGGCCACAGGAAGTCGACCTTGGTGGAGAGGCACGCCCCCGAGGCGATCGCGACTGCCGAGACCGCCAGTTGCGCGATCGTCGACGCCACGGCGGCGTGCCCCGCGCCTCCACTTCCCCCCGCGACGGCGGCCGCGGCGATCACCTCCCCGGCCCCCACGAGCGCGGCCGAGGCCACCGCGAGCCGCGGGGCCACGTGCTCGAGCAGGCACCCGAGCCGCATCCGCGCCGCCCTCCTCCGCTCCCCGCGCGCCGCGGCGCCCGCCGCCGGGAGCAGCAGGAGGCGGCGGCCGAGCATGGCGGCGTCGGGGCCTGTCGACGTGGACGCCGGCGAAGGCGTCATGCGAATCGGCAGTTGGGGGCTCCGGCCGTCGCAGGCCGGGGAGTTTCTATCTCATTCTCGCGCGTGAGTGGCGACTGGCGACGAGGAGTAGAGGGGTGAGGACGGCGATGCGTGTTGGGTTTGTGTGGCTGGGCTGGGACGGAACGGGACGCTGCTCTCTCTCACACACACAGTGACACAATCTACTTCTCCCCTCTCGCTCCTTTTTTTTTATGAGAGATTAAAAAAACATGTTCCAATAGTTCTAAGTCATCTCCGCACCGCACCGTTGGATCATGTGTCAAGATACGTACAATTTTCTTTTTTTTCTCATTTACGATTTTTTCAGTTGTAATCGATATTTTTCTAATTGTAACCGGGTTGCAAATGATTTTTTTCCAGTTGCAAGTTGGTCGCAACTAATTTTTTTTAATCTTTTTGAGTCAACAAGTGAGTTTTTCTGTTATAAGTGTGTTGCAAGTGGCCTGCAAGTGATTTTTTTTCCAAAGTTACACTTAAACCTCGTGCTTACATCAGCCAACTGAGAACTCGTGAGTTCTCAGTCGATTGAGCTCCAAGCGCGCGCCCAATAAATAACACATATGAAAACTAAAAGACGGATCGGTATAAGATGAGTATATTAAAATTGACATACAAAATGATCACTAAGATTTCCTGCAACCACACTAGCAAGTGGCCGCTGTTTTAGATCCAACATCACTGAGACAGACGCTTGAAGAAATACCGAGCCTCCACCATTGCAAGATTTAAAAATTAACATGTTCGACGAGTCTTTGTGAGTCGATCAACAGACATGTTGCATGTAGCGAGGCACATGTTGTGGCACGTCGACTAGGGATTTCTCTGTGCTGTCTTGGACCAAGATGTCGCCTCCCATCGATGAAGTCAGAGAAAAATGGTAGATCCACCACCTCTAGAGCATCTGGTTCTAGAAGAACCACATCGCCCCGGTCACCAACGCCGTCGTAAAAAACAACACACACTAGTGACACGTCGAGAAACTGATCTCACCAGATCTGAAAACCAAAGAGAAGACCAAGTAAAGATCGACAAGCAAACATTGACATTAACTCCGAGATGCCACCGTGCCACCGTGAAGGTCGCAGACGGTGTGGGAGTATAGTTCAGGAAGATCTATTTGCACGGGCTCCGCTCCCACCACCCAACAACGTACCACAACTAAAAAACCCTAACCATGCCTACTACTACTACTCTTTGACCCCGATAGTGGCGGCGCTTCTATGTCGTGACCTCCTTGGAGGCATCGTCTTGGAACATGGGTCTCCTTGCTCCGTCATGACGGTTTGAGTGCAAAGATGGTGCCATCTTGCAGACGGCGATCTAAAATGGTGTTGTCGTGCTCTTGTGCCATTGGTCGTTCTACGCAAGGTTTTGTGTTCGCCGTTGTCGGTGTGATGTTACAGTCTTCGTTCGGTGATGTGATGCTCGGGTCCTCTCCTTCGTGCTCGATGCCCTTGGTGGCTTTGATCTTCGTCTCCTACTTTCCTCTCTGATGTCAAGTTATGTGCTAGTTGTGGTGGCTTCTTCAGTAGTGGTTCGATCCCGCCTCCTTGGTTGGCCATAGCCTAGGCCCTTTTCTTTTAGCTTGTCTTTCATCTGCTTTGTAAGATGTTATCCTCAACGTCATCATCTTGTATCGTGTGGCTGACTGACTGTATAATTTAAAGTTGGGTTTATAGCCTTTTATCTAAAAACTAGTACTCCTAGCAGCCTAGCTAGATCCAGAAGGCCACAGGGCGTGTATCGTGAATACCATGGGCTCGTCGGAACACGTTGCAACAGCGAGGTCGTACTGAGTCGAGTCGCAGCTCCCCGTCGTCGTCGTACTTGACACCAAAGGTGGTGATGCGGACGACGACGCGCGGAGGCCCGACGTACCACCCGCCGGGGACTTTTTTGCGACGTATGTGTTCGTCGTCCTGGTGCCACGTGTGCTCCACGAGGCAGAAGCTGGTGCCACCCATGTGCACAAGCCTGGCGCCCAGGTGCAGCGGCGACTCTTGGTCGAAGAGCCTCTCCTCCCCGAGCTTCCAACGCGGCAGGGTGGTCTGCCCGGCCCCGCCGATGGGCACGATGTCGGATGAGCAGATGTGTCCTCTGCCGCCCTCGTGGCGACAGATGCCAACCAATGCGTCGAGCTCGGCGAGGTAGTAGGCTTGGCCGACGAAAGGGAGCATCCAGCCACCGTGGGTGGTCCACTCGAGGCGCTCGGTGTCGAAGGAGAAGGTCCCGTCCTTACGGTTAAGGTCGCCCCACTTCCTGGCGGACACGATCAAGGTGCGGCCGTCCGGGTGCAGGACGTGGCACCAGCTGCTGCTGGCCGTGAATGGCAAGCGTGCCTGCGGTGAGCGGACGGCAGTCCAAACCCACGGCTCCTGCACGCGTGGTCGGTACGGTCGAGGTTCATCTTCGTTCCAGAACCGCCACGGCGGCGGCGGCGGCGGGTCGCCGAGGAAGTGAACGTCGTTGATGAGCAGGAAGATCTTGCCGGCGATTGAGACGAGGATGGGCAGGCCGAAGGTCATGCGGAACTCCGGCCAGGGCAAGGTGACCACGGCCGATGTGGCCGTGTCGAAGGCGGGGATGGCAGGGCAGACATCGGGGGGCTTCATGGCGATGATCTTGGTGCCGTGGGTGAGGAAGGCGTGCGAGTTTCCGTGCACGGCGCCGAAGCGGGCGACCGGAGGCTCGGGGAAAGGAGTCGGCTGCAGGTCGTCGTCGGAGTCCAAGGCGCCGTTTACGTCTACCATGTGGACGCTGTAGCCATCCTCCCAGTCGTCCAGCACTAGGTACAGGTACTGTTGAGGCTGCCGCTTCCCCGGACTTTCTCTTTCCGTGGCGGCGCTGCAGCTCTCCACCGAGATCTTACGCTTTGACATATTGGCCTGCCTATGCCTTGGACAAATCGTGGCCGTGGGTCTTCCTACCCTGCCTGTATATATGAAAGAGAGGGGACTCGGGTCAGGGACTAGTGCTCGAATCCAAACTCGGGTCGGGATTGGGGTTGGAGTCGGAGTCGGCGACTAGAGTTCCTTACAACAAGGGCAGCTAGCTAGCTCCAACCATCTGCTCCGATGATTTTGCTGTTACGGTTCCCTGCTAGTGTTTGCACCTGTTCTGCCAGTGTTCTCGATGCCATGTGAATCTTGTTTCTTTTCTGAATATATTTTCTACAAGCTTCCTGAACCTTGGATGAACGCCTATGGTAAAACTGAACAGAAAAATCAGGTTCTAGTGCTGTTACATGGAAGGTTCAGAACTTCTGGATCATGTTACCGGTAGCAGAACTGCCAAAGAGAAAATGGAGACGATGCGAAGCTGCAGCGCCTGTAATGCTCAAATCAAGGATTTGAAGGTGTCGATCTAAAAGCGTTGTCGCATGGTTGCTTTCACGAAACAAATTGAAAAACACCGCCACTTCTGATCCAGAGCAAAGCATAATGGTGAAAAAAGGTGGCAAACGGAATGCAATACAAGGCTCTGGTGGTGGTGGCCTTCAATTTCTTCTTGTGTTAAGGTATTGTTTACTCCTTTGATTCCGCATGTTTACTGCAAACTCAAAGCCAGTGGCTGCTGTGATTTTCACTGAATCTGCTCTTTGTCTGACAACATTTTGTATGGCTTGGAAGATGATGCGTCAGGTGTTAGGGATATATTCATTTATAAGGCCATATTTGTTCTACTTCAGTCAAGGTTGCAGTGTCTTGCATTTTTTCCTCATAGCAACCATCTGCTTTCAGTGTGGTGTTCTGTGAACAAATTGCTGTCATTTATTTATGTGGTTTGCTACAATTTGTTCACTCCAATTGTGTTGTTTGCTATGGTTGTGGAGCAATTGAAACTCTGTCCGCAGGGCTGTGTATATTCACCGGTTCGGCTTCTGGTCTGTGTGAAAATCCCAGGAGACGTCATTTTGTCTCTGGTTCAAAAATCGTTGTGTAAAAAACTACTATTGTCCCAGCTCATTGTGTTGAATGGGGTTCGTGCATACCAGCATGAGTAACAAATTATGAAAAGCTGGCACAATGAGTTATGTAATGCTACCAGATTCTCGACATACATTATTTGCCAAAATTATCATACAGAAAATTTACATTAATTACATCATGTTTTCATCTACAGAAAACATCACTCATATGTGAACATAGTTAGCATGTCTGAACTGGCAAGGAAATGAAATATGTCACTAATTAGAGAATCAACCCTATCCATGAAAAAATTGTACTGGTAAAATTTGATGCAGTCCAAGCATGGCTTTTCCTTCAGCAGATTTAGCACCCGAAGCATATCGTCTGGAAAATGTCATGTATGGTTAATTAAGGTCTTTCCCACCATTATCCTTTCTTTTTTACAGTCGTCTTTGATCCACGATTGTACTGAGCACAAGGATCTTATAAGCAAAACTGCTACTTTAGGACAGTTAGGTCCCTCCTGAGAGTAAGCGACCCGACACTTGCAGTTCCTTCAGAGTACTTGACAGCCAGTCCAAGCCCTCATAAAGACCATCACCTTTGAGGGCACAAGAACCTTGGATGTGCCAGGTGCGGTTTTTCAAATCATAGAGGCCAAGTCCTTCACACACCTCCATTGGTGTCATCGCCCCTTTCTGAAGCAAGAAAGCTCAACTGTTAGACATGACCAGCAAAGAGAGTTCAAGCATACTATCAGAACCTAAAAGTTAAGAAAATTGGAGAACGGGTAAAAAAGAGAGATAAAATCTACTTGTTGCCACCTCTTAAACCTATAATCCTAACACTGACAAGCGAAGACTTGCATCGTGGCATGCTTGATAGCAGAACACATTCTACTCATGTATTTACCGCTCTATATGCAGAAATGTCTCATAGGCACAACTACATCATCTACAGCTCAGCCAAACATAAGAAGCATAATGATCCGATTTCACAAAATCAACTAAGGTGTGACTTATATCATAAGCACATACTTCCCAAAAATCACCACATCAGTAGAATGTAAACAGCTCAAATGTAACATTATCTTGATACTCCCTCCGATCCATATTAATGGACTCAACTTTGTCTAGATACGAATGCATCTAGTCTAAACACTTAACTAGATACATACGAATCTAGACAAAGTTGAGTCCATTAATATGGATCGGAGGGAGTAGATAAGAAGTACTCTACATTAAATAGAAGCAAAGTGTACCTATTGTTGAATACAGATGTGTATAGATACATAAAGATTCAACCACATACATTCAAGCATATCCACCTTAGAAATAGTGATAAATTTCATTGTCTTACCATATCTTGTTTATTGGCGAACACCAATATGACACTGCTAAGCATGAAAGGATCATTAATTATTGTCTGCAACGAAGATGCCAAATGTTACCTCCAGCCCAAAGCAAACTTAAGAAGACAGTGAACATTTATGATAATTTGTAGAACCTGAAACTCTGCTTTGGCTTTTCCAATTCTCTCTCTATCCAATGAATCAACCACGTAGATCTGCAATTATGACGATGTTATTACAATTTATATACCACTGGTGTATATGTTTGTAGTCTCGTAGATACATCCAGAGTCCAGAGTTCCACACAGACCATCAATAAAAATGCAACAAAAAGGAAGACTAGGGTTTTAACTGAAGAACATCAGCTGGTCTGAGTAAAATTGACTATATTCACAGTGTAGACAATAAGAATTGATTACTCCCTCCGTCCTGGTTTATAAGTCACTTACGTATCCCTAGGTCTTGAATTTAACCAAAATAATATAAATTTTATAATATAAAAATTATACCGTTAGAAAATAAAGTCTAAATTTTCTAATGATATTTTTTTTATAATATATATATATCATATTATGTTGCTCAAATCTACGACCTAGGGATACGTAGACGACTTACAAACCGGGATGGAGGGAGTACTTTAGTTTGAATGGAAATAATGAGATTATTAAATATTAAATTTCCAATAACCCTATATAGCTAAGATCCAGACCAAAAAAATCATAGGGAAGGTCAACCACAAATATCTCACAGTAGGATAATAGAGCAATAAACATGTGTCTGTGTCCAAAATAAATAAATAAACATGTGTCTGTGTCCAAAATAAATAAATAAACATGTGTCTGTGAAGTTTATATTACAACAGGTATTGGAACATACCAAGCCATCTGTGTTGTTGAAGTAATGCCTCCACAAGGGTCTCAACTTTTCTTGGCCACCAACATCCCACACTGTAAACATCACGTTCTTGTACTGAACTTTCTCAACATTGAACCCTAGCGGCAACAGCAGAAAGGCAACATCAGCAATTGGTGAGGCAAAGCTCCATCATCAGATATCTCTTTTTTTTCAAATAAACCTCCAAAAGATTTAAGAACACTGTTTGTTAAGGCCAATCTTATTGGCAGGTTAACTGGTTGACTCTGTTGTGACTTGTGAGTATTGGTATTACTATCTAAACTGCAAGGGTGGTGGACTGGTGGGCTAATCAGAAATAAAATTGCACTACTCAAGAGTATTCACTAATCACATTTTTACAAGCAAGTTCGCAATCCCCATCCAGCGAGATTATGTACGATTGGTAAATTTGTTCCTCTGCTGCCAACAGCGATAAACTCTCTTGCCTCCCCTCATTTCTCTACTTCATTTTTTTTGCGGGGGATAACTTCAGTTTAACACCAGAGCACAACAAACAATTCAGCTGATACAAAAAAAGAACAAGATATTTCGATAACCTACCAATCGTAGGAACAGTCGAGAGGACCTCCCCGATGTGCAGCTTGTACAGGATGGTGGTCTTGCCCGCTGCATCCAGCCCAAGCATCACGACCTAAAAAAACAGGTTACCACCAAAACTATAATAAGCAATTTATAAATGAGCCAAACAAAAATAATCAACAGGATAGGATACACGCATCTCTTCAAGAACATCAGAAGGGGGGAGGGGAACAGAGAGATCGCCATACATACCCTCATCTCGCTGGTGCCGAAGAAGGCATCGAACAATTTGCGGAACGCCTGCCCCATCCAACCCGCCGAGATCACCAAATCGCCGAGAACTAACACCGATTCCCCCGTCGAATTGCTGCCTGCTTCTTCTTCGTCAAGTCGTCGTCGGACCTGTGTGTCGAAGTGGAGAACGAAGAGGAACCCTTCTTCGTCCTCTAGAACAGTCTGGTGGGAATATGCAGCACGGAAGAAAGCATCTGAGCCGTCCGTGTGGAGGCCAACGTATCGGATCGAAAGGTGGCATCGCGTAGCGACCACGCACGCGGCCGCTGGTCACCTCCGACTCTGTCTCGGGCTGGCCGGCTCTGTCGAACAAAACAATGTTCGCCGCCCGCGGTTTGATAATTCTTGATTCTTGTTACTGGACTCAGGGGCGGAGGCAGGATTGCTAGATTTTGGCTATTAGGAGGGCGGTTAGCCTAAAACTCCTAATCTAAATAATGTTCATAAAAATTTTAGAAGCAAATCGTTTGTGTTAGGGGGGCCAGGGCCCCTGCTGGTCCCCCTGTCTCCGCCACTGACTGGACTCGACAAGGACAAGGACAATCCTAATTGCCGCATAGTCCTTGGTCGGAGGGCACTCGTTCCCGGGTGCCGTGGGCAGGCCTAGTACCTCTAATTTGGATATTTTATGTTTCCGTTTCTTTGTGTGTCTCTTAAAGACAATGTTTTTAGAATTGAAAATTGTTAATTTTCAAAAATGAAACTTGAAAATTTTCTATTTTTGAAAAATATTCAGAGTTAAATTTTGTTGATTTTTTTGAAAAGTAATCGATTTTTTTAAAATGTCCAGTTTTTTAAAATGTTCAAATTTGGAAAACATGAAGTTTATAAAATTATTCAAATTTTAGAAACATTCATAATTTTTTTAAAGTCCAGATAAATCTTTGGAATGAAAAATTGTTCGAAATTTGAAAATTTTCATGATCAAAATTAAATAAATCAGAATACATCTCAGATGCACTACCCCTTCGTTTTAATTGTCCTTGATATTTGGCCATGATCCTTTTAAACAACTAGCATGGTGGCCCTCGCAAATGCG
This sequence comes from Poa annua, assembly GCA_026929855.1. Lineage (NCBI taxonomy): Eukaryota > Viridiplantae > Streptophyta > Magnoliopsida > Poales > Poaceae > Poa > Poa annua. The sequence continues at coordinate 79,141,261 of CM049429.1, forward strand.
AGGGCATCATCTTTAGTTGGTCGAAAATGTCACACTATTCTCAATGATGTCATAATAAATAAAATGCTTCAACAACTACGGGAAAAAGTTTCAGCACGCAATTTACTACATATGTGAGTAACATATTTGGCACTCTAAAACTTGTGGTCAAGTGATTATCATGCCATATTTTGGATCGGTACCTAGGTTATTATCTTTAATGTAAATTGTTGAATTAAGATAAAACGGTCTATCCCCTTCATAGATATATCGCATTAGTATCGAGAATTATCTTGTTTTGATGTTTCTTCCTCTTATTTACTCACACTCCATGTCATAGTGTGCCACACTTTACTAACACGAACATGATAAATTTTTTGAAGGGGTTACGGTGCAGAAAACAATAATTTTTCTAGCGTACGAAACCCTAACTAGCCAGGATCTATTTATCTAGTACATGTGATAACGGTGGTGGAACGGGTTACATTACCTCCATGTAGACCGATAGCGGGGATTACGCTCCCGCACAAGCGTTGACGATGAAGTCGTACGTAGCCGACCTCGAGGTCGCAGAGAACTTGCCGCGATGACGAATACGATGATGCCGGGGTGTCGACGATGATCTGCGTCGACGGGCGTCGGGTGGAAGAAGGCGGGGCGCCGGCACCAGGGGTGGTGCGCCGGCGGCAGAGGGGGAGGCGGCGCGGCGGCTGCAAGGGGGGGGAGACGACGTCGCCCAGGCTCCTCAAAAGAGTTACCTCCGAGCACTCACAAACATACGGAGCTTAGCGACAACCCCCGGTCATTCAGATCCAGCTAAAATCGCAGGGGTAGATCTTATTTGGAATCCCGCAGGGCAACGGTGCCCGGCGGTATAGCTTAGGTGGAGAGAGGGGGCAAAACGGGCGGAGAAACAGCTCGGCCGGCCTGCAATACAATTAATTGTATTTTCCAATGAATTAATCCAATTAATATGCCTTGCTATATAAAGGGGGGAGGGGGTGTGCAAACTCCCTAACTCCCCCATGTGGGACTAAACAAAGGAGGAGGGGGGTGCGCACCCCACATGGGCTGGCCGAACCAGCCATGGGGCCCACCCCCTTTTTGTGATGCGGCTCCCCCTCTTGGGCCCTCTTAGGGCCCATGTAGGTGGGAGCCCCCTTTTTCCTTTATTTAATTAATATTAAATTAATATAAAAATCCCATTCATTCATAATTAATATATTTATATATAATTCAATATCCCGTGACTCCGAAACAATTTCGGAACCACCCGAACAACTTTCGGACATTTCTGGAACTCTTCCAGACCTTCCCGGAACTTCTTCCGGACCACCGGAACTCTTTCCGGATCATTTCTCTCTCTCCAACAAAAACCTATATTATTCCAGAACCTATCTCCTGGTGTCGCTAATACCTTAAGTTTGTTACGCTACGGTTCGAGAACACTACAGACATGGTCGAGACACTCCGCTCACCAATGACCGTCAGGGATACCTGGATGTATATGACGGCCCCTGTGCATTCTACGAAAATCGTCGTTGAACCATGAATATGATATTCATTCCCTTTGTCTCTGCGATACTACCTTGTTCGAGATATGATCATAGACACACCGATGTCTTTGTTGTATCTCGTTACCTACGAAGGTTATTAACTCGTCTGCGATATTACATCTCCATGACCTAGTCATAAGCTGCGCAGCTATATAGATGCAATATCACCGAGTGGGCCCAGAGTATCTTTCCATTACAAGAATGGACAAATCCCGCTCTTGATCCTTACGTCTCGATGCTCTTTCGGAGTACCCAAGATGGACACCGTTATTGTCATGCTATATAAGACACAACGTTTGATGCTCTCAAAGCACCCCTACGAAGCATCAATAAGTACGGTCTCACGGTTTAAGGAATAAGCTATCAAATTCTTATCTATTACAAATGACAAACATCGTAATACGATCTTATTGCAATACTTTGCGTATGTCCATCACCTTATTCAACTAACAAGATGACCCCATTGTCAACCGACGTCATTGTCCTTGATCGGGAATCTCGATCAACTGTTGCCCAATGGACTAGTTCATATAGAGGCTTTGAAAGAGCATTTTCCCTCATGTGTGGTTTTGGTAATTGAATGACAATCTCTATGGAATAATGTTTGCTTTTGAGATATCATTATAGATCATGTCCATGGAATTGCGGAGTTCATGTGTTGGACTCTTGAAGCTTATTGCAAGTATGTCTTGAAGATTCAAGACATCATCTTAGTGAAGAAAAGATGAGTTGTGCAAGACCAAGAGAAGCTTTCTCGAAAAGATCCTATGCTTGGTGCTTGCAATGGATACATAAAGACGAAGCTTAGCGAGACTCTCCCATTGTGAGCATGGGGGAGTATTTGGAGAAGTCTTCATCAAGCAAGTGATTGGACGCGCAATCAAGAAAGATGAACCACTTGAAGAGATCAAGATAGTCATCATCCAACTCAAGTGGAATGCTCAAGGCAAAGGTATGATCTTGATAGGGCTATAGGATAGATAGGCGTACTATCAAGAGGGGTTCTCAAGTTAGTAACTTGATCGCATCGTTGTGGAGAGCTCAAACCTTTGCATACTTGGCATATCATATTTCTTGGTTCTTATTTGGCTTTTATGTTGGTGAGGAGTTAGAGTTTGGTTCATCTCCATGTCAAGCTCTTGTTCATCGAAATCGGTTTTACTTTGGACAACTTGTTGCGTTTTCGGTGGCGGAAATATTTCCGGTTCTACCTTGAGGAAAGTCCCACACCTTGCCATGTGTGGAGATTTTTGTTGGGTACTCATCGTCGCTATCTTTCCAACAAAATTGGTCTCACCTTATTTGGAGTTCATTTGCAAAAGTTATAGCAGTTTTCGTTTCGGTGTTCTGCTGATTCGGATTATTGGGGCCGGATATTCCGCCCTACCGGAATTTCCGGTTCCCCAGCTCATCCAAGAAAACGGATAAGGAAAGGAGAAAAAGGGTTCTGACTCCTGTCGGAAATTGTGCTCGGAAATTTCCATATACCGGAATTTCCGAGTGCCCCCAGAAAAGTCCTCCAGAAATGGCTAAGGAAAAGTTTGGTTTTGCTTCTGACTCCAGCCGGAATTTCCGAGCTCTCTTAGACCGGAATTTCCGGGTGACCGGAATTTCCGGGTCTCTCTAGACCGGAATTTCCGGATGACCGGAATTTCCGAGTGTCGAAACAGCCAACGGCTATATTTCCTGGAGGGGTATAAATACCTCTCCCCTTCTTCTTCCCCAGCCAATCCAAGGCAACACGACTTTTCCCTCTCTCCCACTCCATTGTTGACCTTGGAAAGCTCACTTCCCTCTCAATCCCTCCATTGAATCTTCCATATTCTTTAGGGCAAGTTGAGAGGAGATCTAGATCTACAATCCTACCAATCCATTTCTCCTCTAAGTGAGGGGAACTTAGTGGATCTAGTTCTTGGAGTTCTTTTGTGGTTCTTCCTCTTTGTTCTTCCTCTCTTATCCCCCCATAAGCATTAGTTGCTTTTGGTGGGATTTGGGAGTGAAGGATTTGACTCCTTTGTAGTTTCCTTTGTTCTTCCTCTCTTATTGCCCCATAAACATTTGTTGTTGTGTTGGAATTTGAGAGTGAAGGACTTGAGCACTTCGTGTGCTCTTGCCATTGCATTTTCATCGGTTTGAGCCCTCCACGAGGATTCGTGGTGGTATTACTTGTGAGCTTGTTACTCTTGGGTCTTTGGACCCTAGACGCCTTTTGTGGCCGGCCTTTTGTGGCCAAGACCTTTTGTGGTCAAGACCTTTTGTGGTCACTTGAGAGCCCCCAATTAAGTTGTGGGTGTGTGCCTCAAGACTTGGGAGCCCCCAATTAAGTTGTGGGTGTGTGCCTCAAGAGTTGTACGGGATTCGATCTCCGCCCCAAAGGAGATCAATAGTGGAAGGTGAACTCGAACCTTTTGTGGTTGAGTTCATCAGGAGAAGAAGGTGAGCCTTTGTGGCGTTGCGGCTAACCTGTTGTGGTTGCGCACACCTCTCCAAACGAGACGTACACCTTTGGGTGGAACTCGGGAATACATCCTCGTCTCCGCGTGCCTCGGTTATTTCTATACCCGAGCTCTTTACTTATGCACTTTACGTTGTGATAGCCTTCGTGCTTGAAGTTATATATCTTGCTATCATCTTGTTACTTGTATTGCTTAGCTTAAGTTGTTGGTGCACATAGGTGAGCCTAGTTTATATATCTAGGTTGTATGCTTGTTAAAGTGAACCTCTAGTTTTATTCCGCCTTTATCAAGCATACCGGAATTTCCGGGTCACTCGTGTACCGGATATTCCGGCTACTCGGAATTTCCGGTCACTATTGGACCGGATATTCCGGCTCCTCGAAAAAGTTTTAAATCGCCTATTCACCCCCCCCCCCCCCCCTCTAGGCGACGTCTATCCGTTCAGCCTTACTAGGGACCTTGTTGTCTATGTATCACACGTGTATTAATAATTCCGATTAATACAGTTCTAGCATAATACACAAAACTATTATAAACTTATGAGATGATGCAATAAATACTACTTATTTATTTACCTCTAGGGCATATCTCCTTCAGTCTCCCACTTGCACTAGAGTACAAATAAACTAGCTGCATTTTACTTTATCAGAATCACTTATCAAATAAGAATCATTTGATAATGCTTGCTTGTGGAAGAGTGTTACTGCACAATCCATGATTGTACATGCTTTTGCGATTCACTGATATCAACTTGCTTGATATCACCACCATGTTGTTCAACAACATATATGCAAATACCGTAACTAAGTGAGACTTCTGTTTCTCAGCGCTTACTCTGATTATACTAACCAGATAACTGCCCTGAAAAACACACTCAGCCATAGAGAGCCCCTTGTAACAATTACAAACTCGCGATATCTACATACTTTCACACCAATGTAGAAAACTTGACATTCTAATGTCAATCCAACAACTAACACACCTCTACTTCCAGTAAATTCTAAATTTACTTTTATAACTGCTCTTCTTCCAAGAACATCGGTTATATTTCATCGAGCAGATAATATGGTTTCTGTATGATGTCTAATATTACATAATAGACTCACATGTCATACAACCATTACTTTCATGCATCATTACTCTTAATGATCAATTGGATTTCAAAGGACGATCCTTTTGATTCTATTCTGACTCCTCAGATATAATCCAAAACAACTCGACTAACTATTTAAAATTCCCGTTCTATTTCAAAATAGACACTAACTTTCAAATAGTTTCACAACTTCATCCTATTCTATTGGTACAATTTCACAATGTGTTAATTACACAAGATGAACTCGACTCCCACTCAAATTATGTCTCCACATATTTGAGAACACGAGCTCCCACTCAAAAACATGTCATCCACATATTTGAGTTCCTGAGCTCCCACTCAAAAATATGCTCTTTACATATTCCACCTGAGTAAACTAACATTGACTCCCACTTAAATCGACATTTTGGTCAAACGAAAATCATTGATCTATTATCAATTCGAGTTTAATACAAACTGCAGTATTACATTAATACAAATCCCTCAGACTTCAAGCATGTCTACATAAATGTAGTCAACAAATTTGATCTTGTCCAAGACACATTCTTGACAAGACATGCTACCGCGTCTTTCTTATAGTCACATTTCTCATATAACACTTTATATGACGATTAAACAATCTTATTCCTCTAATAAGAATTGCAGCAACAATTACTCTCTTAATCCTTTCAAATGTAACTTGGATTTCCAGGCTCAAAAAGCCTTTGTTCGTACTCTGATATTTTCTCAACTTTCTTTGTATTCATATAGTGCACCTTGATCTGTCAACAAGATCTGAAACACTTAATACAGTGTTGTGACCCGACAGCAATATTAAATATAACAGCACTTTATTTAGAAGTTTCTTTCATGAAAATATTATGATCTTTATGAAGAGGATTGCAAGCAGAAAACAATTTTCTAGTCTCCCTCACTCTTAATCACCAAATTTTCATTAGCAGACATATACTCTTTGGAACACCTTCCAACATAGGTCTGACACTTTATTTCAAGCTTCTAATTCCAATCCATAAACCATAATTCGAAAAATCATATTTTCCTCGAAATTACATAGACAACAAACTAAGTTTTGTTTCTATTTGGTTTTGGAATACACTCTCATCCAATGCGAGTAATCTACAAAGAACTACTCATGTATATTCCGAATTATCGTATAATCATATACAAGTCGATCCTACGAATTCTCGTTGAGGAAAATATTCATTTTCTAAGGTGGACATCGACTATAATGTCTCGAACATATTAGGAGATTCTAAGACAGATTCTGACAGACCACACTTTATATAAAATAGAGCATGATTATAATTCCCCACATATCACTATATATGACATTATAATATTGTGAAACAAATTTCCACATGTCTTTTGTGTTGAAACCATAATTCAAAAATATTGTCCTTTGATCGAATTTTGTGAATACAATATTCACTAATCTTTCTTCTGAAAAACCCCATTTGATCTATTACCAAATTAATTTCAGACTTATGATTTGTCGGGCAAATACTCCTATTTACCAAAATCATGGAAGAATTCGGATCATGCAATAACACCATTGATTAATCATTAAAAATGACTCTCAATCAATTTCCTCTAGTATTGCAACTTCAATACTGCATTTCAAACTTAATCAATTTTGGCACTCGAAATACTTAAATGGACCAAAATTATCCATTACTTCTTTCATTGCCTTTATGAGTAAATTCGATGGTGTTTGTTCTTTGGACACATAATTTTATCATTCCCGCTATTATAAATGTATATCATACGCATAATGTAATTGAGATGTGATGCAAATTACTCATAACATGAAACAACTACTTTGTTTCATAACATAAAACAACTGATTTGTTCTGTATGAATAATTATGTCTTGCAACATTCAAGACACCAAACTAGATCACACTCTCACTATTACAAAATGTCTTATCAAAAACTATTGATGATAACTAATATGATATCTCGAGGGCGTGAGCACTACTGGCCATGAACTTGCCATCACTTGTGCACTGTCACGTCACCCTTCGCCGCATACTTGTGATAATCAGGTACTGTTTCATAAACAGAACAAGTATTAAATACTTTTCACCAAGTATGAGAAGACTACATTTATATCTTCGTATATCAAATATACCCGTAGCGTCGAAGAACTCTTCTTCGATGGAATCAACTTTTAGAGATTTGAACTTGTTCACAAATGTGAAGAAGCTCATCAAGTCTCTATAGCATGTTCACGCACATGCTATTCACAACTAGGAGGTAAAGCACAATCTCTATTGCACTGGAGTTCGCTATCTAGAAATCGTAGATATTCGTAAGCCTGAAGTAGATGTCACACAACTTCTTCAACTGAGTCTCCAGACAGGTATGCTCCCCATGTGAATGGTCCGGAACTTTCTAAGTTGTCTGAACTGCTCGATTCATCTTTAAAGTGACCTCTGATCGCATCAATCACGACATATGGCTCCATGTGTTGAAACAACTTTCAACTCAGGTGCTAGGCATACGCTCATGACGACCTTCACTTGCATGAAAATATCATGATGCTTACGGAACTCATCATCTTGCTCCTTGCTATCAGAATCATCTGGTCTAACTCCTAACTAATGTTCTAGGACATATAGGATGTTTGTTGTGTTTGGAGAATGTTTCTAAAACCAATGTACCAGCTGATGAAGTTGGACCCGTCGGCTTCTAAGGTAGAATCCGAGCTCTTGAGGAAGCAACCAAAGTGTAGTTCCGTAGTCTCCAGATGTGATCGCAAAAGAGGTAAGGTAAAGTTTATAATATATAGGTGAGTTTTAGTTCTATAATCTCATTACCAAAAACACACCACACCAAGATTATTATCCCTAAAACAATAATGGTGATTACACGAACCTCATCCACCACACCACCCCCGATCATCACGGCCGGCAGCATAGCTTCAAAGGTGGACATAAAATGTCGATCACAACAACTCTGTGACTCGTGCTCGATCTTTCGATCTTCCCGTGTTCCGAGGCCATATTTCTGGATATGCTAGGCTCGCCAATCAAACCTCGAAGACCCTGCGCGTGCAACATGGCTTACACCCACTGTATGCGAACGACGAGATGTGTGACACCCGATCATCACGGCCTGCCTCATAACGTAGAACTTTCTTGGTGGTGCGCAACGAGGGAGAACACAATTTTGGTATTTGTTAGGGATCATCCTATTTATGATGCTATCGTTGTATATCTAGCATATAAGCAATCAATAGGATGCACACACAACAACACACAATAATGATGCAATGAAGTGCGATGTGACATGGTCGATGCGCCTGGACCTTCATGGCGCCATGTGCCTGGCCCCCGGCGCCCCGGCATGGCTCCGAGTCTACGGAGCCCTCCATTGCCTCCGACAGTACGAGTAATATCAAAACTTACCGTAACCATGTCACATAAAATAACGCCTCTGCAAAACAAAGTTAGACGCTTCTAGCTTTATTTAGTTTTGCAAGTTTTACGTGGCATATAAGCTTATTCGTTAAGAGAATCGCTTCCCTACCTACGAACTTTGTACCACAACGTTGATCGTATAATTGCATGTTTAAGCATCCCTTTCGGGCCCTCCATTGAAAATGCTTTGCCGACTAGAGAGAGAGAGAGAGACAGACACCCGCCAGCCACAGATACGGTGCAAGCCGTATGTCAGTAGTGGAACCAGTCTCGCGTAAGCGTACGCGTAAAGTCGGTCCGGGCCGCTTCATCAACTCAATACCGAAGGCATCGCAAGTGTACGCTAGAGGGTAGCAAATATAAGAAAGACGCCCTCATTCAACATGAGTTCTAACCGTACCAGCAGTACTACGCATAGATCGGCTCTGATACCACTGAAGGGGTTACGGTGCAGAAAACAATAATTTTTCTAGCGTACGAAACCCTAACTAGACAGGATCTATCTATCTAGTACATGTGATAACGGTGGCGGAACGGGTTACATTACCTCCATGCAGACCGATAGCGGGGATTACGCTCCCGCACAAGCGTTGACGATGAAGTCGGACGTAGCCGACCTCGAGGTCGCGGAGAACTTGCCGCGATGACGAAGACGATGACGGCGGGGTGTCGACGATGATCTGCGTCGACGGGCGTCGGGCGGAAGAAGGCGGGGCGCCGGCACCAGGGGTGGTGCGCCGGCGGCAGAGGGGGAGGCGGCGCGGCGGCTGCAAGGGGGGGGGGGGGAGACGACGTCGCCCAGGCTCCTCAAAAGAGTTACCTCCGAGCACTCACAAACATACGGAGCTTAGCGACAACCCCCGGTCATTCAGATCCAGCTGAAATCGCAGGGGTAGATCTTATCTGGAATCCCGCAGGGCAACGGTGCCCGGCGGTATAGCTTAGGTGGAGAGAGGGGGCAAAACGGGCGGAGAAACAGCTCGGCCGGCCTGCAATACAATTAATTGTATTTTCCAATGAATTAATCCAATTAATATGCCTTGCTATATAAAGGGGGGAGGGGTGTGCAAACTCCCTAGCTCCCCCATGTGGGACTAAACAAAGGAGGAGGGGGGTGCGCACCCCACATGGGCTGGCCGAACCAGCCATGGGGCCCACCCCATTTTGGTGATGCGGCTCCCCCTCTTGGGCCCTCTTAGGGCCCATGTAGGTGGGAGCCCCCTTTTTCCTTTATTTAATTAATATTAAATTAATATAAAATCCCATTAATTCATAATTAATATATTTATATATAATTCAATATCCTGTGACTCCGAAACAATTTCGGAACCACCCGAACAACTTTCGGACATTTCTGGAACTCTTCCAGACCTTCCCGGAACTCCTTCCGGACCACCGGAACTCTTTCCGGATCATTTCTCTCTCTCCAACAAAAACCTATATTATTCCAAAACCTATCTCTTGGTGTCGCTAAGACCTTAAGTTTGTTACGCTACGGTTCGGGAACACTCCAGACATGGTCGAGACACTCCGCTCACCAATGATCGTCAGGGATACCTGGAAATATATGACGACCCCTGTGCATTCCACGAATATCGTCGTTGAACCATAAGTATGATATTCATTCCCTTTGTTTCTGCGATACTACCTTGTCCGAGATATGATCGTAGACACACCGATGCCTTTGCTGTATCTCGTTACCGACGAAGGTTATTAACTCGTTTCCGATATTACATCTCTATGACCTAGTCATAAGCTGCGCAGCTATATAGATGCAATATCACCGAGTGGGCCCAGAGTATCTTTCCATTACAAGGATGAACAAATCCCGCTCTTGATCCTTACGTCTCGATGCTCTTTCGGAATGCCCAAGATGGACACCGTTATTGTCATGCTATATAAGACACAACGTTTGATGCTCTCAAAGCACCCCTACGAAGCATCAATAAGTACGGTCTCACGGTCTAAGAAATAAGCTATCAAATTCTTATCTATTGCAAATGACAAACATCGTAATACGATCTTATTGCAATACTTTGCGTATGTCCATCACCTTATTCAACTAACAAGATGACCCCATTGTCAACCGACGTCATTGTCTTTGATCGGGAATCTCGATCAACTGTTGCCCAATGGACTAGTTCATATAGAGGCTTATTAGGGACCTGGTTGTCTATGTATCACACGTGTATTAATAATTCCGATTAATACAGTTCTAGCATAATACATAAACCTATTATAAACTTATGAGATAATGCAATAAATACTACTTATTTATTTGCCTCTAGGGCATATCTCCTTCAATTTTGGCTATTATTTATTATATGAATATGATGCTAAGGATACATTATTTTTTCTATGCATATTCGTTATTCGTTAACACATTTATGCATTAGTCTGCAAAATTAGAGAAGTACGTATCTGAATACTCCAAACTTCTTTTTTTAATCATCATTCAATGGTTCTACACACCTGGACAAATATGTTTTTTGTCTTATGAAAAATGAATGTATGGCTTAGCCAACATAATTCAAGAATATTTAACCAGTCATCCGTTTTATTGTGCATATCATTTTCATGTTTATTTTGTTACCTGAGAGAAAAACATATACAATAATCCAAATGTGTGTACTATACAAATCAAGTTATATCGTTGAAAACAATTCATATTGATTTAGCGTATGTTTTTCGAGCCCCCGAATTAAGAAGAGTACTGAAACACTGTGCTTGGATACTGATATGAAACATATCAAGCGGCAATATATGATGTGTTAACCATGTGTTAATAATCATTGAGTTAATATATATTTAATAACAATGTGAGGACATTATATGTTGTCTCTTCATCAATTTTGAAGGATTGATGATTTGTGTCTCATTAAGTCAGAATATCCCTTCAGTGGAAGAATATTTACATCATCCTAAGAAGTGGTTACCCAGCTATGTGTTTATCACTAAGTCTATTTTCCATAGTGTTACCGACACTTCATTTGATAAGTTGGTAGTGCAACTAATGTTGTGATTTCACGACTCACAAAGGCGTTTTATGAGAGTGTTGGTATCATGGCTGTCGAATAAAATTGAACTTTTTGTGTAATAAATAATAATGTATGTACATAATGCGACTAATACCGTGACTCCATTAATTTTGGAATTCCATGACTCCAAAGCCGTATATACTCCTCCATTCAAAATCAAAATTATAAATTTTGAACAAACATATAAAAAATATAAATTTGTAAATATTAAATCATTATTGTTAGAATAATCATAAAACATATTTTCATATTGTGCAAACTTATTTAGGAATATACTTTTATTGCTACCTTTTGAACTTCAAAAAATTAACTTTGACTAATCCAAGAACATGGTAAAAAATAAAGAGATTTCATACCCATTAGCTTTTTTCTAAACTGTCCAGGAATTATTTTCCTTCTAGGTAGCACGTTTCACGAATTCGCAAAGTCTGCATGCATGAGAGCGTTGTCACGCTTTTGGCAGATTGCACACATCCGAAGTTTACACCTTGATTTTACATAATAAAATAATTAATTGCACGTTAAAAGGAGTACCGCCTCAGCTTTTCTTTGTTGGAACGTATTGATGTTGTGTACATGTACGGGGTGTGTTTGAACGTGTTTCTTTCTAGAGAGAATAGAACGTGGATTCGTTTTTGAGAGAGGACGGAAGGTGATCAGTTTCCTGGGACGTTATTTTTTTTCCTTTTCAGAGTCACAATACGTGTTTTCTTTTTTGCAGCTACCGTACCTAGTCCCAGGTGGTTTTTATCGTGACAGATATGGTATGTAACTACTAATCTTCTATTAAATCCTAACCACACATTTTAGATCTAATTGTTAAAAATTATTAGGGAGATGTGGCTTAACGTGGTGTCTCTTAAAACCAACTCATTTTGCTTTTAGTATATAACTAGCAAGGTGGCCCTCGCAAATGCGAGGGCATCTTCTTTAGCTTATTAAATAATTATTTGAATTTTATTTTTTGGTTTCAGAGATACTAAAAGTTTGGAATTCCAAAAAAAAAAGAGGTGATGGTAAGTAGAATAAAATGAGTGAGAAATAGTTTGAACCAATTTAATTCGTCGCCAAATATTTAGTGCTATATTTTGAAATACTTCATGTAGCTCATTGTAACGTAAGTAGTGATATTTTTTTATCTATTTGAACTCCTTTCATATTGTTAACATTCTTTAATCCAGGAGATTTATATATTTTTATATCTTGTCACACAACAACTTTAAAAAATTCTATTTAGTCACCGATTAACTATACATTCTTGAATATGTATATTTATACCGAAGCAAAAAATTCAGCACAACTTTTCATCTGGATTCCTCGGAAACTATCATCATTATGCGCCCAATACATTCGGTCAATTGTCTTACCGACGTATCTCGTAAAAAAAATTAATACCCTCATCTTTTTTGATTCCTACATTCATTACCCTCACTCATACACATGATATGCACAACGAAATCTATGTGCGGCCACTTACTGCACAATGGCATATAAGCCTTTTACGCATAATATTTATATATATGTAATCTTTGATTCTTCTCGATCTACCACTTTTTTACCAACTGTTGTGATTATGAACTCTAACATAGAGCACCAGATATTTACACGTCTACCCTCCTCTATGTTCTACTATGGCACATGTGCTTCTCTAGTAGAGAAACACACTATATTATTATCGTCAAGAGAAGTTAAAGTTGTGTGCGTAGGAAACAATTAGGCTACACATATCTTAATTGTAATGGATTGGAAACTTGGAAATTATATCTATATATTTATCACAAAAATAATTCCAAAATATATTATTTTGAGATTTTACAACTGAAATACAATGTGAGGGACAAAGATGAAGTTCTGAAGACTATTAAGCAAGCAATTCAACCACTGACAACATAAATTTGAGATTATTATATCACGAGTAAGCAAGCATGTAGAGCTTGCTAGTATTTTGAGTGTGAGACTATTAGTAGTATGTGATTGATATTGGACGGCTCGCTTGAAAGAATTATACTTCGAACTCTGAGCCATATGTTCGGGTTTTTAGACCGAGCACACATCACTTTCTATGTTTGAATCCTTAGCACACAAATGAATATTGTGCATGTGATTGTAGGCCTACACATACAACCAAAGTTAATTGACCCATATAATTTGTTGAACATACCTTGCATGATTTGTACGTGATATTATACAATAGACATAACCATCCAATTCTAAAACATCTTTAATATGCAATATTACATGACTACGTCGAATTCAAACCGAGAGCTATAAATTTCTCGTGAATAGTACAATACTTATTGTGCAAACACTGAGGACATATTTATTTTTTGATTACCTTTTCATGAATAATATACATATCAACATAAAAAAGATACATGGCCCCCAATATGGTTGCTATTTGATGCTAAAACTCATAACTTCGTCAACGTGACCACACAAATGTTCGATTTTCATAAAGCGAAATTAAAATCCTCTTAAAGATGTATAAATGTGATTCTTTAGATATCAACAATCATATCAAACATCATCTTTAAAACTAACTTTTCCGTTACACTAATTTCACTTAGATATTTGTAGTGAATGGAAAGTGCTATCTAGTAGAGGTTAATTTTATTTGTAATGCTTCTAAGGTAAAAATTTAGACAAATCCATTCCCATTGTTTCTGAATATAATTTTCCATACATCAGTTTGTCGAGCTAATGGTTCTTATTATTAATTTGTAGTCACACATAAATATTTTGATTTCACGCTTTCTAAGACTTCGTCTATTTTGAAACATCAGTAGAACTTATCATAAATATTTTAAGCAATATGAGTAAACATCATATGTTTCCAAAGTTTTTTGTTTAATTCATCTGTATAATATGTTTCACTTCTGTGACAATATATGTACATGATGTCAACCAACATAGAATTCCGAAGTGTTCGGCTATAACACATATATTCACAACCGCTGGCGAGTGCGCTGGGCATTTGACAAAGGCATTTCACTCGACAAATACTTTATCAAGTATAAAATTTGGGTGCTCGATAAAGAAAAATGAATAGAGGAATATAAATATCCGGCTGCCATATTATCCTATACGTCGAGTGTACAGTCAATGGGTTTGATGTGTGCGCGATGAACATTCGGCAATCGTCGCAACACTCCCGGTAGCGATTATCGATGACTGTATGTATGACTATATTTATATTTTAAAATCCTATAATTTTGTTAGAAAATCTATTATGGATTTATGGCATTGCCAATTTATTGTTGGAGGTTGACTTTATGTAGATCGAAAAGAGACAGCCTTATGTTGTTATGAGAGGGAGTTTAAATGGATAGTTGAATCAGTCTATACTTGAAATAAAATCTTAGGACCAATTAATCATTATGAATGTTGGATGCCATTTTTTTGCTCTTTAAAGCAGAAAGGTCATGTTTTGCACCATCCGTTAGGCGTTTCATTGTGATTCAGATTGGATCCTGTCTGTATGTATCCATGCATGCAGCCATGCATCATCCATTTTCTTGGCATTGCTGAGTGCATGGTCACATAGATTTTATATGTGAATAAGTTTATTCATATGACCTGTTGATCTGTTCTTCCGTATAAGTAGCAAATTCCTGATGTGGAGGAAAATCGAATAGAAACCTGTCCGGAGGGTGCGACCGGTCGGTCGGCCGTGTATAATTCATAAGCCGCACGTACGGGAGAGAACATAGAGGACTGGGTCGTACGTACAGGAGGCGGATTTTGATGCACCTCTTCCGTGCGTGTGGGAGTTGTGTTGAGTAAAAAAAAAACTTGATCGTGTTGGACCATGTGCATGTGCGAGGCGTGTTGGAACGAAGGTATTTTAAATAAAAGTGTTGTACGTGTGTTACGTAAATCTCATGGTTGTACTTTAAATCTTAACCATTAGTTATAGATCCAACTGTTTAGATAATTCTGATGATGTGGCTTAACGTGGTGTCTCGAAAAACTAACTCATTTTGCTTTTAGTATATAACTAGCAAGGTGGCCCTCGCAAATGCGAGGGCATCTTCTTTAGCTTATTAAATAATTATTTGAATTTTATTTTTTGGTTTCAGAGATACTAAAAGTTTGGAATTCCAAAAAAAAAAAGAGGTGATGGTAAGTAGAATAAAATGAGTGAGAAATAGTTTGAACCAATTTAATTCGTCGCCAAATATTTAGTGCTATATTTTGAAATACTTCATGTAGCTCATTGTAACGTAAGTAGTGATATTTTTTTATCTATTTGAACTCCTTTCATATTGTTAACATTCTTTAATCCAGGAGATTTATGTATTTTTATATCTTGTCACACAACAACTTTAAAAAATTCTATTTAGTCACCGATTAACTATACATTCTTGAATATGTATATTTATACCGAAGCAAAAAATTCAGCACAACTTTTCATCTGGATTCCTCGGAAACTATCATCATTATGCGCCCAATACATTCGGTCAATTGTCTTACCGACGTATCTCGTAAAAAAAATTAATACCCTCATCTTTTTTGATTCCTACATTCATTACCCTCACTCATACACATGATATGCACAACGAAATCTATGTGCGGCCACTTACTGCACAATGGCATATAAGCCTTTTACGCATAATATTTATATATATGTAATCATTGATTCTTCTCTGAGCTACCACTTTTTTACCAACTGTTGTGATTATGAACTCTAACATAGAGCACCAGATATTTACACGTCTACCCTCCTCTATGTTCTACTATGGCACATGTGCTTCTCTAGTAGAGAAACACACTATATTATTATCGTCAAGAGAAGTTAAAGTTGTGTGCGTAGGAAACAATTAGGCTACACATATCTTAATTGTAATGGATTGGAAACTTGGAAATTATATCTATATATTTATCACAAAAATAATTCCAAAATATATTATTTTGAGATTTTACAACTGAAATACAATGTGAGGGACAAAGATGAAGTTCTGAAGACCATTTCCATGTTCCTAAAAATGGATAACTATTAAGCAAGCAACTCAACCACTGACAACATAAATTTGAGATTATTATATCACGAGTAAGCAAGCATGTAGAGCTTGCTAGTATTTTGAGTGTGAGACTATTAGTAGTATGTGATTGATATTGGACGGCTCGCTTGAAAGAATTATACTTCGAACTCTGAGCCATATGTTCGGGTTTTTAGACCGAGCACACATCACTTTCTATGTTTGAATCCTTAGCACACAAATGAATATTGTGCATGTGATTGTAGGCCTACACATACAACCAAAGTTAATTGGCCCATATAATTTGTTGAACATACCTTGCATGATTTGTACGTGATATTATACAATAGACATAACCATCCAATTCTAAAACATCTTTAATATGCAATATTACATGACTACGTCGAATTCAAACCGAGAGCTATAAATTTCTCGTGAATAGTACAATACTTATTGTGCAAACACTGAGGACATATTTATTTTTTGATTACCTTTTCATGAATAATATACATATCAACATAAAAAAGATACATGGCCCCCAATATGGTTGCTATTTGATGCTAAAACTCATAACTTCGTCAACGTGACCACACAAATGTTCGATTTTCATAAAGCGAAATTAAAATCCTCTTAAAGATGTATAAATGTGATTCTTTAGATATCAACAATCATATCAAACATCATCTTTAAAACTAACTTTTCCGTTACACTAATTTCACTTAGATATTTGTAGTGAATGGAAAGTGCTATCTAGTAGAGGTTAATTTTATTTGTAATGCTTCTAAGGTAAAAATTTAGACAAATCCATTCCCATTGTTTCTGAATATAATTTTCCATACATCAGTTTGTCGAGCTAATGGTTCTTATTATTAATTTGTAGTCACACATAAATATTTTGACTTCACGCTTTCTAAGACTTCGTCTATTTTGAAACATCAGTAGAACTTATCATAAATATTTTAAGCAATATGAGTAAACATCATATGTTTCCAAAGTTTTTTTTTTAATTCATCTGTATAATATGTTTCACTTCTGTGACAATATATGTACATGATGTCAACCAACATAGAATTCCGAAGTGTTCGGCTATAACACATATATTCACAACCGCTGGCGAGTGCGCTGGGCATTTGACAAAGGCATTTCACTCGACAAATACTTTATCAAGTATAAAATTTGGGTGCTCGATAAAGAAAAATGAATAGAGGAATATAAATATCCGGCTGCCAGATTATCCTATACGTCGAGTGTACAGTCAATGGGTTTGATGTGTGCGCGATGAACATTATGCAATCGTCGCAACACTCCCGGTAGCGATTATCGATGACTGTATGTATGACTATATTTATATTTTAAAATCCTATAATTTTGTTAGAAAATCTATTATGGATTTATGGCATTGCCAATTTATTGTTGGAGGTTGACTTTATGTAGATCGAAAAGAGACATCCTTATGTTGTTATGAGAGGGAGTTTAAATGGATAGTTGAATCAGTCTATACTTGAAATAAAATCTTAGGACTAATTAATCATTATGAATGTTGGATGCCATTTTTTTGCTCTTTAAAGCAGAAAGGTCATGTTTTGCATCATCCGTTAGGCGTTTCATTGTGATTCAGATTGGATCGTGTCTGTATGTATCCATGCATGCAGCCATGCATCATCCATTTTCTTGGCATTGCTGAGTGCATGGTCACATAGATTTTATATGTGAATAAGTTTATTCATATGACCTGTTGCTCTGTTCTTCCGTATAAGTAGCAAATTCCTGATGTGGAGGAAAATCGAATAGAAACCTGTCCGGAGGGTGCGACCGGTCGGTCGGCCGTGTATAATTCATAAGCCGCACGTACGGGAGAGAACATAGAGGCCTGGGTCGTACGTACAGGAGGCGGATTTTGATGCACCTCTTCCGTGCGTGTGGGAGTTGTGTTGAGTAAAAAAAAAACTTGATCGTGTTGGACCATGTGCATGTGCGAGGCGTGTTGGAACGAAGGTATTTTAAATAAAAGTGTTGTACGTGTGTTACGTAAATCTCATGGTTGTACTTTAAATCTTAACCATTAGTTATAGATCCAACTGTTTAGATAATTCTGATGATGTGGCTTAACGTGGTGTCTCGAAAAACTAACTCATTTTGCTTTTAGTATATAACTAGCAAGGTGGCCCTCGTAAATGCGAGGGCATCTTCTTTAGCTTATTAAATAATTATTTGAATTTTATTTTTTGGTTTCAGAGATACTGAAAGTTTGGAATTCCAAAAAAAAAAGAGGTGATGGTAAGTAGAATAAAATGAGTGAGAAATAGTTTGAACCAATTTAATTCGTCGCCAAATATTTAGTGCTATATTTTGAAATACTTCATGTAGCTCATTGTAACGTAAGTAGTGATATTTTTTTATCTATTTGAACTCCTTTCATATTGTTAACATTCTTTAATCCAGGAGATTTATGTATTTTTATATCTTGTCACACAACAACTTTAAAAAATTCTATTTAGTCACCGATTAACTATACATTCTTAAATATGTATATTTATACCGAAGCAAAAAATTCAGCACAACTTTTCATCTGGATTCCTCGGAAACTATCATCATTATGCGCCCAATACATTCGGTCAATTGTCTTACCGACGTATCTCGTAAAAAAAATTAATACCCTCATCTTTTTTGATTCCTACATTCATTACCCTCACTCATACACATGATATGCACAACGAAATCTATGTGCGGCCACTTACTGCACAATGGCATATAAGCCTTTTACGCATAATATTTATATATATGTAATCTTTGATTCTTCTCGATCTACCACTTTTTTTACCAACTGTTGTGATTATGAACTCTAACATAGAGCACCAGATATTTACACGTCTACCCTCCTCTATGTTCTACTATGGCACATGTGCTTCTCTAGTAGAGAAACACACTATATTATTATCGTTAAGAGAAGTTAAAGTTGTGTGCGTAGGAAACAATTAGGCTACACATATCTTAATTGTAATGGATTGGAAACTTGGAAATTATATCTATATATTTATCACAAAAATAATTCCAAAATATATTATTTTGAGATTTTACAACTGAAATACAATGTGACTGAAATACAATGTGAGGGACAAAGATGAAGTTCTGAAGACCATTTCCATGTTCCTAAAAATGGATAACTATTAAGCAAGCAACTCAACCACTGACAACATAAATTTGAGGTTATTATATCACGAGTAAGCAAGCATGTAGAGCTTGCTAGTATTTTGAGTGTGAGACTATTAGTAGTATGTGATTGATATTGGACGGCTCGCTTGAAAGAATTATACTTCGAACTCTGAGCCATATGTTCGGGTTTTTAGACCGAGCACACATCACTTTCTATGTTTGAATCCTTAGCACACAAATGAATATTGTGCATGTGATTGTAGGCCTACACATACAACCAAAGTTAATTGGCCCATATAATTTGTTGAACATACCTTGCATGATTTGTACGTGATATTATACAATAGACATAACCATCCAATTCTAAAACATCTTTAATATGCAATATTACATGACTACGTCGAATTCAAACCGAGAGCTATAAATTTCTCGTGAATAGTACAATACTTATTGTGCAAACACTGAGGACATATTTATTTTTTGATTACCTTTTCATGAATAATATACATATCAACATAAAAAAGATACATGGCCCCCAATATGGTTGCTATTTGATGCTAAAACTCATAACTTCGTCAACGTGACCACACAAATGTTCGATTTTCATAAAGCGAAATTAAAATCCTCTTAAAGATGTATAAATGTGATTCTTTAGATATCAACAATCATATCAAACATCATCTTTAAAACTAACTTTTCCGTTACACTAATTTCACTTAGATATTTGTAGTGAATGGAAAGTGCTATCTAGTAGAGGTTAATTTTATTTGTAATGCTTCTAAGGTAAAAATTTAGACAAATCCATTCCCATTGTTTCTGAATATAATTTTCCATACATCAGTTTGTCGAGCTAATGGTTCTTATTATTAATTTGTAGTCACACATAAATATTTTGACTTCACGCTTTCTAAGACTTCGTCTATTTTGAAACATCAGTAGAACTTATCATAAATATTTTAAGCAATATGAGTAAACATCATATGTTTCCAAAGTTTTTTTTTTAATTCATCTGTATAATATGTTTCACTTCTGTGACAATATATGTACATGATGTCAACCAACATAGAATTCCGAAGTGTTCGGCTATAACACATATATTCACAACCGCTGGCGAGTGCGCTGGGCATTTGACAAAGGCATTTCACTCGACAAATACTTTATCAAGTATAAAATTTGGGTGCTCGATAAAGAAAAATGAATAGAGGAATATAAATATCCGGCTGCCAGATTATCCTATACGTCGAGTGTACAGTCAATGGGTTTGATGTGTGCGCGATGAACATTATGCAATCGTCGCAACACTCCCGGTAGCGATTATCGATGACTGTATGTATGACTATATTTATATTTTAAAATCCTATAATTTTGTTAGAAAATCTATTATGGATTTATGGCATTGCCAATTTATTGTTGGAGGTTGACTTTATGTAGATCGAAAAGAGACATCCTTATGTTGTTATGAGAGGGAGTTTAAATGGATAGTTGAATCAGTCTATACTTGAAATAAAATCTTAGGACTAATTAATCATTATGAATGTTGGATGCCATTTTTTTGCTCTTTAAAGCAGAAAGGTCATGTTTTGCATCATCCGTTAGGCGTTTCATTGTGATTCAGATTGGATCGTGTCTGTATGTATCCATGCATGCAGCCATGCATCATCCATTTTCTTGGCATTGCTGAGTGCATGGTCACATAGATTTTATATGTGAATAAGTTTATTCATATGACCTGTTGCTCTGTTCTTCCGTATAAGTAGCAAATTCCTGATGTGGAGGAAAATCGAATAGAAACCTGTCCGGAGGGTGCGACCGGTCGGTCGGCCGTGTATAATTCATAAGCCGCACGTACGGGAGAGAACATAGAGGCCTGGGTCGTACGTACAGGAGGCGGATTTTGATGCACCTCTTCCGTGCGTGTGGGAGTTGTGTTGAGTAAAAAAAAAACTTGATCGTGTTGGACCATGTGCATGTGCGAGGCGTGTTGGAACGAAGGTATTTTAAATAAAAGTGTTGTACGTGTGTTACGTAAATCTCATGGTTGTACTTTAAATCTTAACCATTAGTTATAGATCCAACTGTTTAGATAATTCTGATGATGTGGCTTAACGTGGTGTCTCGAAAAACTAACTCATTTTGCTTTTAGTATATAACTAGCAAGGTGGCCCTCGTAAATGCGAGGGCATCTTCTTTAGCTTATTAAATAATTATTTGAATTTTATTTTTTGGTTTCAGAGATACTGAAAGTTTGGAATTCCAAAAAAAAAAGAGGTGATGGTAAGTAGAATAAAATGAGTGAGAAATAGTTTGAACCAATTTAATTCGTCGCCAAATATTTAGTGCTATATTTTGAAATACTTCATGTAGCTCATTGTAACGTAAGTAGTGATATTTTTTTATCTATTTGAACTCCTTTCATATTGTTAACATTCTTTAATCCAGGAGATTTATGTATTTTTATATCTTGTCACACAACAACTTTAAAAAATTCTATTTAGTCACCGATTAACTATACATTCTTAAATATGTATATTTATACCGAAGCAAAAAATTCAGCACAACTTTTCATCTGGATTCCTCGGAAACTATCATCATTATGCGCCCAATACATTCGGTCAATTGTCTTACCGACGTATCTCGTAAAAAAAATTAATACCCTCATCTTTTTTGATTCCTACATTCATTACCCTCACTCATACACATGATATGCACAACGAAATCTATGTGCGGCCACTTACTGCACAATGGCATATAAGCCTTTTACGCATAATATTTATATATATGTAATCTTTGATTCTTCTCGATCTACCACTTTTTTTACCAACTGTTGTGATTATGAACTCTAACATAGAGCACCAGATATTTACACGTCTACCCTCCTCTATGTTCTACTATGGCACATGTGCTTCTCTAGTAGAGAAACACACTATATTATTATCGTTAAGAGAAGTTAAAGTTGTGTGCGTAGGAAACAATTAGGCTACACATATCTTAATTGTAATGGATTGGAAACTTGGAAATTATATCTATATATTTATCACAAAAATAATTCCAAAATATATTATTTTGAGATTTTACAACTGAAATACAATGTGACTGAAATACAATGTGAGGGACAAAGATGAAGTTCTGAAGACCATTTCCATGTTCCTAAAAATGGATAACTATTAAGCAAGCAACTCAACCACTGACAACATAAATTTGAGATTATTATATCACGAGTAAGCAAGCATGTAGAGCTTGCTAGTATTTTGAGTGTGAGACTATTAGTAGTATGTGATTGATATTGGACGGCTCGCTTGAAAGAATTATACTTCGAACTCTGAGCCATATGTTCGGGTTTTTAGACCGAGCACACATCACTTTCTATGTTTGAATCCTTAGCACACAAATGAATATTGTGCATGTGATTGTAGGCCTACACATACAACCAAAGTTAATTGGCCCATATAATTTGTTGAACATACCTTGCATGATTTGTACGTGATATTATACAATAGACATAACCATCCAATTCTAAAACATCTTTAATATGCAATATTACATGACTACGTCGAATTCAAACCGAGAGCTATAAATTTCTCGTGAATAGTACAATACTTATTGTGCAAACACTGAGGACATATTTATTTTTTGATTACCTTTTCATGAATAATATACATATCAACATAAAAAAGATACATGGCCCCCAATATGGTTGCTATTTGATGCTAAAACTCATAACTTCGTCAACGTGACCACACAAATGTTCGATTTTCATAAAGCGAAATTAAAATCCTCTTAAAGATGTATAAATGTGATTCTTTAGATATCAACAATCATATCAAACATCATCTTTAAAACTAACTTTTCCGTTACACTAATTTCACTTAGATATTTGTAGTGAATGGAAAGTGCTATCTAGTAGAGGTTAATTTTATTTGTAATGCTTCTAAGGTAAAAATTTAGACAAATCCATTCCCATTGTTTCTGAATATAATTTTCCATACATCAGTTTGTCGAGCTAATGGTTCTTATTATTAATTTGTAGTCACACATAAATATTTTGACTTCACGCTTTCTAAGACTTCGTCTATTTTGAAACATCAGTAGAACTTATCATAAATATTTTAAGCAATATGAGTAAACATCATATGTTTCCAAAGTTTTTTTTTTAATTCATCTGTATAATATGTTTCACTTCTGTGACAATATATGTACATGATGTCAACCAACATAGAATTCCGAAGTGTTCGGCTATAACACATATATTCACAACCGCTGGCGAGTGCGCTGGGCATTTGACAAAGGCATTTCACTCGACAAATACTTTATCAAGTATAAAATTTGGGTGCTCGATAAAGAAAAATGAATAGAGGAATATAAATATCCGGCTGCCAGATTATCCTATACGTCGAGTGTACAGTCAATGGGTTTGATGTGTGCGCGATGAACATTATGCAATCGTCGCAACACTCCCGGTAGCGATTATCGATGACTGTATGTATGACTATATTTATATTTTAAAATCCTATAATTTTGTTAGAAAATCTATTATGGATTTATGGCATTGCCAATTTATTGTTGGAGGTTGACTTTATGTAGATCGAAAAGAGACATCCTTATGTTGTTATGAGAGGGAGTTTAAATGGATAGTTGAATCAGTCTATACTTGAAATAAAATCTTAGGACTAATTAATCATTATGAATGTTGGATGCCATTTTTTTGCTCTTTAAAGCAGAAAGGTCATGTTTTGCATCATCCGTTAGGCGTTTCATTGTGATTCAGATTGGATCGTGTCTGTATGTATCCATGCATGCAGCCATGCATCATCCATTTTCTTGGCATTGCTGAGTGCATGGTCACATAGATTTTATATGTGAATAAGTTTATTCATATGACCTGTTGCTCTGTTCTTCCGTATAAGTAGCAAATTCCTGATGTGGAGGAAAATCGAATAGAAACCTGTCCGGAGGGTGCGACCGGTCGGTCGGCCGTGTATAATTCATAAGCCGCACGTACGGGAGAGAACATAGAGGCCTGGGTCGTACGTACAGGAGGCGGATTTTGATGCACCTCTTCCGTGCGTGTGGGAGTTGTGTTGAGTAAAAAAAAAACTTGATCGTGTTGGACCATGTGCATGTGCGAGGCGTGTTGGAACGAAGGTATTTTAAATAAAAGTGTTGTACGTGTGTTACGTAAATCTCATGGTTGTACTTTAAATCTTAACCATTAGTTATAGATCCAACTGTTTAGATAATTCTGATGATGTGGCTTAACGTGGTGTCTCGAAAAACTAACTCATTTTGCTTTTAGTATATAACTAGCAAGGTGGCCCTCGTAAATGCGAGGGCATCTTCTTTAGCTTATTAAATAATTATTTGAATTTTATTTTTTGGTTTCAGAGATACTGAAAGTTTGGAATTCCAAAAAAAAAAGAGGTGATGGTAAGTAGAATAAAATGAGTGAGAAATAGTTTGAACCAATTTAATTCGTCGCCAAATATTTAGTGCTATATTTTGAAATACTTCATGTAGCTCATTGTAACGTAAGTAGTGATATTTTTTTATCTATTTGAACTCCTTTCATATTGTTAACATTCTTTAATCCAGGAGATTTATGTATTTTTATATCTTGTCACACAACAACTTTAAAAAATTCTATTTAGTCACCGATTAACTATACATTCTTAAATATGTATATTTATACCGAAGCAAAAAATTCAGCACAACTTTTCATCTGGATTCCTCGGAAACTATCATCATTATGCGCCCAATACATTCGGTCAATTGTCTTACCGACGTATCTCGTAAAAAAAATTAATACCCTCATCTTTTTTGATTCCTACATTCATTACCCTCACTCATACACATGATATGCACAACGAAATCTATGTGCGGCCACTTACTGCACAATGGCATATAAGCCTTTTACGCATAATATTTATATATATGTAATCTTTGATTCTTCTCGATCTACCACTTTTTTTACCAACTGTTGTGATTATGAACTCTAACATAGAGCACCAGATATTTACACGTCTACCCTCCTCTATGTTCTACTATGGCACATGTGCTTCTCTAGTAGAGAAACACACTATATTATTATCGTTAAGAGAAGTTAAAGTTGTGTGCGTAGGAAACAATTAGGCTACACATATCTTAATTGTAATGGATTGGAAACTTGGAAATTATATCTATATATTTATCACAAAAATAATTCCAAAATATATTATTTTGAGATTTTACAACTGAAATACAATGTGACTGAAATACAATGTGAGGGACAAAGATGAAGTTCTGAAGACCATTTCCATGTTCCTAAAAATGGATAACTATTAAGCAAGCAACTCAACCACTGACAACATAAATTTGAGATTATTATATCACGAGTAAGCAAGCATGTAGAGCTTGCTAGTATTTTGAGTGTGAGACTATTAGTAGTATGTGATTGATATTGGACGGCTCGCTTGAAAGAATTATACTTCGAACTCTGAGCCATATGTTCGGGTTTTTAGACCGAGCACACATCACTTTCTATGTTTGAATCCTTAGCACACAAATGAATATTGTGCATGTGATTGTAGGCCTACACATACAACCAAAGTTAATTGGCCCATATAATTTGTTGAACATACCTTGCATGATTTGTACGTGATATTATACAATAGACATAACCATCCAATTCTAAAACATCTTTAATATGCAATATTACATGACTACGTCGAATTCAAACCGAGAGCTATAAATTTCTCGTGAATAGTACAATACTTATTGTGCAAACACTGAGGACATATTTATTTTTTGATTACCTTTTCATGAATAATATACATATCAACATAAAAAAGATACATGGCCCCCAATATGGTTGCTATTTGATGCTAAAACTCATAACTTCGTCAACGTGACCACACAAATGTTCGATTTTCATAAAGCGAAATTAAAATCCTCTTAAAGATGTATAAATGTGATTCTTTAGATATCAACAATCATATCAAACATCATCTTTAAAACTAACTTTTCCGTTACACTAATTTCACTTAGATATTTGTAGTGAATGGAAAGTGCTATCTAGTAGAGGTTAATTTTATTTGTAATGCTTCTAAGGTAAAAATTTAGACAAATCCATTCCCATTGTTTCTGAATATAATTTTCCATACATCAGTTTGTCGAGCTAATGGTTCTTATTATTAATTTGTAGTCACACATAAATATTTTGACTTCACGCTTTCTAAGACTTCGTCTATTTTGAAACATCAGTAGAACTTATCATAAATATTTTAAGCAATATGAGTAAACATCATATGTTTCCAAAGTTTTTTTTTTAATTCATCTGTATAATATGTTTCACTTCTGTGACAATATATGTACATGATGTCAACCAACATAGAATTCCGAAGTGTTCGGCTATAACACATATATTCACAACCGTTGGCGAGTGCGCTGGGCATTTGACAAAGGCATTTCACTCGACAAATACTTTATCAAGTATAAAATTTGGGTGCTCGATAAAGAAAAATGAATAGAGGAATATAAATATCCGGCTGCCAGATTATCCTATACGTCGAGTGTACAGTCAATGGGTTTGATGTGTGCGCGATGAACATTCGGCAATCGTCGCAACACTCCCGGTAGCGATTATCGATGACTGTATGTATGACTATATTTATATTTTAAAATCCTATAATTTTGTTAGAAAATCTATTATGAATTTATGGCATTGCCAATTTATTGTTGGAGGTTGACTTTATGTAGATCGAAAAGAGACAGCCTTATGTTGTTATGAGAGGGAGTTTAAATGGATAGTTGAATCAGTCTATACTTGAAATAAAATCTTAGGACTAATTAATCATTATGAATGTTGGATGCCATTTTTTTGCTCTTTAAAGCAGAAAGGTCATGTTTTGCATCATCCGTTAGGCGTTTCATTGTGATTCAGATTGGATCGTGTCTGTATGTATCCATGCATGCAGCCATGCATCATCAATTTTCTTGGCATTGCTGAGTGCATGGTCACATAGATTTTATATGTGAATAAGTTTATTCATATGACCTGTTGCTCTGTTCTTCCGTATAAGTAGCAAATTCCTGATGTGGAGGAAAATCGAATAGAAACCTGTCCGGAGGGTGCGACCGGTCGGTCGGCCGTGTATAATTCATAAGCCGCACGTACGGGCGAGAACATAGAGGCCTGGGTCGTACGTACAGGAGGCGGATTTTGATGCACCTCTTCCGTGCGTGTGGGAGTTGTGTTGAGTAAAAAAAAAACTTGATCGTGTTGGACCATGTGCATGTGCGAGGCGTGTTGGAACGAAGGTATTTTAAATAAAAGTGTTGTACGTGTGTTACGTAAATCTCATGGTTGTACTTTAAATCTTAACCATTAGTTATAGATCCAACTGTTTGGATAAGTCTGATGATGTGGCTTAACGTGGTGTCTCGAAAAACTAACTCATTTTACTTTTAGTATATAATAGATAGATAGATAGATGCCAGCTACGACTGGTCATGGCTAGTACTCGTACTCACCAACTCATCCACCAACCTTTTCAACGATATGCTATCCTGGATAAAGAAATCAAACACGTTAGATAATCAAAATGGGTGTAGTTGTGTTTTGGTAAAGATAAACATGCATGAATTAGTTGTACCAACCCGCTCATGGAAGTATATAGCAAAAAAAGACTACGTAAATTCACATCTGTTTGCACAATAGTTTTCTGATTGCTTCAAGCAAGCTACAAACTCAAAATAAAAGCTTCTATAACAAATTAAGCTTCTGATGTTTCCGCTGAAAGAAATGGAATTGAGTGGGAACAGGAAACTGTCAGTAAACCAGTTTTTATCAGCATCTGACTGCACAACAATGATTTTTTTATCAGTTTTATATCAGTTCCATTTTGAAATCAGAATCAATCTCAACAATCACAAAAGTCATGGGATCAAAATTTGCACGTTTCTCCTGAACATATACAAGTGTCCGGTCTGTTCACTAGAAGAGAAGAACATGAATCATGAAACAATTTCCACCATTCAAATTCAACACATTCGTGGCACAGAAGTAGTGAATATAAGAGAAGACCTTTTTTTTATCGTTGAGGGGAATATAAGAGAAGACCTGGAATCATTATATATTTGTTGTGCCACAAGACCATGCATGATATGTGCAAACTTTGCAAATTTTCCATCCGAGTTTATTATTTGCTCGTGTAGGAGGAATACATTAGAACATCTGCAGCGAAATCATCATCAACTTACTATTGACATTCATCTTCTCACCTACTTCACCCGTCACCATCACAATTCATTTGATGCAAAAGAGGGTACGAAAATATCTATATCTATATGTACATTATCTAAGGGCGTTGAAACGCTTAAGGTAGGTGCATTACAATTTCTATGGACATCTTCAGAAATAATGAGTTACATTAAGTTTGTAAACTAACCTGAGATGGAAGTGCAGCCTTTGTTAAAAAGAAGGGGAGAGGGGGGATTGAGTCAACTTTACCAATGGATTGATCATATTGTGGCGTAATTTTTTTTCCTGTTGTTGCCCCTTATGTATGGAACCGTATCATGTATTCATTTAGTGCGACTGCAGGAAGACTAGCTAGAAGATAACATTGGGGATAACATTGCACTTCGCCACTTCGTAACAACTGCATTGCGTGGTCGAGCTGCGCGAGTGAGCTTCTTTAATCTTTAGACTCCATGGTTTTGGCAGCGTGGGAATGCACCTGAAAGTTGAGGCACAAAGCAGAAAGAGGAACGTCTGGATGACGGGAGAAGAGCTACGTTCTTTCGTCTCCTTGCCTGCTGTATTCCCAGTTCCCGGTTTCATTGAGCATGAGCAGTAGGCTGCCTGAGCCTGACTGCTAGGTGAACTCAAACGCACGACTTCAGATCAGTGATGACCATTCAGCAAAGCCGGGCACGTGCATACGGTTGGTGTACGTTGAGGCACTGGGAATGTCCAGTCCGTTCAAATACACTGGCGCAGTCTTCAGCACGAATTGATTGACTGGCATTTGTTTTCAGTTGTTGCCTTCGATAAATATGATGTCACAGAAATGACATTTGCTTTCCGCTACTATCAAGGCACAGAAAAGCTCGTGCCGGCAAATTGCATCCTGCTAATCAAAGAAGAAACAAACCGGGAAACTCAGAACCATACAGTACAGGTTTTGGAGGAAACCTCGCTTATCAGATTTATGTTGCTTTGACAAAATCAGCCGATCTCCCTCCCCGTCTCAGCCTCTCCGCTCTTGGCACCAACCGCAGGAAAAGGACATCGGCCCGGCCGACTCTTCTTCTAATGCCAAATTGACGGCCGAGTTCAGTCTCCTTTTGGATGCCAAGCAAATCACCACGTTTCTACTGTAATAGACTAGACCCATGATCCAACATCGCACGCACCCTGGAGACCGGAGACTGAAGATGAGCGACTGCCTGCGGGCTGCACCTACTCTGCGTGGAAACTTCCGGCTTGGCAGAGTTGTGAGACCGAGGATTTGATTATTATCCACTGAATCTTGGTCGACTTTCGCCTGCTATATAAGCGCCGCAGTTGCATACTTGCATCGGAGCAGAACATAGAGAGTACAGCAGCAGACAGCCAACAGCCAGAGCCTGAGGCAAGCAGCAAGCAACGCAAGAGCTCACCGAGGAAATTTGCTACGCTTTGCTCATACTTTCGTTCAAAGATTAGTACTGCTTCCGAGAAGAATTCCTCACCTCCTCGTCGGCATGGACGAAATGGAGAGAGGCGAGCGCGGCCTGCTCCTGCCAGAGGTAACGGTCGTCGATTACCTCCCTCCTGCCCCCCTTCGCTCGACTCTTCAATGTCCGACACTCAAAATGCATGGAAGAAACACGAGTATAATTTTTTTGAAGGTAGAGGCAAAAGATTTGCCTCTTTATATTGATTAAGAAGAAGTTAGAAGAGTTTAAACGTTTTACAACACCACACTCTCTTACAAAAGAGCCCCATTACAAGCTTAAAGATTTAATCTACCGGTAATAAAAACTCCAAATGCTCCGCACCCGCTTTAGCCCAAGTGTAAGCCTCGTCTTGTGTACGACCAAGGATGACCGAAGGCAGGGTGGATTTCTTCCGAAACACCCTAGCATTACGCTCGGACCATAACTCCCAAGAGACAAGAAGGGTAAGAGAGGCAACGACCTTCCTTCTCGACGAGTTGTTTATTGTCATGTGCGTCCACCAATCTTCAACATTGTTGTAGTTGCCCCATGTGGTCAAGTCCAACCATGGTAGATGGAGCCAAGCCTTGACCATAGCCCAAATTCGCTTGGAGAAGCGGCATTGGAACATGAGATGTGAGGCCGTCTCCCTAGTTTGCTTACAAAGCGGGCACACATCACAATTTGGCCACCCTCTTTTAAGAAGCCGGTCCGCGGTCCAAAACCGGTTTTGGATGATAAGCCACGCAAAAAATTTACACTTGGGAGGCGCCCAAACCTTCCACACCATTTTCTTCATATTTGAAGATGTGGAGCCTAAGAATTGTGCATGGTATGCGGACTTGGACGTGTAGGTACCGGAAGCGTCCATGGTCCAAATGATGCCATCACTAGAGTCCTCATCAAGTTGCACGTGTTGGACGAGGGTCCAAAGAGCAACGAATTGTTGGATGTGAGAAAGAGAGAGCCCCTCCGATGTATTTACCCACGCGTCGTTTTGTAGGGCCTTTTGGACACACCCTTTTTTGCGCTTCGAGATGTTGAAAATGAGAGGGGCTATGTCGTAGGGTTTTTGACCGTCTAGCCATGGCGAGTCCCAAAAAGGAGCCTTCATACTGTTGCCAAGGGTTATGGATGTACACGCATAGAATAGCTTGGTATCTTCATTTGTGTAAGGGTTGCCCAATCCGATCCATATTTTTTATGTGTCCGTCCAATCATGCCATAGCCAGCGTAGACTCAAAGCCACCCCGAACTTGTGAGTGTCAAGGATCCCCAACCCCCATAATGCTAAATTCAGAACCATGCTCTTCTGCATCGGTCAATACAGGAAGAAGAAGAAGATTTGTGTACCTCCAGTAGAACAAGTCTAAACTAAAGAATATTTGTATGCTTGTAAAGCTATAATATACACATGTCAGCCTTGAAGGCTTTTAACACCAGGTTAATACCATATCAGGAACCTTTCTTCCCTAATCAGACAAGCACATGCGCACACATCCACATCACAGTTTTTTTTTTGAAATTCATCCACATCACAGTTGTACACTTGTACTGCATCATATCCACAACGTAATAAGGTTGAAATACATGACGCAGGTTTTGTTCTGCAGGTTCTAACCATTTCCACAATCCATCTTGTTAACAGAGTTACGGCCCAAAGATACAAGAGGACAGCCTGCAGGTGCCACTCCTGAAGCATACGAAACGTGGAGGCAGCAAGGCGCCGGCAGTAATTCTAGGTGAGCAGAGTACAAGTAAAATGGCAATCTGCAAGCATTTTCCATTTAATGTAATCCAATAATAATTACTAAAGGCTAATTTGCATTTAACTAACTGGTGCAGGGTTCGAATGCTTGGAGAGCACAGCGTTCAATGGCATCTCCACGAACCTGGTGGTGTACCTGGAGAGCGTGCTCCACGGCAGCAACCTCGCGAGCGCTTCCAACGTCACGACCTGGATCGGAACGAGCTATCTGACCCCAGTCTTCGGCGCTATCATCGCCGACACCTTCTGGGGCAACTACAACACCATCCTCGTCTCCCTCGCCGTCTATCTCCTCGGCATGATGCTGATCACCTTCTCCTCGTTCCTGCCCACAACCACGGCAGCGCTATGCGCGGCCGCCGCATCCTGCTCCACCACGGCCGGAACCTGGGCGGTGAGCTCGCAGACCGTCGCGTTCGTGGGGCTATACCTCGTGGCGATCGGGGCCGGCGGGGTGCGGTCCTCGCTGCTACCATTCGGCGCGGAGCAGTTCGACGACGACAATGTGTCCGACAGGGAGGGGAAGGCGTCCTTCTTCAGCTTCTTCTACCTCTGCGTCTCCTTCGGCCCTATCATCTCCGGCGTGTTCCTCGTCTGGATCCAGCAGAACGTCAGCTGGGGCCTCGGCTTCGGAATCGCCACCGCGTGCATCGCGATCGCCTTCGCCGCCTTTGTGCTCGCCACGCCCCTGTACAAGCGCCGCATGCCCACCGGCACACCTCTCAAGAGTCTCTGCCAGGTTGTTGCTGCCGCTTGCCGGAAGATCAACGTTAAGGTGCCCGCCGACCCCGGCTTCCTATATGAGGTCAGCGACAAGATGGACTCCCAACCAAAGATCGCGCACACCAGCGAGTTCAAGATTCTCGACAAGGCGGCCATCGTCACGGAGTCCGACATGGAGGAGAGGCCGGAGGCGGCGACCTCGTGGAAGCTCTGCACCGTGACTCAGGTGGAGGAGCTCAAGATCCTGCTGCGCCTTCTGCCCGTCTGGGTCACCAGCGTCATCGTGTCCTCGGCCTACTCGCAGATGAACACCACGTTCGTCCAGCAGGGCAGCGCCATGGACAGGACCATCATGTCGGTGCCGGTGCCAGCGGCTTCGCTGGGATCCTTCGAGGTGGTCTGCGTCCTCACCTGGGTGCTCCTCTACAACAAAGTGATCGTGCCTGCGCTGAGGAGCTTCTCGTCTCGCCCCGACGGTGAGCCGTCACAGTTGCAGCGGATGGGCGCCGGGCGGCTGCTCATGGCGCTCACCATGGCGGTGGCAGCGCTCGTGGAGATGAAGCGGCTGGACGGAGCGGCACGTGGGGAGGAGATCAGCATCGCGTG
Organism: Poa annua; assembly: GCA_026929855.1. Lineage (NCBI taxonomy): Eukaryota > Viridiplantae > Streptophyta > Magnoliopsida > Poales > Poaceae > Poa > Poa annua. The sequence continues at coordinate 79,174,710 of CM049429.1, forward strand.
GCAGTTGCCGCAGTACTTCCTGCTGGCCGGTGGGGAGGTGTTCTGCTACATCGCGCAGCTCGAGTTCTTCTTCGGCGAGGCGCCGGACACCATGAAGAGCATGTGCACGTCGCTTGCGTTGCTCACCATTGCGCTGGGAAGCTACATGACCTCCTTCATCTACGCCATTGTGGAGGCCTTCACGGCCAAGGCGGGAAGCCCCGGGTGGATCTCCGACGACCTCAACCAGGGCCACCTAGACTACTTCTTCTGGGCCATGGCTGCCATGTGCACGCTCAACTTCGTCCTGTACAGCGCCGTCGTCAAGAACTACAAGCTCAAGACGGTGGTCTGTTGATCGCTCAGTACTCCTTAGCTCATGACCTCAAGATTCGTTGCATTGCATTATTGCATCACTGTACATTGCACAATCACCAATTGCTGAAGGGTGACGGTAGTCACGTACATATATACTTACAACTTAGGAGCATTTTGTTTTCTTTTTCTAGAAGGAGGTCGATTCGACGCTGGTCTTTGCATTGGTTGATGCATATACAACCATCACTAGGAATAGGATGTGTAGGCTAGTTCACATATATATATATTTTAAGGCCACTGTAATTTGTAGGTAAAGAAACAAAAGGCTGCATAAGAGCGGGGCGACGTGCTATGGCGTGAGACAGGGTCAAGTTTGCTGGCGTCGACAACTGCTGGCTTTTTGATTAATTAGTAGGTAGCAATATATACATAGTGGCAGTAATGCCAAGGAATAACTGAAAAGAATTTCAGAAAAGAGAAAGGCCACAAAACCTATTCCGGGGCCGCCGCCCCGGCGCCCTCTAACCTTGCCGACGACCTATGTTACACGGGCTCCCACAGAGCACCAAGGACTTCAAAGCGGCGTCTTCAAGAAGATAACGACGTAGACGCCGCCACCGCCCAATCCTACGGAGTTGGGTTTTCACCCGAAGAAACCATGGTCTCCAAGGTGTGGAGAGGGTCAGGATTTCACAACGATGCCTTCAGGAAGGTAGCGACGCACGGGGGCGTCGTCATCGTTGGCACCGGTCCAAGACCGTTGCGAGGCTTTCGCCCGGAACACCTAGCCCAGGCCACATGAGCTGGAACATAGAGCTCGCCGACGACCACCAACTCCGACAAGGACCACCTCAGCCGTGGCACCTCACACCACGGCCTAGATGCCGCACCGGAGCACCATAGCAACCAGTCCGGGGCCGCCGCCCCGACATGCCAAGGCTCTGGGCGGGAGGCCCAGATCGCCGCCTGCTGCAACCCCAAGAGACCGACGAAGAAACAAAGCCGAAGACCAATTGGGATCTGGTCCGACCTTGTGCCCTGTGCCGACGGACGAAGCACCACCTTGGCCACAACTATGTCGACAGACGCACGACTGATCGAGGCCTGCACCGTAGGAGGAAGCCCCGGCCAGCACCATTGCTCCCTAGCCAACACACCACCGATGGGCCCGCTGGCGCCCAGATCCGGCCCCCACGGGCCCATCGCGCCATCGCCGTGCATCCGCGCTGCCAACCTGCCACCCACGAGACCAGGTCGACGAGCTGCTCCCGACCCGCGCCGGAGCCGCCGCTCCGGCGTGCCAGCGCCGACGGGCCACCATTGTCGTCCCAGGCGGGTCCAACCCGCCCGCCAAACGCGACGCCGCTGCGTCGCCGTCCATGCGCAGTGGTCGCCTCCTCCAAGAAGCAGTACGACGGGAACCTCCGAGAGTGGAGGCCCCGCGTCTCCCGCCAAGCCAGAGGACGCATCCCAGCCCCTGCACCCCGTCGCCGACGAGCTGCTAGGACGGGCCCACCGCGCCGCCGAAAAACCACCTTCCCGGGGCCGCCACCCCGGCTTCCGCGCCAGATCCGGAGGTCCCCGCCGTCGATCTACCGGCGCAGCCCGAGCCGCCACCGGACAGGGACGAGGAGGGGCTGAACTCGTCGCCGGCGCCCGCCGACGCGCCGCGACGCGAGGGGAGCTCCGCCGCCGCCCAAAGGCCCACCAGGCGTTGCCCGGTAGCCCGCACACCGGCGGCGGCGAGGGAGGAAGCGGGGGAGGAGAGGGACGGAGCGCCGCCGGCTGGTTCGCCGCCCGTGTCGCCCCTGTCGAGCGACGCGGGGGCCCGTATCTTTTAGATCTTAGTGGAGTCCAGTCGCTCTCGATTTTAAGTTTGACCAGTGTTGTTGACAAAATTATGAACCTTTATGGTACGGAGCAATATCAACACATTTCCCATAAACATATTTTCATAATGTATTCATTTAATATCAGAGGTGTTAATGTTGTCTTGTATATATATATTTGGTGGAAGCATCAACATTCAGCTTGACTGGATTTTCCGGTGGGGGGATCCAGTGAGAAGGGGATGCCTGGTTTTTTGTTTTACCTACACACAAATTAGTCAAAGAGAGGAGAGAACTTGAGAGAGATGGGCTCCCGCTCCCGTGACGCAAGGGGCGTCTCGAGAGTCGGCGGCGCAGCTGCCTCCGGCCCGCACGCCGCACCTCGGAGCTCGCCTCACCGCTCCCTCGGCCGCATCGGCGCCGCCCCATGGGTGTAGTTCGGCGGCGGATCTTTCGAGCTGCTCACGCTACTCGACTCACTGCCTTCGGAGGGGGAAGAGAGTGAAGGGTCGCTCTCCCCTCGCTCTGGACCGCAGCCGTGAAGTCTAGGGGACTTCTTCTCCGGGACGGCAAATTCGGCGGCGCTGATGACCTCTTGCTGCTCGCCGGGGAGGACGAATCAGGGGATTCCGGCCTCGGTGACGCAGTCGCCGGCCTGCTCGACAGACCCGATCTTCACGGCGCCAATCCTTGCCTGCGATGACCTCAACTTCCTCGCACTGCACCTACAGTCCCATGCGCCTAGCGCCGACGTGGAGCTGCTGGGAGCGCCGTCCGTGCGCATCGGGGACCTGGAGCTCGCCATCCCCCCGGCGGCGGTGGCATGGGAGGCCGCATCGTGCGAGCTAGGGTTTCCTCGACATAGCGCTAGGCGGGGTGGGCTCCCCAGTCCGCCTGTTGGGCCAAGTTGGGCCGCCAATGGATCTCAGCTACAGACAGAAAGGGAGCTCGCTAGTGTGCAAAGTGTTGGGTCGGTGCCCATGAAAGAAGCTGGTCCGGTTCGGACAGGGGTCCAGCCCACATAGAACACTACTTACCCCTGGCGCTGGCTCCGAGTGGGAATCCTAGCCTCTGAACTCCTTGTCGGGCCGCCAAGAGACGTTCGACGAAACCTGTGCCGAGCGAAAACCCTAACCCTAGCCCCCGATCCATCGCTCCCTCCTCGCCTCGACCCATGGACCGCGACGACCGCCACGGGAAGCGATCGTACGACGAGTACGCCGACGGGGGCAGTCGCCGTGACCTCCGCTCGCGCCTGGACTTTGAGTACGCCGAGCACAACTGGCAACATCAGCAACAAAACTCCAACAACCGGAGCAGGCGTGAAGATGGTTGTGCCGGACGCGCTCAAGGCCCTCCTCCCCCGTACCCGCGAGGGCGTGAGTACGAGAGGGGTGGCTTGGGACCCAATGCTCGTCCCCCTCCACCAACGCGCTCGGCACCGGAAAGCTCGGCCATGGGGGCCGCAGCTGCCGCAGAGAATCTCCCGCCGCCACCAGATGTTTCCAAGGTGACCTGCTACAATTGTGGCATGCAGGGACACTTCCCAGCCGACCGCACCTCTGAATTTTTTGCGTGAAGTTCAAAACCAAAGGGCATCTCTCGGCAATGTCCACGAGAGCAATAGGGGTTACTCGCACCGACCCATACTGAGCAGGGTTTGGCGTTGATGGCCTAGGGTATATGTGCCTGTATGTGCCTGCTGAAGAAGCCGAGAAGTTCACGCCAAATGCGGCGACGTTGTATGTGGAAGGAGTCAGTTTGTTTGCAGCCCAAGTGGAGGAGGAGTTCAAGGAGCTTGTGGATGAGCGTTGGGACTGGCAAGTGCACCAACTTAGTGATTCAGACTTCAATCTAGTGTTCCCGTCCAAGGAAAGTGCACGCACGGCGATCCGAGGCGGGGGTCTCCGGCTACCAATATCCAAAGCTCGGGCCCTTGTCATGGAAGGGTCTATGGACGAGCATGCATCTGAGGTTAGGTTCGAAACCTGGGTCAAGTTACATGATGTGCGAGCTCCTTACCGTTCCACTCAAAGACTGATGTTGTCTACTAGAGCCATAGGGCGCCCAATGGAGGTGGATGCTGCTTCGCTAGGGGAAGACCCGATTCGCATGAAGTTTGGGTACAGAGCAACCACTGGATGGTCCCGCATATCCTGTTGTGTGTTAACGGTCAAGGGTACAAGGTTAGGGTTGAGGTGGAAAAACCAGCCAAGTAGGGGCGCTCGGCGTCACCTCCACCACCACCTAAACCTAGCAAAGATAAATAATCGGAAGCATAAGAAGAGGACAGGGACAAGAGTTCCGAGGAGGATTCTGACGCCGAACACAGGCACCGGACAAGCGGAGACAAGGGAAAGTCGACCAGCACTGGAGGGAAGGGGAGCGTGCCGCCACAAATCGTCCTCGGCCATGGTGCACTCCACCTCAGTCCTACCCTCGCCGCAAGAGGCCGTGACTCCTGCGCCGCCGATTGATCAGTTTGGGTCCTTTCTCAAAAATGCTGATAGAAGGGAGGCAGAACAAGCTCAAGACCCCCAGATCTCCATTGTGGAGATCACGGCTACCTTGACAAGCAGAGACCTACCCCCACCAGGCTCACCTTCTGCAACGCTGGATTCGGTGCTTCAGGACCTCCCCAAGGAACTCAACGCAGCGCAAACCCCTTCCAAGGAACTCTCGGAGGCTCAGAAAGCTATCCAGCGGGAGCGCAGGAGGAAGTCAAATGCTGAGAGATTGTCTCTTAGTCTCATGAGCATGGAATCACCTCATCTGCAAGATTTCTCGGGAGAATCATCTCCAATCCTCACTCCGTATGGCCTGACTTCTAACACGTGGCTCCTGGGTTAGGTGGTCCCAGAACTTGCGGCTCCGGTGAGGAGAGCACCCCGCAGCGCCGCCATCCTGACCACTGTCGTCAAAAAGAGCGCACGGGCAGAAGGCAAAGCTAAGGGGTCGATGCTGGAGAGGGCTATGCTGCTGACCAAGAACAAGAACCAAGAGGGGCCGGTGCTGGAGTGCAGCACCCCACCTCCGAAGAACAAGCTGAAGGGGCCGGTGCAGGAGCGCACCAGCCTAGCCAAGAAGGACAAGAGCAAGGACAAATCAGGTACTAACCCGCTGTCCAACTTCACAGCTCTTAATAAATTTTCCGATGATCACCTTCTTGCGGTAGCTCGTGAGAGTTGCGTAATCTTCCAAGCAGAGGCAGGGACACCCAGAGAGATCCTCTCTCTGCTTCGTGCAAAAGAGGTCGCGCAAGCAGAACTAACAGTGGCCCATGCTAAAATTGAAGCTCAACTTGTCGAGGAAAAACAGCTGGCAGGAGAGAAGAAGAGCATGGAGGTGGCAGAGGCTGCCTCCGCTCCTAACACCAACAACCAGGGCTCCTCGTCGCCGGCAGGGGCCGCTGTGGCGCTCACCACTCCCGGGTCCAGCTCGGGAGCGCAACGTAGCACAAAAACGATCAAAGGGGCAGGGGCCTCTTCCGACGGGAAACAACCTTGCACGTCTGGTCCGACCAAACGAAGACAAAGGAAGGCTATCCCTCTGGGGCATACGCCTTTGACGAGGTTATACCAAACGGGTACCCCTTATTGTGGGTACCTAGTGCACGTAATGACTAAATCCCAATTGTCAATAGGCTGAAGAAGCCCAACAAGCGAAGACCAAGTCGAAGACTCCTTACCATAGATACATAGTCGGTGGTACTTTCCATATATGTAGTCCTAGTCGGTTACGACCCGAGACCTGTATCCCTATATAAAGGACAGGAGGGTGGCCGAACAAGGACACGCCCAACTAGAATCACCAAACCCTAGCAAGATCGACATCTTGCTAGACCTCTGTACTCGCCGCATATACACAATCAAAAACAGACAAGCATGAGTAAGGGTTTTACCTCACTCGAGGGCCCCGAACCTGGGTAATTCCCACTTGTCTGCCGACGAATCTACTAACACTACACGTTCTCTACCTCATAACTCTTACCCTAGGCCAGTAACCATGGGTATTGATGGGGACATCCCTCGTTAGCCTTACACCCGCCAAGCACGGGCTAAAGGCGTAGTTTCTCAATGAGATGCCTCTTCCTTAACATCCGCGGCTTCGGTGTCCGGGGGCGCCGAACCATGGTTAAGGAGTACCTCCGGAAGCATAAAATCGACGTGGTGTGTCTACAGGAGACCATTAAGCAAGGGTTCACAGATCAGGAGTTGAGAAGCCTAGAATCAGGGGACAAGTTCTTCTGGAGCTGGACCCCGGCGATCGGGCACTCGGGAGGAATGCTCATGAGTGTAAGAGATAACCTTTTTGAGGTAGGAAGTATCGAGATGGGTCGGTATTTCATAAGTCTAGACGTAGTACACAACCCGTCCAAGCGCAAAATGGGGCTCGTAGGGATCTATGGGCCGGCATATCACTCCAGGTCTGCAGAGTTTCTGCGAAAATTGCCTACAGCCACCTCCCGTTGGTGACGTGGGGCTACTCTTCGACTACCCCACGATGAGGCTACCTGGGTCACGCCAAGGCTGCAAAGTCCCAGGGAAGGCCCAATAGGGATATCGTGTGGTCTAGTTCTAGTCGGTTAGGTCATACGACTCTTACCATATCTGTAATTGCCATCGGCACCGTTCACCCGAGACCTAGCCTACATATAAAGTCTAGGAGGGTTGCTCGTCCAAGGGGACACGCTGATAGCCGCCACCACAAACCCTAGCGAGATCGTCATCTCGCCATTGTAAGCACTACTCGCCATCAATACCAGACAAGCAGGAAGTAGGGTGTTATCCTCCGGGAGCCTGAACCTGGGTAAACGCCTTGCTTGTCAGCCTTCGTGTTCACCAACGCTCGTCTCTCTCCCCCTCAATCAACCCGGGGTGGATAGCCCTAGGATTAGCCGAGTTACACCCTCGTCAATTGGCGCCGTCTGTGGGAAGAACGAGCGTTGGAATCATGGTCGCACCGGCTCCATCAGTGAAGAAGATCGACGTCTGCATCACCCAGGAGCCAATCTGCTTCGGCTCCTTCGAGTACACCTTCCACCCACCGGCCCACCGCTCGGTGTACACCGATCTGTACGAAGGTATATGCATCACCTTTGGTTCCATACACTACTCGTAGACAGTCGCGGAATATTCAGGTCCATGGCGACCGCGCCATGCGCGGCGACGACACCCGCATCTGCCACCATCGTGCCGCCCCCGCCGTCATTTACCGCGAAGATCGCATCTACCGCGACTGCGAAGATCGCATCTTCGAATGATCAATCCGCATCTACGTAGACTACGTCAACTACCTCGGCGACTATCATGCAGATACTTCGACCGTCTCGATCGCATCGCTGACGAAACCAAGGTCTACACCAGCTTCAACTGCGTCGACCGCGTCTACGCGTGCGACCAGGGTCGCGCTACCGTCATCCGCGACATGCATATCGTCATGGACTCACCAAGTCTTCCCCGAGCCAATCGCACTCGCTCTAGCGACTCTGAAGTCGCCCTCCATGACCGCGGTAAAGATCGCAGGGTTCCAGGAAAAGAGACACAGCGATGACTAGGCTGCCTATCACGTTGCAGCAATTTTTGATCCCGAGCAAGGCTCGGATGATGGAAGCAGCAGCGGCAGCGTAAACACCTCTACCCAAGTCTACCCCGCGCAAGTCTTCATGGCTGGCACGGTGCCGCCAGAGGACAACGACGAGCCCGCATACCCACTGGAGGTGGTCATGCCCGACCAGGTGACGCGGCTCACCATCACGCGCGACATGGCGATCAGGGCTATGAAGCACGTCGACGACGGCACGTTTCCACCACCCGACGCGACTCGGGAAGATCACCTGGCAGTCCAGTACTTGCTACGCAAGGAAGGCGAACGACTTCGCGCGGAAAAAGACGAACTCCTTCGGCGCAAGAGGGAGGCTGACGCATGAAGCGCCTGAAGAGCCGCCTATTCATTTACCTCCTCCACGGAAGTCAACCAAGGAGCGCGGCGCCACAGAGCTCACATGCCCCTTATGACAGAAGCCGATCGAGCCAGGGTCACCCGCAACCTCGACTCGTCCTTTGTAACCGAAGATGAAAACGGGATACCCGTCCCCAAAACGGCCAACGCCGCTATCATGGCAGTCGAAACATACCCGCGGCTGATGCAGCCACTGGAGTGTGACGCGCGCGCCCTTCTCCACAAACAGCAGATCATGTCCATGAAGGCAATCGAGGATGCCTTGTCAAACAAAGTGCCAAGTAACCGGGCACGAGAGGAGCGACAACACCAAGCCCGCGAGCCGGCGGCACTAGATGGCCCAGCAGCAAGGCCACTACGACAGCCGCAACCAGGCGAAGACCTTCGCAACGTCATCGTGCAAAGGACGGTGGACCGCAGCCGCACCCAACGTACGACTGACACGACGAACCTGGACGATCAAGCCGACCGCAACTTCGAGCCGTGCGCCGCCTCATGCTTCAGCTTCGACATCCGCGACACTCGCATGCCCAAGGGCTTCAAACTAGCAGCATGAACACCCAAGTATGACGGGAAACAAGACCCACGTCTTTGGCTCGAAGACTACCTCATCGCCTGCACCTGTCAAGGCGGAACTTTGACCACGTCGATGCAGTGCATCCAGCTCATGCTCACGGATTCAGCACGCGGGTGGCTCACTAGCCAGCCTAAGGAATCCTTCAGAACCTGGGAGGAGTTCCAGGATACCTTCATCAAAAGTTTCCTTGGAACGTACGCGAGGCCGGCAACCTACATCGAGTTACAAGCCTGCAAGCAAGGGGCGAGATGAGTCGCTCCGATCATATATCCAACGATGGGCACTCCTCCGCAACACTATGGAAGCCATTTTAGAAGATTGGGTGATGGATGCATTCATGCACGGCGTCTCCCGCCGCGACCTCCGCGAAGAGTTCGGTAGGCTCCAGCCGAAAACCATGATCGAGCTCATGAAGATAGCCAACCAGTGGGCAGAAGGAGAGGACTACGTCCGCGACAACTCCCGGAAGAACGAAGCCGGAACAAGTAACTGGCGGGATGGACGCCAAAAGAAGAAACCACATTTTACCAATCTCGACTCGATCAAGCTAGTAGCGGCGGGATATCAAACCCCCCGTGATGACGCGCGCGATAGCAATCGCCAGTATGATCAAGGTCGCCAATACAGTCGCATCGGTGATCAAGGTCGACAATCCGACCCAGGACAGTACAACCGCAGCGGCGGCAGCATCAACCGCAACGACGGAGACCAAAAACGCGAGTGGAGACGCGCATTGACCCCAGCCGAGGAGTTGGCGCAACCTTGCAAGCACCACATGTTACGCAACCCGGAAACGGGCAAATGGGGCGCCAACCACTTGTTGAAGGATTGCCGTAAAGCACGCACGATCTACGAGGCCATGCAGCATATCATCACTCCTGCGTCGGCACTGCAGCCAGCTCCGCAGCTCGCCATTCAGGCAGCACCCACGAACAACACCCCAGCACACGCGGCGGGAGCCTTCCCCCAACAGCAGCAACAGCAGCCGCAACACGAATCCAAGCCAATGGCACACGACGCGTACCCAGCCGCGCGGGGACAACTCAACATGATACAGAAGGGACGCCCTTCAAACAGGGTACAAAAGCTCATCATCCGCCAAGTCCTCCAAGCCACCACCTGCCCACGTGCAGTAACAAACTACCTGAGAGGGTCAGAGACACCGATCACATTCTGAAGGGCAGACCACCCGTCAGACGTACCTCGACCCGGGCACGCTTCCCTAGTAGTTGAAGCCCTGATCGGAGGCTACAACCTGAAGAAGGTATTCATGGATGGAGGCAGTGGCATTAACATCATATTCACCGACACCCTGAGAAGGATGAACAAGTCGACAGAGAAGTTGCCAGAGTCTGAGACCACCTTCCACGAAATAGTACCTGGGCAAGCAATATCGTCCATGGGAACGATCACACTCGACGTCATCCTCGGCACACCCGAGCACTTCAGGAGAGAGTCGATCGACTTCGAGGTCGTCGACTGGAAGTCGCAATACCATGCGATACTTGGGCGCCCAACCTTCGCCAGGTTCATGGCAGTACCTCATTACGCCTACCTGATGCTCAAGTTGCCTGGACCCAAAGGCATAATTATGGTGCGGGGCGACTTCGACCGCTCCAACAGCTGCGACCGCGAGTTCAGCAGGATCTCTGAATTCTTGGGGTCGAAGAGCACTTCCAGGCGATAGCAGCCGACAACGACAAAACCGTCTTCCCACCCCGCAAGAAGCCAGCCAAAGACGGCGCCTTCAACACAAACGACGACACAACAACCCACCAAGTCCATCCGACTGACAGCAGCAAGACGGTCAAAGTATCGTCAAGCCTGACTCCCGCATATGAAAGCGCGCTCGTCGAGTTTCTACGTGAGAACTGGAAAATATTTGCATGGCAACCCTCCAACATGCCAGGAATACCCAGGAATCTCGCCGAGCACTCCTTAAAAGCCCACAAGGACGCCAGACCCGTCAAGCAAGCCATGCGACGCTTCTCCGGACCCAAACGGGGCGCGATCACTATGGAAATCGACCGACTGCTGCACGCCAAGTTCATCCGAGAAATCAAGGACTCGGAGTGGGTCGCCAACCCTGTCCTGGTAGAGAAGAAGAAGACGAAGAAACTACGCATGTGCGTCGACTTCACTGCCATCAACAAAAGTTGCCCCAAGGACCACTTCCCGCTCCCGCGGATAGACCAGATTATCGACTCGACAGCAGGCTGCGAGCGCCTGTCTTTTCTGGACGCGTACTTAGGCTACCAGCAAATCAGACTGAACGTCGACGACGAAGAAAAAACTGCATTCATCACACCCGACGGCGTCTTTTGCTATCAGACAATGCCCTTCGGGTTGAAACGCTGGTGCCACATACCAGCGTACAATGCGAGCATGACTCAAAGGGCTCATCGGGCAAATTGTCCAGGTCTACGTCGATGAAATCATCGTCACGGCCCGCAAGGAAGACACCCTAGTCGCCAACCTCCGTAAGGTCTTCGCCGCGCTCGACGAGTACCAGATAAAACTGAACCCAGATAAGTGCGTGTTCGGCGTGCCAACCGGAGAGCTGCTAGGGTACCTCGTCTCTGCAAGAGGAATCGAAGAAAATCCCGAGAAGGTAAAAACATACTCACAATGCCAGCACCAACCAAACTCCGTGAGGTGCAATGATTAGCTGGCCGAGTCGCAGCTCTCAGTCGGTTTATTAGTAAGTTGGGTGAGAAGGCTCTGCCCTTCTACCAACTGGTGAAGAAGACGGACAAGTTCGAGTGGACAGAGGAAGCGCAAGACACATTCGACCAACTCAAAAAGACCCTGACGACTTCCCCAGTCTTGGTGGCACCACTAGATAACGAGCCGCTCTACCTCTACGTCTCAGCAACCAACAGGGTGGTGAGCACTGTACTCGTAGTGGAGCGAGAAGAAGAAGGGCACAGTCATCCTGTCCAAAGACCAGTCTACTACCTCAGCGAGGTCCTAACACTGTCCAAGCAAAACTACCCGCACTACCAGAAGCTGGCCTACGGGGTCTTCATGACTTCAAAAAAGGTCGTCCACTACTTCTCCGAGCAGCCGATCACGGTGGTAAGCTCCTCTGGGCTAGCAGACATCCTCACAAACCAGCGCGCGACAGGGCGAGTCGCCAAGTGGGTTGTCGAACTAGGACACTGGGGGCTGAAGTATGCTCACCCGAAGTCAATCAAGGCCCAAGTCCTTCCAGAATTCACCACCGAGTGGATAGAAGCCCAGCTACCGGATATCCCCGACTTGTCCAACGCATGGACAATGTACTTCGACGGTTCCAAGAAGTATAGAGCGGGCGGGGCAGGAGTCGTCCTCATCTCCCCCAAAGGCGACAAGCTGAAATACGTTATGCAGATGGACTTCCCAACACCCTGCAACAACGAAGCAGAGTACGAGGCCTTAATCCATGGCATGCGGATGGCCAAGAACTGTGGCGCCACTCACCTCATGATCTACGGAGGCTCCTACCTCGGCGTACAACAAACTATGAAGTCTTGCTACGCCATCGCCGATAACATGATCGCCTATAGAGACCTGTACAACCAGCTGGAGGGCACCTTCGACGGCTGCGAGTTTCGGCACATCGGTCGCGAGAGCAACGAGGAAGCCGACGTCCTCGCCAACATGGGGTCAGACAAGGTGCCAGTGCCACCCGGCGTCTTCCTCGAGCGCATTACGCAGAGATCCATTAAGCTTCGACCCGCACCAGTCTCCTCCACACCTTCAACGAGCACTGCCAACCCGCCAAGCAAAGAAAAGGAGCCCATGGAGGTCATGCTGGTCGAAGCTACATGGACAGGCCCATACCTAGCTTACATGCTGCACCAAAGGCTGCCAATCGACCCAGTCAAAGCCAAGCGCATTATTCGGCGCTCCAAAAGTTTCACCATCATCAACGGTGAGCTCTACAAGAGAAGCATCTCAGGAATTCTTCAAAGGTGCGTAGATCCAATCGACGGCCAAGCCATCTTACTCGATATTCATGCCGATATCTGCAGGCATCACGTCAGCAGTCGTGCCTTAGTGGCCAAAGCACTACGAGTCGGGTTCTACTGGCCAATAGCTATGCACGACGCCGAAGATCTAGTAAGGAAGTGACCTGGATGCCAGGAGTTTGCCAATCAGCCACACGCGCCAGCATCCGCGCTAAAGACAATACCACTAGCCTGGCCCTTCGCTCAATGGGGGCTGCACATGGTAGGCCCGCTCAATAAATCCTCACCCGGAGAACACACTCATCTCCTGGTCGCAGTCGACAAATTCACCAAATGGATCGAAGTCGTGCCTATCACAAGTTCGACTGCATCATCAGCAGTTAACTTCATCAGGTCCATCATCTTCAGATTCGGGGTACCAAACGGCATCATCACGGACAACGACTCGAACTTTACAGCCGAAGAATTCAAGGACTTCTGCTCTGATCAAGGCATCAAGCTCAACTACGCATCTGTCTCGCACCCGCAGTCCAACGGGCAAGTCGAGAAAGCCAATGGTCTAGTCTGCAACGGCATCAAGAAGCGCCTGCGAGTGCCGATGAGACGCGCCGCGGGCGCATGGGTCGAAGAACTACCATCAGTACTCTGGAGCCTGCGAACCACGCAAAACAGATCCACCCAATACACACTGTTCTTCATGGTGTATGGCGCAGAGGCGGTCCTGCCCTGCGACATCAAGTTTGACGCACCAGGGGTGGTGGCCTACGACGACTCAGACGCAGAAGAACTACTCGAAGATGACATGGACGTCCTGGACGAAGCCCGTGACATTGCCCTAGCACGATCAGCCGTGTACCAGCAAGACCTACGCAACTACCATGGACGGAGGCTGTGGCCCAGGGCATTCGTCGCAGGCGACCTAGTCCTCCGCCTCAAGCAGAAGAAGGTGCACAAGCTCGCCTCCCCATGGGAGGGACCGTACATTGTGACAAAAGCAATCGGTGGCGGAGCTTACCGCCTGAAGGACTCGAAGACGGGAGTAGTCTGCAGCAACCCATGGAACGTCACACAGCTTCGTCGTTTCTACGCCTAGTTGACTCCATCATTGTACCAAAGCAAGCATGTCAAGGTGGCAGGTTTCAGACGCACTCTTTCCCTTACCAGGGTACCTAAGGGGACTGGAAGGGTTTTAACGAGGCAGCCTGCTCGCAAGAATCAATAAAGTGATTTGTGGAACAAGCTCTCCCCTTTACTTTTTCAGTCAAAAAGCAATTCCTAACCTAGGCCGCCACTCGAACCACTCGGGGGCAGCGCCATACAGGTCAAATCAAAAGCCTAGGCCGCCACTCGAACCACTCGGGGGTTGCGCCATACAAGCCTTATTCACAAAATCGTAGGCCGCTACTCGATCCACTCGGGGCATGCGCCATAGAGGTCAAGTCAAAAATCCTAGGCCGCCGCCCGGCACACTCGGGGGCTGTGCTTTCCAGGTATCACTTGAAAACCTAGGCCGCCACTCGAACCACTCGCAGGCTGCACCACATAGGCCTTACTCGCAAAATCCTAGGCCGCCACTCGAACCACTCGGGGCTGCACCGTACAGTTCAAGTCAAAAAATCCTAGGCCGCCGCCAGACACACTCGGGGGCTGCGCTTTACAGGTATTACTTGAAAACCTAGACCACCACTCGAAGTGAAGGGGATCGTGTGCAGAAAACAGAATTTTTCCTACCGACGATATCCTAAAAGCATGCCAAGATCTATTCTATGCAGATATAGTAGTACGAACGGAGATCGGAATACATACCCTTGTAGACCGAAAGCGGGGATTACGTTCCCGCACAAACATTGTCGATGAAGACCGACGAAGCCGACCTCAAGGTCGTGTAGAGGAAGCAGGCCTCCAAGTACCGCTAGCGCAGCACCTCGCAGGGAGTCGCACACGTACGGTGGAGACGACGGCCTCCGAAGCTCCAGTCCAGGACGAGCAGCGGAAGACTTGGACCGGAACACCAGCAGCGGGCTATGGTGGAGGAGATCCCCTTGCTCTGCTCGGCGCGGCTCCAACTTGGGAACCACGAGATCGAGAGAGAAATCGGGAATTAATTGGTGAATTAAAAGGCCAGGGGTGCCCTTTCTTATATAGGCTCCCAGGGGGAGCCAACCTTGCCAGCCAGGCAATGTGGGACTATCCCCACATGCCTGGTGCGGCTAGCCTTGGTGCGCCGGCCCCCTGGTGGGCCCCTTGGCCCATCCAGGCCGGCCACCTTGGCCCCCACCGAATCCCCTAGGGGTTTTTCCCCCTCTTGGGCCTTCTTTCGACCAGAAGGCCCATTTAGGGAAATCAGCCTAAATAAATTCGAAAATAAATATATAAAATCATATTTGCATATTAATAACACTAATTAATATCAAACATAATATATATAATTTTTCCTAGCTCCGAAAACTCTTTCGGCGCTGCCCGATCTCCATCAGACCCCTCCCGGGACGCTCCCGGTGATCTCCTTCCTTTCCGGTTGTCTTGTCGAAACCCCTTAAGTGTGTTACCCTAGAGGTTCGATATAATATCAGGTATGATCAAGACTCCTCAATGATAAACGACTAACTCGTAGGCCTGGACCCCATGAATTAATCCCTGAGATATAACGAATGACTTTCATCTATCAAACCTGAACGTAAAGTCTTAGACCTTTTGCCATAGCGATACTTAGCACGTCCGAGCGTCGTTCCATAGATATCTCCATACCTAATCCCGACCTCGTTACCGACGACGCTATCTTCTACTCGTTCATGATCTCATGTCTCCGTGACCTAGTCACATGCTTGCAAGCTCATTAGACATGATCTCACCGAGTGGGCCCGAGAGTATCTATCCTGCTATGCGGACTGACAAATCCCGCTCTTGACCCCTCGTCTCAACTACTCGTTTCCGATACCCAAAAGTATCACCGTTATTGTCATACTAAATAAGATACGACGTTTGGTGCAATCAAAGTATCTTCCAGGAATAACAATAAGAGTTGATCTCACGGTCAAAGGCGTAACGACTACATTCTCCAAATCTGGGTATGTCCATCACATCGTTCTCCAGCGATATGACTCTCATTGCCGACCGGCGCCATGCCCCATGACCGGGAAACCTCGATCATCAATCGCGCAACGAAACTAGTCTTAGTAGAGGCTACTAGGGACCTGGTTGTTTACGTATCACACCCGCATTAATGTTTCCGCTTAATACGGTTCTAGCATGACACAAAAAACCTATTATGAACAAACGAGATATGATAAAGAATACACTTTATTAATTGCCTCTAGGGCATATCTCCTTCAGTCTCCCACTTGCAATAGAGTACAACTTAATCTAGATTACAACTTGGTAAAAGCTTAACAACCATAGCTAACTGGTGCTGTTCATGCTTATCAAGCGGAAGAGGCTTCGTCAGCGGATCCGTCGTCGTGGTGAACAGACAGATGCCTACGGGTAGGCTAATTTGTGGGGCCGATGGACGCTAGGGGATCTCGAGGAGGGATTGCGCGATGAACTCGCGCGCAGGTAAACTCTACCGAAACGGGGACACAAGGATTTACCCTGCTTCGGGGCTCTCGTGAGGAGATAAAACCCCTACTGCAGCATCTAGCCTACTCGGTATATTTCTATTCTCATTATCCGGGCTACAATGTGCTCCGCGAGCTGCTAGGCATGCCTCCATGAAGTTTTGAGAGCAAATGGAAAGGGGGGAAATGAAGCGGTAGGGGCTTGGCCTCTCTCCCTCTCCCCCTGGTGCCCTTTATATAGGAGAGCCCAGGGGACAAGTCAGGGACAAACAGACAAAAAACACTATTCACTGCACACTGTTCACGACATGATAGATGGGGTCTTGTCGGCACTGTAGCGTATGTCATAAAGTTGTACTCTTGTCCCATCCGTGTCACTGTAGAAACGGTTACACATGTCCTGGATTTGGTCTTCTAGCCCCCGTCCACCGCTTGGCATGTCCCGTACTGCCTGACCCACACATCCTTCGTCGTTGCGCTGTCTTTTGCCCTTGTCTCCCGCATCCTTTGTTCTACTCGGTACGACCGAGTCCGGAGGGGAAAAGCAGCCTCTTCTCCTGTCCTGCCGAGATGATGTCGAGGAGGTGCTGCCAGGGCGGGCGCTGGGTGCATGAAGTCGGGGACTCGAGGTCAGAGAGGAACTCGGCGGGAGTCAACGATCCCGGGGCGGCGTAGGACCGAGGTCGGGGGCCACCGCGGATCGGACGGAGTGAGGTCGCCTAGGTCGGGGATGAGGGTTGCCGTTGACGCCGGAGTGGTGCGGGGCGCTACGAAGGAGACGCGGGCGTGGCCGAACGCGTGGGTGAGCACGAGGGCGCGGATGGGGGTGCCGGTGTCGGAGGGGCGCTGCCAGAGTCGAGGCCGTCGGGGTGGCGAGCTCGGGACCGAGGCCGAGGCGGGCGCGTGCCGGCGATGATGAGCGAGGTCGGGGGCGAGGTTGGGAGAGGCATGGGCGGCACGTCGAAGCGGGGTGTTGAGATCGGGCGGAGGCGCATACGCCGGAGTCAGGGAGGAAGAGGATCCTGGGAGCGGCGAGGTCGAGAGGGAGGTCGGGGGAGCCGCGCCGGAGAAGGGGGACGCCGGGGCGCGGCCGAGATGGAGGCCGGTGGCGCTGGGATGAGGTCTCGGTGCGATGCGGTTGAGGACGAGAGGAGCGCACGACTGAGTTGGGGATCGTGGGCGCTGAGGTGACGATGCGGTCAACTTGGTTGGACCGAGATGTGGATCTCGGCCCGCAGGGAATTCGGCCCAGTTCTGCTCCTTTTGGCCCGAGATGCCCTTCTCCTCCTTTTTCTTTATTCTTCTCCTATTTAAATGTATTTATACCTGCAACACTAATAAACAAACCCATATTTTCAGGGTACCGAGGAATTACATCCCCGACACTAGTCCCCGAGTCTATGGGGGATTCGTTAGAATCGCGCATAGACTTAAAAACAAATAGTTATTAGGAAATCTCCATACCAAATACCATGTTTTTAGGGATCCCGGGGATTACAACCCCGACACTAGTCCCCGAGGCTGCGGGGGACTCGCAGAGTCGCGCGCAGACTTAGAAGAAATCTCAACCTCATCGTTTTCACTTGCTCCACCGAGTACCTGCAAAAATACAATCATATGCCGGTTCTTTAGCCACTCTGGGCGTTTTACCGACATAGATGTCTTCGGCCACAGCCGGTCTGACACAAACACATAACACATGCCGGCGTTTAGCCACTCTGGGCGTATACCGACACGGACGCCTCATGTGCCGGCCTTTAGCCACTCTAGGCGTATACCGACACAGAGTCTCATGTTTCGGCGTTTAGCCACTCTGGGCGTATACCGACATAGACGCCTACACAAACAATGTCACACAGGCATCTCGGTATGTCGGTATGCCGGCCACTCTGGGCGTATCACAGGTGTTTCAGTATCTCAGGCGTTGCCTTTGACGAACTTTGATATACCGAAACAAATGACAATTTGGAAATATTGCCCGATGCCATGATACATTGGCGAACCGAAATAAACGGGGATCTGTAGATATGTTATGATGCCGCGACATAATGGCGAGCCGACATAAACGACGATCTCGAGATATTGCAGGATGCCATGATATATTGGCGAACCGAAATAAACGGCGATCTGAAAATTGTGCAGGATACCGCGATACGTGGGCCAACTGATACCCCAGATCACATGCAATATATCTTGAGAAAATAACCAGTCATCAGATGGATCCAAGACAACCAACATAATGACCGATATCCCCATAATTTTTGACATAAATATCCTCTCGGTAAGGCGGTCATCCAACATGGGTACCATCTCGGTGAAACCAACATGGGTACCATCTCGGAAACACCAACATCCCCTTTTAATGTTAGCGCAGACAGGTATGTATAACAAATATTTGATGAAAATGAAAACTTTAAACGACATGCCCAAGAGAATTTAACGCGAGATACAAGGATACAACTAGCCGCAGAGGCATGCATGGGGATATTGGTTCCACCGAGTCCCCGGGTAAATTTTCAGATATAGCAGGCAGACAACGGAGCACGGCAGTCCTCGAGTCCAGTTTCGGGATGCCGGCTCACCAACGACATAGCAAAAAGCAAAATACAACAAGCATATAAATAAATACCAACCGAGTTACTCTATCGACTAAGCATGCGAGGTAGAACTAAACAGTAAGCCAGTCCCCGGGTCAAGACACCTTGCTCCCGGGGAAAAACACATAGATAACAAACAGGTGAAACAGGGCAGTCCCCGGGTTACAACACCTTGCTCCCGGGTAAATAGTTAAACTAAGCATGCATGGGCAGTTCCCGAATAAATCTAAGATAACATAATTGCAAGGTACAGATGACGATACTCACGGAGCACAAGAGTGGTTGGTGATGTCGGAGGCGACATAACCCGGGTAACCAGTGTGCAATTGCCAGGGGTCCGTTGATGATGAGTGTTGGGGCAGACGCCGACGACTGGTGCCCACGATGCAGGGATGCCGGTTTGGGATGTCGACGACCGGTTTCCGTGATGCGGGGACGTCGATGACCTCCACCCGCGGTGCAGGGATGTCGGTAACCTCTACCCACGGTGCAGGGATGTCGGAGACCTCTACCCGCAGCGCAGGGATGTCGGCGACCTCAACCCACGGCGCAGGGATGTCGGAGACCTCTACCCGCAGCGCAGGGATGTCGGCGAACTCAACCCGCGGCGCAGGGACGCCGGCGACCTCAACCCGCGGCGCAGGGACGCCGGCGACCTCAACCCGCCGCGCAGGGATGTCAGCGACCTCAACCCGCGGCGCCGGGACGTCAATGACCACTGCCGCAGCGTAGGGATCTCGGATTTAGGATCCCGGATTTTGGGATGCCGGTGACCGCTACCCGCGGCGCAGGATGTCAGTGACCACTGCCCGCAGCGTAGAGTTCCCGGATTTAGGATCTCGGATTTTGGGATGCCGGTGACCGCTACCCGCGGCGCAGGATGTCAGTGACCACTGCCCGCAGCGTAGGGATCCCGGATTTAGGATCCCGGATTTTGGGATGCCGGTGACCGCTACCCGCGGCGCAGGATGTCAGTGACCACTGCCCGCAGCGTAGGGATCCCGGATTTAGGATCCCGGATTTTGGGATGCCGGTGACCGCTACCCGCGGCACAGGATGTCAGTGACCACTGCCCGCAGCGTAGGGATCCCGGATTTAGGATCCCGGATTTTGGGATGCCGGTGACCGCTACCCGCGGCGCAGGATGTCAGTGACCACTGCCCGCAGCGTAGAGATCCCGGATTTAGGATCCCGGATTTTGGGATGCCGGTGACCGCTACCCGCGGCGCATGATGTCAGTGACCACTGCCCGCAGCGTAGGGATCCCGGATTTTGGGATGCCGGTGACCGCTACCCGCGGCGCAGGATCTCAGTGACCACTGCCCGTAGCGTAGGGATCCCGGTTTGGAGATGTCGGGTCCCGTCCGAAATTGTTCCCGCAAGCGCCACTCTGCCCCACGGTGGGCGCCAACTGTCGTCGTGGTGAACAGACAGATGCCTACGGGTAGGCTAATTTGTGGGGCCGATGGACGCTAAGGGATCTCGGGGAGGGATTGCGCGATGAACTCGCGCGCAGGTAAACTCTACCGACACGGGGACACAAGGATTTACCCTGCTTCGGGGCTCTCGTGAGGAGATAAAACCCCTACTGCAGCATCTAGCCTACTCGGTATATTTCTATTCACATTATCCGGGCTACAATGTGCTCCGCGAGCTGCTAGGCATGCCTCCATGAAGTTTTGAGAGCAAATGGAAAGGGGGGAAATGAAGCGGTAGGGGCTTGGCCTCTCTCCCTCTCCCCCTGGTGCCCTTTATATAGGAGAGCCCAGGGGACAAGTCAGGGACAAACAGACAAAAAACACTATTCACTGCACACTGTTCACGACATGATAGATGGGGTCTTGTCGGCACTGTAGCGTATGTCATAAAGTTGTACTCTTGTCCCATCCGTGTCACTGTAGCAACGGCTACACATGTCCTGGATTTTGTCTTCTAGCCCCCGTCCACCGCTTGGCATGTCCCGTACTGCCTGACCCACACATCCTTCGTCGTTGCGCTGTCTTTTGCCCTTGTCTCCCGCATCCTTTGTTCTACTCGGTACGACCGAGTCCGGAGGGGGAATGCAGCCTCTTCTCCTGTCCTGCCGAGATGATGTCGAGGAGGTGCTGCCAGGGCGGGCGCTGCGCGCATGAAGTCGGGGACTCGAGGTCAGAGAGGAACTCGGCGGGAGTCAACGATCCCGGGGCGGCGTAGGACCGAGGTCGGGGGCCACCGCGGATCGGACGGAGCGAGGTCGCCTAGGTCGGGGATGAGGGTTGCCGTTGACGCCGGAGTGGTGCGGGGCGCTACGAAGGAGACGCGGGCGTGGCCGAACGCGTGGGTGAGCACGATGGCACGGATGGGGGCGCCGGTGTCGGAGGGGCGCTGCCGGAGTCGAGGCAGTCGGGGGTGGCGAGCTCGGGACCGAGGCCGAGGCGGGCGCGTGCCGGCGATGATGAGCGAGGTCGGGCGCGAGGTTGGGAGAGGCATGGGCGGCACGTCGAAGCGGGGTGTTGAGATCGGGCGGAGGCGCATACGCCGGAGTCGGGGAGGAAGAGGATCCCGGGAGCAGCGAGGTCGAGAGGGAGGTCGGGGGAACCGCGCCGGAGAAGGGGGACGCCGGGGCGCGGCCGAGATGGAGGAGGCCGGTGGCGCTGGGATGAGGTCTCGGTGCGATGCGGTTGAGGACGAGAGGAGCGCACGACCGAGTTGGGGATCGTGGGCGCTGAGGTGACGATGCGGTCAACTCGGTTGGACCGAGATGTGGATCTCGGCCCGCAGGGAATTCGGCCCAGTTCTGCTCCTTTTGGCCCGAGATGCCCTTCTCCTCCTTTTTCTTTATTCTTCTCCTATTTAAATGTATTTATACCTGCAACACTAAGAAACAAACCCATATTTTCAGGGTACCGGGGAATTAAATCCCCGACACTATTCTTGATAACCGGCAGAGAACTCTTCTTTGCCTTCTCCATACGGAAACGCTTCAGTATTTTATCAAGATAAGTACTCTCACTTAGAGCTAATAGGCGCCTTGGTCTATCGCGATAGATTTTTATGCCTAAAACATACGCAGCTTCTCCTAAGTCCTTCATGGAAAACTTACTGTTTAAATATTCCTTCACGCTATTCAGAAGTTCCACATCATTCCCTATTAGCAATATGTCGTCAACATACAGTGCTAAGAACACAACCGAGCTCCCACTCATTTTCTTGTAAATACAGGTCTCTTCCACATTCTGGATAAATCCAAAACCTTTGATTACCTCATCAAAGCGAAGATTCCAGCTCCGAGATGCCTGCTTCAATCCGTAGATGGATCGCTGAAGCTTGCACACCTTGTTAGCATTTCCTGGATCGACAAAACCTTCCGGCTGTACCATGTACAACTCTTCCTCAATGTTTCCATTCAGGAAGGCCGTTTTGACGTCCATCTGCCAGATTTCATAATCATAGTAGGCAGCTACCGCTAACAAAATCCGAATATACTTAAGCATCGCTACCGGTGAAAAAGTTTTATCGTAGTCAATTCCATGAACTTGTCGGAAACCCTTTGCGACAAGCCGAGCTTTATAGACGGTCACATTACCATCAGCATCAGTCTTCTTCTTAAAGATCCACTTATTCTCGACGGCCTTGCGCCCTTCGGGAATATCCACCAAAGTCCACACTTTGTTATCGTACATGGATCCTACTTCGGATTTCATGGCTTCAAGCCATTTCTCGGACTATAGACTCTCCATCGCCTCCTTGTAGTTCGTAGGTTCGTCTTCCTCGACTAGCATGACGGTGCAAACCATGTTGCCAAACCATTCTGGTGCGATCCGAGATCTACCAGACCTACGAGGTAGAACATCTTCCTCGACAGTTTCTCCCACTCCTTCCACGGAGGACGTTTCCGGAATTGCTTCCGTTGCGCCACTCGGAATCTCGAGTTCAGGATCAACGATTTCATCGAGGTCTACCTTCCTCCCACTTACTCCTTTCGCGAGAAACTCCTTCTCTAGAAAGGTACCGGTCTTCGCGACAAAAGTTTTGCCCTCAGCTTGGTTGTAGAAGGTGTACCCAACGGTTTCCCGCGGATATCCTACAAAGACGACTTTCTCCGACTTCGGTTCGAGTTTGTCGGGCTGTAGTTTCTTAACGTACGCCTCACAACCCCAAACCTTCAGAAACGATAACTTAGGCTTTTGGCCATACCATAATTCATACGGCGTCGTTTCAACGGACTTGGACGGAGCCCTATTTAAAATGAATGCGGCTGTTTCTAACGCATAACCCCAGAAGGACACTGGCAGATCGGTAAGAGACATCATAGATCGGACACTATCCAGTAGAGTATGATTACGTCGCTTGGACACGCCGTTACGCTGCGGCGTTCCGGTTGGCGTAAGTTGGGGTACTATGCCACAACTCTTCAGATGTGTGCCAAACTCAAAACTCAAGTACTCTCCACCGCGATCGGATCGGAGATGCTTGATTTTCCTATTAAGATGATTCTCAACTTCACTCTGGAATTCTTTGAACTTTTCAAACGTTTCAGACTTGTGTTTTATCAAATAGATATAACCGTATCTACTCAAGTCATCAGTGAAGGTGACGAACTAACGATAACCATTGCGTGTCGAAACGCTCATCGGTCCACACACATCTGTATGTATGATCCCCAACAAATCTGACGCCCGTTCAACGAAACCTTTGAACGGTGTCCTGGTCATTTTGCCCATAAGGCATGGTTCGCATGTATCGAGGGATCCGAAATCCAACGAGTCCAAGAGTCCATCAGAGTGGAGTCGCTTCATGCGCTTTATACCAATATGACCAAGACGACAATGCCACAAAAACATGGCGGTATCGTCACTACACTTAATCCGTTTGGCTTCTATGTTATGGATGTGAGTACTACGATCGAGATTCAACAAGAATAAACCGTTATTCTCGGGAGCATCAACATAAAAGATATCATTCATATAAATAGCACAATTGCTTGACACTGATTTAAATGAATAACCGTCTTGTAACAGGCAAGACCCACTTATAATGTTTACACTCAAGGATGACACAAAATAACACTTATTTAAAACCAAAACTAATCCCGATGGTAGATGCAGAGGGGGCGTGCCGACAGCCACCACGTCGACTCTCGATCTGTTGCCGACGCGCATCGTCACCTCATCCTTCGCCAGCCGCCTTCTATTCCGTAACTCCTCCTGAGAGTTACATATATGAGCAACAGAACCAGTATCAAATACCCACGTGTTGCTCCGGGCGGATGTAAGGTACACATCTATAACATGTATATCAAATATACCTTGCTCTTTGTCGACCGTGTTGCCAGACTTCCTATCCTCCAGATACTTGGGGCAGTTGCGCTCAGGTGATCCGATGGTCACCACCATCTTCTTTAGCTTGATTTCTAATTCGGCCACTTCGAGCATCTTCAGGATTCCCGACAGGGGTTTTGACGTCCCTTTCATGCAGTAGTCCACGATGGCGTTCTTATAGCTAGGGGGGCAGAGAAATCAGCGCCCTATCAATAACCACCTCCTCTGTGATCACACTTCCCAGATCACTCAGAAGTCGAGCGCAGCCAAACAACTTGGCCAAGTGCTCACTGATATTGCCGTGCTCTTCCATCTGTGCTGAGAAGAAAAGCACAGATGCCTCTTACCTCTCAGCCTTGACTTGTCGTGCAAAAACAACCATGAGTTCAGTGATTATATCATAAGCACCCTTGTTCATGAAGCGGTTTTGCAGGTCAGCCTCCATGGCAAAGAGCATGCCACTCTGGACATAAGAAGAAATCTCCGCCTTTACCCCATGGACAATCCTTTCGATTTCCGGGGCGGTGCTTGGAAGATCACCTAAGGGGGCATCAAGGATGTAGGCCACCTTGAGGGTTTCAAGGATGGACTTCAGATCGCGAAACCAGGACACGAAGTTAGACCCATCGGTCTTAAGCTTCTCTTTCTCAATGAACAGGTTTAGGTTAAAGGAGGGGCGAGACATCTACAATGGAATTTGCAACAACATAAGACTTTGTTCATAATAATTTTGAGTTATAGTATTTTAGAAAATAACTAACATAACTCTCACTCAAACGAACATCCCTCCTAGTCGTTTAAGCGATTACACGACCCCCATCCATTGCACCACCCCTCATCATCAAAGCCGGCGGCACAACTTCAAGAGTAGACAAAATCATCCGCCACACCAATTTTGTGACTCGTGCTCGACCTTTCGGTCTTCTTGTTCCGAGGCCATACCTCTGAGTATGCTAGGCTCGCCACCAAAGACCTCCACGCTGACGCTTGTGCAACATGGCTTACACCCACTGTATGCGAACGACGAGATGTATGACACCGGATCATCACGGCCTGCCTCATAACGTAAAACTTTCTTGGTGGTGCGCGTTGGAGGGAGAACACTAGTGGTATTTTGAAGGGATCATCTTATTCAGCTACCGCCGTGTAACTAATGTATACTTTACACACAATCACACAAAAATAAGATGCACACAAAACATCAAATGTAATGCAATGTGATATAGTCCATTGCGCCATGGTCTTCTTGGCGCCCGCAGTTTATAAACAATTTAATAAACCTACCTTGACCATATCACATAGCCCCTGCAAAATAAAGTTAGACGCTTCTACTTTATCTTTTGCATGTTTTACGTGGCTTGGGGCTTTCGTAAATAGAACCGCTTCATACCTACAAATCTTATGACCACAACAACGATCCAATAATTGCATGTTTAAGCATCCCTTTCGGGCCCTCCATTGAAAATGCGAAGACCAACTAAAGAGAGAGAGAAACTGTCACCCGCCAGCCACATATACGGTACAAGCCGTATGTCAGTAGTGGAACCAGTCTCGCGTAAGCGTACGCGTAAAGTCGGTCCGGGCCGCTTCATCAACTCAATGCCGCTGGAATACACAAGTGCACGCTAGATGGTAGCAAATAACAGGAACGGTGCCCCCGTGCCGAGCACAGGTTCTAACAGCGTACAGCTATATCTACGATAGATCGGCTCTGATACCACTGAAGGGGATCGTGTGCAGAAAACAAAAAAAATCCTACAGACGATATCCTAAAAGCATGCCAAGATCTATTCTATGCAAATATAGTAGTACGAACGGAGATCGGAATACATACCCTTGTAGACCGAAAGCGGGGATTACGTTCCCGCACAAACGTTGTCGATGAAGACCGACGAAGCCGACCTCAAGGTCGTGTAGAGGAAGCATGCCTCCGAGTACCGCTAGCGCAGCACCTCGCAGGGAGTCGCACACGTACGGTGGAGACGACGACCTCCGAAGCTCCAGTCCAGGACGAGCAGCGGAAGACTTGGACCGGAACACCAGCAGCGCGGCAGCGGGCTATGGTGGAGGAGATCCCCATGCTCTGCTCGGCGCGGCTCCAACTTGGGAACCACGAGATCGAGAGAGAAATCGGGAATTAATTGGTGAATTAAAAGGCCAGGGTTGCCCTTTCTTATATAGGCTCCCAGGGGGAGCCAACCTTGCCAGCCAGGCAATGTGGGACTATCCCCACATGCCTGGTGCGGCTAGCCTTGGTGCGCCGGCCCCCTTGGCCCATCCAGGCCGGCCACCTTGGCCCCCACCGAATCCCCTAGGGATTTTCCCCCTCTTGGGCCTTCTTTCGACCAGAAGGCCCATTTAGGGAAATCAGCCTAAATAAATTCGAAAATAAATATATAAAATCATATTTGCATATTAATAACACTAATTAATATCAAACATAATATATATAATTTTTCCTAGCTCCGAAAACTCTTTCGGCGCTGCCCGATCTCCATCGGACCCCTCCTGGGACGCTCCCGGTGATCTCCTTCCTTTCCGGTTGTCTTGTCGAAACCCCTTAAGTGTGCTACCCTAGCGGTTCGATATAATATCAGGTATGATCAAGACTCCTCAATGATGAACGACTAACTCATAGGCCTGGACCCCATGAATTAATCCCTGAGATATAACGAATGACTTTCATCTATCAAACATGAACGTAAAGTCCTAGACCTTTTGCCATAGCGATACTTAGCACGTCCGAGCGTCGTTCCATAGATATCTCCATACCTAATCCCGACCTCGTTACCGACGACGCTATCTTCTACTCGTTCATGATCTCATGTCTCCGTGACCTAGTCACATGCTTGCAAGCTCATTAGACACGATCTCACCGAGTGGGCCCGAGAGTATCTATCCTGCTATGCGGACTGGCAAATCCCGCTCTACCCCTCGTCTCAACTACTCCTTTCCGATACCCAAAAGTATCACCGTTATTGTTATACTAAATAAGATACGACGTTTGGTGCAATCAAAGTATCTTCCAGGAATAACAATAAGAGTTGATCTCACGGTCAAAGGTGTAACGACTACGTTCCCCAAATCTGGGTATGTCCATCACATCGTTCTCCAGCGATATGACTCTCATTGCCGACCGGCGCCATGCCCCATGACCGGGAAACCTCGATCATCAATCGCGCAACGAAACTAGTCTTAGTAGAGGCTACTAGGGACCTGGTTGTTTACGTATCACACCCGCATTAATGTTTCCGCTTAATATGGTTCTAGCATGACACAAAAAACCTATTATGAACAAACGAGATATGATAAAGAATACACTTTATTAATTGCCTCTAGGGCATATCTCCTTCACGAAGCACTCGGGGGCTGCGC
Source organism: Poa annua (assembly GCA_026929855.1). Classification (NCBI taxonomy): domain Eukaryota; kingdom Viridiplantae; phylum Streptophyta; class Magnoliopsida; order Poales; family Poaceae; genus Poa; species Poa annua. Next base: position 79,202,156 of record CM049429.1, read on the forward strand.
CATACAGGTCCGTGTCAACACCCTAGGTCGTCACCCGATCCGCTCGGGGGCTGCGCCACACAGGTACAAGTTCATCCTAGGCCGCCACCCGATGCACTCGGGGGCTGCGCCATACAGGTCAAGACAAAAACACAGTTGGCCACTCGGGGACTGCGTCGCACTCGAGACACTCGGGGGTTGCGTCGCACAAGTCACTTATATCTAAGTCGCACTCGATCCACTCGAGGCTGCGCAACAGATATTCATACAGTACTGCAAATAATTTCAACTTGCTTACTCGGGGACTCCCTCAACCTCAGCTAACATACATCGATATTTACACTCGGCAAATTCGCCTCTCAGAACTAATCCTGTACAACAGAACCTTGCTACTCCTACTCTGCAGGCTCATCCTTCGGCGTATCGAGTGGCCCCACGAGACGCTCACTCAGCCTTTGGACCTGCTGAATCATCTGGCGCGCAGCCGGCAAGGTCTCGGCGTAGTCATCTTCCTCAGGCAAGCCTCCTAACAACCTTGCCAAAGGAAGATTCGGCCGATGCAGTAGGACGTACGCCAACGCCATGTTAGCCCCGACAACGAGTTGGGCGTCGACAACCTCCTTCAGCGAGTCACCTTCGTGAAACCTCTCCAGCAAGGTGGCCAGCTCGTGGGGCTGCCCATTGTGCGGGAAGTACACGCGATGGATATGCCAGAGGGTCTTCCTGCACCCTTCCAGAAGAAAAGCAGCTCGCCAAGTGCGGTCAAGCATACACGCGAGGATCCGCCCTCTCGATCTGTTCGACCAAAAGTGGCGTGCGTCGTGTGAATCGCCAGTTGCCTCTCGGGCGACCCGCTCATCAATCCGAGCCTGCTCAGCTTGCCAATCAGGGTTCACATCTGCATTTAAGACATTACAATCGTGACAATCAACATCGCAAGAAGAAGGAAGTCAAAAACAAAATGCTACCAACCTTGTAGCTGTCCACTGATCAGATCAATCTCGCCAAGCAGGAATTCTTCACGTTGAGAGAACTCTGCAACATGGCGCGAATTGGACCGCTCTAGCTCCAACTCGGCATTTTTCAGCTTCGCCTCAAGTTCGATCACCTTGTTCCTCATATAGGTGATCAACCGTTGGTCGTTCGCGCTTCGCCTAGAAGTCGAAGTTGTTCGACGACGGCGGAGAACATAATCCGTCGAAGGAGGACCTTCTTCATCACCCGCGCCAGCCGTCGCAGCAACCGGAGTGTAAATGCCCATGTCAGGCGGCCAAGAATCGATAGTGTCAAAGCAGGAAAAATAAAGGCGATTTCTCACTCAAACCAAACTCGAAGGGAAAGGATCCAAAAACTCCAGCACTAAACATGATTCAAGGCCAGAAGACCCGCAAAATATAATTCATTACAGACCGCAAACTCAAAAGTAGACCACTAGGTCCTACCCACAAGACTCCTACGCTACAGTCTCCGACCGAGAGCGACTCCTCCGAGCAGCGGCCACTTCAGTCGCCTTGGCAATCCCCCTCTCTGTAACATCCCAATATTTTGTAATGTTTAAAAATCACAAAAATTTAAAACTTTTGAAAACTTTTAAGTACTTTTGCTTTGGAAAAGAAAATTTAAGCATTGCATTCATGCATCTCACCAATCATCATGTTATTTAAATCACATAGGGCTTAAATAAAAAAAAATCATTTATAGGTTTAAATAGGTTTTATTTCCATAAATATGTTAATTGTATTTTCTATAATATTCCAATTTATTAATTTTTATTTCAGACAAAAATACTACCAAAAAGCACTATTTTTAATAAGCTTTTCAAAAAGTATTTTTATGGATTTTTCTGAATAGTTTTGATAAAGTTATGAATTTATTTCAAATTCAAAAGTTTTAAAACAGAAAATCATTTGAACAAAAAATTATATACGAGGCCTCATTCCTGAGCCAACTCGGCCGAAGCCCAGTATCTTCCATCGCGCGCGCGCAGCGAGCAGAGGCCCAGCACAGCCCAGCCCACGTTCTTTGCCTCTTCTCGCTGACGGGTGGACCCCACCTGTCGGGCCACGTCATCGTCTTCAACGTGCGTCCGGAGACCACGCCCACGACCTCGCTGAAACGGCCGATTTGATTCTTCTTCAACCCGTCGATTTTGACCACCGTTTCCAGTGACGTTTATTCCTTCAAATAGCCCCCGATCCCCTCTCGCTTTTGCCCCAAACGCCACCTCCCGAGAGCCACCAGGCCGTCCGCAAGCATCCCCGGAGCCCCTCCGTTGCCGCCGGCGAAAAACGCGACTCTGGCGACAACCCGTGAACCCCGAGCCCTCCCATCTCCCCCTTCCGTCTTCCTTAATCCGTGCACACGTTTTTGATACGATCCCGCTTCTTCCTTTCCTCCAGATCGACGTAACGGTGCACGACCGGAGTAAACCGCCGCCCGCATCAACTCCGGTGAGCAATTGGAGAATAATCGAGAAGCTTCGACGACCGCCAGCTCGCCAACATCCCCGCCGCGCCCTCCTGCACCCTGTGGTGAGTTCCGTTCATCCCGGGGAACCATAGAACGTGAGTAACGTCGCGTCGCCGCCGCGGGCACCGTCTCCAGCGATACGCCGGTGACCTAGCGCCGCTCTCCTTTGGTCGTCAGATCCAGGCCGTCCGATTTAGATCTGTCGGCTCGCTTTAATTCTTTCTCCGAACCGGTATCGTCCAACCAGAGCACGCCACGTCAACGCCTCGTCAGCGCCGTGTGGCGCACAGTCAGCGCCACGTCGGATCCACGTAGGCAGAAGGATTTTCTACGATTTTCTTAAATTGAATTAAATGGCAGTTTTATAGAAAACCCCCTGCATATTGTTTTTATCATTACTTTTTATATGTTTAGCCAAATTCAAATATTTATATATATTTGGAAAGCCCTTGACATGTAGAATATTTTAGAACTGCCAAAATTAAAATTTGAGTTAGTTTATAATATTCAAATTTCAAATGGTGAATTTGATTATTTTTGTCATAACTTTAAATCTATAAATCCAAAAATTGCAAATAAAATTGTTTTATAAACTTTGGAATATTTGTAATATGATGCCTCTGTTATAAAATGTTTTTGAATATTATTTTCATGATTTAATAGTTGTATGTTTTAATTTGAATAGTTTGACTATTTTTGACATAACTATTAATAGAAACATTAATTCTGATTAAATGCAATTGCTATAAATTTTAATTAAATGCCCTCTGTCTATTAACACCATTTATAAAATTTTATTATAAAAGTTTAATCACATGAAACTTTAATCTTACATTTAATTCCTTTTATTATATTTTCCAAAATTAGGAAATAATTAAATTGCATTTATAGCCTAATGCATACTTTGTAAATATCACCAATTTTGTATGATGCATATTATGATTAAAAAGAGCATTGCATGCATAAAATATTTTATTATATAGTTATTCTCCTCATAGGAAAAACTCCTCCATTATTTTCTCTAAGTATTTTGCACATCATGCATAACATATTTTTGTATTGTTATTTTGTTTGTATGTTTATGTGTGTTTGTTTGATGTGTTAGAAATTTCGGAGGGAAACGACAACTGTTGCAGCTGCTGTTGCTATTCTTCTTGTTGCCAAGGCAAGTGGCACACCCCCATAAAATTCCTAAGTATTTTCTATGCATGATTTAGTTATTTTCCTATGCATGTGTAGGACTTAGTAGATTTGCTATGCAAGACTTTAGAATTCCCTATTCCATTGTGTCTAGGTACCTATGAAATGACTTAGTAGATTTTGATGCTATGCAATTGATGAAAGGTTTTATAAAATGTTAAGTGGCTACCCAGGACCATGTCTATGAGGGTTATCACCTGAGATAGTTTCTACTATACTTAGGATCATAATATGTGGGGGTTTTCACTTGGGAGTGCACATCACTAAGTTAATGAATCATCTGGGTGGATTGGTTGTTTGGTTTATGTTGAGTGGCTACTCAGGACCATGTCCATGAGGGTTTTCACCTAAGATAGTTTCTACTATACTTAGGATCGTGAACATGGGGGTTTTCACCTGAGAGCACACTTGTGGAAGGCCACCCAGGAACAAAGGGATGTGAGAACTAAATGGAGAAGATTGTGAAGAACTCAAGGAGAAGTATTCCAAGTAAAGACTACAGCTCATCAAGGAACATGGAGGAATCCCAAAATTCTAATTTCTTAATAAAATTTTGATAAACAAACAGTGGATTACTCAGGACCATGTTCATGGGGGTTTTCACCTAAGATAGTTTCTACTATACTTAGGACCATTGAATGTGGGGGTTTTCACCTGAGAGTGCACCTAAGGACGAGATATCTTTTGGTCCACTGGAACTTGCCAGTGTTGCCAACTATGATGTTGAAACTGATTTATAAAGTGATAGGATAAAATTGGCTTTATGCAAAATAGCCTTGAACTCCACCGGCAAAATATGCATATAGGCTATAGAGTTATTCCAGTAAGTGTCCACCATAGTGTCACTTGCCAGACTCCATTTTTAATGGAATCTGACCCACTCTGTTGCAAATTATTATTTGTTGCAGAAATATCTGACGAAGAGTAAGGATTACGTTTTGGGTTTCGAGTCTGCACCAACATGTTTTCGCCTGTGGCGTATCATGAAGATGGGGGATCATTGAAGATTTATTTCCGCTGCTTTATTGTTTCGAGCTAGCTTTAAGCTATGCAAAGTCGTATCGAACTATTTATTTTGCCAAGTCTGGATTATTCGTGTAATATTGATACAATGTTGTGATATTCATCGTAAACTGTGTGTGCAAATGAATCGATCCAGGGGTTTGCACTATACACAGGTACCTGCCATATTTTTAAGTGCAGGTACGCTACACTCTCAAAGGTGGCAACAAGCTTCACAGCCAGCTGACTCGCCTGCGCCTTCACCCCGCTAAGAGACGCGGTCTTGCCGTCAGGCCTTTGAGGGTATCCGCTGACAACTTCCTCGAAGTCGCCCGCGACTTGATGGCCAAGGAGAAGCTGGAAAGTAAGCTCAGAGCCGCGTACCGTCTGCGTCCGAGTGAAGTCCGCAATGGTGGTCGCATCGCCTTCAAAAGGCGCCGCAAGTGCGTCTACGGCAGTCGGTGACGGCACGCTGGGGAAGATACTCCGGTGCATAGTCGCCAGCGCCCCGGTAGACTTTTGCAGTGCCGTCGACGACTGCTGCAGCGCCGTGGAGGCATACGCGCAGACGCGGTCGAGGAACCCGACCTCCGTTGCCAAGTCGACGTCGTCGCTGGATGAACCTTCCGGAGGAGCGCCTCCACATTTCCTTGAACAAAGATCAGAAGTCAACCCAAGGCAAATCAACCAAGGACAAAAGTAGGCACCAAGCCGAAAGACTCACCTCCGAGGACACCGACGAGTGCGAGCAGGCGGTCGACCTGGGTCTTCTCCTGGACGACCCGCACACGCTCGCGCTCCTGTGACTCACGCAACGCCTTCTCCAGCTCGGCCTAAGCCTGAAGCTTCTGCTCCAGCTCCACAGCTCGACTCGTGGCCTGGTCCAGAGAGGCGCGCAACTGGTCCCTCTCCTTCTCCAGACGAACGAAGGCATCGGCTGCCTCAAGCTGCTGGCGGTAGTATGGCTGCAAACAAACAAGCATATATAAAGTTGAGGACGACTATCTTAGTCGCCCACACCTTCGGGGGCTACTCCCATCGGGAGCACTGTTCGCGCACCCGATAAAACTACGGAAGAACAGACAAAGAATACTTACATGGTCTAGGAGATCAGCATCCGCTGAAGTCGCCGCGGCACCATCACTCGGCGCCATGGAACCACCAGCTCGCGCAGGTTCATCGGCCACCCGCACAGTCAGCTCGGCTGAAGGAGCAGACGTATGCTCGACTTCGTGCAGAGGGGAGCTGGTGCCACCAGAACGGTAACTGCCAAGCGATGCAAGAAAATTCAAAACACGGAACCCGACATTCAAAAATATAACTCGACACAAGAACAGAATCAACATGACTAACCTGGTGGCTCCGACGCCATCGTCGCTTCCCAAGGAGACGGAGGGCATCCTGGCAAACTGGAGAGGCGGGGCAGAACTGACCGAAGGTGCAGCCAAGGGCTCATCCCAGTCGCCCCGGGACCTTGCACCCGAAGATGACATGCCGCCCTCCTCCAAGTCAGCAGCCGCATCCTTCGCAGGGGACGAAGCAGTCATAGAGTCGCCACTTCGCCGCTTCTGCTTCTTCCACGCCGGCTCCTCTTCATCCTCGTCATCCTCCACCTCTTCACTCGGGGAGACGGCGGGAGGAATGTCCTCATTGTCACCCTCCTCCTCCACAAACGTCGCCTCGTCATGAGGTTCGTTCTCCAGGAGCGGAGGAAGGCTGAGAAGGAAAGAACGACCCTGCAACCAACAAAGACAGACGAATCAATAAGCAGAGGATCAAGAAATCAAACAAGGAAAAGAAGAAAAAGGTAGAAGCTTACCTCAGGAACAGGGTTCGTCGCTCCATACACGGCGACATGACACTTGAAGTTGCAGGGGTCTGCGGCTTGGAGACTCGTGATGCTCCTCACCTTGAACTCCACCTCCTCGTCGTCAAGCTGCGGGTCGCCAGCGCCCTCAGCTGCCCACATCGGGTGGGGGCGAGCGCGGAGTGGCTGGACTCGGAGCCTGAAGAAGGTGGCCATAAGGTGGACGCCGCCCAAATCACGCCCCAAAGTCTTCAGCAGATTGGGGAGAAGGCTCAGCAGTGGCTTAACAGCCTCCTTCTCCTCCTCCGCGAGCGGGTGCGCCCACGCGTGCGTCTTCCGCAACTCGCGTTCGCCGTTGAAGTCAGGCAGCCCCTCCTGGTCGCACCTGACGTAGAACCACCGCTTCCGCCACCCTTGTACGGAGTCCGACTTCTTCATCTGGAAGTACGCGATATCACCGCGCACTTGGATGCCGAAGCCACCCACCGAGTATGTCAACCCGCTCTTCCCCACATTCTTCCTGACAAGGAAGAGCGACTTCCACAAAGCCCGCTGGGGAGCAATCCCCATAAAGCACTCGCAGAGCATGATAAAGCTCGCGATGCTCAAGACGCCATTGGGGGTCAGATCGTGGATCTGAACCCCATAGGCATACAAAAGACCACGAACAAAATCGTGGAGAGGGAACCCGAAGCCCCGTGGAAGAAAGTCCACGAAGCAAACGCGCTCCCCCTTGCGAGGAGCAGGATACACTTCCTTACCAGGGGCGCGTACCGTCGCCTGGTCCGCCGGCGGCAGCAGGCCCTGCGCGCGCAGGACCTCAAAGTCGGTCTTCTTCACCGACGACTCCTGCCAGTCGCCATCGGGATTCTTCATCACGCCCGCTTCGGCGGCGGCGGCGCTGGTTGCAGCCTTCGACTTCCCCATCACTCTAGGCGCTCACGAAAGGTGGAAGGACAAAAAGCAAGAGCTCAGAAAGAGGGCAAGAATGGCGCAGGAAAAGGAGGCAACGACAATTGGAGAAGATGACATGTTTTCATGCCGCGGTACAATGTTTATACCGCGCAGGCAGTCCATCTCGACCGTCCCCGAAGAAACGGTTCCCCGCTGCTCCATCCAGTTGTCCACGTGTCACACGGAGAGACTAACCGTCGCCGCCCACTCCGTCCACTACGCACGAGGATCAAGGCACTATCATCACGCCGTGAAATTTTCGCGCCCAAGTCAGAGATAAGCGGGTAACTACTGACTACAGTCAACACTGACAGTGGGGCCCGTTCTGTCACGTCCCATCGGACGCAGAGGCGTGCTACGAAGCGTCATCGCTGACGTCAACAAGGCAAATGCTCTAGGTAAGACGCAGAGCTGAGGGAGAACTCGAACAAATGATTCGAGTAGTAAGCTTCATAGCTGAAATCACATCAGTAAGCCACAGTGCTGATCCAAGAACCCGAAACATGCGATCGGGTGGCAAGAAGACCAAGTAAGTCCAACAAGCTGAATCAACTGACGGTAAGCCTGCAGGCTGAACAGACGCAAGTTCCACAAAAGCCACGACTTCAATAAGTCGACTGCAAACCCTACTCCCATCGGGAGCGGGCTCTTCGACTAAAGAAAACGAGTCCAATCTCAAGTGCAAGCAACCAGGCGGCATGCCCAGGAGGAAGGAGTCCTCAGCCCGACTCTACGATTCGACCAAGCACTCGGGGGCTACTGACGTGGGGCTACTCTTCGACTACCCCACGATGAGGCTACCTGGGTCACGCCAAGGCTGCAAAGGCCCAAGGAAGGCCCAATAGGGATATCGTGTGGCCTAGTTCTAGTCAGTTAGGTCATACGACTCTTACCATATCTGTAATTGCCATCGGCACCGTTCACCCGAGACCTTGCCTACATATAAAGGCTAGGAGGGTTGCTCGTCTAAGGGGACACGCTGATAGCCGCCACCACAAACCCTAGCGAGATTGTCATCTTGCCATTGTAACCACTACTCGCCATCAATACCAGACAAGTAGGAAGTAGGGTGTTATCCTCCGGGAGCCTGAACCTGGGTAAACGCCTTGCTTGTCAGCCGTCGTGATCACCAACGCTCATCTCTCTCCCCCTCAATCAACCTGGGGTGGACAGTCCTGGGATTTGCCGAGTTACACACTCGTCAGTTGGTGATGGGAGGCGACTTTAACTTGATTCGAGGGAGCCAAGACAAGAACAATGATCCATTGAGCAGGCCCAGGATTAACTTGTTTAACTCGCATATTGCCAATTGGGATGTGACAGAGATACCGCGCTCGGGGGCGAGGTACACCTGGACCAACAGGCGGATTAACCCAGTTAGGTGTGTGCTGGACAGAGTTTTTATCTCCACCAGCTTAGAGGCCCAACTTCCGCTATGCTCGCTTGTGGCGGAGACCACCCTTGGTTCTGACCATACACCCCTCATTTTGGGCACGGGCGAGGGGCCCCAGTTCACAGTAATAGATTCTTTTTTGAAACTAGCTGGTTTGAACTCCCGGAATTTAAAGATATCTTGATGGCCTCATGGGAGAGGCTAGCAAGCAAAGTCAGTGGCAGGGACATTGTAGACTGGTGGAACTTCGTGAGAGGGGGCTTGCGACAACACCTGCGGGGGTGGAGCCTCAACTTGGGAAAAGATTCGCGAGACAAAAAACAATACATGCTCTCCCTCATCCAAAATATAGACCTTAAGGCGGACTCGGACGGGTTAGAGGACGATGAGTGGGCCTACAGGTACCATCTTTAGGACCAACTCCTGCAAATTTATTGAGTAGAGGAAGAATATTGGCGCCAAAGGGGGCGTGTCCGGTGGACGCTCCAGGGGGATGCCAAGACGGCTTATTTCCATGCGGACGCCAACGGGAAACGACGCCGCTGCAATATCTCCTCGCTCATAACCGCGAACGGGCCAATTTCGGGGAAGGAGGCCCTCCAGGAACACATTTACGGCTTCTACCGTGATTTGTTGGGCACCCCAGCTGCTAGGCTGTGCGGGTTGGCCGCTCACACCTGGTCGGAGCAGGAAAAAGTCTCTGAGGAGGAGAACTTGGGGCTTGCCATCACTTTTTCCGAATCCGAGCTTGAAGCGATTGTCCAAGACATGAAGTCGGATACTGCACCAGGACCGGATGGGTTTCCTGTGACGTATTTTAAAAAGTGTTGGCCCTTGGTGAGGCACGGCATCCTCCACATTCTTAATGATTTCATCCTAGGGAAGATTGACATCGCTCGCCTTAATTTTGGAGTGCTAACTCTGTTGCCCAAAGTCCAAGGAGCTGACAAGATCTCGCAGTTCCGTCCAATAGCCCTTATCAACGTTATCTTTAAGATTGTGTCCAAAGCATTTGCATCAACGCTGGACCCGATTGCCCACCGTATTATCAACCTCAATCAGACTGCGTTTATCAAAGGCCGTTTCATCCTAGACGGGGCGCTCGCTCTTCATGAAATTGTGCATGAGTTAAAAAGCAAGAAGCTAGGGGGCATCCTGCTCAAACTCGATTTTCAAAAGGCCTACGACACTGTCAACTGGGATTTTCTCTTAGAGGTGCTGCGTCGAAAAGGGTTCGACGCAGGGTACGTCCATAGGATTTAATACCTAGTGTCAGCTGGCCAGACAACAATCTTGATTAATGGGGAGGTGGGTCCTTTTTTCAGACACCAGAGAGGGGTGCGCCAGGGAGACCCTCTGTCTCCGCTTTTGTTTAGTTTCGTGGGGGAAGGACTATCTGTTATCCTCTCGGCCGCGAATGTTGCGGGTCACATTCACGGGGTTGTCCCTCATCTGGTCCCAGGGGGATCACTCATCTGCAATACGCAGACGACACTATCATTCTCATCCAAGACACAATGCTCACCTTAAGTTTCTCCTCATGTGCTTCGAAAGCATGTCTGGACTAAAGATAAATTTCCACAAGAGTGAAGTCTTTGTCCTTAGTCGTGAGCCTGATTGCCACAACTTGGTGGCCAACCAGCTCAACTGCAAGCTGGGGTCCTTCCCATTCATCTATCTCGGTCTGCCTATTTCTGACAAAAAGCTCACAATTGAACAGTGCTACTTCCTTATTGCTAAGCTTGCTGCGAGGATCGAACCATGGGTGGAGAGATTTCTCTATTCGGGGGGGGGGGGGGGGGGGGAGGGGGGGAGGCTGATGTTGTCCAACTAATGCCTGCAATGGGTTTGTTCCTACTGCAGGATGGTGTCCATGACGCCTTTGATTCTCATTGGGCTCGTTTTTTCTGGGAGGGAGCTGGTACAAAACGCAAGTATCATATGCTCAAATGGCCGGCGGTCAGCCGGCCCAAAGATTGTGGCGGGCTGGGAATCCTTAACTCCCGCCTTATGAACATCGCGCTCTTGCTTAAGTGGATCTAGAAAATCTATCGAATGGACGGGTCCATTTGGGCGATTTTGATCAGGGCAAAGTATTCTGCGACAAGGGACATTTTCTCCTGCAATAGCCAAGGGGGTTCGCAGTTTTGGAAAAGTTTGCACAAGATTAAGCATTACTTCAAACTAGGGGCGAAACACCAAGTTCGATAACCTAATTACTTTGTTAGTCGAACAACATCTCACTTAAATAGTCATTGTAAAGACTATTAATTACAAGTTTGTTAGTTATTCGGTTATCAAACAATTATTTTAGCATATATGGTTTGACAATTTATTTGTACACGTATGTATCCGATTAATTTTGTTACTGCTGCGAATCCGCTCCGTTTCCGCCATCACGGATATCTGCATCCGAATCCAGTCATTATCCGATCCGCTCCGAATCCGATGAAAAATTATGGTAAAGGATATGATAAAGTCAAAATCCGATCCGTTTACACACCTGGTCCAGCTGAGTTGAGGAGCGTGTTTTATATACTGACCTTGATGTAGAGGTCAAACTTTGATGAGCGCATAGGCCGTCCAGCAGGAGCCGTTGATGAAGTTGGCTAGTGAGAGTAGGAAGCGCATGTACTCCACACTCTTGGTCTTGATCACTTTACCGTGCAAGCATATACTCCCTCCGTTCCATATTAGATGTCTCTCTTTTGTCAAAAAGTAAATGTATCTATACTCATAACATATTTAGATATATTCACTTTTTGATAAAAGAGAGTCATCTAATTTAGAACGGAGAGTGAGTACATATATATACTCGCGAAAGTCGCGGTTAATTAGAAGCAAATTTAAAACTTGGAACACACAGGACATAGGCATACATTTGTGATGAGCTCGATCACAGGTTTTAGTTAGATTCGTGACCGTTTCTTACGGATCCGTCCGTTCCGGACTCAACAGCAAACACGAGAGTTTGGTGCAGGCAAGTGAAAGTTTGGTTAGCTATACGGAAGGAATGAGCTACGACTGGTCCTATAAACCACATGTAAATCTTATCCACCTTGGATTATTCTACACTACTAATAAAAGGGGTGAACTTTAGTTTCACTACAGCCAACAAATCAAAACTTACACGAGTCGCTCAGAACCATCGGATCCTTCCCACTCAAACGGATCCAACGACACAGATCAATTTTATCAAATCCAGCGCGAGGCAACGATCAGGATTCATCCTGTCGACCGCCAGGACATTTTCCTGCCAGTTCCCCACGCCCACGAGGCCACGCGGTGATCCGTCGATTGCGTCGGGCAGTTGCGACCTCTTCATCTCTTCCCTGCCCTAATGGCTCTGCCGCCTGAGCTCCTCCTCTACTCCGGTACTCCCCTCCCCTTGCGTCGAGCGGGACGCCAAGCGTCACCACTGCCGTCCTCTCCTCCGCCCACGCGTTGTGCCTCCTGATGGCATCCGCACCCATTGGGTGTGGGTAGAGCTCAACCAAACCTGCACCCAAGTATTCAAATTTTAACCACACCCGCACCCACACCCACGTCTGGGTACAAATTTTATATCATACCCGCACCCACATGGGTACTGAAAACCCATGGGTAACCCACAAAAAAACTCAACATGATATACTATGTATTACGTATATGAAAATAACACCACTATGTAATTAAAAAATAACATTAATGCAGAGGCTGCAGCCCAACATAACTACATAAGATGCATAGAAGCATAAAAAGTATATGTTCTAACGCTTGGCCAATACATGTGCAAAGCAGTCACATGGCATCACAATTTTAGGAGAAAAGAAATTGGGGAGAGGAAACGAAGCAACAGCCTCAAGGTCCAGCCAACCGCCAGCGTTTATGGCTAGGTCGGATATACGAGCAGTCCATTCTTAAGTCAATGAAAAAAAAAATTCTAAGACTGGGTGGCTAGGTCGATGAGATTTTTATTTTTAAAATTACATAATGCATAATTTATGGACTCAAACGTGCGATATACCGGGTAGATGGGTACGCGGGTATGGGTTTCGATCTACCATACCCGTACTCACAATACCCAACGGGTGCATATATTTTACCATTTACTTACCCATGGATAAAGATTTTCTCCCATACCCTCATCCTAATGGGTAAAAACCAACCGGTTATGCGGGTAATGGGTACCCATTGCAATCGGTAGTTGTGCCCCGACCGCATCGGGACGGCGTGACGCCGGTGAATGGCGCCGCCAGCAACGGCGACGAATCCGTGGTCTGTGCAGGTCGGGAACCACGGGTGTGCGCGAGGAAAAGCTTACCCGCCTGGACCTGGGCTATCTCGGCAAGGCGGGTGCGCCCGGAGCTGGGCTATCTCGGCGAGCTTTTCCATTTGCCATCCCTAATCCCAAATCTAAAGAGGATGCCCAATCCCAAACCATGTCGCCGCCTCCATCACCTCCCGTCCACTCTCCGCTCGCTCCCACCACCACCCTTCTCCTGCGCCCCTGCGATTCCGCTGTCTCTCTGAAGTTGCCGGAGATCCTGAGACATCGCCCGTTCCCCACGCGGTACGTGCCAGGATTTCACCATCGTCCAAGGCGGCGGCCTCTTCTTCTACACTCCATCCCCCGTCCCCACGCGCCACCACCACCACTACATCGTCCACCCTGCCCTGATGATGGCGCTGATGCGTTGGAGAACGAGGTGTGAGCTGTCGTGGCCACTGGCACCAAGGATGTATTTACGCCTTTCTTTCAAACCAGGAGTTCTTCTATGTGATGTGATGGAGTTCAATCCCTTTTTGTTATTTCTTTACAGGAATCCAGGTGTCCAAGAAACAAGTTTCAGATGTAGAACTGAAAAGGCAGGTCCATGATGTTGTTGTCGCCGCAGTTGTGATCATCCTGGCTTCCTTCATACTCTGGAGGATAGCGTTTGCTGTAGAGATCATGAAGAAAGCAGAAAGCTGTGGGGATGAGCCGCTCACAACTAACAGGGGTTGTGGAGAGGTACCAAAGGATTTTTCTACTTATGTTGATTGCTTCCTTCAAGCATTTATATGTGCATGCTGGCTGGTACATCCTCCATTGTTACTTTCGACAAGGTGTGTTGCCGCCTGTCGGTAGTTGCCACTCCTGCCAAGCACCAGACCTCACCTCCGCTTGACATGTGCACCATCTCTGATTCCTTGAGGAGTACACATACATCACCTGGTAAGTGACATGCACTTCTAATTAAGCGGAGTTATTTTGGTACCATACTTGCACTTTTTTTTTTACTTTGCCCTGCAGGTATAGGTTTTTGATGATCTGATTATTTTTGAGTCACGAGTTGTAAATCTAACTTCAGCTCATTTTGGCTTCAATCCTAAAAGATACACATTTTCTTTGAGGTTCTAGGAGAGCCTTTTTGCAGCCAAAGCTATATATTTCTCACGGCACTTGCCCAACAAATTGTTCTCGGATGACCCTGCCGAAGCTGATGAACAAAAGAGCGAGTTCGCCATGAAAAGTCCAACTATACCAATGTCATCCTCCTAGCTTTCAATGTATTTTAACTATTGATTTCTCATGGGTATGATATACATGGTACACTTGTGCAGCAGGTAGATTAAACGACTCTGACTCGCTTGGCTTGCTGTATTGCATGTTTATGCGAGGATCGACAGGTTCCTCAACGATTGCAGCTTCCACACTCGACTCGCTGGTGTATTAGATGTTCAGTGACATCTGGTTCACGCATATTTCGATGAGGAAGGTGAACATTTACAAGTGCCCCATGGTCAAACTACGTGTTCAGCCAGTCGGGATCATCATATTTGCTGCTATCATGGCCAGTCTAGAGGGTGGCTGTAAGTATGTAACCACCATTTCTTCGAGCAGATCCATATATCTTTATGTTTGTCATACTGATATATTGAAGTGAATGTGTCCTGTTTGGTGTCAGTTTGTCAGGTTTTGAAATCCTGATCAATATTATAGGGAAGCTGGTGGAGGACAAACCCAATGACAAATTGACAGTGCATCAAGTGCATCAACTGATATGGTTTTACGGCTCACTAGATCGTAATGACAGTGGCTCACAAGATGCTTGAGGAAACCCCTTCAAAAATTTAGCAAGTGGGTATATATACGGTTCTTTACTATTTGATTCTACCGTTCCTCTGGATGTTAGTTTTATTCTGTCTAGATGTTTTATTTTGGCTACTGCTTTTTAACATATTCAGAAATGAATCGCAATATACTTGTAAGCCCATTATAGGTTTCTCTAGCTTCAGTATGTTGTTAATGTAGTTCTGCACCCATTAATTTGAAATATTTTCTGTTATCTGGATCATTTCTCAGTCTTCAATCATGTTTGTTTGACATATGGCTTTATACTTTTTGAGTGCAACCGAAGGGTTTGAGCAGATATTGATACTTTTGGCATCATGTAGTTTCTTTTGCAGAATGACCTCTACCAAATGAATTATCATCTTTTGCAACGCCCAAATGGAGGTTAGTTTACATGAACTAGCTGGGAATTAGCGAAACCTGTAAAATTTAGGTTAGGTTACATGAACTATATGCGTACATAACTAATGTTGTGCTTTATAATAGTTTATGTTAATAGAGATATGTATTGCACGTGCATGTTTATATCCTCACTGTTGTTTAAACTTGAAGTCGTAAGAATTTTTGCACAATTGTTCTTATTGAAGATATTAAAATTGTAATCATGTAGGCCAGCCTGAGGTATTTTGATGTTAAATTATGAAATACTTCACACGAAATATTATGTCCGCCGCCATGAATAGGTATATACTACGGTTTGTAACTTAGAATTTGATTTTTAATTATCTCTTTGAACTGGTGTTGAATTGTAACATTCATGGAAATAATATATTATGTGCTTTGTGCATTTTATATTGTTTCGCACAATGTTACACGTTTTAGTCATGAAACTATGGTTGTGATAACAAGAAAACTTACTAAATTAAAAATTGCATTTATATTTTAAAAGGCTGTAACTGACCACCAAATCTTTTCAGAACCCAGGCGTTAAAATGGCCATGCACCCAAACTTACCATATCAAACCCCTCACAAACACATATAACATCATCGCGGCCAACCAAATAAACAACTAAAATACTCCCTCCGATCCTAAATAAGTGTCGGAAGGTCTTCAGAAATTTGTATGTGCGTGAGACATATCCTACGTCAATTTTTTTAGAATCAGAGATAGTAGCATCTGCCCCCTCATAGACATGTGTGGGACACAAGAACCGATCCATGCAGATTAACTACTCAGGTTTCCTGCTCCTAAATCCATCACCCAGTCCCCGACCCGTATATTGTATGCCGTATGCGTAGTATCACCTAGAAAAACAGTATGCGTACAAATATTGAAAAAGAACTTTTACTAATGAGACAGCCAAAGCTGGGCCCTTCTTCCTCTGCTTGCTGCTTCGGCGACAGGAGGAAGGGGGACCCCATCTTCTCCGTTTTTGTATGGTAGGTAGGATTTGGATAGTTTTTGCATGGTGCGTCGTCGTTGGGGTGGTGGGAGCGACGTCCGGGCGAATAAATTTGCCTCAACTCTACTCCCATGCCGGCGTTCTCCTTCATGGCGGCGTCTCGGAGTTTGTGGCATCGTGTGCTTACCAATCTTTCAGATCGATGGTTTTAAGATTCATGGATGATGTCGGTGAGGCGGTGGCGGCGACCCCATCAGGTGTGTGTCTCCTTCTGCTCTGTCCCCGTTGTTGCGGCGTTCTCTCCGACGTCATGGTGGAGCAGGGAGGATGTGTCTTTCAGGAGTACACGCAGACTGTTGTCTGTGCATTTGACATAAGATGGTATATCCTGTGTTGGGTTTGTGGTTGGAGGTTGACAGTTTTGGCTCTCTCGTTCAACGTTGTAGTCGTGCGGTGGTGTCAGTTCTGGAGTTCGATGGCGTGTCCAGGGACATGATGCCCCGATCTGATTCTTTCAACGATAATGGTTTTGCTTCTAGCAAACTACTTTGGAGGTCCGTAAAGCTGCTGATCAGCGATGGAGCCGCTCAAGCTCAGGTGAAGAGGTGGTCTGTTTTCCATTCTTTTGATGGTCACTTTGGTGTTGTCGAAAGAGGAGGATAGGCGCTGGTTTTTTATATAGGTTTATCCTATCTTTTCATATTTGTAATCTCAGTATATATGTGTCTTGTAACCTATTTTTGCTATATAAATAAGAAACATATTACCATGCAAAAAAAACAACAATGGGTAGTGGATGGCCCCAAGCCCAAGAATGCAAGGAGACACCAGGCACCACCGAGCTGACCAAGTCCTGAACTGAGTGTAAAAGTAGTTAGCTTACATATCGTTCTTATCATTTTGTGTAATGAGGATGATAATGCTCCCATGTGTATATCTCTTATCCATGCCTCGCTCCTAGGACTTGTCATGCACCCAAGAATCCAAATAGTAATCAAGGTAGAGTAAGGGAAGAGAAAAGTGGAAGGCTATGCGAGTAGGCTCGGTGACACTGAGAGTTGTAAAATAGCTGAAAGCAATTCTCTAAAGAACAACAATGACGTTAAAGAACTTGTTGCCTCTATAAGTCTTTGCAACAGAAGATTTAATTATCTAGGCAACCCCGCACAAAATAGATAGGGCCGAAGCGGACAGATGATTTTTATGTGCTCCCGATCTGTGAGACACTAGTGCCCTTGGACGCATTGCTCGTATACATTTTGTACTCATATGAATTATTTATGACAAACTAAGGTTCATCTTATCTTATTTATCCGATACATACCATGCACTGCTGGAGCTGAAATCTTAAGCCCTAACCTATTTTAACGACTGATAAAACAACCAAAACAGACAAGTTTGGTCCGGTAAAACAAACCTTAAGAAAACTATGTTGAACTTGATAACATTTGCTTACCGAGCAAGTACTTCCCAGATTGGATAAACCCTGAATCTCTTAGGGAAAAGGTACATACTGCAAAACGATAATCCGGCTCAAAGGTATCACTGGTCACTTATGTGTTTATTATAATTATCTTTCATAGTATATGGTTAATACTTTGTTCCTAACGACACGTGAAGCTTGACAACTTTCACGTAGAGTTGGGAACCTTTGTGTTTTGTGTTTTGTTTTCACTTCAAACTTTGATAAGTTTGTACCTCTACTGGTTCGATAAATCTTGGTTCTTCGCGGGAAGAAATTTACTGTTGCACTACATCCTACATACCTTTAACTTGGGGTTACCAACAGTCATCAAAGAATACCATGCATCTACAAAATATATATAACATAACAACTAGCTCATCTCATCTCATGAACTAAGACCCACCATGGCATATGTAATGCTATAATAGTGTAGGGAACCCCATACTGTCGCAAACTCTCACTCTGCCGCGGCAAGCATTGTATGTTGACGATCTACTACAATTCCCTGGCTCGCGACGGAAAATCGTGAGGTTCAGAAAGAACAATAATAGAAGAGAGCAGTTGGTGATCTCAATCTATGTTGTCTGAAACCCATGGAAAGAAAGGAACCACAGGATTCTGAAGACTCAAAATGCTCCTCTGAAGATTTGTCTTGTCAGATGAAAGAGAGCCTAAAAACAATCTTACTGGCGCCTTTGGCGAGTAGTTTTTTTTTTCTCTCTTTTGTTTCTCCTGGGCCTTTTCTGTCTGGCTTAGGCCTTGTACAGTTTTTCGTCTCCTACTATCAATGCAGAAGTGGAGGTCCTCCTGATTCGCGTAAAAAAAACTATGCATGTAAAAAATATGTCCTACATTCTACTCCTAACGATAGTATGTACCTTTATACTAGCTAGTTACCGATACCGTCACCCTTCACCAATTGGCGACTGTGCAATGTAATGTAAACGAATCTTGAGGTCGTGAGCGATCAACAGACCACCGTCTTGAGCTTGTAGTCTTGACGACGGCGCTGTACAGGACGAAGTTGAGCGTGCACATGGCAGCCATGGCCCAGAAGAAGTAGTCTAGGTGGCCCTGGTTGAGGTCGTCGGAGATCCACCCGGGGCTTCCCGCCTTGGCCGTGAAGGCCTCCACAATGGCGTAGATGAAGGAGCTCATGTAGCTTCCCAGCGCAATGGTGAGCAACGCAAGCGACGTGCACATGCTCTTCATGGTGTCCGGAGCCTCGCCGAAGAAGAACTCGAGCTGCGCGATGTAGCAGAACACCTCCCCACCGGCCAGCAGGAAGTACTGCGGCAACTGCCACGCGATGCTGATCTCCTCCCCACGTGCCGCTCCGTCCAGCCGCTTCATCTCCACGAGCGCTGCCACCGCCATGGTGAGCGCCATGAGCAGCCGCCCGGCGCCCATCCGCTGCAACTGTGACGGCTCACCGTCGGGGCGAGACGAGAAGCTCCTCAGCGCAGGCACGATCACTTTGTTGTAGAGGAGCACCCAGGTGAGGACGCAGACCACCTCGAAGGATCCCAGCGAAGCCGCTGGCACCGGCACCGACATGATGGTCCTGTCCATGGCGCTGCCCTGCTGGACGAACGTGGTGTTCATCTGCGAGTAGGCCGAGGACACGATGACGCTGGTGACCCAGACGGGCAGAAGGCGCAGCAGGATCTTGAGCTCCTCCACCTGAGTCACGGTGCAGAGCTTCCACGAGGTCGCCGCCTCCGGCCTCTCCTCCATGTCGGACTCCGTGACGATGGCCGCCTTGTCGAGAATCTTGAACTCGCTGGTGTGCGCGATCTTTGGTTGGGAGTCCATCTTGTCGCTGACCTCATATAGGAAGCCGGGGTCGGCGGGCACCTTAACGTTGATCTTCCGGCAAGCGGCAGCAACAACCTGGCAGAGACTCTTGAGAGGTGTGCCGGTGGGCATGCGGTGCTTGTACAGGGGCGTGGCGAGCACAAAGGCGGCGAAGGCGATCGCGATGCACGCGGTGGCGATTCCGAAGCCGAGGCCCCAGCTGACGTTCTGCTGGATCCAGACGAGGAACACGCCGGAGATGATAGGGCCGAAGGAGACGCAGAGGTAGAAGAAGCTGAAGAAGGACGCCTTCCCCTCCCTGTCGGACACATTGTCGTCGTCGAACTGCTCCGCGCCGAACGGTAGCAGCGAGGACCGCACCCCGCCGGCCCCGATCGCCACGAGGTATAGCCCCACGAACGCGACGGTCTGCGAACTCACCGCCCAGGTTCCGGCCGTGGTGGAGCAGGATGCGGCCGCCGCGCATAGCGCTGCCGTGGTTGTGGGCAGGAACGAAGAGAAGGTGATCAGCATCATGCCGAGCAGATAGACGGCGAGGGAGACGAGGATGGTGTTGTAGTTGCCCCAGAAGGTGTCGGCGATGATAGCGCCGAAGACTGGGGTCAGATAGCTCGTTCCGATCCAGGTCGTGACGTTGGAAGCGCTCGCGAGGTTGCTGCCGTGGAGCACGCTCTCCAGGTACACCACCAGGTTCGTGGAGATGCCATTGAACGCTGTGCTCTCCAAGCATTCGAACCCTGCACCAGTTAGTTAAATGCAAATTAGCCTTCAGTTATATATTAGCTCAGATTAATTGGAAAATACTTGCACATTGCCATTTTACTTGTACTCTGCTCACCTAGAATTACTGCCGGCGCCTTGCTGCCGCTGCGTTTCTTATGCTTCAGGAGTGGCACCTGCAGGCTGTCCTCTTGAATCTTTGGGCCGTGACTCTGTTAACAAGATAAATGGTTAGAACTAGAACCAGAACAAAACCTGCGTCACGTATTTTAATCTTATTACTATGTTGAGAAGTTTGTGGATATATGATGCAGCGCAACTGTGATGTTGATGTGTGCGCGCATGCGCTTATCTGATTAGGATGGAAGGTTCCTAATATGTTTTAAACTCGTGTTAAAAACCTTCAAGGCTGACGTATGTATGATATGATATGATATCACAAAGCATACATATAGGAGTCTTCAATTTAGACTTGGTCTAATTGGGTACACTAACGTTCATCTTGCATTGACCGATGCAGAAGCATGGTTCTGGATTCAGCATTGTATTTTCCGTCTCGTTTTTCTTCCATTTTGAGTGTCGTACAATCAAGAGAAGGGGTGATGGAGGGAGATAATCGACGACCGTTACCTCTGGCAGGAGCGGGCCGCGCTCGCCTCTCTCCATGGCGTCCATGTCGACGACGACGAGCTGTGTGACTGCGATGAGACGAGGGGTTCTTCGCGGAAGCAGAAAGAATCGGCGAAGGAATGTCTCAGCTAACTTCCTCGGTGAGCTCTTGCCTAGCTCGCCTCAGGCTCTGGCTGGTGGCTGCTGCTTTGCTCTGCTTGTGTGTTCTGCTGCGAGGCAACCGTGACGCTTAATATAGGAGGCGAAGCTTGGACAAGATCCAGTGGATAATAATCAAATCCTGGAGTAATTAACAATGCTGTTACAATCTCCCTCCCTCAGCAACACATGCGTGCCGTAGAGCAGGAAGTTTCCACGCACGCAGTAGGTGGCGTGGATAGTATAGGCGCTTTCAGTTGCAGTCGCTCGTCTTCAGTCTCCGGTCTCCAGAGTGCATGCCATGCCGGATCGTGTGCTTAGTTTATCCATTGAGCAGAAACGTGGTGGTTTCGCTTGGCGCCCGAAAGGAGACTGAACTTGGCATTAGAAACCTCGCTGAACAAAAACTTGGCATTAGAAAAGAGCGAGAGTGATAGGTGACAGGAGATCGGCTGATTTTTCAAACCAGGAATCTGACAGGTCAAATTTCTCGTCGAGTACTGCCAAGTCTGTGAAAACTTCTGTATCCTATGCTCATTTTTTTTTTTTTGAGAAAATTTATTTATTTATTTATTCACTGTTTCACGTTTTATTTGGCGAATTCCTTAGTGAGCAGGATGCTATTTGACAGACACGAGCTTTCCTTGGCCACGACAGTAACGAAGATGTTAAGCTGCAAACAGTTCTCAGTCCATCAATGTGTGCTCAAGACTGAACCAGTGCATTTGAACGGATTGGCTTGGCGTTCATAGTTATCTAGTTGTGCATTCGAGTTCACACAGCACTTGCACTCAGCTTAGATAACAGCACAGTCGTGCATTCGAGTTCACCGTACCCAACTACCCATTGCTCCTCTTCCTTCCCTTCAGTTGGTATGAATATGTCATATATATATATGTAAAATGGTTTCTACCCTCAAAGGTAACTACCCCACGTCTCATATACCAACTTACGAAAGTACTTTGTCATAATTTATCGGTTTGAGTATGTTCGTATACTATATCTAAGATACCAAAAAACAACTTTAATGAAAAAATTGCAAATGGCCTAATATTTTACACTATATACTCAAAATATCGTCATATATGCATATAAAAGAGAAGTATCTAGAAGTTTTCTACATACTACTAAAAAAAGTATCTATAGTACCGAAATAGCATTATATATTCCATACTACACGATACATACCTCATGTTATGATAGAAACTCCATACATTGTGTGAAACACACGTGTGGTAGTTACCTTCGAGTGTAGTATGAATATGTCCATATATATATATATATATATATATATATATATATATATATATATATATATATATGCAAATTTGGGAGAAGTATTACACTGTCAAACCATGACAGGTGACTAGAGAAGCTCAGTCACATGTCCAGACTCATGCAACTCGATAATGCAGATAAGTTCTCTTATGCTCCTCCCGAATCATATCTTTCGAAGTGCAATGTAAAGTTTCCTTGTCGCAATGTATATTCGTTCTGAATATATTTTCCTGGCTTGGACTAAATCTATTGGTGTGCCTGATCGTCGAGAGTTGTACGGACGTCATAATTTGTTTGATTTTTCCTCTACATTATGCGGTTCTACATAGAAGGAACGTCAATCCAGGTTTGTTCTTCTTGCCTTCATTGTAGGTACTATTGAGTATTGACCCCATCTCCCTCTCTGCCGTTATTTTTTAACTAAAGGAACCACTGGCATTTCCTGTAGGACGTTCACATGGTTAGGATTACGTACTTAGCATAACGGAATCTTTGTGAAGATGTCCACTGAATTTTTAGCGCACTTAACTGTTTCAACGCCCTTATAAAATTCACATATATAGAAAAATATATCTCCTTTTGGATCAAGTTAACTGTGATGGTGATTGACGAAGTAGGATAGAAGGTGAATGTCAGCATTTCATGACACAATGTCGAACATATTCCAACACTGCAAAATGATCAAGTCAGTAGTGACATTGAAAAGTTGTAAATCTCTCGTCCATGTTTATTTACCATTATAGTGCTTGTGTTCAGAATCCTCTGTGCAAACAAAGAACACGTGTATACGATAAAATATATAATGACTGAATGTGTTGAATGGTGAAATTTTCTTCACGCCAACGTGTGATTCTTGGTTTTTGTCTTCTAATAAATAGACTGAATGCTTGCATGTTTAGGAGAAACTTGGAATTTTCATCAACGGACCGTTCCTTTTTTTTTTTGAGAAACACAGTTTAGACGTAGACGCTCACAAACACGCACATACAGACACCCCTATGACCGCACACACGTAAACCCTACCCCTATGAGCACCTCCGAGAGACTGGTCCGGCAAATCTTGAAATTGACGAAGTCACCACGGGCGCCTCGCTGTTGACGAGCACGTCACCTACCACTGAAAGCATAGCGCCGGTTAAATCCTGGAAAATCCAGGAAAATGTGAACACCCATGCCAAGTCTGGGACTTGAACCTGGGTGGGTTGGTTCCATCACAAGGAACCAAACCAGTTGAGCTAGACTCACTTCACATCAACAGACCGTTCCTGTTCGGTGGTTGTTGAGATTGATTCCGAATCCTAAATGGAACTAATATAAAACTGGGCAGAGGACCACAGCTGTGCAATCAGATCAACAAAACCAGGTTTGATGACAGTTTCTCGTTCACACTTCATTCTCCTTCTTCTCTGCAGTGCAGTCATCAGCAGCCTAGTTGTATAAAATTTTCTTTTAGTTTGTAGCTTGGTTTGAAGCAATTAGGGAATTAATTTACAGACATATATGAACTTTTACTCAGTCTTTTTTGGTATAATTTATGCTTCCACGAACAGTTAGGTACAACCAATTTATTGTAGGTTCATCTTACCAAAACCCAACTACAACCATACTAAGAATATGATGTGTTTGATTTTTGACCCGGGATAGTGGTTAGTACTACCACCCTTGAAATGTTGGTAGATGAGTTGGTGAGTACCAGTGTAAACAGGCATAGCAGAATTTGAATGACAATGCAGAAAATAACGAAAAGTCACTGGTATGTAGAATGAGACTGTGACATGATTTATTGTGCATAAACTGACCTCATCCTGGTATGTACTATGACACAGTTGTTCACCAACTTCAGGTCTTGAGTTGACACAAATTATGCATGTACCACAAACGTTCTCCATACCTGTTCACGTTTGAAGTCACCTACTTCATGTTTGAATATCTTCCCGTAGAGTACTGCACACATATCTTTCTAATTTGAGTCTTGATGGTAAAGATGAAACATGACACAGGGACATCCATACTATTCTCTCCGTTCTAAATTAATTGAATCAAATTTAATTTAGAACGGAGGGAGTAGCTTGTAAAACCACAAAATGGTAGCAGAGATAAACTTGAACATAAAACCGGAGGTGGCGAGGAAGGTGCCAATCTATGCTCATCACCTGCCATGCTCAGATCAGAGTCGCGTGCCCCAATTTAGAAACTGGAGCATTCGGTACAGCCGTGTGGAGACTGGAGGGGTGATGCGGTCGCCGGCGGCTAATGGTTGTTGCTGTTGCGCCGCGCTATTGGGAGTTGCATTGGGCTTATCAGTTCATTAGGCTTGTTTTCCGACCTCCAAAATTGGGCCAAAATAGATGTTTAGGCCTTACAAGACTTTTCACTAGGCCGTAACGGCAGTGCGAAACTATGGCAAGAGATAGGCTGGTTAGTGGGCTTTCCTTGGCCCGAGTTGGAAGACCGCTAGCAGCCTGCTGCGTCTAGGGGAGCGCCTAGTCTTCGCGGTGCGCGCACCTCTCGCCCCCAACTACTATTTTTTCTTTTATCGTTTTTACAAATATGCTAAAAATTTGATAATTTTTTAAAAAAAGTGAAAAAAATTATATTTGAACGAAAAAAATTGAATTTTTTTTTAAAAGTGCATAGAAAAATCTATGACTGAAAAATTATTGCAAGAAATTTTCTAAAAATTGAAAAAATAGTTATTTGAATAAAATTTATATTTGAACATTTTAAAATTTGAAAAATTTTAATTTAAGAAAGTTGAACATTTATCGAAATATAAAAAACATTACTAAATTTAAAACTTTCAGAAAAGAACATTTTATAGTTTTAACAAATTTATTTTTGAACATTTTAAATACATCCATAAAAACATAAAGAAAAATGGAAAATAAAAAGAAACTAAGAAGAAAAAAGAAACCGCCAAAAAACAAAATCGGGAAAAATAAAAAAAATAAAATCTACTTACCTCTTGATGGGCCGGCCCATTGCGTGTGTGGGGTGGGCGGAGCGCTGCTTGGTGCACGATACACGTTGTTAGCTTAGTTGGCTGACCCTATTTGATGACACCAATAGTGCGCCACCACCCCTAACACGGGCCTGCCCAATAGGTATGCCATTTCTTTCTTTCTTTCTTTTTTTCTTTTTCTATATGTTTTTGTTTTTTTCGGATGTTTTGTTCGTTCTTTTTCTATTATAATTTTTAAATACTTCTTAATTTTTTTAAAAAATTTATTTATATTATTTTTTTTCTCATCAATTTTTTCTGTTCATAGACTTTTTTCGTTCATAGAATTTTTATGCTCACATTAAAATTTTGTTTAATTTTGAAAATGCTCACATTAGAAAATTGTTCATATTTAAAAATGTTTAAATTCAAAAATTGTTCACATTCAACAATTATTCAAATAAAAAATTGTTCAGATTTGAAAATTGTTTAAATTTGAAATTTGTTCAGACTTAAAAATTGTTCACATAAAAAATTATGTAAAATAAAAATGTTCATATTCGAATTACTTTCTAGAAACAAGTTTTTTGTTTTTCGTTTTTCATCATGTTTTTTGCTGTAAAATCTTGAAAGGAAAAAACAGAAAAACAAATAGACAGAGGAAAGGAGGTTCGTGGGCCGCCCCACCTAACCATACCATTGTGCGGGAGCAAATATCTCCCGTATAGGGCGTGAAGCAGGTGCTTGCAGCTTAGTTCGACAGAGCCAGAAAACAAGGCAACAAACAATGACTCGACCGCGTGGCTTGGACGGCAAGAACCCTAGCGGTGGAGCACACATGCGGCGAACGGCCGGGCAGGCGACGACATCAGGAATAGCGTTGTGCGTCAGAGGTGCTTCTTCACCCAACGCTGTGAGTTTTCGCGCTGATGATCGAGTGCTGATAATGGTATCTGAAGCCGGTACTTTACATGTTTATGAGTTACTTTTGACGTCTCAAAAATGAATTGTGGGTTGTATATTAGCTAGTGGAGCTATCGGTTGTTCCATATGTCCATACTAGCCATTTTCTGGAACCAAATACATCTTATTCTAATGGTGGGGTTGGGGATCGGTGAGTGCAGTTATGTGATTGGCAAATCAATTTTTCCTATGTCATTTTTCTTTTTACTGTTGTTAGGTCATGTAAAATGTTATGTGTTAGAGTTCGGCCAACCTTAGAAAATGTTATGAGAGAGAGAGAGAGCGTGGAGATCATACGGCCATGCTTCTACGTAAGGAAAAAAAATCTAAAACATCTTGAACAAAACGTATTCTGCGAATCCATTAATATAAATAAAACACGGAAACAAGGAAAGAAATAGAGAGAGGAAACAATCTCATACTCCTATCTTCGATTTCTTGCTCTTGTCATGATGTCATCGTCAAGGTTATTTCAAGCCTATATCTACCTAGCTAGAGATCAAATGTGGTGTTTGCATTCTCACATGCATGGATGGAAAGTCTGGTACGTACTCACTCTCTGTCCCATAATAAGATGTTATTACAACCGAGATAGGATTATATTGGTTGTAGTGACATCTTATTATGGGATGAAGGAAGTGTGTTATGAAGGTACCTAACCAGTATATCGTAACTCATAAACCTCTCTCGCGCCTAGCTCAAATGAGCTCCCCTGCAGAAGTAGTGTCAGCACAGGCAAGTGCCCAGTCCATCATGAACAATGGGTCCAACTCCTTGGCCGCTGCCTTCTCCTTGCCACTCTTATTGTCAGCTATGGTCTCCATGTACTCCGATGAAAATATCAGGCTGACGGGGTCCGAGTCCAGCTCGGTGAGGTCGGTGAAGAAGTCGTCGTGCTGGTGGTAGCTGCCCGCAGCCTCCGGCACCATGGGCCTGTAGCTCTGACTGAACATCTGCTGCAGGAGATGGTCACTGTGATAATCCGTTGCGGCAGCATCATCAGCGCCTGTGTTCCTCTCCATTTCTGACTCTTCTTTCACAGCCATAGGAGGTGTGCCGTTGCCGGTGCTTGTGGTGGTCGTTGCCCCGGCGCCGGCGGCGGCGGAGGCTTGATCCTTCGGTTCTGCCTTGACGATTGGCTTCTGCTGGTTGCGCGAGTTGTTGTTCTTGGACGAAGCTGCAGCTGTGTTGGTGCTGTTCTTGGCGTAGTGTGACCGCGTGGAGCCGGCGAGCACGTTGCGCTGCGTCGGCCACGGATGGTTGTGCTCGGAGGTGTAGGTGATGACCAGCATGTTGGGGTCCGTCCGACTGCGCTCCACTTGCTTCCGTGCAGGGCACCCCTTGGAGCTGCTACACCTGTAGTACCCCCTGAATTACATGCATGCATCGTAACAGATTGATCAGAAAAATATCTCGGTAGTGTTATACTCCCCTCGGTTTCAAAATAGTAGCTTGACATAGATGTGTGTAAATACGGATATATTTAGCCCTGTTTTTGTTGTAGATGCATCCATATTTATAAAACTATGTAATGTATTCTGTAACAGTAAGACTACGTACTGAGAGAGTAGTACTCTACATACATTCACTTTCTATTAAAGTTGAGACACTTATTTTGGTACGGAGGGAGTACATGTAGTACTCTTTCTGTTACAAAATACATTACATAGTTTTGTCTACACACATCCGATTTCTATCAAAGTTGAGACACTTATTTTGGAACTGAGTGAGTATATATAAATCAGCTAATGGTACCACACCCTAGTTACAACACTGGGAATTGTTTGTTTACATGTGGATACTACAGTGCAAGATATAGACTTTTCCTAATTGGTTATTGATATTAGGAACCTTTTTTAAGTTTATGCAAACTTAAATGCAACCACCCATTTCAAGATAGACGTCCTTTTAGAGTTCGGCACAAGAATTAAGAGTGAGTGGAATGTTCATATTTACATTTATTTTTTCCTACCAAGGGCAGTGCATTATCTTTCTTTTCTTCAGAAAGCAAAGTATGCAAGCAAGAGAAAACCAAAGGAAACAAGTAACACACATAATGATTAAAATTGCATGAGATTCGAGAAGAAAGAGTTTTGAAAACAATTGAAGAGGCTAAGATGAGATCTACTCTAAATTGAAGAGGTGGAACGACGAATTAAGAGTGTGAGTGGAGTATTTTAAATTTAGTTTCCCTTTTAAGGGTATTGCATTAAGTTTCTTTCCTTCAAAAAGCAAAGTATACAAGCAAGAGATTTTAATTATCTCTAGTTTTAGGACATTGACCAAAGGAAAAAAGTAACAAACATAATGATTAAAATTGCATCAGACTATAAAGAAAGAGTATTTTGAAAACAATTGAAGAGGCTAAAAGGAGATATATTATAATTTTCTAAGTTGAACGGGTGGAACGGAAATTTGGGCAGTGGGTTATATATGCATCTTTCTTAGTAGATTGGATGACAATTCATTGATCAATGTCCTTCTTTATATTCACTACCTATAAAGAAGATTTATAGTCAGCAAACAAGGTTATTTTCATTTTACTCTAAATTGATTTACAAATATGTTGTGATATATAATTTCAAAAATAAATTTGCAAATTCATTGAACGGATCTGGTATGTACATGGTGTCAAAGTATGAAACCTAATCTGCGTGAACTTGATGTTCAAGTTTGTTAACTTTAAATAGAACAGCTAATCAAATACTACAAACACTTTTTATGCTCCAACTTCATCTTAAAAAAGAAGCAATATAAGTATAATCAATAGGACCACCAACAAAAAAAATCCATGCATGGGTATATGTTCCATATAGTATATGTTGGATGAATAGAATAATGAATTGGTTTGACAAACTAGTAAGTAAGGTCATATATAATTTGCTATCTTCTAATAACTTACATCCGACAATACTAATTCCCATGCTAACTCAAGGCAGAAAAACAAATGATGATTTATATATCAAGGAAATCTTCATATAATTAGCTTCACTCAGTTTGTTTGTTCAATCCAAAACATTATACTTATTTTTGGAAGAAATAAGCATATGAAAGTGTTTCTTTAGGATTCACCGGTGGGAAAACAAGTCCAACCTGAATTTCTCAATAAAGCACAGTGTATGAAAGTGTGAGCCTACTGGCACTAATATAAGCATTATTTGAACTGTACAATTAATTGCAGATGTCAAGTTGGAAGGACAATCTAATAATACAACTCCAAGAAAAAGAGAACGAACCAGTTCAATGCAGTTCTACCTTCCCACACTTGCCAGTAGCAATAGATGTAAACTAGCTTATCATGTGCTCCTACAGCTAAACAGGTACAACAATACTAGAAAATAGAGAGATATTCATGTGTTTGAGCGTTTCGCTCCCCTGATCGAAGAGGAGAATCTGTGTGATCTTATTATAATTAAGAATTCGGTTACCAGAACATTATTTCCACGGAGAGGGGCTGTGTTTGGCTACAGGAAATTTAACATTCAAATACCAGAGGAGATTCTCAAACGAAATTTGGCTGTCAAACTTGGTAGAGTTTGAACATTTCAAATCTAGTTTTGGGAGGAGGAGGAAGTTTAGGGCTAGAGGAGTTGGGGCGCGGGAAAACACCGTGAAGCACATATACATGAGAGCAAAAAAGACAGGTGCGGCCATATATATAGGAGTATGATATTTCTATATATGTAAGAGCAGACAGAAATAATTGTGATACACATGCATGTCGTACCTTGGGTAGGGGGAGCCTTTGATAGGCTTCTGGCCATACTTCCTCCAAGCCCAGAGATCAGAAGGAACAACCTCCCCAGTGGTCTTCCCGGGTACCGCTGCTGCTGGTGCTGGGATGCACACCACCTTCCTTGCCTGGTTCTTCCTGCATCCAAGACACAAGAGACCACTCCCTTCATTTAGCAACCCAACACACAAATTTGAGCAAGTAGTCCAGTGCATGCATGTGTTTGAATATTTGATCACCTCAAAACAAAACAAAAAATGAAAAACTAGCTAGGGTTCGCTAGCTACTTCGGTATGATAATTAGGAGATGGGGTTTTTTCTGACGCAGAAGGATTAGAAGGTCGACTACTGTTGTTTATTTAGTGACAACCCAAAACGTGCCATGCATTAATTTTCATCTCGATCCTTACATTCTCGGGAGTTGCAGAATGAGGAAAAACTAAGCAGGAAATGGAGCTGCAAGCTTTTTTCTAAACTACGAATCTTGAACAGTTTCCTCCGCGACAAGGAACCTCCATCCTTAATTACACTTGTCGGGAGGAAGCTATGGAAATCAAGACATACTTCGTGGTGCACTGATCAAGATTTTTCTGTAGATCTAATTTGATACAGCTAGCTAACGACCAGTGCCGAACCTGCGCTTGATCCCGCTGGCACGCGGAGAAGACGGCATCTGCAGCCCTGCGGCGGCGTCGAACCCGCACGGTGGCCCAGCCGCCTGCCCGTGCGCGGCCATCGGCACACCGAGCTTCGGCGCGCCACAGCCCATCGCCGCGTACGATCCGATCGCCCGCGGCGACATACCCGGCATCGCCATCTCCCTCGGAAACATAGGGTGATTCCTCATGTCCAACATCCTTCCAGCAGCACCAACAGTCCCGGCGCCGGCGCCGCAGCCAGCCGCGTCGACGAAACCGACCTGCTGCTGCTTGGATAGACCGGCATCCATTGCGTCCTTGATGGCGTCGAAGAAGTCGGCTGCGGCGCTGCCGGAGGAGGAAGGGTAGTCGCTGCTGAAGGGGTCCAGGAGGCCGGAGAACGGGTCCCCGAAAGCTTCTGTGCCGCTCGCCCGGGAGCCGTCCGAGGACGACTGGGGCGGCTGGAAGAGGATCGGTCCCGTCGGGTGCTGCAGCCACTCGGTGGCCGTCGATGGGAGACCGGTGGTGCCGACCGGCATGACACCGCCGGCTCGGACGATGTCGGTGAGGTCTCCGGCCTGCTCGTCGCCCTCCACCCTCTGTAAGAAGTAGTCGCACATGACTACCTCTCTCTCTCTCTCCCTCTCCCTGATCGGTTGTGGTACGTATGTATATATGCAGCCTGTACCTACGAAGCAGCTAGAAGACAGCTTAGACCTAGTTCGTGCTTCTTCTTGGCAATCCGCACGAGCTCAAGAGCTAGCTAGTATTTGTTCTCGTGTGCGAGAGAAGGTGGAGAGAGAGAGAGGAGGCAGATGATATGAGAGAGAAGTACGCTGTCCAAGTGCAAACTGGCTGTCATCTCCTTAAGAGAGAGAGAGGGAGAGAGAATCATGTGTTCCCTAGAGGACAAAATTGTCTGTTCGAGACTGAGAGACTGTGAGAGAGACGCGAAGAGATCGAGAGGAAACTTGCAGTCAGTCACTGGGAGTCGATCCTGTTCTGTATACGGTACTTGTTTTCCTCTATGGAAGAAGAAGATAACACGGTGATGGTCGAGGTCGCTGGCTTCTTCTTCCATCGCAGACGCAAAGTTTTCTCCACACGCAAAACAGCACGGGCCGGACAGTGCACGGTAAAATCAGGTCAGGATTTCAGGACGCTAGCTTGTACAACGACCTAAAACAAGCCATGCATACAAGTGACCTTCACACACTGCGAAAATGTAAGCTTCAACTCCAGTTATCAAGCACGCTGATCAGTTTGCGCCCATACAAAAACCCGGAGGCCATGTTTGAAGGCGTCTTTTTAGCGCAAAGGACCTACGTGTTTAGCGTCAATATAATAAACAAAGATCGATGGCCGGCTTAAGTAAAATAATTGTAATCGAGTTCGCTACATATGAACCCGTCGATCAGGATCAGCGCTCAGCCGGCTAACGTGTGCGGTTTTGTCTGCCTCACGTCAGGCGTGTTCTTAGCTGGAATGGAATGCCCACTGGAAGAGAAAGGAATTTAAAACCATCGGATCGAAGGACGCAACTTACAAATTTAAAACAAGGGAAACGATAGAGTATGATGGAGATCTGTACTGACTGGGATCTTTCTTGAAACTGTGGCCTTTCCTGTCGATCACTATCGTTCCATGATCTCTAGCTAATTGCCTGGTCTTGGCACTTCTAGGTCTTTGTTCCAGGGGTCCAGGCATGACTAGTACATGTCTAGCTAGTATATAGAGGGATACTTGCTTGAAATCAATGCCCAAATGGCATGCTTTAGTTTGTCTACTGTGCAGAGAATACGGCACCTGGCTATGTACGAACAGTACCTCCACCGAAGCAGGTTTGAAATTCAGATTTTGTTTTCTTTCTCCCGCTTCATTTCAGTCTTCTGGTAAGTAGAAAAGTGTAGCCTTAATGCGGGAATTTACATATCACATACTATGGTTTTGAGCAGTTTGACTCTAGCGAAAACATGGTTCCATCGATCGAGACTTGGAGTCAATGCCCAGAATATCGCCATTTAACGGCACATGCATGCAAGTGAGCTGAACGTATCTTTTGATGCTCGCGGTGATGTGTTTCTTAATATCTTTCTACTGACAAAGATGTGAGTATAGTACTTTCCTTTCCAAAACGTACATCCCTCTGTACCACGTATCTTATTTTGGTGTCATTTTGGTCTATCACTACAGGAGTAACACCTCAGCCCGACGGCATATGTCGTCGGGCTTATCACAGAAACCCTCGGATTAAGTGAGCCCGACGGCCACCGTCGGCCTAAGGCCGTCAGGCGGTGATCCATCGGGCTCACGCCGTTGCCGTCGGGCTCGCCGTCGGGCTCACGCACTACGCCGACGGTGGTTGACGGCCGTCGGGCTCATAATGCCCTCGGCGCTGGAAACGCACAAACGGCACCACTACGTCCCTACGCCGATGGCAATTACCGTCGGGGTCACTAAGGGATGGAATCCCATGTCAGTCCTACGCCGACGGTATTACCGTCGGGCTCACTATTACAGAATATTACAGCTAAATTATTATTTTTTGCTGATTTCTGGGCACATTTCAAATAATATTCTGGGAAATTTTCAAATAAAATTATGGCACATTTGAATACATCATATTGTATAGCACAAAACATTCACACAACATAACACAATTGATCATAAACATGTTGCAAACCGAATATACACATGTTCCATACACAACCACCATCATTCACAAACATCATTCACACAACGTATCACACGTTCTAACATGACACCCACCATACACTATAAGTTCACAAAGCGACGTCTCCGACGGAACTCTCCACAGCACCAAGAGCATCATCACTACAAGATGAAAAAGAAACTCCGAGATTAGCATGCGAAATCTAACATGCAACGAAAAATGATCAAAGTCATGTAAACCTTCTAAGTCTAAATTCATGCAAGGAAAACTGATCAAAGTCATGCAAATGTTCTAAGTCCAAATTCATGCAAACGTTCTAAGTCCAAATTCATGCAAACGTTCTAAGTCCAAATTCATGCAAACATTCTAAGTCCAAAGTGAATCATGAAAAATAGTTCTAAGTCTATGGTTGGTTTATGTCAGAGTTTTTCATGAACTAACCGGGTTTGGCGATTGTCGACGCATCTCGCGGCTCTCGTGGTGGGGTGATCGACGCAGCGAGGTAGAAGCACCCGGGCTAGGACCTTGTGAGTGAACCGGAGTGGCCATGGGTGAGGCAGAAGCTCGACCACACGGAGCCATTGCCCGTGAAGAAGACGATCCCTACATGTTTGAACAAAATATGACTAAGTGTAAATATCTAGATGTACAAAAAATGACTTAGTGAAGCTTTGGTGAAGTAATAACAGGAGTCGCCTGGGTGTAGTGTGCGACGAAATCGGCGTAGCACGGCCGTGGAGGGTACGGCGGTGGTGGCGGAGCCGGTACTGGCTCGGGTAGTGGAGTACCCTCTCTCATTGCCGTACTAAGCGCCTGCAAGTGAGTTTAGATGCCATGCATCATGAAGTACAAACTCGGACAATGAAATTTATTGGCTAGGATTGGATGGACCACAACTCACCGTCATATAGGCAAACTGATGCGACTGTTGAGCTTGATACACAGCCGCCGAATGATCCTGCATCTGCTGCATCCAAGCATCCTGAGCCTCTTGCCAGGCTTGTTCCATTTCCTTAAATATGACATAGTGAATCTCATGAGCATACCCATATATGAATGGGAACTAAGAATGAAGAAGAAAAATGAGAGAAAGCTTACATGGTCCACATCATGGGCGGCTCTAGCACGCGGTGCACGAGGTGGAACAGAAACACCCGTGATTGATTTAACACGTATGTAGTTGGTGGTAGGCTCGATCACCGTGTCAAACATCCCGTAGCGGCCATGTGGCCTTCCATGTCCTGCGAGAATCACGACCCTCTCGTCGACTGGCTCCTTAACAGGGTCAGAATCCGGTCCATTCAGCTCCTTGTACCTGATGGCATTCATAACAAGTAAACAATTAGTAAGTATAAATTATTTCTTACTTGCATTTAGTAAACATGATCTTGAAAAATAAACCTGGTCTTGTACTCCTCAAGGTTGTCAGTGGTTGTGCCATAGTATGGATCATCGCCGTCCTTGACCACCTTCTTCTTATGAGCCAATTGCCACACTTCAAACTCTCCCATGTCCCGTCCTTCATTAGCGGTCATCTAAAATACATACAACAAATGGTATGCATTAAAAAGGAAACACTGCCGGGGAAAACGAGTAGGTTGTTCCATATATATACCTGATGATCCTTATAGTGGTAGAAGTGTTCCCTTGACAGTGAGTTCCCTCATGACCGCGATTGCGACTGTTCTGAATGCTCTTGGCCTTGAAATCTAGATCTTTCCCGGTCAACATGTCCACCAGTTTCTCCCAGCCATCCTTCTTTCCCAGAGCCCACTTTGGACAAATCTTAAGATGAAAACATCTCAAGTCAACATCTCAAGTGAAGAACAGATAATGCACTTTACGATGGACATGGAATAAAAAGAAAATTTCATTACCCCCATGAAATCCTCGTGGGACATCTTCTCACCAAGTTTGAGCCCAAGGATTTTCTTCTTGTTGTATCTCGTGCCTTTCTCGGCGTAGAATTGAGCGATAGCTGTAATTTTAACATCATACCACATCTGGCGTAACTTGATCCTCACCATCATAAAGAAGACCTCGTGGCTCTTGTGCTCGTGCTCGGGAGGCACGCGATAGAACTCCTACAATCATGTAAACAATCTTATTATGGTGAGAATCACAATTTAACAAAACTATGGTTAACTATGGTTGAGAATCACAAGTTAACAAAACACAATAGAATAGTTCTTACCCAGAACTTGTGAACCACAACCTCTGCACAGCTAGGCTTAAAACCCTCACCCTCCACAGTCTCCATGTAGCCGGAGCCCTGAGCGGCCTCGTAGTCCTCCCACCTCATGGCTAACTTCTTTAGAGAATTTGGATCCTCAGGATTCTCCTTGTAGAGGCCTGGCCAATGCCTCTTCAGAAGGCCCACAAGTACACCACCTGGAAGATTTCCCGAACCGGTGATGAGTTGAAAATTGCTGCACATGAAAGGACAATATTAGTATGCAAGGAGAGTTAGCCACATACTTATATGATCAAAAGATAGCCACTTACTTTCTGTTGACCGGCTTAATAAGAATTTTGCCCTCTTGAGATCTTGATCTTCTTGGAAGATTCTTTATTCCTCGAGTCCACAAGGGCCCAAGCTCCTCCCCCTTGTGTTGCAAATTAAAATTAAAATGCAAATTAGAGTTCAAATAAAATGTAAGTGAACAAAACTAAGTGGTAGGAATAGGAGAAAATAGCGTACATCCTCCTCCTCCTCCTCCTCCTCGGCGTGCTGCTCCAGGTCCTCGTCAACGGGCTGCTCCGGGTCCTCATCAACGGGCTGCTCCAAGTCCACCCCAAAGTATTGTTGCTCGACGTACTGCTGCTGAGGCTGCTCCACCCTAAAGTACTGCTGCTGAGGCTCCTCCCCCTCGAAGTACTGATGCTGAGGCTCCTGCACCATGAAGTGCTGCTGCTCCACCTCCCTGTCCTCCGAGTGGGTTGCTGCGGAGGGTACCTAAATAAAATAGCAGTTAGTGAGTATGAGCATGATAGTAGACAGTAGGCATGATAGCAATTACCTCACTGAAGTAAGATGTCGAAGGTGTCATCATCCGTGAAGATGAAACCTGCAACAAAGGTCTAGTCCTCGAGCCTCGTCCTCGTCCTCGAGCTCGCGGTGCAGGTCGCCCTCGAGGCTCGGCCTCGTCCTCGACCTCGACCTCAACTGTGGTCTCCCTCGAGGCTCGTCCTCGACCTCTAGTGGGGTGACCCCCGCCTCGTCCTCTAGGGGGTAGGCCCCCGCCTCGACCTCTAGGGGGTTGACCCCCGCCTCGTCCATCGTCCTCGTCGTCACTCTCCCCTAAGCGTTTAGGGGGCTTTCGCGAACGACAAATGTTCCTAAGCATGGATGCCGCGGAATTCTTGCTCATGGTTTAGTCACCTGCATTGAGAACATGTAAAATGTTAGTAAGCAGAAATTACATTTTCATGCGAAAATAAGCAAAAGAAAGCATTGAGAACTCGAAAATAAGCAAAAGTAAGCATTGAGAACATTGATGAAAAAATAAGACGTAGTAAGCAAGTTGGAAATAAAACATAAAAGACGCTCACCAAGTTTTGGGTTGTGTCCGGGTCTAATCATCATCAGGGTCACTATCACTATCACGTGAGTAGTAGGGTATGCCATCGAACGGTGGAGGCTCATCATCGTCACTTTCACTATCTAGATGTAACTTGCTGAGCATATCTATGTCCTTTACATTCACAACTGCCTCACCTCTTTCATGTCTTTCACTATCATCGACTTCATCAAGACCACCCATAAGGACATCAAAGTCACCGCCATCCTCTTCCTCCTGGTAGAAATCTCCCTCGTATGTGATGGGGTTTATATTGTTGTAATCGTCCACGTTTAGCATGGGTAGCTTACCACGTGGCGATACCTTGAACACAACTTCCCAACCTTGTAGTTCCTCGTTCTGGCATGGGTATGGTAGATAATAAACTTGTGTTGCCTGGTTAGACACAACAAATACATCAGACCCGCTATAGGTGGTTGAAGGCCTCACTTCCACTAAACCAATGGAAGGGGTACTTTTTAGTCCAACCACTGGGTCGAACCAATGGCACTTGAACACAACAAGAGTGAGAGGATGGGCCCCTTTATCGAATTTCACCTCATATATGTTCTGTAACCTTCCATAGTACTCATCCTCATTTCGACCTCCGGTAAACACTCCAGTATTTACTGTTTTCGCATTTGGCCGATATTTTGGTGTTTCTCGGTATGGAAACGATACCCATTCACATCATACTTTTCATAAGTCGCCACCTTAGGGTCAAAACCCTGCGAAACCCATCTCAATTCATCTGTCATAGATGTTTTCTGTTGATTTCCCTACAAGTTTAGTCAAAATTGTTAGTTTCGTGTTAACATAAACTACAATAGACAAGGGGGTGAGTTAGAAATTACTTTTTCCATGAACCAAGCCACAAAATTTTGCCTTCTGGGGGCACCCTTCCTTAAAAGAGTATTAAATTCCGATACAGTAGGATTTTCTATTCCCAACCACTCCTCATCCAGAAATTGAGGCACGAATGTATCCTCTACTTCATCTATGTTCATCAACACATAGAGCATGATGTCCTCCCACTCCTGCTCCGTCACAGTGTAAATATGTTGACCACCAGACTTACTGCTTTGGCCTTGGAAGAGATGAAGCTTGGGTTTATAGCTGGGGTTATCGGTATTGTACCGAGAGAGCGGATTATGCATATTGGGAACATCTTCAGGATAGTATGTTGTAGATACATCTGACACCTCCTCGATGATATATGCCTCGGCTATGCATGCTTCAATCTGATTTTTGTTTCCACATTTGGTTCGCATATTCTTAAATATTCTCTCTATACAAAACTGCCAACGGTTCTGAACCGGTCCCCCCAATAATGCCTCGTTAGGTAGATGCAATATGAGATGTACCATCGGAGTAAACATGCCTGGCGGAAATATAATCTCTAACTTGCATATCAACTCTGGGACTTTCTCATGAAGTCTTTTCATCATTTCCGGACATATTTCTTTGGCACACAGCGTGCGGAAGAAATGGCTCAACTTCGCAAGTGGCCGCCAAACACGATCAGGGAGATAGCCTCGAAGCATCACCGACATTATTCGCTCAATCCATATGTGATAGTCATGACTCTTAAGCCCGTTGACTCTGCCCGTTGTTAAATTGACTCCGTTACTCATGTTAGAACAATAACCATCTGGGAACTTCACATTGTGTTTGAGCCAATTGAATGCCTCCTTCTTTTG
Source organism: Poa annua (assembly GCA_026929855.1). NCBI lineage: Eukaryota > Viridiplantae > Streptophyta > Magnoliopsida > Poales > Poaceae > Poa > Poa annua. Next base: position 79,240,659 of record CM049429.1, read on the forward strand.
GGCAGCTAGAAGGCAGAAGTCAGCATTTGGCTTGACCCAATTTCTTCGATTGCCCTCAGGACGTTGCATGTTTAGTTTTATTCTGTCACAAAGCCTCTCTTGATCTACCCTAGCCTTCACATTGTCCTTCGTCTTCTCAGGAATGTCTAGGGTTGTGTGAAAGACGGACTCTGCGACATTCTTTTCGGTGTGCATCACATCGATGTTATGAGGAAGTTTGAGGTCCTTGTAATAGGGGAGTTGCGTCAAACCTGGTATGTGAGTCCAGTTGTGCGTCTCACCATATCCAATAAAACCTTTGCCTTTGGTCTTAGGCTTTAGAGCACGTAGCTCCGCATCAACAACTTTACCATCAAACGTTGGTATCTTGTTTACTTCACTGACAACTTTGTCTTTCAAGAAGTGTTTTTGTCCTCTCTGAATCTATGACCTTCTTCGAGGAACTGTCGATGCTTGTCAAAGGCGGAATACTTGCCACCCTTCTTCAACCATACAAACATAAGAGCATGCCTGCACACTGGGCATGGCATCTTTCCAGCTGTACAGTGTCCGCAGAATAGGGCATACCCGGGTAGGTCATGCATGGAATACTGGTACCAAACTGTCATGCATAAGTTTTTCTTCGTTGCCCGGTCATATGTCCATGTGCCGTGTGCCCAAGAATGTTCCAAATCATCGATTAGCGGCTGCATGTACACACTCAAATTCTTCCCCGGATATTCAGGCACCGGAATGATCAGAGATAACAATATGGTCTTGCGTTGCATTAAGACTCCAGGAGGGAGATTGAGCGGCATAACAAACACAGGCCAACAGCTGTACGACCTAGCCGACATACCGAATGGATTGAAACCATCGGTTGCTATCATAATTCTGACATTTCGAGACTCTCGAGCTTTATCAGGGTATACTCTGTCGAAATGTTTCCATGCTTCACCATCAGCCGGATGTTTCATCTTCTTCTTTTTATCACTAATATCAGGGTATCTCTTCCCCGTCTTGTGCCACGTCATCTGTTTGGCAGTCTCCTCATCCATGTAAAGGCGTTGGATCCTTTTTATGAATGGGAGATACCGAAGAATCTTTACAGCAACTTTCGTCTGCACCATTTCACCTTCGGCACCCTTCACCTCTACATACCTAGAGGCCCCACACTTGCTACAGTGAGTGTGATTCACAAACTCTTTCCGAAACAGAAGGCAACCCTTAGGACAACAATGTATCTTCTCATAATCCATGCAAAGCGATTTCATGATTTTCTTCGACTCATACATGGTACGAGGCAGAGAATGTCCCTTAGGGAGCATGTTACCCATTGTTTTCAAATGATCTTCAAAGCTTGATCGGGTTTGGCCGTGTTTGGCCTTATCAGCTAACAGTTGTGATATGGCATCAAGCTGAGAGACTTCTGCACCCGGATAAAGAGGTTTCTTCGCGGTGGCCATTATTTCAAGGAAGGCCTTCGCGGTTTCCTTTGGTTCATCCGGTAAATCCGATTCCTCCTGTTCATCCGGATCTTCTGGAGGTGGCGAATGTGCCTGATTTGCATAGTGAAGATCAACAAGCATGTTTGCAATGCCATCGTGGGCACTGCCATCGATGTGTTGCCGCATCACCACCTCTCTAACACGGTCACTCTCGGGAAAGTTGATTTGCATGTTAAAGTCGGGCATATATCCGTAAAGTCAAAGGTGTTTTGTCATCTCTAAGCTACCCTGATGGTTATTCATCTTGCACCGAGCACAAGGGCAAAGCGGACGAACTGTCTTAGAACCACGGTGTGCGTCCTTCACATAATATTCAGTTTTCCACTGCCACTCAGCTGTCATGTCAGTCCTACTAATACGACCACTGTACATCCACTCATCATCAGCCATCTGCACTTAGAGGTAATAACAGCAAAAATAGCATTTGATATCAAATAAATGGCATTAAATTAAATACAAGATATTCTCTACCGGGAAAACGCGTGCATCATCCTACATCTCTAATAGGATAGCCTCCTAGCAGCCGTCGGATCCGTAGATTGAGTACGTTCTCCATGCTCTACCCCGATCCGAGACAGAATTTCGACAGCACCTCCCCGCTGCTCTCCCGATACACGTCTCGGCAAAAAGCCGAGAGGATGTGCATCCGGAGAACAACGGGGAGGCACTACCGAAATCCTGACTCGGACCGGAGCAGAACACAGAGAACGTACCCAACTACGCATCCGCCGACTGTCCCGTAAATGCCGAAGCGTTACGCATCATAATATGCTGACCTCTAACGCATATTTATCCGCGTAACGCTCTCGGACGGGAAAAGACACCTAGGTTACGCGACTTGACGTGAAACTAATATCTAGAACATAAAAATGCAAAAGAGGAGAAGGAGATTTATCTCACCCTCCGCTGTAGAGGAAGTAGTCGAACAACACAAACACGACGACGGCTCCGAGACGGCGGCGGCTACAAGACGACGACGGCTCCGGGACGACGGCTCCGAGAAACCTACAAGATAAAATATAATTCAGATTAATACTAGCAAATATATTGTCATATTTTTACATTACCAACTAAATCTAAAACTAACAGTAGCACTAACCCTACCACTAACCCTAGCACATTAGCATTATTAGCACTAATTGTAACTCAAAAAATTACCGGGGAGGTGGTCGAAGTCGGGGCCGGAGGAGGTGCTCGGGGAGGGGATGCTAGGGGAAGAGGAGGTGCTCGGGGAGGGGGAGGTGCTCGGGGAGGAGGAGGTGCTCGGGCAGGGAGGGGAAGGTGCTCGGGCAGGGAGGAGGAGGAGGACGGTGGCGGCGTGCGGTGACGTGCGAGCAGCGAGGTGAGGGCGGCGCTGTGCGGGAGGTACGGGCGGCGGCGTGCGGGAGGTGGGGGCGGCGGCGTGCGGGCGACAGCGGCGAGGTGCGGGCGGCGGCGCGGTGCGGGTGTGCGGGAGGGCGGCGCGCGGTGGCCGGCAGGAGGGCGGCGGCGTGCGGGAGGGTAGCGGCGCGGCGGCGCGTGCGGGAGGTGCGGGCGCGTGGTCGATCTGGTCGTCCCGACCAGGTCGACCAGCATTAATTGTTTGGGTTTCTCTAACCCCGACGGCATTGTCGTCGGGCTTAGAACTGTATTTTTTTTCTTCTTTTAGTTTCTTTTAGTTAATAAATGTATTCTTCATTTTTTTCTATTTTCTGCAATTTCCTATTTGTATTATTGTAAATTATATTGCAAAAATGTTGACATTAGCATATTTAAGCAAATTGTATGACCTAACGTTATTTTATATGGATCGGATCATGTATAATTTTGGATTTAGCCAAGAGAATCCCATCAAACCTTATTTTTTCATGATTGTATGACCTAACCAAAAAATAGAAGAGAAGTCAGCACTTTGCTACCCCTTTCGACGCTCCGTACCCCGGACCCCCTCTACGGCGAAACCATACTCCCGTTTGAGAATAGTCTGACCCGTCGATCTACCCCTCTAAACGCGCCGGGAGGGGGTAGACGCATGGATTTTTTTGCTTGGATGTGTGACGAGGTGCTAACTCGACAAGTCCCAGGGTTGTGCACCCCGGGTTGATTGATGGGGAGATAGGAGAGTGCAAGGTGATCACGACGGCTGACAAGCGAGGTTTACCCAGGTTCAGGCTCCCGGAGGATAACAACCTACTCCTGCTTGTCTGGTTATTGATGCGAGTAGCGATTACAATGGCGAGATTGCGATCTCGCTAGGGTTTGTGGTTCTGAGCGTGTCCCTTCGTTGGTTCGTTCCTCCTGGGGACGAGCCACCCTCCTGGCTTTATAGGTAGCCAGGTCTCGGGCGGTTGGTACAGATATGGCAGGTTACAAGACCTAACCGAGTTGGACTAGGATACGTGGTACCCCGAGTGGGCCTTCTGTGGGCTTTTCCATCCTTGGCGCGGCCCAGGTAGCCTTATGGTGGGCTAGTCGAAAGGTAGCCCCACGTCAGTAGCCCCCGAGTGCTTGGTCGAAGCGTAGAGTCGAGCAAAGGACTTCTTCCTCCTGGACGCGCCATTGGATTGCTTGATCTTGAGCTTGAACTCGATTTCTTCAGTCGAACAAGCCTCTCCCGATGGGAGTACCGTTTGCAGTCGAATTACTTTGTCTTGTTCGTTCTGTGAAGCCTGCTTCTGTTCGGCCTGTTGTCTTACATGTAGATTTGATTTCGGCTGCTTGAGCTTACTCAACTGTCTTTTCCACCAGAATGGATGTTTCGGGTTCTCAGATTGGCACTCTGTCTTGTTCCTGAAAACGATAGTTAAGGAAATTCGACTCCGGCCGTTGAGGGCTTACAGAGGATGCTTTAGCCGTTAATGCTTCGACTGAGTCTATTGGGAGCGCGAACAGTGCTCCCGATGGGAGTAGCCCCCGAGATTAAGCTGAATTGCTTGTAATTGAGGTTAATCTCAAAAACTTCTCAGTCGAAAAGAGATCTTTGATACCCTCCCATTTAGGAACTCGCTGATGGAACTACTGTCCTTTTTTATTCGAGTGCTCATTCAGCCCGACGGCCTACTTGGTGGATTCGACAAACATATCGAGTATTTGCTCAGCCAAACGGCCTACTGCATTGTTGAACCTGTATGGCGCAGCCCCCGAGTGTTCGAGTGCGGCCTAGGTTTTCTTGTTGGACCTGTATGGCGCAGCCCCCGAGTGTTCGAGTGATGGCCTAGGTTTGACTTAGACCTGTGCGGCGTAGCCCCCGAGTGCTTCGGGTGGCGGCCAAGGATTTTTCGAGTTATACCTGTATGGCGCAGCCCCCGAGTGCGTCGGGTGACAGCCTAGGTTTTCTTGTTGGACCTGTATGGCGCAGCCCCCGAGTGTTCGAGTGACGGCCTAGGTTTGACTTAGACCTGTGCGGCGTAGCCCCCGAGTGCTTCGGGTGGCGGCCAAGGATTTTTCGAGTTATACCTGTATGGCGCAGCCCCCGAGTGCGTCGGGTGACGGCCTAGGTTTGACTTAGACCTGTGCGGCGCAGCCCCCGAGTGCTTCGGGTGGCGGCCAAGGCGAATTTGTTTGTGACCTGTGCGGCGCAACACCCGGGAGAGCATCAGGTGTGGCCGAGGCGAATTTGTTTGTGCGCGGCGGCCTGGAGTCGACGCGGCGGAGTGGTGCCGTAGAGGCAGTCGACGCGGCGGACCGGAGTCGACGCGGCGGAGTGGTGCCGTAGAGGCAGTCGACGCGGCGGACCGGAGTCGACGCGGCGGAGTGGTGCCGTAGAGGCAGTCGACGCGGCGGACCGGAGTCGACGCGGCGGAGTGGTGCCGTAGAGGCAGTCGACGCGGCGGACCGGAGTGGACGCGGCGGAAGTAGTTGAGGTAGATCTTGATTTGGTCGACCGCGCGACCGAGGTTGGGTTAGTAGACTCGATCCGCGCGGCCGTTGCCGAAATCGTCCATGTAGTCGATGCAGATGCAATCTTTGCGGGTGCAGCGGGCGCGCTCTCCGCGGGTGCGGCAGATGCGATCTTCGCGGGTTCGGCGGGCGCGCTCTCCGCGGGTGCGGCAGATGCGATCTTCGCGGGTTCGGCGGGCGCGCTCTCCGCGGGTGCGGCAGATGCGATCTTCGCGGGTTCGGCGGGCGCGCTCTCCGCGGGTGCGGCAGATGCGATCTTCGCGGGTTCGGCGGGCGCGGCCTCCGTGGGTGCGACAGGAGCGATCTTTGCGGGTGGTGACAAAGGCGCGAGGGTTGCCGATTCGGGTAACGTCGCCGCGCGTGGCGCGGTAGTCGCAGACCTGAGTATACCACGACTATCGACATAGCAGTATATGGAGCCGAAGGTGATGTGTATACCTTTGTCCAGATCGGCGTACACCGAGCGGTGGGCCGGCGGGTGGATGACGTACTCGAAGGAGCCGAAGCGGATCGACTCCCTGGCGGCGCAGACGCCAATCTTCATTGTGGATGGAGCCGGAGCGACCATGATTCCAACACTTGTTTGACTTCCCACAGACGGCGCCAATTGACGAGGTGCTAACTCGACAAGTCCCAGGGTTGTGCACCCCGGGTTGATTGATGGGGAGAGAGGAGAGTGCAAGGTGATCACGACGGCTGACAAGCGAGGTTTACCCAGGTTCAGGCTCCCGGAGGATAACACCCTACTCCTGCTTGTCTGGTTATTGATGCGAGTAGCGATTACAATGGCGAGATTGCGATCTCGCTAGGGTTTGTGGTTCTGAGCGTGTCCCTTCGTTGGTTCATTCCTCCTGGGGACGAGCCACCCTCCTGGCTTTATAGGTAGCCAGGTCTCGGGCGGTTGGTACAGATATGGCAGGTTACAAGACCTAACCGACTTGGACTAGGATACGTGGTACCCCGAGTGGGCCTTCTGTGGGCTTTTCCATCCTTGGCGCGGACCAGGTAGCCTTATGGTGGGCTAGTCGAAAGGTAGCCCCATGTCAATGTGTTAGGTTGGTATATTGGACCATAAAAAACAAACATTTCATTTGTTCCGTCGCACGATTCCATGCCCGACACCCGAAACGGAGGTTTTCACCTCTAAGTGCAAGAACTTACTACGGAGAAAGAGGGGTTAGTGAAGCGGGTCGCACCTCAGAGATGTATCTTGGTTCCCACAAACTACCAACACACTAGTTTACATATATTAGGGGTCTATGCAAGTTTTGATGGGGTCTTGACCCTCCGGACCCACTCTACGGCGAAACCCTACTCCCGCTGGAGAAAAGTCTGACCCGTCGATCTACCCCTCTAAACGGCGCCGGGAGGGGGTAGACGCATGGATTTTTTTGCTTTGATGTGTTCGGCTGGTATATTGGATCATAAAAACAAACATTTCATGTGTTCCGTCGCACGATTCTATGCCCGACACCCGAAACGGGGGTTTTCACCTCTAAGTGCAAAAACTTACTACGGAGAAAGAGGGGTCAGTGAAGCGGGTCGCACCTCGGAGATGTATCTTGGTTCCCACAAACTACCAACACACTACTATACATATATTAGGGGTTTATGCAAGTCCTGATGGGGTCTTGACCCTCCGGACCCACTCTACGGCGAAACCCTACTCCCGTTGGAGAAAAGTCTGACCCGTCGATCTACCCCTCTAAACGGCGCCGAGAGGGGGTAGACGCATGGATTTTTTTGCTTGGATGTGTTAGGCTGGTATATTGGACCGTAAAAAACAAACATTTCATGTGTTTCGTCGCACGATTCTATGCCCGACACCCGAAACGGGGGTTTTCACCTCTAAGTGCAAGAACTTACTACGGAGAAAGAGGGGTCCGTGAAGCGGGTCGCACCTCGGAGATGTATCTTGGTTCCCACAAACTACCAACACACTAGTATACATATATTATGGGTCTATGCAAGTCTTGATGGGGTCTTGACCCTCCGGATCCACTCTACGGCGAAACCCTACTCCCGCTGGAGAATAGTCTGACCCGTCGATCTACCCCTCTAAACGGCGCCGGGAGGGGGTAGACGCATGTATTTTTTTGCTTGGATGTGTTAGGTTGGTATATTGGACCATAAAAAACAAATATTTCATGTGTTCCGTCGCACGATTTTATGCCCGACACCCGAAACGGGGGTTTTCACCTCTAAGTGCAAGAACTTACTACGGAGAAAGAGGGGTCAGTGAAGCGGGTCGCACCTCGGAGATGTATCTTGGTTCCCACAAACTACCAACATACTAGTATACATATATTAGGGGTCTATGCAAGTTTTGATGGGGTCTTGACCCTCCGGACCCACTCTACGGCGAAACCTTACTCCCGCTGGAGAAAAGTCTGACCCGTCGATCTACCCCTCTAAACGGCGCCGGGAGGGGGTAGACGCGTGGATTTTTTTGCTTGGATGTGTTAGGCTGGTATATTGGACCATAAAAAACAAACATTTCATGTGTTCCGTCGCACGATTCTATGCCCGACACCCGAAACGGGGTTTTTCACCTCTAAGTGCAAGAACTTACTACGGAGAAAGATGGGTCAGTGAAGCGGGTCGCACCTCGGAGATGTATCTTGGTTCCCACAAACTACCAACAAACTAGTATACATATATTAGGGGTCTATTCAAGTCTTGATGGGGTCTTGACCCTGCGGACCCACTCTACGGCGAAACCCTACTCGCGCTGGAGAAAAGTCTGACCCGTCGATCTACCCCTCTAAACGGCGCCGGGAGGGGGTAGACGCATGGATTTTTTTGCTTGGATGTGTTAGGCTGGTATATTGGACCATAAAAAACAAATATTTCATGTGTTCTGTCGCACGATTCTATGTCCGACACCTGAAACGGGGGTTTTCACCTCTAAGTGCAAGAACTTACTACAGAGAAAGAGGAGTCAGTGAAGCGGGTCGCACCTCGGAGATGTATCTTGGTTCCCACAAACTACCAACACACTAGTATACATATATTATGGGTCTATGCAAGTCTTGATGGGGTCTTGACCCTCCGGACCCACTCTACGGCGAAACCCTACTCCCGTTGGAGAAAAGTCTGACCCGTCGATCTACCCCTCTAAACGGCGCCGGGAGGAGGTAGACGCATGGATTTTTTTGCTTTGATGTGTTCGGCTGGTATATTGTATCATAAAAACAAACATTTCATGTGTTCCGTCGCACGATTCTATGCCCGACACCCGAAACGGGGGTTTTCACCTCTAAGTGCAAGAACTTACTACGGAGAAAGAGGGGTCAGTGAAGCGGGTCGCACCTCGGAGATGTATCTTGGTTCCCACAAACTACCAACACAATACTATACAGATATTAGGGGTATATGCAAGTCCTGATGGGGTCTTGACCCTCCGGACCCACTCTACGGCGAAACCCTACTCCCGATGGAGAAAAGTCTGACCCGTCGATCTACCCCTCTAAACGGCGCCGAGAGGGGGTAGACGAATGGATTTTTTTGCTTGGATGTGTTAGGCTGGAATATTGGACCATAAAAAACAAACATTTCATGTGTTCCGTCGCACGATTCTATGCCCGACACCCGAAACGGGGGTTTTCACCTCTAAGTGCAAGAACTTACTACGGAGAAAGAGGGGTCCGTGAAGCGGGTCGCACCTCGGAGATGTATCTTGGTTCCCACAAACTACCAACACACTAGTATACATATATTAGGGGTCTATGCAAGTCTTGATGGGGTCTTGACCCTCCGGACCCACTCTACGGCGAAACCCTACTCCCGCTGGAGAATAGTCTGACCCGTCGATCTACCCCTCTAAACGGCGCCGGGAGGGGGTAGACGCATGGATTTTTTTGCTTGGATGTGTTAGGTTGGTATATTGTACAATAAAAAACAAATATTTCATGTGTTCCGTCGCACGATTCTATGCCCGACACCCGAAACGGGGGTTTTCACCTCTAAGTGCAAGAACTTACTACGGAGAAAGAGAGGTCAGTGAAGCGGATCACACCTCGGAGATGTATATTGGTTCCCACAAACTACCAACACACTAGTATACATATATTAGGGGTCTATGCAAGTTTTGATGGGGTCTTGACCCTCCGGACCCACTCTACGGCAAAACCCTACTCCCGCTGGAGAAAAGTCTGACCCGTCGATCTACCCCTCTAAACGGCACCGGGAGGGGGTAGACGCATGGATTGTTTTGCTTGGATGTGTTAGGCTGGTATATTGGACCATAAAAAACAAACATTTCATGTGTTCCGTCGCACGATTCTATGCCCGACACCCGAAACGGGGGTTTTCACCTCTAAGTGCAAGAACTTACTACGGAGAAAGATGGGTCAGTGAAGCGGGTCGCACCTCGGATATGTATCTTGGTTCCCACAAACTACCAACACACTAGTAAACATATATTAGGGGTCTATTCAAGTCTTGATGGGGTCTTGACCCTCCGGACCAACTCTACGGCGAAACCCTACTCGCGCTGGAGAAAAGTCTGACCCGTCGATCTACCCCTCTAAACGGCGCCGGGAGGGGGTAGGCGCATGGATTTTTTTACTTGGATGTGTTAGGCTGGTATATTGGACCATAAAAAACCAATATTTCATGTGTTCTGTCGCACGATTCTATGCCCGACACCCGAAACGGGGGTTTTCACCTCTAAGTGCAAGAACTTACTACGGAGAAAGAGGAGTCAGTGAAGCGGGTCGCACCTCGCAGATGTATCTTGGTTCCCACAAACTACCAACACACTAGTATACATATATTAGGGGTCTATGCAAGTCTTGATGGGGTCTTGACCCTCCGGACCCACTCTACGGCGAAACCCTACTCCCGCTGGAGAAAAGTCTGACCCGTCGATCTACCCCTCTAAACGGCGCCGGGAGGGGGTAGACGCATTGATTTTTTTGCTTGCATGTGTTAGGCTGGTATATTGGATCATAAAAAACAAACATTTCATGTGTTCCGTCGCACGATTCTATGCCCGACACCCGAAACGGGGGTTTTCACCTCTAAGTGCAAGAACTTACTACGGAGAAAGAGGGGTCAGTGAAGCGGGTCGCACCTCGGAGATGTATCTTGGTTCCCACAAACTACCAACACACTAGTATACATATATTAGGGGTATATGCAAGTCTTTATGGGGTCTTGACCCTCCGGACCCACTCTACGGCGAAACCCTACTCCCGCTGGAGAAAAGTCTGACCCGTCGATCTACCCCTCTAAACGGCGCCGGGAGGGGGTAGACGCATGGATTTTTTTGCTTGGATGTGTTAGGTTGGTATATTGTACCATAAAAAACAAATATTTCATGTGTTCCGTCACACGATTCTATGCCCGACACCCGAAACGGGGGTTTTCACCTCTAAGTGCAAGAACTTACTACGGAGAAAGAGGGGTCAGTGAAGCGGTTCGCACCTCGGAGATGTATCTTGGTTCACACAAACTACCAACATACTAGTATACATATATTAGGGGTCTATGCAAGTCTTGATGGAGTCTTGACCCTCCGGACCAACTCTACGGCGAAACCCTACTCCCGCTGGAGAAAAGTCTGACCCGTCGATCTACCCCTCTAAACGGCGCCGGGAGGGGGTAGACTCATGATTTTTTTTACTTGGTTGTGTTAGGCTGGTTTATTGGATTATAAAAAACAAAGATTTCATGTGTTCCGTCGCACGATTCTATGCCCGACACCCGAAACGGGGGTTTTCACCTCTAAGTGCAAGAACCCCACCACAACAAAACACCGGAGATACCCGCATATGTGTCCTTATATTATGGCCACATTTGTACAAATTAGTTCTTATGTTATTTATTCTGATTTAGTACCCCTAAAAATAACATTTTTGAATGTAATCTAATCATTTAAGAAAAACTGAAAAAGAGTGTTTTGAGCCCGACGGTGTTACCGTCGGTGTCAGAGTAGGTGGTTACGGCACCGTCAGCTCGCTGCGCCGAGACGTCCACACAGGGCCAGTACTCCGACGGTGTTCCTACGCCGACGGTGGCCGTCGGGCTCATCGTGGGACGCCGACGGCACTTTGACCCCGACGGCGTCATATTTTGACGCCGACGGCCCCAACATTTGACCGTCGGCGTTAGAATAACCGTCGGGCTGAGCTGCCACTCCCGTATGTATGCAATTCCTTAGTTTTGAGCAGTTTGACTCTAGCGAAAACATGGTTCCATCGATCGAGACTGCTAGCATCAAAAGATACGTTGAGCTCAGTTGCATGCATGTGCCGTTAAATGGAGATATTCTGGGCATTTCCAGAACGTATCTTATTTTGGTGGCATTTTGATCTATATGAATTCCTCAGTTTGCCTCAATTACACACACATACACTATGAAAGGTAAACAATGCCTTAAAATTTATAATGATATGAGGCATTAATAGAATGCCATAATTAAATGATAAACACATTAGTTCTAAGTTGAAGAAAATGTTTGTTTGATAGCATATCATGGCTTATAGAACTGCGGTTGATTTCCCCATCCCGAACCCAAGCTTTAGCACAGAGGATTGTTGGCTAAAGGTCAGTAAACAGGTGCCAAAAATGCTAAGGCATGATTTCAGTATTGTCGTCATCCTGGTTCACCGCAGGATTTTGGACAAAGAGAAACATAAGGGTCTTCATGAACATCGAACGCAGTAAGGACAAGGTATTCGAGGGGATCAAGGAGCAGTTTGCTCTCTTGAGATTGACCGGGTCGCCTTTTGGCCTTCTCATCCTAGCTAGCTCTGCCATCGAGCTTAAGTAGAGTTTGATAGTGCGTTTGAAAAGAGTTGTCTAATTTTCTTAGCGGTAAATGAGACACATGTCAAGATTTGCCTTGTTAAATCAAAAATAATTCTGGTTTATGCATGTCTTGCATCATTGTCTCACGTCGTGGAAGGATGAAAAGTCTAAGTTGTCATGTGAACAACTTGCTCGAGATAACACTCGCTACTTCGTTTTTTTTTAGCGATAAAAACTTATGAAAATGCTCGTATATCTTTAATTAGTGGGATTTCGGTTTGTTCCATTTTTGTTGCACCTGATACTCCAACCTAGTCTTTACAATATATATGGCCTTCTTAATTAATGAGACGAGTTGAAAACAGATTACCTTCATTTAGAAATATACTCACTCCCATACACGAAACAGGATTGCGCCCCGCTTTATAAATAAAGTAACCAAACACAGTTTACAACCACAACCAAACAAGAAGTATGCTAAGAAAAGTTTTGCTGGGGCCACAGCACAAACGAGCCCAAGGAAACCCAGCTAGTCCTGATACAAACTCTACATGTCGTGGTGGTGTCACGGCAGATGCCATAGGATGGCTAATTTGTGGGGCCGATGGACGTTGGTGGATCCGGGGAGGGATAGCGAGCTGAAGAGCTCACACGGGGAGGATCCCGGCAAAACCGAGATCTCCCAAGAACAAGAAATGAGAACAAAGCGCGAGGGAGAAGATCTAACAAACACGAACAAATGCACGAAGGCACACAACACACACACGATATACCCAGGTTCAGGGTCCTCGTGAGGAGGTAACACCCCTACTCCTGCCTTTCCTCTCTATATATCTGTGGTACAAGAACTACAACTTGCTACTAGATCTCTCAAAGGGAGAAGTACAAAGAACTAGATGAACTCAAGGTGAGAAGGAGTGAATGCTCTAAGAGTAAATGTGACTATAGCTTTGGCTCTGAAGTTGGTCTCCTGCTCTCAGGAGCAGTTATGGCGCCTTTTATAGAGCTCCGGCCAGGAGGGCCGGAAACCCTAAATCGGCTTGGCCCCACCAGACAGGCCTAGCCGACATGTCGTCACCGGCTAGCGCGACCTAGTCGCCGGGCTATCCGGCGTAGCCCCTCCGTCATCATCTCGATAAGGACGGCAGGCGCCGTCCTGCATCATCATTGTCCCCTTGTCAGAGACAAGACACGTCTTTGCCCATCCCGGATAGCCTTTTCCGGATTGCCGGGCTAGGCATGTCAGGTCTTGTCGTACCACGATCGTACCGGCTGACGCGCTCCCGTGTCAGGCGGGAAGTGACCATGCATCTGTGTCAGGCGGGAGGTGACCATGCTTCCTTGTCAGGCGGAATGGTACTTCCCCCCGCAATAGACGGGAAAGCCTGCTACAGACCGTTGACGGCCTACCGGAAGCCCTTACGCCGGCTACCTCCTCGCTTGCCACGGTGCGCCTCTTCTGCATAAGATCAAGACCGAGACATACATTCCGGTTAGTTCCCACCCGGATAACCTATCCGGTAAAACCGAGTACAACTCCTTCCGGGAGTCTCCTCGGACCACGAGACTTGGGACCCTTTCCGGATACGTCCGAGCTCGTCTCAGGATGAGTGTCTCTAGGCCTAGCCTCCCGAAGATGTCTTAGCCTATCAGCAAAGACATCTTCGAGAAGCTAGTTCTTAGAGGAACCACCCGCTCATGCTCGTGCTGCGATTGTGAGGGCAGGGGGTGTCTATTTATAGCTGCTAGAGCTGACCCTTGTGGCTGCCAGGAGGCACTTTGCCCTCTACCAGTGCCCAAGGGTCAAGTTGCCCTTTCAGCACACCAGGAGGTGCCCCTTGATCTCGCCAAAGGTCAGGTACTGTTGGCACCTTACTGAATTATACCGGGATCTGCCCCTACCCGGGGGGTAGCCCCCCGACACTACAAGGTAGAGCTCAACGGCTGGGCGGAGAAGAAAGGAGGCGTGCCGCCTTCAGGAGATCCTCAATAATGACGTCCAGCCGATGCCTGTCCCTCTGTCTAGCCAACGGGTGCCACTCCTGCAGGTAAGCCAAGAATTAAAAAACGGAGTCAGCGGCTCGTCGTGGGAAGACATGCTCGATGACCATCTTGTTACGAATCGTCCAAAGGGTCCAGGTCATTGCGGCGAACACTAACCAGAAGAGGGACCTCCTCCTCCCGGTATGGTTAGCCTGCACTTCCAGGAACTCTGCCAAGTCGAGGGCCTGCCACTCAGGACCCAGGGACTCAGCGAGGAAGCTCCACATGAATCGAGCAGCGGGACAGGAGAACAGGATATGGGTACCCGTCTCGGGGACCGCACACAGGGGGACAGGTGCCATCACCAGGTCCCAAACGCTTCGCCACCTCCACACCCGACGGGAGGCGGTCGCGGAGAAACTGCCAAGTAAAGATCTTGATCTTTAGAGGCAAAGGCGCCTTCCAAAGATGCGTAGTCCAAGATAACACAGGCCCTCTAAATAGGGTCCGGTAGGCGGAGCCTACTGAGAAGTGCTTCGCTGGCGTAAGGCTCCAAGCGACCCTATCCTGACTATCCGACAGAGACAGGGGGAGCGAAGCGAGCATGGACCTAGAGCTCGCAACCTCCCCTGGGCCGAACGTGCGGCGGAACCCAATGTTCCACTGTCCCTGCTGGAAGGCAGAGGCAATCGACACCAAAGGGTCCCTGCAAATCGCAAATAGCTCCGGGAACACAAGTCGTAGCGGCCTTCCGCCAAACCAGGAGTCAAGCCAGAATAGGGTATCTCGTCCGTTACCTACGGATGAAACCGCCCCTAGCCTGATATGCTCCTTAATATATTGGATGGCATGCCAGAATTGGGACCCCTCTTTACGCTCACACGCCAATAAGGGGCAACCCCTAAGATACTTGGCTTTCACCAAGTCCAGCCAAAGGCCCCCCTCACCTCGAAGAATTCTCCACACCCTGCGTAGCATCAGTGCCTTGTTCATGTGACGTGACGCAAGTATACCTATGCCCCCAAACTCCTTGGGGGCGCAAATATCGGCTCATTTCACCATGTGGTACTTTTGTTTTCCAGACGAAGCTTGCCAGAAGAATCTAGCCAGCTCTTTGTCGAAGCTAGCATGGACCCCGTCCGGCAAGATATACATCCCCATCATATACATAGCGAGGCTAGACATGCACGAGTCAATCAAGATCGTTTTACTACCCTTGGAGGTGAACCTCCCCTGCCAAGGTTCCGATTTTGATTTAACTCGTGCAACAAGGGGCTCAAAATCCTTAGATAGGATCCGAGTGTCCCTGACCGGCATCCCCAGATACGTAACTGGGAAGGACACCAACCTGCAATTCAGGTTGTCTGCAATCCTCTGGTGGTCAACCTCCGAATACCCTAGAATGACGACCTCACTCTTGTCAAAGTTGATCTTAAGGCCCGACATGGCCTCAAAGCAGAGGAGTATAAACTTGAGATTAATTATATCTAGTTCTGAGCCCTCTACCATGATCATAGTGTCATCAGCATACTGTAGGTGAGTCACACCTCCCCCCGGGACAAGATGTCCCACCACACCAGTGATATGGCCGGAGGTCTTAGCACCCTCTAAGACCTCCGCAAGGGCATTGACCGCAGAGTTGAAAAGCAGGGGGGAGATCGGATCCCCCTGCCTAACTCCATAGGTAGACCGAAAATATGGACCAACTTCCCCATTCACGTTGATGGATGTGTTACCACTCATCACCAGCTGCATGATCCATCCAATCATCCTATCATCTATCCCCCTCCGCTCTAGAACCAAGCGGAGGAAGGCCCAGTCAAGACGGTCGTACGCCTTCTGGAAATCTAGCTTGAGGAACACGCCTTTCTGACGGCGTGTTTTCACCTCATGAATAATCTCACTAAGAGCTAGGATTCCATCGTGTATGAACCGGCCTTTTAGAAAGGCAAACTGGTACGGGTGCGTGATCCGCTCCAACACGGGGGCGTGTCTCATGGCGCACACCTTAGATAGGATCCTATAGACGACGTTAAGGACAGTGATGGGGCGAAACTGGCGGATGTCTGTGGCTCCCACTACCTTGGGAATCAGGGTCACCACACCATAGTTTAGCCGTGATATCACTAGTGTTCCAATATAAAACTCTTGGAACATAGGCATAATCACGGCCTTAACCGCTTCCCAGAAAGTCTGGAAAAAGGTCACCGGAAGCCCATCCGGTCCCGGGGCCGAATTGGCTTTCATCTCCATCACCGCCTTCTTCACCTCTTCCGGCAAGAATGGCAGGGTTAATTCCGCATTCTCCCTGTCTGATACTCTAGACCGTACCGGCCATAAGTTCACTGCCAGGGAAACCCCAGAACGGGGACCAGCCGAGAAGAGCTCCTTATAGAAGGAGTAGATATGGGATGAGATCTCTGCCGGTACCTCCAGCAGGCGATCATTCTCCCAAAGGCACTGAATCGAGCATTTCCTGCGACAGCCATTGGCTATCGCGTGGAAGTATGCCGTATTCGCGTCGCCCTTTAGGAGCCAGTTTTGGCGACTTCGTTGTCGCCAAAATAGCTCCTCACCCTTGAAGATCACCATAAGGGAGCTCTCCAACGCATACCGCTCGACCCACTGGTCAGCCGTCAGACCGACCGAGTCTGACGTACTGTCCAACTGTTGTATGTCCCTAAGTAAACTCGCCTTCCTCTGTCGAAGGGACGCACCTAAATTGGCGCCCCACCCCCTCATGAACTGGCGCACCATCTGTGCACAGTGGTGCCAGACATCCACTGCGTTGAAAGTACGCGGAGGGTGGTCGGCGGCCCATGGCCACTTCAGGTGAACGGCCTCCATAAACCCTGGCTGACCTAGCCAGAAGTTTTCAAAGTGGAACCGGTTCAACCTTGGAGGCACGACGCCTCCAGACGACAGCAGTAAGGGAGAGTGATCGGATCCTATCCTGGTGATTGCACGTAACGAGCAAAGAGGGTGTGCCATCTCCCAGTCGACCGAGACGAGTACCCTGTCCAGAACACTCCGGACAGGGTCTACTCGGTTATTCGACCAAGTGTAGCGTGCTCCCACCCTACGGATCTCTCTAAGAGCGAGATCCGCAATGCAATCGTTGAACATACTCATTCTCCGGGGGTCCATATTCGCCGAACTCTTGTCCTCCGGGGCACGGATCAAGTTGAAGTCCCCGGCAATGACAAGTGGGGTGGAGCACCGTTCCACCTTCACGCTCAGCTCAGCGAGGAACGCCGGTGCTCTAGTATGGTCAGCAGGTCCATACAAAATGATCACCTCCCACCTGAAGGATGACCGTCTGTGTTGGATAAGCATGCTCACATAGAACTCGCCCCGGTCCATATCCTCTACTTCGAAGGTTTCCTCCTTTACCCCAAGGAGGATACCCCCAGAGTGCCCATTAGCAGGGAGCCACTGCCACACAAATTTGTGTGGGTAAGTCCCTACAGCTCCTGGATGGAGAAGTCTTGACGGATCGTCTCCTGAATCCCCACAATGTTCGCATCCTCTTGTCGAATGTAGTCCCGAAGTTGCTTGCGACGTCCGGGTTGCCCAAACCCCCACATGTTCCAATTGAATAACCTTATGATTGTATCCATCATGAAACGATGTCGGGGGTTGTCCCCTTACGGGGGACGGAGCGAGCTCTAACCAAAGCCGAGGGCTGTGCCGGGCCCTTCGGAGGGCGTCCCCGTTTCTTCCCCACCTGGGGAAGAGCGGTGGGCGAGGCCTCACTAGGAGGGGCGGACCGTGCTCTACTAGAGGATGAAGGCTGGGAAGTAACCTTCGGCGGCCGCCCGCGTTTCCTCCCCACCTGGGGGGAACGATGGGATGAGCCTCACTAGGGGGAGCCCTCGTCGCGGCGGAGGTCGAGGGAGGTGACGCCTGCCCCGAGGTGGCAGGTTCAGGGGCCGTCTCCCGCACTGGCTCAACCTGAGCTCGTGCGGAAGCAAGAACCCCCTCGCACACCTCCTTCGCCTTGATGGCAGACACCTGCTCAAGCTTGTGGCCTCGCTCGCCCCGAAACACAATGCCACAATCGTCGGCCACCTGCACCAAGTGGTCCAAAGGGACCTCATCCAGGACAGAAAATCTCGAACCCGAGGAAGCGAGAGGTGAGCGACGTAACGTACCTGCTAGACTCCTCCTGGCCGCGGTCCTATGGATCGCCAGCTCCCGAACTGTCGGCGCAGGCATCCCCAGCCCACCCCGTGCAGAGGCGAGCCTGGCACTGACGCGTGGTGTCTGGGGCAGCGACGATGCCTGGCGGCTGGGGCGGGCCAGAGACGTATGTGTCCTCCCCATAGGAGTGTCGGGGAAGACCGTTGGGAGCACACATGTATTGGCCGCCGGAGTAGCCGGGACCGGAGGTGGCGACGGCGCAGGCGAGGTGGGAGTCGAGCCTGGTGAGATGACGTAGCAGAGAGCACCAGCAGACCGCGGCGACGACGGCGGAGCCACCTCCAGCCCCACACTCCCACAGTCCTCCTTTGGCTCAGTAGGCAACATGCCAAGTGAAGAGGCATCCAACCCTGGCAAGCCAAAGTTTGTGCCGTACTGAGCAAGAGGGGGGGTCACGAGTGCTGGGGGGTCGGGGCGGGAAGTCCGCGGGCGGTCGACGGGTGGCAGCTTGGCCGGCGCACTCTGAGAGTGGACCCGCTCAGCTAGAGTAGGACGGGGTGTAGGCGAAGATGCCTGCACCTGGGCCAGAGGGGCCAGAGCGGAGGTAGGACCATCAGTCACTGATGGCACAGGTGCAGAGCCCTGTGTCGGAGGCGGCATGGCCTCAGCAGACGTAGCGGACACCTGGTGGTCGTCCAAGCCTGGGTCGTCGTCGTCATTGTCATCGTCAGAGAGGGAGGCACTCGGGTCGCCCTCCTCGTCCGAGGGGCCCCTCGCCTGGTCTGCCACCGCCGAGGGAGGGGGCGCCCCCTCAGGGACGACCCGGAGTACCGCTCCCCTGTTCCCTCCCCGACCCCCAAAGTAGAACGGCGGTAAGTCCTCGCGGATCAAGTCTAGGTCGGGAACTAGGACACGCAGGCGGACTGGATCCTCGGCAGCCAGGGAGTTAGCATCCACCTCCTCAAACCTACCCAGCAGCTGAGCCACCAACTCGACAGTGGACTGCGTCCGGGCCTCCTCTGGTAGTCCGTACAGGCGTACCCAGACATACTGGAGGGCTGGGATAGTCGAGGGGACGACTACGGAGGGGCGGATGGACACGTGGATCCTGGTGAGCGGCAGGGTGTAAAAGGACTCGTCCAGCGTGCAACAGAGCCTCAGACTCTCAGTCGAGGAGAACACGACGGAGAACTCAGAAGGAGCGAGCTCCCGAATCTGCCACAGGTGGGGCAAGCGAGGCCGGAACAGGTGGGAGCCCACCTAGGCTCCCTCCCGCACCACCGTCCACCCCCGTCGAGAGCTTCTTCTTCCTCTTCTTCGCCTTCTTCTTGGGATGTTCACCGGCTGCGGGCACGGCTGGCTGCTGACTCGGGGCGGCTGGCTGCTGCTCACTCCCATTTATAAAAAAAGTGTCACCCATTTTATAAGTTATTATAAACTTTGTACTACACGAGAGACATTTTTTATGGATCAGAGTGAGTAATAAAAGCTTTTGCCGGGACAATTTCAACCTAGCTATAGAACATAACTTTTCTCAACAGAACCTCATCGCGACAAGTAGAAACATGAGAATCCAAAACATGTGATGCAATAGTAGTACATTGATGCATTCGGTACTTTTTATTCGTGACAATACAGAGCTACAGATGTACACATATAGGCAAAACAGATTTCCTGCCCTTCAAAGCCTTTTCTCTCTCCCCCGGGCATCAACTAAGTTGGATTCTCTGGTCGATGATGGAATAAGAAGCATCCAACACCCATGTGCCACATCAATGCCTGCATACAACACTAGTGCAATACGCTCAGAGGAACAAGCATTAGTTAATTCATCGATCTCTTACTCATTTGATTAGTGAGCCGTCGAGCTTATTGCATACAGTATATTCATATAGATACACTGACTGTGCCGATCGATCTGTGGTTCCCTGCATGTGCACTAGCGCTTCCTCCGCGTGCATGCTGGCTCGAGCTAGAACAGTTAATACACCAATTGAATTATGCAGTGACGTTCGGTGAGCTTTACGTTTTGACAAGTTGTCAAGATTTGAAAATTATAAGCTTGGATGATCGACAAGTTTGATGAAGGTCCATCGTGTCATGGCTATATCAAAGAAATGCGTCATATGGATATCAATGCAAAGCAACAGCTGGATTAGTTTACTGCTAATTCGTACGTGAAACCCGAGATCGCGTACACACACACGTAGCGGGCAAGTTGCCTTAATAAGGTGATATGATCAATTGCAGCCTTCTTCACGAATCAAAGCATCTTTTTCCTGACTCCACACAACCATAATTTAAGTGCGATTAGACAAACTAGGATCTAGAGAGATTGAAGCCGTCTGTGAGAGCACCGGCCGCTTCTATTTTGTGCGACATATATAAAATGATATGCGTGCAAAAGCTATCTTTTGTTTCTACAGCTTTGACCGGGTACACGCGTGCATGCGTGCTTGCTTATCCTTACATGTCACAGCGATTGAGCTAGCGGCAGATATCTTGGCGCTATTATTTCGCTAAACGTCAGCTTAGATATGCTTATATCATCGGCCAAATGGTATTAGTTCTTTATTATAGTTCACAAAGTGAGCTGTACATCAGGATAGTGTTCCCACGATTGATGTCTAATAAGTACAAGCTGTCAATCGACCCTGTGCTCATTTTTTATTTTTGAAGGAGTTGGGTCGAACCTTATGAACAACACCATCCTAGCTAGCTGCTGGTACGTACCATACACAGTAGGAGTTGGATCATGGGAATTTTTGTAAGTTAATTTACCCATGGTGGGCTGTTAGACTGAATTAGGACATTCATGTGGTCGATCTTATATTTTACCTGAACTTCAGATCTGTAGCTAGCACTTATATATGCAGTGGATTAGAGCTAGTTAGCAAGGTACAGATTGCCAACTTAACTAGGAACCTATAGAGCTCTAGCTATATATAAGAAGTTGTAAGTTAATCTAGCTAGCTAGGTATAGATTGCCAAGTTAACTAGGAACACATGGAGTATACTACTACATTACACCTATATTAATTATGCACACTGATCAATAATATTTAGATTATCTTTGCTAGTAGGTAGGGGGTACAGTAGTACGATCAAATTAAGTAGCTAGTCCCAACAGAGAGTGGGGTACACGATCGATCGACCTATACATATTTTGATCCATGCGTCAACGTCCGTGCTCCTGTCACACACATATATATACACGCTACATATACGTGTTGTCTTGTCGACATGACTCCTCATACGTACTTAAAATGCCAATGATAGAGCTAGAAATCAAACTCCCGCACATAATCAGACTGCTACGTATTTCAAAAGAAAAAAAAGAAGCCTCACATCTTATGAACAAACTGCTCAATTTCCTCAGACTGAAACCCTAACTAAAGCACAAATTAAGACATGGATCGAAGCAAGCGGCTTAAATTTGGCGACGAGCTTAGGCCTTAGGGAGGCGTGTGAGTACGCGTGAAGCATGCACGTGGTTTTAATTAGGCCGGGAAGAAGACAGCGAAGATCACCTTTGCTTGGACTCAACTCCCCTTAATTCAGCTCCTTGGATTGAGGTTCGGGATGTTTTAAATTGTTGACCACGGACGGAAGCAGCTGCTCACGGTCAAAGTCATGACTCCAACGGTTTCGTTCTTTTAGACGGCTATATACTCTAGATTTTTCATTTGGAAGGCCTCTAGGTTCGGCCCATACTTTTGAGAATGCCTAGGCTAGAGTGATTCCCAAACTTCCAGCCCAGAGCCCAGAAGGCCCGCTCAGCCCATGAGTACCTGCCCGGCGAGCCCACTAAAAAGAATGGTTGCGAGTTCAGTCCGTCTTGACCTGGTCAATGCAGCGGCACCGCCGCCGGTAGGCAAAGTCGCCGGCGACCTGAAGCGTTCGAACCCTACCGTTCCCCACCGCCACGCTTCCCTTACGATACCGCCGTCGGCGCCGGAGACGGACGCGTTCCGTGACTGGGCAGACATTCCCGAGCTGCCTCTAGAGTCTGGAGGAGGTGCTGCGGGGCCTCCTTCCCTGCCTCCGGTCGGTCTACAGCTGTTCGCTGTAATGTCAACTACTATGCATAGGGTGGATAATAAACCTATATTTTCCTGCCTCGTATGTACCTTCTCGCATTTAGGCACTTAGCATCCTAATACAAAATTTACCTTTAGCTTTGCCATATGTTGCACTGTACTAAATTTTGAAGGTTTTGCATACAAAGCTGTCATTGCTGCTATTTGCAAAAAGCTGGCCATTTTCTGTTTAGAAGCTCCATTCATGGTTTTCTGTTTGTTACTTCAGATTTTGTCTGAGAAGTACTCCCTCCGTTCCACAATATAAGATGTTATAGGTGTTGTACATGTTGTCTAGATTCACACTAAAATAAGTGTACACATACACTAAAATGTGTCTAGATACATGTGTGTACATGTGAATTTGGAAAAAGGCTAAAACATCTTACATTGTGGAACGGAGGGAGTAGCAACGCTTATAAGAACATGGCCGATATAACTTAGGTTCTTATCCATTTTTTTTGTCATAACTCTTTACATGTTTGTTAATGAATGATCAACTACTACTGCATTATTCTCCAGTATCTGATCCGCAATTCCTCACATTAGGGTTTATCAATTATGTCCTGAAAGTAGCACCATATAACTTTTCAATAATAAGGACATGATTATTATAACTTAGGTTCATAACTATTATCCTGCCATCATGCATGACACGTTCGTTAGTGAATTATCCACTACTACTTCTTTATTCTCAGTGTCAGATATGCAGTTCCAAATAGAGTGATGTGCTAAAAAACACAATAAAGAATAGTACTCATGTTCTCATGTTTTTTCACGCCTCCAATTTATCTGTAGACATATCCACCTCCATTTTCCAAACTTCTTAAATGGCCTTTTATGAATGTTAGTCGTGGTCAGCAGTAGCAAACAAACAAAAGGAGACACTAAATGGAAGCACCTACTTTTAATAATAGCAAGCACATGTATTTTCTGCATTGAAACATGGGAGAAGATGTACATCGAAATGTGTTAACATGAGACGTAAGAGCACCCTCATGGAGAGGGTTTTCGAGAAGTTCCAATGCAGGTTTTCATGAGTTCTGCAAGGAACTTTCTACCGTCTTCTAGCTGTAATATATCCAAACTAGTTACAATAGAGGATGCTCATTCTCATTTAGTTGGTGATGAAATGATTCGTGAAATCTGAATTTGGGTCTCATCAAACTTTGGCTGCTTCAGCAGGCGCGCCGACCCTCTCAGCAATGATTTGTTCATAGAGATCTCTAATCTTCAGACCTACGATGGTTTGGAAGAGACCTGTTCCGTTGTTGCTGCCTGGGAAGTCTGAATGCTTTAGCATTTGCTGTGTCACCTCCCCATAGAACTTGCTCGAGAGGTTGCTTAGGTGGCTCTCAACGTAGATGAGTTCATCCAGTCTGTCAAATTGCCCGTCCATCTCCAGCACCGATACCTGAAGTAAACAAACAAACGTTAAGATTGTGCAGCAGGCTGAGGCAGGACCTGATTGACAGTTAGAATTACTCTGCTCAGCGGATTTTTTATCTCTAGTCTAAGAATGTTTTTGTTGTTCTCTCTATTCATTCCTTCTTTAGACTACTAGCTGGGCTTCTGCCGGTTTAGCTTTGAAGTAACAGAAGTACGGAATACTTGTCGGGTACAAAAGGGTAAATAAACCATGATGAATTACCTCTTGGCCAAAGTAAGTGTCTGGGCCATAGGAAAATTTGATGCCAGGGTAAGAGCATGTAAGTTTTCTTCCACAAGGGATCCAATTGATGGTTGATCCTTCATCGAAGAGGTAAACCGGGTTGAAGAACTTCACGCCTTCTTTCATGATCAATTTAACACGCAGCACCTTTCCTTCATTGTCATCAGGGATCAGCTGGGTTGGCAGAACTTCAATCACAGCATCGGCATATTGCTTCTGTGGGTCTGTCATACCAAGTGGTGAGTTTACATGTCATCTCAAATTGTGTTTCAGTCATAAGCAATTTGATGTGTAATGCTCTTGTTATTTTTGTTTTATGACAAACACTTATTGTGATCAGTTCGCAAAAAGGCAGTACCAATGTAGGCATCAAAATCTGGTTTTCTTGCTTCAATGCTTGCCTTGATGCTTTCAAGGCTGTGCCCACGCTCTGCCATGTCTCTCTGCAAAAGCGCCAGTAATTGATGTTCAAATATAGACAACAGAAGCAAAATCCACTGTGTCATGAGGAACCAGAAACATATTTTTTGACCACAAAAAAAACTAGCAACATATTGGTGTTTAGCTTACCTGAATTTTCCATGCAAACTTAACGTCATCGCTGATGTCTAAGTAGATGCTGAAATCAAGGAGGTCTCTCACGCGTTCATCGTACCTGGTATAAAGATAGAAGGAAACAGATAAAAATGATGATGGGATCAGACTAGAAAAAAAAATCTGCTTGTTGCAACTTGCAAAAACGACCATGTTAATTTTAGTTGGGGATATACTTTTAACTTGTTAAGCGTAAGTAAATCAAAAATTTCTTAGAGATTTAATAGAAGATGCTGCGGTGATTCAAAAGATTTATTATAAGTTGATAAGCACTCACCCAATAGCTAATGGACTGATGAAGAAACAGAAGAACAGACACAGAAGAAGCATGTGGAGCAAGGTATAGAATGTGAACTCACATTGGGTGCAAACCCTCGATGACGAAGATGTTAGGTGGCTGGATGAGCTCCGCCGGGTCCAACAGGCCGGTGACATGGTTGTAGATTGGCTTCTCAATAGCCTTGCCTTCTTTGATTGCTTTCACCTGCTCATACATGAGATCAAAGTCGTTTGCCTTGGGGTCCAGGGCGGTCACACCTTTCTCCTTCCTCCCGGTTCTGTCCAAGGAATGGTAGTCATCAAGGCATATCACCGTTGTGGTGTCGCTGATGAGCGTGTTCGAGTCTGGGTTCCCGCCCCTGGGTGGCTCTGCAGCACCTCCAAACACACTGGTTAGCCGGCGCATGAAGGTGGATTTCCCACATCCTGAGTCTGCTGCCAGGCCAATCACTATTGGCTTGTCAGCCGCGCACGAAACCTGGAAGGTCCTTGCTCCATTCCTCGTGTTACTCCTCCTGCTGCTTCTGGTTGTGAAGAGGATAACTTGGTTCTGCCTGAAGCCTGAGTTTGGGATGGTGGTGCGTGGGGAGTGCAGGGATGTGGTGGTGTGTGGGCTGCAGAATGCCATGTTTGCTGCCCAGCCTTGGCTCCTGTTTGGAGCTGCTCTTCTTCCTCCCTTCAAGCCTTGTAACTGAGACTTGAGAAGAAGAGAGAGCTTGATGAAAGAACTGTGGAGATAAGAGCTAAGAAAACATAAGGAGGGAAATGAGATGGTGATGATGTGGTATACCTATTTTCCTCTTATTTTCTTTTATTTTTCTGCTGATATCAGAAGTAGCTTATAGTGGGTTGAAAATGAGTTCTTGCTATAATTCCAAACCATCGTATTTTGTCTGTATTCTTTACCGGGACACTGAGCTTTCTTGTTACTAAAAGCTTCTGAATCATTTTTATGATCATGCCCTCTTCCTGGCCATGTTTTAAACCTATATTAGTCAGTTTATCATCTTGCTATTGCTGAAAAAATAATTTTTGTCTGCTATCTGCCAAATGCAAGGGTGCAGGACATTTGAAATTTCGCGTATGTGATTTAATTTCCTGTAGTATACTTCTGCATGTTTTGTCTTTACTAACTACTTGGCGCTTGAATTATGATGGCCAGAGGCTCTCGGAAGAAAGCTTGGTGGTGGTTCCACGGATCAAGATATGGTTCTGCCACGTGGCAGAGCAAGGATGGCTGGATGCAGATGAGGGAATGGAGGCTGGAAACTGATCGTGGAGAATTGGAGGAGATATATGGCTGATGCTTACCACACCGTGCTGCGGTCCATGTGTGCGTTTTATCTGAGAAGGCAGTCCATGTGTCAACGTGTGGTCACTGGAATTCGCCATGTCAGCATCCCCAAATCACAACACGCTCGATGGCCAACCCCTTGTCTGCATGGCTGTTCATATGCCTCCTTCCAGTAGAATTAATTTTGACTTTATGCTGTCTGAACCTCTCACATTTGTAAAAGTTATTGGTGTTACATAGAACCTTAACTCATCGTGGAATCCAATTTACATTGCTCAGAGGAAAAAACTGAGGCACATTCTGTATTTCAATGTTGATAATACTACGCAACAGAGGGAGTACACAAATAATATAAGATGTTCAACCCATACAGGAATATATTCGTTGTAATAACATCTTATATTGTGTGACGGAGGGATTATCATTTTCTGGGAGCTCCAATATTCTGCCAGAGAGCGTCACAGAATTCTCAGCTTGGCAAACCAGGATATAACTAGCCGAACCTCATAATGTTGAGAACAAAACGATGCTTCTGAATATCCAAGGAATGACTTGGAAGATTCCGTCCACATTGCAGTGCACAGCTGAGATCCCCGGGTGGTTTGCTGTGTTCAGGTTCCAGTAACCATCTCCAGTACTGATTACAGCAGACCAATCAAACATGCAACCAAAACTAGCATATAAAAATGCAAGGAAAGCGCACTTTGTATAGTTAAAGAGATGAGGCTTCAAACAATAGGCAGTTCCAAAAACAACGCTGTATAACGGGGCTACAAGGCTACCCCTCTCCACCAAACAAATCTCAAATGTAATTATTCTGTTACTAACAAACAAAGAATTCCATGTACTTGTAGGTATGCACAGAACCGCAGGACGCTCAGATGGTACAGGTAGCTTACTGTAAATTTCTCCATTTGCCCATTTTACTTGTGCCCTCTGAAATACATGTATACTCTCTGCATCCACCAAAATCAGAAGAAAAAAATCAAATAACTGCTGGCCTGCTGGTATTATGCACTGCAAGGAACTTGACTGTTGGCCTGATATAATCTTGTCATAGTGTAAACTGCACACATAGGTTGTGTGCAGGCTAGTGTGAACACACATAGGTTGTGTGAGAGTAGAAGGAGCTAAGTCAGTAGGTGCTTGTATGTTCTAGACTACTCTACAAGTTGGTAATTCTTAGGCTGGGTAGTAGAAAGGAGTAGAAGGCTCTAGAATACTGTAACTCTTAGCCAGTAAGATAGGTAGTAGTAGAACACTCTAGAATACAGTAGCACCAACCATGAATCCTCTATATAAGGAGAAGCACCCTATGGGTGAAAAGGTAGCAAGCCAAGGTCCTAGCATAGGTTGCTAAGGTTTGCCAGCATTCGTTGTTGTGGTGAAGCTTAGGCATAGGTTGCCAAGCTTATAGGCATTCGTTGCCTGTGTAGTGTAGCGCCTATGTAGTGTAGCATTCGTTGCTACAAAAGCTAATAGAAAAGGAAGGCATTCGTTGCCTGAAAACCAAGTGTGTGAACATCCCAACATTGACAACCACCAAAGTTCTATATGCATGGGTTGACAACATAAAGATAAAAATACTAATTACAATGCGTCACTGCATGGGACATGCTCACTCAATCTTTCATACATTTTCGTTGTAAGTTAAATAATACATATTTTTTCTGTTCAAACATATATAAGGGGGAGATATTGACACAGAAAAACAAAGTTGAGTTGATACAAGAACATCGGCCAACTGATGGTTAATATTACTTTCTTACAGCAATAAACAGAAGTATCACAATTGGATAGACTATATTTTTCTAGTGTTGAACAGATCACTATTGTTGAAATTTACGGAGAATTGGATAAGCTACATGCCTTGAGTAATTTAACAAATTACACGAATAATTCAATTTTAGATAAGTTAACATCATCTCCAATTGTTATGCTAATGTATTTTTCATATAAGCATATGAATTCAAACTATATAATTCCCCTAAACGAGTACATATTTACTTCCTTATTCATTTAGATATAGTACCCAAAGATGAGTGAGGGTTGTGCAAACCCAAATCATGGAAAATATAATAAAGTAAAGGCAGCATGGCAGAGGGATATAGAAGCGCAGTCACAGACCTGAAGAACCCAAATGCTGACGACTGTTTCCAAAGAAAACAATGCAAATCCGACAAAGTAAAATATCTGAAAGAAAGAACATTGGTCTTGAGTATCATATAAACTGAACAAATCATATCGAAATACATTATAGACAAAGAGAAAGTGCTAGTAGAGAAAATTTACAGCTGTTAATTATAAATATGAAGTATATGGACTGCAGAAGGACGAAATTGCATCTACGTATCTACTCACCCCAACTAATGCATGATCAGAGAAGGTGTCAATTGCAGCCAGTATACCCCTGATGAAAAATGAAGTATACTTTGTTTAGAGACACGTACAAAAATCAACAGTCTCATGCATTAATATACTGTAGAGTGCCACTCATGACTCATCGTACTGAAAATTCACAACATTGCTTGAAGCAATACATATTGTGTAAGTTATCTTACGTTAATGACTTTCCTCGAAATACGATTGGTGGAGCAATGGCAGCAATTATACAAAAGCCAATGTGGAGCTACAACAAAAATAATCCAATCAGATCAGCAACATAAAGAGCATATCAGATGAAGAATGAAGAAACAACGAGTTCGTTGAGACCTTACCATGTAACAAAGGAAAAACCACCCAAAGCTCAATGCACTGTCAGTTCTGTTCAACAAGTTGGTTGATATTAAAAATAAATCCAATCCTAGTGCTATGAAAAGTACAGTGCAGATACTTGTTTTCAGTTAGGTTAAACATCTAGTAGAAGTTGTTGTTGTATTAGCAGGTGCAGATTATTTTGTGTCCATAGCAGGGAGTCAGGAAGCATTAACTATTAGATGCACACCTCATTGCACGGTACAGAGGCCTATACCACATCAAGTAAGACAAAGGAATTCCAAGCATGCCGTAGATAGTAGCCAGGAAAAACAGTTTGGAATCTGCAAGCGTAAAAGGATTTAGTGGCCTGCTACACCAAAAGACATGATAGTATGATTGCACAGCGAAACTATAACTTGGTACCCAAACTGCAATTTAAGAACATCACATACAAAACAAATGTGCATGGGCACAGGAAGCAGAAAAACTAGCTAAAGGTATGTACTTAGCTCACCTCCCCCTCTGATCCAACAGACTATGACAGCAATGAAATTCCAGACGAGACAAAGCACAATGCCTGTAGATAATTGCAACCCAAAAGATTGTCTATGAGTGTAAACAATTATCTGCCTCTCAAAACCGACGTCTCATGGATGGTTTTGTGGTTTACCGAGCCAGCTTGCAAATGCAAGATACTGCAACCGCTGTGCGTTGGCCGGTATCTCATTGGCAATGTCATGGTGGATGATCGGGAAGAACGGCGGCCAGTTCTTGTCCTCCATGGGCACCCCAGCTGCATCAACAGAGCATGGTAACACAAAATTCAATCCACAGTTACACGATAACATAATATAAACACTGATTGTGGCCCAATGCGAGTAGCGTACCGCTCTTGAGAGCTTCCTCCCTCCTCTTGATATCCTACACCCACAAAAAATTCAAAAAATGAGGACGAAAAACACGAAAGTAAACATGTCAACGATGTAGCATCCTAATAATGTACAGAATCAACAATTAAGAATCCAAGACAGCAGCACAACAGGCTTACCGCCTCCCGCCTCTTGAGATCTGCTTGCCACTGCGAGAGCTCACTGTCCTTACCACTCGAACCCTGCAATGCAAGACAACCATCATCAGCGTACAGAACGAACACGCTCTATCACTTTCTGAGCAACAGCAAACGGAAGATCCTCCCTTACGTACGTTCATGTTGTCAAGGGGAATGTCGACGGCGGCACCGCCGCCGAATCCGACGGGCTCCGTCGGGCGAAACTTGCCGCCACCACCAGCACCGCCGCGTCCTCCTCCATTCTGCACACGATACGACAACACGAAAACGCGCAACTCGTTAGAACACGCTGAAAATCAGGCACCGGAGCTAGGCGGGGAGATCCCGCCCGCCCGAGATCTGCCGCGGCGTGCTAGCTAGAGGGGAGATGGGGGATTACGGAGAAGGCGCTGTCGTCGTCGCCCTCGTCAAAGGGGTTGGGATCTCGGTACATCCTCGCTGCTGGCAGCTTGGCCTGGCTGGATTCGGGCGGTGAGAGCGTCGGAGGAAGAGCGATCAGTGGTTGGGTTTGGTGTATGGAGGCAAGGGGAGAGAGGAAGCGGGTGGGTATGCGGTGGAGTGGGCGTGTCGACCGCGGTGGACTGATGAACCGACTGACTGACAGTCGCTTCAGGTTCAAGTTGTTCTTTTTCTTTCGCCGCTTCCTGCGCTGGCAACCATGCGTGCAATTCTACGGAAGAAAATAAATGTGCTAAATTCCCAACATTTACTGTGCGACAAATTAGTCTCACAACTTGTAAAATAGACTGAGGTGGTTTTAAGAGCATCGAGCATCTCCACCGGTTGCTTCAAAGGTCGTCCGGTGGAGGCGTGGGCAACAGTGTAGGAATGGCGCTCAAAACACTGGCAGTTTGGGGGTTGTTCCTCGCATCAGCACACGCAACTATCACGCCGCTGGATCTGAGGGGCGACCGCCGACGCCCAGCCGCCACCGCAGCACCCCGCCGCCCGACGCAGCATCGCCCTGGCAGGCGGCCACGACGTCAGAGAGAAGTGGGACATCGGCCACCGCCGATGCATCCACCACAGGTCGCCCCCAACTACCTTCGACAGAGGGAGACGTCGCCACCGCGGCGAGGCTATCGGCAACAGCGGAGGAGAGGCGGCAACGGAGGGCCCGATGGCGGTGCGAGGTAGGGCTCCCTCGAGTCGCCCGGAGCGGGCGACGCGAGGGACGGGCGTTTTCGTGTTTGGCCAGTGGACTTTTTCAAATGTGTTTTGTTTTTAGAAAAGTCGATTCTATATAACAATACACGTTCACTTTTCAAATTTGGCCAATATTTTAAACTTGATAGCGAATCGCATCTAAGGCTCTCACCCCCAGTCCGCACTTGGGCTCCCTTCTCGCCACCTCTTGTCTCTCTTCCTACGCCCTCCCCTCCTCTCGCCAATGTCGATGACGTTGTTGGGCAAAGCTCTAGCACCAGCGGGATCTCTAGGGCTTCAATATAAGGAAGGAAATCGTGCCCGTTTCATCTTTTACGTCACTCAAATGAAGGTCAGACACTTTTCCTGGCATGGCCTTCCGTACAATCCAATCTCAGGTGCGACGGATCGGTAGTGACCTCACCCGATGGTGGTCGGCGGGATAACAACGTGCGGTTTCGATGTGGTCTCTCATGGCCAAGCGGGTCGCTCGTCTCCAAATTTAGATGTTGTGGGTTGATATGTGACGTCTCGACACCGGTTCCATTAAGTCTACCCATTCATCAATCATGTAGGTGTAGCAACACTTGTGGGCTTTGTAAGCAATGTATTATCTTGGTTAATCTTCATATTTATGTATATAATAAGAAAAATGTGTGCATCGTTTTGATGCGGTATTGTCATAAAAAGTACTCCCTTTGTATTAAAAAATAAAACCTTACATTTAAACATGTCTAGATACATATGGACAAAAAATGTTTAAAAAAATACTCCCTCCGTCTTATGTCTCAAGTCTCTCAAAACACTTATTTTGAGACCGAGGGAGTATTACATTTTCATACAAGCGAGTAGTAAAAGTTAATTTTAGTTGAGCAATTTAAGGAGGGGAAATTGGGAAAAGGACGGAGCTAAAGCCACTCCGACAGGTCAATCACCGGATCGATCAGCGCTTCCCTCAACAATAGAAGGCCCCCGCTTTAGGTCCGAAGCTTTGAGCGAGGGCGGTTGCCGCAAGTCGCAGGGACGATGGTCGGAATCTTCGCCAGGTTCTCCTCCGGCGGCACCCACCGCCGCGCCAAGAGCGCAGTCGTGAGTTTGCCTACTCCCCCCTTTCTCGTATTTCTACGGTGCTCGTCTGTACTGTATTCTGTATTCCCACTTGCTCCCTACTTTACTTGCCCAGAGGAGAGATCTGTCTGGGGATACATACTTAAATACTAGGTTAGTTTTAGCTGTACGAAGTCGTCCATGGTTCAGATTTGAGCTATTTCGACTTGATCTCGCATTCTTGCTATGACGGGTGGGTGGTGTTGCCTCCAACACATGGTAGCCCCTTAACTTTTTCCTCTTCTAGTTTCTTAAGGTAGGATTCTTTTGGGGAAGATATTTTCCTTTAGGTGATTATTTTGGAGCAAAAAAAAAATACTACTTTGTGCTCCCGGTGTTTCTTTGGAGGGATTAGCCAACCTTTCCCAACTCAGGTTTCGATCTTCTGAATTCACAACCTCACCATGTCTTGATCTTGGGGAGTATTGCGAGGTTTTGCTGTCTCAAGCATGTAATCTAAGCTTAGCAGACTCAGGAGGTGTTCATGATTCATTGGAGCCACGAGTCAGGCATAACTCCTATCAGATTACGTCCTCTGTTGCTAACTCTTTGCTGTCCTGCCCAACTGCTGTAACGAACCAACACTTTCAGGTACTCAAGTAGGTATTGATTTGGGTAATCTCGTTTTAATGGTGTAGGAGGTTGTGGAGACATTGGCGCCCAACATGGAGACCGGGGAGTCTGACCCGGCAGCTGCAGCTGGAGATAGTCCACATGGCATTGAGGTAGGCATCGAGTTCAAGCCAGTGGAGCACCCTGTGGAGCCTGTCAACCTTGATCAGCCGGTGAAATGCCCGCTTCCTGAGCCATCTATACTGCATGTAAGCATCTTCCTCTTGCTTAAGAATAGCTGCATGTTTGATTGTGTTATGTTGTCAGTTGTCCACAACAATTAGCGAGAGATGGCCGTAGTAGTGAACTTTTGTAGAAGGCATACAGCTACAACGACATGCCTGCTCTTGTATACTTGACGTTCAAGGTCCTGGGGGGAAGCAGGGGCAATTGGGCTTTGGGTTCGCTGTTTTCAGGCTATGAATGATGTTCCCTCATTTTTATTTTTATTTTGCCTGTACCAAGGATCTAATCATGCGCCATCAAACTCTAATGTACCTGTTTCTGTGTTTTGTCGGTATATTTTTCTTTGGCCTCTGTTTGCAATAACTGCAAGGTTGCCTTAAGATTCCCAGCACAAGATCATGCGCCTGTTGGTCCTAATTGGTTTTGCTGGCTGATAGGATGGGAGGATATGGCAAGAGAGGATGTCTACAGCGGGTGGAAGGGCGAGGACAGACCTGCCGGTGGTGAAGGAAGGGTCACAGCTCGAGCCCGACAGCAGCGGAACAAGGTCGCGACCTGCGGTCCGAAGGCGTGCCATACTGCCCTCTGTAAGTGCCCCTGAGCATAACATCCTGGCGCTACTTGACGAGTGTGACGTGCCCGAGAGCCAGCGTCCTGCTGAGTGAGCCTGAATACTGTCTTGAGTGTATCTGTACATTACTGTCTTGAGTGTATCTGTACATTACTGTCATGTTCGCCGCCGTGAAATGCTACGAGCTGAATACAGCTGCCTTAAATCCTTCGTGTGGATCGTTTCTATATATAATTTATATACAAGTGAAAGATATCTGCAGTCATCCTTCTCATCTGTTGAAAGACAAATGTATGGCTCCGTTTTGGGCAGCTCTCCTTAGTTTATGCTTGAGTATCCTTCTTTATAAACCGAGAACAATAAACTTTGCGAAACATAGAAATCTTACTGTCCAATAAGTATTCAATTCTCCGATATGTGATACGATTTAAAAACGCCTGTGATGTTGAAGCGTTGGCTGTGCCGAGCGCTTTTCCTTACTGATGATGAAGGATTTGGCAAGTTAATGGTGGCTTCTGACTGCCTCTTTGGTCCAGCGGGTTAACTCTCTGACCGTGGAAGCCGTGCTGTTGGAGTGGTAGTGCAGGATATCAAGGATCTGGCTACTAGATGCATAGATATCTCTTTTTTTTTAGATAAAAAAGGTTTCCCCTGGTTCCATTTGAAAGCAATCACAATCGTCTTTTACAGAGAGTTTACAGCATTCTTACGAACTTGAAAAACAAAGTCTGACAAAACCACAAAACAACGAACACAACGCCAGGGGGTGAGGAACGCTACTGAAGCTTAGCAGCAGTGTTGATCAGGGCCTCACACGCACGTTCTTGCTGCCACAGCTTCAAGGCGCCCGGCACCAGACTTAGCATCATCAGGTTCATGTCCAAGCAATCCTGAGGAGTTCCCCCCGCCGGCGATTGAGTTCCAACAAGTTCCTGTCCAGTAGCTCGGAGTGCTTGTCCATACATAGGATCTTCCAGGTTTTGATCAAAACGGCAATTCTTCTTAGCACCTCCTTGACACCTGGCCATCTTACACCCTGAAAGCACATTTCATTCCTTATATTCCAGATCCCCCACAAGGTAGCAGAAGAGAAAATATTAATCACAGAGTTATTATTCTCACTCAGCCACCATCTAGCAATAGACTCAACATCATAACCAATTGAAACATTCAAAACTTCAGAAATACACTCCCAGATATTCCTGGCCACCACGCAATCACAAAACAGGTGGTAAACAGTTTCAGGTTCGGCACAGAAGAGGCAAGTTGGGTCGTCAACAACCCTCCTTTTACCTAGATTATCTCTGGTTAGAATTTTGTTATTAACCATCAGCCAAAGAAAAACATGTATTCTTGGTGGTATATGAAGCTTCCAGACCGCTGGGGTGTGCACAGGCACCACTCCACGGTTATTAACTATCCCATAAAAAGATTTAACTGTATACACGCCCAAAGGATGAAACATCCAGATAGGACTATCCTCTTCAGCTGAGAATTGAACCCCTTCCATTAAAGCAACCAAATCAGACCACAAATCGAAAACACGTTGAGGAACGACCCTCCTAAAGGTGAGTTTCAAATCTACTCCATCCCAAGCCTCTGCAACAGTACAACACCTCTCATTAACAATTATATAAAGTTCCCAAAACATTGTAGCCAGAGAGCATTGGCCAAGCCAAATGTCTTCCCAAAACATAATTTTATTACCATTACCCAACTTCCATCTAAAACCGACCTTTGCTGCAGAAGCAGCCCACATGATCCCTTTCCAAAAAGAAGAACAATGTGAGGGTCTAGCTTGCAACATATTTGGATGAAGGTTATATTTATAATCCACAATTTTCCTCCAAATTTTGTGCTGATCCAGATGATATCTCTTAACCCAAGAAGCTAGCAAACACAAGTTAAAATCCCTTAGGTTCTGAATACCCAACCCCCCAAATTCTTTCTTTTGGCAAACTGAATCCCAGTTCACCAAATGATATTTAGGAGCATCTTCTGTGTCTTTCCAAAAAAAGTGGGCCATTTGGGAATTGATTAACCTAATAGCCCACTTAGGAAATTTAATCATCGACAACAAGTACATGGGAATGCTTGCCACACAAGCTTGAAGTAAAATTATTCTAGCCTTATAGGAGAGCAATCTCCCTCTCCAACCCGAAATTCTCTTAATAATCTTATCAATGATTGGTTGAAGATCTTCTTTCCTAAGCTTAGCAAAATGAAGAGGCACCCCTAAATAAATAAAGGGAAACTCTCCCACACGACAGCCAAACACCTGAGCAAAGAGGTTAACCTCATATTGCTCCATATTGATAGGGATAATATCACTTTTCTGATAGTTAATTCTCATCCCTGACATTTGTTCAAAACAAGTTAAAATCCACTTCAAGTTCCTAGCCATATTAATATCTTTTTCTAGGAAAATAATAGTATCATCGGCATATTGCAAACTAATCACTCCACCAGGAATAACCGAGCTCAGCAAGCCACGTATCAAATGGTGATTAGCAGCCTTGGACAACATTTTTGTAAACACATCCGCCACCAAATTAAACAAAATGGGAGAAAGAGGGTCCCCTTGTTTGAGACCCTTCCCAGCAACAAAATACTTGCTATTCACATCATTAATTCTCACACAAAAGGAACCCTGAGATAAAATAGATCTAATCCTAGCTCTCCAAATAGGACTGAAGCCTCTGGAAGCTAACATGTTATCAAGAAAGTTCCAATCAATTCTATCATAAGCCTTTTCATAATCGAGTTTTAGCACCAAACCAGAAAGCTTTTTGGAGTGCACCTCATGAATAACTTCATGTGCAGCAACCACACTTTCAAGAATAAATCTATTCTTAATAAAAGCAGTTTGGTTTTTGGCAATTATTCTATCACCCACAGGAGCAATCCTGTTTGTCATGGCTTTAGTAATAATTTTCAGGCTACAGTTCCCCAAACTTATTGGTCTAAACTTTTTAAGTTCTCTCGCATCAAGTTCCTTAGGAATCAGGGTAATTATAGAGTAATTTAGTCTAGCCACATCCAAAGTTCCTTTTTCAAAATCTCGCACTAAAGCCATAAAATCATTTTTGATCACATGCCAATAAGTTTGATAGAACAGAAAAGAAAATCCATCTGGCCCAGGAGCACCAGCAGCGTACGACCCCATTACAGCATCATAAATTTCTTTTTCCGAGAAAGGAGCATCTAGCATTAACACCTCCTCATTAGTGAGGATATCCTCTGCATCCCAGAAATCAGGACCAAGGGAAATGTTAGGCTTATCCTCTTTAGCAAAAAGCTTTTTATAGAAGTCAACAGCCAGTTCTAGCATATCATTAGTATCTTCTACAGGACCACAAGCTCCATCTAGAACCGCCAAATTCTTTTTCCTCCTTCTTTGGTTAGCCACGGCATGAAAGAAAGTCGTGTTCTTATCTCCCTCAACTATTTTTCTCTCTCGAGATCTTTGCCAAGCTTTAATCTCTTCTTGCTTTAAAATCCCATCCAACTCACCACGGATTTGTTGCATACGATCACGCTCATTATCCGACAAAAGATTCTTCTCAGAGAACACATCAAGAATATCAAACTCTTGCATAAGAGCTGATTTCTTTTTCTTATTGCTAGATTCCACATTAATGCTCCACCCTTTTGTTTTCCTTCTTAACAGCCTAAGTTTAAATTGCCAGATGTCAATAGCATTAATGCAATTACATCTGGACCCCCAGGCTTGAGAAATAATTTCACCGAAACCATCATGACAAATCCACCATTTCTCAAAACGATATAATTTTGGTGGAATTGGACGACAATCCCATGTTTTTAAAAGTAAAGGAGTATGATCACTGACAGCTCTAGAAAGCGCTACAACTGTGGACAAAGGAAATTTTTGCTCCCAGTCAACTGAGACAAAAATCCTATCCAAGGCAGCCATAATCAAATCATCCTGATTATTAGCCCAAGTAAACAGCCGGTTAGCCGGTTTAATTTCAATCAAGGCCCATTTATTAATCCAATCATTAAAAAGAAAGGACCACTGATTATTAATATTGCCATTACTTTTTTCCTTAGCATATCTAACTAAATTAAAATCTCCACCAATTAAGGTTGGCAAAGAGTTTTTCTCCATAACCTCATGTAATTCAGCAAAAAAATCCATTTTAAACTCTGCATAGGCAGCACCATACACAACCACCAGGTTCCAGGCAAAAGCATCAAGCTTATTAATCACATGCATAGAGATACAATACTGCCCACAATAATAAGATACTAACTCAAATAAATCGTCCCTGAGCCCCACCAAGATGCCACCAGCAGAACCTTTGGCAGGGAGAGAACACCAAGTAAAAGTATTGTTGCCAGAAATAAAATGCAAGAAAGATTCATCAATGATTTCTTTCTTCGTTTCTTGGATACCAATCACCTCAATCTTATACTTACTAATAAGATCAGCTAAAGCTTGTTTGCGGCCGTGTTTGCCCAGGCCTCTAATATTTAAAACGGCACCTATATCTTTTTACTTTTTCT
The DNA here is from genome assembly GCA_026929855.1 of Poa annua. Taxonomy (NCBI): domain Eukaryota; kingdom Viridiplantae; phylum Streptophyta; class Magnoliopsida; order Poales; family Poaceae; genus Poa; species Poa annua. The sequence goes on from CM049429.1 coordinate 79,278,740, forward strand.
ACTCTTAACCACAGTCCACCTCTCTACATTAACCACATCATGATCATCAGGTATCTGATGATGAGATGAATGTTCAGAGGCAGTATCTAGCTCATAATCAATGTCAACATTTAACATAACATCATCTAAAGAACAAGGCAGTGCAATTTGAGGATTATTCCTAGCAAATTCCATGTTCCTAATCAGTTCATCATCTACTATTTTATCAATTATTTTACCTTTTTCAACAACACCACTACCAACAGCAATGTTTAACAAATCAGAAATATCACTCAAGGCCTCAGACCCCAAGTATCGCAAAGGAATTACCTTTAAAGCTCGGTGGTATTTCCAGATTTCTCCTTTTTTGATATTCCTTGGCCTTCTCCATCATATTTTGGTCCCCATGCCCTCTGGTGACCATCTTGGCAGTAGTAAGAACATGCCCCCACCTCTTTTTTTCCAGCTTAGCAGCTGCAGCCTTAGGGCTTGGCTCCTTGACAGTAACTTGTTCTAGAATAGGGAAAAGATTCTTTCTAACCGAACCCATCTTATCAATAGTCTCCTGAGGGATTGATTCATGTTCATCCATGTCCACATCTATTTCAGTATCAGTCACCATTTCTCCATCGGACAGTGCAAGATTGAAATCTTCCAGCACCTGGGAGCAGTAAACAACACTTGCAGACATCTCAAGACGTTGCATTGCCTCCAACTCAACCATTTCAGCTGATGGTGTCCCAAGGTCCCAAACCTCATCATTCAGATTCTTGTAATTCAGTCTAGCTGGTAAAGAGCACAAACTTGTTGGAGAATCAAATTCCCAGGTTTCATCCGCAACCCCACCATGCCAACTGGTACATTCAGAGTCCAAGATCAGTAGCCTATTGTCATCCAGGTCCATCTCTTCCCAGGAATCAGGCACCTCTCTATATATCCCATGATCATTAGCAGGAAGATTGATAGTACCTATCCTTATGGGAGTATTGATAGCATCATCCTCCAGGATCTGATGTGTAGATTCCTCAGCATCCTCCAGGTCATCAAAACCCTCACATTCCACACTATTATCTCCTGGACCGCTTTCTTCGTCATCAAAGCCAATTTGTTCCACACCTTCCACATCCATTTTAACCATATACAATTTTTGTTCAAATTCCATAACCCTCTCCTTAGGAACTTGTACTGGATCTCTACATGCAACCTGCACTCTGATCTCAGAATAAAAGCTTTTGAAGAAAGACCCCCAATCAACATCCATAAGGATCCCCACTGTTGATACAATTCTTGCAAAAGTTTTCCAAGTACAATCCTTCGGAGGAACACCAGACACCTTAACCCAAACCACAGGCAGTTCAGCTAATGGCACACCATCTCTGTCCCATTCAGTGATCTTGATATTGACACCATCCTTCTGCAGATCAAAAGCTGGAAAATCAATAAGCTCAGCAATACTTTTCCAAGGAGGAAATCTCACAAGAAATTTCCCCTTTGCCAGCTCTCTGATCTGCCACGGCCACTTCTTATGTTTGCAAAAGATAGCAGTCAAGTTGTGATCCAACTCCAAAGCAGCAATCTCACCCTTTTTAACTTCAACCACAACAACATTCTTGAAGTTAATCCACTTAGTCTCTTCCGCTCCAGAGCTCTCCACATGCTAGAACCCAAGCCCTCTATTAGCACTGCCAAAGTATTCGGCAATCGGGTGAGTCTTGAACCAATCAGGGCACTGATGAACTGGGTGTTCAGTTGAGTTGCATATGAAGCAAAGTTTTGGCTGAACACAGTTCCCAACGAAGTGCCCAGGATCACCACAATTGAAGCAGACCATCTTGAAATACCTCGGCTCGAGAATCTGTTCCGCTGGCGGCTGCACAATCGGCGGCGGTTGAGCAGCAGGAACCTGCTCGACCTGAACTGGCGCCTGAACGTAACCCTGCCTCAACTGAAACTGATTGTTCGGCCTAATCATGTTGTTGTTGAAACGATTGTTCCCAAAGTTCTGTCGCCCCTCTCTCTGATATTGATTCTGGAATCTGTGATTCTGGGTTTGAGGAACTTGCTGAACGTGTTGTTGAATCCCTTGCGCTGGAGGAGGGGCAGGGACCTGCTGCACAACCGGAGCCGGAAACCCTAGCGCATGTTGCTGGGGAACTGGAGGAGGGGGTCGATGAGGCGGTTGACGACCACGCCCACGTCCCTGAACACCACCAGCCATGATCCCGCGCCTGAGAAATGCAGCAAAAGAGGAGGAATCTCCCGCCGTGCGGCCCTTCACACAACGAACAACACCATGAAATCGGCGACGATCTGCAGGATTTGCTACAAAGCAATCTGATAAGGAGAAGCAATTTGTCTCGACTAAATCCTTACGAATCCAAACGAGCAAATCAGACGGGGAAGGAGCGGTGGAGGGTGGGTTGCGGCGCGGCGGCGCGGAGGGGATGATCCAAAGCTGACCAAAAAACTCCTCCACACCCTCGGCCTCACCATATCCATCTGGAGTAGCGTGCCCTAGTTCGCGATTCGTGACTATCTGAGGATCATCGGGCACGATTTCACCAGGTGGAGCAACGCCATGGGTCAGGGACAGATCTGTAGGACTCTCGCCGACAGCTGGGACCCCTTGATTTGAAATCGCCAAAAGCCTCCGATCACACGGAACCGGCAATGGCGGAAATTGATCTATGTCTCCCGGCCATGGCGGAAGAGGAGGGGAACCCCTAGCAGGAAGAGCCCTCACCGGAGTCCGGGGGCGAGAAACGCGGGGTCGAACTCCTTCCTCGGAGCACAGGATCAAGGATAGATCCTCTCCTCCTGAAACGGCCCCACCCGGCCGCGCAGCATCCACGCGCACCGATCGCACCAGTCGGCTCGCGACGCCATGGGTGGGAGCTCTGGTCCGGCGGCGAGATGAGCGGGGGCAGGGGCGGAGAGGAGAGACGCGAACCAGGGGCGACGCCATGGGTGGGAGCTCTGGTCAGAAAGATTTTGTTTCCCCCCGATCGTTAGTTCTTTTTTACCAACAAATAAAGTATGACAACCAACATAGATATCTCTTTTATTCATGTTCGTCGTCCTTGTAATGAGTCGGTTCATATCTTAGTTCCCCCTACGGGGATTGTATCTGGCAGACTTTGCATAATGGTGTGCTTTGATTAGTAAAGATGCCGATTTCACTCAAAAAATATACTGGAAACCTAAACGTCTCTAATGTTGATTTCATAATAGACGCCTCTAAATGTTGGTCATGTTCAATGTTGAGGAAATGCGAAAGCTTGTTGCCACGATGCAAGCACTCGTTTAGTAGAACCCTCATTCGATCGTGGCCCGGCCAACACAGGTAAACACTACAAAGGACAGCAATACAAAGTTACAGCCACTGGCCATGACTAAATTATTAGTAAATCATGCCACCAAAGGCATAAGCATACGCGGACACAGAGAATATCAGAAAAATGCGGAGGTGAACCGTGCCACGTTGCCGATGATACATGCCTCCAAAAAATTCCACCGAGGTGTTAGGATAGCAGCAAAAAGAATTAACGAAGACTAAGCAAGTGAATCACCTGCCCCCCGTCGGCCCATCCGGACACTGCCCTGAAATGAGCATTGTAAAATCTACTCCTAGGCATGACCAGCAATTTTTCTCCTCTGCTGGTGCTCGGCGACTTTGTAATCTACGACCTCACGGAACAAGGCCGGGGTGAGCTCACACTCCGTGCTCCCATACACCGCGGCCTGCACGCTCGCCATTAGCTTTGCAATCTCCCTTCCAGAGAAGCCGTCCGTCTTGGCAGCAGCCTCACGGATCACGTCGTCGGTGATCCCCTTCACCGCTATCTTCTGAGGCTGGCGGCGGAAGAAGCGGAACAAGCCCTTTCCTTGCTTTTCGCCAACTTTCACTATGTATTTGTCAAGGTATAGTTTAACAAGCTTGGACCTCTCTTCTTCCCCAGGCAGAGGGAATTCAAGAACCTCGTCGATACGGTCCGCAACAGCAGAGTCTAGGTCACCAGGTCTGTTGGTCGCTAGTGCAAGCACAATGTCCTTGGATTGGTCACCTGTGCGGGAAAGGAGCGCATTCAGAGCACTCCTTTGAGCTTCACTCATGTATGTCTTGTTCCGTCTGGAGGATAAAATAAATTATTCAGGAATGTCAACACTGCAGTTGGGTAAAGGTAAAACATATCTACCAACTAGAAGAAAACAAAGGACTTCAGAACAGGAACATCTTGTGGTATCTACACAGGAAGAACTAACATGAAACTACAGAGCACTAGAAATAATCTGAAGATTTGACTATCACTTACTCGCACAAGAAAGCATCCGCTTCATCAATGAAGAGGAGCAAACCTCTATTGGATTTCTTTGCCCAGTCAAATAACTGATGAATCTTGGTGACTGCTTGTGCTCCTAATGGTGCAACATCTCCACCAGTCATCAGTGCATAATCTAGTCCCTGTAATGTATATAGTGTTAGCAAGCTAATGGAACTTAAATGTTTCGATTAGTGCTCAGAAGGATTTTGCTTGTGCAACTTACAGATTCGCGAGCCAGTTCTCTTGCTGCCATTGTTTTCCCTGTGCCAGGGGGGCCATAAAAAAGCATATTCCTGAAAGGAGCTTGATGAAGTTTCGTGTTTGCTGTGGAATTAGCCAGTTGATTCACTCTCTTCTGAAGAGAAGGATTTAGAATAACATCACCAAAACCTTTCCCGTCCTTCCCCAAATTGCTCCCATTCTTCAGTTTGCTAGTCACAGTACTCATAGCACGCGAGGGGACACCTGACCAAGGGTACTTCCCTCGTGATGACTCTCTGATAAGTGAAGGCTGACCCAGAATACGGTCAACATAACCCCAGAGTACTCTTGCACCTTCCCTGGAGGCAAGTACGTCAATCATGTAAGAGCATTACATGCACAAATGACAAATACAGATATGACTCCAGAATGATATTTGTGTCATTGGGACTAAACACAGCAACATTCCATTCAACAATAAAGGATAAGAAGGTTAAGAGCTTCACACATCTTCAAACAAAAAGGTCTTCACCAGAAGTGCTTAGGCAAACGAATTGAAGATCAGTGATGCAAGAACGCAAATTGGAATCTGGTAATGCTGCTTTATGAACTTTCAACAATCCAACTGAAACATAATAGCTTTGCAGTATTATTCTGGCACTAATCGGAATCATAGTTGTTACTCCATCTGATTCTACTCAAAATGTGTTGCATCACATAAATTTCATGATGAATCTAGTAACCACAATAAGATGTCATGGATAGTACAGTAGTATTTTTCTTTATAGATGGTCAAACCTAGAAATGATTGAACTAGTAAAGATTCTAAATAACTTAAGTTCATGCAATCAACTCGTTAATTTATAAGACACTTGGAACGTTCCTTCCGATTTTATGGCCATTTACCAATCGGTAGGTCCAGACATACAGAGTACAGCTTACAAATTTACCTTGTTGAGTATATCCCGACTGCAAGTGCAGTTGCACCTCCAACTGCTACTACCAGCTTATTCTGATCAGTTAATATCGTATGTAAACCGTCTGAAATGTCAAAAGAAAAATGTTACAACAAACTTTCGTTATCAGCACTGATATATCATGATATGAGCATTATCAACACAGATCACCACACAGCCATGTTGGTATCCACTCCAACCTGATAGTAGGTCATCTTAGGTAGAATACAAGTGGAAATACAGACTCAAGTGCTCGTAAAACGAAACTCTAGATTCATGTTTTGTCACTCGCACTAGGGTACATGAAAAGCAGGCTGCCACAACTACGATTATTTAATTTACTAGTTTGCTACCGGTATTGATTTGGCGGCGGTCAGGCTAACTTCCACTCTAGGTAGAATAGAAATGGAGTACATACCCAAGTGCTCACAAAAAAAAACTCTAGATTCTTGTTTTGTCACTCGCACTAGGGTACATGAAAAGCAGGTCGGCTCTCAAGCCAACTGCAACTGCTCTTACATTATCTTCCTACTTATAGAGATTTGAGTTGGCGGTCATCCATTCATTCAGTTTCTAGCCTTCGACGTCTCAACCCTGGCAAGTGCAACCACCCCCACTGCTGCCCCTGATAAATTAAAGCATCAAAGTGAATTAATTTGACACTTTTTATATTGCTATAACAGATTCTTCTGAGATTGCTATCTCCTTCGCCCTCTCATACCCAAATCCTGGTTCGTATCTGGTCTGCACCATCTCATGTTATCAACATATGTTGGTAGAATTTATAGGCACTTTTGCCTCCACTCTTTTATAAACCGAGAACGATTTCTCATGAGTATCCGAATCACCTTCCCAATTGGCAAAATTGGAAGGTGCACTAAAACATATTTTAGTAGCAAACAGTAGATGCATGGGAATGAGCAGCAGTCATATGCTTAGTCATCGAGCAAACAGGTGAGCTGAGATATTAATTGGTGCACTTGTGTGGGAGTAAGAGACGGGCGCAACTGCACTAGTGATCAACATACATTTGTGGACAGAGGGACTAAGAGAGTTAATTCGGCTTGCGTACCACAAGTTTAAACTTAAAGACATATCTTTGGAATAGGTTATCCAATTGTTCAGCGTGCCAAAGCAATTAGAGATAGCTTATAGTAGAAAAGGTCCAAGGAATAGCAACTTGGTAATATTAGTCAATAAGCATGTGGAAACAGTAACTTGGTAAGGCATACCTCCTATATGCCCAAAAGTTGTATTTATGGCTTGGACCCACTTCTCCCGCTCAGCATTCGCCTTCTCAACAATCATTCGCCGGTCCACATCTTGAGACAGTTTCTTTTCAAGTGCGGTTGCCTCCGCTGTGGCCATTGCCTGCTGTCTGTTGGTCTCCTGCTCTATAGCCGCCTTTTCCTTCTCTGTCCGTCTTTGTAGTTCCTGGATTTGCTCCTCGCTATTGCGTCTTATCTGCTCTAACCTAATTGCAGATTCTTCTTGCATCTTCACAAGCTCCTGGTTTCTTGCCCTTTGTGCCTCATGTGCGTGCTGCTGTCTCTTCCTTGCTAGTTCATCCTCATATCGAGCTCCTTGTGCCTTTATTTCAGCTTGAGTTTGTGCAAGTTTTCGTTTCTCTTCATACTCCGTACGTGTCCTCTCCTGCAAATGTGTCAAAATGCAACATGCTACATAAACAAGCAAATAAGCAAGAACAAAATAAAATTAGCAGCGCAGATACCCATTTAGTCAAATAAATATATGTGGGCGTGATCTGAAACATATGCCATGTGCAATTAATATGGTGCGCTAGAACTTGATTTCAGTCAAGCAGTTGGTTTTTTACAGTATTACGAGTAGCAAACACATACATCAGCAAAAACTCTTTACAGATTTCTGGAAATCAAAAGAACAGTATATAAATAGTGGTTTATTTGTGCATGTTCTTGTGTGGCCTGTGCGTGAAAAATCGGCAATTCTTGTGTGTGACATCCCCCAATTCACTAAAGAGCACACCATCTGAACTAAGTTTTCTTCTCATTTTTCTTCCATTCTTCCCTAACGCCTGCTAAATCGTACGAGACATTTATTTGCTTGGTCTAGACTATAAATATGTAACAAGCAACTAAAAGTCTAAAAGGGAAATGAAACTACTAGCAGCAATATACAGCACAATTCCTCCCTTGTGGTATGGAATGCCTGAAAATGAACATTATGTGGCAATGGTTTTGGCAACTTCCGCTACAGTCTGAGACTAATGCCAGTTCGTTCAGAGCAGTATGACCGACAAAGTAAGAACAAACAATGACAAGACAAGAAATATCTCACGAGCTCGATGGCCTTGGCCTCCCTCTGCGACTCGGCCATCTTCATTTCGAGCTCAAGTTTCCGCGTCTCCTCCCTCTTTTTAAGATGCTCGAACGTCTGCACAGCCAAGAGAGACAACGTCAGAACCAACCAAGGGACAGACAATATAGCCTCCCCTCCGAACGGGAACTTCCCCCGAAGTTCAGAAATCCTACCTTCTTGGCTTCAGCGGGATTCTTCCCGATCTCGCGCAGCAGCTCGACCCCGTGCTCCAGCGGGGCCGGGTCGAACCCGGCGGCGGTGGTGCGCGGGTTATCGTTCCGGACCCTGGGCTTCTTCTCCTCCGCGGCTGGCTCGGGGGGCGGCTGAGACGGCAGCGGCGGGCCGGAGGCGGGGGTGGCGGGGGAGGAGGAGGAGAAGAGGCCGGCGTGCACCCTCTCGGAGGACACGGCGAAGGCCGCCCCGGCGGAGAGGACGGCGGCCGCGGCCTTCGCGGCGGCGGCGGCAGCCATGGCTGATGGCTCTGTTGGGGGGTTTCTGGGTGTAGCCGTGTAGTAGGGTTTAAGGCCTTGTTCAGTTCGCCGTCTCTCTCGATCGGAAACGTGGTGGGCGATGCGGGACTGCGTATTTGTGCGTTTCCGGCGGCGCCTCCCAGCTTCGGCTTGCGGCCCAAGAAGATGGATCCGCTTTTTTTTTTTTTGAAGACGTTTCTCGGTTTTCTTGGTACGGAAGACGAGCTCCTATTTGTTCGTTCGATTGATTGTGATATTTGTGACTCGTTATTGCGTCACTAGTAACGTTGCACGCGTCACGAAATCAGCATTTAGCTCATGAGACAATCTCAATCAAAAAAAAATCCATATACGCAACATTGCTAAATGCTAATTTCGTTTAAACTTCATTTTTTAATAAAAATAATGATGTTAGACTATGCATTTTATCCAAAGTCAAAACATCACGTGACATGCCAAAGATATTCCTCAATAAACACCGCATGATTCCCCACAGCTTGCCTGATAATTTTATAGATAAACTTTATACTAAGCTTTGTATGTGGATCGGTTGATTTTGTTGTTTCGGGCAAACAAATAATCTTTCAACTCACTACAGCAGTTAAAAAATAAATTGGACGAGTGGTGCTGAAAATCCACCGGATTGCCCTCCTATATGCTCTAGAAACAATGGTCAAATGTTGCAGCCAAGGTAAGACCAACGTTTCACCACGTCTAATCGATTTAAATTTGAGAATTTGGGGTCACCCGATCGTTGAAATACATAACTTATGCATGTAGTGTTTCTTTGTTCACTTGCAATGTTGTTGCGACATATCTCCCCATCCATGTTCATCGCAACTTTGAAATATGCCCATGCAACAAAACAGTTTAGGGTATGCAACGAATTTTCGTTGGTTGCGGCAAGAAGTTGAAATCAGTCGCGACATAAAAATCAAGCGTGTACAACCTATGTGACCAACATAGATAATAATAAAAGAAAACAAATTTGCAACATGAGTAAATCTCTTTAAGCATACACCAAGAATCTTTACAACTAGGGATGTAAATGGACCATTAAATGTTGTCACATGGTCCCACTTATTTTGGTCAACAGTTAAAAAACTTGTTACATTTCCTGAGAAAAATGAACTAAGAACCACTTACACATAATTTTGTAGCGGCATTTAATGGTTCGTTTTCCTCCCTTTTTACAACATGTCATGTGGGGTACACAACAAACACTACACGATCTTGCAACATTCAAAACACCCTTCACAACATTTGAAAAATATCAAAATCACAAACTTTGATCATGTATTATGGATGCACTATCCTTTAAGGATTCATACTCACTAGAAGCCCATCTACGGTGCGTGAGATAGGTGACCATTGGCCCATTCTATGTCGTCCTACGTCTAGCGAATATTCAGGATCCACCATTAGGTATCCACAAAGCAGCATGTATCCATACAAAAGACCGGTGTTGCAAGGCGAGGCAAACTTAGCAACCATGGTTGGAGATTCTCTAATTAAATCATATTCCTAATCTTTCTCACAGGAGTGCCTGTGTCTCTATTGACTGGTGTTTTTTAAGGTATCGACCACCTCAGAAAAGTGTAACTACTGTTTAAAAGTGTAAACAGAAAAGTGCAACTCTTCTAGAGATAAAAGTGCAATTACACGTTTCTTTGAACTTCGATTACACTTTTCTAAAATTGATTGAGAATTAAGAAAAAAATCAGTCAGGTGAGATTTCACAAATCCGTTTTCTTAACATACATCCAGACCTAAAGTACACATGACGGCGTATGTTTGGACCGCGATTGACGGTTATAACATACCAACATTCTGGTATTCTGCTTCGGCGTGCTGGCGAAATAGGGGCGGGTGAATCCTTCACCACCTTAGGTTTGCTTCAGTGCTCCGCCTCTTACGAAACTTGAAGGGGAAAGTTTGTTCCGGTTATTTTTTTTTTGTTTTTTCGTTCGAAATGGAAGATGGGGGCACGTATTGCGGCCGACGTTTCAGTTACAATGACATGCATGTGTGCCGTACTGTCTTCCTATAGGGTCTGTATGTACCCGTGAGAGGACCCGAATTTTACCAGGACGGAGCACCGGCAGAAACCTCATCAAAAATTGCTGCTTGGTGCTTGCCCAGTTGGCTGGGCCAGGACCTTATCCTCACCCTAATGACGACATCACAGCATCGACTCTGTCCAGCTGCCATTTGTCCGCTCCAACCTCTGGATGACATTCCAGCTCCCATGAAAATCCCACCACCGCTTCTCATCCACGAAATCCCCCCCACCTCCGAGCAGTTCATGTCCACACTCCACACTGGGGCAAGCTACGTGAGCAATCGGATCGGAGGAGAGGGACATTGGATTTTTACTTCTCGCGGTAACCAAATTCCTGTGGACGCCCGAGCTCCATGAAGACACTCGTTGCAGTCGTGGCAATGGTGGTCTTTTTCTCATAGCCCGTACTGTCACTACACGCCGATGGTGGGAGGTCTAGTGCTCCCCCACTCCCACTCGCAGCACCAGGTCGCCACGCCAAGAACCACCGCCCCGGCGACGACGCAGGCGTTGGAACAGCAGACGCCATGCTGCACCACGGTCTCCGCGCGTGGCGGCCTGGACGAGGTCAGGAAGGCGCACGCGCGGCACATCAAGCTCGGCCTCGACCGCTCCCCGCGGCACGCACGGCCGCTCCTCGCGGCGTGCGCGCTCGGGGAGTGGCCAGGCAGCATGGAGTACGCGGCGGCCATCTTCGCCACGCTCGACGAGCCGGAGGCCTTCGACTACAACACCCTGATGCGCGGCCACGTCGTCGGCGGCCGCGACCCCACGGCTGCGCTGCGGCTGTATGTCGACATGCTGGAGGACGGCGTTCAGCCCGACGGCTACACGTTCCCGTTCGTCCTCAAGGCCTGCGCGCAGCTCGCCGCCTCGCGGCAAGGGAGGCAGCTGCAGGGACAAGCCGTGAAGCTCGGGTTCGTCCAGCACGACGAGCACCTGCAGAACAGCCTCATCAGCTTCTACGGCAAGTGCGGCGACGCGGAGCTGGCTCACCGGGCATTCAAGCAGATAGAGGCCGGGGAGAGGACGACGGCGTCCTGGAGCGCGCTGCTCGCGGCGTACACTAGGGCCGGGCGGTGGGCTGACTGCCTCGAGTCGTTCGGCGGGATGGCGCGCGACGGATGGAGACCCGACGAGAGCTCCATGGTGAGCGCTCTCTCGGCGTGTGCGCACCTGGGCGCCTACGACATCGGCCGGAGCGTCCACTGCGCGCTGCTAAGGAACACCGTGAGGCTCAACACGTTCATGGAGACGTCCCTCGTTGACATGTACGCCAAGTGCGGCTGCATCGAGAAGGCCACGGCGGTGTTCGACGGGATGGACGGCAAGAAGAACGCGTGGACGTACAGCGCCATGGTGTCCGGCTTGGCGCTGCACGGGGATGGGCCGAAGGCGCTACAGGTGTTCGACTCCATGGTCAGGGAGAACAACAGGCCCGATGAGGCCGTGTACGTTGGCGTGCTCAACGCCTGCAGCCGCTCAGGGCTGCTCGATGAAGGGCTCCGATGCTTCGATCGGATGCGGCTGGAGCACAAGGTCGATCCCAACGCGCAGCACTATGGCTGCATGGTGGACCTCATGGCCCGAGCCGGGAGGCTGGACGAGGCGCGCGCGCTCATCGGGAGCATGCCCACGGGGGCCACGGACACGGCATGGCGGAGCCTGCTCAACGCCTGCCGGATCCACGGTGACATCGACCTCGCCGAGCGCGCGCTGCAGGAGCTGGCGCGCCTCGGCGGTGCCGCCAATGCCGGAGACTACATAATCCTCGCGGACATGCACGCCAGGGCCAAGAACTGGGACGCGGCGGCCGTGCTCCGGGCGGAGGCGGTGGACAGGGGCCTAGCGCAGGCGCCTGGGTTCAGCGCCGTGGAGGTGCACGGCAGGATGCACCGGTTCCTGTCGCAGGACAGATCGCACCCTCGGACGGCCGACATCTACGAGATGCTCCACCAGATGGAGTGGCAGCTCCGGTTCGAGGGGTACAAGCCCGACACGACGGAGGTGGCACTCGACGTCGACGACGAGGAGAAGCGGCGCGCTGTCGCCGCCCACAGCCAGAAGCTGGCAATGGCGTTCGGCCTGCTCAGCACGCCGGAAGGGACGCCGGTGAGGGTGGTGACCAACCTCCGGATGAGCAAGGAGTGTCACGCGTACAGCGCGCTGATAGCGGACATCTTTGGGAGGGAGGTCGTCGTGAGAGACCGGAACCGTTTCCACCGGTTTAGCCGTGGCACTTGCAGCTGCGGGAACTACTGGTAGCGATCGACAGCCATTAACTTTGGATTGTGTGATGTTATGAGATGGTGTACATATTGGGCATTTCTAATTGGATTGTCATTCAAATGCATGATTAATTTGTTGTGTTGTGAATGTTCTATATGGTACAGATCTATACAACAACATCTGAAACGATCGCACCTTACACCTGCTAGAAGTATAATAGTCTAATTGTATTTTAATTGTAACTCCCCACTATTAGGGGGTTTCCTGCATATTCACACATGTACATGTCATTTATATTGTGTCCTTTGGCCTCCTGAAATACTACAAGTCTATTCCTAACATGGTATCAGAGCGGGTTTAGATCTTGCCGCCATCGTAATCTTTTTTTCTCCGACGTCGCCGCCACCCTCCGCCGCGCCCCGGCAGCCCCGCCGTCGTCCGGCCGCCCCGGCCGCCACCGCCGCGCCCCGGCCGCCCCGCCGTCGCCCGCGTCCGGCCGCCCCGGCCGCCTCCGCCCACCCCGGCCGCCCCGTCGTCGCCAGCTTCTCCGACGTCGCCGCCGCTGCGCCCCGGTCGCCGCCGCCCTCCGGCCGCCACCGCCGCGCCCCGGCCGCCCCGGCCGCCCCGCCGTCGTCCGGCCGCCCCGGCCGCCACCGCCGCGCCCCGGCCGCCCCGCCGTCGCCAGCTCCGGACCTGCATCGGCCCGGCCCGCCCGTCACAGAAAGAGAGTTATGTCATCCTCGGGCTACGTTGCAATCCCTCGCTGCCCGGTGATTTTTGATGGCGCGAATTATCCTGATTTCGCTGCCTTTATGCGCGTCCACATGCGCGGTCTTCGTCTTTGGGGTGTGCTGTCTGGCGAGGTCCCCTGTCCGCCGCGCCCCACTGCTCCCACGGCGCCTATTCCACCGACGCCCGTCTCCTTTGCGTCTGACGCTACTCAGACGGTCAAGGATGCAGCCAGGAGTGCTGATGATTCTGCTATGGCGGCTTATGACCGGCAGGTACAGGAGTATTCGGACGCTCTTTCGACCTACCGGCTGGATCTGACTGACTTCACTCAGTGGATGGATGAGGATGCCCGTGCTGCAGTTGTTCTCACTTCCAGCGTTCTGCCTCAGTATGCTGCCAAGTTCATGAGTCTTCCCACTGTTGCTGCTCAGTGGGCTTTTCTTCGCCAGCGTTATCAACCGTCTGGGGATGCTCTTTACCTATCTGTGGTTCGCCAGGAGCATGCTCTTCAAATTGACGAGGTGTTAACTCGACAAGTCCCAGGGTTGTGCACCCCGGGTTGATTGATGGGGAGAGAGATGAGTGCAAGGTGATCACGACGGCTGACAAGCGAGGTTTACCCAGGTTCAGGCTCCCGGAGGATAACACCCTACTCCTGCTTGTCTGGTTATTGATGCGAGTAGTGATTACAATGGCGAGATTGCGATCTCGCTAGGGTTTGTCGTAGTGGTTCTCAGCGTGTCCGCTAGGACGGGCAACCCTCCTGGCTTTATAGGTAGCCAGGTCTCGGGTGGTTGGTACATATACGGTAGGTTACAAGACCTAACCGAGTTGGACTAGGATACTAGGTACCCCGAGTGGGCCTTCTGCGGGTCTTTCCATCCTTGGCGCGGCACAGGTAGCATCATCGTGGGCTACCCGCAAGGTAGCCCCACGTCAGTAGCCCCCGAGTGCTTGGTCGAAGCGCAGAGTCGGACAAAGGACTCCTTCCTCCTGGGCGCGCCGTTGGATTGCTTGATCTTGAGCTTGAACTCGAATTTCTTCAGTCGAGCCACTCCCGATGGGAGTAATCTGTGCAGTCGAATTACTTTGTCTTCATCTTCTTGTGAAGCTTGCTTCTGCTCAGCCTGTTTTGGCTTACTTGTTGGATGGATTCGGCTGCTCGAGCTTACTTCGTTGCCACTCGAACGGTTTCTTCGGGTGCTCGGATCATTGGCTGATCTTACATTGCTGATTTCAGCTGCGAAGCCTACTACTCGAATGACTTCTTCGAGTTTCTTCTGTTGATTTTGGAGCCGTTGGCTTAGTGACGTCATCGATGACGATTCGTTGCACGCCTCTGCGCCCGATGGGACATGACGTGGCGGGCCCCGCTGTCAGAGCTGACCACAGTCCGCAGTTGTCACGTCTTCGAAGTGGGCGCGAAATTTGCGCGGCACGATGACGACGCCTCGGTTCCCGTGCGTAGTGGAGGAAGTTGGCGGCGACGGTTGGTTTCTCCGTGCGACACGTAGACGGCTGGATGCTCTCGCTCGGAGCCATTGCTTGATGGACGGTTGAGATGCCGATCCTCGAGGAATAAGTACTGCGCTTTGGCTTTTGGGATTTCATCTTCTCCAATCCATTCTTGCCTTTCTTCTCCTCTTGCGCTCTGCCATTTCCGCCGCCATCCCGAGCTCCAAGCAATCCGTCCACGCACCCTGCGACCTAGGCGATGGGCAAGCCGAAGAGCGATGCTGGCTCCTCCGCTGCCGCCGACGATGTCGGGGTGATGAAGAAACCCGAGGGTGATTGGCAGAGGTCGTCGACGAAGAAGACCGATGTGGAGCTGCTCCGCGCGCAGGGCTTTCTGCCACCTGCCGACCAAGTCCAGGTACGAGTCCCTGGCAAGGAAGTCTTCCCCACTCCCCGCGATGGGGAACGCGTTTGCTTCGCGGAATTCATTCCGCGAGGCTTCGGGTTCCCCATGCACGATTTCGTGCGCGGTCTCCTGTACGCCTATGGGGTTCAGATCCACGATCTGACCCCCAATGGCGTCTTGAGCATCGCGGGCTTTATCGTGCTCTGCGAGTGTTTCTTGGGTGTCGCGCCCCACTGGGCATTGTGGAAGTCGCTCTTCCTCGTTCGCAAGAACGTGGGGAAGAGTGGGCTGACCTTCCCAGTGGGCGGCTTCGGAATCCAGGTGCGCGGTGACACCGCGTACTTTCAGATGAAGAAGTCCGACTCCGTCCAAGGGTGGCGCTGGAGATGGTTCTACGTCCAGTCGAACGGCGACGGCCTGGACGCATTCGACAGCAAGCGCGGTCTGCGGAAGACTGGCGCCTGGGCGCACCCGCTGTCCGCCGTGGAGAAGGAGGCTGTGCGGCCCCTGCTGGGCCTGCTGCACGAGCTGACTCAGACCCTTGGGCGCGATGCGGGCGGCATCTTTCTGATGGCCACCTTCTTCCGTCTTCGGGTGCAGCCGCTCAGCGCCCGGCCTCACCCGATGTGGGCCGCCGAAGGCGTCAGCGCTAAGCCGCTGGAGGACGAGGAGGTGGAAGCCAGTGTCAGGTCCATCACCAACCTCCGAGCCGCAGACACGTGCAACGTCAAGTGCCCAATTTCTCCTTACGGGGCCTCGAACCCCGTTCCTGAGGTAAGTCTTGTCTTGTCTTGTCTCTGCCCTTGTTCGACTTGAGTCTACCTTTCTCTTTAATTCGACTTGTGTCTACTTGCTTCAGGGCCGAGATCTTTTCATCAGCTTTCCTCCTCTCCCTGAGAACGGACCCGACGACGAGTCGAGGTTTGTCGAAGAGGATGACGAGGACGAAGAGATTCCCTCCACGCATTCTCCCCGCGACGAGGTGGAGGAGGAAGAGGAGGTGGAGGAACCTGCGAGGAAGAAGCGGAAGCTTCCGAGTCGCGGTGAGTCTGCCACTGCGTCGTCACCTGCCCGGGACGCGGACGTTGCTGAGGAGGAGGTCGTCGTGACGTCTCCGGGTGCTCGGTCTTCGGGTGGCTGGGAGGAACCTCTGAATGTTGCCCCAGTCAGCTCCGCAGCACCACGCTCGTTCGCGCGGATGCCTTCGCCTTCCTTGGAGAGCTACGACGACGCCGGCACCCCCAGGTGAGTTTCTTTGCCATGTGTCCTTCGAGCTGTAATTTGCAGTTTGGACGTTTTGATTCGAATGGCGTTCTTTGTTTTGCTGTAGCCATCGTTCTGACGATGTTAGCTCCCCCCTTCGGGACGTGGAGCTCACATCCGCCCCTTCGACTGGGTTGGGGACGCCAGTGGTAGTGGAGAAGGTGCATGCTGAGCCCGCCGGTATTGCATCCTCTAGCCGCGTGCCTCCTTCGACTGCGGAAGAACTTGAACTACTGGACCACGTAAGTCTTGCATGCTTTATCTTGCGTTCTTGATTTTTCATCGGGTGCGCGGTCAGCGCTCCCGATGGGAGTAGCCCCCGAAGGTGTGGGTGACTGGTATAGTCGCCCGCAACTTTATTGACTTCTTGCTTTTGTTTCAGCCTTACTATCGCCAGCAGCTCGATGCAGCCGCAGCTTATGTTCGCCTGGAGAAAGAGAGGGACCAACTGCGGGCCTCGCTGGACCAGGCTACTGGGCGGGTTGATGAGCTTGAGAAAGCTCTTCGCGAGTCCCAAGAGCGGGAGCTGGCGCGGGTTGCCAAGGAGAAGACTCAAGTTGGCCGTCTCCTTTCGCTAGCTGGTGTACTTGGGGGTGAGTTTCGGCTTGACGCCTACTGAGTCTTTGCTCTTTTTCTTAATCTGACTTTGAATTTTTTGCTCAGAGACTTGTGGTGGAGCTCCTCCCGAAGATGCGTCGAGTGACACGGTTGACCTGGCAACCGCTGTTGACTTCCTCGACCGGGTATGCGCCTACGCTTCGGACGCGCTGAAGAAGTCTTCAGCCGCGCTGCAGAAGTCGACTGGAGCTCTGGCTGTGGTGCACCAGAGCATCTTCCCGGGTGACCAGCCGCCGGCGACCGTGGACGCCCTGGCTGCACCGTTTGAGGACGCGACTACCATCGCCGACTTCACGCGGTCGCAGACGGTACGCGGCTCCGAGCTCACCTTCCAGCTCCTATTAGGCCACCAAGTCCCTGGTGACTTCGAGAAGGTCGTCAGCGGGTTTCCTCGCAAACCCGACGGCCGGACCGCGTCGCTGAGTGGCGTGAATGAGCGCGCCTCGCAGCTGGCTGCGCAGCTTGTGGCACTCTTCGAGAGGGCCCTTGCTAAGGCGACTGAGGCGGCAGCTCGGAAGGGCCGTTCCCGGTCGCAGTCCGCGGCCTTAGAGTAGGCATAGTTGTAGGAATGCGGCAGTCGCCGCTATCTGTATTTTGAACTTTATGCTTGTAATGAACATTGCCCTGTCGGGTCTTTTGGTCTTCGATATTGATTTTGCTGGTCTTTATTTCTCCTGAGTTGATTTGTGCTTCGCAGTCGCCTGATTGTATTGACTCTGCGTATCCCTGGCAGAGTGATGCGCGCGATGATGCTCCGCCTTCTCCGGTGGCCGTGCCGAGTGGCGCGGCTTCTTCTTCGGGTGCTTGCCGTCGTCGGGCGGCGCCGGCTCCTCCACGCAGTGCCAACGATCAGCGGATAATCACATTTTTGAAGAACAAGGTGGCGGAGCTTGAGGCGACCCTGAAGAATACAGAGCGGCTGCTACAACGTTCTCAGTCGCATCCCACGGCGGAGTTCTCGCGACGTGAGGACTTTTTGCTTGGGGAGATCGACCTGATCAGTCGACAGCTGCAAGGTATGTATCCTCTGTTTGGCGGCTGCCGTCCTTTTGTGGCTTTCCTTCTCGTTCTTAGTTGCATTTTATGTGCGCAGACGTCAATCCTGACTGGGAGGCTGAGCGGGTTCGCGTTGAAGAGCGAGTCACCCGAGAGGCGTCCGGCAACTCATACGAAGCTCGGCAGTTCTGGGTGAGCCAGTCGAGGGGGCGCGTCCTTGCCACCATGCTTGATCGCACGTGGCGCGCTTCTTTTCTTCTGGAGAGCTGCCGGAAGACACTTTGGCACATCAATCGTGTGTACTTCCCGCATAATGCGCAGCCGAACGGGTTGTCTGCTTTGCTGGAGAGGTTCCGCGATGGTGAAGGCTTGAAGGAAGTCGTCGACGCCCAACTTGTGGCTGGTGCGAATGCTGCGTTGGCATACGTCCGGATGCACCGGCCACATCTTCCGCTTGAGCGGGTGCTTGAAGGCCTGCCAAGTGATGATGACTTCGACGAGACCCTGGCTGCTGCGCGTCGGATTATCCGGCAGGTTCAGGACCTGAGCGAGCGTCTTGTAGGGCCTCTTGGTGCACCGAAGGCTGAACCTGCAGTGTAGAGTAGCTGTCGTCTGGTGTACAGGGTTAGCTATAGGGGTGGCAAATGTGCCTGTGTAAGTATGACAATTGATTGAAATGCTTTGGACTTATAAGAGTTGATCTTTTTACTCGAAAGTGGGTGCCTGATTTGAGTTTGCGACCTGTATGGCGCAGTCACCTAGAATGCTTGGCGGCGACCTAGGTTTTCTCAAGTGTCACCTGCATGCCGCAATCTCTGATTACATCAGGTGGCGACTTAGGATTTTTGTAACTTGACCTGTATGGCGCAGCCCCCGAGTCGCTCGAGTGGTGGCCTAGGATTTTCGCGAAGGCCTGTATGGCGCAGCCCCCGGGTGGGTCGAGTGGCGGCCTAGGGTTACAAGTGTTACCTGTTTGGCGCAGCCCCCGAGTATGTCGGGTGTTGACCTAGGATTTGGAACTTGACCTGTGCAGTGCAGCCCCCGAGTAAGTTCGAGCGGCGGCTGAGGATTTTTCTGGGAGGTCCTGTTTGGCGTAGCCCCCGAGTAAGTCGAGTGGTAGCCTAGGGCTACAAGTGTGACCTGTGTGGCGCAGCCCCCGTGTGTGGCGGACGGCGCCCTAGGACATTGAACTTGACCTGTATGGCGCAGCCCCCGAGTCGGTCGAGTGGCGGCCTAGGATTTTTTGACTTTACGCTTGTATGGCGCAGCCCCCGAGTGAGTTGGGCGGCGGCCTAAGCTTTTATTTCAACCTGTGTGGCGCAAGCCCCGAGTAGCTCGGGTGGTGACCTAGGATTTTGGATATGCTTGTGTGGCGCAGCCCCCGAGTTGCTCGGGTGGCGACCTAAGCTTATATTTCAACCTGTGTGGCGCAGCCCCCGAGTAGTTCGAGTGGCGGCCTAGGATTTTTGAGTTCCTCCTGAGTGGTAGGTAAAGGGGACAGAATTTCTTCAAATCACTTTATTGATTCCTGCGAGCAGGCCGCCTCATTAAAACCCTTCCAGTCCCCTCAGGTACCCTGGTAAGGGAAAGAGTGCGTCTGAAACCTGCCGCGCTGATTTTCTTGTACAATGGTTGTTTTGAGCTAGGCGTAGAATCGACGGAGTTGTGCTACGTTCCATGGGTTGCTGCAGTCTGCTCCTGTCTTCGAGTCCTTTAGGCGGTAAGCTCCATTGCCTATTGCTTCTGTTACAATGTACGGGCCCTCCCATGGGGAGGCGAGCTTGTGCACCTTCTTTTGCTTGAGTCGAAGAACCAGGTCGCCTGCAACGAACGCTCTTGGTCGCAGCCGCCGGGTGTGATAGTTGCGCAGGTCTTGTTGGTACACGGCTGATCGTGCCAGGGCGATGTCTCGCGCTTCGTCCAGGGTGTCTCTGCTGTCTTCGAGTGCCTCCTCTGCTTCCGACTCGTCGTAGGCGACTACTCTTGGTGCGTCGAACTTGATGTCGCAGGGGAGAACCGCTTCTGCACCGTACACCATGAAGAACGGAGTGTACTGGGTGGATCTATTCGGCGTTGTTCGCAGGCTCCAGAGGACCGATGGCAGTTCTTCCACCCATGCGCCCGCTGCACGTCTTAGGGGCACGCGCAGCCGTTTCTTGATGCCGCTACATACAAGGCCGTTGGCTTTCTCCACTTGTCCGTTGGATTGCGGGTGCGAGACAGACGCATAGTTGAGTTTGATCCCCTGCTCTGAGCAAAAGTCATTGAATTCTTCGGCTGTGAAGTTTGAGCCGTTGTCGGTGATGATCCCGTTTGGTACCCCAAACCTGAAGATGATTGACCTGATGAAGTTGACCGCTGTGGATGCAGTCGAACTTGTGATGGGCACGGCTTCGATCCATTTTGTGAACTTATCGACTGCAACCAGGAGGTGAGTGTGACCTCCGAGTGAGGATTTCTTCAGCGGGCCCACCATGTCTAGACCCCATTGGGCAAAGGGCCAGGCTAATGGTATTGTCTTGAGTTCTGACGCTAGGGCGTGCGGCTTGTTGGCGAATTCCTGGCACCCTGTGCATTTCTTCACCAGCTCCTCGGCGTCCTGCATGGCTGTCAGCCAGTAAAATCCGGCGCGTAGTGCCTTGGCCACCAGTGCCCGACTGCTGGCGTGATGCCCGCAGATACCCGCATGGATGTCGAGTAAGATGGCTTGGCCGTCGACTGGATCTATACACCTTTGCAGGATTCCTGAGATGCTTCTTTTGTAGAGTTCTCCGTTGATGATGGTGAAACTTTTGGAGCGCCTGATGATGCGCTTTGCTTCGACTGGGTCCACTGGCAACTTCTGATGTAATATGTATGCCAGGTACGGTCCTGTCCATATGGCTTCGACTAGCATGACCTCCATGGGGACCTTGTCTTGGCTTGATGGGTTGGCATCGCTTTTTGTTGTGGCTGTGCTTGCTGTACTTTGAGTCTTGATGGATCTCTGCGTGATGCACTCGAGGAAGACGCCGGGTGGTACTGACACCCTGTCTGAGCCCATGTTAGCGAGGACGTCGGCTTCCTCGTTGCTTTCACGGCCGATGTGGCGCAGCTCACAGCCGTCGAAGTTCCCTTCCATCTGATTGTAGAGGTCTCTGTAGGCGATCATGTTGTCAGCGACGGCGTCGCAGGACTTCATTGTTTGCTGTACCACCAGATAGGAGTCGCTGTAGATCAAGAGGTGCGTGGCGCCGCAGTTCTTGGCCATCCGCATGCCGTGGATCAGGGCCTCGTATTCGGCTTCGTTGTTGGACGGCTTCGGGAAGTCCATATGTAGGACATACTTGAGCTTGTCGCCTTTGGGGGAGATGAGCACGACTCCTGGCCCGGCTGACATGAATTTCTTCGAGCCATCAAAGTACATTGTCCATGCGTTGGACAGGTCGGGGACATTTGGTAGCTGGGCTTCTATCCACTCGGTTGTGAATTCTGGGAGAACTTGGGCCTTGATAGACTTCGGGTGAGCATACTTCAGCCCCCATGGTCCTAGTTCGACAACCCACTTGGCGACTCGTCCTGTCGCGCGCTGGTTTGTGAGAATGTCTGCTAGTCCAGAGGAGCTTACCACCGTGATCGGGTGCTCGGAGAAGTAGTGGACGACCTTCCTGGAGGTCATGAAGACTCCGTATGCCAGCTTCTGGTAATGAGGGTAATTCTGTTTGGACAGGGTGAGTACTTCGCTGAGGTAGTAGACGGGCCTTTGCACCGGGTGGTTGTGCCCTTCTTCTTCGCGTTCGACTACGAGCACCGTGCTTACCACCCTGTTCGTTGCTGAGACGTATAGGTACAACGGCTCATTTTCCAGTGGTGCCACGAGGACTGGAGAAGTTGTCAGTGTTTTCTTGAGATGGTCGAACGCGTCCTGCTCCTCTTGTGTCCACTCGAACTTGTCTGCCTTCTTCATCAGTTGGTAGAAAGGTAAGGCTTTCTCTCCCAACTTACTAATGAACCGGCTGAGAGCTGCGACTCGGCCAGCTAATCGTTGCACCTCCCTGAGCTTGGTTGGTGCTGGCATTGTGAGTATGTTCTGCACCTTCTCGGGGTTTGCTTCGATTCCTCGTGCGGACACGAGGTACCCTAGTAGCTCTCCGGCTGGTACGCCGAACACGCACTTCTCTGGATTGAGCTTGATCTGATATACGTCCAGCGCAGCGAAGACCTTGCGGAGGTCGTCGACTAGGGTATCCTCCTTTCGGGTAGTGACGACAATGTCGTCGACGTAGACTTGGACAATCTGCCCGATTAGCCCCTCGAGGCATGCTTGCATTGTCCGCTGGTAGGTGGCACCTGCGTTCTTTAACCCGAACGGCATCGTCTGGTAGCAAAAGACGCTGTCGGGTGTGATGAAGGCTGTCTTCTCTTCGTCCTCGACTTTCAGCCAGATCTGCTGGTAACCTGAGTAGGCATCCAGGAAAGATAAGCGTTCGCAACCTGCAGTCGAGTCGATGATCTGGTCTATCCGCGGGAGCGGGAAGTGGTCCTTAGGGCAGCATTTGTTGACTGCGATGAAGTCAACGCACATGCGCAATTTCTTCGTCTTCTTTTTCTCAATTAGAACCGGGTTGGCGACCCAGTCCGAGTCCTTGATCTCTCGGATGAACTTGGCGTGCAGTAATCTGTCGACATCCATGGTGATCGTGTCTCATTTGGGTCCTGAGAAGCGTCGCATGGATTGCTTGACTGGTCTTGCGTCCTTGTGGACTTTGAGAGAGTGCTCGGCGAGTTCCCTGGGTATCCCTGGCATGTCAGAGGGTTGCCATGCAAAGATTTTCCAGTTCTCACGCAGGAACTCGACGAGCGCGCCTTCCTATGCGGGGGTCAGACTCGATGAGACCTTGACCGTCTTTCCGCTGTCAGTCGGATGGACTTGGTGGGTGACAGTGTCGTCATTCGTGTTGAACGCTGTGTCTTTGGCAGGCTTCTTGCGAGCCGGGAAGATGGTCTTGTCGTTGTCGGCTAAATGGGCTTGAAGTGCTCCTCGACGCCGAAGAACTCGGAGATCTTGGCGAACTCGCGGTCGCAGCTATTGGAGAGCCCGAAGTCGCCGCGGACAGTGATCACTCCTTTCGGCCCAGGTAATTTTATCATCAGGTAGGCGTAGTGGGGTACTGCCATGAACCTGGCAAAGCTTGGGCGTCCGAGGATGGCGTGGTACTGTGACTTCCAGTCGACGACCTCAAAGTCTATCGATTCCTTCCTGAAGTGCTCGGGTGTACCGAGGATGACGTCGAGTGTGATTGTTCCCATGGGCGTGATTGCTTGCCCTGGTACTATGCCGTGGAAGGTGGTCTCCGATTCCGACAATTTCTCTGTCGACCTGTTCATTCGTCTGAGGGTATCGGCGAATATGATGTTGATGCCGCTGCCCCCGTCCAGGAATACCTTCTTCAGGCTGTAGTCGCCGATCAAAGCCTCAATCACGAGTGCGGCGTGCCCGGGTCGGACTACCTCCGCTGGGTGATCTGCCCTGGAAAATGTGATTGGTGTCACCGACCCGCGTAGGTAGTCTGGTACCGCGCGCGGGCTGTTGATGGCTTGAAGTACTTGGCGTGTTATGATTTTCTGCCTCCTGTTCGACGGGGGTCCTTTCTGGATCATGTTCAGCTGTCCCCGCGCGGCTGGGTACGTATCGGCTGCTGCCGACGGACCCTGCTGCTGCTGCGGCTGGGGGAACGCTCCTGCCGCCTGCACTTGATTGTTGTTCGCGGGTGCTGCCTGGATGGCTAGCTGTGGCGCCGCTTGTATGGCCTGCACCGGGGCGATGATTTGCTGCATGACATGGTAGATCTTTCTTGCTTTGCGGCAATCCTTCAACAAGTGGTTTGAACCCCACTTTCCTGTTGCGGGGTTGCGGAACGAGTGATGCTTACAGGGTTGCATCAGTTCCTCTGCTGGGGTCAGCGGGCGCTTCCACTCGCGCTTCTGACTTCCATCATTGTGGTCGATGCTGCTGCTGCCACGGTTGTACTGACTCGAGCTGGGCTGCCGACTCTGCTCGTATTGTCGGCTGTTGTCACGCTTTTCCTCACGGGGGGTTTCGTACCCTGCCGCTACTAATTCGATTGAATCGTGGGTGTAACGTGCCTTCTTCTTTTGACGTGCCTCGCGCCAGTTGCTTGTTTCGCCTTCCTTCTTGGGAGAAGTTTCGCGGACATAGTCCTCTCCTTCGGCCCATTGGTTGGCTGTCTTCATGAGTTCTATTGTGGTCTTCGGCTGGAGCCTACCGAATTCCTCCCGGAGGTCGCGGCGAGCGACGCCATGCATGAAGGCGTCCATCACTCGATCCTCTGATACGGGTTCCATGGTACTGCGGAGGAGTGTCCACCTCTGGATGTAAGAGCGGAGCGACTCGTCCTTCCCTTGCTTGCAGGCCTGCAACTCGATGTAGGTCGTTGGCCTGGCGAATGTTCCTGAGAAACTCTTGATGAAGTTGTCCTGGAATTCCTCCCATGTTCGGAAAGAGTCTTTGGGTTGGCTTGTGAGCCACCCGCGTGCCGAGTCTGTCAGCATGAGCTGGATGTACTGCATGGCTGTAGTCGACGTTCCGCCTTGACAGGTGCAAGCGATGAGGTAGTCCTCGAGCCATAGCTTTGGGTCTTGCTTCCCGTCGTATTTTGGTGTGCCAGCCGTCAACTTGAAGCCTTTAGGCATGCGGGTGTCGCGGATGTTGAAGCTAAAGCATGCTGCGCCACACGGCTCGAAGTCGCGGTCGGCGTGGTCGTTTGCGTGTGCCACGCTAGCCGAACGCTCCTTGCGGCTGCGGTCCACCGTCTTCTGTGTTAGGACGTCACGGAGGTCCTTGACTGCTTGTCGCTGCGCCGCTGGGATGCCCGATGTCGTTGGTTCAGTCGCTCTGTTGTTTGGCCCCTTGGCCGCCAGAGCCTCTTCGATTGCCCTTATGGAGGCAATTTGTTGCTTGTGGAGAAGGGAGCGCGCGTCTCCCTCCGGTGGCTGCGTGAGCCGGAGGTATGTCTCGACTGATATCAGGGCGGCATTTGCCGTCTTCGGGACGGGTATCCCATTCTCGTCTTCGGGACGGGTATCCCATTCTCATCTTCGGTGACGAAGGACGAGTCGAGGTTACGGGTGAGCCTTGTTCGATCAGCTTCTGCCATGTGGGGGACACGGGCTCTGGTTCGCCGTGCTCCCTAGTTCACTTCTATGGAGGATGTGAAGGAGAGGGCGGCTCGCCTGGCGCTCGATGCATCCGCGTCCCTTTTGCGCCTGAGAAGTTCGGCTTTTTCGGCGCGAATTCGTTTGCCTTCCTTGCGTAGCAAGTACTGGACCGCCAGGTGATCTTCTCGAGGTGCGTTGGGTGGCGGAAACGTGCCTTCGTCTACATGCTTCATGGCTTGGATCGCCATATCCCGCGTGATGATAAGTTTCGTCTGGTCCGGCATGTCCACCTCCAGTGGGTATGCGGGTTCGTCTTTGTCGTCATGCGGCGTTGTGCCAGCCATGAAAACTTGCTTGGGCTAGGCATGAATTGGAGAATTGGTGCTGCCGCTGCTGCTTCTGTCGCCCGCTTCTTGCTCGGGGTCGAAAATTGCCGCAACGTGGCGCGCGGCGCACCCGCTGTCGCGTCTCTTCGCGATTGTCCAGGTGCTCACACTTGCCGGGGCGAGTGCGATTGGCTTGGGGTAGACTTGAGATTCCCACGAAGACGAAGGCGCGCGCAACATGGCCGTTGGACGCGGGCCCCTAGTCGCGCGTGCGGGTGCGGTGGTGGAGATGGATCTTGACTTGATTGACCGCACGACCGAGGTTGGGGTTGTAGACTCGATTCGTGCGGCCGTTGTCGAGATTGTCGACGTAGATGCCCTCTTCGCGGGTGCAGTTGGCGCGAACCCTGCGGGCGCGGCAGATGCGATCTTCACGGGTTCAACGGTTGCGATCTCCACAGGTGCGGCAGACGCGATTTTCGCGGGTTCAGCGGTCGCGATCTCCGCGGGTGCGGCAGATGCGATCTTGGTGGGTCCAGCGAGCGCGACAGTTGGCGATTTTGGTGACGCCGTCGCGCGTAGCGTAGTAGTCGTAGACCTGAGTATGCCACGACTATCTATGCAGCAGAATATGGAGCCGAAGGTGATGTGTATACCTTGTCCAAATCGGCGTACGCCGACTGATGCGTTGGCGAGTGGATGACGTACTCGAAGGAGCCGAATCGGATCGACTCCCTGATGGCGGATGCGCCGATCTTCATTGCGGATGAGGCCGGTGCGACCATGATCCTAGCACTTGTTGACCTTCCCACAGACGGCGCCAATTGACGAGGTGTTAACTCGACAAGTCCCAGGGTTGTGCACCCCGGGTTGATTGATGGGGAGAGAGATGAGTGCAAGGTGATCACGACGGCTGACAAGCGAGGTTTACCCAGGTTCAGGCTCCCGGAGGATAACACCCTACTCCTGCTTGTCTGGTTATTGATGCGAGTAGTGATTACAATGGCGAGATTGCGATCTCGCTAGGGTTTGTCGTAGTGGTTCTGAGCGTGTCCGCTAGGACGGGCAACCCTCCTGGCTTTATAGGTAGCCAGGTCTCGGGTGGTTGGTACAGATACGGTAGGTTACAAGACCTAACCAAGTTGGACTAGGATACTAGGTACCCCGAGTGGGCCTTCTGCGGGCCTTTCCATCCTTGGCGCGGCCCAGGTAGCATCATCGTGGGCTACCCGCAAGGTAGCCCCACGTCAGGGTGATTCCACCATTGACGAGTTTTATACTCAGAGTGCTGCTATTTGGCGTCAGCTTGATTCCCTTCGTACAGCTGTGTGTGGCATATGTCCCTGCTGTCTGACTGTGCGCGCGGATCTGGAGTTTCAGCGCGTCTATGAGTTCCTATCTCGGCTCCGCAAGGAGTTTGAGCCCCGTCGTGCCCAGCTGCTTGCTCGCGGTCGTGTACCGCTCTCTGAGGTCCTGTCTGAGCTTCGCGCTGAGGAGACTCGCCTTCGCAGTGCTGGACTTCTTGAGGTTTCCTCTGTTCTTGCCACTCGTGGCCCCCCTGTGCCGGCACCTTCGTTGCGGTCTTCAGCACCGCCGCTCCTCTCCAGTCCTCCGGTCCAGGGTCAGGGTCAGACTCAGCAGTCTCGTGGTAAGTCCCGCCCCACTCGTCCTCCCTGCTCCTACTGTGGTCGGACTGGCCACGATTTCTCTGGCTGCTGGAAGAGGGATCCCAGTTTACGTCTGCAGTACCTTGCTCGTCAGCAGTCTGGTTCGTCAGGATCTTCTGCAGTTGCTCGTCAGCAGGTTGTTTCGTCAGGATCTTCTGCAGTTACACTCTCTGAGCGGGATATTATTCGTGGTCTTCGTGGTCTGCTCGCTGCTACAGGATCTGCCTCGTCGGGCACTGCTGGTTCTGTGCCTACCTCTTCTGACACTGCGCGCCCACCATCTTCTACACAGTCAGGTATGTCGTCCCCGTGGTATCTGGATTCTGGAGCTTCTTTTCATATGACTTCTGCGTCTTCTATTCTTTCTGCTCTCCGTTCTCTTATTTCTCCTGTCCGTGTTATCACAGCCGATGGTACCTCTCTTCCTGTTTCCAGTCGAGGTTCCCTTTCTACCTCCTTTTTCTCTGTTCCTGATGTTTCTCATGTTCCTAGTCTTAAGATGAATCTTTTCTCTGCTAGTCAGCTCACTGATTCTGGTTGTCGCATCATCCTTGACGCTGATTCTTGTTCTGTTCAGGACCGCCACACTCAGGCCCTGGTTGGAGCTGGCCCTCGTAGCCGTGAGTCCCCGGGGCTCTGGGAGTTAGACTGGCTTCGGGTTCCACCTTCTGCTTCTTCATCGACCAGTTCTTCTGCGGTTGCTGCTTCCGCCTCCAGCTCTTTTCAGCAGTGGCATCATCGTCTGGGTCACCTTTGTGATTCCCGCTTATCGTCTTTAGTTCGTAGTGGTCTTCTGGGGTCTGTCTCAGGAGATGCGTCTTTACATTGTCAAGGTTGTAAGTTAGGCAAACAGATTCAGCTTCCCTATCCTACTAGTGTGTCTTCATCTCAGCGACCGTTTGATTTAGTTCATTCATATGTTTGGGGTCCGGCTCCCTTCGCTTCAAAAGGGGGTCATCGCTACTATATTTTATTCATTGATGATTTTTCCCGGTACACCTGGTTATATTTTATGCGCTCTCGCAGTGAGGTCCTCTCTATTTATCAGCGTTTTGTGGCCATGGTACACACTCAGTATTCCACGCCTATTCGTGTTTTTCGTGCTGATTCTGCAGGTGAGTACATCTCCCAGCATCTGCGTGGTGTTCTTGCTGAGCAGGGCACCCTTGCTCAGTTCTCGTGTCCCGGCGCCCATGCTCAAAATGGTGTCGCCGAGCGTAAGCATCGTCATATTCTTGAGACTACCCGTGCCATGATGATTGCTTCCTCCCTTCCGCCGCATTTCTGGGCTGAGACTGTTGCTACGGCGACTCATCTCATTAACATTCAGCCTTCTGCTGCCATTCAGGGTGGTATTCCTCTCGAGCGTCTCTCTGGTAGTTCTCCAGACTACTCGACTCTTCGTTTATTTGGTTGTGTTTGCTATGTCCTTCTCCGTCCTCGCGAACGCATCAAACTGACTGCTCAGTCGGTTGAGTGTGTTTTTCTCGGATACAGTGATGAGCATAAGGGCTATCGTTGTTGGGATCCCGTTGGTCGTAGGCTGCGCATCTCTCGTGATGTCATGTTTGATGAGACGCGTCCCTTCTATCCTTGCCCCACCTCGGGTACCTACCCGGTGGGTGATATATCCTTTCTTCTTTTTCCGGATACGCCTCCCACTATCCCCTCGTCCTCGGCGTCTTCTTTGACCGCGGCGCCCCCTTCGACTTCGGCGCCACCTTCGATCTCGGCGCCACCTTCGACCTCGGCGCCACCTTCTACCTCGACGCCGTCCTCTCCTAGTACTCCTCCGTCTAGTTCCCCTAGTTCTCCTCGTTCTCCGGTTTCGGATTCTTCCTCTCCTGTTTCTTCTTCCTCTTCTTCTGATGAGTCGTTTTCTGCCGATGAGCCTTCCTCTTCATGACCGTTTCGTCTGCGACGTGCTCCAGACCGTTACTCTCCTAGTCAGTATGGTCTCTCTATTACCTCCGAGCCGACTTCTTATAGGGATGCCGAGCGTCATCCGCACTGGCAGCTTGCCATGGCCGAGGAGATTGCTGCGCTAGAGCGCACTGGCACCTGGGAGCTTGTTTCTCCTCCTCCCGGTGTTCGTCCTATCACGTGTAAGTGGGTATATAAAATTAAGACCCGCTCTGATGGATCTCTTGAGCGATATAAAGCTCGTCTTGTAGCTCGTGGTTTCCAGCAGGAGCACGACCGTGACTACGATGAGACCTTTGCGCCCGTGGCTCATATGACCACTGTGCGCACTCTTCTTGATGTTGCCTCTGTTCGCCGTTGGTCCGTGTCTCAGCTTGATGTGCAGAATGCATTCCTTAATGGCGAGTTACGTGAGGAGGTTTACATGCAGCCTCCTCCTGGGTATTATGTTCCTGATGGGATGGTTTGTCGTCTTCGGCGTTCTCTCTATGGGCTGAAACAGGCCCCTCGAGTTTGGTTTGAGCGTTTCGCCTCTGTGGTGACCGCCGCCGGCTTCTCTCCTAGCGCACATGATGCTGCACTTTTTATCCACACTTCTTCTCGTGGTCGCACTCTTCTCCTTCTCTATGTTGATGACATGATCATCACTGGAGATGACCCTGAGTATATCGCCTTTGTTAAGGCTCGTCTTCGCGATCAGTTTCTTATGACTGATCTTGGTCCTCTTCGATACTTCCTTGGGATTGAGATTTCTTCTACTTCTGATGGTTTTTCCATCTCCCAGGAAAGGTATATTCAGGACCTTCTTGCTCGTGCTGCTCTTGGGGATGAGCGCACTGTTGAGACTCCTATGGAGCTTAATGTTAAGCTCCGTCCTACTGATGGTGAGCCCCTTTCTGATCCGACGCGCTATCGTCATCTCGTTGGAAGTCTTGTCTATCTCGCCGTCACTCGTCCGGATATTTCCTATCCTGTTCATATTCTGAGTCAGTTTGTCTCAGCTCCTACCACGGTTCACTACGGTCATCTTCTTCGTGTTCTTCGTTACCTTCGTGGTACGAGTACTCGTCGTCTTTTCTTCCCTAGCTCCAGTTCTCTCCAGCTCCAGTGCTACTCGAACGCTACGTGGGCGAGTGATCCCACAGATCGTCCGTCTCTTTCTGCTTACTGTTGAACGGGAATCCGGCACCTAGAGGGGGGGGGGGTGTGAATAGGTGCTATTACAAATTTTAGGTCTTTTTGATTTTAGGCTCAACTCAAAGGTAAATTCTCTAGATAGATATGCAACTACGGTGAATTTACCTAAATGAGAATCTAAGCAATAACAAGAAGCAAGTAAGGGAGTAAAGGGTAAAGGGAACCAAGTGAAGCACGCGGAGACGAAGATGTATTCCCGAGTTCCACCCAAGGGTGTACGTCTCGTTTGGAGAGGTGTGCGCTACCACAACAGGTTAGCCGCAACGCCACAAAGGCTCACCTTCTTCTCCGATGAACTCAACCACAAAGGTTTCGAGTCCACCTTCCACTATTGATCCCCTTTTAGGGCGGAGATCGAATCCCTTACAAACGCTTGAGGCACACACCCACAACTGAATTGGGGGCTCCCAAGAAGGACCACAACAGGTCAAGGACCACAAGAGGTCAAGGTAACACCAAGAGTACAACAATGGTGAACTAGGTTTTCCCACCGGAAACCCTAGCCACGAAATCCCCAAATGAATGGGGGAGAAATGAAGATCCCTTCGGTGACGATGTAGATCTGGGGCTTCTCCTCCAATCCTCCAAAGATCTATGAATTTGGGTGGGGGGATTGGGAGATCTTGATGAATTGAGCTTTCAAGAATAGTAGGAGAGAGAAAGTCTGAGAGCTCAAATGTTCTTGAGTGAGTGAGGGGGTATTTATACTCCTCCTCAAAATCTGGCCGTTGGCTGTCTTGGTCACCCGGAAATTCCGGTATAAGTTGCACCGGAAATTCCGGTGCCCCGGAATATCCGGGCCTTTGAAAATATCCGGGATGAAATTCCGGTTGAGATCAGAACCAATTCTGAACTTGACTTAGTCGATTTTCTGAGGTTGACTCGGAATATCCGAGTCCTTGAAATTTCCGAGCTGAATTTCCGGTTGGAGTCAGTGCCACTTCTGATTCTTGACTTAGCCAATTTTCCTGAGGTTGCTTCGGAATATCCGGTGGGTGAACCGGAATATCCGGTTGGTGAACCGGAATATCCGGGTCCTTGAAATTTCCGGGCTGATTTTCCGATTGAGGTCAGTGCCACTTCTGAACTTGACTTAGCCAAAATCTGGGGTTGACTCGGAATATCCGGTTGGGGAACCGGAATATCCGAGTCCCTGAAGAATTCCAGAGACTCTTTTTCTCTACAATTTGGCTTTAAGATTTGTGATATGAATTTCACCCAAACTGAAATACTTACCAATAGGATTAGTATATCATTGGTATTGTTAACTAACACACAAAACACTAGGGATTAAGAAATGTTCTTTCAACTGTGTTTTTCTTGGTGGTTCGCTGGTTGCTTGGAAGACGAAGAAACAGAAATCAGTTTCTCGCTCGAGTGTTGAGGCTGAGCTGCGCGCTATGGCCTCGTTGATTGCGGAGGTGACCTGGTTACGGTGGTTACTTGCAGATTTTAGGGTCTCTGTTACGACACCCACTCCACTTTTGTCTGACAGTACAGGTGCTATCAGTATAGCACGTGATCCGGTCAAGCATGAGCTGACCAAGCATATTGGTGTTGATGCTTTCTACACACGTGCAAATGTGCAGGATCGGGTTGTTACCCTCCATTATGTGCCTTCAGAGTTGCAAATAGCGGATTTTTTCACCAAGGCACAGACTAGAGCGCAGCATGTTTTCTTTCTCTCCAAACTCAGTGTTGTTGACCCAACATGAGTTTGAGGGGGGTGTTAGAAGTATAATAGTCTAATTATAACTCCCCACTATTAGGGGTTTCCTGCATATTCACACCTGTACATGTCCTTTATATTATGGCCTTTGGCCTCCTGGAATACTACAAGTCTATTCCTAACAACACCATGCCAAGCAAGTTTTCAAAGGTTTGCCAGATTCTTGTGAGACTGTCACCCTACGGTGCAAAGGGCTCCCACACAGCAAAACGGCCCTTCAGGCCAGAGCTCATCAAGCGGTTTCAAGCCTGAGATCGGACTTCAACTGCGCTTACAAAAACAGCCACTCGAACCTACAGAGACTAAAGTTCTCCAAAGCAGTAAACCGGAAGTCTAAAGTACACTACAGTTTACTTCAACTCTGCAACTCCTCCTCCAGCGAACACCTGAAAGATAGCAGCAACTCCAGGTGAACGGCATCGCTTTCCTCTGGATGCAGCTTCAGGTATTCAATAGTTGCTCTCCGGCCAAACGAGGACGTGTCAGTGGTCGTCAATGTGTTAATCCAGCTGAAATCAACACATCACAACCCGAGTAGATTGCCAATGGAGACTTGAGCTTTGCGAGTAGCAGATTTGTGAATTGTTCCATTCTTCTCCTGCTATGTCTTTTAGTGGAACCATCCAGAGCTTTAGATAAGAGAGTGTCAATCACCACACCTATTTCATATTAACCAGGTCCAGCGGTTAGACACTATGCTATTTCTATATTCCAAATGCTCCACAAGACATCATCATTAACTATATTTAGTTGCATAAATCTTGTATTACACCACCATTTAGAAGCCATGAATTCAAAGTTAACTATCTCAACCTCAAACACTTGTTCCACTAGATTCCACATGTTTTTAGCTACTGTACATTCAAAGAACAGGTGATACACAGATTCTATTTCCTTACAAAGCTCACATTCTAAGTTTTGAGATACCTCTTATGCGCAAATTATCTCTAGTCATAATCTTATTTTGAGAGAACAACCACATGAACACATGTATTCTTGGTGGAACTTTAATCTCCCACACTTCAGTAAAATGCACAGGTTGCACACCTCTAAAATTTACTAGAGTATACATTGACTTGGATGAGTACACTCCATTGGTTTCATACTGCCAAATCAATTGATCTTCATCGTCATTTAGATTTACAGAGTTAGCTATATTAACAAGTTCTAGCCACTGTACTATCATTTCCTCAGTGAAAGTCATCCTAAAGTCTCAGCTAAGTTGAGAACCATCCCAAAGATTTTCTGAAGCGAACCATCCCAAAGATTAGCTATAATCTTTGTTTGTTGATTAGATACAATGTAGATATCCTAAAATTGGGTAGACATAGGAGAGTTTTCAATCCATATGTCCTCCCAAAATTTACTGATTTACCATTTTCTACTTTGTACCTATATCCTACCCTAAAAACTCTAGCTGTCCACATCACTGATGTTGGGATTCTTTGTCTTATATTTGAAATCTACCACTTTTTTCCATAAAGACCCTTTACCTTGAGCATATTTCTTTATTCAGAACCCTATAATACACATATTTAGGTCATGTCGATTGGGAATTCCTAGACCTCCGAAATCATTCCTTATACATACAGATGGCCAATATCTTATGGTTCCCCTATGTATCA
The DNA here is from genome assembly GCA_026929855.1 of Poa annua. NCBI lineage: Eukaryota > Viridiplantae > Streptophyta > Magnoliopsida > Poales > Poaceae > Poa > Poa annua. The sequence goes on from CM049429.1 coordinate 79,312,394, forward strand.
TCCCACACACAATTAGCTAATTGGGTATTGAAATACCCACTTGGGGGTATTTAAAGAAATAAAAAAAATAAACTGGGATACTGCTATAAAAACGATAAACTGGATACTAGCTAGAACAAACTGCACTAATTCCCTCTTGGCTGCTGAAGAGAGTAGCTTTCCTCTCCAGCCAACCAATCTCTTCAGTAAATTATCTACTAGAGGATGTAAATCCTCTCTCCTAAGTTCGCCATAATGCATTGGTATTCCTAAGTATTTAATAGGAAAACAACAAACATTGCAAATTTTCTACGAATTTCCTGCATTCTGACTAATCTAGTTTAATGAGAATAAGTTCACTTGATAACTAATCCTCATGCATGAAATTTATTCAAAACATGTTAGGATCTATTTCATATTAAAAGCTTATTGTTCATCTGCTTCTAGAAAAATTAGTGTTGCATCTACATATTGCAGACATACCACTCCACCTGAAATAAATATGGATCATAATCTTTGATCAAACCCACATAAGTACCTTTTGTTAGCATTTTAACAAACACATACCACAAATGAATATAATGGGAGACAGGGGGTTTCAGACCTTTACCGGTGGTAAAGAAGTCCCCCTCCACATCATTTACCTTTACTCAACAGAGCCATTCCGAGTCACCTAGCCACAGGAATAATCAGGCTTTCATTTGCCTGCACAAGAAGAAACTTGTACCTTGTCTGAACACACGCGACTTCCATGTTCAAACAGCGAGGTTAACATCAAGCCCATTTGCCATGTCTTATCTGAAACTCGTGTACAAACTGTTGCATAACTGCATTCAGTAGGACGCCTGTATTCTGGATGTGACTTCTCGAAACAAATACGAACACTGGTCGATTGGTTGTTATGCGAAAGGAAAACGAACGAACATGAGCACTAAGAGACATGTTTTGATCCTTCTCACGGATAGTTGAGCCAGCACCTACCGAACCCCAAATGAAGGGAGTCGCTATGTAAATCTTCAGAATCCAACGAAACCCCCTAATGGAGAGAGCCACTTGCTTGGTTGGTGAAGCGCGGCCCTCAACTATTAGTATACACTTGCGTAGCCCCCATGACTGATTTCAGCAAAAGAAGCTTGGTCGTGAACCACTCCCTCAAGCCCGACAACGCTTGTTTCTGCCGTATTAATACCTGACAACGACGACAACTCCTACCATACTGATTTAAATTCGTATATGACGCTTCGTGTCTCTGGCCACATATATTTTCTGAAACTCATAGACGAAAGAGCATATATTTCTATCACCTACCTGAATTGCAAATTCTCTTCCGTGGATCAGCAAGGACCTGAAAATTGCATTGTCCTTGCCAGTAGAAGTAACTTTGGTGCCATTTGCATCGTGCAACTAAAATCTATACTAGAGAACGCACGTATCGTCCGACAAGACTACAGATCACGGTGGAAAAAACAAAGGGGAACCACGTACTGATGCCTAGGTGATTTACACACTCCGTGATTGGATCTTACGGCTGCGCGACTGCCAGAAACGCAGAGTGTTCGGTATAAATGTGCGTCGGCATCGTAATATTTTAGAAAGCTGCAGGAGAAAAAATAATATGTTTCTGTATATCCCTAAAGTAATAATGCATGGTAGGTATTGTTTAGATTACTGGCGGTGGCGGCATCTGCTACGGCCATGCACAGATGTTCAGATCATGGACATGCTTAGGTGATTTTTTAGAGCCGAAGATCAAAAGTATAAGGAAAATACAACAATATGTACTACTCTCGCGGTATGATGAAACTCAAGTGTCTCACACGGCGAAGCTCCAATTTGTGGCCTCCACTTTGGATTTTTCCATAATATTGCTCAACATTAAGCTCGCGTTTCAGAAAGTCTGGTATTGCGCTTATTCTCAGTATCCAATGATATTAGCATGGCAAGCAATTCCAAAGCGCTCCTTCGCATGTTGTGAATGAAAACAACCAATTCTTGAGCATGTCAAAGTTTGGCAGAGCTATTCTAAGCGAAGGGTGAAAATCTAACCAAGACCAAATCCCATTCTAGATTAGTAAAGTATGTGCCACTGACCCTGGTTCCTTCTTGTATGGTTGGCAAATGTCATAATTTATCCTCCCTCTCGACCCTCTAGTTTATTGATCATCCATACTTGCTCCTGCAAAATTAGTTGTACAAAGAATTTGAATTTAGGAGAGGCCCAGTTTATCCAAACCACTAACTTCGGGGACTTTTACGGTAGGGACAAATAAATACCAACCGTTAAACCAATCAGATCTGACGGTCAATATTTATCAATACTTGTTAATCGATGGAGTAGTATTTTTCTACCATAGAGCAAATTTGGTATGAAAAAGGATAAAACATGCAGGGCAAACGGCAGACCAGATCGGCAACATCCATATCTCAACCTTCCTTATACCGGCTTTCTCAGCTTAATCTTCCTCCTAATTAATTTCTTATTTAAACCCTTCCGTGTACTACTAGTCTCAGACTCTCAGGGTACAAACCGTAGCTAGCAAATTAAATCAACCCATTATGTGAGTAAAAAGAGAAAAAATATGGACTGCAAATATTATACTACTTCTTATCGATATTTCTCATTTTGTGTAGGTCAGGATATAACGAGCTACTGTATTTCAAATCAATATTTCATAAGTTTGAGGGAGATCTCCGATATTTGTTTCAGATTTCTTAAAACATGTAAATATGATTTTTGTTTTTTCTAATAGAGAGAGCACTGAAACTCAGAGAGCCAAAAGGATTAAAAAGAAAGGTTTATTGGATCTAAAAGAGGCTGCTATGGGGTCATACAAACATTTGTCCAGACCGATAGGTGCAGCCGTCCCAGTCGCCCCATATTTAAAAACAAAATCAAAATAATGAAACGAACGACTCAAGTTTCATCCTAATTTTAGGATATTTTACAACAAAATATAAATTTAAAGGTTAAACACTAAAACAATATAGCTCCACGACGGTACTCGTCGCACGTCATGGCTGGTGGGCGTCCCTTGCTTCGCCTGCTAGCCTTCTCGCTAATGTTGCTTCCTACGTCGACTGGTGGTCTACTTCCTCCATCTTTAGGCGAGCGGTGGCGCAATAACGACTCTGACCTGACAAGGCGGCTTCCCGAAAATGAAGAAGATACGTACGTGGGGTATGGCGGTCAACGACAAGAAGACAATGGTCCAGCTGACGGGTGAAAATTCCAGCGAAAGCTTGTTTTGACTGGGTAGCTTCTGGAGCTCGCATATGTTGTGTGTTAAAGGTTCACTCATCGATTGGCGACATGGCGAGGCTTCCAAATTTAGACGATGTGTGTGGGTGTAAGGTCAGTACTTCATCAAAGTTGCGACGTAGTCACGAAGGTGGCATCAGGTTAATTGATGTATTTTTTGTACAGATTTTTCAAATAATATTATAAATAAATTAGTGTGCATCATTTTGACACAGAGATTGTAGGGAACGAGCTCGTGTTCCCTTTTTCAGAGAGATTGTACGGCGCGAGCTCGTGTTGATTGATGAAATAAACTGTTTCACAAGTTGATTTTGACAAACTTTACTCTTTTTTTCTAGCAAGGTACGAGCTCGTGCTCTCTTTTTGTCATGCTTTGTAAGGGTTTGTCATGATTTGTGACTCAACCTTCCATTAGCGGGACTAAAAGGTCTAGAACTTTTATGAAAGCACTTCCATAATTGCATGCATCGTGATTACCAATCAAATCTCTACTGAGAATAAAGTAAAATGGAAATGGGAATATCATACCCAGAATACATCCGGTAATCAAAGGTGAATACTACTAGCTCATGGGACCAGTAAATTGTACCGTAAAACTGCCCCTAACTTCATAACCATGGGTACCGTCCCTCAAATTAGGTGTGGTGAGCTGAAGCCGCCGAGTATCCCCCTTAATCCGTTATGTTTCAAGTAATATTGTCTAGTTCTATTTGGTGTGTGTCATGAATAACAACCCAAATCTCAAAGGACTCGATGATATGTTGGAAGGTCATCTCAAAACTAGCATCAACATTGTTGATCCACTTAATTGTGCCCCCGTTTGACACATTAATTCTTGAACTTGAAGATGTCAAAATAGTTGGCGTTATATCTTTGATTTTACGACCAACAAGCACGGTGTGTTCCAAAAAATGGTCGGTCTAGCTGCTAACAATGGTGATAGTAGTAAGAGCATAGAAGAGATCTATACCGGTCTTGTGTCAGAGGTGTCACAATGCACCCAAACTCCATATTTCCATTGCAACACGACAAGATAAATACGAACCCGTGGCTGTAACCCCCTCTTTTCTAGAATGTCGGGCAAATATTCCCCGCGTACTGAATCAAAATATTTATTAAAGTTGCCTTCAAAGTAGCGTGAGGCTACTTATTCGCTACATATGTCGTCGCACGTAGTTACTACGTAGATACATGAAGTTGCCGTGCATGCTTTGATGTTGATGAAATCAGTTTGATCTCTAGATACCAGGGTGACATCATTTTAGCTATGATCTGTGCGATTACAAGGATGAGGCTAATGGGGTGGTAGTCTGAGATATTTTCCGCTCTCTTCTCTTAGGCAAAATGGAAATGCATGCAAGTTTGAGTAGATATGGGTCACTCTCATTATATCCGTCTTAATGATGTCCGAACATGACTTGAAGAGAGCACCGATGAACCGGTCGCATATCTCCAGTTCTCCACCTTGGTAAAAGCCTCATCAAGCATGGACAGATAACACTCCGCGCATGGCAGTCCCTCCCGCATTGAAGTTCGAGGTAAAATACTCGTTGTCGCAACTCCGCTCACCTCATTGTCGCCCCATATCCCTTCTCCTCACCCATCCTCCCATATTTATAGAGGACATAGTTGGGAAACCGTCGCTAGGCAAACGATGGTCTCTTGTCCCGTCCTCTGCGGGGACTTTCGGTCAATCCCGTCATATATGGCCCTATGCAACATATTTTTTTTAAGGACAACGGTAGGAGAAGCCCCTACAACTTTTTTGTAAAATAATAAGAATCCAACTATACACCCATGAGGATTTGAACTTAGGTGTGGATTGTACATCCACTTTACTAACCAAGTGAGTGGTCATTTCCTGCCCTTCACTATAGATACCTTCAGGAGCTCCTTCACTATGGCGTGTGTGGTTTGAAGCGGTGGAATGGATGATGTCGATTGTTTGCTATTGTGTGCTTTAGTCTTTATTTATTCTTTTTCATAACTGAATTGGTCCTGATTTAAATTGTTGCTGAAAACCGGGTATCCTCAAATATATTACCATTTATACAAAATAAGACCTCTCGCTGATTAATCTCTTACTACTTCCTCGGTATCAAAACATAAGATGTTTTCAAGTAAAAAAAACATAAGATGTTTTAGCGCAAACATGTATCACCCCATTGTTACTCCCTCCGTTGTCTGCATATATGTATCTTAGCGCAAGGTTCATGTTGTCTGCATATATGTTGTGCTATAACATCTTATACACGGAGGGAGTAACTGATCGATCCATAATCAACATGTGCTAATCGGAAAAGATAGCAATTGCGTTTCTGAAAGAAATGGAGAAAAACGCACGCACTTTTGAAAGGTGGGTTGGCGAAGAGAGAGAGAGAGCGTGGCGGCCACCGTGTTCGCGCCTCTTCCATACCTTCCTCTCCCCGGCTTCTCCTACCTACCCACCTCACGGCTCACGCTCCTACCTCCGGTGGCCACCCCTGTATTTATTCGCACCACCTCAAAGCTCACACACATTTACCAAGCAACCATCCATTGCCTTGTGTGTGCACAATTAAGCTTCGCTGCGTGCACTGGTACGAGCTCGCCAGCCATTGCCCGTGCAGTGTAAGTGTAGGCTCTGCTCGTTGGCCATTCCAAGAAGCCCATCATGATCACGGTGGCGACGCCGGAGGTGCAGCAGCCGCAGATCGTGGCGTCCGCCGCCGTGGAGGCGTTGTCGGCGGTGCCGGATCAGGCGACGATCTTCAGGTCCAAGCTCCCAGACATCGACATCCCGAACCACCTGCCCCTGCACGAGTACTGCTTCGCGAAGGCGGCCGAGGCCCCGGACGCGCCGTGCCTCATCGCCGCGGCCACGGGGAGGACGTACACCTTCGCCGAGACGCACCTGCTCTGCCGCAAGGCCGCTGCGGCGCTGCACGGGCTCGGCGTGGGCCACGGCGACCGGATCATGGTGCTGCTCCAGAACTCCGTGGAGTTCGCCGTGGCCTTCTTCGGCGCGTCTTTCCTCGGCGCGGTCAGCACGGCGGCGAACCCGTTCTACACGCCGCAGGAGATCCACAAGCAGTTCGTCGCATCCGGCGCGAAGCTGATCGTCACGCAGTCCGCCTACGTCGACAAGCTCCGGCACGAGAGCTTCCCGCGAATCGGCACGTGCGGCGGCGAGGACACTCTCACCGTGATCACCATCGACGACGAGGCCAACACCCCGGACGGGTGCATACCCTTCTGGGGAATCGTCGCGTCCGCCGACGAGAGCGCCGTCCCGGAGGTGTCCATCTCGCCCGACGACGCCGTGGCGCTGCCCTACTCGTCTGGCACGACGGGGCTGCCCAAGGGCGTGGTGCTGACGCACGGGAGCCTGGTGTCGAGCGTGGCGCAGCAGGTGGACGGCGAGAACCCGAACCTGCACATGCGGGAGGGGGACGTGGTGCTGTGCGTGCTGCCCCTGTTCCACATCTTCTCGCTCAACTCGGTGCTGCTGTGCGGCGTGCGCGCCGGCGCCGCCGTGATGCTGATGCCCAAGTTCGAGATGGGGGCCATGCTGGAGGGCATCGAGCGGTGGCGCGTGACGGTGGCGGCCGTGGTGCCACCGCTGGTGCTCGCGCTGGCCAAGAACCCCGTGGTGGAGAAGCACGACCTGAGCTCCATCCGGATCGTGCTCTCCGGCGCCGCGCCGCTCGGAAAGGAGCTCGAGGACGCGCTCCGTGGCCGCCTGCCGCAGGCCATCTTCGGACAGGTATGTACAGTATAGCGATCGCTGTTTCATTGCCACTCTCTGAGTCAGAGAAGATCTACACTGTTTGATCTACACTAAAAATAAGATAAAATTAAGCTTATCTTCCTTCCAGACCGTATGGCATGAACACGTTCAACCATCTAGACAGTTAGATCTTGTGAACATGGTACGAGTACAATACAAATAAGATTTGTCGTGTTGTATATATAGTTAGATACTGTGAACATGGTAGGATTACAAATAAGGTTTGTCGTTATTGTAGAGTGACATGTATTAGTCGCCCAACCAGGCAATTTCTATAGCCAAACACCACACACTCCACCAGACCTTGCGAGTAGACGTGCAACACGACTGCCCGCTCGACAACTTCTCCACGTGTTTCTCGCCTCGCGAGGACATGCACATGCAGATGAGTGGACGTAGCCGTTGCTTCTTAGACTGGTCATAGTGTAGAGTAAGAGAGAAACATAGACATAAACGTTATTTTCATAAGGTAAAGTAGTACTTATCTAGATTAAAATTAAAGTGAGTGCAGATGTACACTAAAATATGTCTATATAATGACTAAACATTTTATATTGTTAAAGGAAGAGAGTATAAAGCTAGGGTTGTCTACGTCTGGTCCGTCCTGCTCCGTTTATAAACTTAGAGAGTTTAGTGTTAATTTTAATTGTATTGGATTAGTATATTTGTTCTGTCCTATAATGTTTGGACTATATCGGACATCACTCTGCTGCATCCGTTAGTGTTATCCATTATCTCATTCATTAGCTCGTATACTTATTTTATTTTAAAAACACTAAGTGATTGTAACTTAATATGTTAACTTATTTGTTTCTTTTCTCACCCACATCACTTTTCCTATTTGGGTGACATACATGTGACTACTCCCTCGGTTACACATTATAAAATGTTTTAGTCATTTTATATATTTATATGTACCTTGTACATATATCTATACATGTTCACTTATTTTAGTCTGAATTTAAAAAGCATATATTGCACTTAAAACATCGTATATTGCTATATTGCGGAACGGAGGGGTACTCCGTATGTTACTGTAGTCATATACACACATACATACGAGAAGGAAGGAACTATACCGTGTTGCCGTATGGGCAAAACGGTGTTCACTGCCGTAGCGGTCGACACACTGACACGTCACGTGAATGAAACAACGCGTAACTAATCACGTCTGAGCCGCACGCGGCACCTACTCCCTCTCTCTCTTCCGGCGCGTGGGTCGCGTTGTGCGCCACCAGTCAGTGAGCGGAGCCGACGCTGACACGTGAGGTCGTCGTGCACATGCAGGGTTACGGGATGACGGAGGCCGGGCCGGTGCTGTCGATGTGCCCGGCGTTCGCGAGGGAGCCGACACCGGCCAAGTCCGGCTCCTGCGGCACGGTGGTGCGGAACGCGCAGCTCAAGGTGGTGGACCCCGACACCGGCCGCTCCCACGGCCGCAACACGCCCGGCGAGATCTGCATCCGCGGCCCGCAGATCATGAAGGGCTACCTGGACGACCCCGCGGCCACCGCCGCCACCATCGACGTCGAGGGCTGGCTCCACACCGGCGACATCGGCTACGTCGACGACGACGACGAGGTCTTCATCGTCGACCGCGTCAAGGAGCTCATCAAGTTCAAAGGCTTCCAGGTGCCGCCGGCCGAGCTGGAGGCGCTGCTCATCGCGCATCCCTCCATCGCCGACGCGGCCGTCGTCCCGTAAGATAGCCAACCCGTTAACGCTAGCTGTACATGACCTCTTCAGTTCAGCACCACAAGCTAGCAGTTGCCCGGAGTGATTTATTGACCACTGGATGTATGTAAATGGATGGCAGGCAAAAAGATGACGCCGCCGGCGAGGTCCCGGTTGCCTTCGTGGTCCGCGCCGCGGATTCCGACATCACCGACGACGCCATCAAGGAGTTCGTGTCCAAGCAGGTTGGTTGGTAGAACATCTTTGTTGGGTGATAATAACACAATAATAGCTCCGTTATCTATCAATGACCACAGTTTAATGTAATAATTTTTTCACTCAACTACTACCAGGTGGTGTTTTACAAGAGGCTGCACAAGGTATACTTCACCCATGCGATCCCCAAGTCGGCGTCAGGGAAGATACTGAGGAAAGAACTCAGGGCCAAGCTCGCCTCCCCGGCCACTGCGTGAAGAGTGCTTTCATGCTGATCATTTCCATATGAACGGAAAATCCAACACCTTTTGTTTCATTTGGAAGATAGTACCATGCAGTGTAGTCCTATGTTCGAGGCATATGCGCGATGAAAGTTTTGTCTACATGTTTTTGTATTCTACTGCCCTCTCCATTGAGGAGTACAGTGTATTGGTGGGTTCATGATGATGATGTTTAATTAAGATTGGTCCAATTCTTCTATCTCACAATTTCCCAACTGAATATTGTGTCATTTCTAGTGTTTGACTGAGCTCTATAACAGCATTCAACAACGGCCTTGCAGCAATAGCCAGACAGAAACGAAAAAAAGCTAACAGAAAAGAAAGAAAAACTATGGACGATAACAGAAGAGGAGCTAAGGTTCATTCACACATGAAACACCAAGAAATACTTCAGCATCTAATGCACGCAACCATGAAACCAGAAGATGGGAAGTTTGCAGTAACATATCAACTAGACAAACTGTCGAGGAAATGTACCATCGTATGCAAATAAACAACCGATCCAAATCCTAACTGAATGTGCAATCTTCTACAGGATGAATAAAAGACAACGTTCAGGAGTATAAAACAGCAAACGTGTTGTGTATCCCTAGAGGAACTACGTGACTTGCTTGGACGGTATTTAAAAGTTGATTAGGTCGTCTTTCTTTGGGTCCTGCTTTTTGGCCCCTTCCTGAGAGCTGCTTCCTCCTCCCTTCTTGCCAAATATCATCTCATCGAGATCATCGAGGATATCATCATCTCCGCCTGACATTGCTCGAGTAGCAGCTGGTTTTCTGACCAGGGCATCTTCATTGCCAACAAATCCAGGATCTTCATGTTCTGTGGCAATTGGTATGACTACTGGCTGTTCTGTATGCGCTGATGCCACAGGTTTCTTCATCTCTTCATATTTGGATACCACTTTCTGGATCTCATCGTTCACACTCAAGGCCTCAAAGAGCAAGGCCTCGTTGTCTCCAGCAGTCTCGATGAATCTCTGGATAGTGTGTTGAGATTGGTAGCATTGTTGCACAAGAGTGATTGTTAAGTCATCCTGTGGATGTAACAGAAGTAGTCAAAACCCAATAGCAGACAACCTTCACATATCATGAATAGCACTTTCATCTCTAAAGATAAGAAAATGAATTGCAACAAGCTTTTGGCCAGTTTAAGAGCATGAACAACTAAATGTACTTTCAAGTTTAAACTATTACACCAACAAAGCACGGAAGAGACGTAAATACTCCCAAGTTGCCCAACATATAAAGATTATTATTTTTGGACGCATGGCCTTGAATGAAACATCATCACATGCTAAAAGCAGTAACCTTCAACAATTATTTTTTCTCATACATAGATATAGCTCAATGGCTACCTAAAAAGCATAGCAGTTTTGATAGCATGTTACAGACACACTCCATTATCATTTGTGATGGTTCAGAGAAATTAAAGCATCAACTGGACTTACATATATACACCACATTAACTTTTAACAACAAACTTCATGGTATTTCATCAACGGAGTAAATGAGCATGCATTGGAATGAAGTGAGCAAAACAGATGCAACAGATTTTAAAAGTAACAATGAACTGCATATGCACAGCGCGTCAGCACCACATTATTAAAGTACGCAAACGCAACTATACCTCACCTAAACTATCATACACTGAGACAAAACAAGTGACAGTAGTAGCCTGATCGCTACAGTTTGACACATCAGCATAAAACAACAACAAAAAACCAGGAATGACACAGAATTGTTCACTGCACAAGCTCCATGAGGAAACAGATCTCACACATAGAAACAATTATCTGTGTCTAATATACAGACAAGCTATAGCCGTAATGTACAATGTACTGGTGTCAGACGGTATTTATACGAGCTTAGTAGAAAGTTATAGGAAATTCAGTTACCTGCAAAACATCCTGCTGAGGGGAAGATGAAAGAACAGTTGAAAGAAGTTCCATGCTGTTACGAGCCACATCCAAAGCTTCCTTTGTTTCTTCAGCAGTATATGTATGCACATGCACATCTTCGAATGCCTGATGGGAGAAGTTTGCTTCTTCAGCTTCAGCTTCAGCAACTGAGCGTGGTGGAGTAAATATGGGTGCTAGGCTCTCATTGTCACGTCCAGGAAACCGCACTCCTCTTGATTTCAAGCTCTATAAAAAAATATGTTAGTACGATATAACTTGTAACTACTTTTAACTACGGTGTTGGTTACCGAAGCATGACATATTTTTATTGCAAGCATAAACCACATGGGTTTGCCATACTACCATCAAACTGGACACTGAAACGACTTCTGAATTGTGATACAGAGTACTATTAGTTAACATAACTGAGTAAATGGCAATACTGCTACCAAAGATTCAGGCTGATGACCACTAGTAATAAACACCAGCTTCTAACTACATAAGTATGAATTTTTATGAAAGAGAGGTCTGAGTGGTTCATGAAGCGATGTACAACTTTGCTAACAGCTAAAGCAACCATCAGTAGGTTGGTCCTAAATTGGATTCCCTTCCTTATACTTACATAATGGTGCAGCAGAGGTTACTGAGGCAAATTTGTTTAATAATCTAACAAGAATGGAAAATTAACTTCACTGCTGCAGGACAGAACCAGTAAATCGAAACATAAGATACATATTCTACTGCTGATTTCTCTAACAATACAGGAACGGCAAAATAAAAGAACATTTCTTTTACCTTGTAGGTTTCCTCGTAGACTGGCAGGTAGCGGAGCTCAGCACCAGATTCTCCCCAGGCCTCAATCAGGGTAAGGGCCTTGTTCCTGTTATTGACCACCGTCTGCGGGTCATCAATCAACCTGACCATCTCATCGAGAACCCTCTCGGCCGCTACCTCCGAGAAGGCCTTCTCGCAGTTCTTGACGATGGTCTCGAGCAGGAAGAGTGCGAGGAACTGAACCCTAGGCGCCTCCTTGAGCACGATCCGCTTCTTGATCCCGCGGATGAGGTCGACGCTGCTGACCTTCTCCGTGTTGATGAGGTCGCAGATTTCGAGGTTGGCGGCCCAGTCTGGCTCCTCCAGGGTCTCCGCGGTGGCCTCCTCGACGATCTTGTCGGCGGGGGTCTGCGCCTGGAAGAGCTCCTTCATCTTGAAGCTCATGGAGCTCATGCCGGCCGCCATCTGCTTGCTGACCTCCGTGCCCGTGATCTTGAGGCGCTCGCCGAGCGCGTTCACTTTCTCCATCAGATTGTCGCTCATTCTCGCTGCCAAATCACACGAGGAAAAATCCCGGGAAACGCTGTCAGATTCGCCGCCGTCGGCGCAACCGCGCAAGGTTCGATTCGAACGAACTGGCAATTCCTTTCTGATTCTAGTTGAATTGTAACTAACTGAGGGTGTTCTACAAGACCAGATTGACAAACAGAAAGGGAGGGCGCAACCAACCGCCGGCCGAACAAAAAATTTGTGGGAATAGGAAGACGATCGAGGGATTGGGGCCGTGGAGATACCTTCGGCGGCGGGAATCGAAGGAGACGGCGGAGGGGGAGTCGAATCGTAGAGGAGCGAGGTCTGGCACGCGAAGATTTGACCGCGCCGCCCGCCCGCGTCGTTTGTTCGTTGGAGTTCTTGTGCTGCTGCCTTGGAGTGGAGGTCTCCTTACCTTTGGCCAAAGTGCCAAGTGCCAACAACTGGTGTACTTTAGGGACGACTCCTCTTTTTTCCCTTCTTTTTCACGCGTCTAGCAGCATATATTCTTCCAACATAAATTAGTCGAATTAGTCCATGAACGTAGGGTTTGTTATTTGTTCACGGATTGATTAGGCAGACGGCACGACCCGGATATCCTCCTGTGAGTGGATTTGTTCATCTGTATCAGATGGTAACGCACTTTGTATACTCCATTTAGTTGTTCGTGGACCACGACCCCATGACATCAAACCATGGTTTTCATATCGATTGGGCTGATACTCTCATGTTCAAAAAGCTATAAATTGGCCAAAAGAAAACGTCCTTACAAAACCAGAGCATTCGGTTTGTTGGTAGTTTGCTTATAAATTGGCCAACTATTGTCCACCATATCAATGGATGTTTCATCAAAAAAACTATATCAACGAAAAGGCAACTCATCAAGTTTCAAGAAACACAAACGAGGGTATTACATGATGCAACAATGCGAGGCAATCTCATCAAATAGTTGTGTGAATCTTGCGCCCCGGAACTTTAATTGTTGACTACAGTGTGAGATGCACCACAACGCGAGTTATTTATGCATAGGCTCGTTGACGATATCAAAACACATGGACACTAAGCAACCTGAATTTTTTTTCATAGAATCGAGCTAATTACTTGAGAAATAAGGAGTCATGTTTAATAGTGTTTGTTTTGGTATTATGAAAAGGTGACCTCATAGCGGGAGTGAAGGTGCCGAATTTTAGTGAATTGTGGAAAGGAGGGGTGGTTGATCACCCCCTCACACCGAATGGCATGGTGCAACACTTGGAGAAATAATTATATTGAACAGAGCTTTTACAATATAATAGTTATATTTGATTTATAATTATAATTGTGTGGTTAGGATTATTTGTCTTAAAGTTATATAAACATTTTTACACATTTTCTTTAGAGTCTCACTAGTTGAGCATCCATTTTGATTTGTGTTTTTACTTCACATGTTGATGCGATCTCACCTTTCTTCTTTATGAGGAGATCTCATACAAGACTACTTGGGATTTCAAAGTTGTAGTCCATAATGTGGTTAAGAAACATTATGGTTTGACTTGCATTGTTGAATCGAGCTAGTTACTTGAGAAATAAGGAGTCATGTTTAATAGTGTTTGTTTTGGTATTATGAAAAGGTGACCTCATAACAACTGTAGCAGCATACCACAAAACTCTTAATAAAAGCATGTAATAGTCGAATCTAGCTAGTTACTTGAAAAATAAGAAGCCATTGAACGGATAGACGTCGCCTAGAGGGGGGGTGAATAGGCGAGGTACACTTTTTACAATTTAGTCTTGATAAATGCGGAATAAAACTTAGTGTTTAACTTATCAAGAACACAATCTAAATATACTAGACTCACCTATGTGCACACAACTTATGCTAAGCAATAGAAGTAACAAGGTGATAGCAATATAGATGACTTCAAGCACGAAGGCTATCACAATGTAAAGTGCATAAGTAAAGAGTTCGGGTATAGAAATAACCGAGGCACGTGCAGACGAGGATGCATTCCCGAGTTCCACCCAAAGGGTGTACGTCTCGTTTGGAGATGTGTGCGCAACCACAACAGGTTAGCCGCAACGCTACAAAGGCTCACCTTCTTCTCCTGATGAACTCAACCACAAAAGGTTGCGAGTTCACCTTCCACTATTGATCTCCTTTGGGGCGGAGATCGAATCCCGTACAACGCTCTTGAGGCACACACCCACAACTTAATTGGGGGCTCCCAAGTCTTGAGGCGCACACCCACAAATTAATTGGGGGCTCTCAAGTGACCATAAAAGGTCTTGGCCACAAAAGGCCGGCCATAAAAGGCGTCGAGGGTCCAATGACCCAAGAGTAACAAGCTCACAATCTTTCACTTCCACGAATCCTCGTGGAGGGCTCAAACCGATGCAAATGGAAAGCTAAATAAGAGCCAAAAAATATGATATGTCAACTATGCAAAGGTTTGAGCTCTCCACAACGATGCGATCAAGTTACTCACTTGAGAGCCCCTCTTGATAGTACGCCTATCTATCCTATAGCCCTATCAAGATCATACCTTTGCCTTGAGCATTCCACTTGATTTAGATGATGACTATCTTGATCTCTTCAAGTGGATCATCTTTCTTGATTGCGCGAGATAGCACATGCTTGATGAAGATCTCCAAATACTACCCCATGCTCACAATGGGAGAGTTTCGCTTAGCTCCGTCTTCATGTATCCATTGCAAGCACCAAGCATGGGATGTCTTCAAGAAGCTTCTCTTGGTCTTGCACATCTCACCTTGATGACGATCACCACATGACGTCATCCTCCATGAGCTATATGAAATATTCATTTGATGCAAACCCATGGAAACATACCTAACCTCATATAATGATACCACACACACATATATATAATGGGTTAGTTTACAAAGCTATGCGGACAAGTGTTTACCATCCCAAGAGATACATGTTCGCTCTTGGTACATCTTGTAGCTTTGTGTGTTGATCAACATCTTGATCAACCTTGTATCTTCCAATATTTCTTTACTGATATAATGTCTTGAATCTTTCAAGACATACTTGCAATAAGCTTCACTCAACACATAAGATTCAAGAGACCAACACATGAACTTCACAATTCCATGGACAAGATCTATAAGGATATCTCAATACAAACATTAGTCCATAGAGATTGTCATTCAATTACCAAAACCACACATGAGAGAAAATGCTCTTTCAGTCATATTTAATAGTGTTTGTTTTGGTATTATGAAAAGGTGGACTCATAGCAACTGTAGCAGCAGACCACAAAACTCTTACCATAAAAGCATGTAATACGTTTTATGATATGTCACCGGTTCAAGCAGAACAAATCCCATAAAACTCGTGCTGAATGATCTCTCGTCTCATATGAACGTGCATATAAAGTCGATAAGATGTCTAACTGGCACCACCTACTTGAATATGATGTAAACTCAATATGATCGCTAAGTAATATCAATATAAATCAAACTTAAGTAACACCAATATAAATACAACTTATTAATGATTTACAAAATTAGCTTTGATTGATATTACCTACGGAAATTGTCCCAAACACACTGCACTATAGGGGTCATCAGGCAAGGAGCTCGGCAATGAGATTCAGAATGGGAGAAAGATAGTTGGTTGCCGAATACGTTATTAGCCCGCTGATTCGGTCACAAATCGGGGAGGGCTCAAATCATGGACAAGATACAGTGACGGGCTAGTCCTAAAAGCCCCCCTCGTGTTAATATTACTAGGTGAATTTGGCGCGGCGTCACGCCGCGCCCTTGGCGTGATATTAAGGTGTTTCGTAACATCGTTGTAAAACATTTTTGTGTAGTGATCTTTAGTTAGAAACGTATGAATATGACTTTACGAAGTATGTGTCTTTGTTTATGGTTGTACAAAGTATTTATCTTTACTTTGAAACATATGAACATGAACGGTAATACAAATGTTACTTCCAATGAGGAACTGATAATAATTTATCGTTGCTTATTAACCTTCATGAAGAACGATAAATGCAATGTAAAAATCATGGCAGGTATGAATAACTCCTTTCCATTAGATTGCAAGTAAACAAAATGGCTAAGATGATCGGATAAGTAGAATCATTTGGAACCAAATAACATAAAATGGTTTATTCCTTTCACACTCGTACGTTGAATATTAGCAGAGCGAGTGACGAAATTTAACTGATTTGGCACATCAAATCAACCATAGATCATAGGGAAAAGATTTTAATTCATTTTAAGAAACATGTCCGTATAACACATGGGTGCTTGCATATGGAAGCTGTGTTCATGAATCGAGGAATAATAAGCGAAGAAACTAATGGTAAGCCTAACATCTTGTGGGATGTAAGTTCGTTCACAGAAGACATGCTATAATAACAATGGCCGCCGATCTGAACCCAATACTAAAAAGTATCATAGATATGCATGTCTGTATACAGAAGAACTATGTAAAGACAAAAAGAGCAGCAGTAAACTCAAATTAAAAACATCGACTGACGTCTTATCAGGTATAATGTCGTCATCAGAAAAAGTAGCACACTCAATATAGAAGAGTAACATAGGTAAGCATGTATGAATACAGAAGATCTGTGTAAGCACAAAGAGAACAGCAGTAAGCCCAAATTAAGCACGGCGTAAAGGAACAAATTCACAAAAAATGACACAGTTTGCAAGAAAAGTGTGTCAATGGTAATGGTATAGAAATCAAAATTTAACATTTTAGAACACGTAGAATTAAGAGCTAAGCTAGGGGCTAAAGATTGAATCAGAACATACTTAGAAAAGGAATTAGAAAACAACGTAGAGATTAGCTGTATATTTAGGGGACTCGTGCACGCTCAAAACTACCTCAGCTAGGGAATCAGCTGAGCGTAGGCAACATCCACCAATTGTGTCGGATACAGTTCTAGATAAAGGTTTGGAATAAGAAATTCTTCAGAAACTTGATGATGATGAAACGTTTAAACAAAGAATGATAGGTTTCAGGTACCTGAAACTTTCATGGATGAATCTATATGTTCGGATAGCACATTAATTACAAACCCAGAAGAGAAATATCGTGTTTTTGTACATTCTGGAAGTTAGGCACAACGGTCATCCAACTTTATGACATATCAATTGCCCTTGTTATGTATATCAACAGATCCTGGCAACCGGAGAATACTTAATGGACTGAAACACCTGAAATCACATAACAAAACACGTTAGTCTAGTTACTGGAACCAGCATAAAATGCTGGCATAAAAAGTATTACCGTCTATCAACTGAAGAAAACAAATCTAAACCAGGACCTCGGAATATCCACTTGAAGATATATATGTGACTATTTATCCAGTTCCTACATTTATGGTCCAAATATCTTGCAAAAGCCTAAACTATGTCTGATACATTCGTTGCTAAAATTTAACTCCTGATTCTTCCGGCCATTTTTTCTAGGCGGTAAGAAAAATCCAAGAGCCACCCATACAAAAAAACTAATAGAACATCAAAATTAGATGTTGTTACTTGTAAGGTTGAAATCATTAAGAAACTGTGAACCTTCAGTAATATTTTTCTACTCGGTTTACTCTCTTGAAAAAATTTCCAATGACTTACAACACTCTCATAACTTCTATAACATGCAACACCATTAGGTAAAACCGTATGGCTCCTTCAGCTAAAAATACTGAGTATCTAGAAAGATGGTTGATGCAAGATGAGAATAAGGATTATTAGTTTATTACTGGGACCAAGATTTAAACAAATACTGACCTTTAATTCTGCAACTACATTCATGTCATGACAAACATTTAATAGTGGTCCATCATATGTACCACATCATGATTATAATACTAAGCATATGTAAATTGACCTGCACAGCATAGAAATAGGAATAACTTTACACAAATCATCACCAAAACCATATTAAAATAACAGTTCATCTACATACTGGGAAATAAAGAAAGTATTTTGAATTGGGGCTTGAACCATCAATCTGGTAATGGATCATTAGAAATCGTGTTGACTTGTTGTTGTTCGTTCCTGCTTTTCCCATCACAAGAAGAAAACGTACAATTAGCAAATAAGGCAAATTAGATTATTTCTAGCATTACCATATGAATTAATTTAGCTCCATATTGTCACCTTGTTATCCTTTGCATTTTCTGCAAAAGCGTTGTTTTTTTATAGCCATATGAAATGTAGAGAGATGTAAGCTAAATAGGAAAATAGAATAGAACAGGAAAATAAAAGAAAATAATTATATTTCGGTTACCATACATTCGTTATAGCAAATCCTGGCAGCCGGAGAATACTTAATGGACTGAAACACCTGAAATCACATAACAAAACACGTTAGTCTAGTGACTGGAACCAGCATAAAATGCTGGCATGAAAAGTATTACCGTCTATCAACTGAAGAAAACAAATCCAAACCAGGACCTCGGAATATCCACTTGAAGATATATATATATATATATATATATATATATATATATATATAGGGAAAATACTATGTATGTTGCAACATTGTGGAGGTGGTAATCGGTGCCGCACATGCTGCTTTGAGATATGTGCTTCAGGGCTGACAAAACTTTCCATCTTTTCATTTTGCTATTCTGGCACAGATCTCAAAGCAATGAACGGTGCCGATTGCAAGCACCCTAGTTATGCAACATACAATATATATATATATATATAGAAACCCTATTCTGCACCCAGGTGTAGAATAAATTATTTTGCACCCGAAAGTTTTTACATTGTTTTTATAAAAAAATATGTTTATGATCCAAATAATTATATTTATTTTGCCCCATAACTAAAAAATATACATAAGAAATGCAATATATAAGTTATAACAGTGTAAAAATAGGTAAAATGTGTATTCTACGTAATATTTTTTATATGCCACATAAATAATTTTTTATGTCATGTTAATATTTTCTTACGTTCGTATAAACTTACGAAGTACGGCAAAATTTATGTGACGTAAAAATACTTTACGGTTCAAAAGATATGAGGTGGGTCTAGAATAACTATTCTACTCACAGGGAGTCAAATAGCGCTACACCCGCCCCGTATCTTTTGAACCGTAAAGAATTTTTACGTCACGTAAATTTTGACGTACTTCGTAAGTTTATAGGAACGTAAGAAAATATTAACATGACATAAACCTTTATTTATGTGGCACATAAAAAATATTATGTAAAATACGCATTTTAACCTATTTTTACACTGTTATGACTTATATATTACATTTCATATGTAGATTTTTAGTTATGGGGCAAAATAAATGTAATTATTTGGATCATATACATATTTTCTTTTATAAAAAACAATGTAAAAATTCTCGGGTACAAAATAATTTATTCTGCACCTGGGTGCAGAATAGGGTTTTCCTATATATATATATATATATATAACATATTCATACTATCCTCGAAGGTAACTACCCCACGTGTGTTTCACACAATGTATGGAGTATCTATCATAACATGAGGTATGTATCATGTAGTATGGAGTATATAATGCTATTTGAGTATATAGATACTTTTTTTAGTAGTATGTAGAAAACTTCTACATACTTCTCTTTTATATGCATATATGACGATATTTCGAGTATATAGTGTAAAATATTAGGCCATGTGCAATTTTTTCATTAAAGTTGTTTTTAGGTATCTTAGATATAGTATACGAACATACTCAAACCGATAAATTATGACAAAGTACTTCCGTAAGTTGGTATATGTGACTATTTATCCAGTTCCTACATTTATGGTCCAAATATCTTGTAAAAGCCTAAACTACGTCTGATACATTCGTTGCTAAAATTTAACTCCTGATTCTTCCGGCCATTTTTTTAGGCGGTAAGAAAAATCCAAGAGCCACCTATACAAAAAAACTAATAGAATATCAAAATTAGATGTTGTTACTTGTAAGGTTGAAATCATTAAGAAACTGTGAACCTTCAGTAATATTTTTCTACTCGGTTTACTCTGTTGAAAAAAAAATTCAATGACTTACAACACTCTCATAACTTCTATAACATGCAACACCATTAGGTAAAACCGTATGGCTCCCTCAGCTAAAAATACTGAGTATCTAGAAAGACGGTTGATGCAAGATGAGAATAAGGATTATTAGTTTATTACTGAGACCAAGATTTAAACAAATACTGACCTTTAATTCTGCAACTACATTCATGTCATGACAAACATTTAATAGTGGTCCATCATATGTACCACATCATGATTATAATACTAAGCATATGTAAATTGACCTGCACAGCATAGAAATAGGAATAACTTTACACAAATCATCACCAAAACCATATTAAAATAACAGTTCATCTACATACTGGGAAATAAAGAAAGTATTTTGAATTGGGGCTTGAACCATCAATCTGGTAATGGATCATTAGAAATCGTGTTGACTTGCTGTTGTTCGTTCCTGCTTTTCCCATCACAAGAAGAAAACATACAATTAGCAAATAAGGCAAATTAGATTATTTCTAGCATAACCATATGAATTAATTTAGCTCCATATTGTCACCTTGTTATCCTTTGCATTTTCTGCAAAACCGTTGTTTTTTTATAGCCATATGAAATGTATAGAGATGTAAGCTAAATAGGAAAATAGAATAGAACAGGAAAATAAAAGAAAATAATTCAATTTCGGTTACCATACATTCGATTATAGTAGTAAAAATTCAATGAAGTGCAGAGACGATACACAATAGTTCAGAGAACAAAAAAGACGTGACAGTGGCTTTGTTGTACTGAGTCTATGATGTGCAGAAAGAAAAAATGTTAACAGCAAGGCGAATAGTGGATACAATGTGTAACTACCTAGACGTTCCTCCTTTCTTACACCAAATTTATCCATAAAGTCAAAATTATCATAAGGATTAACAAATATCATTTCAAGCTAGTCTGCAACTTCGAATATTTGGTAGGAATACTATGAGTGGAAAAGAACAAACATACAGAATGTTCAGGCAATTAAAAGATATATGGAAGCCATGTGAAATGTCAACTTTAAAATATAAACTTTAGTAAGCTGGTAGATACAAAGTAAAATACCTTAGATTTGTAATATCAAAGCAGCTACTTTTTTGTCCCAAGACAACAACTTACATTGTGTCTATTCTCTAGGCTACCATGTCTGGTTGGTAGCGCTTCATATTTACAGTTAAGGTATAAATACATGTGTGTGGCAGGCCAAGATAAGCACAACCATCTAGCAAACTGGGATGGCCACCATAAGCGTATTTGACTACAGGTTAGGCTCACACATTACCGGACAACTTTAAAGGGAAGAAACCACACACCTATTAAATTGGAAACCAAAAAACTATAATTGAAAAAGGCTTGATGATATGGATGGGAACCCTTGCTCCAGCATGCACAACGTTGCCGACGTTTAAATCTACTCAAGATAAAGTACACCAAGACGTTTCTTTGTTCTCATCTCAGATCTAGTTTTTATTTGAGCAGGAAAATATTTTTTTTACCTCCATAATTGCCTGTGCTAGTGAGAAAACAAAGTTGGCTAACAGAAGAAGAAATATTTTTAACTGAGTCATGATATGTTCGAAACAAATTAAGCAGCATATTTTTTATTAGAACCTTGCCCTAGTATGGAATTGTTCCACAACATTGCAGATGTTTATATCTCCTCAAGATACAGTGCACCATGCTGTTTCTTTTTGTGGTCCCAATCAGTACGCATGAAAACATAAGGAAATAATCAATATATCTAACTGTCGCTTGAGCCAAAAGGTACTATTTTTACCTCAAAAATTTCTTGTGTTCGCGTCAAAGAAAAATGAGTTAATAAAAGGAAGAAATATTTGTAATCGAATCAGGCTTGTAGCTGCACTGAATCCCCTTGCGCTGTAATTCCTCCAATCGGCAGCCATTCCGTTGACGATGTCCCGATCTTCAACTGGGCATAGATCCTCCTCGGCTACATCAACATCCCTTAAGATTGACTATCCGACAGCTGACGGCATAGGCACACAGCTCCTCCTCCGTTGCATCAACATTGTGGGATAAACTCATCTGCTGGTCTAATATGTATTGATGGGTTACTGCCTGGGCATTGTGAAAACCTGGAAGCTGATGCGATTCAGTATTTCTAAAATTGGAGAGCAACGGGTTTACATGTAGTAGAGAGAGGCTTGGATTGAAATAAAGCACACACAACAGAGAAACATCAACCAAACGTCACATGACCAGGCAGTGGTACCTTCAACGGAAAGTGCATCAGGGCACAGACGCCATCTCGAAGATAATGACAGGGAGGAGCACGACAGGAAGAGCGTCCGCGTGGTGGCCGTCTGGCATCTGACCGGCGAGCAACTTCATGCAAGCCACGCCGTCGCTGAGGCACAGAAACATCAACAGATGATGAATCCATGAGAGTATCTACAGGGAAAACCTAAAAAATCAATCCAATAGAAGAAACCCAGCAAGAGTCAAAGAATGAAAAACCACAACAGAGCGGTGGCACCATGCCTGCCCGGAACGCCACGTCGGGTCGCCTCTCCCAGCCTCCCAGTGGATTTGGCAGCTTGGTGGAGCCCGACGACGGCGACGCGGATCCCGAAGGCGAGGCTTTCTTCCCGCCGGAGCCCGAAGGCGAGGAAGAGAAGGTGGGAGGTCGAGCGGCGCACGACGGCGACCGACTGGCGGCCACCTATCCGAGAGGCACTGGGCAGGGATGGACTGGAGGAGGAGAGGTCGGGGCAGGGCGGCGGACCAACGGCGTGGGTAACCCTAGGATGGGGGTGAAAAGGAGAGAGAGGGAGAGCTGGGGTGATTGTGCAGACGGTTTTGCGAAAGCCCCTGCAGTTAGCCGTAATTGCACGTACGTCCTCGGCGGGGGGAAATCGCAAATGCGTGTCGGTACTGTTCACTACTGTTCATCGACCGAATTGGGAAAATTCGGCCGTCCGATCTCGATCTCGATCGGACGGCTCAGGTTGCGAGCGCGGAAAGAGCTCTAAAATCTCCCTCCTTAATATATTAGGTAATGTGCCCTGTTTTTACGTTTACCAAAAAAAAAGGCCAACAAGTTTTATCTCAAAAGCTGAAACATGCCAATTAGTTTACGGAATGGCCACCTTTTCAGGATTTGATAGAGTTGCTCTGAGGACTCACGTACCCTTCTTTACCCATCCCTCAAGCTGAGTCCAGCTGTATGCACGTGCAACATGCATACACTCGCGCTAATGAACACATACTCTACTTTTACCCATCCTATAAGATCTGGTCTGAGTAAAACGAGAAGTCACCACAGACGATGAAACCCAACCCACCAAAGAGAAAACTAACATCACACATAGGGTCAACTAGCATCAAATATGAGATTTGAACTCAATACAACCACCCTTCTAGCTATCCGCCTAGCCATCCTACCATAGAATAGATAGGTTTCCATCCAGCTGCAACGACGGCATACATCAATAATACTCCCTAACTAGACTCGTTGCTATCCTGCAACCGACGATAACCTACTAGTCAATAAAAGATTCGGGACCTTCGAAAGGGGCCGTCTAGCGATCGCCACATTGCAAGGCTAGTGGCAGTCTTACAGCAAAATATGGACACGCCTTAGAAGCTAAAACTTTCTAATCGAATATGGCTTAATTCTGCATCCATCTGTCAAGCTTAGAAGCTGCCAAATGCAGATGATAGATTCAGATGTAAACTATGCACACGTCACAAATGGCTACCTGACAAGTATTATAGGCATTACAGTTCTGTATCATGGCTGCGTACCAACACCACCACATCACCACTCACTGGAAGCATTCACCAAGGTCTCAGCTAATATGTATCGGTACTGTGTTTGACAAATTTGGGTTACAAAATCATTCATGCATCATCTTCACCCATTTGGACTTTCTTGGATAGATAGGGGTTGAGGGAATTCTCACCTATCCAAACCGACATTTATTGTCAAATCACAGGATACCCTATGCAAGCTGATAGTCGAAACAGACCCATCATCATAATCCTTGCTTGAAAATGCACTGGCTAACATAAAGCCTATGTGGTGAAGTCAATTTTCCCTGGGGTCTTTCATGGATTGCTGCATTAGGTACCTGTAAACGACTTGGACGATTCAGATTAATGAGAAAATATGGGCAAAATGACATTATCCACTGCAGAAATGTAAAATCAAGTGAGCAGAAACTAAAGACAATTGATCCAGCCACATTCTTCCTCAGACTATGAAACAACAATAACTAGGTGCTAACAAATAATCACAGTTAACAAGGGTGACAACAAGGTAAGTATCGCTTTGCAACCTAAGGGCTAGGGATCGAGATTTCCAGGATTACCTGCCAGTATAAAACCCTGCTGTATACCATGCATTTAATACAGCAGCAAGATCACTGTCTGCTCCTGTGCCGTCGAAATTCGGGTGCATGCCCACAGTTGTGCTATTTCCCTTTCTAGTTTCACCCTCACTTCCTGTATATATTCAAGAGAAGAAATGTTTGGTGAAACGACATAAATTTATGTGGTCGGAAACTTATTAGGATGTTATGATCTCAGGTTGATCAACATTCACGCAATTAAATGTGTACTTTTGCATTGGACTAACATCATAACAAAGTTAAATGTAGAATTAACCATGGATGGTACTTCTGAAATAAAACACAAAAGAAAAGGATTACATAAGAAACAAGCTCAGGATGTGAAGATACAATCCTAAATACAGTTGAAGAGTGTAAGAAAACTTGGTGTGTGATTTACAGTCACCTGAACATCATTAAATGAGTGAAATTGGGAGGGCAGGTATAAAACTAGCTATTGCATTCTTCTTGCAAACATAAAGTTTCCCAACTTTAATATCTCCGATTCCAAAAAAAGAACGCCAAGATTTCCATGAAACAAGTACAGTAGATGAACTACCTTTGCTTCCACGCGAAAGAAAAATATGCTTACTTGGAAAGCAGCCAGGGTCTCCAGATATTGTACTTCTCATGAAATTCATGGCACCTTCAGCAGCCATCTTTGCAGCCTTGTCAACTTGATCATCGTTCGTAGATACCTTTGCTGGGAGCTGCACGAAGGTTGCAGCAGTAGGATGTGTTGTGCTTGCTCCTGGGCATTGATCACCTGGATGTGATTTATATCAGGTAGTCCATTAGAATGCAATAGCTACAGTGTAAAAGATCATGTAACAGCCGAAACAAGGACACAAAACTAGACACTTACAAGTCAATGATATGCTGCAGGCTCCAGTGGAATCACCACTTTGCTGGCCTGTTGAACAACAGGAGACTGAAACCATTGGAACATTCAAAGAGCAGCATGAGGGTTGAGTGGTTGAATAGTATGGATCAGGTGCTGTGGCACTATAGGCAGGAACTTGCTGCTGTTGGTATGCTGAAGATTGTCCCGGGGTTTGATAATTCCAGTAATTTGTCTCATGGAGTTGTTCCAGAACTTTTTGGCTTTGCACCTCAAGTTCGTAGTATTTCCTGAGTAATTCATTGTAGTCCCATGCTTGCTGGTTTGAGCTAGCCATTCTCTCAGTATCATTAACATCTGAGGCGCATGCGTTAGATTCTGAGACATGAGTCTCTTTATCCAGATCAGTTTCTTGAAGAGGAGCTTGCTCGGTGGTCTTTCTTTCTTCAGAAGGCTGCTGTGGCTTCACCGTTGGATCAACAGGTACTGTATTGCAGCTGTCATCTTTCTCTAATTGCCTTTGCAAACAAAGAAGAACTTCATCAATTCTTGGACAAACAGAGCACCAAGACAATAAAGCAAAAATTTTGAAGTGCAAATTTATGACATGTGAGTGTAACGGGCAAAACAAGTTCAGGTTACAAAGGCAAAAGTAATATTATACCTCTTCATGTGTTTTAAAGCATAAGGAAAATTTGAAGTTTAAATTTCTCACTTGACTGAAATAAATTTGCAGTAAGCACTTAGAACAGTAAGCTAGAGAATTAATCATGGATGAGAAGTTCAGCAGGAAACTGGTGGCAGCAATCACTACGAAACATGTTCAATTAGAGGAAACTGGTGCTACCTTGAATCCTTCAATCTATGTTTCGAAACATACATGGAGCCAGTTGATGGTTGCATAACATGAATCACACACTTAAATTCTCCCCATAAGTAAAAAACGATGTTCTGATTAAAAAAGTGATGAATAAATATATTAGGAACGGAAAACCGTCCTTTGTTCACAGTTCTAGATTTTCAATGAACATGGTAGGCTCCTCTATTTGTAACTTATAAGGCTAGTCATGTAACATTACTCCTTCTTTGCATAGGAAAAAACTACCAGACCAGCAGAACAGGAAAAACAATACTAGCTACTACAGGCCTACAGCTACTAAGGCTAGTCAATAAACCGTGTCCTTACTCATCTGGTGCCTCGGTAGAGACGGGTTCTTCATCGGCGGTAGTTGCAACAGCACCAGCAGAAGCAGAAACAACTACGTCTTCTGACTCCTGTTTCTCAGATGGAGCAGCTTGGTTATTCTTGCCATGCATTGCCTACAAACCACCACAATCAGTTAGCCAGTTGCAAATGGGCAGTCCAACTATTCGCGTAAAATGTGGGAGAACCCCAGAATTCTTCAACATAATCCGGTACCAAGAAAATTCAATCGGGCTATCCGTCCAACTAACAAGTGAGCAATGCACGTTAAAATTACAGCTGTTCCTAACCCAAAAAAGGGCACCGTTCCATTCCATTTACGCCGTACCGAGTCCTAACAGCTAGCAGCCACGAAATTCGACTCGGCTATCCACCCCAATCCAAACCTCAACCACCGTCCCGCGCACGAAGCCAACTCGCCGACCGGCTCCAGAAGGTTCCATCCAATTCCTCACCTCAAAGCTACCAAAACCCTAAACCCTAGCAGCGTCCGGCGGCCAGGTGTATGGAATCCGGTGCAGGGCCACGGGGACGAAGGGAGAGGAGAGGGCGCGTACGTACCTTGTAGGTGGCGACGGCGTGGTCGAAGGCGTCGACCAGCGCGGAGTCGTCCCACAGCTCGCCGCCCTTCCCCATCTCCTCTGCCGCTAGCCTCCTGCTCCTACGCCTCCCCAGGAAGAGGATGAAAGAGAGGAAAGGCGCCTCCGGTCCGGTAGAAACCCGCCACCGCCATAAGGCCGACGAACCGTCCATTCGGCCCACTCGTAAGACCAGCCCATCATGCTGCCGAAACAAAGCCCAACGAATTACGTGGCCGTCGTCGTGAATGGGCTCATGGAGCTCGAGGATTTGCGGTTGCGGGCCACGGAGCATATGCCAAGATTGAACCCACCGCGCCAATGGTCCTTGAAAAGAAAAGAGGAAATGGAAGTTCTTGGATGCAGCGTCGTGTCATTGCGTATGCACATCACATGCATGTGCATGGACGGCGCTGAGGTCGAGTCACTTCTTCTTCTTTGTTGCTCGTGCACGTGAACCACGTACAGCACCGGAAATAGAGCACGGCTGCTTGCCTAACAGAGATACTTACATGACCATTCTGATTCATATGTAGCCTTGCCCTTGCGTGAGTACGCTTTTTTGTCTATCAATCAACGGCAGGCGGAAAACTGAATATCTTCTCTTGGCTCGTTTTGCTTTATAGTAGTAGTTGTGGTTTGTACCTAAAAAAAGAAAAGTAGTTGTGTTTTTTAGGTTGCCAAGTTGTAAGATTCAACTTTTTGTGACTGACTGTGAAAAGTAAAAAGAAACAACAAAAACTGAGAGATGAAAACGATGGTTGTAGTAGAGCTGCCTGTACATGCATGCCAGGAGTAGCAGTAGTCCTAGGCCATGGATGGAGTTTGGTGTGGGGTTGGTCCGTCCGTAGTAGGGTAGGTGGCACAGGCAGAGGAGGACGGAGAAGAGGCCGGGCGGGCCTTGAATGCCGGGCGGGCATGTCTGGTCGCCGTCAGCCATCAGCATGCAGCAGCACGGCGGATCGGTCGTATCCATTGGGCGCCAACGCTGCTCCTCCTCCTCCCGCTTTCCATCGCTGCGTTCGAGGAAGCCCCTCTGCATGCATCTGCATCTGCCTGCGTCGTCGCGTTGGTTTGACAACGAAAAGACCTCTCTCTCTCCTCTGCCGCGCTCTGCTGCATGCATCGCGTTGGTTTCGGAGCTAGCGAGAGCACTGACATGGCTACGTACGCTGCTACTCGATCGCTTGTTGCTTCTCCGTCCTTGGGCCGCCCCCCAATCATAGCGTAATGGAGTGCCTCATCATTCGTTTCCAGTTTTTTTTTCTCTCTCTCTCCCCCTTCTTCCAGCTCTCTCTCTCTCTCTCTCTCTCTTATCTCTCTCTGCGCCGAAAGCCTTCTTCTTGGACAGCGCGTAGTCTTCGTCTTCCTCCATCAGAGATTCTCCAGCTTCACCATCATCGAGCTGGCTACCTAGCTGACCTTTCTCCGGTCCATGGAGGGTTAAGCTTTTGTTCACGCGCGATTGATTAGAGCTAGCATGGTCAATCGCACGTTCAACCTGTAAGTACGTTCAGCGCCAGAGCAAGTCGGTCTGCACGTGTGAAGCTGCGGGCATGCAGCAGCCTGCTGCACAGCGTAGCTACACTCTGCATGCATGGATCGCGCGGAAATCACGGGAAAAAAGCTGCGCTGTTTTTAGTCTACGTCAATACGCGCGCATGCATGGATGCATGCGACTGTGCGAGAGCTTGCGTGTGCTGATCGATCCGCCATTGCTGCAGAATACCATGCTACGATCGAGCTTGCCCCCTCATGCAAGCATGTCTGCCCTTTCTCTCGTTTTTGTGGGGCAAAGGATTTGACCGGCATTAAAATTTTACAACTTTTCTCTCTCGACGATGGTCTTCCAAAAGCGTTGGCGACTGTTGTGGAACAGGGATTCATGCATGGGTAGATCGATCGTTCAGTAGCTGCTACTGCTATACATCATGTCATAACCTGACTGCACGAGAAGTCGAGGTTTCGATCGGTTTCAGATCGATTCTCTGTACAAATATGTGTATGTATTCTGATCCTAATAACCAAGGACTCCGCAGTATAGGTAGCTGTCAAACGCAAGCCTCGTTACATAGAAGTGTACATCTAGCTACGCCGTCTGTCAATTCGTCACACACACCGCTGGCTAGGATACACGAGCTATAGGTTCGTTACTGAGTGTCTATTTGGTACAAAGGTTTTCATAAAAATATTTTAAATGAAGAGATCACTTAACCTCGGGAGGCAAAGATAGATTTCGAAAGGACGGACGGTGGATTTCTAGCTCCTGAGCTCTACATATCCAGTTATTTAAGAAAGAAGAAACATATTTACTTGCTTCTATTTTTTTTTGAAAAAATCCGGATTTGGGCAATGGTGTATCCCATAAGCGTGCAAAATATCAATTTGAAATACTTTTTATTTTGATCTACAGAAGACAAAAGTTTGGACCCTAGGTATGCATATTTTCAAACATCCAATTTTTTCCATTTTATTGTAGCAAATAATACAAATAATCTTCTATTTGATTTTCCATACTTGTAGGATAAATCATTAGATATGTCCAAAAAACAGATATGTTTAAACACATAAATATGATTTTGAAATATTTTAAAATGAAGTGACCACTGGAGCTCTGGGCGCAAAGATAATCTTCGAAAGAACAGAGTGGAGGTTTCTAACTCATGAGCTCCGATGATCTTGTTATTTCAAAAAAATCAAATCAGATGTACATGCTCCAATTTATTATTCCGAAAAACCCGGATGTAAACAATGGTGTATCCCATAAACATGTAAAATTTGAATTTTGAATACTTTCTGGTTTGAGCTACACAACAATTAGAAATGTGGATACGAGTCTGCATATTTTATAAGATTTTTCATTTTTTGTAGTCTATAACACAAACATTTTTTATTACGATTTACAGTGTTTGTAGAATATATCATTGGATATGTCCAGATTTTGTTTCAGATTTTTTTAAAATATTAATATGTCATTTGAATATTTCTAAACACTATTCGAAAGGACATGAATCAATACATACTGCATGTGGTGCGAATCCAAGATGCATATAGTCGTTTTGCGTGATCCATGCATGAGCTGTAAAGTAATATTTAGATCTTGTTTGGAACACATGAAGTAAATCGTAGGAATAGGAAAAACGTAGGAAGAATCAAAACCACGGGAAAGTTTTCAAATTGTCGTTTGGATGTTTTGCATGAAAAACATAGAAATTGTATACATTGGAATAATAAAACATGAGGTGAGATCTCATGTTTATTTTCCTCCAAAATTTCTATGGAGTAGCATATCGCAAACAATTTCAGAGGAATCAAATTTCCTATTACTTTATTTCAAACGGTATCATAGAAAAATTACTATAAATTTGTATCCTTTAAAATTCTTACCGTTTTCCATTGTTTCAAACGGGGCCTTAAACTTTACAATAAAAATAATGTGTGCATTGTTTCGATGCATCCCAAAACCATGTTATCAATTTGAAAAAAAAATGCAGTGCGAATCCAAGCGGGCGGTAGTTTGGGAGGTTAAACTTGGGCTCGGATATCGACCGAACCATGTACGCATGCACAAGAACAAAAATAGGCAGGCGTAGGGTAGGGAAGAGGGTAAACGCTCGTGTTGAATCAAGGCCTTTCCAAGAGAGGCCACTTCAACACACCTGGTCAGGCCAGGCCAGGGAGCGTCAATCACACCAAACATGCCGTTGTTCGAGAGGCCTAACCTCTCTGAAAAGATTTGACTTCAATTCCTTCTTTCTTTCTAGCGGTACCTTTATTCAATATTTTTATCTCTTGTACTCCATCTGTTCTTTATATATCGCGAATGATTGACGCAGACAATTGCATGCATGCTTCCATGCACGGCGTACCTAGGGTTGTTCCCCAAATTGACAAATCTGCTGTTCGCATGCATGCCTTCCTTGCACGCTCGAGCCTGCCTACTCAACGTTGTTTAATACAAGGATCACTCACTGCTGCCGTACTAAACGTCGAATGAGGCTTTACTGACCGGAGTACCAAACCGCAGTATGTGCGTGCTAGGTATTTTAATTTTCGAATACGAAATTATTTTGAAAAACCACAAACATCATCCGAATTATCGTATTTTATGTTCTTTTGGTCTGCATATTGGCCAGATAAAAATTCCCCACTTCAAGTTAA
Organism: Poa annua; assembly: GCA_026929855.1. Classification (NCBI taxonomy): domain Eukaryota; kingdom Viridiplantae; phylum Streptophyta; class Magnoliopsida; order Poales; family Poaceae; genus Poa; species Poa annua. The sequence goes on from CM049429.1 coordinate 79,343,901, forward strand.
TTGCAATCGAAAAAAATTATTTTTTAATAACCAATCATAATTTAGTTTAACTTATGTGTACCTTGTTGCCTTCTGAAATGGATAAGTTATTTTGGCTTCAGGGGCGTATCTCCCTCCAGATTCGGGCGGCTGCCCGGGCCTGACGTAGCACAGCGCATTTAATACATAATTTTCTATACTAGCAATTTGTCTGATATAATGGGCATCAGAGACATGCTTTCCCAATTTTTTCTAGTATTTTCTGGGTCTGCAACTGCTTTGATTGAAAGACAAATATTTCAGCACCTATTCAAATGACCGAAACTTCCAATTTTTTGATTGAGAACCATGATCACACTCCCCCGCCCATTTAGTGTTCTTGGCATGCATGGTTAACTAGAACCTGTTAGTCTAATGAGTGTGTTGTTACACAATTGGAATGACACTCAAAAGTATGTATATATGTTTAGTAGTGCAAAACTAAAATCAACTTTAATTTCAAAGACAATGAAACAACACACAAACTATACGCCAGTTTTCACCATATGTTTTTTTACTTGCACACCACACATCACACATAATTTATTTTAAAACTTGGGTTATCATCTACTACATTTTTTTGAGGGAAGGAGAAATAAAGGCTCCTAATTTTCATATACGATGAAAATTGATGATACAAGGTTTTGTCACTCACCCCAGGCCATCCAACTATCACATCACCAGCCCAGAATCTGATAGATCTCAGTAGCCAGTACAACAAGGAGAAAACCAGAGTGCATACAGATAAACCCCATCTAATCCCTAACGTCTGAAATCCATCCTACCACAACGTAGCATCACAACATTCTACCTTTTGCATCAGGCGCTAGTTCAACCGAAGCACAAGCGGCCCCAACCTTTCTTCATGTGGAAAAATCCAGTCGCCACCAGCATTAGGAGATTTGCTCCTATGCGTCGCATTTTTTGCAAGTTTTCTTTCTGCAGACGGAGACAGATCGGACCAGTAAGACACAAATTGTGGTATAACAAAGACTACATCATAGGATCCCGACGGTGATCTGTTAAAGCAAGCGGCGTTCAAGGTCTTTCAGGCCGCCCAACTTGAGTACAAGTTATCTGAGGGATAAAATCATCAATACGAAGGAGCGGCGACTCGCAAGGCGACGAGGAACGCGCGTCGTTGTTAGCTCAGTGACCGGCGGCGGGCATCCCCTTCCCCTGTCTGCAGCACCAGGGCACCTTGCTGTCTGCCCCATCCCCAGGTGGGCAATGGCGGCGGACATGCTCGGCGGCCGGCGGTGGGCGGATGTGGCGGAGGAGGACGAAGAGGCGGCGGCACTCGAGGTCGAGTTGGCCGCCCGTTGCACCACCCCCGGCTCCCCATCCTTCGGCGAGTTCCTTGTGTTGGTCCGGCGTGTTCCTCCGCGGACGGCGCGTCGTGCCCTGCCAGCGATTCCCCGCTACCGACGTCCGGATCCACGTGTTAGTGTTGCGATTAGGTCCCCGACGGTGGTAGGTTTGGCGGCCCTGGCTCCGGCTCCGGGAGTCCCTAGTGTCGTGGACCTACTGTTGAACGAGTTGGAGGGGCTGGCGTCCAGGGTGGCTCGCCGGCCCGAGCCGCCGTCGACGGCGGCGCCAGGGCATGGGTGCGACTCGCCGAGGGAGACGATGGTGCCGTGTCCTAATCCGCTTGGGCCATGTATGCCAGGTGGGCCGCACGGCCTAGCAAGGCCCATCCTGGAGTGGACGCGCCGGGGAGTCAGCAGTCTCGTTAGGATGTGGCCGCGGCCAGAAGCAACGGCCCAGGCCCACGGGCGCGCCCTAACTGGTCACAGCGAAAACGTTTGCCTCACAGCCGCCACTCGCAACGCCTCGTCCCCGACCCCGATCCCGACCCCCACCCCGCCGCAACCACCCCCGCCCCCGCGTGCAAGCTCCTCCGCCGTGGCCGCCGACATGAAGAGGGGCCATGGCGAGGATGGGGACGAGGATGTCCATCACCGGCGTCGGCCCAGGTCCCCGTCGCCCTCTCCTGAGCTCCCCCGGACGCGGTCCCCGGCCCGGCGCCGTTCCCCCCCGCCGCCCCGCCGGTCTCCTCCTCCGCCGCGTGCCGTCCGGGCTCTGCCACGGGAGGCCCCCCCAACATCGCCGGTCTCAGGAGCAGAGGGACAAACCTCCCTACCGACCTCCCCCGTCCCGTCACCTCTCGCCAAGGGGCGGGGTTGTGCCGCCGCGCCGTGCGTCGCCTTCGGCGCGCGCTCCCCGGCGTGCTGCCTCCCCGGAGGGGGCGAACCGGGAGGCCGAGGTACGCATCGTCTGGGAGCAGCCCCGGGCGCCCCTGCAGGCCGCTCACGTGGAGCCGGGTTCGTGGATTAGGGATAGGGACAACCGCACTCAGCAGCAGGCCCCGCGACAGCAGCATCCAGTGCCCGCAACAGGTGAACCGCCCAAGAAGAAGGGCAAGAAGAGGAAGAAGAAGAGCTCGACTGGGGCAGACGGCGGTGCGGGAGGGAGCCTAGGTGGGCTCCCACCTGTACCGACCTTGACTGTCCCTACCGCAGCTCCTGTCCATGAACCGAGTAGCTCATCCCAGGTTGGGATAGCTGCGCCCCGACCTCAGGTGGAGGGTGGGCGGGAGTCGCCGACGAGGCGCATGTGCTTCAACTGTGGAGCCTCAGGTCACTACCGTTCGGACTGCACTCGCCCACCGTGCTGCTTGAGGTGTGGAGACCCCGGACATGCTATTGGTGAGTGCCCCGTGGAGCCAGCCCATTTTCACAGGTCACGACTAGAGACTCTGGCCCTCGGGCCAGAAGCTCTATTCTTCTTTGTGGACCTAGGGGGGAGCCGAGGTTGGCACCCCAGCACCAGGCGACATTGATAGTGCTCTTGGACCAGCTGCCGGGGATAGCCACCGTGCTCACTATGGAGACCCTGAGGGAGGACCTGGCGTGGATTTCCCCTGATCACCAGTGGTAGATTCGGGAGCTCGCTCCCTCTGAGTTCACCGTCGTGTTCTCCTCGTCTAAGAGTCCGAGGCTCTGTTGCACACTGGACAAGTCCTTTTACACCCTGCCGCTCATCAGGATCTGTGTCTCCATCCGCCTGTACCTAGTCGTTCCCTCAACTATCCCAGCCCTCCAGTCTGTCTGGGTTCGCCTGTACGGACTACCATAGGAGGCCCAGACGCAGTCCACTGTCGCGTTGGTGGCCCAGCTGCCGGGTTGGTTTGAGGAGGTGGACGACGACTTCCTGGCTGGCGAGGATCCAGTCCGCCTCCGTGTCCTAGTCCCTGACCCAGACTTGATCCGCGAGGACTTGTCGCCGTTCTACTTTGGGGGTCGGGGAGGGAACCGGGGAGCTGTGCTCCGGGTCGTCCCAGAGGGGGTGCAACCCCCTCCCTCGGCGGTGACAGACCCGGCGAGGAACCCCTCGGACGAGGAGGGCGACCCAAGTGCCTCCCCCTCTGACGACGGCGATGACCCAGGCTTGGATGACCAACAGGTGTCTGTTACGTCTGCTGAGGCCCTGCCGGCTACGACACAGGTTTCTTCACATGTGCCCTCGGTGACCGCTGGTGCTACCTCCACCTTGGCCCCTCTGGCCCAGGTGCAGGCATCTTCGCCTACACCCCGTCCTGCTCCAGCTGAGCCGGTCCACTCTCAGAGTGCGACCGCCAAGCTGCCGCCCGACGACCGCCAGCGGACTTCCCGCCCAGACCCCCCAGCGCTCGTGACCCCCCCCTCTTGCTCAGTACGGCACCAACTTTTGCTTGCCAGGGTTGGACGCCTCTTCACTTGGCCTGTTGCCTTCTGAGCCAGAGGAGGACCGTGGGAGTGTGGGGCTGGAGGTGGCTCCGCCGTCGTCGCCGCGTTCTGCTGGTGCTCTCTGCTACGTCCTCTCGCCAGGCTCGACCCCTACCTCGCCTGCGCCATCGCCGTCTCCGGTCCCGGCTACTTCGGCGGCCAGTACCTGTGTGCTGCCCACGGTCTTCCCCGACACTCCTGTGGGGGGTACACAGACGTCTCTGGCTCGCTACAGCCACCAGGCAGCGTCGGTGCCCCAGACAACCCGTGTCAGTGCCAGGCTCGCCTCAGCACGGGGTGGGCTGGGGATGCCCGCGCCGACAGTTCAGGAGCTGGCGATCCAGAGGACCGCGGCTAGGAGGAGTCTAGCAGGTACGTTGCGTCGCTCACCTCTCGTTTCCTCGGGTTCGAGATGTTCTGTCCTGGATGAGGTCCCTTTGGCCCACTTGGTGCAGGTGGCCGACGATTGTGGCATTGTTTTTCAGGGCGAACGAGGCCCCAAGCTTGAGCAGGTGTCCGCCATCAAGGCGAAGGAAGTGTACGAAGGGGCTCTTGCTGCCGCACGAGCTCAGGTTGAGCCAGTGCGGGAGACGGCCCCTGAACCTGCCCCCTTGCGGCAGGCGGCACATCCCTCGGCCTCCGCCGTGACGACGACTCCCCCTAGTGAGGCTCCTCCTATCGTTCCTCCCCAGGTGGGGAGGAAACGTGGGTGGTCGTCGAAGGGTGGTTTCCAGGCCCTCGTCGTCTAGTAGAGCACGTTCTGCCCCCCTAGAGAGGCCTCGCCCACCGCTCTTCCCTAGGTGGGGAAGATACGGGGACGCCCTCCGAAGGGCCCAGCACAACCCTCGGCTATTGTTAGAGCTCGATCCGTCCCCCGTAAGGGGACAACCCCCGACATTGTTTCATGATGGATACAATCATACGATTATTCGATTGGAATATGCGGGGGTTTGGACAACCCGGACGTCACAAGCAGCTCCGGGACTACATTCGACAAGAGGATGCGAACATTGTGGGGATTCAGGAGACGATCCGTCAAGACTTCTCCATCCAGGAGCTGCAGGGACTTACCCCACACAAATTTGTGTGGCAATGGCACCCTGCTAGTGGGCACTATGGGGGTATCCTCCTTGGGGTAAAGGAGGAGATCTTCGAAGTGGAGGATATGGACCGGGGTGAGTTCTATGTGAGCATGCTGATCAGAGACAGACGATCATCCTTCAGGTGGGAGGTGATCATTGTGTATGGACCCGCTGACCATACTAGAGCATCAGGGCGAAGGTGGAGCGGTGCTCCACCCCACTTGTCATTGCCGGAGACTTCAACTTGATTCGAGCCCCGGAAGACAAGAGTTCGGCGAATGTGGACCCCCGGAGAATGAGGATGTTCAACGATTGCATTGCGGATCTCGCTCTTAGATAGATCCGTAGGGTGGGAGCTCGCTACACTTGGTGGAATAACCGAGTAGACCCTGTTCGGAGTGTTCTGGATAGGGTGCTCGTCTCTGTCGACTGGGAGATGGCACACCCTCTGTGCTCACTTCGTGCGGTCACCAGGATGGGATCCTATCACTCTCCCTTACTGCTGCCGTCTGGAGGTGCCGTGCCACCAAGGTTGAACCGGTTCCACTTTGAAAACTTCTGGCTAGGTCAGCCAGGGTTTGTGGAGGCCGTTCGCCTGAAGTGGGCATGGGCTGCCGACCACCCTCCGCGTACTTTCAACGTAGTGGATGTTTGGCACCACTGTGCACAAATGGTGCGCCAGTTCATGAGGGGTTGGGGCGCCAATCTAGGTGCGTCCCTTCGATAGCGGAAGGCGCTTTTACTTCGGGACATACAACAGTTGGACAGTACGTCAGACTCGATCGGTCTGACAGCTGACCAATGGGTCCAGCGGTATGCGTTGGAGAGCTCCCTTATGGAGATCGTCAAGGGTGAGGAGCTATTTTGGCGACAACGGAGTCGCCAAAACTGGCTCCTCAATGGCGACGCGAATACGGCATACTTCCACACGATAACCAATGGTCGCCGCAGGAAATGCTCGATTCCGTGCCTTTGGGAGAATGATCGCCTGATGGAGGTACCAGCAGAGATCTCATCCCATATCTTCTCCTTTTATAAGGAGCTCTTCTCGGCTGGACCCCGTTCCGGGGTTTCCCTGGTAGTGGACTTATGGCCAGTACAGTCTAGAGTCTCAGACAGGGAGAATGCAGACTTAACCCCGCCATTCTCGCTGAGGTGCAGAAGGCGGTGATGGAGATGAAAGCCAATTCGGCCCCGGGGCCGGATGGGCTTCCGGTGGTTTCCAGACTTTCTGGGAAGCGGCTAAGGCTGTGATTATGCCTATGTTGCAAGAGTTTTATATTGGAACACTGGTGGTATCACGGCTAAACTATGGCGTGGTGACACTAGTAGAAAACAGGCTAAAGGACCAAACTCCAAAACCCCATTTGTCCCGGTCGTACTGCAAACCGGGACAGATGGGGCATAAAACCCGCCGAGCGCTCCAGGCGACACCCATTTGTCCCGGTTCCAGCCACGAACCGGGACAAATGAGGTAGCACCCGCCGAGCGCTCCAGCGTACCCCTTTTTGTCCCGGTTCCAGTCACGAACCGGGACAAATGTCACGGTTTCAGTTACGCGCGCGCGGAAGACGAGCGGAAATACGGCGCCGCCGGCGATTCCTCTGCCCTCCGGCGATTAATTCCTCTGCTCTCTGGCCGGCTATTCATCTTCCTCTCCGGCGCTATAAAATGCACTGCACAGTATGACTCCTCCACACACACCATCTCTCCGGCCATCTCTCCTCTCTTTTCTCCGTCCCTATGGAGTCACTCGTGCCTCGGTCCGATGAGTTTTACGACTACAAGAAGGAAGGCATGCGGTTCAAGGTGTGGGTCACCCTTCGTGCATGGCGCGTGGAGAAGTGGATCCGCGACATGAAGAACTACTTCCTCGACGCCGCTCCGATCAAAGCTGTTGGACTCGATTGTGAGTTCACCGACCCTCGACGGAAGGATACTCCGCAGTGCGCCGCCGTCCTTCAACTCTCGGTGGCGACCGAGACTCTTGTCTTCCAAATTTGCAAAGCTGATTGGGTGCCACAGGTCCTCGTGGATTTCTTAGGTGATGAGACAATCAATTCTACGGCGTGGCAATCCATAATGACATGAAGATGCTAGCCTACTACGGAATTATTATTCGGTTCACGGTCGACCTGCAGAGGGATCGCCGAAACCCTACCGGCAATTTTACTCCTAGTCTATATGCTCTCTCTAATGCGGTCATTGGGACAAATCTTGAGAAGAAGAAGAAATACAAGAAGTAGAAGAACACGGACGATGACAAGGAAGACACGTTAGAAGAAGACCTAACTTTCGGATGGGGCAACGTTCCATTGAGCTACGATCAAGTCGTATATGCTGCTTTAGACGCTCGCCTTGGCTTCGAGATTGCACGGAAGTGGGATAGTCTACGCGGCTATAATACGGAGTATGATCATCTTAATGTCGTTGATGAGTAGACTATCTATGTATTCCGTTACGCAAAAATTCTGTGTGCGCGTGTTCTCTTGTATTGACCGAAATATATCTAAAGTTTGCAAAAGTGTTTTCCAATTCCAAAGTTTGCAAAAGTTATTTGAAACAGAAAACAGAAAATGGTTTTGTATTAATTAGTCAAATTCAAACACTTTTCATATTCATAGTTTTTCCAAAATCCAAAGTTTGCAAAAGTTATTTAAAACAGAAAACAGAAAAAAAATAAAAATGAAAAAACCTCCATATGTCCCGGTTTCAGTCACAAACCGGGACAAATGGGCCTCCTTGTTGTCCCGGTTTGTGACTGAAACCGGGACAAATGGGGGGTGCCTATATATACTGATCAGCAGCCCCCTCCCAAAACCATTTGAGGCATTTTTTTTTGAAATGGAAGGAGGGGGTGTGTGCTAGTCTGTTTTTTTTGTATGCATGCAAGGTGTTTGATGAAATGCCCGAGAGAGTTCACGAAATGATTTGATGTACACTTAAAGAAGTTTATTCTTCTTTTCGATCAAGATTAATTTTTCTCTCATTTCATTTGTAATTAATTGATACCGTGCATGTTCCGTGTTTATTTGTCGATGTTCTGTAATGGTTATTGATGTAGTTCATTATATAATGCAGATGGACCGATAATGGATGTATGGTGACCGACACACTGCCGAGTACATGACAGGTTTGAGGAAATTTCTAGAGAAAGCCCAGGCCCACAATACCAATGGTTTCATGTGTTGTCCATGTGTCAACTGTCAGAATAAGACAGATCACCCAAACGTGAGAACCCTTCAAAGTCATCTTATTCGGCATGGTTTCATGCCCAGCTATAATTGTTGGACAAAGCACGGAGAAAAAGGTGTTATGATGGAAGACAATGAAGAAGAGGAAGATGATGACAACTATCCTATGTTCCCGGAGTACGGAGATTCTGCAACAGGGGAAGCTGAAGCTGAAGAGGCACCAGATGAGTCCGCTGACGATCTTGGTAGGGCCATTGCTGATGCAAAGAGAGAGTGCAGAATTGAAAAGGAGAGGTTGAAGTTCGACCAGATGTTAGAGGATCACAAGAAATTGTTGTATCCAAGTTGCGAAGATGGTCAGAAAAAGCTGGGTACCACACTGGAATTACTGCAGTGGAAGGCAGAGTGTGGTGTGACTGACAAGGGATTTGGAAAGTTGGTGCAGATAATTAGGAAGATGCTTCCAAAGGTCAACGAGTTGCCCGACAGCACGTACGAAGCAAAGAAGGTTGTGTGCCCTCTAGGATTAGACGTGCATAAGATACATGTCTGCCCTAATGACTGCATCCTCTACCGCGGGGAGTATGAGAATTTGGATGCATGTCCAGTATGCAATGCATTGCGGTATAAGATCAGACGAGATGACCCTGGTGAAGTTGAGGGTGAGCGTCCCCAGAAGAGGGTTCCTGCCAAGGTGATGTGGTATGCTCCTATAATACCACGGTTGAAACGCCTGTTCGCGAATAAAGAGCATGCCAAGTTGTTGCGATGGCACAAAGAGGACCGTAAGAAAGACGCGATGTGTAGACACCCCGCTGATGGGTCGCAGTGGAGAAAAATTGAGAGGGAGTTCCCGGAATTTGAAGATGACACAAGGAACTTAAGGTTTGGTCTAAGTACAGACGGCTTCAATCTGTTTCGGGAGCAGAGCAGCAGTCATAGCACATGGCCTGTGACTCTATGTATTTATAACCTTCCTCCTTGGTTGTGCATGAAGCGAAAGTTCATTATGATGCCATTGCTCATCCAAGGCCTGAAGCAACCCGGCGACGACCTTGATGTGTACCTCAGGCCATTATTTGAAGAACTTTTACAGTTGTGGCGGGAAGAAGGTGTACGGGTGTGGGATGAGCACAAACATGAGGAATTTGACCTACGAGCTTTGCTTTTTGTAACAATTAACGATTTGCCTGCTCTTGCTAACCTCTCAGGGCAGTCGACCAAGGGGTAAAATGCATGCACACACTGTTTGGGTGAGGCTGAATGTTTATATTTGGATAGATGTAAGAAGTGTGTGTATCTGGGGCATCGTCGATTTCTTCCGATCAGGCATACCGCAAGGAAGAAAGGCAAGCATTTTAAAGGTGAGGCTGATCACAGTAGGAGGCCTGTCAACCGTACTGGTGAAGAAATATTTGATATGGTCAAGGATCTAAAAGTAATCTTTGGAAAGGGTCCTGGAGGACAACAGGTTCCGAAAGACGCTAACGGGCACGCACCCATGTGGAAGAAAAAAATCTATATTTTGGGAGCTACCATATTGGAAGGTCCTAGAGGTTAGATCTGCTATCGACGTGATGCACGTGACGAAGAATGTTTGCGTGAACCTGCTAGGCTACTTGGGCGTGTACGAAAAGAAAAAAGATACAGAGGAAGCACGGGAGGACCAGAAACATGTGAAAGAACGAGACGGCCTAAGTCCCGAACACTACGAAGGTCCTGCCAGCTACGCTCTTACCAAACAAGAGAAAGTAATATTCTTTGAATGCCTGAGCAGTATCAAGGTCACGGCTGGGTTCTCGTCGAATATAAAGAGGATAGTAAATGTGAGACTCCAAAAATTTCAGAACCTAAAGTCTCATGTTGTCACGTGATTATGACGCAATTGCTTCCGATTGCACTAAGGGGGCTACTACCGGAAAATGTTCGAGTACCCATTGTGAAGCTTTGTGCATTTCTCAATGCAATATCTCAAAAGGTAATCGATCCGGCGATTCTACCAGGGTTGCAAAATGATGTGGTCCAGTGTCTTGTCAGTTTTGAGTTGGTGTTCCCTCCATCCTTCTTCGTTGTTATGACGCATCTCCTGGTTCACCTAGTCGAAGAGATTCAAGTTCTCGGTCCTGTATTTCTGCACAATATGTTCCCATTTGAGAGGTTCATGACAGTCTTAAAGAAATATGTGCATAACCGTGCTAGGCCAGAAGGAAGCATCTCCAACGGCTACGGTAACGAGGAGGTCATTGAGTTCTGTGTTGACTTTATTCATGACCTTAAGCCGATAGGTGTTCCACAATCACGACATGAGGGTAGACTTAGTGGAAAAGGCACACTAGGAAAAAAAACAAAAAATTGTATGGATGGACATTTTTTCACTGAAGCACACTATACGGTTCTACAAAGTGCTACCTTGGTGGCCCCGTATATCGATGAACACAAGAATCTTGTACGCTCTCTACACGCGGGGAAGTCTGACAACTGGATTGTACGTACACACATGGCGACGTTCGGCGGTTGGTTGCGAGCACATCTTGAAAATAAAGACAAGGTTGATGAACAGTTACACTTGTTGGCCAGGGCACCATCTACAACTATATGTACTTTCCAAGGGTACGAGATAAATGGGAATACATTTTACACGAGTGTCCAAGATAAAAAGAGCACGAACCAAAACAGTGGTGTTCGCATTGATGCAACAAACAACAATGGGTAGAAGAACACATATTATGGTTGCATAGAGGAGATATGGGAACTTGACTATGGACCTTCTTTTAAGATCCCTTTGTTTCGGTGCAAATGGGTCAATCTGAAAGGCGGGGTTGAGGTAGACAAGATGTACGGAATGACAACAGTGGATCTAAACAATCTTGCGTACAGAGACGAACCATTCGGGCTAGCCAATGATGTGGCTCAGGTTTTCTATGTGAAAGACATGTCTAGCAGGCCCAAAAAAAGAAACATCCTGGGAGTGGAGGAGCCAAGGCGTCACATAGTTCTTTCAGGAAAAAGAAACATCGTGGGAGTGGAGGACAAGACAGACATGTCAGATGATTATAATAATTTTGATGAAATTCCGCCTTTCGTAGTGAACATTGACCCAATCATCAAGTTGATTGAAGAAGATGCTCCATGGTTCCGACGCAGAAGAACTGACGGTGTTGTGTGATGGAGATGTTGGTGCGATATGTAATAATTAATATATTAAACTTTTTATATGAAGAAGATGCTCCATTTTTACCTGCATATCAAATGGATCCGTCGGCGTTGATAGAACAAAACACATGATTTCACCTGCATACAGCCCCACGGTGGCTCTTGATGAGTGCCTGCATATCAAATGCACCGTGGGGCGTATGCAGGGAATCCGAGTAATTTGTATATATTCCTCAGTAGATGAATTGAACTATTCTTTTGATAGAACAAAACACACGATTTCACCTGCATACAGCCCCACGGTGGCTCCTGAGTGCCCACATATCAAATGCACCGTGGGGCGTATGCAGGGAATCCGAGTAATTTGTATACCACACACCACCCGGCTAGGTACTAGAAGGAGGAAACACTGAGTGCTCGCCTCGTCCGAGAGGGGGCTATATATAGGGTCACGGGCTCAACCAGTGGTACTGATAGTGTTGATCCAACAGCTCTCAAGTGCTCAAAAGAAGCACACCCCTGATCCAACGGCTAACAAGTGTTTCAAAGAAACACACGATCCGTGTGCTTCTTTAGTCCCGGTTTGAAACTGAAAGCGTTAATCGAACAGCTCAGAAGCAATCAAAAGAAACACACACCTGATCAAACGGCTTACAAGTGCTTAAAAGAGACACACGATCCGTGTGCTTCTTTAGTCCCGGTTTGGAAGTTAAAGTGTTGATCGAACATCTCAGAATTCCAAAGTTTGCAAAAGTTATACAAATTCACATTCAAAATAGTTTTAAACTAATTAAACTAATGGTTATAGAAAAGAGAAAATGTTTTTGTATTAGTTAGTCAAATTCAAACACTTTTCATATTGAAAGTTTTTTCAAATTCCAAAGTTATTTAAATCAAAAAACAGAAAAAGAAAAGAAAAAGAAAAAGAAAAAACCCCATCTATCCCGGGTGGTGGCTCAGCCCGGGACAGATGACCCCTATTTGTCCCGGGCCGTGGCTCCACCCGGGACGGATAGCCTCTCCCCTATATAACCAACACTTAGCCACGGTTCCAGCCACCACCCGGAGCAAAACCAGATCGACGCCGTCAGGCTGCCCAATTTTCGCGCCGCCGCCTCCTTCCTCGACTCCGGCCGGGCCTTGCTCCATCCTCGAGCGTCGCCGCCTTCCTCCTCGACTCCGGCGACTAGGTGAGCCCTCTCTTCACTCTCTTTGCGCCACCATGCGCGCGTTGATGTTCCTCGACTCCGGCTAGATCCGCCCACAACCACCCCGACGTTGCCCCCCCCCCCCCCGACGACCCCGACTCCGGCTAGCTACGGCGTCGCGCCGCCGCGCCTCCGACGACCAAGACCCCGACGCTGCCGCCCATCCTAGCGTCGCACCTTCCTCCTGGACCCCGACCCCGACTCCGCCGCCGCGCCTCCGATGACCAAGAAGTGGCGGCGCCGCCACTCCCAGGTAGACCGCATCCGTGTGCATCGGACGCGCATACGCGCGCGGCTGGGCTCGCCGTAAATCGACGCCGGCATCGTGGTCGCCGCCGCGGCTGATCTCCTCCGCCGATGACGTCACGGTGACGTTGCGGCGGGGTCTGTTTAGTTTTTTTTCCAGATTTTTTTCCAGAAAATGATTAAAACTGGAGAATCAATATTTTTAAATCTATTCATCCAAAAAATATGGAAAATATATCAAAATGATGACAAAAAATAAACCTAAATACTTATGGTATTATGCAAATATATTTTAAAGATTCAAATACGATGAATAGTTCGAGACAAATTTTACAACACGTAAGTCTAAAAAAGAAACGCACAACACGTAATGCACGCATGTCCCCGTCGTTTCTGTCTCCTCAACGTCGTCTCCGTATCCTCCCCGTCGTCTTCGTATCCTCCCCGTCTTCTCTACGCTGCCGTCCGCGCACACGTCTCTCGCCCCAATACAAATAAATGATAAAATATGTTGAGTTAGATTTAGTTTGTAATGTTAGTTGTAGTTAAATTATTTAGATGTTGAGTTATTAAAATTATGTAAAGTTGTATGACATGTGGGTGCACTTGTAAAATTATTGCAAATGTGATTTTGTTAACATAATGTTATTGCAAATGTGATTTTATTGCAATGGGATGAAATAGTATTGCAATTGTTCGGAGTGACATATTATATATTGTTCGACTACATTATTATTGCAAATGTAAATGGAAGAGTGAAATGTAAATGGATGATTGAAATATAAATTAACATATTATATATTGTTCGACTACATTATTAACACATTACTATTACAAATGTAAATGGATTGAAATCCCTTGCAGAAACTATGGACACCGGTAGAAACCTTGAACAAGAAGAGGACATGTTCGACATCATCCGCGAAAGTGATGGATTGGACCAACAAGAAGAGGAACACTTAGACGATTTCACCGGGCAATTTCTGAACGAGTCCGGTGATGGACTGGAGGGGCATTTAGACGGAATAGACGTCACCGACAGTTCAACTCACCGACAGTTCACCGACTCTACTGTTGGAAAGCCGGCCGCCGAGGTAGATATATGCCCTCAGGTTTTTGTCTCTGTTGAATAGATTTGTGTGTATACATATATTAACTATCACTTTTTCTTGTGTTTAGCCGTCGGCGGGCCATGAACCGGGACCAAGCAAAAAAGCAGCGGTGAAACTAGGCGGGCCACGAACCGGGACCAAAAAGCTCCAAGGGAAACAGAAGTACCACATCGACACAATCAATGAAAAAAGGCAAACCGATTGCTCCCGCTAACCACGCAAGGAAATTTGTAGCTCAGTGCGGAGTCATCGTTCGGGACAGACTCTCCATCAGGGCTCAAGAATCGTATAAGCCAAAGGTGCCAAAAGATGGGGTTATTTATGTAAGGGATGAAGACAAACAAGTCCTTTGGGACGAGCTCATGCAGAATTTCACTTTACCGGAAGAGGAGGATGTAGATAAGCCGGTTATAGAGAATCGATGCAAGGCCTGGACTTATATTGAGATGGGTGAATTGTTCCGCAGCTGGAAGAAAAGGCTAAACAGGTTCATAACTGAAGGTAAGACTCCAGAATTTGTCGGAGTCTATGAAAAGATAAAAGATGATTGGCCCGAATTTAATACGTACAAGCAATCGGAAGCCGCTAAGAAAATCTCAGCGAGAAATAAGAAAAATACAGAGAAAAAGATATATCACCATAACATGGGGTCAGGTGGCTACCTGACGGCCATGCCTAAGTTGACGAAAATGGAGGATGAGTTTTGGGCTAAAGGTATAGAGATCGAGACATTTGGCTGGCCAGACCGGCTTAAGGCTTGGTTCTATGGGCATGGTGGAAAGTTAGACCCTGAAACAGGTGACTGTCTTTTTACCACGGAGCACGGAGCTGACCCTATTAAAGCTCTTAGAGAGGTATGGAAGGAGGTCACAGAAGGCAGGTTCCACCCTAACAGAGAGAAGGACGAGCTATCGCGAGTGAACGGATAGACGTCGCCTAGAGGGGGGGGGGGGGGGGTGAATAGGCGATTTAAAACTTTTTCGAGGAGCCGGAATATCCGGTCCAATAGTGACCGGAAATTCCGAGTAGCCGGAATATCCGGTACACAAATGACCCGGAAATTCCGGTATGCTTGATAAAGGCGGAATAAAACTAGAGGTTTACTTTAACAAACATACAACCTAGATATATAAACTAGGCTCACCTATGTGCACCAACAACTTAAGCTAAGCAATACTAGTAACAAGATGATAGCAAGATATATGACTTCAAGCACGAAGGCTATCACAATGTAAAGTGCATGAGTAAAGAGCTCGGGTATAGAAATAACCGAGGCACGCGGAGACGAGGATGTATTCCCGAGTTCCACCCAAAGGTGTACGTCTCGTTTGGAGAGGTGTGCGCAACCACAACAGGTTAGCCGCAACGCCACAAAGGCTCACCTTCTTCTCCTGATGAACTCAACCACAAAAGGTTCGAGTTCACCTTCCACTATTGATCTCCTTTGGGGCGGAGATCGAATCCCGTACAACTCTTGAGGCACACCCACAACTTAATTGGGGGCTCCCAAGTCTTGAGGCACACACCCACAACTTAATTGGGGGCTCTCAAGTGACCACAAAAGGTCTTGACCACAAAAGGTCTTGGCCACAAAAGGCCGGCCACAAAAGGCGTCTAGGGTCCAAAGACCCAAGAGTAACAAGCTCACAAGTAATACCACCACGAATCCTCGTGGAGGGCTCAAACCGATGCAAATGCAATGGCAAGAGCACACGAAGTGCTCAAGTCCTTCACTCTCAAATTCCAACACAACAACAAATGTTAATGGGGGAATAAGAGAGGAAGAACAAAGGAAACCACAAAGGAGTCAAATCCTTCACTCCCAAATCCCACCAAAAGCAACTAATGCTTATGGGGGGAGAAGAGAGGAAGAACAAAGAGGAAGAACCACAAAGGAACTCCAAGAACTAGATCCACTAAGTTCCCCTCACTTAGAGGAGAGATGAATTGGTAGGATTGTAGATCTAGATCTCCTCTCAACTTTCCCTAAAGAATATGGAAGATTCAATGGAGGGATTGAGAGGGAAGTGAGCTTTCCAAGGTCAACAATGGAGTAGGAGAGAGGGGAAAGTCGTGCTGCCTTGGATTTGCTGGGGAAGAAGAAGGGGAGAGGTATTTATACCCCTCCAGGAAATATAGCCGTTGGCTGTTTTGACACTCGGAAATTCCGGTATAAGTTAGACTCGGAATTTCCGGTCACCCGGAAATTCCGGCCTAGAGAGACTCGGAAATTCCGGTCACCCGGAAATTCCGGTCTAAGAGAGCTCGGAAATTCCGGCTGGAGTCAGAAGCAAAACCAAACTTTTCCTTAGCCATTTCTGGAGGACTTTTCTGGGGGCAATCGGAAATTCCGGTAGACGGAAATTTCCGAGCACAATTTCCGACTGGAGTCAGAACCCTTTTTCTCCTTTCCTTAGCCGTTTTCTTGGATGAGCTGGCGAACCGGAAATTCCGGTAGGGCGGAATATCCAGCCCCAATAATCCGGATCAGCAGAACACCGAAACGAAAACTGCTATAACTTTTGCAAATGAACTCCAAATGAGGTGAGACCAATTTTGTTGGAAAGATAGCGACGATGACCAATTTTGTTGGAAAGATAGCGACGATGCATCCCATAAATAGAGTAAAATCTCCACACATGGCAAGGTGTGGGACTTTCCTCAAGGAAGAACCGGCAATATTTCCGCCACCGAAAACGCAACAAGTTGACCAAAGTAAAACCGATTTCGATGATCAAGAGCTTGACATGGAGATGAACCAAGCTCTAACTCCTCACCAACATAAAAGCCAAATAAGAACCAAGAAATATGATATGCCAAGTATGCAAAGGTTTGAGCTCTCCACAAGAATGCGATCAAGTTACTAACTTGAGAGCCCCTCTTGATAGTACGCCTATCTATCCTATAGCCCTATCAAGATCATACCTTTGCCTTGAGCATTCCACTTGAGTTGAATGATGACTATCTTGATCTCTTCAAATGGATCATCTTTCTTGAATGCGCGTCCAATCACTTGCTTGATGAAGACTTCTCCAAATACTCCCCCATGCTCACAATGGGAGAGACTCGCTAAGCTTCGTCTTCATGTATCCATTGCAAGCACCAAGCATGGGATCTTTTCGAGAAAGCTTCTCTTGGTCTTGCACAACTCATCCTTTCTTCACTAAGATGATGTCTTGAATCTTCAAGACATTCTTGCAATAAGCTTCACTCAACACGAAAGCTTCAAGAGTCCAACACATGAACTCCACAATTCCATGGACATGATCTATAATGATATCTCAATAGCAAACATTAGTCCATAGAGATTGTCATTCAATTACCAAAACCACACATGAGGGAGAATGCTCTTTCAGCGAGCCCTTGGGAATCCTGAACACAGTGGACGAACACGAAGAACCGTTGGCTCCGTACCGTGGATAATTGGGTTTCCCAAAGATGTTGGCACTTACAGAAGCCAATCGAGAAAGAAGAAAGAGCATGCCGACCGGGCCCAGTGGATGGAAAATAAATTACTACAGCATGAGAAGGAGATAGCAGAGCTGAAGGCAGCGCAGACTCGACGGATGCCCTGCGAATCTGAGACGCCCGAAGATCCTTCTCCTGATCCAAAATCAATGCGGAGAAGCAGTGTGGCTTCAACGGAGCTCGATCGCCACAATGATATGCCGGGTCCTCGTCACCCCGTGGATAATATCGTGCAGCGGGAACTTTGCGACCTACATGTGCCATGCTTGAACATAACCGTGAAGGTGGCGCACGGCTTTGCCCTACCGCCTAGACCAAATGGAACTTACCATTGTCGCCCTATTCCAGATGGCTATGCTGTTGTCGGGGTTGATGAGGTTATCAAGACATATGAGTGAATTAAGCTGGACTTCCCTACGGGTGAAGACGAGGTTGAGTTGAGATTTGCCCTCAAGAGTACCTGCTTATGGAAAAAAGAATACATCGTGTTCCCACACATGCAGCAAAATCGCCCTCCCAGTCCACATGTCAGCCCACATAACTACAACAACGACAACCAATGCGCTAGTCCAGACACCCCCCACAACGACAACCAAGGCGCTAGTCCATCTCCGCCGTCGCGTGAGCGTACTCCGTCGCGTGAGCGTAAGAAGCGGAAGTGCACCGCTGCGTCGACTAGTACTCAGAAAAGCGAAATGGGGAAGTCTCGCTTTGTGAACTCTCGCGAAGATGTCGATATATGGGTCAACGAGATCCAGGCTTCCCAGAGAAAGAAGGCAAAAAAGATGCCTTTGCCTGTTCCGGTATATTCTTCGGATGCGATACGGTGGGCCATAAAATTTCTTACGCATCCGTCGTAATATGAACTAAATATGGACGATGACTACACACGCGTTCTGGTGCGTACATCTAGGAGAGTGCGGAAAGAACAAAAATCTGCTGCCACCCAGAAGAGAGATGTTCCAAAACTCGGAATGCAGGCGGGACAATCGGCCCCTCCACTCATATTGGCGCCTTACAACCGGAACCCGGTCGATGATGTACTTTCGCAGCAAGCTAGAGATATGGGTATAACTCTGGCAGAGCTTAAGGCATTACAATCTGGCGAGAGTGTCACCATACATGAGGTGGTGCGGAAATATGTGAGAGGAGAAGATCTTGTCGACCCTGCTATGGTGCGCACTCTACCAGCTAGGTTGCACCAACTAAATGCATGGTACATGCATACTACAAAAAGTTAAGAAGGAGACTGGCTCTATGGGAAAATTCCAACGGAATTTTATGGCCCAGGTGATGATGAGATTCAAATTGAGTATTGCGAATTATGGCAGTTATTCAATTTTGACGCGCTCGACAAATCTATCATCAGTGCCTTTTGCATGTAAGTAATTAAATTATGTATATATGTCAGTAATTCTCTAACTCAACTTATTTTTGATTGCTTGTAATTATAGTTATCACTATATTACTTTTGTACTCTATTATGCAGGCTGAAAATTATACAATCTCGAAAGCTGGGACTCAATCACAAGATTGGATTCATTGACCCTAATCGAGTTCATCATCATGGTTTGTTACATTACCGAGAGAGTACGGAGGAGATTTTGCTTACTTATTTGATGGCGCAACATTACAAAAACACCATAATTTTCCCGTTCAAATTCGAGTGAGTTGTTTACTTTCTTATACATACTCGATGTTAAGTATATGTAATTGATGATTTAGTTATTAACAAATATAAACATATGGCAGATTTCACTGGGTATTATTTGAGATTGATGTTGAATAGGCAATCGTTGATGTCTTCGACCCATTATCGAAACCTGAAGAAAAGTTCGACGACACGAAACAGATGCTCCAGAGGTAATTTCGTTCATTATCATAATCGACCTCGTCTTTTCTAATAATATATAGTAATTAGTAAACTTCTTTACTAATATTCCATACCGTAAACTAGGAACCTCACTTTTAAATAGAGAGAGGTAAGCCGTACTAGCTAGGTTCCACGTATGCATATTCTTAATTTCAGTCTCACAATACCATTTTTTCAATATTTTTGATTATTTTTTATTGGTTTCTTATCTTATTCTATCATAAAGTGCGCGAAGCAGCAACAAGGCACCAATTTGTGTGGATTCTATGTCTGCGAGTTCATCCGAATTCACTTCAATGAGGGTGCAGACTGGAATAGGGTACGTTAACAATTTATTCAAACTTGTTCACTTTTTAAATTGAATTATTTTCATAATGGTTGATATATTGGTGTTGATCTCTCCTTTTTAGTTTGAGACGATCCGGAACAGGCTTGATGCAAAAGACCGCCTACTACCAATTGCGGAGGAAATTGCGGGCTTTCTGCTTGACTATGCCATAAAGCCAGGCGCAGAATGCAGTATAATCCAGCCGCGGAAAAAGACCATCCCGAGGAAAAAATAGGGTCTAATGCCTCTCTGTCATGTAATGATCTCTGTTTATAAATATTTAGACATGATCTTCCGGTTGTAAATATTTGTTGTAAATATTTGTTTGGGAGAACTCGTGTACTACTAGTATTCATGACTATATCCCGAGGAAAAAATCGTGTATTCATGATATATATTATATAGTAACGTATAATATGCAACTCGATCTTGTTTGAAATGAAACATAAATGAAAAAACAGAAACACAAAAGAATCAGTAACATAAATATCAGAAACAGAAACACAAATAGAAATCAGGAAACAAAATAAAAGAAACAAAAAAAGAAAACAAAAAATCATATATACTGTCCCGGTTCGTATTACGAACCGGGACAAATGAGTGGCAGCCAGAGGCTGGCTTGTTTGGCCACGTGGCCCCCCTATTGGTCCCGGGCCGTGGCGTGCCCGGGACAAACATGGGAGGCTATTTGTCCCGAACACGCTGTCCCGGGCGCGTGACCGGGACAAAAAGCCCTGCCGGCCCGGGACCAGTGGCTTGTTTTGCTCTAGTGTGACCCTGATTCCCAAGGTAGTGGGAGCCACGAACATCCGCCAGTTGCGTCCCATTACTTTCCTTAATGTCATCTATAGGATCCTATCTAAGGTGTGCGCCGTGAGACTCGCCCCCGTGTTGGAGCGGATCACGCACCCTTACCAGTTTGCCTTTCTAAAAGGCCAGTTCATACACGATGGGATCCAAGCTCTAAGTGAGATTATTCATGAGGTGAAAACACGCCATCAGAAAGGCGTGTTCGTTAAGCTAGATTTCCAGAAGGCGTGTTCGTTAAGCTATATTTCCTCCACTTCGTTCTAGAGCGGCGGGGGATTGATGATAGGATGATTGGGTGGATCATGCAGCTTGTGATGAGTGGTAACACAACCATTAACGTGAATGGGGAAGTAGGTCCCTATTTTCGGTCTACCTGTGGAGTTAGGCAGGGGGATCCGATCTCCCCCTTGCTTTTCAACTCCGCGGTAGATGCCCTTGCAGAGGTCTTAGAGCGTTCTAAGACCGCCGGCCATAGACATCTTGTCCGGGGGGGGGGGGGTGGTGTGACCCACTTACAGTATGCTGATGACACTATGATCATGGTAGAGGGGTCGGAACTGGATATAGTTAATCTCAAGTTCTTACTCCTTTGCTTTGAGGCCATGTCGGGCCTTAAGATCAACTTCGACAAGAGCGATGTCGTGATTCTAGGGTACTCGGAGGAAGACCAGCAGAGGATCGCGGACAACCTGAATTGCAGGTTGGCGTCCTTCCTAGTTACGTATCTGGGGATGCCGGACAGGGACACTAGGATCCTGGCTAAGGATTTCGAGCCCCTTGTTGCACGAGTTAAATTAAAATCGGAACCTTGGAAGGGGAGGTTCACCTCCAGGGGTAGCAAAACGATCTTGATTGACTCGTGCATGTCTAGCCTCGCTATGTTATGATGGGGATGTATATTTTGCCGGACGGGGTCCATGCTAGCTTTCACAAAGAGCTGGCTAGATTCTTCTGGCAAGCATCGTCTGGGAAACAGAAGTACCACATGGTGAAATGGGCCGATATTTGCGCTCCCAAGGAGTTTTGGGGCATAGGTATACTTGCGTCACGACACATGAACAAGGCCCTGATGTTGTGCTGGGTGTGGAGGATTCTTCGGGGTGAGGGGGGCCTCTCGCTTGACTTGGTTAAAGCCAAGTATCTTAGGGGTTGCCCCTTGTTGGCGTGCGAGCGTAATGAGGGGTCCCAATTCTGACACGCCATCCAATCTATTAAGGAGCATATCAGACTAGGAGTGGTCTCATCCGTAGGTAACGAACGAGATACCCTATTCTGGCTTGACTCCTAGTTTGGCGGAAGGCCGCTACGAGTTGTGTACCCGGATCTTTTCGCGATTTGTGCGGAACCTTTGGTGTCGATTGCCTCTGCCTTCCAGCAGGGACAATGGAACATTGGGTTCCGCCGAACGTTCGGCCCAGGGGAGGTTGCGAGCTGGAGGTCCATGCTCGCTTTTCTCCCCCTTTCCCTGTCTGACAGCCCGGATAGGGTCGCTTGGAGCCTTACGCCGGCGAAGCACTTCTCAGTCGGCTCCGCCTACCGAGACCTATTTAGAGGGCCGGTGTTATCTTGGACTACGCATCTTTGGAAGGCGCCTTTGCCTCTGAAGATCAAGATCTTTACTTGGCAGCTTCTCCGCGACCGCCTCCTGTCGGGCGTGGAGGTGGCGAAGCGGTTGGACCTGGTGATGGAACTTGTCCCCTGTGTGCGGTTCCCAAGACGGGGACCCATATCCCTTTCTCTTGTCCCGCTGCTCGGTTCCTGTGGAGCTTCCTCGCTGAGTCCTTGGGTCCTGAGTGGCAGGCCCTTGACCTGGCAGAGTTCCTGAAAGTGCAGGTGAACCATACCGGGAGGAGGAGGTGCCTCTTCTGGTTGGTGTTCGCGGCAATGACCTGGACCCTTTGGACGATTCGTAACAAGATGGTCATCAAGCATGTTTTCCCACGATGAGCCGCTGACTCAGTTTTTAAATTCTTGACTTACCTGCAGGAGTGGCACCCGTTGGCTAGATAGAGGGATATGTAGCGGCTGGACGGCATTCTTGAAGATCTACTGAAGGCGGCACACCTTCTTTCTTCTCCGCCCAGCCGTTGAGATCTACCTAGTAGAGTTTGTATCAGGAGTAGTTATGTTCTCCTTGGGCTCGTCTCTGCTGTGGCCCCAACAAAACCTTTATTCTCACGTACTTTGTACTGTTTTTTCCTTGTCTGGCTGTGGTTGTAAACTGTGGATGGTTGCTTTAATTATAAAGCGGGGCACAAGCCTGTTTCGAGGCCGCCCAACTTAATATAGTCACCCCCCGACGATATCAGGAGCCTATCCTTTACATCAAAAGTTTCTAGCTAAGTAGGTAACTGATCAAAACTTACATGAACAGGAAAAATCAAAAGAACATCAGACCACACCCCACGCGTATCTACCCACTTAGCAAGTGAAAAATAGATGATCGATAGTATCTACGTTGTTGCAAAACATACACTTATCTGTCCCCTTCCAACGTCTAGCCGAGTGGGTAAATTTAGTCAAAAGTGAAAACATGCTAAGTTTGACTAAATATATATAGAATAAATCATCAACATATATAATATTAAATAAATACATTGTAAAAATATAATATTGATTTGGTATAGCAAATCTTTATATTTTTGTCTATAATATTGGTCAAAGTTGGAAGACGTTGATTGTTTTTGCTAAGTTTATACGCCTTATTCATGGAACGGAGTTTTGTTGTGCGCTCAAAGCACCTAACCGGAGGAAGTACTCATTTTGTTGAATGATCACTTTTATTGGGGTCCTTCTCATGAACTGCAAATCCAATCATATTTGCACCAATTATATCTAATACAGCTAAAGAATCTATTCCAAGCTAGTACTAGCTAGAAGCACAGATCAAGCCTGGTCGATACTCCATAGACACATAATATATTCATAAGCACCTCAGGTTTAGACCTTTCTTGTGGCATGGCAAAAAGATGACACCATTCTTAACCTAGAAGCCCTGTCTCATCAGGCACCATGCACGCATACATACACTCTCCTAGCTACCTCGATCGTGTGTGCACCAGAAGCAAGCGATCGATACATAGACACATATATGTGCAAGCCCTTTAGGCAGGCCGGCAGGCAAGCTACCTGTTGCATGCTCCTGGTTGCCCTGCCTTCTGCCTTTGATAAAGCCTATCTATCTCTCTATCCATCTCTCTACCACGCACGCACACTTGCACGTACCCATGTCTCTCCCTCTACCCTTTTGCACTTTGTTCCTAGATCAACGGTTGTCTCGTTTTATTCTTTAGTTCGCAGCCCTCTTTTGCTTTCTCATCTTCTAGCTTTGTTGGTTCGCTGCTCCGCTGCATACGTACGTGCATATGGGACAGGCGCCTCACCAGTCAGGAAATGCATCTGATAAGCATCATCATATTGCTAGCTACCTAGACATATATCTTCCATTTGCCACCGATAGATTGATCGAACAAGGGGTTACATTCGTCCTAGGGTGAAGTCGAGGTTGGGTTTCTTGGCACCGACGATCAACTCCGATAGTCGGAATGGCGACGACATCAGGTCGGAGGCGTTGTCGACCTCTAGGCACTGCGATTGCACGTCCTGCAATTGTCGAGAGTGCAGATGAAAAAGGATAAAAAAACAATAGATTGCTATGATGTGATAACTGTATATATATAGTACCAAAATGCTGCCGACAATTTGCGCTGATCACTATTGAACAGGAAGCCATCAAAAAGATGCATGCGAGAAATGGGAGAAGGAATGATCGCTACTGCACTAACTACGGCAAAGCATATCATTCATGGCCATTGGCGATCGATGAGGTATTGTAGATACTAGTAATGATGCATGATCACTTGCGTTGGAAAAAAGGCGAGTACGAACCTCAAAGGATTTCATGTCGCCTGGGTTGGCATCTCTGGATTTTGCGTGGAACCAGGCCCCTCTGCTGCACGGGCAAAAGAAAGAAAGAGAGGAATTGAGTTAAGTATCACGTTCCCTTTTTTATATATCATGGGCTGACCAAAGAATCAAATGCTGGCCTATCTCTATCTACATCTTTTCCGTCTTCAGTGGGAGTCCATTTGCATGCAACACAAGAGAGGGGAAAAGGGCAGGGAACAAAGCAACTCCAACCTTTCACTGTTAAGATGCCGTCAATGACAAGCAGCTAGCTTTACCAGAGGAATTAACGGGAGGCAAAAAGCTGCGTAATCAGCTGCTTGCTGCATTAACCACTCTCCCATGTGATACGACACACTGATCAATTAATGCTTGTGTATCAGTGTAGGCACATGCTGACATGCACATACATGTACTTCAGTCATCACCTAAAAATATAATCCTACATGTACTAACAGTGGCAAGACAGAGTCCACAAGTACTCCAGTACGTGTGTACATTTGTGGCTGGTACTCGGACCGTTAAATGCGATTATACATACAAATGTCATGCAAGAAAGATCAATTCCATATCATATAGTATGTCATGTTGCTTCTCATGTAACTTCTGGTCAAGATTCCAGTGTAGTGCTACAATATTGCCTCCTTAATTAATTGTAGTTGTGGAAAGTATATGTGTGTGCACTTTGGTGCCTATGGAAAGATAGATAGATATGTTTAATGGAAGAGCTTAATGTATTATATGCTCGAGAGATGATTGCACCATCATGGGGAGCAGATAGAACAAAGGTAGAGTCCTGTTGCTTTTTGTGAGCACTTGGAGGTGGTTGATATGGTACTACTAGTAACAAAGAAAATGAGACAAAGGAATTGGTGTTTGCTTTGCTTAAAGCAGGCAGTAGACTGGTTTGAACCTAAAAGGTACCCTCTTCTGCTCTTCAGATCATTTATATACTACTCCAAATACACTCCATTTCTTAATTGTGCAATGTGACAGTTTTTTTTTTGAAATTTTGCAATGTGACAGTTGATTCTTGACGAATACGTGTAGACATCATCATGCATATGATGAAGAACCCATTCATGTGAGCTACTACAACATGCGTACATATTTATTAGGCGTACTTTGTTGCTTTAGCAATCGATAGGAAATTACCAGCAGCTTTTGACCTAAGGACTCTGGAGTTTTATCGATCTGCAAAGCAGTTTTCTGGCTCAACAAGAATGTTTAGCTACTTAGCTAGGTGTGCTTCCCTCTCTGTCATTCCGCCTGAAATGGCAGAAGAGGGAGCCTAGCACTGTGGAGTAATTCTAAAGTGCAAGCTAGGCAGCTACTGATATCCATTAATAGCCCACTGGCTAGGAACATTTAGTTTGATATAGAGAAATAATAACTGTGGCGAGCTAGGGACCCATGCATCATAAACCTTACTAATGTTCAGTAAAAGTGGTAATGGAGTACATTTTAACCTAGCTATTTACAGAAATGTGTATATGAATTAGGATTTAGGTGTACTCTCCTAGATAGCGCTATCATGGGATATCGCATATGAGAGTGCACCATATGTGATCAAGTGATCGGTCCAAATTAAGTACAAGAGATAATTTACAGTAATCAAGAAGCTAGCAATGGAGTTGTGGGTATGTTTTCACCTCGAAGAGTTGTTGCTCCAGAGAGCGCACATGTTGGATCCATGGTCGTTCCCGTCAAGATTTGATAGCTGAACTGAAGACTCAGACTCACTGGTGTTGGCGATATCGAAGGAGCTGTCGTCAGGGATGTCTATGATTGTCTTAGCTTGTCCTGAAAAAATGCATATCTTGCTAGGTCACTCACGAGTAATCGAATGATACTTCACCAAGAGATCGATCAGACATGGTATAATATACCGTAGGATGCAGCAGAAGTTGGTTTGTGATCAGTGGTCTTGATGGTGCGGTACATCTGCAAGATAACCAACTAGTTAACCATATATATGTGCATGGATGTCGATCATCATACCCATTCCACTAATTTTTGTATAATGAACTTCACTGACATAGAGGTGACTAGCTAGGAGGATCAGTAGCAGTAGCAGTATTGAAGTCAAAGGTGTACTGGTCTACGGTGGAGCAATAAATAGGGCAGGAGCAGCAGCAGCATATATGCACAATTGGGGCATTGATTTCTCGATCAGCTACTGTGTGCAGGCAAGGCAGAGAAGCCCAAAGGGCAGAAATTAATTATTGAGAAATGATGCAGGTTTGTACTTGCCCGTCTGCTCTTGGGCAGCAGTGCATGGATGGATGCGTAGCATATCATATCAATGTGCTGCTGCTGTGTGCATGTGTCTGTGATCCATCGTCAATAGCTCATCCTCTCCCTCTCCCTCTCCCTCTCCCTCTCCGGTGTGGCCTTTAATGGAACGCATTTGCTTCTCTTGCATGCTTAAGCTTTGTGCTGCTCAACTGCTGATCTCGAGTTTATTGAAAAGCTGAGGCCCGCCCATCTCCCCTCCGTTTTGGTAAAGCTCTCTCTCTCTCTCTCTCTCTCTCTCTCTCTCTCTCTCTCTCTCTCTAACAGATGAGAGGAGGGAATTTACTGCTCAGAAAGTGAACTGTAAAATGACTATTCTTCTTCCATGCATGGGCGAGATAAAAAAAAGATGTAGTGAAACTGTAAAATGGGCAGGAAGAAGCTGAGTGATGGTCGATCGACTAGTGTATCTCTATTTCTTTCAGACGTATGATTTTGGAACACTATATACTGGAAGTAGATCCGTAGTTACGTTAAGGATAGAGGACAAGTGATCGAAGGAGCTCAAGACTAACCAATGAATTCTTAACATGGTCTCATGGGAGTACATATATGCATTTATTTACCTGCAAATGAGACTTGACATGCGCTAAGGTTAGATCCTTCACGTCCATTAGCTCAAGAACTGACTTGGGTGTTGCTCCTGCACGAACACAAAAACCAAGTGCAATCAGAATAAACAGTACACCGCAATTCACCAACAGAGAGCTTGGCTCGAACTATTCCATGCATCATTGTCAACTTCTTGTGAGTATTAGCAGGAGAACTGCTAGCTTCGATCAACAGGAGAAATTATACGCTATCAAGTCAGCTAGAAAAGGATCAATCTAACAGCTACTAACAAGCAAGCACATTAAGGAGAAGAAGAAAAAATGCGCACTTGTGCGCGTGAGCAACAGTTAGCAGCAGCAATAGCAGCACATACTCTCGTGGCCTCCGAGCAGCTCAACGGCGTGGATGAACCGCGCGTGCAGCGACGTGGTCCACCGCATCCTCGGCGCACGCGAGCCTCGCTTGGTCGGCGGCGCCGCCAGCCGCAGCATGCCGGCCTTGACAGGCGACCTCGGCCCGCCGGCCGCGCCGCCAATCGCATCGTAGCAATGCTGGTGATTGTGGTGGTGGTGGAGCTGGCCGTGGAGGAAGGGGAGTGCCTGCGAGGTGTTGTACACGGGGATGCCCCGGATGGGCCTCATAGAGGCCAGGTCCTGCACCTCATGGTGGAGGATGGGCTGGGTGTGCTGCAAGAATTGCAGCCCGCCGAGGTGGCCATCGGCAGCGCCGTGTTGCGCCGCATGGAAGCCGGCGCCGGCTGCCGCGGAGGAGTATGCCCTGTTGATGGACGGAGGCGCTATGGTTGCTGCCGCGGATGATGTGGTGGTCGCCGTGGTGGTGTCGAGAGCCCTCTTCCAAAACCCTAAGTCCATTGGCTTAGTGGCAGGGGGAGGGCTGATTTGGAGCTGGAGCTGCAGGTCTGGGTGTGACGGGAACAGCTCCATTGATCTCTCTATCTTCTACGTCTTGCAACTTGCAAAGAGAAAGTGGTGTGATACCTTCTCTAGATGTGGACTTGTGGCTAGCTAGAGATCGATAAGGAGTTGAAAAAGGGTTGCTTGATTCAGCTGAAGGTTAGGTTAGGGCCGAATTGAGGTGGGAACTTGGAGGATTTCTTGTTGCTTGGGAGACATGAGAGGGGAGAGGAGTTCAGGGATGGGGGGAGAGAGGGAGTTGGAAACTTGGAATGGTAAAGGGCAGGAGTGTCTGTTTGGATGTGTTGTGTGAAAAAGAGGCGAGTGTAAGTGTGTAACTTGTTGCTTGGGGGTGGCCTAGGATGGTAGATATAGATTGGTCTTTTCGTCCATACACCATGCGGTCCCTTTTTCTTTCCTTCTTCCCTTTTTTAATCTCTCTTCTTTGTCTCCCCTTCTTTTTATTCCAAGCACTCTCTCTTTTAAGGGTGTTTGGTGGCAGAATGCTGTGGGAAAATGACACTTCTGATTAGGATGTATGCTTCGGTGAAGGCAAGACATGAGGTGTTATTCCCTATCCGGGCTTTATGCCATTCCTCTTCCTCACGTGGATTATACACAGTACAATGCAATTCTTATGTACTGACTTCAGCCTCATTTGAAATGTTGGATTTTTTCCCCTAATTCATGTATGGATCAAAACGATGATTAAATCTTGGGGTCTTAATCTTCTGGGCGAAGTAACAGTTGCTCAGCCACTAGGCTATGATAGGAATTGTGCTATTTACGCATTTGATGGAAGATGAAGAGTCTAAGTCGACCGGATTTGAACAAACATGCAGTAGCCGCCGATGAAATTTCTTGAGGGGGGCGAACGGTTGGGGCGGGGAGGGGGGGGGGGGGTCTGACCCCTGCTAGCCCCCCCCCCCCCCCCCCCGGTCCACCCCAGCATCGATGTACCGTGCGCCACGGAGCTCTCTGCTTGCCAGGCAGGGAGAACAATAGTTGAAGATGACGAATTAGCAAAATGGCCCATGTGGTTTGTAAATTTACAAAATGGTCCCTGAACATTTTAAAATAGCAACTTCCTGCATTTTTCTAGGGGTTTAAAATAGTCAATAAATTACCCAAAAATTAATGTAAGCTTTTAATACGATAAAGAAGCCCCTATATTTTTGTTTTGAAAGTTTGAAGTTTTTAAACCACCTTTTAAAATATATCAAAGTTTAGGACATTTTAATGATTTACTCTTTAATTTAAAATGCATATCTGTCTTAGTGCAAAAACTAATGCATGACATGAAGTGATTAACTGATTAATATTTTATTAAAAACTTGGAATATTACACCGGGTAGCGGTTATCCTCATAACCAACGAAATACGGGAAGGTCATGTCACTTTGTCAGTCACATTCTAGCGGAGCTAACTTTAAAACTATGATGTGCTTGGTTGACAATGGTACATTGAAAGGATCGGTATGACACCTAGAGGGGGGGGGGGTGAATAGGTGCTAATTTAAATTTTAGTTCCTTTTTAAATTAGGCTTGACACGAAAGGTAAATTCTCTAGATATGCAACTACGGTGAATTTACCTATATGACAAGCTAGCAACTAAGCACGAAACAATAGTAAATGCGATAAACAAGGATAGAAGTAACCGATGTGAAAGCATGAGACGACACATATGTATTCCCGAGTTCCTCCCTTAAATGGGAGTACGTCTCGTTGGAGAGGTGTGAACCAACACAATGGTTCAACGGCCACAAAGGCCTCACCCAAATCTCCGGTAAACCACACCACAAAGGTTTGGTCCACTTTCCACTATCGGAATCCTTCGAGGCGGAATCCAGAGCCTTTACAACAACGATTCGGGGCACGACCCACAAAGGTCTTGGGGGCCCCCGAACAGCTACAATCTGTCACAAAGACAAGAAGGTAAGTACAACAATGAGGTAGATTTTCCTAGTGGAAACCCTAGCAAGTGTTCCCTCAAGTGAATGAGGGGGAAATGAAGAACGGCTCGGTGAAGATGAAGATCGGGGCCTTCTCCTTCAATCCTCCAAAGATCAACGAGTTTGGACGGAGGGATTGGGAGATCTAATGATTCTTGGCTTGCAACAATGGAGTTCCTGTTTTTATGGTCGAGCCAACTAGCTGGAGGGAGGTGGAGGGGTATTAACCCTCCAAAGATGTAGCCGTTGCAACGAATCAACATGTCGGAAACTCCGGTCCTAGTGGCCGGAAACTCCAGCCACGGGTGGAAACTCCGGTCCCCGGAGGCCGGAAACTCCGGACACCACCAGGGGCTGAGCACCAACTTCTTTCAAACTTGACTTGGACATCTTCGAGGGACTTGAGGCCGGAAACTTTGAATAGGGGCGGAAACTACGGTCCTCAGGGCCGGAAACCACCAGGGGCTGAACACTTCTTCGCAAACTGAGGCTTGGGAAAGGTTCCGATCATCAGGGACCGGGGGCTGAGCACACTTTTTAGCACTGCCTCTTTTCTCCTTTTTGGTGCTGATGCATCTGAAATGTTCCTAAATTATCCTACATCACTTAACACCAACTTAATACATTCAACATGTTGTTAACTAATACACAAAACACAGAGATCATAGAAATGTCCTTTCAATCTCCCCCCTTTTGGTGTTAGATGACGACACATGGATTTGCAATAAAAGGAATTACACTAACATGTTTAGATAACTGAAAGAGCCCCCCCCCCCCCCCTAGATGTGTGCATCAAAACCATTTGCTTTGGAATGCACATGCACACATATAGAGACAAGTTTCAACAACAATTATAGCAAACATGATATGTAAACAATACATTTCACAAATAAGACATAACATATAATGGGTTGAATTTTAGTGATGAAATCATACCTTGTGCATAAAACCCATATAACCATAGCACAATAGAGTAGACTCAATCATACAATAGAAATCCATATGTCTTACACTCACATAGTTCAAAACATAGAGAAGGCAAATAAGTTCTAAAAACATAAAAAAGGACACAAGCGCAGTAAAATGATAGAGGCACATGCTTGTGTCCAACCCATGCAAATCCCGGAGAGAACCTAATAGAACTACTTCTCCCCCTTTGGCACCGAGACACCAAAAAGGGAAAAGTGCATAACTAACGAGCCCATGAAGATCACTCGGTGTCTTCATCCATGTCATCATCCCCTTCTTGGTTGTAGTCCTCATCGGAAAGGTTCATGGGAGCCTTGCCGGTGTTGCGAGACGAGGTAGGAAATGATGTCACATCCGCATAATCAGCCCAAGGAAAGACTTCTTGGTTCCATTGGTCAATAGGGACCGTGTCGGATGAGTATGAGGAAATGATGGGAATGCCAGCTTCATCTTCTTCCGGAGGAGGAGTAACATTGCCATTGTTCATTTTGCGCATCTCCTTTATCATCAAGTTTTGGTTGCTCAAGATGTGTTTCTCTCTCACATATGATCCATGATTCTCCTTGTGAATGGCAACCTCCATGCAAAGCAATTTACTCTTCCACCAAGAGAGCTTGCTTACCTCCGCGTTCACCTTGGCTTTCCCTTGAAGATGAGAGGGAGGATCGACATTCTTTCTTCTCCTCTTAGGCATAGGGGCCTCGTCTTCGTCACTAGATTGAGGAGGAGGAGCACGAGAGAAAGACGGTTGCTTTGTGTGCTTGGAGAGAGTATGAAGGGTACCCTTGTCATGCTTGGTGAAACTAGAGTGATCAAGTGTGGGCACCTTGGAGAGAATGAGCTTCATCACATAGGGAGCATATAGTGGGTTCTTGTGCTCGAAAATGGCCCAATGCATCTCGCACTTCATGAAATCCATCACATCCACTTCTTGGCCACGGCAATCCGGACCGGCTTGAAGGACCTTGTATGCATGGTAGAGTAGGTTGACAAGGCCTCCTCGAATAGCATCCACATTCCCGGCCTTGGGAGCAAGATTGAGCTGAACCATGCGGAGGAAGATGTTGAAAGTGGGAATGAGGTCTTGATTTGAGCCAACCAAAGATGCAACGGTGTAAAGAGGGCGCAAGCGGTGCTTGTTGTAGGCTATCCCTTCCACATGCATTCTCATCCCAACAAGAGTAGTGGCCCCCTTGAAATCATAGCCCAGAGCTGCCGCAAACTCCACAAAGTTGGAGGTGCACTTGCGCGGTCCTGTCATCCAAGTCATCGTGACATCCTCATCATGGTCAAACACCACAGTGGCAAAGAACTGCTGCACGAGCTGAACATCATAATCTAGCTGAGTGTAAGAGATGAGCTTCTCTGGACCGGGCTTCCTAGCAATCCAAACAGCCTCCTGAAAGTATGGTTTCTTGTTCAAAGCCTCAAGATCCAAAATCTTCTGTTCACAGACCACATGCTTCTCAATCCTGGCATAAATCTCATGCATAATCATCTGCTGCTCCCTCCTTGGGAAATTGGGGTCGGCGGTGTTGGGACGTAAGTCATAGAACTGCTGCGACCTCATCCGACGGAAGTCTAGCTTCCCCATTCCCAAAATTGTGGTCAAGGAGTCAAAATGTTCTTGCTCGGCCTCTTCTTCATTATCAAAACCACCAAGTTCAGCATTTCTAGTGGCTTCTTCTGAAGGAGATATGCCCTAGAGGCAATTAATAAAGTGTATTCTTTATCATATCTCGTTTGTTCATAATAGGTTTTTGTGTCATGCTATAACCGTATTAAGCGGAAACATTAATACGGGTGTGATGCGTAAACAACCAGGTCCCTAGTAGCCTCTACTAAGACTAGTTTCGTTGCGCGATTGATGATCGAGGTTTCCCGATCATAGGGTGTGGCGCCGGTCGGCAATGGAAGTCATATCGTTAGAGAACGATGTGATGGACATACCCATATTTGGAGGACGTAGTCATTACGTCTTTGACTGTGAGACCAACTCTTATTGTTATTCCTGGAAGATACTTTGATCACATCAAACGTCGTATCTTATTTAGTATGACAATAACGGTGATACTTTTGGGTATCGGAAAGGAGTAGTTGAGACGAGGGGTCAAGACTGGGATTTGCGAGTCCGCATAGCAGGATAGATACTCTAGGGCCCACTCGGTGACATCATGTCTAATGAGCTTGCAAGCATGTGACTAGGTCACGGAGACATGAAATCAAAGACGAGTAGAAGATAGCGTTTCTCGGTAACGAGGTCAAGTTAGGTATGGAGATATCTATGGAACGATGCTCGGACACGCTAAGTATCGCCATGGCAAAAGGTTTAAGACTTTGCGTTCAGATTTGATAGATAAAAGTCATTCGTTATATCACAGGGATTAATTCATGGGGTCAAGGCCTACGAGTTAGTCGTTGATCATAGAGGATTCTTGATCATACATGTTATTATATCGAACCGCTAGGGTAACACACTTAAGGGGTTTCGACAAGACAACCGGAAAGGAAAGAGATCACCGGGAACGTCCCGGGAAAGGTCCGATGGAGATAGGGCAGCGACGAAAGAGTTTTCGGAGCTAGAATAAATTATATATAATAATTTTGATATTAATTAGTGTAACTAATGTGCAAATATGATTTTATATATTTATTTTTGAATTTATTTAGGCTGATTTCCCTAAATGGGCCTTCTGATCGAAAGAAGACCCAAGAGGGGAAAATTCCCTAGGGGAATTCGGTGGGGGGCTTGGTGGCCGACCCAGGTGCGCCAAGAGGCCCACCAGGGGGCTGACGCACCAGCCAATGCCGCACCAGGCATGTGGGGTTTAGTCCCACATTGCCTGGTGAGGAGGTTGGCTCCCCCCTGGGAGCCTATATAAGAAGGGGCACCCCTGGCCTTTTAATTCACCAATTAATTCCCCAATTATGTCTCGATTTCGTGATTCCCTTTGTCGGAGTTGCGCCGAGTTGAGAGGGGGATCTCTTCCACCATAGCCCGCTGCCGCGCTGCTGGTGTTCCGGTCCAAGTCTTCCGCAACTCGTCCTGGACTGGAGCTTCAGAGGCCGTTGTTTCCACCGTACGTGTGTGACGCCCTGCGAGGTGCTGCGCTAGCGGTACTCGGAGGTCTGCTTCCTCTACACGACCTTGAGGTCGGCTTCGTCTGTCTTCATCGACAACGTTTGTGCGGGAACGTAATCCCCGCTTTCGGTCTACAAGGGTATGTGTTCCGATCTCCGTTCGTACTACTATATCTGCATAGAATAGATCTTGGCATGTTTAAGGGATATCGTTGCTAGGAATTTTTTTGTTTTCTGCACCTGATCCCCTTCAGTGGTATCAGAGCCGATCTATCGTAGATATAGATGTACGCTGTTAGAACCCGTGTTCTGCACGGGGTCACCGTTCCTGTTATTTGCTACCCTCTAGCGTTCACTTGTGATTCCAGCGGCATCGAGTTGATGAAGCGGCCCGGACCGACTTTACGCGTACGCTTACGCGAGACTGGTTCCACTACTGACATACGGCTTGTACCGTATCTATGGCTGGCGGGTGTCAGTATCTCTCTTTTTAGTTAGTCTTCGCATTTTCAATAGAGGGTCCGAAAGGGATGCTTAAACATGCAATTATTGGATCGTTGTTGTGGTCATAAGGTTCGTAGGTATGAAGCGGTTCTATTTACGAAAGCCCCAAGCCACGTAAAATATGCAAAAGATAAAGTAGAAGCGTCTAACTTTATTTTGCAGGGGCTATGTGATATGGTCAAGGTAGGTTTATTAAATTGTTTATAAACTACGGGCGCCAAGAAGACCATGGCGCAATGGACTATATCACATTGCATTACATTTGATGTTTTGTGTGCATCTTATATTGTGTGATTATATATATAGTATATATTAGTTACACGGCGGTAATTATATAAGATGATCCATTCAAAATACCACTAGTGTTCTTTCTCCAACGTGCACCACCAAGAAAGTTCTACGTTATGTAGCAGGCCGTGACGATCGGGTATCAGACATATCGTCGTTCGCATATAGTGGGTGTAAGGCATGTTGCACAAGCGTCAGCGTGGAGGTTATGTTGGCGAGTCTAGCATATGCAGATATGGCCTCGGAACACAGAGGCCGAAAGGTCGAGCACGAGTCACAAATTTGGTGTGGCGGACAGTTGTCTACTCTTGAAGTTGTGCTGCCGGCTCTGATGATGAGGGGTGGTGCAATGGATGGGGGTCGTGTAATCGCTTAAACGACCAGGAGGGATGCTCGTTTGAGTGGGAGTTATGTTAGTTATTTTCTAAAAATACTAAAACTCAAAATTATTATGAACAAAGTCTTATGTTGTTGCAAATTCCATCGTAGATGTCTCGCCCCTCGTTTAACCTAGGTCTGTTCCTTGAGAAAGAAAAGCTTAAGACCAATGGGTCAAACTTCATGGCCTGGTTCCGCAACCTGAGGATCCTCCTCACTCCCCATAGGGTGGCCTACGTCATTGAGGCCGCCATAGGTGACCCTCCCGCAGATGAAGCCTCTGAGGATGAGAAGAAGGTCTTTCAGACCAGATCGGAGGATTCTGCCTTTGTCCAGAGTGGCATGCTCTACGCCATGGAAGCCGACATGCAGAAGCGATTCGAGAAGATGAGCGCCTTTGAGATTATTTCTGATCTCAAGGCTGTCTTCACGCCGCAGGCTAAGGCTGAGAGATATGAAGCTTCCGAGCTTTTCTTCTCGGCCAAGATGGAGGAGCATAGCAGTGTGAGCGAGCATGTGGTCAAGATGTCTGACCACGTTCAACGCCTGAATGCTCTGGAATGCAAGATTCCCGATGAGCTGGCGATTGACTGGGTGTTGCAATCGTTGCACCCTAGTTATAAAGGCTTCGTCATGAACTACAACATGCAGGACATGGCTAAGTCCCTGGGTGAAGTGTTCGTGATGCTCAAGACTGCTGCGGTGGAGATTAAGAAGGAGCACACGCTGTTGATGGTCAACAAGACCGTCGATTTTAAGAAATCCGGTGGCAAGGGAAAGCAGAGCTGGAAGTCCAGGAGGGAGGGCAAGATGATTGCCAAGCCGAAGACTAACAGATCTGTTCCCAGAGCTAGCATGGAGTGCTTCTACTGTAAGGGAAAAGGTCACTGGAAGCGCAACTGCCCCAAGTACCTGGAGGATAGGAAGTCTGGCAAGACAGTTGATAAAGAGCAAGGTGTATATGATATACATGTTATAGATGTGTACCTTACACCCGCCCGGAGCAACACGTGGGTATTTGATACTGGTTCTGTTGCTCATATATGTAACTCTCAGGAGGAGTTACGGAATAAACGACGGCTGGCTAAGGATGAGGTGACGATGCGCGTCGGCAACGGATCGAGAGTCGACGTGGTGGCTGTCGGCACGCTCCCTCTACATCTACCATCGGGATTAGTTTTGGTTTTAAATAAGTGTTATTTTGTACCATCCTTAAGTGCAAACATTATAAGTGGGTCTTGCATGTTACAAGACAGTTATTCATTTAAATCAGTATCAAGCAGTTGTGCTATGTAACATCCCAACATTTTATAATGTTCAAAAATCACTAAAATTTAAAACTTTTCTTTTTATTTAAATAAAATGTTAAATGCATAAGGAAACCAACTATGAAGGACTCCAAACATGAGTTTAGTATTTCAAATGTCACAGTTTAAACATTTTATTATTCACTGTATTTCAAAAATCTTAAAATACAATTTGATAAATATTTTACAAACTACAATTCATTTTATTTTTAAATAAATTAGTTCTCTATAAGTATTTGAATTAGATCACTTAGCCAAATAAGCATTCCATTTGCTTAAAGTAATTCATCTATTTTCAAAACATGAAATGATTAATAGATTCCAAATAAGAATAAAATTAGAACAGGAATCTTTTCCAAAGTTGTTATAAAGTTTTCAAATGAATTATCATAAATTAAAATATAATGTTGCACAAATTATTATCAAATAAAAATGAATACTTTATATCTCCTCTTTTCCATTTTCATATAGTTATGTTATATCATTAATAATTATACCAAAGCCAAAAATGAATTTTAGAAATTGAAAATGAGTTTAAATAACTTAAATCCAAACATATTGGAATATGGATATTTTTACAAATTTATTTTAGCCAAGGAAAATTTATATGAGAAATAAATTCAAATTTGACTTTAAGTGTCAAATTTGTAATTAAGCAATATTTCAAAATATTAATTTTCAAAATTATTCAAAACATACCTACAATTGGTTTAACAGCAAGATATTAATTTTACAAATTTTTAGAATTTTGTTTGACATCATTTGGAGTTATAAATCAAAAGATATGAATTAAGGAAATAAAATCAGAAAATAAAATGCTGGCTGACGTCATGCTGACGTCAGCGGATCTTCTTCTTCCTTTAACAGAACGAACCGCGGGAGGAGGAGATCGAATCGGAGACGATATCTCCTCCGAATCGTGCGGGATTTGATCTCCGATGCACCCTATTTAATCCCCACGCCTCCGCCGTTCTTTTGCCCCAAAACCCTAGCTAAACCGTGCCCCCAGGCCGCCGGAGGAGCTCGCCGGAGTACCCCGTGTCCGCCGCCGCCCTTCTCGTTTTCCCGACGAAGTGAGCAACAAATCGAGCCCGAGAGCCACCCCCTACTCTTCCTCGTGCACTTTCGCAGCGCCCTAACCCCACCCCTTATCTTCTACACAGCGAATCGAGGGGGAGGTGCTCAACCAAAGAACCGCCGGCGCCATTGCTTCTCCCCCGCACCTCCCTGCCGTTCCAAGTAGAACGAGACGACGGCGTTGGACCCATCGTCTCCAGCACGCCACGCCGCGCCTCTCCGTGCCCTCGGCGATCCAGGAGACCCCCCGGAGCGTCGAAACCGTCCGCGCCGGAGCCAGCGCCGCCGTCAGCTTCATCTCCGGCGAGATAGCGCCGCCAGCTTCTGGACGATCACGGTGAGCCCTTGGATCTACTGTTAACGGTCACGATTAGAGGCGAGGACGAAGCGGTACGATCAGATCTGGACCGTCAGATCCAGATCTGACGGCCCAGATCAACCACTTAACCACGTCAGCGCCGCGTGGCAGCCACGTCACTGCCTAGTCAGCTGCCACGTGGAAAACATTTTCCCTAATTAAATTTAATTGGCAATTTTGCAGATTAGCCCCTGGAATTAAAATATCCATAACTTTTTAACCACAACTCCAAATTTAATAATTTTTATATATTTGGAAAGCTCTGGAAGTGTAGAATAAATTGGATCAGACAAAATTCAAATTGGACATAGTATAAAATATTAAAATTTCAAATGGTGAATTTGAGTATATTTGTAATAACTTTAAATCTATAAATACAAAAATTGCAAATAAATATGTTTTAGAAACCTTAGAATATTTGTAAATTAATACCACTGCTATAAAATATTTTTGAGTAATTTTTGAATGATTTCATAGTTGTGTGTTTAATTTGAATAGTTTGACTATTTTTGAAATAACTTTTAATAGAAACAATATTTTTGATTAAAACCAATTGCAATAGATCTAATTAAATGCTCTTTGTCTATTAACATTAATTATAAAATTTTGTTATAAAAATTTAGTCATGGGAAACTTTAATCTTATAATTATTCCTTTTAGTATATTTTCCAAAATTAGAAATTAATTAAATTGCATTTATAAATTCATGCATATTTATAAATAAAACACAAAAGTTATTTTTATGTTTCTTGTGATTTAAGATTTCATTTCATTCATAGCATATTTTATATTGTAGATATAATTCTCAAAGGAAAACCCCTCTTCAATAGTTTTCTCTAAGTTAGGATTATTTTCAAACTCAGTATTTTGTGAAAAGTGCTATGCACTAGACACTTAGTAGTTTTCAAGATGGAGCTAGAAGACCATTGAAGGACTTAGCCAAAAACAAGACTTCAAAAGTACCTTCAAGGAGAAGAAACACTTAGAAGAAAATCAAGAAGAAGATCTCCAAGTCTTGTTCTCTCTCTCTTTCTTTTCTCTGAGACTTCATGAAGGACTTAGAAGAAAACAGACTCTGGAGGCATTCCCAAAGATGGCAAGCACTTAGAAGAAAAGTGAGAAGAAGTTCAAGAAGGCCAACCCCCTTGGTTATTCTCTAAGTCTTTCTCTCTGTCTTTCCCTCTCCTCTGAGATTTCATGAAGACTAAGTAAATCCAAGACCAGCCATCCTCAAGTCTGAAGATTCAACAAGACTACCAAGAGCTCAATCAAGACATCATCCAGAAGAAAGTTACAAGTCTGGAGATGAAGCCTGGAGGACAACTACATCTTTCTTTCTATCCTTTCCCTCTTGCCTAATCTTGTCTTCTAGACTTAAACAAAATGTGATCATGATGTTATCATCTTGATGTTGTTGGATCCTAGCAGCATAGTGGGATGAAGCGGCCTGGAAACAAACCTTACATGTCCACGTACATGAGACCTGTTCCACAATTTAAGTGGCTGGCCGGGTGTCTGTCTCTCTCACTATAGTGAATGTCCAATTTACAAAGAGTTGATAATAATTGTGATCATCTTGAACAAATGACTTAGTATTTTTCTCTAAGTAGTTGGCACATCATGGCTAAGCCATTAGAGTGCTTGTTTCAAGAAGAGATAAAAACAAAGTATTTTTATCCAACTTAAGACCTTAGCCCTTAGTCATTCTTGACCCACTTATTTGCCTTACAATAACTTAAAATATTTCCATAGCATGAAAAAGTATTTCTAGCCTTAGGAATATTTTACATATCATGCATAAACATATTTTTCCTTAGAAAGTTTTATAAAACTTATTTATTCATCTAGTATGTGTTTGTTTGCATTGTGGATTTGTGCTTGCTGTTGATTGTTGTATTGTTGCTTGCTTATATTGTTTAGATTAAACGGAGAGCAAACGTTCGTTGTTGAAAAGAGTGTGTGAACAACGACAACATTCAAAGGCAAGTGGCACACCTCATAAACTCCCTATTTTTATGCATTACTTAGTATATTTTATATGCATGTGTTGCTATGCTAAACCTGTGTAGAATTCCTTATTCCTGTGTCTAGGTTCCTATATCATACTTAGCAGAAATATTGATGCTATGCAATTGATGAAAGGTTTTACAAAATGTTAAGTCACTACTCAGGACTGTGCTCATGGCTGTCTTCGCCTAGGATGAATTTCTATTCTACTTAGGGCTGTGAGCATGGTGATTTTTACCTGAGAGTGCACATCCACTTAAGTTAATGAAACACCTGGGTGGTAATTGGTCGGATGGTTTATGTTGAGTGGCTACTCATGTCCATTTCTATGGCGAGTATGTACACTTGAGAACGGCCACCCAGGAACAGAGGAATCTGAAGGAACTCCAAGTGACGATTGCTTCCAGTGCAGCCATTGCCATATGGGCTCTGGCTTGATCAATTATGTTGCGTGGACTCTCTCCGGCTTGACAAGCAGATGTAGGGGATGTTAGGTGGAACGGGTCAAGCCAGTATGGGGAGGGAAAATGCTTCTGAAAGATCTCGTCTCATTCTCTCCTTTCCTTATCACAAATGGTGTGTAAAGGATACCTTGGGTTGAATGGGTACAATGGTGAAAGTGCACAACCTCTGCAGAGTGTAAAACTAAGTACTTAGCCGTGTCCCCGGTTACGGACAAATATGAGCAGCTGATCAAGGACGTCAACGGAGGATTCCACCATTCCAATTTCTAAGTTAAAAGTTGATGGGTGAACAAGGGAAGATGAGATTTATGGTTTTCATGCCATACTCGTCGATTTCAAGGAAAGTGTTTTCCAAAAAGATAGGAAAAATTAGCTTTATGCAAATTAGCCTTGAGCTCCACCAGCCAAATATTCATATAGGTTTTAGAGTTATTCCTTAAGTGTCCACCAGAGTGTCACTTGCCAGACTCCATTTTTAATGGAATTTGACCCACGTTGTTGCAATATTTTTCTTATTGCAGATTTGATCAGATGACGAGTGAGGTTTCGTAAAGGTTTCGAGTCTACAACCAACATGTTTTCGCCTGTGGCAGCATGAAAGTTATAGAGACTCACTGCTATTGTTTTCCGCTGTGTACTTTTCAAAGCTAGCTTTATGCTATGCAATTTGTAAAGAATATTTTGTAATTCTGGATCATCGATGTAATAAAATTGACCTTTGTTGTGATATTTCATCGTAAACTGTGTGTCCAAATGAAACGATCCAGGGATTTGCACTATACACAGGTATCTGCCTTATTTTGAGAGCAGGTACGCTACAGATGGTATCAGAGCACTGTGTTGCCTGTAGGTTCGAAACCCCTAGGATTGGACTAAGACCCCAAAAGTTAACTAGTTAACTAAACTAGGTTCCCAAAACATGAGTAAATTTTGAACCTTCCATTAATATTGTTTTACTTTATCTTGTCTTGCATCTTTCCCTTTCTCTTAAATTCTAATACTCTTACCTATTCAAAATTTTAGATGGGAGAATCCACTGAGACTGCGTATGCTGGAGTTTTGTCGGATTTCATCTTTGGGAGGCAGCTGGCTAGGTTGACAAGTGTTTTGAAGCTACCACCACCCTATTTCCGTGGAAGGAAGGAGGAGACCGACATACCCCATGTGATACGTTGGGAAATACGCACCATCATGACCCCGGATCCTACGATGCCAGACTTCGAGCCCGTGGACTATGTCACCTACTACCCAGAGTGGATTGAGGGAGTGAACATAGCTATGGTGGACTTAATGGCTCGTTTGTGTTACAAGTATCGATTCCAGCTAGCACCAGGATCGCCCTTCCGTGCCTTTGGAAAGAGGAATGCACATGGTCTCTCGATGGCTCACACGGGAAATCGTCTGGACTTGCCCCTCGTTAACAAGACATTTGAAGACTTGGAT
This sequence comes from Poa annua, assembly GCA_026929855.1. Lineage (NCBI taxonomy): Eukaryota > Viridiplantae > Streptophyta > Magnoliopsida > Poales > Poaceae > Poa > Poa annua. The sequence continues at coordinate 79,385,655 of CM049429.1, forward strand.
TATCTCATCAACTGTCTGACCAGGAGAGTCCAACAGACTTCTGACGTCGCAAATCATGCTCAAGCCGTCATACACGCAAAAACCCAAGAACTCCAGGCTTCAGAAAATATTATTGGTCAGTTGGAAGAACTCATCCATGACCTACATTTGGAGAACCTTGGCAAGGATGAGCAAATTGCCATGCTTGAGGCACAACTCATTCCACCTCCACCACCACCAATAGCTGAAGAAGACCAGGGCGCTGGAAATGTGACTGTATCTGCAGCTACGAAGGAGGAAGGACCAGTGGAAGAAGACCCTGAAGAAGTACTGTCTGAAGAGTCAACTGAGGGAGAAGTCACGCCTGTGGCAAATAACCACGCAATAAAACGCAAGCGTAGTATTTAGGAAGGATAAGTGTAGCAATCAAAACCATGTTAGAGGGACCACCATTTGTCTTATTTAGCTTATCGTATCGATTTAGTGTATTGACCTATCAAATTGTGGTATGGCAGTACTGTTGCTTTCGTATTCCTACAACTTTAGTGTGTTTCGTTTGATAAAGGAATTGTTCGATTTCTTAAAAATAAGTTTGAAATTTTCATCTATGCATTGCTTGTGCTTGAACTTGTTGCTTGATGTTTGTTAGATGATGTTTGTAATAGTCTATCTTGATTGTTGGTTGTGCATTAGAATGTTTGTTTATCAACAAAATTTCTTTTAAGGGTGGTAGCCACCTAGAAAATTCAAACACAGTCGCTTAAACCCAGAAATCTCAAACTATCTTCTCTCCATCTTCCTAATCAGAAAAACCATTCACTGTCAAGTTTTAAGTTCCTTGTCAGAAAATTCATTTCTCAAAACATCTCGAGTTATCAGAATCATTCAAGCCTTGCTTTCTTTTCTAGCTTCTCCGAATCTCGGGGACGAGATTCCTTTTAAGGGTGGTAGTCTGTAACATCCCAACATTTTATAATGTTCAAAAATCACTAAAATTTAAAACTTTTCTTTTTATTTAAATAAAATGTTAAATGCATAAGGAAACCAACTATGAAGGACTCCAAACATGAGTTTAGTATTTCAAAAGTCACAGTTTAAACATTTTATTATTCACTGTATTTCAAAAACCTTAAAATACAATTTGATAAATATTTTACAAACTACAATTCATTTTATTTTTAAATAAATTAGTTCTCTATAAGTATTTGAATTAAATCACTTAGCCAAATAAGCATTCCATTTGCTTAAAGTAATTCATCTATTTTCAAAACATGAAATGATTAATAGATTCCAAATAAAAATAAAATTAGAACAGGAATCTTTTCCAAAGTTGTTATAAAGTTTTCAAATGAATTATCATAAATTAAAATATAATGTTGCACAAATTATTATCAAATAAAAATGAATACTTTATATCTCCTCTTTTCCATTTTCATATAGTTATGTTATATCATTAATAATTATACCAAAGCCAAAAATGAATTTTAGAAATTGAAAATGAGTTTAAATAACTTAAATCCAAACATATTGGAATATGGATATTTTTACAAATTTATTTTAGCCAAGGAAAATTTATATGAGAAATAAATTCAAATTTGACTTTAAGTGTCAAATTTGTAATTAAGCAATATTTCAAAATATTAATTTTCAAAATTATTCAAAACATACCTACAATTGGTTTAACAGCAAGATACTAATTTTACAAATTTTTAGAATTTTGTTTGACATCATTTGGAGTTATAAATCAAAAGATATGAATTAAGGAAATAAAATCAGAAAATAAAATGCGGGCTGACGTCATGCTGACGTCAGCGGATCTTCTTCTTCCTTTAACAGAACGAACCGCGGGAGGAGGAGATCTCCGATGCACCCTATTTAATCCCCACGCCTCCGCCGTTCTTTTGCCCCAAAACCCTAGCTAAACCGTGCCCCCAGGCCGCCGGAGGAGCTCGCCGGAGTACCCCGTGTCCGCCGCCGCCCTTCTCGTTTTCCCGACGAAGTGAGCAACAAATCGAGCCCGAGAGCCACCCCCTACTCTTCCTCGTGCACTTTCGCAGCGCCCTAACCCCACCCCTTCTCTTCTACACAGCGAATCGAGGGGGAGGTGCTCAACCAAAGAACCGCCGGCGCCATTGCTTCTCCCCCGCACCTCCCTGCCGTTCCAAGAAGAACGAGACGACGGCGTTGGACCCATCTCCGTGCCCTCGGCGATCCAGGAGACCCCCCGGAGCGTCGAAACCGTCCGCGCCGGAGCCAGCGCCGCCGTCAGCTTCATCTCCGGCGAGATAGCGCCGCCAGCTTCTGGACGATCACGGTGAGCCCTTGGATCTACTGTTAACGGTCACGATTAGAGGCGAGGACGAAGCGGTACGATCAGATCTGGACCGTCAGATCCAGATCTGACGGCCCAGATCAACCACTTAACCACGTCAGCGCCGCGTGGCAGCCACGTCACTGCCCAGTCAGCTGCCACGTGGAAAACATTTTCCCTAATTAAATTTAATTGGCAATTTTGCAGATTAGCCCCTGGAATTAAAATATCCATAACTTTTTAACCACAACTCCAAATTTAATAATTTTTATATATTTGGAAAGCTCTGGAAGTGTAGAATAAATTGGATCAGACAAAATTCAAATTGGACATAGTATAAAATATTAAAATTTCAAATGGTGAATTTGAGTATATTTGTAATAACTTTAAATCTATAAATACAAAAATTGCAAATAAATATGTTTTAGAAACCTTAGAATATTTGTAAATTAATACCACTGCTATAAAATATTTTTGAGTAATTTTTGAATGATTTCATAGTTGTGTGTTTAATTTGAATAGTTTGACTATTTTTGAAATAACTTTTAATAGAAACAATATTTTTGATTAAAACCAATTGCAATAGATCTAATTAAATGCTCTTTGTCTATTAACATTAATTATAAAATTTTGTTATAAAAATTTAGTCATGGGAAACTTTAATCTTATAATTATTCCTTTTAGTATATTTTCCAAAATTAGAAATTAATTAAATTGCATTTATAAATTCATGCATATTTATAAATAAAACACAAAAGTTATTTTTATGTTTCTTGTGATTTAAGATTTCATTTCATTCATAGCATATTTTATATTGTAGATATAATTCTCAAAGGAAAACCCCTCTTCAATAGTTTTCTCTAAGTTAGGATTATTTTCAAACTCAGTATTTTGTGAAAAGTGCTATGCACTAGACACTTAGTAGTTTTCAAGATGGAGCTAGAAGACCATTGAAGGACTTAGCCAAAAACAAGACTTCAAAAGTACCTTCAAGGAGAAGAAACACTTAGAAGAAAATCAAGAAGAAGATCTCCAAGTCTTGTTCTCTCTCTCTTTCTTTTCTCTGAGACTTCATGAAGGACTTAGAAGAAAACAGACTCTGGAGGCATTCCCAAAGATGGCAAGCACTTAGAAGAAAAGTGAGAAGAAGTTCAAGAAGGCCAACCCCCTTGGTTATTCTCTAAGTCTTTCTCTCTGTCTTTCCCTCTCCTCTGAGATTTCATGAAGACTAAGTAAATCCAAGACCAGCCATCCTCAAGTCTGAAGATTCAACAAGACTACCAAGAGCTCAATCAAGACATCATCCAGAAGAAAGTTACAAGTCTGGAGATGAAGCCTGGAGGACAACTACATCTTTCTTTCTATCCTTTCCCTCTTGCCTAATCTTGTCTTCTAGACTTAAACAAAATGTGATCATGATGTTATCATCTTGATGTTGTTGGATCCTAGCAGCATAGTGGGATGAAGCGGCCTGGAAACAAACCTTACATGTCCACGTACATGAGACCTGTTCCACAATTTAAGTGGCTGGCCGGGTGTCTGTCTCTCTCACTATAGTGAATGTCCAATTTACAAAGAGTTGATAATAATTGTGATCATCTTGAACAAATGACTTAGTATTTTTCTCTAAGTAGTTGGCACATCATGGCTAAGCCATTAGAGTGCTTGTTTCAAGAAGAGATAAAAACAAAGTATTTTTATCCAACTTAAGACCTTAGCCCTTAGTCATTCTTGACCCACTTATTTGCCTTACAATAACTTAAAATATTTCCATAGCATGAAAAAGTATTTCTAGCCTTAGGAATATTTTACATATCATGCATAAACATATTTTTCCTTAGAAAGTTTTATAAAACTTATTTATTCATCTAGTATGTGTTTGTTTGCATTGTGGATTTGTGCTTGCTGTTGATTGTTGTATTGTTGCTTGCTTATATTGTTTAGATTAAACGGAGAGCAAACGTTCGTTGTTGAAAAGAGTGTGTGAACAACGACAACATTCAAAGGCAAGTGGCACACCTCATAAACTCCCTATTTTTATGCATTACTTAGTATATTTTATATGCATGTGTTGCTATGCTAAACCTGTGTAGAATTCCTTATTCCTGTGTCTAGGTTCCTATATCATACTTAGCAGAAATATTGATGCTATGCAATTGATGAAAGGTTTTACAAAATGTTAAGTCACTACTCAGGACTGTGCTCATGGCTGTCTTCGCCTAGGATGAATTTCTATTCTACTTAGGGCTGTGAGCATGGTGATTTTTACCTGAGAGTGCACATCCACTTAAGTTAATGAAACACCTGGGTGGTAATTGGTCGGATGGTTTATGTTGAGTGGCTACTCATGTCCATTTCTATGGCGAGTATGTACACTTGAGAACGGCCACCCAGGAACAGAGGAATCTGAAGGAACTCCAAGTGACGATTGCTTCCAGTGCAGCCATTGCCATATGGGCTCTGGCTTGATCAATTATGTTGCGTGGACTCTCTCCGGCTTGACAAGCAGATGTAGGGGATGTTAGGTGGAACGGGTCAAGCCAGTATGGGGAGGGAAAATGCTTCTGAAAGATCTCGTCTCATTCTCTCCTTTCCTTATCACAAATGGTGTGTAAAGGATACCTTGGGTTGAATGGGTACAATGGTGAAAGTGCACAACCTCTGCAGAGTGTAAAACTAAGTACTTAGCCGTGTCCCCGGTTACGGACAAATATGAGCAGCTGATCAAGGACGTCAACGGAGGATTCCACCATTCCAATTTCTAAGTTAAAAGTTGATGGGTGAACAAGGGAAGATGAGATTTATGGTTTTCATGCCATACTCGTCGATTTCAAGGAAAGTGTTTTCCAAAAAGATAGGAAAAATTAGCTTTATGCAAATTAGCCTTGAGCTCCACCAGCCAAATATTCATATAGGTTTTAGAGTTATTCCTTAAGTGTCCACCAGAGTGTCACTTGCCAGACTCCATTTTTAATGGAATCTGACCCACGTTGTTGCAATATTTTTCTTATTGCAGATTTGATCAGATGACGAGTGAGGTTTCGTAAAGGTTTCGAGTCTACAACCAACATGTTTTCGCCTGTGGCAGCATGAAAGTTATAGAGACTCACTGCTATTGTTTTCCGCTGTGTACTTTTCAAAGCTAGCTTTATGCTATGCAATTTGTAAAGAATATTTTGTAATTCTGGATCATCGATGTAATAAAATTGACCTTTGTTGTGATATTTCATCGTAAACTGTGTGTGCAAATGAAACGATCCAGGGATTTGCACTATACACAGGTATCTGCCTTATTTTGAGAGCAGGTACGCTACAGATGGTATCAGAGCACTGTGTTGCCTGTAGGTTCGAAACCCCTAGGATTGGACTAAGACCCCAAAAGTTAACTAGTTAACTAAACTAGGTTCCCAAAACATGAGTAAATTTTGAACCTTCCATTAATATTGTTTTACTTTATCTTGTCTTGCATCTTTCCCTTTCTCTTAAATTCTAATACTCTTACCTATTCAAAATTTTAGATGGGAGAATCCACTGAGACTGCGTATGCTGGAGTTTTGTCGGATTTCATCTTTGGGAGGCAGCTGGCTAGGTTGACAAGTGTTTTGAAGCTACCACCACCCTATTTCCGTGGAAGGAAGGAGGAGACCGACATACCCCATGTGATACGTTGGGAAATACGCACCATCATGACCCCGGATCCTACGATGCCAGACTTCGAGCCCGTGGACTATGTCACCTACTACCCAGAGTGGATTGAGGGAGTGAACATAGCTATGGTGGACTTAATGGCTCGTTTGTGTTACAAGTATCGATTCCAGCTAGCACCAGGATCGCCCTTCCGTGCCTTTGGAAAGAGGAATGCACATGGTCTCTCGATGGCTCACACGGGAAATCGTCTGGACTTGCCCCTCGTTAACAAGACATTTGAAGACTTGGATTATCTCATCAACTGTCTGACCAGGAGAGTCCAACAGACTTCTGACGTCGCAAATCATGCTCAAGCCGTCATACACGCAAAAACCCAAGAACTCCAGGCTTCAGAAAATATTATTGGTCAGTTGGAAGAACTCATCCATGACCTACATTTGGAGAACCTTGGCAAGGATGAGCAAATTGCCATGCTTGAGGCACAACTCATTCCACCTCCACCACCACCAATAGCTGAAGAAGACCAGGGCGCTGGAAATGTGACTGTATCTGCAGCTACGAAGGAGGAAGGACCAGTGGAAGAAGACCCTGAAGAAGTACTGTCTGAAGAGTCAACTGAGGGAGAAGTCACGCCTGTGGCAAATAACCACGCAATAAAACGCAAGCGTAGTATTTAGGAAGGATAAGTGTAGCAATCAAAACCATGTTAGAGGGACCACCATTTGTCTTATTTAGCTTATCGTATCGATTTAGTGTATTGACCTATCAAATTGTGGTATGGCAGTACTGTTGCTTTCGTATTCCTACAACTTTAGTGTGTTTCGTTTGATAAAGGAATTGTTCGATTTCTTAAAAATAAGTTTGAAATTTTCATCTATGCATTGCTTGTGCTTGAACTTGTTGCTTGATGTTTGTTAGATGATGTTTGTAATAGTCTATCTTGATTGTTGGTTGTGCATTAGAATGTTTGTTTATCAACAAAATTTCTTTTAAGGGTGGTAGCCACCTAGAAAATTCAAACACAGTCGCTTAAACCCAGAAATCTCAAACTATCTTCTCTCCATCTTCCTAATCAGAAAAACCATTCACTGTCAAGTTTTAAGTTCCTTGTCAGAAAATTCATTTCTCAAAACATCTCGAGTTATCAGAATCATTCAAGCCTTGCTTTCTTTTCTAGCTTCTCCGAATCTCGGGGACGAGATTCCTTTTAAGGGTGGTAGTCTGTAACATCCCAACATTTTATAATGTTCAAAAATCACTAAAATTTAAAACTTTTCTTTTTATTTAAATAAAATGTTAAATGCATAAGGAAACCAACTATGAAGGACTCCAAACATGAGTTTAGTATTTCAAAAGTCACAGTTTAAACATTTTATTATTCACTGTATTTCAAAAACCTTAAAATACAATTTGATAAATATTTTACAAACTACAATTCATTTTATTTTTAAATAAATTAGTTCTCTATAAGTATTTGAATTAAATCACTTAGCCAAATAAGCATTCCATTTGCTTAAAGTAATTCATCTATTTTCAAAACATGAAATGATTAATAGATTCCAAATAAGAATAAAATTAGAACAGGAATCTTTTCCAAAGTTGTTATAAAGTTTTCAAATGAATTATCATAAATTAAAATATAATGTTGCACAAATTATTATCAAATAAAAATGAATACTTTATATCTCCTCTTTTCCATTTTCATATAGTTATGTTATATCATTAATAATTATACCAAAGCCAAAAATGAATTTTAGAAATTGAAAATGAGTTTAAATAACTTAAATCCAAACATATTGGAATATGGATATTTTTACAAATTTATTTTAGCCAAGGAAAATTTATATGAGAAATAAATTCAAATTTGACTTTAAGTGTCAAATTTGTAATTAAGCAATATTTCAAAATATTAATTTTCAAAATTATTCAAAACATACCTACAATTGGTTTAACAGCAAGATATTAATTTTACAAATTTTTAGAATTTTGTTTGACATCATTTGGAGTTATAAATCAAAAGATATGAATTAAGAAAATAAAATCAGAAAATAAAATGCTGGCTGACGTCATGCTGACGTCAGCGGATCTTCTTCTTCCTTTAACAGAACGAACCGCGGGAGGAGGAGATCGAATCGGAGACGATATCTCCTCCGAATCGTGCGGGATTTGATCTCCGATGCACCCTATTTAATCCCCACGCCTCCGCCGTTCTTTTGCCCCAAAACCCTATCTAAACCGTGCCCCCAGGCCGCCGGAGGAGCTCGCCGGAGTACCCCGTGTCCGCCGCCGCCCTTCTCGTTTTCCCGACGAAGTGAGCAACAAATCGAGCCCGAGAGCCACCCCCTACTCTTCCTCGTGCACTTTCGCAGCGCCCTAACCCCACCCCTTATCTTCTACACAGCGAATCGAGGGGGAGGTGCTCAACCAAAGAACCGCCGGCGCCATTGCTTCTCCCCCGCACCTCCCTGCCGTTCCAAGTAGAACGAGACGACGGCGTTGGACCCATCGTCTCCAGCACGCCACGCCACGCCTCTCCGTGCCCTCGGCGATCCAGGAGACCCCCCGGAGCGTCGAAACCGTCCGCGCCGGAGCCAGCGCCGCCGTCAGCTTCATCTCCGGCGAGATAGCGCCGCCAACTTCTGGACGATCACGGTGAGCCCTTGGATCTACTGTTAACGGTCACGATTAGAGGCGAGGACGAAGCGGTACGATCAGATCTGGACCGTCAGATCCAGATCTGACGGCCCAGATCAACCACTTAACCACGTCAGCGCCGCGTGGCAGCCACGTCACTGCCCAGTCAGCTGCCACGTGGAAAACATTTTCCCTAATTAAATTTAATTGGCAATTTTGCAGATTAGCCCCTGGAATTAAAATATCCATAACTTTTTAACCACAACTCCAAATTTAATAATTTTTATATATTTGGAAAGCTCTGGAAGTGTAGAATAAATTGGATCAGACAAAATTCAAATTGGACATAGTATAAAATATTAAAATTTCAAATGGTGAATTTGAGTATATTTGTAATAACTTTAAATCTATAAATACAAAAATTGCAAATAAATATGTTTTAGAAACCTTAGAATATTTGTAAATTAATACCACTGCTATAAAATATTTTTGAGTAATTTTTGAATGATTTCATAGTTGTGTGTTTAATTTGAATAGTTTGACTATTTTTGAAATAACTTTTAATAGAAACAATATTTTTGATTAAAACCAATTGCAATAGATCTAATTAAATGCTCTTTGTCTATTAACATTAATTATAAAATTTTGTTATAAAAATTTAGTCATGGGAAACTTTAATCTTATAATTATTCCTTTTAGTATATTTTCCAAAATTAGAAATTAATTAAATTGCATTTATAAATTCATGCATATTTATAAATAAAACACAAAAGTTATTTTTATGTTTCTTGTGATTTAAGATTTCATTTCATTCATAGCATATTTTATATTGTAGATATAATTCTCAAAGGAAAACCCCTCTTCAATAGTTTTCTCTAAGTTAGGATTATTTTCAAACTCAGTATTTTGTGAAAAGTGCTATGCACTAGACACTTAGTAGTTTTCAAGATGGAGCTAGAAGACCATTGAAGGACTTAGCCAAAAACAAGACTTCAAAAGTACCTTCAAGGAGAAGAAACACTTAGAAGAAAATCAAGAAGAAGATCTCCAAGTCTTGTTCTCTCTCTCTTTCTTTTCTCTGAGACTTCATGAAGGACTTAGAAGAAAACAGACTCTGGAGGCATTCCCAAAGATGGCAAGCACTTAGAAGAAAAGTGAGAAGAAGTTCAAGAAGGCCAACCCCCTTGGTTATTCTCTAAGTCTTTCTCTCTGTCTTTCCCTCTCCTCTGAGATTTCATGAAGACTAAGTAAATCCAAGACCAGCCATCCTCAAGTCTGAAGATTCAACAAGACTACCAAGAGCTCAATCAAGACATCATCCAGAAGAAAGTTACAAGTCTGGAGATGAAGCCTGGAGGACAACTACATCTTTCTTTCTATCCTTTCCCTCTTGCCTAATCTTGTCTTCTAGACTTAAACAAAATGTGATCATGATGTTATCATCTTGATGTTGTTGGATCCTAGCAGCATAGTGGGATGAAGCGGCCTGGAAACAAACCTTACATGTCCACGTACATGAGACCTGTTCCACAATTTAAGTGGCTGGCCGGGTGTCTGTCTCTCTCACTATAGTGAATGTCCAATTTACAAAGAGTTGATAATAATTGTGATCATCTTGAACAAATGACTTAGTATTTTTCTCTAAGTAGTTGGCACATCATGGCTAAGCCATTAGAGTGCTTGTTTCAAGAAGAGATAAAAACAAAGTATTTTTATCCAACTTAAGACCTTAGCCCTTAGTCATTCTTGACCCACTTATTTGCCTTACAATAACTTAAAATATTTCCATAGCATGAAAAAGTATTTCTAGCCTTAGGAATATTTTACATATCATGCATAAACATATTTTTCCTTAGAAAGTTTTATAAAACTTATTTATTCATCTAGTATGTGTTTGTTTGCATTGTGGATTTGTGCTTGCTGTTGATTGTTGTATTGTTGCTTGCTTATATTGTTTAGATTAAACGGAGAGCAAACGTTCGTTGTTGAAAAGAGTGTGTGAACAACGACAACATTCAAAGGCAAGTGGCACACCTCATAAACTCCCTATTTTTATGCATTACTTAGTATATTTTATATGCATGTGTTGCTATGCTAAACCTGTGTAGAATTTCTTATTCCTGTGTCTAGGTTCCTATATCATACTTAGCAGAAATATTGATGCTATGCAATTGATGAAAGGTTTTACAAAATGTTAAGTCACTACTCAGGACTGTGCTCATGGCTGTCTTCGCCTAGGATGAATTTCTATTCTACTTAGGGCTGTGAGCATGGTGATTTTTACCTGAGAGTGCACATCCACTTAAGTTAATGAAACACCTGGGTGGTAATTGGTCGGATGGTTTATGTTGAGTGGCTACTCATGTCCATTTCTATGGCGAGTATGTACACTTGAGAACGGCCACCCAGGAACAGAGGAATCTGAAGGAACTCCAAGTGACGATTGCTTCCAGTGCAGCCATTGCCATATGGGCTCTGGCTTGATCAATTATGTTGCGTGGACTCTCTCCGGCTTGACAAGCAGATGTAGGGGATGTTAGGTGGAACGGGTCAAGCCAGTATGGGGAGGGAAAATGCTTCTGAAAGATCTCGTCTCATTCTCTCCTTTCCTTATCACAAATGGTGTGTAAAGGATACCTTGGGTTGAATGGGTACAATGGTGAAAGTGCACAACCTCTGCAGAGTGTAAAACTAAGTACTTAGCCGTGTCCCCGGTTACGGACAAATATGAGCAGCTGATCAAGGACGTCAACGGAGGATTCCACCATTCCAATTTCTAAGTTAAAAGTTGATGGGTGAACAAGGGAAGATGAGATTTATGGTTTTCATGCCATACTCGTCGATTTCAAGGAAAGTGTTTTCCAAAAAGATAGGAAAAATTAGCTTTATGCAAATTAGCCTTGAGCTCCACCAGCCAAATATTCATATAGGTTTTAGAGTTATTCCTTAAGTGTCCACCAGAGTGTCACTTGCCAGACTCCATTTTTAATGGAATCTGACCCACGTTGTTGCAATATTTTTCTTATTGCAGATTTGATCAGATGACGAGTGAGGTTTCATAAAGGTTTCGAGTCTACAACCAACATGTTTTCGCCTGTGGCAGCATGAAAGTTATAGAGACTCACTGCTATTGTTTTCCGCTGTGTACTTTTCAAAGCTAGCTTTATGCTATGCAATTTGTAAAGAATATTTTGTAATTCTGGATCATCGATGTAATAAAATTGACCTTTGTTGTGATATTTCATCGTAAACTGTGTGTGCAAATGAAACGATCCAGGGATTTGCACTATACACAGGTATCTGCCTTATTTTGAGAGCAGGTACGCTACAGATGGTATCAGAGCACTGTGTTGCCTGTAGGTTCGAAACCCCTAGGATTGGACTAAGACCCCAAAAGTTAACTAGTTAACTAAACTAGGTTCCCAAAACATGAGTAAATTTTGAACCTTCCATTAATATTGTTTTACTTTATCTTGTCTTGCATCTTTCCCTTTCTCTTAAATTCTAATACTCTTACCTATTCAAAATTTTAGATGGGAGAATCCACTGAGACTGCGTATGCTGGAGTTTTGTCGGATTTCATCTTTGGGAGGCAGCTGGCTAGGTTGACAAGTGTTTTGAAGCTACCACCACCCTATTTCCGTGGAAGGAAGGAGGAGACCGACATACCCCATGTGATACGTTGGGAAATACGCACCATCATGACCCCGGATCCTACGATGCCAGACTTCGAGCCCGTGGACTATGTCACCTACTACCCAGAGTGGATTGAGGGAGTGAACATAGCTATGGTGGACTTAATGGCTCGTTTGTGTTACAAGTATCGATTCCAGCTAGCACCAGGATCGCCCTTCCGTGCCTTTGGAAAGAGGAATGCACATGGTCTCTCGATGGCTCACACGGGAAATCGTCTGGACTTGCCCCTCGTTAACAAGACATTTGAAGACTTGGATTATCTCATCAACTGTCTGACCAGGAGAGTCCAACAGACTTCTGACGTCGCAAATCATGCTCAAGCCGTCATACACGCAAAAACCCAAGAACTCCAGGCTTCAGAAAATATTATTGGTCAGTTGGAAGAACTCATCCATGACCTACATTTGGAGAACCTTGGCAAGGATGAGCAAATTGCCATGCTTGAGGCACAACTCATTCCACCTCCACCACCACCAATAGCTGAAGAAGACCAGGGCACTGGAAATGTGACTGTATCTGCAGCTACGAAGGAGGAAGGACCAGTGGAAGAAGACCCTGAAGAAGTACTGTCTGAAGAGTCAACTGAGGGAGAAGTCACGCCTGTGGCAAATAACCACGCAATAAAACGCAAGCGTAGTATTTAGGAAGGATAAGTGTAGCAATCAAAACCATGTTAGAGGGACCACCATTTGTCTTATTTAGCTTATCGTATCGATTTAGTGTATTGACCTATCAAATTGTGGTATGGCAGTACTGTTGCTTTCGTATTCCTACAACTTTAGTGTGTTTCGTTTGATAAAGGAATTGTTCGATTTCTTAAAAATAAGTTTGAAATTTTCATCTATGCATTGCTTGTGCTTGAACTTGTTGCTTGATGTTTGTTAGATGATGTTTGTAATAGTCTATCTTGATTGTTGGTTGTGCATTAGAATGTTTGTTTATCAACAAAATTTATTTTAAGGGTGGTAGCCACCTAGAAAATTCAAACACAGTCGCTTAAACCCAGAAATCTCAAACTATCTTCTCTCCATCTTCCTAATCAGAAAAACCATTCACTGTCAAGTTTTAAGTTCCTTGTCAGAAAATTCATTTCTCAAAACATCTCGAGTTATCAGAATCATTCAAGCCTTGCTTTCTTTTCTAGCTTCTCCGAATCTCGGGGACGAGATTCCTTTTAAGGGTGGTAGTCTGTAACATCCCAACATTTTATAATGTTCAAAAATCACTAAAATTTAAAACTTTTCTTTTTATTTAAATAAAATGTTAAATGCATAAGGAAACCAACTATGAAGGACTCCAAACATGAGTTTAGTATTTCAAAAGTCACAGTTTAAACATTTTATTATTCACTGTATTTCAAAAACCTTAAAATACAATTTGATAAATATTTTACAAACTACAATTCATTTTATTTTTAAATAAATTAGTTCTCTATAAGTATTTGAATTAAATCACTTAGCCAAATAAGCATTCCATTTGCTTAAAGTAATTCATCTATTTTCAAAACATGAAATGATTAATAGATTCCAAATAAAAATAAAATTAGAACAGGAATCTTTTCCAAAGTTGTTATAAAGTTTTCAAATGAATTATCATAAATTAAAATATAATGTTGCACAAATTATTATCAAATAAAAATGAATACTTTATATCTCCTCTTTTCCATTTTCATATAGTTATGTTATATCATTAATAATTATACCAAAGCCAAAAATGAATTTTAGAAATTGAAAATGAGTTTAAATAACTTAAATCCAACTTATCCAACTTAAGACCTTAGCCCTTAGTCATTCTTGACCCACTTATTTGCCTTACAATAACTTAAAATATTTCCATAGCATGAAAAAGTATTTCTAGCCTTAGGAATATTTTACATATCATGCATAAACATATTTTTCCTTAGAAAGTTTTATAAAACTTATTTATTCATCTAGTATGTGTTTGTTTGCATTGTGGATTTGTGCTTGCTGTTGATTGTTGTATTGTTGCTTGCTTATATTGTTTAGATTAAACGGAGAGCAAACGTTCGTTGTTGAAAAGAGTGTGTGAACAACGACAACATTCAAAGGCAAGTGGCACACCTCATAAACTCCCTATTTTTATGCATTACTTAGTATATTTTATATGCATGTGTTGCTATGCTAAACCTGTGTAGAATTCCTTATTCCTGTGTCTAGGTTCCTATATCATACTTAGCAGAAATATTGATGCTATGCAATTGATGAAAGGTTTTACAAAATGTTAAGTCACTACTCAGGACTGTGCTCATGGCTGTCTTCGCCTAGGATGAATTTCTATTCTACTTAGGGCTGTGAGCATGGTGATTTTTACCTGAGAGTGCACATCCACTTAAGTTAATGAAACACCTGGGTGGTAATTGGTCGGATGGTTTATGTTGAGTGGCTACTCATGTCCATTTCTATGGCGAGTATGTACACTTGAGAACGGCCACCCAGGAACAGAGGAATCTGAAGGAACTCCAAGTGACGATTGCTTCCAGTGCAGCCATTGCCATATGGGCTCTGGCTTGATCAATTATGTTGCGTGGACTCTCTCCGGCTTGACAAGCAGATGTAGGGGATGTTAGGTGGAACGGGTCAAGCCAGTATGGGGAGGGAAAATGCTTCTGAAAGATCTCGTCTCATTCTCTCCTTTCCTTATCACAAATGGTGTGTAAAGGATACCTTGGGTTGAATGGGTACAATGGTGAAAGTGCACAACCTCTGCAGAGTGTAAAACTAAGTACTTAGCCGTGTCCCCGGTTACGGACAAATATGAGCAGCTGATCAAGGACGTCAACGGAGGATTCCACCATTCCAATTTCTAAGTTAAAAGTTGATGGGTGAACAAGGGAAGATGAGATTTATGGTTTTCATGCCATACTCGTCGATTTCAAGGAAAGTGTTTTCCAAAAAGATAGGAAAAATTAGCTTTATGCAAATTAGCCTTGAGCTCCACCAGCCAAATATTCATATAGGTTTTAGAGTTATTCCTTAAGTGTCCACCAGAGTGTCACTTGCCAGACTCCATTTTTAATGGAATCTGACCCACGTTGTTGCAATATTTTTCTTATTGCAGATTTGATCAGATGACGAGTGAGGTTTCGTAAAGGTTTCGAGTCTACAACCAACATGTTTTCGCCTGTGGCAGCATGAAAGTTATAGAGACTCACTGCTATTGTTTTCCGCTGTGTACTTTTCAAAGCTAGCTTTATGCTATGCAATTTGTAAAGAATATTTTGTAATTCTGGATCATCGATGTAATAAAATTGACCTTTGTTGTGATATTTCATCGTAAACTGTGTGTGCAAATGAAACGATCCAGGGATTTGCACTATACACAGGTATCTGCTTTATTTTGAGAGCAGGTACGCTACATGCTATTTATATGAATGATATCTTTTATGTTGATGCTCCCGAGAATAATGGTTTATTCTTGTTAAATCTCGATCATAGTACTCACATCCATAACATAGAAGCCAAACGGGTTAATTGTAGTGATGATACCGCCATGTATATGTGGCATTGCCGTCTTGGTCATATTGGTGTAAAGCGCATGAAGAAACTCCACTCCGATGGACTTTTGGATTTGTTGGATTTTGGATCCCTCGATACATGCGAACCATGCCATATGGGCAAAATGACCAAGACACCGTTCAAAGGTTTCGTTAACGGGCGTCGGATTTATTGGGGATCATACATACAGATGTATGTGGACCAATGAGCGTTTCGACACGCAATGGTTATCGTTACTTTGTCACCTTCACTGATGACTTGAGTAGATACGGCTATATCTACTTGATGAAACACAAGTCTGAAACTTTTGAAAAGTTCAAAGAATTTCAAAGTGAAGTTGAGAATCAGCTTAACAAGAAAATCAAGCACCTCCGATCCGATCATGGTGGCGAGTATTTGAGTTTTGAGTTTGGCACACATCTGAAGAGTTGTGGCATTGTACCCCAATTTACGTCAGCCGGAACACCGCAGCGTAACGGCATGTCCGAGCGACGTAATCGTACTCTACTGGATAGTGTTCGATCTATGATGTCTCTTACCGATTTGCCCGTGTCCTTCTGAGGTTATGCGTTAGAAACAACCGCATTCATTTTAAATAGGGCTCCGTACAAATCCGTTGAAACGACACCGTATGAATTATGGTATGGCAAGAAGCCTACGTTATCGTTTCTGAAGGTTTGGTGTTGTGAGGCGTATGTTAAGAAACTACAGCCCGACAAACTCAAACCGAAGTCGAAGAAAGTCGTCTTTATAGGATATCCGCGGGAAACCGTTGGATACACCTTCTTCAACCAAGTTGAGAGCAAAACGTTTGTCGCGAAGACCGGTACCTTTCTAGAGAAGGAGTTTCTCGCGAAAGGAGTAAGTGGGAGGAAGGTAGACCTCGATGAGATCGTTGATCCTGAACTCGAGATTCCGAGTGGCGCAACGGAAGCAATTCTGGAAACGTCCTCCGTGGATGGAGTGGGAGAAACTGTCGAGAAAAGTATTCTACCTCGTAGGTCTGGTAGATCTCGTATCGCACCAGAATGGTATGGCAATATGGTTTGCACCGTCATGTTAATTGAACAAGACGAACCTATGAACTACAAGGAGGCGATGGCGAGTCTAGAGTCCGAGAAATTGCTTGAAGCCATGAAATCCAAAATAGGATCCATGTATGATAACAAAGTGTGGACTTTGATGGATATTTCCGAATGGCGCAAGGCCGTTGAGAATAAATAGATCTTTAAGAAGAAGACTGATGTTGACGGTAATGTGACCGTCTATAAAGCTCGGCTTGTCCCAAAAGGTTTCCGATAAGTTCATGGGATTGACTACGATAAAACTTTTTCACCAGTAGCGATGCTTAAGTCTATTCGGATTTTGTTAGCGGTTGCTGCCTATTACGATTATAAAATCTGGCAGATGAACGTCAAAACAGATTTTCTAAATGAAAACGTTGAGAAAGAGTTGTACATGGTACTACCGGAAGGTTTTGTCGATCCAGTAAATGCTAACAAGGTATGCAAGGTTCAACGATCCATCTATGGATTGAAGCAAGCATCACAGAGCTGGAATCTTCGATTTGATGAGTTAATCAAAGGTTTTGGATTTGTCCAAAATTTGAAAGAGACCTACATCTATTATATACTATAAACACAATACGGGGTGTTAAATAGAGACATGAGGTTGATCCACATGTGTTAAATAATCTAATCCAGTAACTCTTCGTTAACTAAAAATATTAACGGTGGAGATTGTACGTTTACGTTTATGCGTAAAAAACATGTCACGTTTGCACAAACATGGCCACGTACAGCGGAACGGATGCTCCCGTAGAAAAAAAATGAAAGGATCTAATCGTGCCTTTGATTAAACAGAAGTCCGGATGCTATACGTGTACTAGCTAAAAGAACTGGTCCCACTAAGCGCATGCATGCATGAGGAATTAAGAGGTACTAAATCACCATGCAAAAAAAAGAGGTACTAAATCCGTTAAAGGACTGCACATAATACTTTGTCTAACGCATGCATACACGTCCTATACTAACTGGATACATTTAGCAGACTGGATGGAAAACTATAATTATTTTACGACCTGTATTATTGCAAGGGTTGGAAGCTACATAAAAATCGTGTAATCTTTAAACTCGAAATGTACACAAATTTATCACGCATCTTAGCATTCTTCGTAGGCATAAGTTCATGTTATTACGAACTAATATATCCGGCAAAATTAAGATTCATAGATGTATGTGTGGTCGAGAGGGCTATGTCATGTGTGGTAATTTGTTTCAGGTGCGTGCCGAACAATTTCGAAATTGTGGAAAGAACAAACATTATCTAAAAAATATTGGGAGAATAGCTTATCAATTTTAATAGGACATGGTTATATTACAATTATCTTAGATGACTAGACTATATGTATATTAGTGGAAGATGAGCAACAATTTCGAAATTGTGAAAAGAACAAACATTATCTAAAAAATACTGGGAGAATAGCTTATCAATTTTAATAGGACATGGTTATATTACAATTATCTTAGATGACTAGACTATATATATGTTAAATGCTTTCTACTCCCGGGTGTAACTACACCCATGTCTCGTATACCACCTTACGGAAGTATTTGTCATACTTTATTGGTTTGAGTATGTTCATATACTATATCTAAGATACCCTAAAATAAGTTTCGTCAAAAAATTGCAATTGTCCTAATATTTTACACTATATACTCAAAATACCGTCATATATGCATATATATGCATATAAAAGAGAAGTATGTAGAATTTTTTTTACATACTGCTTAAAAAGAAGTATCTTTAGTACTAAAATAACATTATATACTACATACTACATGTTACATACCTCCCGGTATGATAGATACTCCATACTCACGTGAAACATACATGGGTGTAGTTACACCCGGGTGTAGTATGAATATGTCCTATATATATATATATATATATATATATATATATATATATATATATATATATATATATATATATATATATATATATATATATATATATATATATATATATATATTAATGGAAGATGAGCATTCCTTTGGCATGACATTGAATAAAAAACAAGTCCTTACCACTAGCAATGCAATTATGTAAAAACACATCACAATATATAGTATATGCCAACAATTATTTTTTTAGATGTTGCATTTTATGGGAAAAAAGACAACAATGAGTGATCAGAAGATGGAGTGTGAAAGCTACTAACCATAATGCAACATGCTATTTTAGTTCGTCATATCAGGATCTTTACTATTGTTACGGAAAATGAAAAGATATGTCATTTAATACCAATAACGTTGTGACAAGATATACATATTGTCACGACCATTTGTATATAACGAATGATAAATCAACGACATTGGATGGATGGATTAGACTAACACGATATTTTAGGAAATAACAGACAAAAAATTACCCAAGTAAATGTTTGCATGATGTGTTTAGGCTACAATCTTTATCTATAATTTGTAACATTTTCTGAATAGACTACCAATACATAGCATAAATTCAAAAGACATCAACAGAGCAATACCAAAATATAGCAAGCCAAATGTGCATGTCAACTTGCTTTGATCCAATCAAGATTTGCACATTGGTGTAAGGATATAGATTCATGGTAAGATAATTGCGTACCGTACACTAAGAGTTAGGTTTAGATAAGTTTTGTTAAAAATATAGAGTTATTAGTTGAACTTGAGCTCATAGTACATTAGTAACCTCTAGAATAATTGGTGTTAACCATAAAATATAGTAAATTATAATGCGTACATAGTTTAATCAATCGATCATTAGTGAGGACAACCATGTTAGAGTAAGATTAGCAGTACAAATACATTGGATGATCACAAGAATAATTCAATAGTGCAAAGTGTCATATTGATAACGAATCCATGGACTCTTAGTTAAAGGATTTTCAGAACGATTTGTGGGCACAATGCTTTTAAAATGTGAGCTTTCACTCAGTCTATCTTTTTTGTAAAAATATGTTTCCTTCACATTTTCTAATCCATTCAATATATGTCCATGATTATTTTATTTCTTTAAATTTTATGTGTATGCATCACTATGGTAATACTTGTTCTTTCCTTTTAATGTGCGTATAAACTAATTTGGGGTGTAAATAATTAATTGGGGAAAGTTTGGCATGAATGGGATTAAAAATATTATTAAAAACATCAATTAGTGTCTAACATCAACATGTTACATGAAAAAAAAAGGTTACATGCAATGGGGTCATATGTAGATGAAAGAGTAGAACATATCCTCTAAAGAGCGGTGTCTAAGAGGAAAGAGAAGAATATATAAAAGTAGCACTCATAAGTTTCAAGGTAGAATTTTGGAATATATTTCATGGTATTTCGGAAAGTTCATCGTAATTTATTCTTCATACATTGAAATGATTCAATATGTTTTCACATATATGTGATGTTTTACCTCATATAAGTTTTGTGGAGAAAGTACGTTGACTTAGAATTTCATGTTTCCATTATCTATGACACAATAAATTTATATCTAGAGTGGATTGAACACCCTGAAGATGATGCCCTCGCATTTGCGAGGGCCATCTTACAAGTTTACAAGAAAATGAGTGGGAGCTCGGTTGTGTTCTTAGCACTATATGTAGATGACATATTGCTGACTGGGAATGATGTGGAACTTCTGAATAGCGTGAAGGAATATTTAAACAGTAAATTTTCAATGAAGGACTTAGGAGAAGCGC
This sequence comes from Poa annua, assembly GCA_026929855.1. Lineage (NCBI taxonomy): Eukaryota > Viridiplantae > Streptophyta > Magnoliopsida > Poales > Poaceae > Poa > Poa annua. Next base: position 79,406,176 of record CM049429.1, read on the forward strand.
ATACGTCTTAGGCATAAAAATCTATCGTGATAGTTAGCGTTGAGTCAGAGTACTTATCTTGATAAAATACTGAAGCGTTTCGGTATGGAGAAGGCAAAGAAGGGTTCTTTGCCAGTTATCAAGAATAAAACATTGCGGAAGGCACAATGTCCGGTAACGGAACTGGATAAGTCCGATATGACTAAACATCCTTATGCTTCAGCCATAGGATCGATTATGTATGCAATGTTGAGTACTAGACCTGATGTGGCATTAGCTCTAAGTTTGACAAGCCGGTTCCAGAGTAATCCTGGAATGGCGCATTGGATTGCTGTTAAGAGCATTCTTAAGTATCTCAGTAAGACAAATGAAATGTTCCTTGTCTATGGTGGCTGCGATGAAGAACTTGGCGTAACAGGTTACGTGGATGCAAGTTTCTGCTCAGACCCCGATGACTCTAAGTCACATACAGGTTATGTGTTCAAGGTGAATGGAGGCGCCGTGTGCTGGAGAAGTGGGAAGCAACCCATTGTCGCACAATCTACAATGGAGTCAGAGTACATTGCTGCTTGCGAAGCCACGAATGAAGTTGTGTGTCTGAGGAAGTTCGTCATTGAACTTGGAGTGTTCCCGAGCGTGCAAGACCCCGTGATCCTCTTCTGTGACAATACGGGTGCCATTGCTAACGCCAAGGAGCCAAGGTCTCACTTCACTGCCAAACACATTCTCCGACGCTTCCATGTGATACGTCAGTACGTACAAGGAGGCGATGTGAAGATTTGCAAAGTGCATACGGATCTGAATGTGGCAGATCCGCTGATGAAGCCTCTCCCGCTTGACAAGCATGAAAAACACCAGTTAGCTATGGGTGTTAAGCTTTTACCAAGTTGTAATCTAGATTAATTTGTACTCTAGTGCAAGTGGGAGACTGAATGAGATATGCCCTAAAGGCAATTAATAAAGTGTATTCTTTATCATATCTCGTTTGTTCATAATAGGTTTTTATGTCATTGTAACATCCCAAATTTTGCAAAAATTTAAAACTTACATTCAAGCATCATGCATCATGAGCATAAGAATACATCACCAAAAATATTAAATAAAACTTCAAATTTTAAATATAAATAATCTACAAATTCCATAAAGTGTTTATTTAAAACTCCTTTAATAAATAAAATTTTACCAAATTATATATGGGCAAGAATAATGTTAAAAAGTTCCATTTTTAATAACCTTTCCAAAACATATTTTTATGATTTTTTCTGAAATGTTTTGAATAAGTTTAAAAATCATATTTGAAATCGGTATTTAAAAACAGAAAAGGATTTAAATAAAATTATTTGAATTTCGGAGCAAGTGGGCCGTGGCCCGTAACTATCTACCGCGCGCGCGTAGCCGAGCAGCCCGCCAGCGGCCCAGCGCCCCGCGCGCCCGCCAGCAGACGCTGACAGGTGGGACCCACCTGTCATCACCCCCGCGCCAACGTTCTTCCCCAAATCACGCCCCGACCCCGACAGGAAACGGCAGATTTGATTCGCACGATTACGAGCGATTTACTGCTCCCTTACCTAGCCTCCTCCCCCTACTAATAGCCCTCCTTGCTCTCGTCTGATTGCCCCAAACCTCACCTCCCGAGAGCCCATAGGCTGCCCGCACGAGCTCGCGCCATCCCGCCGTCGCCGTCGGTAAGAACTTCACCGCCCGAACAACTCCGGCCACCTCGGACCTCCATTCCACCTCCCCTCGCTCCCTGTGAGCCATGCGCATCGAGTTGACATAGTGGAGCGTGTGTTTTTGCAGCGAAACCTCACCTCTGTCCACGACCGAGAGAAACCGACGCCGTGCGCAACTCCGGCGAGCTCTTCCGGGAAGACGAGGACGCTCCGGTCATCATCACCGCGCCATCGCCCTCCCCACGACGTCGCGCATCTCCTGGTGAGCTCCGTTTTCCTCTTAGCATCGTAGCACGCCTCGGGCGCGAACGCCGGCCATGGCTCCGCCGCGCACCGCGCGTCTCCGGTGGCCGCGCCGCCCGGTTTTGGTCAACGAATCGTGGACCGTTAGATCTAGATCCAATGGATCTAGATCGATTAGATCTCGCGCGTCCATTTTAATTTAGATCGGACGGCTCTCGCAGCCGATCCGCGCCGAAGCGGTATCGACCAATAGGATTGCGCCACGTAGCCCAGTTTATTTCTTTTTCGCAGGAAATTATATAAATAAAACAGAAAATAGATAAAACTTGCAAAATTCATAACTTTTGATCTGTAAGTCCAAATTTAGTAAACTTTATGTCATTGGAAAGCTCTGCTCATGTAGTTTAATTCTACACCATTTTTTCCCCATTGACAAATTGTAAATTGAATAATATTCAGAGGAGTATTTCGGCCATTAAAATAATAACTTAAATGATAAAAATTATTTAGAAATAAATGTAATTGTTTTAAGATTGTATAATTTCCCTCTGTCCCAGCAATATTAATAAATGTCCAAATTGAAGATGTCATAAAAACAATAAAGGTGGTAATTATAGAAATCAAAGTTTTACTATATTAATTCAAATTATTGAACTAATAAATAAAATAAGAAATACCTAAACATTAAACTTCATTTATGTATGACAGAAAATAAGAAGTATTAATAAGTGTGTCTACTCATCATAACATATCATTCATGCATACATAAATTTTGTTTAGTGTTATGATGATATGGTGTTGGTATTTATGTTATTCATTGTTTGTGCTAGATTGTGAAGAAGAGGAAGAACTTGCTTGTGATTGTTATTCTTGCTGTGCTTGTTCCTCCTGTTACCAAGGCAAGTGACATTCATACAATATCCCATATTTTCTATATGCATAAGTAGTATGTTTTGAGTAGTGTGCATGATAGGGATTGTGATTTATTTTATAATGCTAAGTTAGTTGGTATTTTACAAATATCCTAGTAGTGTGTAGCCACCCTTTTCCCTAAGCAGCCATGAAAAGATTTTATTAGTTGCTTAGCCATGCTATAAAAATGTTGCCATGTTATGGAAATGTTTCTAAGTGTTAAAATTCTAAAATACACATCTGGGTGGAATTGGTTGATATGGTTTATGTTGAGTGGCTTTTGGGACTATGCTTGTGGTTGTCTTCGCCTAGGATGAATGTCTATTCTACTTAGGGCCATGAGTATGGTGGTTGTTACCCAGAAGCACACTTGTGGATGACCACCCAGGAACGAAGAGATTACCAAGTCCCTCCAAGTTTAGAAGCTTCCCGTGCAACCTTTTGACAATGGGCTCTGTCTTGAACGATTAAGTTGTGAGAGTGCAACCTGTCAGCTTGACAAGCAGATGTAGAGATGATAGGTGGAACGGGTCTTGCTAGTATGGTTGCATTCTTCTTCTGAAAGTTCTTGTCTCAATTCTCTCCTTTCCACAATACACTCCGTGTGTATAGGATTTCCCGGACAAATTGAGTCTAAAGGTGAAAGTGCACAACCTCTGCAGAGTCGACAATCTGAGATCTCAGCCGTGTCCCCGGATATGGACTACTTCGAGCAACTGGACAAGGATGGGCAGAAGAATCTCAACACTGTTTTCATAAAGTAAAATTTTGACTAAGGAAAGAATTGTTAGTGCACCTGGGCCTTGTCCCTCGGTGCCAAGTCTTCGAGAAATAAAAATGTTTTATAAAATGATAGGAGAAAACTTGCTTTCTGCAAATAGCCTTCAACTCCACCAAGCCAAATATGCATATAAATGTTAGACTTGCCAGTATATTTATCCACCATAGTCACTTGCCAATACATCATAGTATTGACCTCCTTCGGGGGCTGCATATTCCAATGTGCAGGAATTTCTGATGCTGAATGATTGGCTCGAGTCTACACCCAACATGACTGCCTGTGGCGCATGCTTGAAGATGAGGCTCAATGTTATTTTTGCTTTCGCTGTGAACTCTGAACTTTAGCTAGCCTTCATGGCTATGCAATTTGTAATAAAGCCATTTTGGCTATTATTTTTGGATCTCGTTGTAGTAATTTAATACTTATGCAATGATACTTTATATTTTGTACTGTGGTGCTGGCAGTGATCCAGGGACTAGCACATAACACAGGTGTTCCAACTTTAATAAAAGTTGGGGTGCTACAAAATGGTATCAGAGCAGAGTGTTGCCTGTAGGTTCGAGCCCCTAGGATTGGTTAAGCCCTTTTTGGTCATAATGTTACCATCTTTGAAGTATGTTGGATTCTAACGGCATGGTGGGATGAAGCGGCCCGGGACAAACTTTACATGTCCACGTACATGAGACCTGTTCCACAATATAAGTGGCTGGCCGGGTGTCTGTCTCTCTCACTATAGTGAAAAATCCAATTTACGAAGAGATTGTTAATATCTGTTGATCACCTTAGGATTTTCCCCTAAAGTTTCCCCCCTAAAAGTAATAATACACTCCATAACTAGTACTTCCTTATCTTATGCAATTCTTGTTCTAATTTCCCTTCTTTCCTACCTAATAGGATGACGAGCTTTCACTTCACCACTGCGGAGGACTTCGAGAACACCCGTTTTGGCTGTTACCTCCTCGACATCGGCGAGAAGATAGGGTTACCACTACCCCAACTAAAAGGCTTCATTCTGAAGAAGTTTAACAAAGAGGGTTGCTGGGGAATAAAAGCAACACAACCAGGACGTGGAGAGGAGCCCCCACTGGAGATCAAAATGGTTAGTGAATCCAAAGACAAAGGGCTCAATCTAGTCATGCAAGATTTGATTGGGCGCCTCTGCGGACGCTACATCCTAGAGTTGAGGGGCCACTACTGAGAACCTTACCTATATGATGTCGGAGAAAGAGGGAAGGCAAAACCCCTTAGCCTTTATTTCCAGGAGCTGGAAATCCTTGTCACCGAACTATATGAAGATCGACGCACCGAGCTCCTGAAGAATGATGAGTTATGTGCCTTACTTAAGGAGAACGAAGAGAAGGTGAAGGTTCAGGAGGAAGTAACTAAGGCACAGGAGGAGAGATTCGCTGCACAAGAGGAGAAGTACAGGAGACAAGAGAAAAGAGTTCAAGAGAAGAACAAGATCATTAGGGAACAAAAGGCAGAACTCGAGAGCAATGAAGTCGAGTTCGAGGCTGATAGTGACTTGATAAAAAGGCTTCGTACTGAGAAGAGAGAGCTGCAAGAAAAGAATCTTGCCCTGGAGAAAGAAGTAAATGAACTCAAGGATGTACTTGCCAATGAAGGAATCGAGATACAGGAAATTGAAGAGGAGGAAGAGGAGATGGTCGAGTAGTTAGTTAGTGAGACTACCATTTATCATACACCACAATGTCTTGATCTTGTATTGACCTACCAACTTGTGGTAAGGCAGTACCTTCCCTTGTATCCTCGGAACCTCGCGAGTTGTTTTCCAAACTTTATATCGTTTTCCTAAAACCAAAGGTTTTGAACTGTTTGCTGATTGTTTTATGAGTGGTGTGTTGATTGATGGTGTGCTTGACTGGTTTGTTTTGTGCATGGGAAAGGTTTCTCCTTATAGATCTATCTATCTTTTACTCATCCATGCAAAAACCCCACAGATGCCTCCACGTCGTGATCCCGACAACAGCGAAACTATGCAACAGCTGATGGCAGCTCAAGCCCAACTGATGACCATGATGACCCAGTTCATTGCAGCAACCAACAACAACAACAACAATAACAACCATCCACCCCCACCCCCATCTCCGGTGGACAGACTTGCAAGATTTCTCAGGCTTAGACCTAATAAGTTCTCCTCTGCTACTGAACCCATAGTGGCGGACGACTGGCTCCGTTCCGTCAACAAGGACTTAGTAACCTGTGAATGTTCTGAGGCTGAAAAGGTGAGGTTCACTGCTCACCTATTGGAAGGATCTGCTGCCATGTGGTGGGAAACCTATCAAGTGACCCATCCCTTGGATGGCATGACTTGGGATGCATTCAAGGATGGTTTCCGCAATGCTCACATCTCCTTTGGCATAATGAACCTGAAGAAGGAGGAGTTTCGTAGCTTGAGACAGGGAGGTAGAACTCTGAAGGAGTATATAGATGACTTCTGTACGCTATCAAGGTACGCACCAGAAGACATCGACACTGATGCAAAAAGGAAGGACAAATTCCTAAATGGACTTCGGGGAGAACTAAAGATACCTCTGTCCGTGGCATATGCTCCTAACTATCAGATTCTGCTAGATCAGGCAATCACCCTGGACAATAACATCAGAAAAGAAGAGAATAGGAAGAGGAAGTTTGGTACAAGTAAGGGTAACACTGAAGTGGCTCACAAGAAACCACACACCTCAGAAGTCAGTGGCCATAAACCCTGGAACTACTCCAACAATGGTAGTGGCCAAAAGTATCATGGTCATAACCACAATGGAGGGTATAAAGGAAATAATGGTGGGTTCAAGGGAAACCATCACCATGGCCATAATCATGGAAATGGAAATCCTCGTCCTAACACTGAAGGGAAGAAGGACATGTCTAATGTGACTTGCTTCAAGTGCAAGAAGACGGGACACTATGCTACTGATTGCCCAGAGAGAAAGGCCGATGAAAATTCCAAGCCCAATCCTTTCCAGAAGGGACAAGTAAATCACCTCAACATGGAAGAAGTTCATGATGAACCTGACGCTGTGATTGGTAAGTTCCTGCTAAATTCTTTTCCAGCATTGGTCTTATTCAACGAAAAAAATAGCGCGCTATATCGACGTTTATAGCGCGTTATAGCGTTTCTGAGGAGGCTACGCTATATTTAGCCTAAAATGCTCGCTACGGCGCTACGCGCGCTATATACGCGATATACCGCGCTATACCACGCTAAATAATATAGCGTATAGCGCGCTACAAAGAACTGGGTCTGGAGCGCATTGGCCCAAATAAAAACCTAGCTTTCATCGGACCAAACACGTAACAAAACTACAAAAGTCCACCTCCCAAGCTTTTAGGAAGAACACCAAAAGGAAAGAGAGTTCCTAGTAAGAGCTCCCAATGTCACAAGCTCTTATGAACCTGATGATATATAAGTTGAAAGATCAACATCATAAGGAAAGCCTTGGAAGAAGATACTTCTGGTCTTCGGTAATAATGATGGTGTACAATCTGGTTGTTCGTAAAGAAAAATATAAGGTCAATAATTCTGATTGATGTTGTACACTACAATCTGATGGTTCGGTTTTAGACCTTGTTATTTTGTTCATGAATTTGCGCGAAAACACAAATGACCTTTGCGTTTCATTATATTGAAAAGCTAGAATGAATTTGTATCTCCTATTTTATGTTTGTGTCATGGATCTGGTTAAGTGGAGAGGTTCTGCAAGTATTACTGATTATTTCTGTTGAAAAAATCCTTAATATTCACTTATTCAGGTTATATATTATAATTTTTTTGTCAAACGCTATTTCAAAAATAGCACGCTATAACACGCTATAGCGTTTGTAGCATTTTAAAAAGGGCCACGCTATATTTTGTAGCTCGCTATTTTTTTCATTGGTCTTATTTGATACTGGAGCATCGCATTCATTCATATCAAGAGCTTTTGTAAACAAACATGGGCTAGCCGAGGAAAGCTTAGGAAAACCTATTAGGGTGAGTTCACCTGGGGGTGAGATGATAGTAAATTTAGGCTGTAGGCAGTTAGAATTAAGGATTGGAAAATATCTTTTTCCAGCAGACTTAGTCATCCTAGAAACCCAAGGTTTGGATGTTATTATCGGAATGGATTGGATGACCCGTTTTGAAGGAATCATAGACTGTGCAAACAGAGCTATCACCCTCACCACCCCAGAAAAACAAAAGATTAAATTCAGATCAACTTTCGAACTTAAGAAAGTTAGGCTAAATTCTCTTAAGGGGGTTAGCCTTGGTGATGTGCTGATTGTCCAAGAGTACCCAGATGTATTCCCAGAAGAATTACCGGGAATGCCGCCTGATAGAGATGTGGAATTTCTCATTGAACTAAAACCGGGTACCGGACCAATAGCCAAGAGACCTTACCCAATGGCCGTCGATGAACTAAAAGAACTCAAGAAGCAACTGGAGGAACACCTTTTGAAAGGATTTATCCGTCCAAGTTCTTCGCCCTGGGGAGCGCCAGTTCTTTTTGTCAAAAAGAAGGATCAAACCCAGAGATTAGTCACGGACTACAGAGATATAAATGAACACACCATCAAGAACAAGTATCCGTTACCCAAGATAAATGAATTATTTGATCAATTGAAAGGTGCATGTGTGTTTTCCAAGATTGATCTTCGATCAGGATATCTCCAAATGAAAGTTAGAGAGATGGATATACCAAAAACAGCGTTTGTTACAAGATATGGCTCTCATGAGTATACCGTAATGCCATTTGGATTAACCAATGCTCCAGCTTATTTCATGAATATGATGAATAAAGTGTTCATGGATTTTCTGGACAAGTTCGTGGTTGTGTTCATAGATGACATTCTGATCTACTCCGAGAGTCACAAAGATCATGAAGAGCATTTGCGCCTAGTATTACAGAGACTACGTGAACATAAGTTATATGCCAAATTCAGCAAGTGTGAATTTTGGTTGGAACAAGTCGCATTTCTAGGACACATAGTATCTAAGGAGGGTATAGCAGTGGATCCTGAAAAGGTCTCAGCTGTAACCAACTGGGAACCACCAAAGAATGTTGGAGAATTACGAAGTTTTCTTGGTCTAGCAGGATACTACCGAAGGTTTATAGAAAACTTTTCCAAAATCGCCAAGGCACTGACAGAATTATTAAAGAAGGAGAAGAAATTTGAATGGACTGACCCGTGCGAAGCCAATTTCCAGGAATTAAAGAAACGACTAGTTTCAGCCCCAGTCCTGTGTTTACCGGATTTAGAGAAAGAATTCCAAGTATACTGTGATGCTTCACGCCAAGGCCTGGGAAGTGTGCTGATGCAAGAAGGCAAAGTGGCGTCTTATGCCTCTAGACAGCTCAAGAAGCATGAAACAAATTACCCCACTCATGATCTCGAGTTAGCCTCAGTAGTACATGCCTTAAAAACTTGGACACCCTATCTAATGGGTAAAAGATGTGAAGTGTTCACTGACCACAAAAGTTTGAAGTATATTTTCACACAGAAAGAATTGAACATGAGGCAGAGAAGATGGTTAGAACTTATCAAGGATTATGACCTAAGTCTTCAATATCATCCTGGAAAGGCTAATGTAGTAGCTGATGCCCTGAGTCGTAAGGTTTACTTGAATGGCCTCACGGCAGGAGAAATACCTGAGGATTTATGCAAGGCATTCAAAGACCTCCGATTGGAAGTGGTACCAGAAGGTTTTGTAGCTTCGTTGGTAGTACAACCAAATTTGATGGACAATATACGTGAAGCTCAGAAGGGAGACAAGGATATTGAAGAAATCAAAGCCAATTTGAGAGCAGGAAAAGCCAAGGGATTTCATGAAGATGAGCAAGGAACCCTGTGGTTTGAAAAACGTGTATGTAAGGCAAATGATCCTGATCTTAGGAAGCCCATGAAACACCTTACTCCATTCACCCAGGAAATACCAAAATGTATATGGATGTGAAGGAGAGATTTTGGTGGAACAATCTGAAAAGAGAAATAGAAGAATATATAGCTAAATGCGATGTATGCAGTCGAGTAAAGGCTGAGCATCAGAAACCAGCAGGACTTTTGCAACCTTTGAAGGTACCGGACTGGAAGTGGGATTCTATTGGGATGGATTTCATCACCGGGTTACCAAGGACCAGATCAGGGTATGATTCTATTTGGGTTATTGTTTGTCGCTTAACCAAAATAGCTCACTTTATACCCGTGAAGACCACCTATACCAGCGCAAAGCTAGCTGATATTTACATGAAGAGGATTGTGTGCTTACACGGCGTCCCCAAGAGTATCGTGTCCGATAGAGGGACCCAGTTCACTTCCCATTTTTGGAAGCAGTTGCACGAGTCACTGGGAACTAGATTGGAATTCAGTACAGCATTTCATCCGCAAACGGATGGTCAGACCGAAAGAGTAAACCAGATTCTAGAAGATATGTTAAGAGCGTGCGCGCTCGATTATGGGTCTAGTTGGGATGACAAACTACCCTATGCCGAGTTCTCTTACAATAACAGTTATCAAGCTAGCATCGAGATGGCACCATTTGAGGCCTTATATGGGAAGAAATGCACAACCCCATTGTTGTGGAGTGGTGTAGGAGAACGAAGTTTCTTTGGACCTGATATAATCCAAGAGGCTGAAGAGAAAGTCAGATTAATTAAAGATAGATTGAAGGTAGCACAGTCCCGCCAGAAAAGCTATGCGGACTCTAAACGTAGGGAAGTCGCCTACGAGGTGGGTGATAGAACCTATCTTAGAGTGTCGCCACTCAGGGGTGTGAAGAGGTTTGGAATTAAAGGAAAATTAGCACCTCGGTTCATTGGACCTTTTAAAATTTTGTCTCGTAAGGGTGAGGTGGCATATGAGTTAGAACTACCAGAAACTCTATCTGCGGTTCATAATGTGTTCCATGTCAGTCAACTGAAGAAATTTCACCCCGAAATGATGGGAGTTCCTTTAAAGGATACTGTACCCCTCGAAGAAGTACAATTGGAAAGTGATTTGACCTACGAGGAGAAACCCATCAAAATATTGCAGACCGCAGAAAGAGTCACCCGTACCAAAACCATCAAATTCTGTAAAGTCCAATGGAACCATCACACTGAGGAAGAAGCCACCTGGGAACGAGAGGACGACCTCCGAGAAGACCATCCACATCTATTTGCTGATCCTTCCGAAGCTCGAGGGCGAGCTTCCTCTTAAGGAGGTTAGTCTGTAACATCCCAAATTTTGCAAAAATTTAAAACTTACATTCAAGCATCATGCATCATGAGCATAAGAATACATCACCAAAAATATTAAATAAAACTTCAAATTTTAAATATAAATAATCTACAAATTCCATAAAGTGTTTATTTAAAACTCCTTTAATAAATAAAATTTTACCAAATTATATATGGGCAAGAATAATGTTAAAAAGTTCCATTTTTAATAACCTTTCCAAAACAAATTTTTATGAATTTTTCTGAAATGTTTTGAATAAGTTTAAAAATCATATTTGAAATCAGTATTTAAAAACAGAAAAGGATTTAAATAAAATTATTTGAATTTCGGAGCAAGTGGGCCGTGGCCCGTAACTATCTACCGCGCGCGCGTAGCCGAGCAGCCCGCCAGCGGCCCAGCGCCCCGCGCGCCCGCCAGCAGACGCTGACAGGTGGGACCCACCTGTCATCACCCCCGCGCCAACGTTCTTCCCCAAATCACGCCCCGACCCCGACATGAAACGGCAGATTTGATTTGCACGATTACGAGCGATTTACTGCTCCCCTTACCTCGCCTCCTCCCCCTACTAATATCCCTCCTCGCTCTCGTCCGATTGCCCCAAACCTCACCTCCCGAGAGCCCATAGGCTGCCCGCACGAGCTCGCGCCATCCCACCGTCGCCGTCGGTAAGAACTTCACCGCCCGAGCAACTCTGGCCACCTCGGACCTCCATTCCACCTCCCCTCGCTCCCTGTGAGCCGTGCGCATCGAGTTGACATAGTGGAGCGTGTGTTTTTGCAGCGAAACCTCACCTCCGTCCACGACCGAGAGAAACCGACGCCGTGCGCAACTCCGGCGAGCTCTTCCGGGAAGACGAGGACGCTCCGGTCATCATCACCGCGCCATCGCCCTCCCCACGACGTCGCGCATCTCCTGGTGAGCTCCGTTTTCCTATTAGCATCGTAGCACGCCTCGGGCGCGAACGCCGGCCATGGCTCCGCCGCGCACCGAGCGTCTCCGGTGACCGCGCCGCCCGTTTTTGGTCAACGAATCGTGGACCGTTAGATCTAGATCCAATGGATCTAGATCGATTAGATCTCGCGCGTCCATTTTAATTTAGATCGGGCGGCTCTCGCAGCCGATCCGCGCCGAAGCGGTATCGACCAATAGGATTGCGCCACGTAGCCCAGTTTATTTCTTTTTCGCAGGAAATTATATAAATAAAACAGAAAATAGATAAACTTGCAAAATTCATAACTTTTGATCTGTAAGTCCAAATTTAGTAAACTTTATGTCATTGGAAAGCTCTGCTCATGTAGTTTAATTCTACACCATATGTTTTTCCCATTGACAAATTGTAAACTGAATAATATTCATAGGAGTATTTCGGCCATTAAAATAATAACTTAAATGATAAAAAATATTTAGAAATAAATGTAATTGTTTTAAGATTGTATAATTTCCCTCTGTCCAGCAATATTAATAAATGTCCAAATTGAAGATGTCATAAAAACAATAAAGGTGGTAATTATAGAAATCAAAGTTTTACTATATTAATTCAAATTATTGAACTAATAAATAAAATAAGAAATACCTAAACATTAAACTTCATTTAAGTATGACAGAAAATAAGAAGTATTAATAAGTGTGTCTACTCATCATAACATATCATTCATGCATACATAAATTTTGTTTAGTGTTATGATGATATGGTGTTGGTATTTATGTTATTCATTGTTTGTGCTAGATTGTGAAGAAGAGGAAGGACTTGCTTGTGATTGTTATTCTTGCTGTGCTTGTTCCTCCTGTTACCAAGGCAAGTGACATTCATACAATATCCCATATTTTCTATATGCATAAGTAGTATGTTTTGAGTAGTGTGCATGATAGGGATTGTGATTTATTTTATAATGCTAAGTTAGTTGGTATTTTACAAATATCCTAGTAGTGTGTAGCCACCCTTTTCCCTAAGCAGCCATGAAAAGATTTTATTAGTTGCTTAGCCATGCTATAAAAATGTTGCCATGTTATGGAAATGTTTCTAAGTGTTAAAATTCTAAAATACACATCTGGGTGGAATTGGTTGATATGGTTTATGTTGAGTGGCTTTTGGGACTATGCTTGTGGTTGTCTTCGCCTAGGATGAATGTCTATTCTACATAGGGCCATGAGTATGGTGGTTGTTACCCAGAAGCACACTTGTCGATGGCCACCCAGGAACGAAGAGATTACCAAGTCCCTCCAAGTTTAGAAGCTTCCCGTGCAACCTTTTGACAATGGGCTCTGTCTAGAACGATTAAGTTGTGAGAGTGCAACCTGTCAGCTTGACAAGCAGATGTAGAGATGATAGGTGGAACGGGTCTTGCTAGTATGGTTGCATTCTTCTTCTGAAAGTTCTTGTCTCAATTCTCTCCTTTCCACAATACACTCCGTGTGTATAGGATTTCCCGGACAAATTGAGTCTAAAGGTGAAAGTGCACAACCTCTGCAGAGTCGACAATCTGAGATCTTAGCCGTGTCCCCGGATATGGACTACTTCGAGCAACTGGACAAGGATGGGCAGAAGAATCTCAACACTGTTTTCATAAAGTAAAATTTTGACTAAGGAAAGAATTGTTAGTGCACCTGGGCCTTGTCCCTCGGTGCCAAGTCTTCGAGAAATAAAAGTGTTTTATAAAATGATAGGAGAAAACTTGCTTTCTGCAAATAGCCTTCAACTCCACCAAACCAAATATGCATATAGATGTTAGACTTGCGAGTATATTTATCCACCATAGTCACTTGCCAATACATCATAGTATTGACCTCCTTCGGGGGCTGCATATTCCAATGTGCAGGAATTTCTGATGCTGAATGATTGGCTCGAGTCTACACCCAACATGACTGCCTGTGGCGCATGCTTGAAGATGAGGCTCAATGTTATTTTTGCTTTCGCTGTGAACTCTGAACTTTAGCTAGCCTTCATGGCTATGCAATTTGTAATAAAGCCATTTTGGCTATTATTTTTGGATCTCGTTGTACTAATTTAATACTTATGCAATGATACTTTATATTTTGTACTGTGGTGCTGGCAGTGATCCAGGGACTAGCACATAACACAGGTGTTCCAACTTTAATAAAAGTTGGGGTGCTACAGTCATGCTATAACCGTATTAAGCGGAAACATTAATACGGGTGTGATGCGTAAACAACCAGGTCCCTAGTAGCCTCTACTAAGACTAGTTTCGTTGCGCGATTGATGATCGAGGTTTCCCGATCATAGGGCGTGGCGCCGGTCGGCAATGGAAGTCATATTATTAGAGTACGATGTGATGGACATACCCAGATTTGGAGGACGTAGTCATTACGTCTTTGACCGTGAGACCAACTCTTATTGTTATTCCTGGAAGATACTTTGATCGCACCAAACGTCGTATCTTATTTAGTATGACAATAACGGTGATACTTTTGGGTATCGGAAAGGAGGAGTTGAGACGAAGGGTCAAGAGCGGGATTTGCGAGTCCGCATAGCAGGATAGATACTCTAGGGTCCACTCGGTGAGATCATGTCTAATGAGCTTGCAAGCATGTGACTAGGTCACGGAGACATGAAATCATAGACGAGTAGAAGATAGCGTTGTCGGTAACGAGGTCAAGCTAGGTATGGAGATATCTATGGAACGACGCTCGGACACGCTAAGTATCGCCATGGCAAAAGGTTTAAGACTTTGCGTTCAGATTTGTTAGATGAAAGTCATTCGTTATATCACAGGGATTAATTCATGGGGTCCAGGCCTACGAGTTAGTCGTTGATCAAAGAGGATTCTTGATCATACCTGTTATTATATCGAACCGCTAGGGTAACACACTTAAGGGGTTTCGACAAGACAACTGGAAAGGAAAGAGATCACCGAGAACGTCCCGGGAAAGGTCTGATGGAGATCGGGCAGCGACGAAAGAGTTTTCGGAGCTAGACAAATTATATATAATATGTTTGATATTAATTAGTGTAATTAATGTGCAAATATGATTTTATATATTTATTTTTGAATTTATTTAGGCTGATTTCCCTAAATGGGCCTTCTGGTCGAAAGAAGGCCCAAGAGGGGAAAATTCTCTAGGGGAATTCGGTGGGGGGCTTGGTGGCCGACCCAGGTGGGCCAAGAGGCCCACCAGGGGGGCGGCGCACCAGCCAATGCCGCACCAGGCATGTGGGGTTTAGTCCCGCATTGCCTGGTGAGGAGGTTGGCTCCCCCCTGGGAGCCTATATAAGAAGGGGCACCCCTGGCCTTTTAATTCACCAATTAATTCCCCAATTCTCTCTCGATTTCGTGATTCCCTTTGTCGGAGTTGCGCCGAGTTGAGAGGGGGATCTCTACCACCATAGCCCGCTGCCGCGCTGCTGGTGTTCCGGTCCAAGTCTTCCGCTGCTCGTCCTGGACTGGAGCTTCGGAGGCCGTCGTTTCCACCGTACGTGTGTGACGCCCTGCGAGGTGCTGCGCTAGCTGTACTCGGAGGTCTGCTTCCACTACACGACCTTGAGGTCATCTTCGTCGGTCTTCATCGACAACGTTTGTGCGGGAACGTAATCCCCGCTTTCGGTCTACAAGGGTATGTATTCCGATCTCTGTTCGTACAACTATATCTGCATAAAATAGATCTTGGCATGTTTAAGGGATATCGTTGCTAGGAAATTTTATGTTTTCTGACCCGATCCCCTTCATCTTCATCCATAGTGCTCTGTTGTCTCATGCGGCCATTGCTGCTGTCAAAGAGAAGTTTGTCCCGGGTTTGAGCTCTTTCCTTCCTTGGGGTAATGTGTGGATTCCGGACGACTGACTTTTTCCTCTGACCTGTACCTGTGAAACATAGAGAGTTGAGGAATAGCATGGGGGTAAGCTTGCATGTCCATGATAGCCAAAAGAGAAAATTAAAAGTGTCAAAATTCCTCTCAGATATGAGCTAGACCAGAGTTTCCGGTCACAGGGGTGGAGATTCCGGCATACGCCGGAGTTTCCGGTCTGTGAGGGCCAGAGTTTCCGCCCTATGGAAGGGAACTTCAATCTAGTTCAAATCTAAGGAAAATTTGATCACAACTAATTTTCTAGAGATTAAAATGCCAACATAAAGATTCTACACCATGCAACATAAGCAAATCTTCTCTCAAAACAAGATCTAGAGTGAAAACCTAGAGAGAGAGAGAAGATGACCTTTTCCCGACATGGTGGAGGTCAAATGCGAGGGAGAAGGATCACCAGCACATGTATGGAGGAGGATCCGGTGGTACGGCGTATTCCGGCGGCGGGGAGCGGCCGGAGAGGTCCTTGGAGGCGGCGACGGCGACTAGGAGAGGTTGGGGGGTCGGGGGTGTTTGGGGAGTTGTGGATCAACTCCTCATCCCGATCCCCTTTTTAGATCACAGCGAACTGCCCAGACCGGAGTTTCCGGCCCAAGCCAGAGATTCCGGTGCTAAGACGAAAACTTCAGTCAGACCGGAGTCTCCGGCCTGGAAGATTGGAGTTTTCGGCCCTACCAATTCCAAAACCCATATTTATGTGTTTGGGCATGCAAAGTGCAAGAAGAGCAGGTTTTTAGATGAGATAGGTCTGGGATAAGACACAAAGTCACTGTAGATGGTACTATACACTCAAGTTTGGTAAGAGGCAACAAAAACGACATTAAGAAGCAACACTTGAGTACATTTTCCATACGAGCAAGAATAAAGCAATGAAATCCAAATAACACCACAAGAAGATCAAATCTTCACAAGGAAGATGTCGGTGGCCTAGGCCACCATGTATGAGTTTACGTGGTGTGACACCGCGAAGATATATCTTGGGTTCACCGCCATTACTCAACATTTAAGCTCACAATTCATAACAATGAACAAAAAGGAGACAAAATAGGTTCTTACTATCGGCATAATGGGGGGAGGGATAGTCCAATGGATTAGGACCGCACTCCCCCTATGTCCATGCCTACACCTATTTCAAATAGAGAGTTGAGATAGAGGTGTGCATGCAAGGTAGTCAACCAACGCTCCTAGAATCCATGATATTTAGCTCATTCCTAAAAAATGTGAACCTTGCTTCGTCAAGTGGCTTCGTGAACATATCGGCAAGTTGAATCTTCGTATATATAACCAAGCTCAATGTCACCCGGTTGATGTGATCTCGAATAAAATGATAACGAATCTCAATATGCTTCGTTCTTGAGTGCTCCACCGGGTTGTGACCAATCTTGATAGCACTTTCATTGTCACACAAAAGAGGCACTTTGTCACATAGGACACCGTATTCCTTTAAAGTTTGGCTCATCCAAAGTAATTGAGTGCAAGCACTAGCGGTCTGGATGAAGATATGCAATTTTGCTTCTTGGAGGACCAACTAACCAAAGATTTCCCAAGGAATTGACATGCACCGGAAGTAGACTTCCTATCATCCTTGCAACCGGCCCAATCAGAATCCGTGTAACCGACAAGAGAGAAGTTGGACCCCCTAGGATACCACAAACCAAACCTTGGGGTATAAACGAAATATCGGAAGATTCGATTCACCGTTATCAAATGAATTTCTTTAGGAACCGCTTGATACCTTGCACACACTCCTCCACTTAACACAATATCGGGTCTAGATGCACAAAGATAAAGCAAAGAACCAATCATAGAGCGATATAGTTTTTGATCGACATCTTTACCCTTTGGAGTAAGTTCAAGATGACATTTGGTGTCCATAGGAAACCTCTTCTTTTTAGCATCTTGCATCTTGAACCTCTTGAACATATCTTGGATATATTTGGCTTGAGAGATGAAAGTCCCTCCACTTAATTGCTTGATTTCAAAACCAAGGAAGAATTTCAACTCTCCCATCATTGACATCTCGAACCTATCCGTCATAAGCTTTGAAAATTCATCATTGAAAGCTTTGTTAGATGAGCCAAAAATAATGTCATCAACATAAAGTTGGCATATGAAAAGCTCCCATTTTACCCTCATTGTGAAGAGAGTGGGATCGATTTGCCCCACTTCAAAGCCATGTTTTAGCAATAGCTCTCTTAGGTACTCATACCAAGCACGGGGTGCTTGTTTCATACCATAGAGGGCCTTATCAAGCTTGTAGACATGGTTTGGGAAGTGTGGATCCTCAAATCCCGGTGGTTGCTTTACATATACCAACTCCTTTAAAGGACCATTAAGAAATGCACTTTTCACATCCATTTGTTACAACTTAAAATTGAGATGTGATGCATAGGCAAGAAGGATACAGATGGACTCAAGGCGAGCCACGGGAGCATAGGTCTCTCCAAAATCAATGCCTTCAACTTGAGAGTACCCTTGAGCTACCAATCTCGCCTTGTTCCTTACAACCATTCCATGCTCATCTTGCTTGTTCTTGAATATCCACTTGGTGCCTGTAACATTGCGGCAATCTTTTGGCTTCTCTACTAGATTCCATACTTTGTTGCACTTGAAGTTGTTGAGTTCTTCATGCATGGCTTCCAACCAATCCGGATCTTTAAGAGCTTCAAACACCTTCTTTGGTTCAACCATAGAGATATGAGCTTGCTGTTCACTAAATCTTGCCAATTGACCTCTTGTGGAGACCTTTTTTTTTGAAGCTTAAGACAGTAGGGAAGACCCCTACTGTCACATTTTCCATTTTCAATTCAAAGTGCCACACAGGCAATATTTACATTATTACAAAGAAGTAAAGTCGCCTCATAAAGTATCTAGCCATTGTTGCATCCCCTCTCTAAGACTAGGTTTGGCTCTATGCATAATAAGAGAGAAAGACTCTTTAAACATACTAAGACATCTGTCTTGACTCAAAACCCCATTATCGAAAATGATCTTGTTCCTGTGGTTCCAAATGCTCCAGCAGCCGACCAAAAGCACTTCCTTGAAACAAACAAAGTTCTGTCTATTCTTTCCCTCAACCAGCATATCAATTATTTCCACCGAAGAAACCCAGGAAAGATTAATCTTATTCCAGAAATCTACACTGAATTCACACTCAAAAAAGAGATGCATCATACTTTCCCTCTGCTCATCATCACAAAGCACACAATCCATATTTTCAACATAGAAGTTTTTCCTGGCCATAAGATCCTTGGTGTTTAGTCTGTCCAATAATAGCAGCCAGAAGAAAAATTTGTGTTTGGATAAACAACAAGACTTCCAGATCCACTTAAAAGGAGAAGGAGCAGTTGGTGGGTTCAGAATAGCCTCATAGATCTTTTTAGTGGAATAATAGTTTCCCCATTGGAAATACCACCTGTCATTATCCTCAGTCTGGATATTATTTTCTAGGAGATTACCCAACTCAATACATTGTTGATTAGCAATCTCAGATAGTGGAAGATGAAATAACTATGTAATATCAGCAAAACTCTGAGCCACAACCTTTTTAACAGATATTTCTTTACTCTTTGCAAAAGAGTGTAACTGAGGGAATTTTGTTTGCAAGCAGCATTTAAATCCATTATTCTCCACCCATGTGTCCTGCCACAAGATGGTGGAATTTCCTTTATTCACTTCACAGATAGCATGTTGCTTGAAAGTCTCAATGAAACCAGAAAAGTCCCTCCACCAAAAGGATCCTTTTGTTGATTTTCCAATGGGTACTTTGTCATTTTAATAGTGGGCCTCCCACATAAGTTGCACCCATGGTATATCCTTATTATTGAAGAATTTATATAAAAATTTGATCATGAGTGCTTTGTTTTGAGTTCTAAGACTTAGAACACCAAGCCCCCCATTCTTCTTCCGCAAGCAAACCACTTTCCATTAAGATACATCACCAATGATGGCTTCAAGCTTGTGACACTTGATTTCCAAATCTCTCTTGACTATTGCTTGACGACGGGTTTCGATATCTCCATTGTTGCGAGGGATTTCGGCTTGATCAGCTAGATCAATTGAGTCCCCGTCTTGACCGTCTTGATGAGCATGACCATCTTGTTGCACATTTTCAATAATGGGATAAGATGGTTGCTCTTGATCTTGACTATAGTTGACAATAGGAGTACTTGAATCTTGTGTGACCTCTTTGTCAACTTGAGGAGGAGCTTGTTCTTGGATAGGTGTCTCATTTGCTTCCATAGTGGGTGCCACTTCAACTTGTGATGATGGATTCTCCACTTGAGTGGAGCGTGTACTTGCTTGAGGAGGCTCATGATGAATCTCAATGGAGCGATGAAAGCCAACTCCCATTCTTCGTATGACATTTTGAGGTTCATCATTATCTACATCACAAACATGAAATTGCGCCACTTGGGAGCCGTCATTCTCATCGAACCTCACACTACAAGATTCTACAACTCTCCCTAAGGATTTGTCATAGACTCTATAAGTGTGAGAGTCCGCACCATACCCAACAAAAACACCCTCTAAGGTTTTAACTTCAAACTTAGAAATATGAACACCTTTGATTTTGTAGAAACACTTACAACCAAATACTCGATAGTAGGAGATGTTGGGCTTGTTGCCGGTAAGCATTTCATAAGGAGTTTACTTCTTCCCTTTGCGAAAGAATAACCGGTTGGAGGAGTGACACGCCGTGGAGATAACTTAGGCCCACAAGAAGAGTGGAGACTTAAACTCCGCCAACATGGACCTAGCCATATCCATAAGAGTCTGGTTCTTCCTCTCGGCTACACCATTTTGTTGAGGGGTATATGCGGCGGAATATTGATGTCGAATTCCCTCATCACTAAGAAACTCATTTAGGGCGTAGTTCTTGAACTTGGAGCCATTGTCACTTCTAATGGACAATATGGGAAGATTGTGTTGACGTTGAACTTCGTTGGAGAAATCGATGACGGTTTGTTGAGTTTCATCCTTCGTCTTGAAGAAGAAAATCCAAGTGAATCTTGAATAGTCATCAACAATCGCCAAACAATATTCCTTCCCACCAAGACTTTGTTGAGGCACGGCACCAGAAATATCAACATGAAGAAGTTCTAATATCCTTGATGATGAAATGATGGTCTTGCTTGGATGGGGAGAATCATGCATCTTTCCTTCAACACAAGCCCTACAAAGACGATCTCTAGAAAGGGAAACATTCTCATTTAGTCCAAGAATGTGGCCACCATTGTGAAAACTTTGCAAAGTTCTCATATTGATATGGGACAAGCGGCGATGCCACAACCACCCCACGTCGGCCTTTCCGAATAAGCATATTGCTTGAGTGTTGGTCGACCCCGAAAAGTCTATCACAAATAACTCATTTTCAACATACCCAACGAACATGATCTTTAGAGTCTTGCTCCTCAAGAGTACCATCATATCAAGAGTAAAATGGACATCAAAGTTCATCTTATTAAGAGCACGAACAGACATATGATTATAACCTAGAGACTCGACAAGCATGACATTTACAAGGGTGATATCCTTTGCAACTACCACCTTGCCGAGACTCTTTACCTCGGCTTTTGACTTGTCACCATAAGAGACGGTTGAATGATTGATATTTGGTCTCAACTCCGTCATGATCTCCTTGCTTTGGGTCATATGACTAGTGCATCCACTATCAACCACCCATTTAGATCCACCAGAAGCATAGTCCTACAAGAAATCATTTCTTGCATTTAGGTACCCATTTCTCAATGGGTCCCTTTCGGTTAGCAACAAGGGTCTTAGGAACCCAAATAGAGTAATCAATGTAACCATAATAAGGACCGACATATTTTGCATAAACATCACCAAAATAATCAACATAAAGAATGTAGTTGGGATTGTTATGCCCCGCAAAGTCACTACGAGTGGTCTTGCCCCTTGTGGCATTACTGAAAGGATCGGTATGACACCTAGAGGGGGGGGGGGGGGTGAATAGGTGCTAATTCAAATTTAGTTCTTTTTCAAATTAGGCTTGACACGAAAGGTATATTCTCTAGATATGCAACTATGGTGAATTTACCTATATGACAAGCTAGCGACTAAGAAAGATATAATAATAAAGACGATAAATAAGGATAGAAGTAACCAAAGTGAAACCATGAGACGACAAGGATGTATTCCCGAGTTCCTCCCTTAAATGGGAGTACGTCTCGTTGGAGAGGTGTGAACAACCACAATGGTTCAACGGCCACAAAGGCCTCACCCAAATATCCGGTGAACCGCACCACAAAGGTTTGGTCCACTTTCCACTATCGAAATCCTTCGAGGCGGAATCCGGAGCCTTTACAACAACGATTCAGGGCACGACCCACAGAGGGCTTGGGGGCTCCCGAACAGCTACAATCTGTCACAAAGAAGATAAGTACAACAATGGGCTAGGTTTTCCTAGTGGAAACCCTAGCAAGTGTTCCCTCAAGTGAATGAGGGGGAAATGAAGAACGGCTAGGTGAAGATGTAGATCGGGGCCTTCTCCTTCAGTCCTCCAAAGATCAACGAGTTTGGATGGAGGGATTGGGAGATCTAGTGATTCTTGTGTTGCAACAATGGAGTTCCTCTTTTTCTTGGTCAAGCAAGTTAGGTGGAAGAAGGAGGATGGGTATTTATACCCCTCCAAGGATGTAGTCGTTGCATCCATTCTTCAGGCCGGAAACTCCGGTCCTAGTGGTCGGAAACTCCGGCCACTGGAGGCCCGAAACTCCGCCCCCACCAGGGGCTGAACACACTTTCCAGTGCTGCCTCTTTTTCTTCTTTTTGGTGCTGATGCATCTGAAATGTTCCTAAATTATCCTGGATCACTTAACACCAACTTAATACATCCTACATGTTGTTAACTAACACGCAAAACACAGAGATCATAGAAATGTCCTTTCAATCTACCCCTTTTTGGTGTTAGATGACAACACATGGATTTGCAATAGAAGTAATTCCACTAACATGTTATGATAACTGAAAGAGCTCCCCCTAGATGTGTGCATCAAAAATATTTGCTTTGGAATGCACGTGCACACATATAGAGACAAGTTCGAACAACAATTTGCAAGCATGATAGGTAAGCAATACATTTCACAAATAAGACATAGTATAGTATGGGTTGAGTTTTAGGAGATAAACCATACCTTGTGCATAAAACTGAAGATATTAACCCCATATAGCCAAGGCACAATAGTAGTCTCAACCACATAACATAAGAAATCCAAATGTCTTACACACACATAGTTCATGACATAGAGAAGGCAAATAAGTTCGAAATGTTCCAAATACCAAATAACATAACAAGGACACAAGCACAATAAAATGATAGAGGCACATGCTTGTGTCCCAACCCATGCAAATCCCGCAGAGAAGCTAATAGAACTACTTCTCCCCCTTTGGCACCGAGACACCAAAAAGGGGAAAAGAGCATAACTAACGAGCCCATGAAGATCACTCGGTGTCTTCATCCATGTCATCATTCCCTTCGTCGCCGTAGTCCTCATCGGAGAGGTTCATGGGAGCCTTGCCGGTGTTGTGAGACGAGGAAGGAAAGGAGGTCACATCCGCATAATCAGCCGAAGGAAAGACATCTTGGTTCCATTGGTCAATAGAGACCGTGTCAGACGAGGAGGAGGAAATGATGGGAATGCCAGCTTCCCCTTCTTCCGGAATAGGAGTAACATTTCCATTGTTCATTTTGCGCATCTCCTTGATCATCAAGTTTTGGTTGCTCAAAATATGTTTCTCTCTCACATAAGACCCATGATTTTCCTTGTGAATAGCAACATCCATGCACAGCAGTTTACTCTTCCACCAAGAGAGTTTGCTAAACTCGGCGTTTACCTTGGCTTCCCCTTGAAGATGAGAGGGGGGATCGGCATTCTTGCTTCTCCTCTTAGGTATAGGGGCTTCGTCTTCTTCACTAGGTTGGGGAAGAGGTGCACGAGAGGAAGACGCTTGCATTGTGTGCTTGGAGAGAGTATGAAGAGTACCCTTGGCATGCTTGGTGAAACTAGAGCGATCAAGTGTGGGCACCTTGGAGAGAATGAACTTCATCACATAGGGAGCATATAGTGGGTTCTTGTGCTCGAAAATGGCCCAATGCATCTCGCACTTGATGAAATCCATCACATCCACTTCTTGGCCACGGCAATCCGGACCGGTTTGAAGGACCTTGAAAGCATGGTAGAGTAGGTGAACGGATAGACATCGCCTAGAGGGGGGGGGGGGTGAATAGGCGATTTAAAACTTTTTCCGAGGAGCCGGAATATCCGGTCCAAGAATGACCCGGAAATTCCGGTATGCTTGATAAAGGCGGAATAAAACTAGAGGTTTACTTTAACAAGCATACAACCTAGATATAAATACTAGGCTCACCTATGTGCACCAACAGCTTATGCTAAGCAATACAAGTAACAAGGTGATAGCAAGATATATGACTTCAAGCACGAAGGCTATCACAATGTAAAGTGCATAAGTAAAGAGCTCGGGTATAGAAAAAACCGAGGCACGCGGAGACAAGGATGTATTCCCGAGTTCCACCCAAAGGGTGTACGTCTCGTTTGGAGAGGTGTGCGCAACCACAACAGGTTAGCCGCAACGCCACAAAGGCTCACCTTCTTCTCCTGATGAACTCAACCACAAAAGGTTGCGAGTTCACCTTCCACTATTGATCTCCTTTGGGGCGGAGATCGAATCCTGTACAACTCTTGAGGCACACACCCACAACTTAATTGGGGGCTCCCAAGTCTTGAGGCACACACCCACAACTTAATTGGGGGCTCCCAAGTCTTGAGGCACACACCCACAACTTAATTGGGGGCTCTCAAGTGACCACAAAAGGTCTTGACCACAAAAGGTCTTGGCCACAAAAGGCAGGCCACAAAAGGCGTCTAGGGTCCAAAGACCCAAGAGTAACAAGCTCACAAGTATAACCACCACGAATCCTCGTGGAGGGCTCAAACCGATGCAAATGAAATGGCAAGAGCACACGAAGTGCTCAAGTCCTTCACTCTCAAATTCCAACACAACAACAAATGTTTATGGGGGAATAAGAGAGGAAGAACAACGGAAACCACAAAGGAGTCAAATCCTTCACTCCCAAATCCCACACAAAGCAACTAATGCTTATGGGGGGAGAAGAGAGGAAGAACAAAGAGGAAGAACCACAAAGGAACTCCAAGAACTATATCCACTAAGTTCCCCTCACTTAGAGGAGAGATTGATTGGTAGGATTGTAAATCTAAATCTCCTCTCAACTTTCCCTAAATAATATGGAAGATTCAATGGAGGGATTGAGAGGGAAGTGAGCTTTCCAAGGTCAACAATGGAGTAGGAGAGAGGGGAAAGTCGTGCTGCCTTAGATTGGCTGTTTCGACACTCGGAAATTTCGGTATAAGTGAGACTCGGAAATTCCGGTTACCCGGAAATTCCGAGTCCATGAAATTTCCGAGCTGAAAATCCGGCTGGAGTCAGAAGCAAAACCAAACTTTTCCTTAGCCATTTCTGGAGGACTTTTCTGGGGGCACTCGGAAATTCCGGTAGACGGAAATTTCCGAGCACAATTTCCGACTGGAGTCAGAACCCTTTTTCTCCTTTCCTTAGCCGTTTTCTTGGATGAGCTGGGGAACCGGAAATTCCGGTAGAGCGGAATATCCGGCCCCAATAATCCGAATCAGCAAAACACCGAAACGAAAACTGCTATAACTTTTGCAAATGAACTCCAAATAAGGCGAGACCAATTTTGTTGGAAAGATAGCGACGATGAGCACCCAACATAAATAGAGTAAAATCACCACACATGGCAAGGTGTGGGACTTTCCTCACGGTAGAACCGGCAATATTTCCGCCACCGAAAACGCAACTAGTTGTCCAAAGTAAAACCGATTTCGATGAACAAGAGCTTGACATGGAGATGAACCAAGCTCTAATTCCTCACCACCATAAAAGCCAAATAAGAACCAAGAAATATGATATGCCAAGTATACAAAGGTTTGAGCTCTCCACAACGATACGATCAAGTTACTAACTTGAGAGCCCCTCTTGATAGTACGCCTATCTATCCTATAGCCCTATCAAGATCATATCTTTTCCTTCAGCATTCCACTTGAGTTGGATGAAGACTATCTTGATCTCTTCAAGTGGTTCATCTTTCCTTGATTGCGCGTCCAAGCACATGCTTGATGAAGACTTCTCCAAATACTCCCCCACGCTCACAATGGGAGAGTCTAGCTTAGCTCCGTCTTCATGTATCCATTGTAAGCACCAAGCATAGGATCTCTTCAAGAAGCTTCTCTTGGTCTTGGTCTTGCACATATCACCTTGATGACGATCACCACATGACGTCATCCTCCATGAGCTATATGAAATCTTCATTTGATGCAAGCCCATGGGAAGATACCTAACCTCATATAAAGATACCACACACACATATATCATGGGTTAGTTCACAAAGCTATGCGGACAAGTGTTTACCATCCCAAGAGATACATGATCGCTCTTGGTACATCTTGTAGCTTTGTGTGTTGATCAACATCTTGATCAACCTTGTATCTTCCAACATTTCTTCACTAATATGATGTCTTGAATCCTTCAAGACATACTTGCAATATGCTCCACTCAACACATAAGCTTCAAGAGTCCAACACATGAACTCCACAACTCCATGGACATGATCTATAATGATATCTCAAAGCAAACATTAGTCCATAGAGATTGTCATTCAATTATCAAAACCACACATGAGGGAAAATGCTCTTTCAATCTCCCCCATTTTGGTAATTGATGACAATATCTTTTGATAGGGTTTATAATATGGAATTTAACGAACAAGAATGGTTGCACTAACATCAAATACTACAAAGATATGTGATGTTAGTCCATCCACATATATAGAGCAAACTCCTCCATAATTTTTGCACGTGTGTATGCACATGAATTCATTGCATATATTATCGACCATTACCGATGGTGGAGTTTCCAATATATATATAAAACCAAGCAACGAATGCAAAGGCAAGGAAGACAAATACTTAAGAATAAACCAAAGTACAAATCCAATTCCATACAACCCTCCAAAACTTCTCCCCCATTGGCAACGATTGCCGAAATGGGCGAAAAGCTTTGGAAAGGTAACATAATAAGATCTCCTTCATGATTTATGCATTTTTCATGATATGAGTGAATCAAATGCACTTATCCAATGACAAATAGATGAAGGGGATCAAACTATATTGAGGATCCAAAAATTGCACAAGAAAGATATCAATTGAAATCCACTGGAAGGATACCAATTGCAAAGGGGAAAAGCATTCACAAAGAAGCAAGCAATCAAGGGATCCAAAACCAATTGAGCAAAAAAGATATTATGATACGATCAACCAAGTGTTCTAGAAATCAAGAGGGAACTCCCCAAGGTACATGCTGTCGTGGTATCGGCATAATTGATAGGAGACGGGGGTCCTCTAGCCTACGTATGGATTGTGGGGAAGAAGGTTGGTGTCGTCGAGGTCGGGATTGAACACGGCGAGTTTACCCAGCTTCGGATCCCACAGCGGTGGCGGGATCCTACGTGCTGCTATAATTCACTATGAGGCAATAGCCGTGAACAGGTTACAATGTGTTTGATGCGTATTGAAGCGTGCCCTAAAGGCTTCCTGGTGGCCGGCTTATATAGGCGGCCAGACCCCATGATACAAGGTAAGTACTTGTCCGGCAAGTAATCAGAGTCCTAGACCTAGCCGGCTTAGTTGCCGCCTTCCGTCTTGGGCTCGGTGGCTTGATGGGCTTAGGCCTTCCGCCTTCCTTGGACCGTCCGCCTACTTCCTTGCACGTCAGCTATCTGGGCCGCCTGGCAGGCCTTGGCCTTACCACCCTTGGGCCACCCTGGACTAGCCGGATTGATCCATGCTGGTTATACCCCTAGTTGGTATATCCCCAACATTAGCCCCCAGAAAGGTTGAAGTTCTCCAGGCGCCGGCTTCTCCTTGATTCTTCATCTGCCAAGGTTGGCGGCTGCAGGACTTGAACCATTCTGAAAATCAAAGAGGCATGCGTGTCTTGATGTTGACATGCGGCCGCCTTTATCCATCATGGGAAAAGACGGCTGCTCGGCAATCTTGCCGAGCATCCTTCCTGGCGGTTTCCACCTAGCCAGCTCACGACAGTTTGAAAACTGTTAGGCGGGAATCTCGCCATGATCACAAATTGCGGGAAAAGAGGAGGCGTGGAGATCGTGCAATCGTGTGCCGCAACGGATGCGGGACACGTGTCCGACTAAAATGCCGTTGCACAGGGAGCAACGCCTGGCCCTATAAATAGGTAGCCAAACGGTCCATTTTCTTTACCCTGCCTTTGCTCTCCGTGCGCCCTTGTCTCTTCCACTTCCTCGCTCCTCGCCTCCGAACGAACTCCGGCGAACTTCTCCCCTCCGGCGACCTTTCCTCGCGGCGATGTCCACCGGTCCCGCTCATTCGACGGCGTCAAGTGGTCCGGCGACCGAGGCCGCGCTTGCGACGCCGATGGGCGGCGCCATTACTCGTCCCACGACGGCGGCGACGGCGGGCAATGTCTCCGCCGTCGCCCCTCGGGCTTCCTCCGCGCGCGCACCTGCGGCGGGCTCCTCGGCTCCTCCACCGACCACCACAGCAACGGCGACGGCGAACGCCCCCGGCGACGAGGAAGAAGAAGCGGCGGACCTCGGGTCCCGCTACTGGCTGCCTTCTATCGTCGACGAAGACGCCCTCCAAGATTTGGAGGCTGTCGGCTACCTCCCCACTCGGGAGGATTGCCGGTGGAGGGCCGCCTTGGGAGACATCATCCCGGCTCCGGAAGCCGGAGAACGGGTAATCCTCACCTCCCACCTGGTCAGGGGAATGGCGCTTCCGCCTTCCGCCTTCTTTAGTGAGGTCTTAGATCACTACGGGCTCCAGCCCCATAATATCGCACCCAATAGCATATTAGTCTTAGCCGGCTTCACAGCTCTTTTCGAAGGCTATCTAGGTATTAGGCCTAGTTTAGACTTCTTTAGATACTGTTTCCGTTGCCGGCGACAGACGGTGCCGGACGGCGGGCTGGCGACCTGCGGCAGCGTCACCTTCAACTGCCGCCAGGGCCGCCAATGGTATCCTAAGATACCATACCTCGAGTCCGTCAAGGGCTGGACCTCCACATTCTTCTACTGCCAAGACATGGCAGCGCCGGGCCGTCAAATCGGCATTCCGGCATTCGTCAACGCGCCGCCCATGCCTCGCCCATGCTGGGACGAGGCGGTACCCAAATTGACGGAGGAACTCCGCCTTATTCAAAGGCGGATCGAGTTCCTCACGAGGACGATGGCTCCCCCCCAGCTGGATGGGGTCGACACCGTCATTTGCTGGCTTGGCCGGCAAATCCTCCCCCTGCGGTACAGCCCGCACAAGATGTGTCAGTATTCGCCTACTGACACAGCCTCTCTTCGCGTGAGCGAAGAGATATTGCCGGTCGCCGACCTGGCATTCCGGCTCCGCAGCCTCGTCAAGGCGGGGTCGTTGAAGGCGGTCGAGGGCGTGCCCATGCACACCCACGACAATCCTCCCCTCGAGGTGAATAATTTCTTCCTTTACCCCTTGTTTGATAGCTTTGCCGGCTAGGATTGAGTTCCTTTAACTTGTCTTCTTTTCCAGCTCTCCGAGTTGAGGGAGGATGACCTGGCTCCCGACTTCTACGAGTCGGAAGCCGGGAAGACGAAGAAGCACAAGGCGTCCGGCGCTGCTTCCTCCACGGCGAACGCCGAGAGGAAGAAACGGACCGCATCGGCTACCGAGCCGACTCTCGCCAACATTGGCGAGAATGCAGGGATTAACATCCCCCGAAGGTACTCAACTTTGCTTTTTCCAGACGGCGAACCTTTTGAACATTGGCTGACTTATTGTGCTTGCTTTTTGTTTGACAGGGAAAGGGTCGCAACATCCCGGTTGACGACCAGGCTCCTTGGCAAAGGAAAACGACCGCAAAGCGGCTCGCCGGCCACCGTGCCGCCAACTCCCCCGCTCCCCGCCGGCAGCTTCATGGCTGACGCTCGACGCCAACCTCCAGCTCCGGCTTCAGGTGCTCCGCCAAAGATCCCCTCCGCCGATCGCGCGCCGACAACTCCTCTACTACTGGCTGAGGCTACGGCCGATGATGCCGCTCAATCGCGCGCCGCCAATGAAGTGTTGCTGGAAACGACTGCCGGTGGGTCTCGGAGGGCAGCTCCGACTGCGGGAGGCGGCAAAGTCAGAGACCCTTGGTCTACCTTTAAGGAGGCCAAGGAGTCAACTTTGGCTTTTGCCGCCTTTGCCTCGCAGGCCTTCGACGACTTGGAGGGCGACCTATCTGTAAGTTTCTACCCCTCCGGCATATACATAGTCTTTCCCCCGAGCACTTAGATGGCTAGTCAAAAGAAACTTTGACTGCCGGCTTAGTGGTTATTCGACAATATGTTATATGCTTTTGGTTCTTCTTGCAGGGCCTTGTGTCCGCCAACGTCGAGCTTGTCTCCTCGCGAGTCGAGATAAACCGGCGCCACCGCGACCTGAAGAAGGAGTGCGAGGCCAAGGACAGGCGGATCGCCGAGCTGGAGGCGGCCCGCAAAAAAGATGAAGGTAGGGTGGATCCCTTCCTCCAACTATGCTTTTGACCTATGTTTCTGTCAATCATTTAGCTTAGCGAATCCATATTTGTAGAACTACTAGACCACGCCCAGGATATCCTGAAGGCGTCCACTTATATGCAAGCTCTTATGAATGAAGCTTCAGACTTGGCGGCCGCCAACTTGGAGTTGAAGGCGGCTCATCAAAAGGAGATGGAGGCCCAGCAACTCAAGTTTGCGCAGGAATCCAGCCAGCTCACTGGTGAGCTGGAAAGCCTGCGCAACAAGTTGGCGGAGGCGGAGAAGATGGCTGCGGAAGAGATATCGAAGCAGACTTCTCGCGCCCAAACTGCAGAGGACGCGCTGGCAACTCATATGATTGAGTTGTCGGCTTTCCATAACTCGGTCCTTGGTAATTTCTCGCTCCTTTTTTGATACTGCCATCTTGCTTTTAGCCTGAGCCAAACTTATGGCTTTATTTTTGATGCAGTTCCCGCCGGCTTAGGCGATGACAAGGTTGTCAGCCCCCGCCTGGATCGCCTTGCGCGTCTGGGCGAGCTGATCGCCGAGACTTTGGCGGCGTCCAAACGGTTTGCCGCCAAGTTCTTCACTTCGTCTGGCAGTCAGGAGCCGACCGAATTCAGCGACGTGCCCGCCATCCTGGAGCAGGCGACCAAATTGCACAAAAGCTCGCTGAAGTCGGTGGCGCGGGGTGGAGCCAAGACTGCCCTTGGGTTGTTCATGGCGCACTACCCCGAGGCGGAGATAGAAGCCGTCACTGAAGGCATGCCGTCGACGTACGAAGACGGTAGCGAGGTTGAGCCGGTCGCTGTGCTGGACAGCGTTGCCGGCTACGCCACGCGAGTCGCCGACATGGTGGACACTTCAATCTTCTACCGGCGCCATCCTGTGCCTGGCGGAGAGGGAGCTGAAGCTGCCGGCGCGGCCGAGGCGGAGGGGAGTGACAGTTCCGGGGCTGAAGTTGTCAGCCCCCAAGCCTGATGTAGACGCTCCCCCGAGCCATATGTTTTCTTGTCCTTGTCTCCCACCAGCCTTATTTTGTCGGCCCCTGAAACAATGCAACATTTGTAATATTTTGTATATACTCTTGCTGTTGCCTTGTTAGGCGGAAACTAGCTGACAAGTTTTATTTTGTCTCTATTTATATGGCCCGCCTTAATTTTACCCTGACTTATATGCTTGACTTTTTGTACGTTGACGGAACCTCAGTCGGTAACTTTAGCTGAAACAACCAGGGCTAGACCATTTGTTTAGAATCAGAGACCAAAGCCAACATGTTGGTGCAAAGACATACTAGTAGGCGAACCGCATATAAGTAATCAGAGGCAAAGGAATTAGGCGGCGCAAAAAGTTTGTTTTTGCTTTAGGTTGGCTCGAAAGCTGCAAGTATCTACCAGTTTGAACCTTTGCACGGAGCTAGAAAATAGGTAACTTAGATACATAGGGGAAATATGATTGCAAGAAAAGATAAAAGATGGCATGCATCTCAACACAGATGAGGAACCATAGACTTTTATTTCATAATCATATTTAACTTATTACAATTATAAATTGCTAAGTGTAGAAAGGACGTAGCTGCTCAATATTCCAAGGCCGTCTTGTTTGCTCGAACGGATCGTCAATGCCTCTCTTGCGCTTGGTTCCCCTTTTTCCTGCCGCCTTCTTGCGCATTTTCTTTTCTTCTTCGTCGCGGATGTCGGCTAGGTAGTAGGAACCATTGAGCAGCGTCTTTGTGACTATAAACGGTCCTTGCCATGGCGGGGATAACTTGTGCAAGCCTTTTCTATCTTGAATTAGGCGGAGAACCAGGTCACCTGTTCTGAAGCTTCGCTTTCGCACTCTCCGGCTATGATAGCGGCGGAGTTGTTGCTGGTACAAGGCGGAGCGATGGAGAGCGACGTCTCTTTCTTCGTCTAGCAGGTCTAGGCTATCCTTTCTTGCACCTTCTACGTCTTGCTCGATGTAGGCTTGAACTCTTGGGGAATCGTACTTCATGTCGGTAGGTAGCACTGCCTCTGCGCCATATACTAAGAAGAAAGGAGTGTAGGCGGTGGATCTGTTTGGCGTTGTGCGCAAACTCCATAATACCGACTGTAACTCATCTGCCCAAGCGCCGGCTGCCCTATGTAATGGAGCTTCGAGACGAGGCTTAAGTCCTGATAAGACTAGGCCGTTTGTACGCTCTACTTGCCCATTGGATTGAGGGTGTGACACGGATGACAAATCAAGCCGGATGCCCAGATCACTGCAGTATTCTTCTATATCGCCTTGAGACAAATTGCTGCCATTATCGGTGATAATGCTGTGTGGAACTCCAAACCGAGAGATAATTCCCCAGAGAAAATTGGTGGCTGTTCGTGCGTCAAGTTTGCTGATCGGTTTGGCCTCAACCCATTTGGTGAACTTGTCGACAGCGACCAATAGGTGAGTGTACCCACCGCGCGGCTTTTTGAAGGGACCCACCATGTCTAAGCCCCAGACCGCGAACGGCCAGGTGATTGGGATCGTCCTTAGCTCCTATGCCGGCAAGTGAGGTTGACGGGCGTACAACTGGCAACCTTTGCATGTCTTGACGATGTTCTCGGCATCTTCTTTGGCGGTGAGCCAGTAGAAACCTTGGCGGAAAGCTTTGGATACAATGGACCTGGCGGAAGCATGATGCCCGCAGGCGCCAATATGTATGTCCTTCAGAATTTCCCGGCCTTCCTCCGGCTGTATGCACCGCTGATAGATGCCACATGTGCTTCGCTTGTATAGCTCGCCTTTTATTATCGTAAATGCTTTGGCTCGCCTTATGATCTGCCTTTTTAGCACCTCATCGTCCTCCGGCAACTTTTGGTCGATTAGAAAATCGAGATATGGGACTGTCCAATCCGGCAGTGTTAAGTAGACAGCGAGACTTGCCGCTTCTACCGGTTCTTCTGAGTCGGGGTCCATCAAATCGGCGCCTTTAATGGATGGCTTGTGTAATTGCTCCATGAAGATATCTTTTGGTACCTTTTTGCATTCCGATCCCAGTCTTGCAAGTGTGTCTGCCGCCTCATTCTCAGCTCTTGGAACATGTCGGACTTCGTAGCCTACGAAGTTTTTTGCGAATTCGTCAATTTGGCTCTGTAAGCCGCCATTGTTGCGCTTTTCGTATCCCATGTTCCGCTTACTTGCTGTGCGACCAAATCTGAGTCGCCATAACAGAGGATTCTTTTGACACCTAGGTCGTTTGCCACGTGTAACCGATGAAGCAAAGCTTCGTACTCGGCAACATTGTTGGTTGCTGTGAAGTGGATTTGTAACACGTAGCTAAGCTTGTCACCTTTAGGCGTACGTAGAACGACTCCAGCCCCCGAGCCTTTGAGCATCTTTGATCCGTCAAAGTGCATGACCCAATATTCTGACTCGGGGAGTGCTGCTTCCTCCATAGCCTCTGTCCAGTCGGCGACAAAGTCTGCAAGCGCTTGAGATTTGATGGCGGTCCGTGGTTTATAGACTATATCAAAAGCGGCAAGTTCGATGCCCCATTTGGCGACTCGACCTGTTGCCTCTGCATTGTTGATTATGTCTCCCAACGGTGCCTTGCTGACTACTGTCACTGTGTGTTCCTGGAAGTAATGCCTAAGCTTTTTGGCGGCGAAGAATACACCATAAGCCAGCTTTTGGTAATGCGGATACCTCTGCTTGGAGGCGGAGAACACTTCACTGATGAAGTAGACCGATCGCTGCTCACACGCCGCGGCTTCGCTCTCCTTTCTTTCCACAGCCAAGACAACGCTGACAACAGCTCCTGTTGCCGCGATGTACAGCAGCATTGGTTCCTGTGATCGAGGTGCTGCCAATATCGGAGCGGATATGAGGGCCTCCTTAAGTTGTTGCAAGGCGGCGTCTGCCTCTGCTGTCCACTCGAAGTTGTCGGATTTCTTCAGTAGCCGGTAGAGAGGCATTGCCTTTTCCCCTAGGCGGCTTATGAAACGACTGACGGCTGCCGCCGATCCGGCTAGGCGCTGCACGTCCTTCAGACAAGTAGGTCTGGATATGTTTTGGATGGCCTTGATCTTCTCCGGGTTAACCTCAATCCCTCGTTCTGAGACGATGAATCCGAGGAGTTTGCCGGCTGGGACGCCGAAAACGCACTTGGCGGGATTGAGTTTCATCTGATACCTCCGGAGATTCTGAAAAGTTTCTTCCAAGTCCTCTAGGAGATATGCCTTCTTTTTTTGACATTACCGCGATGTCGTCTACATAGACGTGAACATTGCGGCCGATTTGTTCATGCAGGCCGTTTTGCATACAGCGCTGGTATGTTGCCCTTGCATTCTTCAAATCGAAAGGCATTGTAATGTAGCAGAAAGTTCCGTATCGAGTTGTGAAAGATGTTTTCAGCTGATCTGACTCTCTCATCTTGATTTGGTGGTATCTTGAGTAGGCGTCCAGAAAACAAAGCAGCTCGGAGCCTGCTGTGGAGTCTATGACTTGGTCAATTATGGGCAGCGCAAAGGGATCCTTTGGGCAGCACTTGTTGACACCGGTATAGTCAATACACATCCTCAGCTCTTTATTCTTCTTTGGGACAAGTACAAGATTTGCCACCCAATCGGTGTGTACAACTTCTTTTATGAAATTGGCGGCCTTCATCCTATTTATCTCCTTCCCTATAGCCTTGCGTCTCTCATCTCCAAAGCGTCTTGTTGCTTGCTTCACCGGCTTGGATCCTTTTATGACATTGAGCGAGTGCTCGGCAAGTTCCCTCGGTACACTAGGCATGTCGGAAGGCGACCATGCAAAGATGTCACGATTCTCACGGAGGAACTCGACGAGCGCGCCTTCCTATTTGCTGTCAAGGTTGGAGCCGATGACAACTTGTTTAGACTCATCACCTGGGATGAGGTCCGCCTTTTTGGTGTCTTCTGAAGCTTCGAAAGTCTTCTTGACGTCCATCTTTGGCTTTGGCATGGAGTTGTCTGAATCCGCCCCGAGCAGCGCGAGTTCTTCCTTATGGATGACGGCTTCTGCGAAGGCGGCCATGCCACGCTCGCACTCCTTGGCTTTCTTGAAGTTGCCGGAAACCGTGATGGTTCCGTTTTCCCCCGGCATTTTAAGCTTGCTGTATATGTAGCACGTCCTTGCCATGAACTTGGGGAAAGCCGGTCGTCCGAAGATTGCATGATAGGCGCTTTTGAAGGGGACAACTTCGAACCGGAGGAACTCTGAGCGGTAGTTCTCTTTTGGTCCGAAAGTTACCTTCAGCCTGATGCTTCCCATTGACTTTGCTTGCCTGCCGGGCACTATGCCATGAAATGTGAGGTTGCTGTGATCCAGCTGATCCTCTGACAGGTTCATGCGTCTTAGCGTGTCGTAGTACAGGATGTTGAGGCTGCTGCCGCCATCCATGAGTACCTTTGTGAGTCTGAAGTTGTCGACAATGGGGTCGACGACAAGGGCGTACTTGCCTGGGTGAGGGACGTGATCAGGGTGGTCGGACCGGTCCCAAGTGATTGTTGCCTCCGACCAGTTCAAGTACTGAGGGACGTCCGGCATTGTCGCGTTGAGTTCACGCATCTCCGCCTTATCCGCTTTAGCCGAAGGCGTGCCGACAAAGCACACAAGAGATTCTTTGACCTTCGGATACGGCTTCTTTTTCTTGGCGGTTGCGTCCTCTTCGCTTGAGATAGACATGGCGTCGTCATCCTCATCTTCCTTGCTGTCTTTTTTGTCGTTCTTCTTTGACTTCTTTGACTTCCAGCCGACTGTGGGATCCTTTTTGAAGTCGTCCATGAAACGGCACTCTCCAAGCATGTGGTTGACCTTGCCCAATGAGGCGTGGATGGGACACGGCAAAAGCTTTGCCTGTTCGTAAGTGATTCGCGCCGCCTTAGGCCCTGGGCCGGCTTCGCGATTATCTTTCTTATTTTTCCACTTCTTTTTGCCGGCGTTTCCTTGGAACGCTACGGCTACCTCGTTGGAAGGTCCGGCTTTGTCATGCGCCGCCTGTTTGCGCTTGTTGTTCCGCTTTGGTATGATGTTGACGTCTGGGTCATCGTCCCGAGCGTCGTCATCCGCCGCCGTGTATTGGGCGGCTAGGTTGAGCATCTCACCAAGGTCCGTGATTTGCTCGCGGACGAGCCTATGACGGAGCAAGGACTTCTTCTGTAGGCCCGTGTAGAAGGCATGGATAGCCTGAGCGTCCGAAACACCATGATAGTTGGCCTTTTCGGATATCCAGCGGCTGACAAAATCTGTCATGGTTTCGTCCGGTTTTTGGATACAGCGCTGCAAATCCGTGTAGGTATTTGGACGCTTGTATGTTCCTTGGAAGTGCTGGGAGAAAACCTTTTCCATGTCGTACCAGCTATGGATGGACTTTTCAGGAAGGTTGTCGATCCAAGCTCTTGCCGTGCCTTCCAACATGAGAGGTAGGTAGCGGACGGCAATATGGCTGCTCCCGCCGGCAATCTCTATGGCCATGGCGTAGTCGGAAAGCCATGAGTCCGGCTTAACAAGGCCGTTGTACCTAGAACAGTTTTTTGACACTGATGTCATGTCCTTGGGGAACGGCTCTTTGCGGATGGCGTCACCGAAGCACTTTGGTCCGGAGTATAGCGGCTCCTTTCCTCTTGCTATGTCTTGTAGGCGGTGTCGTGCGTCTTTTGGATCGAGCTGCCGTGCGCCTCTGTTTGCGTCTGGCTCGTCCTGCGCCGCCCGGCTTATGCTGCGCCTGGGCCCTTCTACCTCCTCTCTCCTCTTGCTGCCAGTGCTATGCTGCGGAGACCGGCTGCGGCCTCTCCTTGGAGGGTCGTTGCCGGCATATTTTCTAGGCGGCTGCCTGTTGTTCCGGCTACCGCCATTGTCGCGTCTTGGCTGAGGTGGAGGTGGTAGGTCTCCTCTGCTTCCCGTCCTTGAATTCTCGTCCCGCCTTGGCTTTGGCGGCGGTGCCTTCTTTGGAGGTGGCGTTGCCTTCCTTTTGTCGCCATGGCTACTGGAGCCAGACGGGCCTTCGGGGTCTGCACCGGGTGCAGCTTTGCACTTGCCTGACTTAGACTCTAGGTCTCCCCCGCGGGCATCCGCCATGTGGCCGTAGGAATCAGCGCGAGCTTGTTGTTCTAGGGCCTTGCTTACGAAGTGTCTTGCGTTGGCCAACTTCTCTTCCGCCGTGTAAGTGTTGTCGTCCAGGGTATCTAGCGCGGCAGCCGCGTTGAGGATAGGGGTGCAGAAGACAACGTCCCCCCTTCTATCCATTCGCTGTGGTGCTGTACGCCAATCGAACCCTAGGTCTTGAGCCGCTGTCGTTGCTTGCGTAGGCGGCTCTTTTCCACGGCGGATTTTTGATGACCTTTTCTCCTCGAAGAGTTGCCGGCTTGTTTTGGCCGACATCTTCTCCTGCTCTTTCTTGATCTTCTTCGCAAGGCTCTCAACGTGCTCCTCTCTTTTTCGTAGGAAGTTAGAGTGCTTAAGCATGTTAAGCCTGAGTTCTTCCACTTCGTCGAGTGGGGTGTTTTTATTTACCGGAGTATTCATGATCTCGTCTACTTCTTTGATGACGGAGAGCAAATCCGTGGGTTTGCTGCTGCCGCCTTTCTCGAGGCCAGTTTTCTTCTTTGCGCACACCTTGTCGGAACTTTCGATGAGTTGGCCGGCAGTGGTGTCTCCGGCTTCTTCCGCCGGCTTGATTTGCGCTTCTGAAGTAACTGGGGTTGTCTCGTGACCGACAACAACCATCATAGCCAGCTTGTCAGGCATGTCTGTATCCGCTGTACCCTCTGAGGGAGCCGGATTTCCACTGGAAAAGCGGGTTTTGATCTTCTCTTCGAAGAGACTAGCATCATCGTCGGAGTCAGAGTCTATGTTGACTTGAACGGTAGATCTGGATCCGGCATCTGACATCGCATCTTCCTGCAGAGCGGGGAGGATTGATTCAGGATCGTTGTTTTCCGGCTGGGAGTCGGATCCCAGTCCGACAACTCCGACAAAGTGGAAATCAGATTCGGCCGACTCCTGGGAGAAGGCGGATTCAGATCCATCTTGCCGGTCGACTGCTTGGTCGAAGGGTTGGTGGGTGGGGTTGTAGAAACGCGGTAGGCCGTACGCCTCTGGCGTGTACCCGATGAAGACGTCGATCCCTCCGATCGGCACGATCGCGCATCCGATAAGGTAGTCGTCCGCCGGGAGCCAGGACTCATCCGAGTTGACGTAGCTATGGCCGTCAAACCTTGTGACGCGACCGACGGCGATCTGCTTGCCCACGCCGCCAAGTGTTCCCGCCTGGAACGTGACGCCAGGAACCTTATGCCCCACGGTGGGCGCCAACTGTCGTGGTATCGGCATAATTGATAGGAGACGGGGGTCCTCTAGCCTACGTATGGATTGTGGGGAAGAAGGTTGGTGTCGTCGAGGTCGGGATTGAACACGGCGAGTTTACCCAGCTTCGGATCCCACAGCGGTGGCGGGATCCTACGTGCTGCTATAATTCACTATGAGGCAATAGCCGTGAACATGTTACAATGTGTTTGATGCGTATTGAAGCGTGCCCTAAAGGCTTCCTGGTGGCCGGCTTATATAGGCGGCCAGACCCCAGGATACAAGGTAAGTACTTGTCCGGCAAGTAATCAGAGTCCTAGACCTAGCCGGCTTAGTTGCCGCCTTCCGTCTTGGGCTCGGTGGCTTGATGGGCTTAGGCCTTCCGCCTTCCTTGGACCGTCCGCCTACTTCCTTGCACGTCAGCTATCTGGGCCGCCCGGCAAGCCTTGGCCTTACCACCCTTGGGCCACCCTGGACTAGCCGGATTGATCCATGCTGGTTATACCCCTAGTTGGTATATCCCCAACACATGCACAATGAAAAGATTTGTATTTCAATATGGTGTGCATAACATGGAATCCTCATTCCCTCCTAGATAATTTTGAACACAAAAAGGTGCAAGATTGAATAAAGGCTTGCTCAACCGGAAAAGGATGTGACATGGAAATACAATTTAGGAGACTAAACAAGGATGAGCCTAAGCAACATCATAGTCTTTCAAATTATGAGGCACGTAGTGCAAATCATGTATTTCGCAAACAAGCACACCCAAGAGGATAAATCAAATAGGATCACAAGCTTATTAAGAGGCAATGTGAAACCAATAGAAAAACAAAGCTTGTGCCTTTTAGAGATCACCAAAGAATCAAGAAAATAATAAAAGATGATCACTAAAGATTTTGAATAGCAATTAAATATGTAACTACCCTCATGTGTATAAGTTTCTAAGTGGACGCTAAATCCACAAAGAAACATGCACACACAATGTAGGTACAAGGTAAAGCACATGGTATCCAAGAGGAAGTCATAAATACACCGATAAGACTTTTGCTTAAAAGCAAAACACATAGCTCAAATTATTCTTAAAGGGTATAGATGAACTTCCAACTCCAAGTTCTCAAAGCATCACAAATACCCACATAGGATAAGTGATAGTTGGGATACTTCGAGACACAAAATAAATATCACATAAGGCAAATGGTTTATGAGAATTCATCAATATTGCATATGAGAGACTTTGAAATGAATTTGCTAGATTAACATATTGGGGATCCGAGAATCATGAAAATGATTATATATAAATATATATTCCCCTTGATGTTTAATCATCCCGGCTAACTCACATTTGCAATGAAGATGTTTTGAAAGAAACTTTGCAAAAACCAAATCAAATGCAACTTAGTGAAACTCATGCCAAAGAACAACCTACACAAGGTTGAGAGCTAGAAGAATGTGCATGAGTTAGATACTTGTTACCGAGATAGCATTGACGGTGTAGAAGATGAGAGTTCACAATCATCCAAGTTTGACTCCAAGAAGCACATGGTGAAGAAATCTTCTTTAAAAAGAGGCAAGATTCCAATGCATCTCCCATGTACCTAAAACAAATCAAGTACACAATGGTACCCAAACTAATTGGGTCCAAAGTAGTTAGACCAACTACAATACATAGGACAAACTCCACATAAATATGTGCATATTGATATGAAATAGAATTTCATGCACATCTTAGCCATTTAGGATTTGACGGAGTTTATCCTATATATTGGATCAACGAAAGTAAACATGCCATAAGATATACATATAGTAAATATGCATGCACAAAACTTTCAAGAACCAAACGAGATACAATTTGGACAAAAAACCAATTAAATCAAAAAGCTACAAAAAAGTGTGGCAAGATAAAGATTTGTCCTCATTGTATCAAAGACTCAAACCAACACATGATTCGAGAAACCAATTTGAAAATATATCAAATGAAAACAAGGTCAAGGCTAAACCAGTGAGCATAAGAAATAAAACAAGCAAACATGCTCTTAGGTTTCATGTCATCCAAGAAGGTACACTATGAACCGTGGGATGAGATAGCCAACTCCACAAAGAGGAGTAAGGTTCCAAAAAATAAACCAAGCCCTCTACACTTTTCATGATGGCACAAAGTACCAAAGACGAAAAATGTTTGTCTTTCAAAGAGACATGTCATCGGGATCAAAACCAATTGAAGACAACTAATGTTTAATAACATATAAGGTTGCTCCCCCAAGATTAGTGCATTACTTATGATCTTGTATTTGAATACAAAATGCACACAAATGAGATCATTACTCTCCATATATATTGTTAAAGCATTAATCATGTTCAAGAAGAGCAATAAGATACCAATCCAATTTTAAACAATAGTGTTCTAAAGATTATAGAGTAGCTTCCCCATGATTAGTGCATTATTTGAGATCTTGTATGTAAATACAAAATGCACACAAGTGGGATCATTACCCTCCATATATCTTTTTGAACACAAAGTTCAAGAAAAACAATGAGTTGCGATAATAATTTAAAAGAATGATGTTCTACTCAATGTAGGATAGCTCCCCCAAGAATAGTGCGTTACTTAGAATTAAGTCTTCGAGTGTAAATGCACAACAATGGGATCCTTGCTTTTCCTAACTCAAGAAAGTTCAACACAAATTATGAGTAGAGTAACAAAAAGATCCAAATGAAGCAAACAAGACAAAAGGATGGTTAAACCAAAAAAAAACTTGGCGATAGAAAAATACAACTTAAGAACAATAGCCAACGTGAATATGATCAATAAATTTACCACAAATATAATTATCACTTGTCATACAATGTTTGTATGGAGACATTTCTCGGTGGTACAAGGCATATATGTATTCAAGATCATATTCACAAAACATAAGCATGTGGCAAAATAAAAGAATTGAAAAACATGCTTATATAGAGATTCTTGATGACTTCACATATTCAATGATCATACTTAAGCATCAAGAA
This sequence comes from Poa annua, assembly GCA_026929855.1. Lineage (NCBI taxonomy): Eukaryota > Viridiplantae > Streptophyta > Magnoliopsida > Poales > Poaceae > Poa > Poa annua. Next base: position 79,447,734 of record CM049429.1, read on the forward strand.
ACTCTCTCACAAACAAGATACCAAAAGATGGGAGAACAAAATGCATTTAAGCAAATATGGAACTTGTTTGAGTACCATGCCACCTAGTGAACGGGAATCCGGCACCTAGAGGGGGGGGGGGTGAATAGGTGCTATTACAAATTTTAGGTCTTTTCAAATTTAGGCTGAACACAAAGGTAAATTCTCTAGATATGCAACTACGGTGAATTTACCTAAATGATAATCTAAGCAATGACAAGATAAACAAGCTAACAAGACAAGCAAGTAAGGGAGCAAAGATAAAGGGAACCGAGTGAAGCACGCGGAGACGAAGATGTAATCCCGAGTTCCACCCAAGGGTGTACGTCTCGTTTGGAGAGGTGTGCGCTACCACAACAGGTTAGCCGCAACACCACAAAGGCTCACCTTCTTCTCCGATGAACTCAACCACAAAGGTTTCGAGTCCACCTTCCACTATTGATCCCCTTTTGGGGCGGAGATCGAATCCCTTACAAACGCTTGAGGCACACACCCACAACTGAATTGGGGGCTCCCAAGAAGACCACAAAAGGTCAAGGATCACAAAAGGTCAAGGTAACACCAAGAGTACAACAATGGTGAACTAGGTTTTCCCACCGGAAACCCTAGCCACGAAATCCCCAAGTGAATGGGGGAGAAATGCAAATCCCTTCGGTGAAGATGTAGATCCGGGCCTTCTCCTCCAATCCTCCAAAGATCAATGAATTTGGGTGGGGGGATTGGGAGATCTTGATGATTTGAGCTTTCAAGAATAGTAGGAGAGAGAAAATCTGAGAGCTCGCTATTTTTTAGTGAGTGAGGGGGTATTTATACTCCCCCTCAAAATCTGGCCGTTGGTTGTCTCGGGCACCCGGAAATTCCGGTTTAAGTACCACCGGAAATTCCGGTCACCCGGAATATCCGGGTCTTTGAAAATATCCGAGCTGAATTTCCGGTTGAGATCTGAACCAATTCTGAACTTGACTTAGCCGATTTTCTGAGGGTGACTCGGAATATCCGAGTCCTTGAAATTTCCGAGCTGAATTTCCGGTTGAGATCAGAACCTCTTCTGAACTTGACTTAGCCGATTTTCTGAGGTTGACTCGGAATATCCGAGTCCTTGAAATTTCCGAGCTGAATTTCCGATTGGAGTCAGTACCACTTTCTGAACTTGACTTAGCCAATTTTCTGGGGTTGACTCGGAATATCCGAGTTGGGGAACCGGAATATCCGAGTCGGGGAACCGGAATATCCGAGTTGGGGAACCGGAATATCCGAGTCTGGGAAGAATTCCAGAAACTCTTTTTCTCTACAATTTGGCTTTAGGATTTGTGATATGAGTTTCACCCAAACTGAAATACTTAGCAATAGGATTAGTATATCATTGGTATTGTTAACTAACACAGAAAACACTAGGGATTAAGAAATGTTCTTTCAATCTCCCCCTTTTTGGTGTTAGATGACAATACCAAGATTTGCATAGAAACAAAAAGCAATATCATGTTTTTGGCAGAAAATGGCTCCCCCTAAATAAATGCAAGTAAGCAACACAATATGACAAAGGATAGGAGCAATTTTATAACAACAACCACAAGGTATCACAAAGGAGAAACGAGACAAAATGTAAGATTATGGTAGCAATGGAGACTAGATAGATTTTCATACCTTGTGTATATAGAATATGAAGAGAATACCAACACAATCAATTCGAAGTCTCAACCATAAGATAATGATAGCATCAAACCATTGTCTCAATACATAGTTATCACATAATGAAATAAAAAGAGTTCACAAATAACTTAAAACACGATAAATGGACACAAGCGCAAAAAAAATGGTAAACGCATAAGCTTGTGCCCGACCCTTTGCAAATCCCCGAAGAAGTCCTAGTAGAGCAACTTCTCCCCCTTTGGCATCGAAACGCCAAAAAGGAAGAAGAGCGATGCTACGTCCCATGGAAGTCTTCAGTCCGAGGGGTTCTCCTCATCATCATCATCATCATCACCATCATCATCCTCATCATCATCATCATCCTCTTCATACTCCTCAGACTCTGCATCTTCATCATCATCTGCCTCCTCATCATCATAGTCATAGCCAGTGGTGTAAGAGCTGCCGCCAAGGTCCTGGTCAATCAGTGTCCACGGAGCCAAGGAACCTTGGTTCCACTGAGCAAAGGTCAGGGGATCAGACAGAGCAGCAGGAGCAGGAGAGCCAGCAGCATGGTGAAGGATCAAGTCTTGCTTGTATTCCAGCTGACATCGATCCTTGAAGGCAGTGTATTGCTCTTTGCGGATGTCCACATTCATGCAAAGGATGTTGCCCTGGAACCAGTTCAACTTCTTGACATGTGCATGAGTGGCAGGAACATGAGTAGGGGCAGCAGCAGCCCTCCTAGCATCACCCATGAAAGATCCACCTGGAGCTGAGGTAGTAGAAGGCCTAGGAGGGGGCTTGACCACAGTCTTCTTCACATAAAGCTTCTTGAAGTCATGTGGCTCCAAATCACCATTGCTGAAGTTGTAGTCAGGGAACTTAAACTTGAGGAGCTTCATTATGTAAGGAGCATAAGGGATAGAGACCCTGGTGGTCATAGCTTCATACATCTCATTGTAGATGTAATCCATCACATCTACACTCCAGTCAGCATCAGAACTCGAGTCAGTCTGAGTCGGAAATTCCGAGTCAGACAGAAACAGTGCAGATCTGAGATTGACTCGGTATAAAACTAGATCGATCCAACATAATGAAAAACTAATGTATGCAGATGGCAGTGAATAGTGCTAGGACCAATCTCTACCAAGCAATGTTGAAACAAATAACTCCACATCAAGATCCAAATGCAAGCACATGAGGAAGAAGAAAAGTGAAGTTAGCCTCATCCATTGAGGCCGTTGCTTGGAGGAGTAAGTTCCCGGGGCGGAGGAGGAGCAGATCTGGCCGAGAAAGAGGTTCCCCGGCGGTCGGAGTGCTCCGGAGGGACCTTGGAGCAGTAGGGGCGGCGGCTGGAGGAGAGGGAGGTCGGGGTGGAAGAAGGGCACTAATGAGCCCTTCACCCCGAGCCTGCCCTAATATTTCTGGACAAACTGCCAGACCGGATATTCCGAGTGTAACTTACACCGGATATTCCGAGTCACCGGATATTCCGGTTCAAAATGAACCGGATATTCCGACCTGCTGAACCAAAATCCCAGTTTTCAAATGGATGACTCGTGTGCAATAGAGAGAAATGTTTTTAGGGGTAAGTAGGCTTGGGATAGATTTCCAAACTGATATTGGTACACCATACTCAACTCACAACAACCAAATCGAAACAAAAAGCGCCAAGTTGAGTAGGTTTCCCACATGCATGAATAGGAGAGAAAATTGCAACAATAAGGTCCAAATAAAATCAACTCTTCAAGGAGAAGAGGTCGGTGGCCGAGGCCACCATGTAGGAGTGTATGGCATGTTACCACGAAGATGTATCTTGGGTACATAACCAATACTCGTCGTTTTAGCTCATTAGTCATAAGAATGAATATAGAGATAAAAGAACACTTGCTATCGGCATAATGGGGGGAGGGATGGTCCAATGTATTAGGACCGCACTCCCCCTATTTCCATGCCTACATCTAAACTAGATAAGATGCAATTACGCCCTAGGTGAGTGTGCAAGCGATCAAGCTAAGGACCTCGAACCAATGATATTTAGCTCATTCCTCAAAAAGCAAAACCTTCCTTCCTCAAGGGGCTTCGTGAAGATATCCGCCAATTGATGCCTTGTGCCCACATATGATAAGTCAATGTCTCCTCGGGCCACATGATCTCTTATGAAATGATGGCGGATCTCAATATGCTTGGTTCTTGAATGTTGCACCGGGTTGTAGGCAATCTTGATGGCACTTTCGTTGTCACATAGAAGAGGCACTTTGTCGCAATCGACTCCGTACTCCTTTAAAGTTTGCCTCATCCATAGCAACTGAGTGCAACAACTTGCGGCGGCAACATACTCGGGTTCGGCGGTGGAGAGAGATATACAATTTTGCTTCTTAGAAGACCAACTCACCAAGGACCTCCCAATAAATTGACAAGCGCCGGAGATTGACTTCCTATCATCATGATCTCCCGCCCAATCGGAATCCGTGTACCCACATAATGAGAAATTTGCATCCTTGGGGTACCACAATCCATAAGTTGGGGTATAAGCCAAATATCTAAAGATTCTCTTGACCGCCACATCATGGCTTTCTTTAGGAGACGCTTGATATCTTGCACACACTCCTACGGCTAGCACTATATCCGGTCTAGATGCACAAGGGTAGAGGAGAGATCCAATCATGGAGCGGTATACCTTTTGATCCAAATCCTTACCCTTCGGGTTGAGCTCAAGGTGGCATTTGGTTTGCATTGGGGTAGAGGCACCCTTGAGATCAAGCAACTCGTACTTCTTGAGCATGTCTTGAATGTACTTTGCTTGGTTGATGAACGTTCCTTCCCTCAATTGTTTGATCTCAAATCCGAGGAAGAACTTCATCTCGCCCATCATAGACATCTCAAACCTGTCAGTCATAAGCTTAGAGAATTCTTCGTTAAATGCTATGTTAGTCGATCCAAATATAATGTCATCCACATATAATTGACAAATGAAAAGCTCTCCATTAACTTTCTTAGTGAAAAGTGTGGGGTCGATTTCCCCAACTTGGAATCCACGGTCTACAAGTAGTTCTCTAAGGTGCTCGTACCACGCTCGTGGGGCTTGTTTAAGGCCATAGAGTGCCTTATCCAACTTGTAGACATGGTTCGGATACTTGAGGTCCTCGAACCCCGGTGGTTGCTTAACCTAAACAAGTTCATTTAGTGGACCATTTAGAAAAGCGGATTTAACATCCATTTGTTGCAACTTAAAGTTATGATGAGAGGCATAAGCAAGAAGAATACGGATTGACTCAAGTCGAGCCACGGGCGCGTAGGTTTCTCCAAAGTCAATGCCTTCAATTTGGGAGTAACCTTGAGCCACCAATCCTGCCTTGTTCCTCACCACCATGCCATGTTCATCTTGCTTGTTCTTGAATATCCACTTGGTGCCGATAACATTGCGGCAATCTTTGGGTCTTTCCACCAACTTCCACACTTTGTTGCGCTCGAAGTTGTTGAGCTCTTCATGCATAGTATCAAGCCAATCTTTATCTTCAAGAGCTTCAAAGACCTTCTTGGGTTCCACCATGGAGAAGTGAGCTTGATGTTCACTAAAGCTTGCGAGTTGTCTTCGGGTAGAGACCTTGCTTCTCACATCACCAAGCACCTTGTCAAGAGATAGAGCTCTTAATTCTTCTGAGGTTGCAACCCTATTCAAGCGGCGGATCTCGATTTCCTTCCGAGTGGTGGGAGGAATCGCTTGATCATCTTGATCATTCATGTCTCCGCCTTGACTGAATTGATGGCCTTGATCAACCATTGGAGTGGTGTCCATTGGTGAGGGAGAGGCTTGATCTTGGCCTTGCGAACTGCCACCGGGAATGTCAGCAGGACCGGATATTCCGGGTTCATGGACCGGAAATTCCGAACCACCGGAATTTCCGACTCCAGTTTGAACCGGATTTTCCGGTCCTCCGGAAATTTCAGGAGCAGCTGTAGAATCTTGTGCTTCTTCTTGGCTAGGCGTATTGGGCACGGTGTTGTCGATGGGTGTTTCTTGTGTTGGGGTGGTCACCACTTGTGAAGAACTTGATCCTTGTTGATCAACCTCATAATAGAGTTCAACGGGGCGGTGGACTCCCAACCCCATTCTTCGGATAGCATCTTGAGGTTCATCATCACCTACAACGGAAACACCACTTTGCTCCACGAGGGAGCCGTCATTCTCCTCGAACACCACACTACAAGTTTCTATGATTATGCGCGAGGCCTTATCATAGACTCTATAAGTGTGGGATTCGGATCCGTAGCCCACATATGTCCCTTCAAGAGACTTAGAATCAAACTTGCCCAAACGAACACCTTTGATGAGATAAAAACACTTACAACCAAATACTCGGAAGTAGGAGATATTGGGCTTGTTCCCGGTAAGCACTTCATAAGGTGTCTTCATGAGTCCTTTGCGAAAGAAGAGCCGGTTGGATGAATGGCAAGCGGTGTTGACGGCTTCGGCCCAAAAGTTGTGAGGGGACTTGAACTCGGCCATCATCGACCTTGCCATCTCAATAAGTGTGCGGTTCTTCCTTTCGGCTACACCATTTTGTTGGGGAGTATAAGCAGCGGAATATTGATGATGAATTCCTTCTTCACTAAGGAACTCATTTAAGGTGTAGTTCTTGAACTCGGACCCATTGTCACTTCTTATCACCAAGATAGGGACATTGTGTTGACGTTGAGCTTCATTGGAGAAGTCGATGATAGTTTATTGAGTCTCCATCTTCGTCTTGAAGAAGAAAACCCATGTGTATCTTGAATAGTCATCAACAATCACCAAGCAATATTTCTTGCCTCCAAGACTAGCTTCCGGAATGGGACCAAAGAGGTCAACATGGAGAAGCTCCAAAACCCTTTTTGAAGAAATGATGGTCTTGCTTGGATGGTAGATGTCATGCATTTTTCCTTCAACACACGCCCTACACATTCGATCCTTCGAGAAAGAAACATGGTCTTTTAGTCCTAGGATATGGCCACCCTTGTGGAGACTTTGCAAAGTCCTCATGTTGACATGGGCTAGTCGGCGATGCCATAGCCAACCCAAGTCCGCCTTTGCGAATAGGCACATTGTATGGGAAGTGGTGACTCCGGAGAAGTCAACCACATAGAGCCCATTCTCAATGTACCCAAGGAAAGACACATTGAGAGACTTGCTCCGCAAGAGAATGACCATTTCCTTTTCGAAGACAACGGTATAGCCCAAACAAGTTAAGGAATGGACGGAGATCAAGTTGAAACCTAGGGACTCGACAAGCAAGACATTCACAAGTGTGATGTCCGGTGCCACTACCACCTTGCCGAGCCCTATTACCTTAGACTTAGAATTATCACCATATGTAACGGTCATTTGATCATCATTGGGCTTCAACTCCGTTACAATATCCTTGCTTCCGGTCATATGACTAGTGCACCCACTATCAATTATCCATTTCGATCCTCCGGAAGCAAGGCCCTACACACAATCAATTCTTTGGTTTAGGTACCCATTTTGCAATGGGTGCCTTTTGGTTAGCAACAAGGGTCTTTGGAACCCAAATAGCATATTCAATGTAACCATCAAAAGGACCAATGTATCTAGCATAGACATCCCCATAATAATCAACATATAAAGAATAATTGGGGTTAGATATGCCCGCAAAGTCATTACGAGTGGGAGTGCCCCTTGTGGCATTTCCACTCGCAATGTCATCCTTCTTGGCTTGTGCGGACTTGGTCTTCTTCTTGATCTTCTTCTTCTCCTTAGCAACATAGCCTAGACCTTCCTTACCCTTGTGGGGCACTCGCTCATGAAGGGGAGTAGTGAGTGTCCCCTTACCTTATCAAGAGAGGTCTTGGGCTTGGTTGCCATGGAAGGAACAAACACAACCCTAGCAATATCCTTCACAACATTTGCATTAGCATTCAAAGGAGTAGAGGTGCTAGGTTTCTCAAGAGTAGATATCCGAGATTGGAGTTGATCACGAGACGTGAGAAGACGTTCGTGATCACTTGTCAACACCTTGTGAGCATTGTCAAGTGACTCGAAGTCTTCGCAAAGTCTAGCATGAGCAACTACAAGCTCGGACTTTTCATTTTGCACAATTTTACATTTAGCAAAGTAGAGATCACGATCCTTAGTGATCTTAGCTAGTTGCTCCTTAAGGAGAGCATGAGCTTCTTGTTCATCTTCGAGAGAGGATTGGAGAGACACCTTACCGTGTGCATCCTCTCTCTCAATCTCACCTTTTAATTCAAGCTCATCCTCAAGCTCACCTATACGACTCATGATTGAGCCAAAGTGTTTCTTTCCTTCTCCTTGCAAGTTAGTCATGAATTTATCAAAAGCAATGATTTCTTCCTTGACTTCTAAGCTCATAGCATCATCAATGTCATGTGATATGGAGTTGGGGGATAATTTTACCTCGGATGTCTTTGCCATAAGACATCTTGCATTCTTGACGATGGGGCTCTCGTTTGGTGAGGAGAAGAGTGACGGAGGTGTGGAAGAAATGGCTAGTGCGGCCACTTGCATTGGAGTATCCTCCTTGTCACTATCTTCATCATCGGTGGGATATTGCTCTTGAGTCACCAAGACAATCTTTTGGTTCTTCTTGAAGAAAGGCTTCTTCATGGGCATGGGCCCCTTGCCCTTCGTCTTGGCCACGAGCCTCCCACCATGATCCTCTCTTCTCTCCCATGGGAAATCGGCAACAAAGTGGCTCTTGTAATCGCAGTTATAGCAAAGCCTCACTTTGTTGAATGGCTTTCCTCCGTTGGGGGGAAACTTCTTGTCAATCCTTGCTTTGGCCCTTCCGGGGTTCTTCCAAAAGGTTCTTGCCGCAAGACCCATGTGTTGAGTGAGAGTGCTTGAGAGAGCTTCACTAGATAGCTCGACTTGATCATCACACTCCTCTTCATCCTCTTCTTCAACGGTGGCCTTCAAAGCAATCGAGGCATGCTTGTGCATCCCTATGGCTCTAGCTCTTGCATCTTGTGCAATCTTGGAGGCCACCTTGTATAAGGTCATCTCTTGCATAACTTCATTGGATGTCATCTTTGCAAAGTCATGTCTCCCTTGGAGTGTCTTCAATCCGTTTCCTCAAAGGGCAAGAGAGCGGTCACAAACTTCCTCTTGATCCAAGCATCATTAATGTACTCCGCCCCGAGGTTCTTGAAGGAGTTGGCAACCAAAACCAACCTCCGGTACATGTCCTCGTGGCTTTCTCCATCCAACTTGTAGAATCCTTCCACCTCATTGCATAAGGCATCATACCGGTTCTTCTTCATGCTCTCATTCCCGACGAAGATGTCGGAAAGAGCATTCCAAACTTCCTTGGCGGTGGAGAATTGTTGAATGAGCGCCATGTCCTTCTCTCCAACGGCCATTTGGAGTTGATGAAGAGCGCTGGCGTTGAGTTGGCTATCAACCACCTATCTTCTTGTCAAGTTGGTTGGATCATGGGGCTTGTATCCTTCTTCAATGATGCGCCAAAGCTCAATGGAGGCACTACATAGATGAGACTTCATTAGAAATTCCCATTGAGAGAAATGAGTAGGTTTAAGCTTAGGAGGATCACTTCTAAAGTTTACATGAGGGTGAGGGATAGGAGGGTTAGGAGAGTAATTATGGTTGACATTATGAAATTCATCTCCTTTGGGGGTGTTAGAGGAGCTAGGTGATTCATCCTTTTCCGCCTTCCCGGGAACACTTGAGGTAACATCTTTGGACCCATCCGAAGATGACTCCTTAGAGTTCCCCGCATGTTCCTTAGGAGGAGGAGAGGGAGAAGTAGCCTCGGGCTCCTTAGACTTTAAGAGTGCCATGAGCATCTCATTCATCTTGAGGAGTTGGGCCTCCAAGGACGATCTCATATCAATAAGATCGGCCATGGTTGCCCCTTTGGCTAACGCCTCCTTCTCCGCCTCTAATTTTTCACGGGCGGCCCTCTCGGCATCGGATTCCGTCATCGTTGCACTTAGGCGGTTAAGCCCTTAAAAGTGAACCTGGCTCTGATACCAATTGAATGGGAATCCGGCACCTAGAGGGGGGGGGGTGAATAGGTGCTATTACAAATTTTAGGTCTTTTCAAATTTAGGCTCAACACAAAGGTAAATTCTCTAGATATGGAACTACGGTGAATTTACCTAAATGATAATCTAAGCAATGACAAGATAAACAAGCTAACAAGACAAGCAAGTAAGGGAGCAAAGATAAAGGGAACCGAGTGAAGCACGCGGAGACGAAGATGTAATCCCGAGTTCCACCCAAGGGTGTACGTCTCGTTTGGAGAGGTGTGCGCTACCACAACAGGTTAGCCGCAACGCCACAAAGGCTCACCTTCTTCTCCGATGAACTCAACCACAAAGTTTTCGAGTCCACCTTCCACTATTGATCCCCTTTTAGGGCGGAGATCGAATCCCTTACAAACGCTTGATGCACACACCCACAACTGAATTGGGGGCTCCCAAGAAGACCACAAAAGGTCAAGGATCACAAAAGTTCAAGGTAACACCAAGAGTACAACAATGGTGAACTAGGTTTTCCCACCGGAAACCCTAGCCACGAAATCCCCAAGTGAATGGGGGAGAAATGCAACTCCCTTCGGTGAAGATGTAGATCCGGGCCTTCTCCTCCAATCCTCCAAAGATCAATGAATTTGGGTGGGGGGATTGGGAGATCTTGATGATTTGAGCTTTCAAGAATAGTAGGAGAGAGAAAATCTGAGAGCTCACTATTCTTGAGTGAGTGAGGGGGTATTTATACTCCCCCTCAAAATCTGGCCGTTGGTTGTCTCGGGCACCCGGAAATTCCGGTTTAAGTACCACCGGAAATTCCGGTCACCCGGAATATCCGGGTCTTTGAAAATATCCGAACTGAATTTCCGGTTGAGATCTGAACCAATTCTGAACTTGACTTAGCCGATTTTCTGAGGGTGACTCGGAATATCCGAGTCCTTGAAATTTCCGAGCTGAATTTCCGGTTGAGATCAGAACCTCTTCTGAACTTGACTTAGCCGATTTTCTGAGGGTGACTCGGAATATCCGAGTCCTTGAAATTTCCGAGCTGAATTTCCGATTGGAGTCAGTACCACTTTCTGAACTTGACTTAGCCAATTTTCTGGGGTTGACTCGGAATATCCGAGTTGGGGAACCGGAATATCCGAGTCGGGGAACCGGAATATCCGAGTCTGGGAAGAATTCCAGAAACTCTTTTTCTCTACAATTTGGCTTTAGAATTTGTGATATGAGTTTCACCCAAACTAAAATACTTAGCAATAAGATTAGTATATCATTGGTATTGTTAACTAACACACAAAACACTAGGGATTAAGAAATGTTCTTTCACCTAGGAACTAGATAATCATCAATATCAACTCTAGGTGACACTACCTCTCATGTTCACATTTTCTAGGCTTGTAATATGCACATAGCTTATTACTCCCCCATAATGTGATAATCCATTCTTTTTAACAAGAGGCAAGATAAATCCAACAAGAGATAATTAATAGACATTAGAATTTGAATTTCTCATGAGTAAGACTTACCACAAAGAGAGTAGATAATATTGAAATATCACTACTAAGTGGTATTCCTCATGAATACACATTTTAGGGTGGTGAGTTACCAAAAAGCACATCACTACCTCAAAATGGGGTAGAGTGCACAACACATATGAAACAATAGTAAGGTACAAAACCAAACACATGCAAGGGTGCAAGTAACTTTCAATGAGTACATATGCATTAAATACAAGTTACCGCAAGGAGGAGCATTGGACATATGTTAAGACAATATAATCCAATTGACTTGACTTGAGAGAATATGAATGATGAAGATCCCTTAATTCTTCATGATGTAGTCAAGTCTGCAATGTCCTCCGCTTACACCTATTGATCAAGTTTTATCTTGTTGGTACCCAACCAAGTTGGGTCCTAAGAGGTTAGTCACAATAGGCTTGGCAACCCAAATGGTTCTTTTCTTGACACCACTTTGAGTACCAATAACTTTGGCAAACACATTGCCAACCATATCCTTCCGAAGAGAATGAACATTATAAATAGTAGAAGGGTTGGATAAGGTACCTTGAGTGAAAGAAGAAGCAAAGTGATCCTTCCCACGACATTTGTAGCAAAGTCGGCTTTTACCTTTCTTTTTGGGAAGGGAAGGTTCTTCAACTCGGGAAGCTTGAGTTGGGACTTGAGGTCGCTTCCCTTGTTGCTTCTCACTAAGAGGCTTCTTCTTCAAAGGGCAAGATCTAACATGGTACCCTTCAACCTTGCACTTGAAGCACACAATCTTGGCTGAATCAATAACTTGTTCTTGGCCCTTCTTCTTGATGAACTTGTGCTTCATCTTGACATTGGACTTGTTCTTGTTATTGGAGTTGAATCCAAGTCCACTCTTGTCATTAGGAAGTTGTTGCACTCTCAACATGTTGTCGAGGGTGGACTTCCCTTCATGACACTTCTTCAAGTCTTTCTTCAAAGAAGTGACTTGTGCCTTGAGCTCTTTGAGTTCCTCTACATGGTTAGTTTCAACACAAATACTAGAGGAAGTACTATCCACATTGTTAGAGCAACGAGGCAAGGAAAGTAATTCATCACAAGATGTAGCAATTTTATGAGTGGATGAATTACTAGAACTAGCACATGGCAATAATGCATTAGAGGTAGAGTTTGTGCTAGTGGCCACAAGAGGCTCACAATATTTTACCTTCATAGTGACCGCCTCATGAGCTAACTTTAGCCTAGCATGGGATGCTAGAAGATCCGCATTAGAGTTTAAAAGCTTTTCATGATTTTCTTCCAATATCCCATACTTTCTAGTTAGCAAATCAAGTTGAGCCCTTAGCTCAACGTTCTGCTTCAAAATAGATGCTTCACACAAAGTGGAGTTAGTAGCACAAGCATCATTAACATTAGAAATGGAAGGAGACAACATGACAAGCTCACTATTTAACTTAGCATTTTGTTTACTAAGCACATTACATTTAGCAATAGCTTGGTCATGTTCTGTAGTGAGTTTAGCAATTTTGGAGTTATGAGACTCCATGATAGTTTCAAGTTGCTCTTGAAGGTGAGCATTAGCTTCTTGTTCATCTTCTAGAGATGATTGAAGAGATACCTTTTCATAGGCATCTTCTCTCTCAATCTCACCTTTTAGCTCAAGAACATCCTCAAGCTCACCTAAACGGCTCATAAGAGAACCAAAGTGTTTCTTGCCAACTCCTTGCAAGTTAGTCATGAAATGATCAAAAGCAATAATTTCTTGTTTGATTTCAAGATTAGTATCATCATCAACATCATCATATCACCATCATCACCATGAGATATATTGGAGTGCACGGTAGGAGATACCTTAAACTCCTTAGCCATAAGGCAAAGGTGAGTAGTGGATGAAGACGATGAAGAGACACTTGATGCACCAATGAGGTCCATGTCTTGTTCCAACAATTGTTGGGATTCCTCTACATTGTTAGCCAAACAAGTACTAGAGGAAATAGAAACATTTTGATCATGGCAACAAGACAAGGAAAGCATATCATGATGAGATTTAGTTAAGCAACTACTACATGATACGCAAGGACTATCAACAATATCATTTAAGACATTTGAAGTGCTAGAGGTGTTTAAGTCCAAAGATAGAGAATTGGAATAAGATGGGTGAGAAGTATAGTCAATAGTGGATTCACCATCAAGATTGCAATTTCTATCACCACTCACCATATCATTACCTTGTGGCAAACCACATATCGGTGAAGTGGAGGAAGTCGTGAGCTCATCACGACCGGATGTGGAAGGAGGACAATCATCCTTGGAAATGTTGGACACCTCATATATATCTTGAAGTTTTGTCCATAATTAATGAGCGCTCCGAAAAGGCATGATTGACGCAAGGACGACATCACTCAAAGCACATATAAGACCATTAGATGCTAGAGTATCGAGATAAGATTTTTTCTCATCCTCTAAAGATAATTCTTGTGAATCCTTTGGAGGAGAAAAACCCATATCTACAATAATCTCTAAATTTGAACCCATATCTCTAAAAAGCTTAAGCATGCAAATTTTCCAAACATCATAATTTGTGCCATCGAATCTATAAGTGGGATTGTGCACTAGATCTCTAAACGACATCTTTATCTCTAGGCGGTTAGTCCTAATAATGAGATAACCTGGCTCTGATACCAATTGAACGGAAAGACGTCGCCTAGAGGGGGGGGGGGGTGAATAGGCGATTTAAAACTTTTTCCGAGGAGCCGGAATATCCGGTCCAAGAATGACCCGGAAATTCCGGTATGCTTGATAAAGGCGGAATAAAACTAGAGGTTTACTTTAACAAGCATACAACCTATATATAAATACTAGGCTCACCTATGTGCACCAACAGCTTATGTTAAGCAATACAAGTAACAAGGTGATAGCAAGATATATGACTTCAAGCACGAAGGCTATCACAATGTAAAGTGCATAAGTAAAGAGATTGGGTATAGAAATAACCGAGGCACGCGGAGACAAGGATGTATTCCCGAGTTCCACCCAAAGGGTGTACGTCTCGTTTGGAGAGGTGTGCGCAACCACAACAGGTTAGCCGCAACGCCACAAAGGCTCACCTTCTTCTCCTGATGAACTCAACCACAAAAGGTTGCGAGTTCACCTTCCACTATTGATCTCCTTTGGGGCGGAGATCGAATCCCGTACAACTCTTGAGGCACACACCCACAACTTAATTGGGGGCTCCCAAGTCTTGAGGCACACTGACGAGGTGTTAACTCGACAAGTCCCAGGGTTGTGCACCCCGGGTTGATTGATGGGGAGAGAGATGAGTGCAGGTGGTCACGACGGCTGACAAGCAAGGATTTACCCAGGTTCAGGCTCCCAGAGGATAACACCCTACTCCTGCTTGTCTGGTTATTGATGCGAGTTGTGGTTACAATGGCGAGATTGCGATCTCGCTAGGGTTTGTGGTGGTAGCTATGAGCGTGTCCTTCGGGACGAGCAACCCTCCTGGCTTTATAGGCAGCCAGGTCTCGGGTGGTTGGTGCCGATGGCAACTACAGATATGACAGGTTATGCTTCCTAACCGACTTGGACTAGGTTGCATGGTATCCCGCGTGGGCCTTCCTGTCCTTGGCGCGGCCCAGGTAGCCTTATCGTGGGCTACCCGAAAGGCAGCCCCACGTCAGTAGCCCCCGAGTGCTTGGTCGAAACGTAGAATCGAGCAAAGGACTCCTTCCTCCTGGACGCGCCATTGGATTGCTTGATCTTATGCTTGAACTCGATTTCTTCAGTCGAACCGGCCGCTCCCGATGGGAGTAACCTTTGCAGTCGAATTACTTTGCCTTCATCTTCTTGCGTAGCTTGCTTCTACTCGGCCTGTTTGGCTTACTTGTGGATGGATTCGGCTGCTCGAGCTTACTATGTTGCCACCCGAATGATTTCTTCGGGTTCTCGGATCATCAGCCTATCCTACTTTGTTGGTTTCAGCTTTGAAGCTTACTACTCTAATCACTCTGTCGAGTTGCTCCGGTTGATTTTGGAGCCGTTGGCTTGATGACGTCACTGGTGACGATCTGTTGCACGCCTCTACGCCCGATGTGACGTGACGTGGCGGGCCCCGCTGTCAGAGCTGACCGCGGTCAACAGTTGTCACGTCTCCGAACTGGGCGCGAAATTTGCGCGGCATGATGATGACGCCTCGGTTTTCGTGCGTAGTGGACGAAGTGGGCGGCGACGGTTTGTTTCCTCGTGCGACACGTGGACGGCAGGATGTGTCTGCTCGAAGCCCTTGTTCTGTGGACGGTTGAGATGAGACTTTTCTGAAGGGGATCGTGTGCAGAAAACAAAAAATTTCCTAGCAACGATATCCTTAAACTAGCCAAGATCTTCACTATGCAGATATAGAAGTACGGCGGAGATCGGAATACATACCCTCGTAGACCGAATAGCGGGGATTACGCTCCCGCACAAGCGTTGACGACGAAGACGACGTAGCCGACCTCTAGGTCGCGGAGAACTCGGCGCGACGAAGATGACCCCGAGGTCGGGTGGAGGAAGTAGGTCTCCGAGTACCGCTAGCGCAGCACCTCGCAGGGCGTCACACACATACGGTGGAGACGACGGCCTCCGAAGCTCCAGTCCAGGACGAGCAGCGGAAGACTTGGACCGGAACACCAGCAGCGCGGCAGCGGGCTATGGTGGAAGAGACCCCCCTCCTCTACTCGGCGCGTCTCCGACAAGGGAACCACGAGATCGAGAGAGAAATTGGGAATTAATTGGTGAATTAAAAGGCCAGGGGTGCCCCTTCTTATATAGGCTCCCGGGGGGAGCCAACCTCCCTAGCCAGGCAATGTGGGACTATCCCACAGCCATGGTGCGGCTAGGGATGGTGCGCCGGCCCTAGGTGCGCCCCATTTGGCCCACCTAGGCCGGCCAAGCCTCCCCCACAAAATTCCCCTGAGGGTTTTCCCCCCCATGGGCCTTCTTTCGACCAGAAGGCCCATTTAGGGAAATCAGACTAAATAAATTCGAAAATAAATATATAAAATCATATTTGCATATTAATTACACTAATTAATATCAAACATAATATATATAATTTTTCCTAGCTCCGAAAACTCTTTCGTCGCTGCCCGATCTCCATCGGACCCCTCCCGGGACGATCCCGGTGATCTCTTTCCTTTCCGGTTGTCTTGTCGAACCCCCTTAAGGCCCAGTTCTTTTGGCGGCTTCTTCGAGAAGCTGCCCCTCCCCCAGCTTCCTGGAGAAGCTGTCCCAAAAATTTGAGAGGGCTTCCAAACTCAATGTAAGGTTCCTATTTTGGAAGTTTAGCTAAAATTTTGAGGCGGCTTCTCTAGGAAGCTGGGGGAGGGGTGGCTTCTCGGAGAAGCCGTCAAAAGAACTGGGCCTAAGTGTGTTACCCTAGCGGTTCGATATAATAACAGGTACGATCAAGACTCCTCTATGATCGACGACTAACTCGTAGGCCTGGACCCCATGAATTAATCCCTGTGATATAACGAATGACTTTCATCTATCAAACCTGGACGTCTAGTCTTAAACCCTTTCTCATGGCGATACTTAGCGTGTCCGAGCATCATTCTCAGATATCTCCATACCTAGCATGATCTCGGTACCGACATCGCTATCTTCTACTCGTCTATGATATTATGTCAGCTGGTGACCTAGTCACATGTTTGCAAACTCATTTGACATAATCTCACCGAGTGGGCCCTAGAGTATCTATCCGGCTATGCGGATTGACAAATCCCGCTGTTGACCCCTCTTCTCAACTACTCCTTTCCGATACCCAAAAGTATCACCGTTATTATCATACTAAATAAGATACGACGTTTGGTGCGATCAAAGTATCTTCCATGAATAACAATAAGAGTTGGTCTCACGGTCTTAAGGCGTAATGACTATGTCCTATAAATACTGGGTACGTCCATCACATCGTTACTCCTAACGATATGACTTCCATTGCCGACCGGCCCCATGCCCTATGATCGGAAAACCTCGATCATCAATCGTGCCACGAAACTAGTCTTAGTAGAGGCTACTAGGGACCTGGTTGTTTATCTACCACACCTGTATTAATGTTTTCGCTTAATACAGTTATAGCATGGTATAAAACATTTAATGAACGATTGGGATATTGCCAATAAACTATGTTTATTAAGTGCCTCTAGGGCATATTCCCTTCAGTCTCCCACTTGCACTAGAGTAACACTTAATCTAGTTTACAACCTGGTAAAAGCTCAACACCCATAGCATCTTGGTGCCTGCTCGCCTCGTGGAAGAGGAATACAGTCAATAGACCTCACACATTGAGACCTATATGTGCTTTGCAACACTTCTATGTCACCTAGTTTGACATCAACCCGTATCTTACGATGACGGTGAAATATATCCCAGTGGATGGAGTGAGACTCGAGCATTCGTGTAGCATGCGCCTTAAAAGTCTAAGAGATCTATTAAGGGGACCACCTACGCTCGGAAAACTGCTCAGTCCAATCACACTTGCTACTTCTAAAGTCGCGATATATTTCTATATTCATATGCGACTTCGCAAACTAACCATGTCTTTCTTCAAAATAAAGGAATCTCCTATATGAGATTTCTAGTCGTATGGGTCAGTGTAATAACTTGCATCATTGTAACCGCTTTACGACAAGTTGCCATTCCACTCTTACCCGTTACTAGAAAACCTATCTTCAGTTCTCATAGACACTGAAGAATAAACTTAACGTTTGTTCATTGATCCACACAAGGATCACTCTAGAACCTGTTCTTCAACCAAGAACTCGGGTCACACCAAGTCGAGCTTTCAGTCTGATAGACTCTATGTTTGATGCATAGAGAATGTCGAACATCATTTTCTATCACTGAAAAAGCAAAGATTAACTTAATCTTTTACCTAGTCATACAAGCAAGAACCTCTTTCTTCGCTTGTCCTTTTCTGAAACACCTCAGAATCCTGACTTAGGAAATATTCTGACTTAATGTTATTAAGCCCCTTCTGATCTATACAAGTATAAATCGGATGCCTAATACTCCTAACTTCATTTCATAGAAAATTTAATCACTTAAATAATCATTTACACTCTACTAGAGGATCTGTGTCATCCAATATGTCGTTACATACATAATCACAAATGACACCTAGCTCCCACTCAAATATGCCTTCCGCATATAAGATCAAGGAAAAGCTACTTAGCTCCCACTCAAATATGCCTTCCGCATACAAGAACAAGGAAAGCTACTTAGCTCCCACTCAAATATGCCTTCCGCATATAAGAACAAGGAAAGCTACTTTGCTCCCACTCACTTCTTTGCAAATGTAGGTTTCTTCAACTATTTTGGACAACTCCAAAATCCTTTGATCACATTATCAAAGTGAAGATTCCAGCTCCGATATGCTTGTTTCAGCCATGAATGGACCACCGAAGTTTGCATACATGTTTAGCATCCTTAGGATTACAAACCATTCTTAATGACACTATCAAGAACCATGGTTTTCTCATCCAACTATCAATTTCTCATTCGAAATTATAGTAATTGCTAAACGACCCAGAATAGATTTAGGCTTCGCCACTTGAGACAAAGTCTCATGTGGTCTGTCGGAACTGTTTCACGACAAATCGAATCTGCTCAATATCTACTCTCTCATAAAACTCCATATACTATCAACATCCTAGATGCCATCAAGAAGATCTCCCAAGTCATTACCTGGTAATCGTATATGGATTTTATTTCGGATCATAAATGACTCACAGCCATTTCTCGGACTTAGGTTCACCATCTCTTCTTTGTAGTTCGTAGGTCTATCATATTCCATTAATATGACCTTCATATCAAGATTGTCGTAAAACACAATGTGGAACACAACCTCGTATGCCTACGCTCTTAGTATGAGCTCAGAACATCATGATCTTGAATAATCAACTTTTTCAAGCTGTGGAGCCTGACACCGAAAACACTTTCGGTTCTGCCACTCTGATGTCTGGAGAGGAAGTTCACCAACTTCGTCTCGCTCTACTTTCTTTCTCACTTATACCCTCGGACAAGAAACTATTTCTTTCGCAAGGTATATCCCGGCAAAGATTTTGCCTATGTCGTGAGACATGTACCCAACTAACTCTTTAGGTAGGGTATACTACAAAGATTAATCCATTTTAGGTTCGATTACATCGAAACACTAAATTGTTGAAACGACAATCCAGGCTCAAAAGCCATGCCATCACTCGTATGGTATTGTCTCCATGGATTCAAATGGTTTCCCTATTTGCTAACGTGAGTGTTTACGTTTCTACCATATGACTCTAATGATTACAATAATTCGGTAAGAGATTCATTTACCACACACTATCCGATAGGGTGCGATTACGACGCCCTAACACACCATAACACTATGGTGTTCCATGCGACGTAATTTGTGGAACTCTTCTCACAAGTCTTCCAATGATGTGCCAACATTATAACTCAAATCTTCATTCCTCGATTTGCATCACGGGAATTTGATTTTCTTGTTAAGTTTATTTCCTACTTCATTCTGAACTTCGTTTGATCGAATAAAAAATTCAGACTAACATTCCTCGGAGTGGATATCCATATATCTACTCGGAATATTCATGAAGTCTATGAAAAAAAGACTTCCACTATACGTTAAAGTACTTCATTGATTCACATACACCCATATGCATGATTCTCAACAAGCTATACTCAAAACGTTCAGTGAAGTTCACGAAATAAAGGTCTCCACTACCCGTCAATTACTTCGTTGAACCACATACATCTCCATGTATGACTATCAATAAGTTATATGCCCGTTTTCCGAAAACTGTGTCACAGTTATTTTGCAAGTGTCAAAAGATCAAATCTTAGGACTTGTAGGTCCATCCAGTGTGGAGCTAATGCATATAACATTCACATGACTAAACGGTAGTGCCACACATATGTGGTGTCTTTATTAAGTTTGTATCCTTTGTCATTAATATTATGAATGTGGGAGCTTCTACCATCTAAACTCAAACCGGCATATGATCATTACTTCATAAATACAGGACACCAATTTGTCACTATCATGTATGAACAAGTGTCTCGCTAGAGGAGACACACTCGTAACGATCATACCAACACCCGATCATAAAGAATTTATTCAAATGGTAGATCTAGAGGGAGAGTGTCTATGGCCGTCACAACAACTCGACTGCCATTATCAACACGCAATGTCGCCTCATCCTTTCAAGCTACTCAAGCAGTAAACCTGGTTTTTCACAAAACATGACTAGTTCAAGACTTAGTCACTACTGCGAGCACTTGCTTAGCTAAAACATTCATAACATGTATATCATATATACACCATCATCATTGATGACTTCCGGCGATCTGTTTCATCTTCTTGATACTTCCACCGTAATCAAGAACCATGAAGGTGAACGATTCCCCTTGCATGACATAGTCTATGACAGAGGATTTGCACTTGGCAACGATGTCTGTCATCAAGTGATTGAGCTGAGCGAGGCGTCTCAATGTTCATTAATCATGAACATATGTCATTAAGTATGACCGCCACGTGCTCCCTCAATGTGTGTATTCTCTTCCATCTTGGTTGAGAAGACAATCAGTCAACGTACTGATAAACTTCATCAACCCAACTTTAGGGGTACCCCGAGTTTTAGCGACCATATCATATGTCCGCGATCCAATAACTCGTACCCACCGTTGGTTCTCTATGGCAGAGATCATAGCATACACTGGACTATGATGATATCATCCGCTCAAAATCCGATAATCCAAATTATCTTTTGTTAGCGGAATCTCCGGGTTTATCTCCTAGCGGGTATTGTAACACAAAGAGCTAACGGTTTAAACAAGGAGTATCCTCAAGCTAAAGTATAAAACTATGAAGTTTGGACCCAACCTTTTAAGTTTCTCAATCGCAGGAATGAGCCTAATTTGGAAAGATGCTATCACAATGGTTAATATCTACAAAGGTTTGCAAAACAGACTCTGTTCATTATATTTTGAGTTCTAGTATTTTAGAAATAACTATCCGAACTCCCACTCAAACGAACATCCCTCCTGGTCGTTTAAGCGATTACACGACCCCCATCCATTGCACCACCCCTCATCATCAGAGCTGGCGGCACAACTTCAAGAGTAGACAAATGTCCGCCACACCAATTTTGTGACTCGTGCTCGACCTTTCGGTCTTCCTGTTCCGAGGCCATATTTCTGAATATGCTAGGCTCGCCACCAAAAACCTCCACGCTGACGCTTGTGCAACATGGCTTACACCCACTGTATGCGAACGACAAGATGTGTGACACCCGATCATCACGGCCTGCCTCATAACGTAGAACTTTCTTGGTGGTGCGCGTTGGAGGGAGAACACTGGTGGTATTTTTGAAGGGATCATCTTATATAACTACCGCCGTGTAACTAATGTATACTATACACACAATCACACAATATAAGATGCACACAAAACATCAAATGTAATGCAATGTGATATAGTCCATTGCGCCATGGTCTTCTTGGCGCCCGCAGTTGATAAACAATTTAATAAACCTACCTTGACCATATCACATAGCCCCTGCAAAATAAAGTTAGACGCGTCTACTTTATCTTTTGCATATTTTACGTGGCTCGGGGCTTTCGTAAATAGAACCGCTTCATACCTACGAACCTTATGACCACAACAACGATCCAATAATTGCATGTTTAAGCATCCCTTTCGGGCCCTCCATTGAAAATGCAAAGCCAACTAAAGAGAGAGAAACAGGCACCCGCAAGCCACAGATACAGTACAAGCCGTATGTCAGTAGTGGAACCAGTCTCGCGTAAGCGTACGCGTAAAGTCGGTCCGGGCCGCTTCATCAACTCGATGCCGCTGGAATCACAAGTGCACGCTAGAGGGTAGCAAATAACAGGAACGGTGCCCCCGTGCAGAACACGGGTTCTAACAGCGTACAACTATATCTACGATAGATCGGCTCTGATACCACTGAAGGGGATCGTGTGCAGAAAACAAAAAAATTCCTAGCAACGATATCATTAAACTAGCCAAGATCTTCACTATGCAGATATAGAAGTACGGCGGAGATCGGAATACATACCCTCGTAGACCGAATAGCGGGGATTACGCTCCCGCACAAGCGTTGACGACGAAGACGATGTAGCCGACCTCTAGGTCGCGGAGAACTCGGCGCGACGAAGATGACCCCGAGGTCGGGGGGAGGAAGTAGGTCTCCGAGTACCGCTAGCGCAGCACCTCGCAGGGCGTCACACACATACGGTGGAGACGACGGCCTCCGAAGCTCCAGTCCAGGACGAGCAGCGGAAGACTTGGACCGGAACACCAGCAGCGCGGCAGCGGGCTATGGTGGAAGATACCCCCCTCCTCTACTCGGCGCGTCTCCGACAAGGGAACCACGAGATCGAGAGAGAAATTGGGAATTAATTGGTGAATTAAAAGGCCAGGGGTGCCCCTTCTTATATAGGCTCCCGGGGGGAGCCAACCTCCCTAGCCAGGCAATGTGGGACTATCCCACAGCCATGGTGCGGCTAGGGATGGTGCGCCGGCCCTAGGTGCGCCCCATTTGGCCCACCTAGGCCGGCCAAGCCTCCCCCACAAAATTCCCCTGAGGGTTTTCCCCCCCATGGGCCTTCTTTCGACCAGAAGGCCCATTTAGGGAAATCAGACTAAATAAATTCGAAAATAAATATATAAAATCATATTTGCATATTAATTACACTAATTAATATCAAACATAATATATATAATTTTTCCTAGCTACGAAAACTCTTTCGTCGCTGCCCGATCTCCATCGGACCCCTCCCGGGACGATCCCGGTGATCTCTTTCCTTTCCGGTTGTCTTGTCGAAACCCCTTAAGTGTGTTACCCTAGCGGTTCGATATAATAACAGGTACGATCAAGACTCCTCTATGATCGACGACTAACTCGTAGGCCTGGACCCCATGAATTAATCCCTGTGATATAACGAATGACTTTCATCTATCAAACCTGGACGTCTAGTCTTAAACCCTTTCTCATGGCGATACTTAGCGTGTCCGAGCATCATTCTCAGATATCTCCATACCTAGCATGATCTCGTTACCGACATCGCTATCTTCTACTCGTCTATGATATTATGTCAGCTGGTGACCTAGTCACATGTTTGCAAACTCATTTGACATAATCTCACCGAGTGGGCCCTAGAGTATCTATCCGGCTATGCGGATTGACAAATCCCGCTGTTGACCCCTCGTCTCAACTACTCCTTTTCGATACCCAAAAGTATCACCGTTATTATCATACTAAATAAGATACGACGTTTGGTGCGATCAAAGTATCTTCCAGGAATAACAATAAGAGTTGGTCGCACGGTCTTAAGGCGTAATGACTATGTCCTATAAATACTGGGTACGTCCATCACATCGTTACTCCTAACGATATGACTTCCATTGCCGACCGGCGCCATGCCCTATGATCGGAAAACCTCGATCATCAATCGCGCAACGAAACTAGTCTTAGTAGAGGCTACTAGGGACCTGGTTGTTTATCTACCACACCTGTATTAATGTTTTCGCTTAATACAGTTATAGCATGGTATAAAACATATAATGAACGATTGGGATATTGCCAATAAACTATGTTTATTAAGTGCCTATAGGGCATATTCCCTTCATTTTCGAGGCATAAGTACTGCGCTTTGACGCGAGGGACTTCATCTTCTCCAATCGCTCTGTTTCCCCTTTCCTCTGCGCTCTAACATTTTCGCCGCCATCCAGAGCTCCGTGCAATCTGTCCGTACACCATGCGCTGCCTCGCGGCACCATGGGCAAGCCGAAGAGCATCGCTGGCTCCTCCGCCGCCGCCGATGAACCCGGGTTGATGAAGAAGCCCGACGGCGATTGGCAGAGATCATCGGTGAAGAAGGCCGATGTGGAGCTCTTCCGCGCGCAGGGTCTACTTCCACCTGATGACCAAGTCCAGGTACGCGCCCCTGGCAAAGAGGTTTTCCCCACTCCCCGCGATGGGGAACGTGTTTGCTTCGCGGATTTCCTTCCGCGGGGCTTCGGGTTCCCCATGCACGATTTTGTGCGCGGTCTCCTGTATGCCTATGGGGTTCAGATCCATGATCTGACCCCTAATGGCGTCTTGAGCATCGCGGGCTTCATCGTGCTCTGCGAGTGCTTTCTGGGTGTCGCGCCCCATTGGGCATTGTGGAAGTCGCTCTTCCTCGTTCGCAAGAACGTTGGGAGGAGCGGGTTGACCTTCCCCGTGGGCGGCTTTGGAATCCAAGTGCGCGGTGACACCGCGTACTTCCAGATGAAGAAGTGCGACTCCGTCCAGGGATGGCGCAGGAGATGGTTCTACGTCCAGTCAAACCAGGACGGCCTGGATGCATTCGACAGCGGACGTGTGTAGCACCCCAACTTTTAATAAGTTGGAACACCTGTGTTATGTGCCAGTCCCTGGATCACTGCCAGCACCACAGTACAAAATATAAGGTACCATTGCATAAGTATTTAAAATTGCTACATCGAGATCCAAAATAATAGCCAAATATGGCTTTATTACAATTTGCATATCCATGAAGGCTAGCTAAAGTTCAAAGTTCACATCGAAAGCAAGATAACAATGAGCCTCATCTTCAAGCATGCGCCACAGGCAGTCATGTTGGGTGTAGACTCGAGCCAAAATCATTCTGCATCAGAATTACCTGCACATTGGAATATGCAGCCCCCGAAGGAGGTCAATACAATGATGTATTGGCAAGTGACTATAGTGGATATATACTGGCAAGTCTAACATCTATATGCATAATTGGCTTGGTGGGATTGAAGGCTATTTGCAGAAAGCAAGTTTTCTCCTATCATTTTGTAAAACACTTTTATTTCTCGAAGACTTGGCACCGAGGGATAAAGCCCAAGTGCACCAACAATTCTTTCCTTAGTCAAATTTTACTTTATGAAAATAGTGTTGAGATTCTTCTGCCCATCCTTGTCTAGTTGCTCGAAGTAGTCCATTTCCGGGGACACGGCTGAGAACTCAGATTGTCGACTCTGCAGAGGTTGTCCACTTTCACCTTTAGACTCAATTTGTCCGAGAAATCCTATACACACGGAGTGTGTTATGGAAAGGAGAGAATTGAGACAAGAACTTTCAGAAGAAGAATGCAACCATACTAGCAAGACCCGTTCCACCTATCATCTCTACATCTGCTTGTCAAGGTGACAGGTTGCACTCCCACAACTTAATCATTCTAGACAGAGCCCATTGTCAAAAGGTTGCACGGGAAGCTTCTAAACTTGGAGGGACTTGGAAATCTCTTCGTTCCTGGGTGGCCATCCACAAGTGTACTTCTGGGTAACAACCACCATACTCATGGCCCTAAGTAGAATAGACATTCATCCTAGGCGATGACAACCACAAGCATAGTCCCAAAAGCCACTCAACATAAACCATATCAACCAATTCCACCCAGATGTGTATTTTAGATTTTTTAACACTTAGAAACATTTCCATAACATGGTAAACATTTTTATAGCATGGCTAAGCAACTAATAAAATCTTTTCATGGCTGCTTAGGAAAAGGGTGGCTACACACTACTAGGGTATTTGTAAAACACAAACTAACTTAGCATTATAAAAATAAATCAAAAATCCCTATCATGCACACTACTCAAAATATACTACTTATGCATATAGAAATTATGGGATATTGTATGAATGTCACTTGCCTTGGTAACAGGAGGAACAAGCACAGCAAGAATAACAATCACAAGCAATTCCTTCCTCTTCTTCACAATCTAACACAAACAATGAATAAAATAAATACCAATACAATACCATCACAACACTAAACAAAAACATGTATGCATGAATGATATGCTATGATAATAGGACACTTATTCATACCTCTTATTTTCTGTCATTAATAAATGAAATATATTTTTAGGTATTTCTTATTTTATTTATCAATTAAATAATTTTAAAATAATGTAGTAAAACTTTGATTTCTATAATTACAACTTTTATTGTTTTTATGACATCTTCAATTTGGACATTTATTAATATTGCTGGACAGAGGGAAATAATACAATCCTAAAACAATTAAATTTATTTCTAAATTATTTTTATTATTTAAGTTATTATTTTAATGGCTGAAATACTCCTCTGATAATTATACAATTTATAATTTGTCAAAGGGAAAAACAAATGATGTAGAAATAAACTACATGAGCAGGGCTTTCCAATGACATAAAGTTTATCAATTTTGGACTTACAGATTAAAAGTTATGAATTTTGCAAGTTTTAATAGTTTTCTGTTTTAATTTCTAAATTTTATTCGAAATAGAAAAAGAATCGGCCACGCGGCGCGATCTGATTCGTCTGTACCGATTCGACGCGGATCGGCAGCGTGGGCCGTCCGATCTCCTTAATAACGAGCGCTCGGGATTAAATGGATCTCGATCCGTTGGATCTAGATCCAACGGTCCGAAAACGGAGACCACGCGCGGGCGGCGCGGTTCGCCGGAAAAACTTCCGACCGCGGCGGCGCCACGGCAGGCAATGCACGCGCTCGCATCCTAGGGATCTACGGGATGGATGGGTCTTACCGAGACGTGGAGAAGATCGATGCGGGGACGGTGGCGAGGTGGCGGTTTCCGGCGTGAACTCCTCCTCGCGCAATCGCTCGCCGGAGTAGCACGAGGCGGCGGTTCTCCTCGGGCGAGCACGGACACGGCGTTGCGCTGCGGAAATGAGTTCAAAACCGTGTCAAAAAGCTTCGCAAGGACAAGTTAAAGCGAGAGGGACCAATGATACGACACGGGGTGGTTAGGTTTGCGCGCACGGCGAGGTTCTCACCGACGGCGACGGCGGAAGAGCGGGTCTCTAGCGGCCAGCCCAGGGGCTCTTTGGAGGAGGTGTTTGGGGCAAAACACGGAGGAGCTCGGGGGCTTTTAGTAGGGGAAAACAGCGAGGTAAATGGAGTAGTAAATCGCCGCATTCAAACGAAATCAATCGGGCGTTTTCGGTCGGAGACGTGGGTGTGATTTGGGCAAGAACGGCTCCGCGGGGGAGATGACAGGTGGGTCCCACCTGTCAGTGACTGCGAGCAAGCGTGCGGGGCGCTGGGCCGCTGGCGGGCTGATAGGCTACGCGCGCGCGGCAGATAGATACGGGCCACGGCCCACTCGACTCAGAAATCCAATGATTTTTATTTAAATCCTTTTCTGTTTTTAAATACTGATTTCAAATATGATTTTTAAACCTATTCAAAACATTTCAGAAAAAATCATAAAAATATGTTTTGGAAAGGTTATTAAAAATGGAACTTTTTAACATTATTCTTGCCCATATATAAATTGGTAAAATTTTATTTATTAAAGGAGTTTTAAATAAACACTTTATGGAATTATAGATTATTTATATTTATAATTTGAAGTTTTATTTAATATTTTTGTGATGTATTTTTATGCCCAATGATGCATGATGCTTTAATGCAAGTTTTAAATTTGTGCAAAATTTGGGATGTTACAGACTAACCCCCTTAAGAGGAAGCTCGCCCTCGAGCTTCGGAAGGATCAGCAAATAGGTGTGGATGGTCTTCTCGGAGGTCGTCCTCTCGTTCCCAGGTGGCTTCTTCCTCAGTGTGATGGTTCCATTGGACTTTACAAAACTTGATGGTTTTGGTACGGGTGACTCTTTATGCGGTCTGCAATATCTTGATGGGTTTCTCCTCGTAGGTCAGGTCACTCTCCAATTGTACTTCTTCGAGGGGTACAGTATCCTTTAAAGGAACTCCCATCATTTCGGGGTGACATTTCTTCAGCTGACTGACATGGAACACATTATGAACCGCAGACAGAGCTTCTGGTAGTTCTAACTCATATGCCACCTCACCCTTACGAGACAGAATTTTAAAAGGTCCAATAAATCGAGGTGCTAATTTTCCTTTAATTCCAAACTTCTTCACACCCCTGAGTGGTGACACTCTAAGATAGGTTCTATCGCCCACCTCGTAGGCGACTTCTCTACGTTTAGAATCCGCGTAGCTTTTCTGGCGTGACTGTGCTACCTTCAATCTATCTTTAATTAATCTGACCTTCTCTTCAGCTTCTTGGATTATATCAGGTCCAAAGAAACTTCGTTCTCCTACACCACTCCACAACAATGGGGTTGTGCATTTCTTCCCATATAAAGCTTCAAATGGTGCCATCTCAATGCTAGCTTGATAACTGTTATTGTAGGAGAACTCGGCATAGGGTAGATTGTCATCCCAACTAGACCCATAATCAAGCGCACAAGCTCTTAACATATCTTCTAAAATCTGGTTTACTCTTTCAGTCTGACCATCCGTTTGCGGGTGAAATGCCGTACTGAACTCCATACTAGTTCCCAGTGATTCATGCAACTGCTTCCAAAAATGGGATGTGAACTGGGTCCCTCTATCGGACACGATACTCTTGGGGACGCCGTGTAAGCACACAATCCTCTTCATGTAAATATCAGCTAGCTTTGCGCTGGTATAGGTGGTCTTCACGGGTATAAAGTGAGCTATTTTGGTTAAGCGACAAGCAATAACCCAAATAGAATCATACCCTGATCTGGTCCTTGGTAACCCGGTGATGAAATCCATCCCAATAGAATCCCACTTCCAGTCCGGTACCTTCAAAGGTTGCAAAAGTCCTGCTGGTTTCTGATGCTCAGCCTTTACTCGACTGCATACATCGCACTTAGCTATATATTCTGCTATTTCTCTTTTCAGATTGTTCCACCAAAATCTCTCCTTCACATCCATATACATTTTGGTATTTCCTGGATGAATGGAGTAAGGTGTTTCATGGGCTTCTTGCAGAATTAACTTCCGGAGACCAGGATCATTTGCCACACATACACGTTTTTCAAACCACAAGGTTCCTTGCTCATCTTCATGAAATCCCTTGGCTTTTCCTGCTCTCAAATTGGCTTTGATTTCTTCAATATCTTTGTCTCCCTTCTGAGCTTCACGTATATTATCCATCAAATTTGGTTGTACTACCATCGAGGCTACAAAACCATCTGGTACCACTTCCAATCGGAGGTCCTTGAATGCCTTGCATAAATCCTCAGGTATTTCTCCTGTCGTGAGGCCATTCAAATACACCTTACGACTCAGGGCATCAGCTACCAAATTAGCCTTTCCAGGATGGTATTGGAGACTTAGGTCATAATCCTTGATAAGTTGTAATCATCTTCTCTGCCTCATGTTCAATTCTTTCTGTGTGAAAATATACTTCAAACTTTTGTGGTCAGTGAACACTTCACATCTTTTTCCCATTAGGTAGGGTCTCCAAGTTTTTTGGGCATGTACTACTGAGGCTAACTCGAGATCATGGGTGGGATAATTTGTTTCATGCTTCTTGAGCTGTCTAGAGGCATAAGGTGCCACTCTGCCTTCTTGCATCAGCACACTTCCCAGGCCTTGGCGTGAAGCATCACAGTATACTTGGAATTCTTTCTCTAAATCAGGTAGGCATAGAACTGGGGCTGAAACTAATCGTTTCTTTAATTCCTGAAAACTGGCTTCACACGCATCAGTCCACTCAAATTTCTTCTCATTCTTTAATAATTCCGTCAGTGCCTTGGCGATTTTGGAAAAGTTTTCTATAAATCTTCGGTAGTATCCTGCTAGACCAAGAAAACTTCGTAATTCTCCAACATTCTTTGGTGGTTCCCAATTGGTTACAGCTGAAACCTTTTCAGGATACACTGCTATACCCTCCTTGGATACTATGTGTCCTAGGAATGCGACTTGTTCCAACCAAAATTCACACTTGCTGAATTTGGCATATAACTTATGTTCACGTAGTCTCTGCAATACTAGGCGCAAATGCTCTTCATGATCTTTGTGACTCTCGGAGTAGATCAGAATGTCATCTATGAACACTACCACAAACTTGTCCAGAAAATCCATGAACACTTTATTCATCATATTCATGAAATAAGCTAGAGCATTGGTTAATCCAAATGGCATTACTGTATACTCATAAGAGCCATATCTTGTAACAAACGCTGTTTTTGGTATATCCATCTCTCTAACCTTCATTTGGAGATATCCTGATCGAAGATCAATCTTGGAGAACACACATGCACCTTTCAATTGATCAAATAATTCATTTATCTTGGGTAACGGATACTTGTTCTTGATGGTGTGTTCATTTACATCTATGTAGTCTGTGACTAGTCTCTGGGTTTGATCTTTCTTTTTGACAAAAAGAACTGGCGCTCCCCAGGGCGAAGAACTTGGACGGATAAATCCTTTCAGAAGGTGCTCCTCTAGTTGCTTCTTGAGTTCTTTCAGTTCATCGACGGCCATTGGGTAAGGTCTCTTGGCTATTGGTCCGGTACCGGGTTTTAGTTCAATGAGAAATTCCACATCTCTATCAGGTGGCATTCCCGATAACTCTTCTGGGAATACATCTGGGTACTCTTGGACAATCAGCACATCACCAAGGCTAACCCCCTTAAGAGAATTTAGCCTAACTTTCTTAAGTTCGAAAGTTGATCTGAATTTAATCTTTTGTTTTTCTGGGGTGGTGAGGGTGATAGCTCTGTTTGCACAGTATATGATTCCTTCAAAACGGGTCATCCAATCCATTCCGATGATAACATCCAAACCTTGGGTTTCTAGGATGACTAAGTCTGCTGGAAAAAGATATTTTCCAATCCTTAATTCTAGCTGCCTACAGCCTGAATTTACTATCATCTCACCCCCAGGTGAACCCACTCTAATAGGTTTTCCTAAGCTTTCCTCGGCTAGCCCATGTTTGTTTACAAAAGCTCTTGATATGAATGAATGCGATGCTCCAGTATCAAATAAGACCAAAGCTGGAAAAGAATTGAGCAGGAACTTACCAATCACAGCGTCAGGTTCATCATGAACTTCTTCCACGTTGAGGTGATTTACTTGTCCCTTCTAGAAAGGATTGGGCTTGGAATTTTCATCGGCCTTTCTCTCTGGGCAATTAGTAGCATAGTGTCCTGTCTTCTTGCACTTGAAGCAAGTCACATTAGACAAGTCTTTCTTCCCTTCAGTGTTAGGACGGGGATTACCATTTCCATGATTATGGCCATGGTGATGGTTTCCCTTGAATCCACCATTATTTCCTTTGTACCCTCCATTGTGGTTATGACCATGATGCTTTTGGCCACTACCATTGTTGGAGTAGTTCCAGGGTTTATGGCCACTGACTTCTAAGGTGTGTGGTTTCTTGTGAGCCCCTTCAGTGTTAGCTTTACTTGCACCAAACTTTCTCTTCCTATTCTCTTCCTTTCTGATGTTATTGTCCAGGGTGATTGCCTGATCCAGCAGAATCTGATAGTTAGGAGCATATGCCACAGACAAAGGTATCTTTAGTTCTCCCCGAAGTCCATTAAGGAATTTGTCCTTCCTTTTAGCATCAGTGTCGATGTCTTCTGGTGCGTACCTTGATAGCGTACAGAAGTCATCTATATACTCCTTCAGAGTTCTACCTCCCTGTCTCAAACTACGAAACTCCTCATTCTTCAGATTCATTATGCCAGAGGAGATGTGAGCATTGCGGAAACCATCCTTGAACGCATCCCAAGTCATGCCATCCAAGGGATGGGTCACTTGATAGGTCTCCCACCACATGGCAGCAGGTCCTTCCATGTAACATCCCAAATTTTGCAAAAATTTAAAACTTGCAATTAAGCATCATGCATCATTGAGCATAAGAATACCTCACAAAAATATTAAATAAAACTTCAAATCTAAATATAAATAATCTACACATTCCATAAATTGTTCATTTAAAACTCCATTAATAAATAAAATTTTACCAATTTATATATGTGCAAGAATGATGTTAAAAAGTTCCATTTTCAATAACCTTTCCAAAACATATTTTTATGAATTTTTCTGAAATGTTTTGAATAGATTTAAAAATCATTTTTGAAATTAGTAATTAAAAACAGAAAAGGGTTTTAAATAAAAATATTCGAATTTCGGAGCGAGTGGGCCGTGGCCCGTAACTATCTGCCGCACGCGCGTAGCCGAGCAGCCCGCCAGCGGCCCAGCGCCCCGCGCGCTCGCTCGCATTCGCTGACAGGTGGGACCCACCTGTCATCTCCCCCGCGGATCCGTTCGTTCCCAAATCACGCCCACGTCTCCGACCGAAACGCCCGATTTGATTTCGTTTGAATACGGCGAATTACTGCTCCATTTACCTCGCGGTTTTCCCCTACTAAAAGCCCCCGAGCTCCTCCGTGTTTTGCCCCAAACCACTCCTCCAAAGAGCCCCTGGGCTGGCCGCTAGAGACCCCGCTCTTCCGCCGTCGCCGTCGGTGAGAACCTCGCCGTGCGCGCAACCCTAACCACCCTGTGCCGTATTGTTGCTTCCTCTCGCTTTAACTTTTCCTTGCGGAGCTTCCTGACACGGTTTTGAACTTCTTCCCGCAGCGCAACGCCGTGTCCGTGCTCGCCCGAGGAGAACCGCCGCCTCGTGCTACTCCGGCGAGCGATTACGCGAGGAGGAATTCACGCCGGAGACCGCCACCTCGCCACCGTCCCCGCATCGACCTTCTCCACGTTTCGGTAAGAACCATCCATCCCGTAGGTCCCTAGGATGCGAGCGCGTGCAATGCCGGCCGTGGCGCCGCCGCGGTCGGGAGTTTTTCCGGCGAACCGCGCCGCCCGCGCGTGGTCTCTGTTTTCGGACCGTTGGATCTAGATCCAACGGATCTAGATCTATTTAATCCTGAGCGCTCGTTATAAAGGAGATCGGACGGCCCACGCTGCCGATCCGCGCCGAAGCGGTATCGACCAATAGGATTGCGCCACGTAGCCCAGTTAATTTCTATTTCGCAGGAAATTTTATAAATAAAACAGAAAATAGATAAAACTTGCAAAATTCATAACTTTTGATCTGTAAGTCCAAATTTAATAAACTTTATGTCATTGGAAAGCTCTGTTAATGTAGTTTAATTCTACAACATTTGTTTTTCCCTTTGACAAATTATAAATTGAATAATTATCAGAGGAGTATTTCGGCCATTAAAATAATAACTTAAATAATAAAAATTATTTAGAAATAAATGTAATTGTTTTAAGATTGTATAATTTCCCTCTGTCCAGCAATATTAATAAATGTCCAAATTAAAGATGTCATAAAAACAATAAAAGTTGTAATTATGGAAATCAAAGTTTTACTATATCATTTCAAATTTCTTAATACCTAGACACTATAATTCATTTATTAATGACAGAAAATAAGAATTATTAATAAGTGTGTCTAATCATCATAGCATAGCATTCATGCATACATGATTTTGTTTAGTGCTGTGATGATATGGTGTTGGTATTTATGTATTCATTGTTTATGCTAGATTGTGAAGAAGAGGAAGGACTTGCTTGTGATTGTTATTCCTGTTACCAAGGCAAGTGACATTCATACAATATCCAATATTTTCTATATGCATAAGTAGTATGTTTTGAGTAGTGTGCATGATAGGGATTTTGATTTATTTTATTAATGCTAAGTTAGTTGGTATTTTGCAAATATCCCAGTAGTATGTAGCCACCCTTTTTCCCTAAGCAGCCATGAAAAGATTTTATTAGTTGCTTAGCCATGCTATAAAAATGTTGCCATGTTATGGAAATGTTTCTAAGTGTTAAAATCTAAAATGCACTTCTGGGTGGAATTGGTTGTTATGGTTTATGTTGAGTGGCTTTTGGGACTATGCTTGTGGTTGTCATCGCCTAGGATGAATGTCTATTCTACTTAGGGCCATGAGTATGGTGGTTGTTACCCAGAAGTACACTTGTGGACGGCCACCCAGGAACGAAGAGATTACCAAGTCCCTCCAAGCTTAGAAGCTTCCCGTGCAACCTTTTGACAATGGGCTATGTCTAGAATGAATAAGTTGTGGGAGTGCAACCTGTCGGCTTGACAAGCAGATGTAGAGTTGATAGGTGGAACGGGTCTTGCTAGTATGGTTGCATTCTTCTTCTGAAAGTTCTTGTCTCAATTCTCTCTTTTCCATAATACACTCCGCGTGTATAGGATTTCTCGGACAAATTGAGTCTAAAGGTGAAAGTGCACAACCTCTGCAGAGTCGACAATCTGAGTTCTCAGCCGTGTCCCCGGATATGGACTACTTCGAGCAACTGGACACGGATGGGCAGAAGAATCTCAACACTGTTTTCATAAAGTAAAAATTGACTAAGGAATGAATTGTTGGTGCACTTGGGCTTTGTCCCACGGTGCCAAGTCTTCGAGAAATAAAAGTGTTTTACAAAATGATAGGAGAAAACTTGCTTTCTGCAAATAGCCTTCAACCCCACCAAGCCAAATATGCATATAGATGTTAGACTTGCCAGTATATTTATCCACCATAGTCACCTTCCAATACATCATTGTATTGACCTCCTTCGGGGGCTGCATATTCCAATGTGCAGGAATTTCTGATGCTGAATGATTGGCTCGAGTCTACACCCAACATGACTGCCTGTGGCGCATGCTTGAAGATGAGGCTCAATGTTACTTTTGCTTTCGTTGTGAACTCTGAACTTTAGCTAGCCTTGATGGCTATGCAATTTGTAATAAAGTCATTTTGGGTATTATTTTTGGATCTCGTTGTAGTAATTTAATACTTATGCAATGATACTTTATATTTTGTACTGTGGTGCTGGCAGTGATCCAGGGACTAGCACATAACACAGGTGTTCCAACTTTAATAAAAGTTGGGGTGCTACAAAATGGTATCAGAGCAAAGTGTTGCCTGTAGGTTCGAGCCCCTAGGATTGGTTAAGCCCTTTTTGGTCATAATGTTACCATCTTTGAAGTATGTTGGATTCTAACGGCATGGTGGGATGAAGCGTCCCGGGACAAACTTTACATGTCCACGTACATGAGACCTGTTCCACAATATAAGTGGCTGGCCGGGTGTCTGTCTCTCTCACTATAGTGAAAAATCCAATTTACGAAGAGTTGTTAATATATGTTGATCACCTTAGGATTTTGACTTAGTTTTCCCCCTAAAAGTAATAATACGCTCCATAACCAGTACTTCCTTATCTTATGCAATTCTTGTTCTAATTTCCCTTCCTTCCTACTTAAAGGATGACGAGATTTCACTTCACCACTGCGGAGGACTTCGAGAACACCCGTTTTGGCTGTTACCTCCTCGACATCGGCGAGAAGATAGGGTTACCACTACCCCAAATAAAGGGCTTCATTCTGAAGAAGTTTAACAAAGAGGGTTGCTGGGGAATAAAAGCAACACAACCAGGACGTGGAGAGGAGCCCCCACTAGAGATCAAAATGGTTAGTGACTCCAAAGACAAAGGGCTCAATCTAGTCATGCAAGATTTGATTGGGCGCCTCTGCGGACGCTACAGCCTAGAGTTGAGGGGTCACTATTCCATTTTCTTTGGAAGAAGAAACGAAGATGGAGAACCTTACCTGTATGATGTCGGAGAAAGAGGCAAGGCAAAACCCCTTAGCCTTTATTTCCAGGAGCTGGAAATCCTTGTCACCGAACTATATGAAGATCGACGCACCGAGCTCCTGAAGAATGATGAGTTATGTGCCTTACTTAAGGAGAACGAAGAGAAGGTGAAGGTTCAGGAGGAAGTAACTAAGGCACAGGAAGAGAGATTCGCTGCACAAGAGGAGAAGTACAGGAGACAAGAGAAAAGAGTTCAAGAGAAGAACAAGATCATCAGGGAACAAAAGGCAGAACTCGAGAGCAATGAAGTCGAGTTCGAGGCTGATAGTGACTTGATAAAAAGGCTTCGTACTGAGAAGAGAGAGCTGCAAGCAAAGAATCTTGCTCTGGAGAAAGAAGTAAAGGAACTCAAGGATGTACTCGCCAATGAAGGAATCGAGATACAGGAAATTGAAGAGGAGGAAGAGGATATGGTCGAGTAGTTAGTTAGTGAGACTACCATTCATCATACACCACAATGTCTTGATCTTGTATTGACCTACCAACTTGTGGTAAGGCAGTACCTTCCCTTGTATCTTCGGAACCTCGCGAGTAGTTTTCCAAACTTTCATATCGTTTTCCTAAAACCAAAGGTTTTGAACTATTTACTGATTGTTTTATGAGTGGTGTGTTGATTGATGGTGTGCTTGACTGGTTTGTTTTGTGCATGGGAAAGGTTTCTCCTTCTCCTTATAGATCTATCTATCTTTTACTCATCCATGCAAAAACCCCACAGATGCCTCCACGTCGTGATCCCGACAACAGCGAAACTATGCAACAGCTGATGGCAGCTCAAACCCAACTGATGACCATGATGACCCAGTTCATTGCAGCAACCAACAACAACAACAACAACAACAACAACAACAACAACAACAACAACAACAACAACAACAACAACAACAACAACAACAACAACAACAACAACAACAACAACAACAACAACAACAACAACAACAACAACAACAACAACAACAACAATAACAACCATCCACCACCACCCCCACCTCCGGTGGACAGACTTGCAAGATTTCTCAGGCTTAGACCTAATAAGTTCTCCTCTGCTACTGAACCCATAGTGGCGGATGACTGGCTCCGTTCCGTCAACAAGGACTTAGTAACCTGTGAGTCTTCTGAGGCAGAAAAGGTGAGGTTCACTACTCACCTATTGGAAGGACCTGCTGCCATGTGGTGGGAAACCTATCAAGTGACCCATCCCTTGGATGGCATGACTTGGGATGCGTTCAAGGATGGTTTCCGCAATGCTCACATCTCCTCTGGCATAATGAACCTGAAGAAGGAGGAGTTTCGTAACTTGAGACAGGGAGGTAGAACTCTGAAGGAGTATATAGATGACTTCTGTATGCTATCAAGGTACGCACCAGAAGACATCGACACTGATGCAAAAAGGAAGGACAAATTCCTAAATGGACTTCGGGGAGAATTAGAGATACCTCTGTCGGTGGCATATGCTCCTAACTATCAGATTCTGCTAGATCAGGCAATCACCCTGGACAATAACATCAGAAAAGAAGAGAATAGGAAGATGAAGTTTGGTACAAGTAAGGGTAACACTGAAGTGGCTCACAAGAAACCACACACCTCAGAAGTCAGTGGCCATAAACCCTGGAACTACTCCCACAATGGTAGTAGCCAAAAGTATCATGGCCATAACCACAATGGAGGGTATAAAGGAAATAATGGTGGGTTCAAGGGAAACCATCACCATGGCCATAATCATGGAAATGGAAATCCTCGTCCTAACACTGAGGGGAAGAAGGACCTGTCTAATGTGACTTGCTTCAAGTGCAAGAAGACGGGACACTATGCTACTGATTGCCCAGAAAGAAAGGCCGATGAAAATGCCAAGCCCAATCCTTTCCAGAAGGGACAAGTAAATCACCTCAAAGTGGAAGAAGTTCATGATGAACCGGACGCTGTCATTGGTAAGTTCCTGCTAAATTCTTTTCCAGTATTGGTCTTATTTGATACTGGAGTATCGCATTCATTCATATCAACAGCTTTTGTAAACAAACATGGGCTAGCCGAGGAAAGCTTAGGAAAACCTATTAGAGTGAGTTCACCTGGGGGTGAGATGATAGTAAATTCAGGCTGTAGGCAGTTAGAATTAAGGATTGGAAAATATCTTTTTCCAGCAGACTTAGTCATCCTAGAAACCCAAGGTTTGGATGTTATTATCGGAATGGATTGGATGACCCGTTTTGAAGGAATCATAGACTGTGCAAACAGAGCTATCACCCTCACCACCCCAGAAAAACAAAAGATTAAATTCAGATCAACTTTCGAACTTAAGAAAGTTAGGCTAAATTCTCTTAAGGGGGTTAGCCTTGGTGATGTGTTGATTGTCCAAGAGTACCCAGATGTATTCCCAGAAGAATTACCGGGAATGCCGCCTGATAGAGATGTGGAATTTCTCATTGAACTAAAACCGGGTACCGGACCAATAGCCAAGAGACCTTACCCAATGGCCGTCGATGAACTAAAAGAACTCAAGAAGCAACTGGAGGAACACCTTTTGAAAGGATTTATCCGTCCAAGTTCTTCGCCCTGGGGAGCGCCAGTTCTTTTTGTCAAAAAGAAGGATCAAACCCAGAGATTAGTCACGGA
Source organism: Poa annua (assembly GCA_026929855.1). Classification (NCBI taxonomy): domain Eukaryota; kingdom Viridiplantae; phylum Streptophyta; class Magnoliopsida; order Poales; family Poaceae; genus Poa; species Poa annua. The sequence goes on from CM049429.1 coordinate 79,486,021, forward strand.
CTACAGAGATATAAATGAACACACCATCAAGAACAAGTATCCGTTACCCAAGATAAATGAATTATTTGATCAATTGAAAGGTGCATGTGTGTTTTCCAAGATCGATCTTCGATCAGGATATCTCCAAATGAAAGTTAGAGAGATGGATATACCAAAAACAGTGTTTGTTACAAGATATGACTCTTATGAGTATACAGTAATGCCATTTGGATTAACCAATGCTCCAGCTTATTTCATGAATATGATGAATAAAGTGTTCATGGATTTTCTGGACAAGTTCGTGGTAGTGTTCATAGATGACATTCTGATCTACTCCGAGAGTCACAAAGATCATGAAGAGCATTTGCGCTGTAGCGTACCTGCACTTTAAATAAGGCAGATACCTGTGTATAGTGCAAATCCCTGGATCGATTCATTTGCACACACAGTTTACGATGTAATATCACAACAAAGCGTCAATTTTATTACATCGATGATCCAGAATAACAAAATATTTAATACAAGTTGCATAGCATAAAGCTAGCATAGAAAAAGTACACAGCGGAAATACAATAGCAGTGAGTCACTATAACTTTCATGCTGCCACAGGCGAAAACATGTTGGTTGTAGACCCGAAACCTCACTCGTCATTTGATCAAATCTGCAATAAGAAAAATATTGCAACAACGTGGGTCAGATTCCATTAAAAATGGAGTCTGGCAAGTGACACTATGGTGGACACTTATGGAATAACTCTAAAGCCTATATGCATATTTGGCTGGTGGAGCTCAAGGCTAATTTGCATAAAGCCAATTTTTCCTACTCTTTTGAAAACACGTTTCTTGAAATCCAGATGAGTATGGCATGAAAACCATAAATCTCATCTTCCCTTGTTCACCCATCAAGTTTTATTCTGAAGTTGGAATGATGGAATCCTCCGTTGACGTCCTTGATCAGCTGCTCAAAATTGTCCGTAACCGGGGACACGGCTAAGTACTTAGTTTTACACTCTGCAGAGGTTGTGCACTTTCACCATTGTACCCATTCAACCCAAAGTATCCTTTACACACCATTTGTGACAAGGAAAGGAGAGAATGAGACGAGATCTTTCAGAAGCATTTTCCCTCCCACCTGGCTTGACCCGTTCCACCTAACATCCCCCTACATCTGCTTGTCAAGACGGAGAGAGTCCACGCAACATAATTGATCAAGCCAGAGCCCATATGGCAATGGCTGCACTGGAAGCAATCGTCACTCGGAGTTCTTCAGATTCCTCTGTTCCTGGGTGGCCGTTCACAAGTGTACATACTCCAGGAACCATAGACATGGACCTGAGTAGCCACTCAACATAACCCATGCAACCAATTACCACCCAGGTATTTCATTCTTAACTTAGTAGAATTTAGATTTTCACAAAACAACATTTGCATAGCATCAATAATTCTACTAAGTATTGCATAGGAACCTAGACACAGGTATAAGGGATTCTACACAGGTTTAGCATAGTAACACATGCATATAAAAATACACTAAGTAATGCATATAAAAATAGGAAGTTTATGAGGTGTGCCACTTGCCTTTGAATGTTGTCGTTGTTCACAAACTCTTTTCAACAACGAACGTTTGCTCTCCGTTTAATCTAAACAATATAAGCAAGCAACAATACAACAATCAACAGCAAGCACAAATCCACAATGCAAACAAACACATACTAGATGAATAAATAAGTTTTATAAAACTTTCTAAGGAAAATATGTTTATGCATGATATGCAAAAATATTCCTAAGGCTAGATATGCTTTTTCATGCCATGAAATTCTTTTAAGTTATTGTAAGGCAAATAGGTTGGTCAAAAAGGACTAAGGACTAAAGTCTTAAGTTGGATATACATACTTTGTTTTATATCTCCTTAAAACAAGCACTCTAATGGCTTAGCCATGATGTGCAAAATACTTAGAGAAAAATACTAAGTCATTTGTTCAAGATGATCACAATTATTATCAACTCTTTGTAAGTTGGACATTCACTATAGTGAGAGAGACAGACACCCGGCCAGCCACTTAAATTGTGGAACGGGTCTCATGTACGAGGACATGTAAGGTTTGTTTCCAGGCCGCTTCATCCCACTATGCTGCTAGGATCCAACAACTTCAAGATGATAACATCAAGATCAAAATTTGCTTAAGTCTAACAGACAAGATTAGGAAAGAGGGAAAAGATAGAAAGAAAGTTGTAGTTGTCCTCCTGGCTTCATCTCCAGACTTGTAACTTTCTTCCGGAGGATGTTTTGATTGAGCTCTTGGTAGTCTTGATGAATCTTCAGACTTGATGATTCTTGTATCCTCGAGGCTGGTCTTGGATTTACTTAGTCTTCATGAAGTCTCAGATGAGGAGAAAAGACAGAGAGAAAGACTTAGAGAATAGAAAGGGGGTTGGCCTTCTTGAACTTCTTCTCACTTTTCTTCTAAGTGCTTGCCATCTTTGGGAATGCTTACAGAGTCTGTTTTCTTCTAAGTCCTTCATGAAGCCTCAGAGAAAAGAAAGAGAGAGAGAGAGCAAGGCTTGGAAAATATTTCTGGTTGGTCTTCATGAACTTGTTCTTGATTTTCTTCTAAGTGTTTCTTCTCCTTGAAGATACTTCTGAAGTCTTGTTTTTGGCTAAGTCCTTCAATGGTCTCCTAGCTCCATCTTGAAAAATACTAAGTGTCTAAGTGTATAGCACTTTTTCCAAACTACTAAGTTTGAAAGTAATCCTAACTTAGAGAAAATGGAGAGGAGTTTTCCTTATGGAAAATGATACTATAAAATGTGCTATGCATGGAATGCAATTTTTAAATCACAATTAACATAAGAATAACTTTTGTGATTTCTTTATAAATATGCATGAATTTATGCATGCAATTTAATTAATTTCTAATTTTGGAAAATATAATAAAAGGAATAATTATAAGATTAAAGTTTCCTATGACTAAATTTTATAACAAAATTTTATAATTAGTGTTAATAGACAGAGAGCATTTAATTAGATCTATTGCAATTGGATTTAATCAAAAATATTGTTTCTATTAAAAGTTATTTCAAAATTAGTCAAACTATTCAAATTAAACACACAACTATGAAATCATTCAAAACTTACTCAAAAATATTTTATAGCAGTGGTATTAATTTACAAATATTCTAAGGTTTCTAAAACATATTTATTTGCAATTTTTGGATTTATAGATTTAAAGTTATTACAAATATACTCAATTTCACCATTTGAAATTTGAATATTTTATACTAAGTCAAATTAGAATTTTGTCTGATCCAAATTATTCTACATGTCGAGAGCTTTTCAAATATATAAAAATTATTAAATTTGGAGTTGTGGTTAAAAAGTTGTGACAGATCTAAGTGGCAGGGATGTTTCTGCAAAACTGCCGATTAAATTTAATTACGAAATTGATTATACACGTCAGCGCTGACTGTGCGCTGACGGGGCATGCCACGTAGGCGCTGACGTGGTTAAGTCATCTGATCTGGGCCGTCAGATCTGGATCTGACGGTCCAGATCGGAGCGTACCGCTTCGTCCGCAACGATCTAATCTAAGCCGTTAAAAATAGATCCAAAGGCTCACCGTGCTCGTCCAGAAGATGGCGGCGCTTCTCACCGGAGATAGAAGCTGACGGCGGCGCGGGCTCCGGCGTGGACACTCCGGTCGTCGCCGTGCCTCCCCGGATGCGTGGAGAGCAGCCCCGAGCGCGGCGCAGCACGGCGAAGGCGGTGGGGAGGTCGGTTGGTGGCGGGGGGGCTCCGGAGCTCGATTTACTCCTCGCCGGAGTTGCGGGTGGCGGCGGGGAGCTTCGGGCGTGGATGATTCGCTCGTCCTAGTGCGGGAAAAGGCACGACGGAGGGGTCACCGAGATGCGCAAGAAAAGGAGAAAGCGAGGAGAGGGGTAGGGGGCGCTCGGGCGTTACCAGGGTCTCACCGGAGCAAGGAAATTCGCCGGCGGCAGTGGCGGCGCGGCGGGGTGCAATGCGGGCAGCCTGGGGGCTCCCGGGCTAGGATTTGTTAGGGATTCGCGAGAGGAGTATTCGGGGGTTTATATGGGGGCGTTAGGAGATCGAATCCCGCACGAATCGTGGTCGTTTTCGGCTCGATCTTCTCCGGTTCGTGCACTGTTCGTTGAGAGATGGAAGGAGAGGGATGACGCGTGGGTCCCGCGCGTCAGTGGGAGAAGCGCGCAGCACGGGCGGAGTTGGGCCGCTGCTGGGCTTCGGGCGGTTGCGCGCGAGGGAGAAAAGAAATGGGCTTCGGCCCACTGGCTCGGGTTATTCTCCTTTTCTTTCTTTTTTTGTCAAATCCTTTTCTGTTTTCTGTATTTAAAATAACTTTTAAAATATGACTCTAATTCAACTCAAATTAGATTCTAAAAGTTTGTAAAATCCTCATCTCTCTGTTAAACCAATTGTAGGAGTGTTTTGAACATTTTTCAAAATAATAATTTCAAACTATTGCTTAAAAGTAAACTTAGACACTTTATGTTTAATTTAAACTAGGATTTAAATAAATTTTAATTCTGACTAAATATATTATATGAAATACCCATGTTCAATTATGTTTGGATTTAAGTTATTTAAACTCATTTTCAAATTCTAAATTCATTTTTGGCTTTGGTATAATTTTTAATGACATACCACAACTATATGAAAATGGAAAAGATAATGTATTCCTTTTTTAATTGAAAAATAATTTGTGCAACATTGTATTTTATGCATTTGAAACTTCATAACAACTTTGGACAAGACCTTTATTTTAATTTTATTTTTATTTAGAATCTGTTAATCATTTCATGTTTTGAAAACTAGATGAAATTCATTTAAGCAAATGAAATGTTTATTTGGCTAATTCATTAATTTAAATTCTATGAAGTTTTAAAGTTATACACTATGGGCTTATAATTTCCAAACTATATTTTGAACTTAGTTAAAGGAATGAAAACCATTTAGTAATTATATAACCTTTTGAATAATCTTGTAATTATGAATAGATATGAATAAGTGGTTTAATTCAAATACTTATAAGGAACTAATTTATTTAAATAAAATGGATTGTAGTTGGTAAACTATTTGTCAAATTATATTTTAAGGTTTTTGAAATACATGGGATAATAAAATGTTTTAAACTGTGTCATTTGAAATATTAAACTTTGAAGTCTTTTATAGTTGGTTTCCTTATGCATTTAATATTTTATTTTAATAAAAAGAAAAGTTTTAAATTTTAGTGATTTTTGAACATGATAAAATGTTGGGATGTTACAGACTACCACCCTTAAAAGTTATCTCGTCCCCGAGATTCGGAGAAGCTAGAAGACAAAGCAATTGTTTGATTGATTCTGATAACTCGAGATGTTTTGACAAATGAAATTTCGGACATGGAAACTTGAAAACTTGACAGTGAATGGTTTTTCTGATTAGAAGGATAAAAGGAAAGCTAGTTTGAGATCTCTGGGTTTTAAGCGACTGGGTTTAAATTATCTAGGTGGCTACCACCCTTAAAAGAAAAGTTTTGTTGATAATTCAACATCCTAATGCACAACCATAAATCAAGATAATCCATTACAAACATCATCTAACAAACATCAGCAACAAGGTTCAAACACAAGCAAATGCATACATGAAAATTTCAAACTTATTTTAAGAAATCGAACAATTCTTTTATCAAACGAAACTCACTAAAGTCGTGGGAATACGAAAGCAACAGTACTGCCATACCACAATTTGATAGGTCAATACACTAAATCGATAGATAAGCTAAAAGATAAATGGTGGTCCTTCTAACATGGTTTTGATTGTTACACTTATCCCTCCTAATTATTACGCTTGCGTTTTATTGTGTGGTTATTTGCCACAGGCGTGACTTCTTCCTCAGTTGACTCTTCAAACAGCACCTCTTCGGGATCTTCTTCCACTGGTCCTTCCTCCTTCGTAGCTGTAGATACAGTCACATTTCCAGTGCCGTGGTCACCTCCTTCAGCTACTGGCGGTGGTGGAGGTGGAATGAGTTGCGCCTCAAGCATGGCAATTTGCTGATCCTTACCAAGGTTCTCCAAATGTAGGTCATGGATGAGTTCCTCCAACTGACCAATAAGATTTTCAGAAGCCTGGAGTTCTTGGGTTTTTGCGTGTATGACGGCTTGTGCATGATCTGCGACGTCCTGAGTCTGTTGGACCCTCCTGGTCAGGCAGTTGATGAGATAATCCAGGTCTTCAAACGTCTTGTTAACGAGGGGCAGGTCCAGGCGATTTCCCGTGTGAGCCATCGAGAGACCATGTGCATTCCTCTTCCCAAAGGCACGGAAGGGCGATCCTGGTGCTAGCTTGAATCGATACTTGTAACACAGACGAGCCATTAAGTCCACCATAGCTATGTTCACTCCCTCAATCCAATCTGGGTAGTAGGTGACATAGTCCACGGCCTCGAAGTCTGGCATTGTAGGATCCGGGGTCATGATGGTGCGGATTTCCCAACGTAGCCCATGGGGTATGTTGGTCTCCTCCTTCCTTCCTCGGAAATAGGGTGGTGGTAGCTTCAATACACTTGTCAATCTAGACAGCTGCCTCCCAAAGATGAAACCCGACAAAACTCCAGCATACGCAGTCTCAGTGTATTCTCCCATCTAGAATTGTGAACAGGTAAGAGTATAAAAATTTAAGAGAAAAGGGAAAGATGCAAGACAAGATAAATAATGTAACACCATATTAAGGAAAAGTTCAAGATTCACTCATGTTTTGGAAACCTAGTTTAGTTAACTACTTAGCCTTTGGGGTCTTAGTCCAATCCTAGGGGTTTCGAACCTACAGGCAACACAGTGCTCTGATACCATCTGGAGCGTACCTGCACTTTAAATAAGGCAGATACCTGTGTATAGTGCAAATCCCTGGATCGATTCATTTGCACACACAGTTTACGATGTAATATCACAAAAAAGCGTCAATTTTATTACATCGATGATCCAGAATAACAAAATATTTAATACAAGTTGCATAGCATAAAGCTAGCATAGAAAAAGTACACAGCGGAAATACAATAGCAGTGAGTCACTATAACTTTCATGCTACCACAGGCGAAAACATGTTGGTTGTAGACCCGAAACCTTTACGAAACCTCACTCGTCATTTGATCAAATCTGCAATAAGAAAAATATTGCACCAACGTGGGTCAGATTCCATTAAAAATGGAGTCTGGCAAGTGACACTATGGTGGACACTTATGGAATAACTCTAAAGCCTATATGCATATTTGGCTGGTGGAGCTCAAGGCTAATTTGCATAAAGCCAATTTTTCCTACTCTTTTGAAAACACTTTTCTTGAAATCCAGATGAGTATGGCATGAAAACCATAAATCTCATCTTCCCTTGTTCACCCATCAAGTTTTATTCTGAAGTTGGAATGATGGAATCCTCCGTTGACGTCCTTGATCAGCTGCTCAAAATTGTCCGTAACCGGGGACACGGCTAAGTACTTAGTTTTACACTCTGCAGAGGTTGTGCACTTTCACCATTGTACCCATTCAACCCAAAGTATCCTTTACACACCATTTGTGACAAGGAAAGGAGAGAATGAGACGAGATCTTTCAGAAGCATTTTCCCTCCCACCTGGCTTGACCCGTTCCACCTAACATCCCCCTACATCTGCTTGTCAAGCCGGAGAGAGTCCACGCAACATAATTGATCAAGCCAGAGCCCATATGGCAATGGCTGCACTGGAAGCAATCGTCACTCGGAGTTCTTCAGATTCCTCTGTTCCTGGGTGGCCGTTCACAAGTGTACATACTCCAGGAACCATAGACATGGACCTGAGTAGCCACTCAACATAACCCATGCAACCAATTACCACCCAGGTATTTCATTCTTAACTTAGTAGAATTTAGATTTTCACAAAACAACATTTGCATAGCATCAATAATTCTACTAAGTATTGCATAGGAACCTAGACACAGGTATAAGGGATTCTACACAGGTTTAGCATAGTAACACATGCATATAAAAATACACTAAGTAATGCATATAAAAATAGGAAGTTTATGAGGTGTGCCACTTGCCTTTGAATGTTGTCGTTGTTCACAAACTCTTTTCAACAACGAACGTTTGCTCTCCGTTTAATCTAAACAATATAAGCAAGCAACAATACAACAATCAACAGCAAGCACAAATCCACAATGCAAACAAACACATACTAGATGAATAAATAAGTTTTATAAAACTTTCTAAGGAAAATATGTTTATGCATGATATGCAAAAATATTCCTAAGGCTAGATATGCTTTTTCATGCCATGAAATTCTTTTAAGTTATTGTAAGGCAAATAGGTTGGTCAAAAAGGACTAAGGACTAAAGTCTTAAGTTGGATATACATACTTTGTTTTATATCTCCTTAAAACAAGCACTCTAATGGCTTAGCCATGATGTGCAAAATACTTAGAGAAAAATACTAAGTCATTTGTTCAAGATGATCACAATTATTATCAACTCTTTGTAAGTTGGACATTCACTATAGTGAGAGAGACAGACACCCGGCCAGCCACTTAAATTGTGGAACGGGTCTCATGTACGAGGACATGTAAGGTTTGTTTCCAGGCCGCTTCATCCCACTATGCTGCTAGGATCCAACAACTTCAAGATGATAACATCAAGATCAAAATTTGCTTAAGTCTAACAGACAAGATTAGGAAAGAGGGAAAAGATAGAAAGAAAGTTGTAGTTGTCCTCCTGGCTTCATCTCCAGACTTGTAACTTTCTTCCGGAGGATGTTTTGATTGAGCTCTTGGTAGTCTTGATGAATCTTCAGACTTGATGATTCTTGTATCCTCGAGGCTGGTCTTGGATTTACTTAGTCTTCATGAAGTCTCAGATGAGGAGAAAAGACAGAGAGAAAGACTTAGAGAATAGAAAGGGGGTTGGCCTTCTTGAACTTCTTCTCACTTTTCTTCTAAGTGCTTGCCATCTTTGGGAATGCTTACAGAGTCTGTTTTCTTCTAAGTCCTTCATGAAGCCTCAGAGAAAAGAAAGAGAGAGAGAGAGCAAGGCTTGGAAAATATTTCTGGTTGGTCTTCATGAACTTGTTCTTGATTTTCTTCTAAGTGTTTCTTCTCCTTGAAGATACTTCTGAAGTCTTGTTTTTGGCTAAGTCCTTCAATGGTCTCCTAGCTCCATCTTGAAAAATACTAAGTGTCTAAGTGTATAGCACTTTTTCCAAACTACTAAGTTTGAAAGTAATCCTAACTTAGAGAAAATGGAGAGGAGTTTTCCTTATGGAAAATGATACTATAAAATGTGCTATGCATGGAATGCAATTTTTAAATCACAATTAACATAAGAATAACTTTTGTGATTTCTTTATAAATATGCATGAATTTATACATGCAATTTAATTAATTTCTAATTTTGGAAAATATAATAAAAGGAATAATTATAAGATTAAAGTTTCCTATGACTAAATTTTATAACAAAATTTTATAATTAGTGTTAATAGACAGAGAGCATTTAATTAGATCTATTGCAATTGGATTTAATCAAAAATATTGTTTCTATTAAAAGTTATTTCAAAATTAGTCAAACTATTCAAATTAAACACACAACTATGAAATCATTCAAAACTTACTCAAAAATATTTTATAGCAGTGGTATTAATTTACAAATATTCTAAGGTTTCTAAAACATATTTATTTGCAATTTTTGGATTTATAGATTTAAAGTTATTACAAATATACTCAATTTCACCATTTGAAATTTGAATATTTTATACTAAGTCAAATTAGAATTTTGTCTGATCCAAATTATTCTACATGTCGAGAGCTTTTCAAATATATAAAAATTATTAAATTTGGAGTTGTGGTTAAAAAGTTGTGACAGATCTAAGTGGCAGGGATGTTTCTGCAAAACTGCCGATTAAATTTAATTACGAAATTGATTATACACGTCAGCGCTGACTGTGCGCTGACGGGGCATGCCACGTAGGCGCTGACGTGGTTAAGTCATCTGATCTGGGCCGTCAGATCTGGATCTGACGGTCCAGATCGGAGCGTACCGCTTCGTCCGCAACGATCTAATCTAAGCCGTTAAAAATAGATCCAAAGGCTCACCGTGCTCGTCCAGAAGATGGCGGCGCTTCTCACCGGAGATAGAAGCTGACGGCGGCGCGGGCTCCGGCGTGGACACTCCGGTCGTCGCCGTGCCTCCCCGGATGCGTGGAGAGCAGCCCCGAGCGCGGCGCAGCACGGCGAAGGCGGTGGGGAGGTCGGTTGGTGGCGGGGGGGCTCCGGAGCTCGATTTACTCCTCGCCGGAGTTGCGGGTGGCGGCGGGGAGCTTCGGGCGTGGATGATTCGCTCGTCCTAGTGCGGGAAAAGGCACGACGGAGGGGTCACCGAGATGCGCAAGAAAAGGAGAAAGCGAGGAGAGGGGTAGGGGGCGCTCGGGCGTTACCAGGGTCTCACCGGAGCAAGGAAATTCGCCGGCGGCAGTGGCGGCGCGGCGGGGTGCAATGCGGGCAGCCTGGGGGCTCCCGGGCTAGGATTTGTTAGGGATTCGCGAGAGGAGTATTCGGGGGTTTATATGGGGGCGTTAGGAGATCGAATCCCGCACGAATCGTGGTCGTTTTCGGCTCGATCTTCTCCGGTTCGTGCACTGTTCGTTGAGAGATGGAAGGAGAGGGATGACGCGTGGGTCCCGCGCGTCAGTGGGAGAAGCGCGCAGCGCGGGCGGAGTTGGGCCGCTGCTGGGCTTCGGGCGGTTGCGCGCGAGGGAGAAAAGAAATGGGCTTCGGCCCACTGGCTCGGGTTATTCTCCTTTTCTTTCTTTTTTTGTCAAATCCTTTTCTGTTTTCTGTATTTAAAATAACTTTTAAAATATGACTCTAATTCAACTCAAATTAGATTCTAAAAGTTTGTAAAATCCTCATCTCTCTGTTAAACCAATTGTAGGAGTGTTTTGAACATTTTTCAAAATAATAATTTCAAACTATTGCTTAAAAGTAAACTTAGACACTTTATGTTTAATTTAAACTAGGATTTAAATAAATTTTAATTCTGACTAAATATATTATATGAAATACCCATGTTCAATTATGTTTGGATTTAAGTTATTTAAACTCATTTTCAAATTCTAAATTCATTTTTGGCTTTGGTATAATTTTTAATGACATACCACAACTATATGAAAATGGAAAAGATAATGTATTCCTTTTTTAATTGAAAAATAATTTGTGCAACATTGTATTTTATGCATTTGAAACTTCATAACAACTTTGGACAAGACCTTTATTTTAATTTTATTTTTATTTAGAATCTGTTAATCATTTCATGTTTTGAAAACTAGATGAAATTCATTTAAGCAAATGAAATGTTTATTTGGCTAATTCATTAATTTAAATTCTATGAAGTTTTAAAGTTATACACTATGGGCTTATAATTTCCAAACTATATTTTGAACTTAGTTAAAGGAATGAAAACCATTTAGTAATTATATAACCTTTTGAATAATCTTGTAATTATGAATAGATATGAATAAGTGGTTTAATTCAAATACTTATAAGGAACTAATTTATTTAAATAAAATGGATTGTAGTTGGTAAACTATTTGTCAAATTATATTTTAAGGTTTTTGAAATACATGGGATAATAAAATGTTTTAAACTGTGTCATTTGAAATATTAAACTTTGAAGTCTTTTATAGTTGGTTTCCTTATGCATTTAATATTTTATTTTAATAAAAAGAAAAGTTTTAAATTTTAGTGATTTTTGAACATGATAAAATGTTGGGATGTTACATGCGCCTAGTATTACAGAGACTACGTGAACATAAGTTGTATGCCAAATTCAGCAAGTGTGAATTTTGGTTGGAACAAGTCGCATTTCTAGGACACATAGTATCCAAGGAGGGTATAGCAGTGGATCCTGAAAAGGTCTCAGCTGTAACCAATTGGGAACCATCAAAGAATGTTGGAGAATTACGAAGTTTTCTTGGTCTAGCAGGATACTACCGAAGGTTTATAGAAAACTTTTCCAAAATTGCCAAGGCACTGACAGAATTATTAAAGAAGGAGAAGAAATTTGAATGGACTGGCGCGTGCGAAGCCAGTTTTCAGGAATTAAAGAAACGACTAGTTTCAGCCCCAGTCCTGTGTTTACCTGATTTAGAGAAAGAATTCCAAGTATACTGTGATGCTTCACGCCAAGGCCTGGGAAGTGTGCTGATGCAAGAAGGCAGAGTGGCGTCTTATGCCTCTAGACAGCTCAAGACGCATGAAACAAATTACCCCACTCATGATCTCGAGTTAGCCTCAGTAGTACATGTCCTAAAAACTTGGAGACCCTACCTAATGGGTAAAAGATGTGAAGTGTTCACTGACCACAAAAGTTTGAAGTATATTTTCACACAGAAAGAATTGAACATGAGGCAGAGAAGATGGTTAGAACTTATCAAGGATTATGACCTAAGTCTTCAATATCATCCTGGAAAGGCTAATGTAGTAGCTGATGCCCTGAGTCGTAAGGTTGACCTCCGATTGGAAGTGGTACCAGAAGGTTTTGTAGCTTCGTTGGTAGTACAACCAAATTTGATGGACAACATACGTGAAGCTCAGAAGGGAGACAAGGATATTGAAGAAATCAAAGCCAATTTGAGTGCAGGAAAAGCCAAGGGATTTCATGAAGATGAGCAAGGAACCCTGTGGTTTGAAAAACGTGTATGTGTGGCAAATGATCCTGATCTTAGGAAGTTAATTCTGCAAGAAGCCCATGAAACACCTTACTCCATTCATCCAGGAAATACCAAAATGTATATGGATGTGAAGGAGAGATTTTGGTGGAACAATCTGAAAAGTGAAATAGCAGAATATATAGCTAAATGCGATGTATGCAGTCGAGTAAAGGCTGAGCATCAGAAACCAGCAGGACTTTTGCAACCTTTGAAGGTACCGGACTGGAAGTGGGATTCTATTGGGATGGATTTCATCACCGGGTTACCAAGGACCAGATCAGGGTATGATTCTATTTGGGTTATTGTTTGTCGCTTAACCAAAATAGCTCACTTTATACCCGTGAAGACCACCTATACCAGCGCAAAGCTAGCTGATATTTACATGAAGAGGATTGTGTGCTTACACGGCGTCCCCAAGAGTATCGTGTCTGATAGAGGGACCCAGTTCACTTCCCATTTTTGGAAGCAGTTGCACGAGTCACTGGGAACTAGATTGGAGTTCAGTACAGCATTTCATCCGCAAACGGATGGTCAGACCGAAAGAGTAAACCAGATTCTTGAAGATATGTTAAGAGCGTGCGCGCTCGATTATGGGTCTAGTTGGGATGACAACCTACCCTATGCCGAGTTCTCTTACAATAACAGTTATCAAGCTAGCATCGAGATGGCACCCTTTGAGGCCTTATATGGGAAGAAATGCACAACCCCATTGTTGTGGAGTGGTGTAGGAGAACGAAGTTTCTTTGGACCTGATATAATCCAAGAGGCTGAAGAGAAAGTCAGATTAATTAAGGATAGATTGAAGGTAGCACGGTCCTGCCAGAAAAGCTATGCGGATTCTAAACGTAGGGAAGTCGCCTACGAGGTGGGTGATAGAACCTATCTTAGAGTGTCGCCACTCAGGGGTGTGAAGAGGTTTGGAATTAAAGGAAAATTAGCACCTCGGTTTATTGGACCTTTTAAAATTCTGTCTCGTAAGGGTGAGGTGGCATATGAGTTAGAACTACCAGAAGCTCTATCTGCGGTTCATAATGTGTTCCATGTCAGTCAACTGAAGAAATGTCACCCCGAAATGATGGGAGTTCCTTTAAAGGATATTGTACCCCTCGAAGAAGTACAATTGGAAAGTGACTTGACCTACGAGGAGAAACCCATCAAGATATTGCAGACCGCAGAAAGAGTCACCCGTACCAAAACCATCAAGTTTTGTAAAGTCCAATGGGACCATCACACTGAGGAAGAAGCCACCTGGGAACGAGAGGACGACCTCCGAGAAGACCATCCACACCTATTTGCTAATCCTTCCGAAGCTCGAGGGCGAGCTTCCTCTTAAGGGGGTTAGTCTGTAACATCCCAAATTTTGCAAAAATTTAAAACTTGCAATTAAGCATCATGCATCATTGAGCATAAGAATACCTCACAAAAATATTAAATAAAACTTCAAATCTAAATATAAATAATCTACACATTCCATAAATTGTTCATTTAAAACTCCATTAATAAATAAAATTTACCAATTTATATATGGGCAAGAATGATGTTAAAAAGTTCCATTTTCAATAACCTTTCCAAAACATATTTTTATGAATTTTTCTGAAATGTTTTGAATAGATTTAAAAATCATTTTTGAAATCAGTAATTAAAAACAGAAAAGGGTTTTAAATAAAAATATTCAAATTTCGGAGCGAGTGGGCCGTGGCCCGTAACTATCTGCCGCGCGCGCGTAGCCGAGCAGCCCGCCAGCGGCCCAGCGCCCCGCGCGCTCGCTCGCAGTCGCTGACAGGTGGGACCCACCTGTCATCTCCCCCGCGGAGCCGTTCGTCCCCAAATCACGCCCACGTCTCCGACCGAAACGCCCGATTTGATTTCGTTTGAATACGGCGAATTACTGCTCCATTTACCTCGCGGTTTTCCCCTACTAAAAGCCCCCGAGCCCCTCCGTGTTTTGCCCCAAACCACTCCTCCAAAGAGCCCCTGGGCTGGCCGCTAGAGACCCCGCTCTTCCGCCGTCGCCGTCGGTGAGAACCTCGCCGTGCGCGCAACCCTAACCACCCCGTGCCGTATCGTTGCTTCCTCTCGCTTTAACTTTTCCTTGCGGAGCTTCCTGACACGGTTTTGAACTTCTTCCCGCAGTGCAACGCCGTGTCCGTACTCGCCCAAGGAGAACCGCCGCCTCGTGCTACTCCGGCGAGCGATTACGCGAGGAGGAATTCACGCCGGAGACCGCCACCTCGCCACCGTCCCCGCATCGACCTTCTCCACGTTTCGGTAAGAACCATCCATCCCGTAGGTCCCTAGGATGCGAGCGCGTGCAATGCCGGCCGTGGCGCCGCCGCGGTCGGGAGTTTTTCCGGCGAACCGCGCCGCCGGCGCGTGGTCTCCGTTTTCGGACCGTTGGATCTAGATCCAACGGGTCTAGATCTATTTAATCCTGAGCGCTCGTTATAAAGGAGATCGGACGGCCCACGCTGCCGATCCGCGCCGAAGCGGTATCGACCAATAGGATTGCGCCACGTAGCCCAGTTAATTTCTATTTCGCAGGAAATTTTATAAATAAAACAGAAAATAGATAAAACTTGCAAAATTCATAACTTTTGATCTGTAAGTCCAAATTTAATAAACTTTATGTCATTGGAAAGCTCTGTTAATGTAGTTTAATTCTACAACATTTGTTTTTCCCTTTGACAAATTATAAATTGAATAATTATCAGAGGAGTATTTCGGCCATTAAAATAATAACTTAAATAATAAAAATTATTTAGAAATAAATGTAATTGTTTTAAGATTGTATAATTTCCCTCTGTCCAGCAATATTAATAAATGTCCAAATTAAAGATGTCATAAAAACAATAAAAGTTGTAATTATGGAAATCAAATTTTTACTATATCATTTCAAATTTCTTAATAAATAAAATAAGAAATACCTAGACACTATAATTCATTTATTAATGACAGAAAATAAGAATTATTAATAAGTGTGTCTAATCATCATAGCATATCATTCATGCATACATGATTTTGTTTAGTGCTGTGATGATATGGTGTTGGTATTTATGTATTCATTGTTTGTGCTAGATTGTGAAGAAGAGGAAGGACTTGCTTGTGATTGTTATTCCTGCTGTGCTTGTTCCTCCTGTTACCAAGTCAAGTGACATTCATACAATATCCCATATTTTCTATATGCATAAGTAGTATGTTTTGAGTAGTGTGCATGATAGGGATTTTGATTTATTTTATTAATGCTAAGTTAGTTGGTATTTTGCAAATATCCTAGTAGTATGTAGCCACCCTTTTTCCCTAAGCAGCCATGAAAAGATTTTATTAGTTGCTTAGCCATGCTATAAAAATGTTGCCATGTTATGGAAATGTTTCTAAGTGTTAAAATCAAAAATGCACTTCTGGGTGGAATTGGTTGTTATGGTTTATGTTGAGTTGCTTTTGGGACTATGCTTGTGGTTGTCATCGCCTAGGATGAATGTCTATTCTACTTAGGGCCATGAGTATGGTGGTTGTTACCCAGAAGTACACTTGTGGACGGCCACCCAGGAACGAAGAGATTACCAAGTCCCTCCAAGTTTAGAAGCTTCCCGTGCAACCTTTTGACAATGGGCTCTGTCTAGAATGAATAAGTTGTGGGAGTGCAACATGTCGGCTTGACAAGCAGATGTAGAGTTGATAGGTGGAACGGGTCTTGCTAGTATGGTTGCATTCTTCTTCTGAAAGTTCTTGTCTCAATTCTCTCCTTTCCATAATACACTCCGCGTGTATAGGATTTCTCGGACAAATTGAGTCTAAAGGTGAAAGTGCACAACCTCTGCAGAGTCGACAATCTGAGTTCTCAGCCGTGTCCCCGGATATGGACTACTTCGAGCAACTGGACAAGGATGGGCAGAAGAATCTCAACACTGTTTTCATAAAGTAAAAATTGACTAAGGAATGAATTGTTGGTGCACTTGGGCTTTGTCCCACGGTGCCAAGTCTTCGAGAAATAAAAGTGTTTTACAAAATGATAGGAGAAAACTTGCTTTCTGCAAATAGCCTTCAACCCCACCAAGCCAAATATGCATATAGATGTTAGACTTGCCAGTATATTTATCCACCATAGTCACTTGCCAATACATCATTGTATTGACCTCCTTCGGGGGCTGCATATTCCAATGTGCAGGAATTTCTGATGCTGGATGATTGGCTCGAGTCTACACCCAACATGACTGCCTGGCGCATGCTTGAAGATGAGGCTCAATGTTACTTTTGCTTTCGCTGTGAACTCTGAACTTTAGCTAGCCTTCATGGCTATGCAATTTGTAATAAAGCCATTTTGGCTGTTATTTTTGGATCTCGTTGTAGTAATTTAATACTTATGCAATGATACTTTATATTTTGTACTGTGGTGCTGGCAGTGATCCAGGGACTAGCACATAACACAGGTGTTCCAACTTTAATAAAAGTTGGCAGTGATTCAGTACGAAGCCTTTTGATCAAGTCACTATCAGCCTCGAACTCGACTTCATTGCTCTCGAGTTCTGCCTTTTGTTCCCTGATAGTCTTATTCTTCTCTTGAACTCTCTTCTCTTGTCTCCTGTACTTCTCCTCTTGTGCAGCGAATCTCTCTTCCTGTGCCTTAGTCACTTCCTCTTGAACCTTCACCTTCCCGTCGTTCTCCTTAAGTAAGGCACATAATTCATCGTTCTTCAGGAGCTCGGTGCGTCGATCTTCATATAGTTCGGTGACAAGGATTTCCAGCTCCTGGAAATAAAGGCTATGGGGTTTTGCCTTGCCTCTTTCTCCGACATCATACAGGTAAGGTTCTCCATCCTCGTTTCTCCTTCCAAAGAAAATGGAGTAGTGGCCCCTCAACTCTATGCTGTAGCGTCCGCAGAGGCGCCCAATCAATTCTTGCATGACTAGATTGAGTCCCTTGTCTTTGGAGTCACTAACCATTTTGATCTCCAGTGGTGGCTCCTCTCCACGTCCTGCCTGTGTTGCTTTTATTCCCCAGCAACCCTCTTTGTTAAACTTCTTCAGAATGAAGCCCTTTACTTGGGGTAGTGGTAACCCTATCTTCTCGCCGATGTCGAGAAGGTAACAGCCAAAACGGGTGTTCTTGAAGTCCTCCGCGGTGGTGAAGTGAAAGCTCGTCATCCTTTAGGTAGGAAGGAAGGGAAATTAAAAACAAGGATTGCAAATGATAAGGAAGTACTAATCATGGTGTGTATCATTAATTTAGAAGGATACTAAGTCAAAAATCCTAAGGTGATCAACAGATATTAACAACTCTTCGTAAATTGGATTTTTCACTATAGTGAGAAAGACAGACACCCGGCCAGCCACTTATATTGTGGAACAGGTCTCATGTACGTGGACATGTAAAGTTTGTCCTGGGCCGCTTCATCCCACCATGCCGTTAGAATCCAACATACTTCAAAGATGGTAACATTATGACCAAAAAGGGCTTAACCAATCCTAGGGGCTCGAACCTACAGGCAACACTTTGCTCTGATACCATTTTGTAGCACCCCAACTTTTAATAAGTTGGAACACATGTGTTATGTGCCAGTCCCTGGATCATTGCCAGCACCACAGTACAAAATATAAGGTACCATTGCATAAGTAATTAAAATTGCTACATCGAAATCCAAAATAATAGCCAAATATGGCTTTATTACAATTTGCATAGCCATGAAGGCTAGCTAAAGTTCAAAGTTCACAGCGAAAGCAAGATAACAATGAGCCTCATCTTCAAGCATGCGCCACAGGCAGTCATGTTGGGTGTAGACTCGAGCCAAAATCATTCTGCATCAGAATTACCTGCAAATTGGAATATGCAGCCCCCGAAGGAGGTCAATACAATGATGTATTGGCAAGTGACTATAGTGGATATATACTGGCAAGTCTAACATCTATATGCATAATTGGCTTGGTGGGGTTGAAGGCTATTTGCAGAAAGCAAGTTTTCTCCTATCATTTTGTAAAACACTTTTATTTCTCGAAGACTTGGCACCGAGGGATAAAGCCCAAGTGCACCAAAACTTTGATTTCTATAATTACAACTTTTATTGTTTTTATGACATCTTCAATTTGGACATTTATTAATATTGCTGGACAGAGGGAAATAATACAAACCTAAAACAATTAAATTTATTTCTAAATTATTTTTATTATTTAAGTTATTATTTTAATGGCTGAAATACTCCTCTGATAATTATACAATTTATAATTTGTCAAAGGGAAAAACAAATGATGTAGAAATAAACTACATGAGCAGGGCTTTCCAATGACATAAAGTTTATCAATTTTGGACTTACAGATTAAAAGTTATGAATTTTGCAAGTTTTAATAGTTTTCTGTTTTAATTTCTAAATTTTATTCGAAATAGAAAAAGAATCGGCCACGCGGCGCGATCTGATTCGTCCGTACCGATTCGACGCGGATCGGCAGCGTGGGCCGTCCGATCTCCTTAATAACGAGCGCTCGGGATTAAATGGATCTCGATCCGTTGGATCTAGATCCAACGGTCCGAAAACGGAGACCACGCGCGGGCGGCGCGGTTCGCCGGAAAAACTTCCGACCGCGGCGGCGCCACGACCGGCAATGCACGCGCTCGCATCCTAGAGATCTACGGGATGGATGGGTCTTACCGAGACGTGGAGAAGATCGATGCGGGGACGGTGGCGAGGTGGCGGTCTCCGGCGTGAACTCCTCCTCGCGCAGTCGCTCGCCGGAGTAGCACGAGGCGGCGGTTCTCCTCGGGCGAGCACGGACACGGCGTTGCGCTGCGGAAATGAGTTCAAAACCGTGTCAAAAAGCTTCGCAAGGACAAGTTAAAGCGAGAGGGACCAACGATACGGCACGGGGTGGTTAGGTTTGCGCGCACGGCGAGGTTCTCACCGACGGCGACGGCGGAAGAGCGGGGTCTCTAGCGGCCAGCCCAGGGGCTCTTTGGAGGAGGTGTTTGGGGCAAAACACGGAGGAGCTCGGGGGCTTTTAGTAGGGGAAAACAGCGAGGTAAATGGAGTAATAAATCGCCGCATTCAAACGAAATCAATCGAGCGTTTTCGGTCGGAGACGTGGGCGTGATTTGGGGAAGAACGGCTCCGCGGGGGAGATGACAGGTGGGTCCCACCTGACAGTGACTGCGAGCAAGCGCGCGGGGCGCTGGGCCGCTGGCGGGCTGATAGGCTACGCGCGCGCGGCAGATAGATACGGGCCACGGCCCACTCGACTCAGAAATCCAATTATTTTTATTTAAATCCTTTTCTGTTTTTAAATACTGATTTCAAATATGATTTTTAAACCTATTCAAAACATTTCAGAAAAATTCATAAAAATATGTTTTGGAAAGGTTATTAAAAATGGAACTTTTTAACATTATTCCTGCCCATATATAAATTGGTAAATTTTTATTTATTAAAGGAGTTTTAAATAAACACTTTATGGAATTATAGATTATTTATATTTATAATTTGAAGTTTTATTTAATATTTTTGTGATGTATTTTTATGCCCAATGATGCATGATGCTTGAATGCAAGTTTTAATTTTTTGCAAAATTTGGGATGTTACAACGTGGACTGCAGAAGACCGGCGCCTGGGCGCACCCGCTGACTGCTGTGGAGAAGGAGGCCGTGCGGCCCCTGCTGAGCCTGCTGCGCGATCTGACCAAGACCCTTGGGCGCGAGGCGGGTGGCGTCTTCCTGATGGCCACCTTCTTCCGTCTTCGGGTGCAGCCGCTCAGCGCTCGGCCTCACCCGATGTGGGCCGCCGAGGGCGTCAGCACCGAGCCGCTTGACGATAAGGAGGTGGAAACGAAAGTAAGATCCATCACCAACCTCCGAGTCACGGACACGTGCAACGTCAAGTGCCCGGTTGCTGCTTACGGGGCGTCGAACCCCGTTCCTGAGGTGAGTCTTGGCTTGTTTTCCTTTTGTCTTTGCTCGACTTGCGTCTACTTTCTTCTTGATTCGACTTGTTTCTACTTGCTTCAGGGTCGGTCTTTGTTGATCAGCCTTCCTCCTCTTCCCGAGAACGTACCCGACGACGAGTCAAAGTTTGTTGAGGAGGAGGATGACGACGAAGAGATTCCCTCCACACATTCTCCCCATGAAGAGGTGGATGAAGAAGATGAAGTGGAGGAACCCGTGCGGAAGAAGCGGAAGCTCCCGAGTCGTGGCGACTCTGCCACTGCGTCGTCACCTGCTAGGGATGCCGACGTTACTCTGGAGGAGGCCGTCGCGACGTCGTCGGGTGCGCGGTCCTCGGGTGGCTGGGATGAGCCCCTGAATGTTCCTCCAGTCAGCTCCGCGGCTCCTCGTTCTTTCGCGCGGATGCCTTCGCCCTCCCTGGAGAGTTACGACGACCTTGGGACCCCCAGGTGAACTTCTTGATGATGTGTTTCCTTCGAGTTGCGTTTTTTAGTTGCAACATTTGAGTTGACAAGTGTACTCGTTTTCGCTGCAGCCATCGTTCTGGCGATGTTACCTCCCCCCTTCTGGACGTGGAGCATACATCAGCCCCTTCGACTGAACTGGGGACTCAGGCGGTAATGGAGAAGGCGCGTGCTGAGCCCTCTGGCGTTGCATCGTCGAGCCACGATCCTCCTTCGGCTTCAGAGGACCCTGACCTCCTGGACCACGTAAGTCCTTTATGCTTGTACTTGTATTCTTGAGTTTTTATCGGGTGCGCGATCAGCGCTCCCGATGGGAGTAGCCCCCGAAGGTGTGGGTGACTAGTATAGTCGCCCGCAACTTTATTAACATCTTGCTTTTGTTTCAGCTGTACTATCGTCAGCAGCTTGACGCAGCCGCGGCTTATGTTCGTCTGGAGAAGGAGAGGGACCAGCTGCGTGCTTCTCTGGACCAGGCTACTGGGCGGGTTGATGAGCTTGAGAAGGCTCTACATGAGTCTCGAGAGCGGGAGCTGGCGCGGGTCGCCCAGGAAAAGACTCAAGTCGGTCGTCTCCTTTCACTCGCCGGTGTTCTTGATGGCTTGCCTGGTGATGACGACTTCGACGAGACCTTAGCGGCTGCGCGCCGAATTATCAGGCAGGTTCAGGACCTGAGTGAGCGCCTTGTAGGTCCCCTCGATGCGTCGAAGGCCGAGCCTGCAGTTTAAAGTAGCTGTCGTCTGATGTAAAGGGTTAGCTATAGAGGGCAAGTGTGCCTATGTAAGTCGTAATGTACTAGATTAAAAAATACTTGCGAGTAATGAGAATTGATCTGCTTGCTCCGAAGTGCAAATTCCTGTTTCGATTTTCGACCTGTTTGGCGCAGTCGCCTAGTATGTTAGGCGACGGCCTAGGTTTTCCCAAGTGTGACATGTATGTCGCAGTCTCTGACTTTATCAGGTGGCGACTTAGGATTTTTGTAACTTGGCATGTATGGCGCAGCCCCCGAGTTGTTCGAGTGGCGGCCTAAGATTTTTGCTAAGGCCTGCATGGCGTAGCCCCCGAGTAGGTCGAGTGGCAGCCTAGGATTCCAAGTGTTACCTGTTTGGCGCAGCCCCCGAGTATGCTGGGTGGCGACCTAGGATTTTGAACTTGACCTGTACAGCGCAGCCCCCGAGTGAGTTCGAGTGGCGGCTGAGGATTTTCTGAGAAGGCCTGTATGGCGTAGCCCCCGAGTAGGTCGAGTGGTAGCCTAGGATTACAAGTGTTACCTGTTTGGCGCAGCCCCCGAGTGTGTCGAGTGGCGACCTAGGATTTTGAACTTGACTTGTATGGCGCAGCCCCCGAGTGTGTCGGGTGGCGGCCTAGGATTTTTGATTTATGCTTGTATGGCGCAGCCCCCGAGTGGTTCGGGTGGCGGCCTAGGATTTTAGCTTCCTCTGTACGAAGGGTAAAGAAGACAGATTTTCTTCAAATCACTTCATTGATTCTTGCGAACAGGCCGCCTCATTAAAACCCTTCCAGTCCCCTTAGGTACCCTGGTAAGGGAAAGAGTGCGTCTGAAACCTGCCGCGCTGATTTTCTTGTACAATGATTGGGTTGAACTAGGCGTAGAACCGGCGGAGTTGTGCCACGTTCCACGGGTTGCTGCAGTCTGCTCCTATCTTCGAGTCTTTCAGGCGGTAAGCTCCGTTGCCGATTGCTTCTGTCACGACGTACGGGCCCTCCCATGGGGAAGCGAGCTTGTGCACCTACTTCTGCTTGAGTTGAATAACCAGGTCGCCTGCAACGAACGCTCTTGGTCGTAGCCTCCGAGTGACCACAACTTAATTGGGGGCTCTCAAGTGTAACATCCCAATTTTCAGAAAAATTTAAAACTTCTGCATCCATGCATCATCATCATTAAACTTGTCATAAGAATTCCATAAAAATTGAATTTAATTATTTAAATATGTTTTAATTGAATTTATGTCTTTAAAATTGTTATTTGGAATTTATAATAAGGTTCCTTTTATTCTATTTTTACTTTAGACAAAAATAATGTCAAAAGGATCTATTTTTCATAAGCTTTTCAAATTATATTTTTATGAATTTTTCTGAGAAGTTTTAATATAGTTTTGAATTTGTTTTATAATCAAAAGAATTAAAAACAGAAAAGAATTTTCAAAAAGAAAAAAAATAGAGTCGGGCCAGCCAGTGGGCCGAAGCCCACTAGCTATCTACCGCGCGCGCGACGCAATCCAGCCCGCCAGCGGCCCATCCCCGCCCGCGCGTGCGCGCTCACTCGCTGACAGGTGGGCCCCACCTGTCATCCCTCCCGCTGCAACGGCTCGCCCCAAATCACGCCCACGACGACGCCGAGAAACGGCCGAGTAATCTCGATTCATTGCGGAGGATTCATTGCCCCTTTTACGTCGCCGTTTCTTGCTATAAGATCCCCTCGATCCCCTCTCTCTTTTGCCCCAAGCACCACCTTCTGAGAGCCACGAGGCTGCCCGCACGAGACCTCGACTTTCCGCCGCTACCGCCGGTAAAACTCGCACCGTGTGCTCAACTCCGGCCACCCCGGACCTTCTCTCCTCTCCCCTTCGTTTTGTTTCATCTTTGCGCATCGTTGTGACATGGTTTCGCACTCTGTCTCGCAGCGTGTCGTCGTAACGGTGCACTACCGAAGCAACCCGCCGCCGCGCACGACTCCGACGAGCAATCCCAGGAAGCAAAGGACGCCCCAGCCCCCACGACCTCGCCATCGTCTCCGCGTCGACCTCCTCTGCATTCTGGTATGATCCGTTCGTCCCATAGCGCACTAGATCGTGTAGAACATCCGTCGCCGGCGCGCCGCCGCCGCGGGAGTCACCTCCGGCTAGGTTTCCGGCGACAGCGCCGCTCGGTTCTGGTCGATTAGATCTGGACCGTTAGATCCCAAGTGCACGGTTAGGATTAGATCTTTTTAAACGAAACGGTACGGTGGATCTGGACCGCCAGATCCAGATCTGACGGCCCAGATCAAATCACTTAAACACGTCAGCATGCCCAGCCAGCGCACAGTCAGCGCCCCGTCAGCGCTGACGTGTAATTTATTTTTCCTATTTTATTTAATTTGGCAGTTTTGCAGAAAACACCCTGCACATTGTTTTTATCACTACTTTTTATTTGTTTATCCAAATTTAAATATTTTTATATATTTGAGATCCTTGGAACCAGTAGAACACTTTGGCATCATTTGTTTTCTGTTTTGATGCACACAAAATTTTCAAATATTTTTGAGAGTAGTTTAAGTGTTTTTAACATAACTTTAGTTAGAAAATTTATTTTTGAGAAAATCAAATTGCTAACAACTTGTTTAGATGCCCCCTGCCCAAATGTCATTTTTACAAAATTTGATTTGAAAATTTATTTAAGTGAACTAAAAAGTCCTTGTCATTAACCCTTTACTCATGATTAAATAATAGAAACAAATCCAAAATTTATTCATGCATATATTTGGAAATAAATTGTTGCATATCATCTCATACATAGCATATATCTTCCTTGTGTGAACCTTTGCTTGTGTGTTTATGTGTGGCTGTTTATTTCTTTGTTAGACTATTCGGAGGGAAACGAGAATCTTTGCAACTGTAACTGCTGCACTCCCGATTGCCAAGGCAAGTGGCACACCACCATAAAAGTCCTATTATTTCTATGCATGAGTAGAGTATTTTCTATAAGAATGTGTAGGATAGCATTGCTATGCAAGCCATGATAGACCTCTTTATTCATGTGTCTAGGTTCCTATGAAATTACTTAGTAGAATAGTGATGCTATGCAAAAACTATTTTGATGAAAAAGATAAAGTCTACTAAGTTTTAATCAAACACCTGGGTGGAAATTGGTTGCTTGGCTGTATGAGTTGAGTGTTGTTCCCAGGGGTTTTACCTGTGGAATATTCACTTGTGGAAGGCCACCCAGGAGCAAAGGAATCTGAAGAACTCCGAGTGAAGATTGCTTCTCGTGCAGCCATTGCCAATATGGGCTCTGACTTGATCAACTAAGCTGCGTGGACTCTTCCCGGCCTGACAGGTGGTGGTAGCGGATTTGTAGGTGGAGCGCGTCAGGCCAGAGTGGGAGGGAAAATGCTTCTGAAAGATCTCATCTCATTCTTTCCTTTCCTTATCACAAATGGTGTGAAAAGGGTAACCTGGGTTGAATGGGTACAATGGTGAACGTGCACAACCTCTGCAGAGTTAAAATCTAAGTACTTAGCCGTGTCCCCGAAAACGGACAATTGAGCAGCTTAACGAGGATGTCAACGGAGGATTCCACCATTTCAACTTATAAATGTAAAACTGGATGGGTGAACAAGGGTAGGATGAGACAGTGGATTTCATGCCACGGATGTCTCGAATAGAAGAAAAGTGTTTTGTAAAAAGTTAGGGAAAAACTTGCTTTCTGCAAAATAGCCTTGAGCTCCACCAGCCAAATAAGCATATAGGTCATAGAGTTATTCTTTTAAGTGTCCACCATAGTGTCACTTGCCAGTTCCATTTTAATGGTTCTGACCCACGTTGTTGCAATATATATCTTATTGCAGACTGTCCTGATGATGAGTGAAAGTTTTACTAAGGGTTTCGAGTCTTCAACCAACATGCTCGCCTGTGGCACATGATGATGTTTGGGGACTCCACGAAGAATAAATTTTCCATTGTTTACTCTGTTTACTGCTAGCTTTATGCTATGCAAATTTGTAATGAATATTTTCTAAGTCTGGATCAACGTTGTAATAAATTGATACTTTGTTGTGATATTACATCGTAACTGTGTGTGCAAACGAATCGATCCAGGGATTTGCACTATACACAGGTATCTGCCTTATTTTAAGTGCAGGTACACTACATCAAGTGACCACAAAAGGTCTTGACCACAAAAGGTCTTGGCCACAAAAGGCGTCTAGGATCCAAAGACCCAAGAGTAACAAGCTCTCAAGTATCACCACCACGAATCCTCGTGGAGGGCTCAAACCGATGCAAATGCAATGGCAAGAGCACACGCAGTGCTCAAGTCCTTCACTCTCAAATTCCAACACAACAACAAATGTTTATGGGGGAATAAGAGAGGAAGAACAAAGGAAACCACAAAGGAGTCAAATCCTTCACTCCCAAATCCCACCAAAAGCAACTAATGCTTATGGGGGGAGAAGAGAGGAAGAACAAAGAGGAAGAACCACAAAGGAACTCCAAGAACTAGATCCACTAAGTTCCCCTCACTTAGAGGAGAGATTGATTGGTAGGATTGTAGATCTAGATCTCCTCTCAACTTTCCCTAAAGAATATGGAAGATTCAATGGAGGGATTGAGAGGGAAGTGAGCTTTCCAAGGTCAACAATGGAGTAGGAGAGAGGGGAAAGTCGTGCTGCCTTAGATTAGCTGGGGAAGAAGAAGGGGAGGGGTATTTATACCCCTCCAGGAAATATAGCCGTTGGCTGTTTCGACACTCGGAAATTCCGGTATAAGTGAGACTCGGAAATTCCGGTTACCCGGAAATTCCGAGTCCATGAAATTTCCGAGCTGAAAATCCGGCTGGAGTCAAAAGCAAAACCAAACTTTTCCTTAGCCATTTCTGGAGGACTTTTCTGGGGGCACTCGGAAATTCCGGTAGACGGAAATTTCCGAGCACAATTTCCGACTGGAGTCAGAACCCTTTTTCCCCTTTCCTTAGCCGTTTTCTTGGATGAGCTGGGGAACCGGAAATTCCGGTAGAGCGGAATATCCGGCCCCAATAATCCGAATCAGCAAAACACCGAAACGAAAACTGCTATAACTTTTGCAAATGAACTCCAAATAAGGTGAGACCAATTTTGTTGGAAAGATAGCGACGATGAGCACCCAACATAAATAGAGTAAAATAGAGTAAAATCACCACACATGGCAAGGTGTGGGAATTTCCTCACGGTAGAACCGGCAATATTTCCGCCACCGAAAGCGCAACAAGTTGTCCAAAGTAAAACCGATTTCGATGAACAAGAGCTTGACAAGGAGATGAACCAAGCTCTAACTCCTCACCACCATAAAAGCCAAATAAGAACCAAGAAATATGATATGCCAAGTATACAAAGGTTTGAGCTCTCCACAACGATGCGATCAAGTTACTAACTTGAGAGCCCCTCTTGATAGTACGCCTATCTATCCTATAGCCCTATCAAGATCATACCTTTGCCTTGAGCATTCCACTTGAGTTGGATGAAGACTATCTTGATCTCTTCAAGTGGTTCATCTTTCCTTGATTGCGTGTCCAAGCACATGCTTGATGAAGACTTCTCCAAATACTCCCCCACGCTCACAATGGGAGAGTCTAGCTTAGCTCCGTCTTCATGTATCCATTGTAAGCACCAAGCATAGGATCTCTTCAAGAAGATTCTCTTGGTCTTGGTCTTGCACATAGCACCTTGATGACGATCACCACATGACGTCATCCTCCATGAGCTATATGAAATCTTCATTTGATGCAAGCCCATGGGAAGATACCTAACCTCATATAAAGATACCACACACACATATATCATGGGTTAGTTCACAAAGCTATGCGGACAAGTATTTACCATCCCAAGAGATACATGATCGCTCTTGGTACATCTTGTAGCTTTGTGTGTTGATCAACATCTTGATCAACCTTGTATCTTTCAACATTTCTTCACTAATATGATGTCTTGAATCCTTCAAGACATACTTGCAATATACTCCACTCAACACATAAGCTTCAAGAGTCCAACACATGAACTCCACAACTCCATGGACATGATCTATAATGATATCTCAAAGCAAACATTAGTCCATAGAGATTGTCATTCAATTACCAAAACCACACATGAGGGAAAATGCTCTTTCAGTTGGTTGACAAGACCTCCTCGAATAGCATCCACATTCCCGGCTTGAGGAGTTAGGTTGAGCCGAACCATGCGGAGGAAGATGTTGAAAGTAGGAAGGAGGTCTTGATTAGAGCCCACTGAAGAAGCAACGGTGTAAATAGGGCGCAAGCGGCGCTTGTTGTATGCTATCCCTGCCACATGCATCCTCATCCCAGCTGGAGTAGTGCCCCCCTTGAAGTCATAGCCCAAAGCTGTCGCAAACTCCACAAAGTTGGAGGTGCACGTGCGCGGTCCAGTCATCCAAGTCATCGTGACATCATCGTCGTGGTCAAACACCACCGTGGCAAAGAACTGCTGCACCAGTTGAATATCATAATCCTGCTGAGTGTAAGAGATGAGCTTCTCCAGACCAAGCTTCCTAGCAATCCAAACAGCCTCCTGAAAGTATGCTTTCTTGTTCAACGCCTCAAGATCCAGAATCTTCTGTTCACAGACCGCGTGCTTCTCAATCCGGGCATAAATCTACTGCATAATCAGCTGCTGATCCCTCCTTGGGAAATTGGGGTCGGTGGTGTTGGGAGGCAAGTCATAGAACTGTTGTGACCTCATACGACGGAACTCTAGCTTCCCCATGCCCAGAACGGTGGTCAAAGAGTCAAAATGAGCTTGCTCGGCCTCTTCTTCATTATTAAAACCACCAAGTTCAGCTTGTCTAGTGGCTTCCTCGTCGATAGTGCTCTGCTGTCTCATGCGGCCACTGCGGCTGTCAAAGAGAAGCTTGTCCCGAGTTTGAGCTCTTTCTTTCCTTGAAGCAAGGAGCGGATTCCGGGTGACCGCCTTTTTCCTCTGACCTGTGAAACATGGTACAGGGATAGCATGGAGATAAGTTTGCATGTCCAAGAAAGCCAAAATAAGAAAATTAAAAGTGTCAAAATTTCTCTCAGATATGAGCTAGACCAAAGTTTCCGGCCACAGGGGCGGATATTCCGGCCTACACCGGAGATTCCGGTGTGTGAAGGACCGGAGTTTCCGCCCTGTGGTAGAAAACTGCAATCTAGTTCAAAATCTAAGGAAAAATTGAGCACAGCTAATTTTCTAGAGATTAAAATGCCAACACGAGGGTTCTACACCATGCAGCACAGGCAAAACTTCTCTCAAAACAAGATCTAGAGTGAAAACCTAGAGAGAGAGAGAGAGAAGAGAACCTCTGCCCGACATGGTGAAGGTCAAATGCGAGGGAGATAGATCCCCAACACTTGTATGGAGGAGGAGCCGGTGGCACGGTAGATTCCGGCAGCGGGGAGCAGCCGGAGAGGTCCTTGGAGGCGGCGGCGGCGACTGGGAGAGGTTTGGGGGTCGGGGTGTGTGGGGAGTTGTGGATCAACTCCTCACCCCGATCCCCTTTTGAGATCCCAGCGAACTGCCCAGACCGGAGTTTCCGGCCTTAGCCACTGGGTCTCCGGCCCAAGCCAGAGATTCTGATGCTAAGAGCGAAACTTCAATCACACCGGAGTCTCCGGCCTGGAAGACCAGAGTATCCGGCCCCACCGATTCCAAATCCCATATTTATGTGTTTGGACATGCAAAAAGCAAGAGGAGCATGCTTTAGATGAGATAGGCCTAGGATGAAACACAAAGTCACTGGAGATGGTACCATACACTCAAGTTTGGTAAGATACAACAAAAACAACATTTAGAAGCAACGCTTGAGTGCATTTTCCATAAGAGCAAGAATAAAGCAAAGAAATCGAAATAACACCACAAGAAGATCAAATCTTCACAAGGAAGATGTTGGTGGCCTAGGCCACCATGTATGAGTTTATGTGGTGTGATACTGCAAAGATATATCTTGGGTTCACCGCCAATACTCAACATTTTAGCCTCACAATTCATAACAATGAACAAAAGGAGACGAAAACAATTCTTACTATCGGCATAATGGGGGGAGGGATAGTCCAATAGATTAGGACCGCACTCCCCCTATGTCCATGCCTACACCTAGACCAAATAGAGAGTTGAGATAGAGGTGTGTATGCAAGGTAGTCAACCAACGCTCCTAGAATCCACGAATTCACGATATTTAGCTCATGCCTCAAAAAGGTGAACCTTGCTTCGTCAAGTGGCTTTGTGAACATATCGGCAAGTTGAATCTTCATAGGAATATAACCAAGCTCAATGTCACCCCGGTTGATGTGATCTCGAATAAAATGATAGCGAATCTCAATATGCTTTGTTCTTGAGTGCTCCACCGGGTTGTGACCAATCTTGATAGCACTTTCATTGTCACACAAAAGAGGCACTTTGTCACAAAGGACACCATATTCCTTTAAAGTTTGCCTCATCCAAAGTAATTGAGTGCAAGCACTAGCGGCCGCCACATACTCGGCTTCGGGGGTGGATAAGGATATGCAATTTTGCTTCTTGGAGGACCAACTCACCAATGATTTTCCAAGGAATTGACATGCATCGGAAGTAGACTTCTTATCATCCTTGCTACCGGCCCAATCCGAATCCGTGTAACCGGCAAGAGAGAAGTTAGACCCCCTAGGATACCACAAACCAAACCTTGGGGTATACACCAAATATCGGAAGATTCGATTCAGCGCTATCAAGTGACTTTCTTTAGGAGCCGCTTGATACCTTGCACACACTCCTACACTCAACACAATGTCGGGTCTAGATGCACAAAGATAAAGCAAAGAACCAATCATAGAGCGATATAGTTTTTGATCAACATCTTTACCCTTTGGACTAAGTTCAATATGACATTTGGTGTCCATAGGAAACCTCTTCTCTTTAGCATCTTGCATCTTGAACCTCTTGAGCATATCTTGGATATATTTGGATTGAGAGATGAAATCCCCTCCACTTAATTGCTTGATTTCAAAACCAAGGAAGAATTTCAACTCTCCCATCATGGACATCTCGAACCTATCCGTCATAAGCTTTGAAAATTCATCATTGAAAGCTTTGTTAGATGAGCCAAAGATAATATCATCAACATAAAGTTGGCATATGAAAAGCTCCCCTTTTACCCTTTTTGTGAAGAGAGTGGGATCGATTTTCCCCACTTCAAAGCCACGGTCTGGCAATAGCTCTCTTAGGTGCTCATACCAAGCACGAGGTGCTTGTTTGAGACCATAGAGGGCCTTATCAAGCTTGTAGACATGGTTTGGGAAGTGTGGATCCTCAAATCCCGGTGGTTGCTTTACATATACCAACTCCTTTAAAGGACCATCAAGAAATGCACTTTTCACATCCATTTGTTGCAACTTAAAATTATGATGTGATGCATAGGCAAGTAGGATACGGATGGACTCAAGGCGAGCCACGGGAGCATAGGTCTCTCCAAAATCAATGCCTTCAACTTGAGAGTACCCTTGAGCTACCAATCTCGCCTTGTTCCTTACAACCATTCCATGCTCATCTTGCTTGTTCTTGAATATCCACTTGGTGCCTATAACATTGCGGCAATCTTTTGGCTTCTCTACTAGATTCCATACTTTGTTGCGCTTGAAGTTGTTGAGTTCTTCATGCATGGCTTCCAACCAATCCGGATCTTCAAGAGCTTCGAACACCTTCTTTTGTTCAACCATAGAGATATGAGCTTGATGTTCACTAAAGCTTGCCAATTGGCCTCTTGTGGAGACCTTGCGAGATACATCACCAATGATGGCTTCAAGCTTGTGACACTTGATTTCCAAATCTCTCTTGACTCTTGCTTGACGACGGGTTTCGATATCCCCATTGTTGCGTGGGATTTCGGCTTGATCACCTAGATCATTTGAGTCCCCGTCTTGACCGTCTTGATGAGCATTGCCATCTTGTTGCACATTATCAATGATGGGAGAAGATGGTTGCTCTTGATCTTGACTAGAGTTGATAATAGGAGTGCTTGAATCTTGTGAGGCCTCTTTGTCAACTTGAGGAGGAGCTTGATCTTGTTCTTGTTCTTGGATAGGTGTCTCATTTGCTTCCATAGTGGGTGCCACTTCAACTTGTGATGACGGAATCTCCACTTGAGTGGAGCTTGTACTTCCTTGAGGAGGCTCATGATGAATCTCGATGGGGCGATGAAATCCAACTCCCATTCTTCATATTGCATCTTGAGGTTTCTCATAATCTACATCACAAACATGAAATTGCGCCACTTGGGAGCCGTCATTCTCATCAAACCTCACACTACAAGATTCTACAATTCTCCCTGAGGATTTGTCATAGACTCTATAAGTGTGAGAGTTTGCACCATACCCAACAAAAACACCTTCTAAGGCTTTAACTTCAAACTTAGAAATATGTACACCTTTGATTTTGTAGAAACACTTACAATCAAAAACTCGATAGTAGGAGATGTTGGGCTTGTTGCCGGTAAGCATTTCATACGGAGTTTCCTTCTTCCCTTTGCGAAAGAATAACCGGTTGGAGGAGTGACACGCCGTGGAGATAGCTTCGGCCCACAAGAAGAGTGGAGACTTAAACTCCGCCAACATGGACCTAGCCATATCCATAAGAGTCCGGTTCTTCCTCTCGGCTACACCATTTTATTGAGGGGTATATGCGGCGGAATATTGATGTCGAATTCCCTAGTCACTAAGAAACTCATTTAGGGTGTAGTTCTTGAACTCGGAGCCATTGTCACTTCTAATGGACAATATGGGAAGATTGTGTTGACGTTGAACTTCATTGGAGAAATCGATGATGGTTTGTTGAGTTTCATCCTTCGTCTTGAAGAAGAAAACCCAAGTGAATCTTGAATAGTCATCGACAATCACCAAACAATATTTCTTCCCACCAAGACTTGGTTGAGGCACGGCACCAAAAAGATCAACATGAAGAAGTTCCAATACCCTTGATGATGAGATGATGGTCTTGCTTGGATGGGGAGAATCATGCATATTTCCTCAACACAAGCCCTACAAAGACGATCTCTAGAAAAAGAAACATTCTTATTTAGTCCAAGAATGTGGCCACCCTTGTGGAGACTTTGCAAAGTTCTCATATTGACATGGGACAAGCGGCGATGCCACAACCACCCCACGTCGGCCTTTCCGAATAAGCATATTGCTTGAGTGTTGGTTGACCCCGAAAAGTCTACCACAAACAACTCATTTTCAACATACCCAGCGAACATGACCTTTAGAGTCTTGCTCCTCAAGAGTACCACCATATCAAGAGTAAAGTGGACATCAAAGTTCATCTTATTAAGAGCACGAACGGACATAAGATTGTAACCTAGAGACTCGACAAGCATGACATTTACAAGGGTGATATCCCTTGTAACTACCACCTTGCCGAGACTCTTTACCTCGGCTTTGGACTTGTCACCATAAGAGACGGTTGAATGATTTATATTTGGTCTCAACTCCGTCATGATCTCCTTGCTTCCGGTCATATGACTAGTGCATCCACTATCAACCACCCATTTAGATCCACCGGAAGCATAGTCCTACAAGAAATCATTTCTTGCATTTAGGTACCCATTTCTCAATGGGTCCCTTTCGGTTGGCAACAAGGGTCTTAGGAACCCAAATAGAATAATCAATGTAACCATCATAAGGACCAAATATTTTGCATAAACATCACCATAGTAACCAACATAAGAATGTAGTTGGGATTGTTATGCCCCGCAAAGTCACTACGAGTGGTCTAGCCCCTAGTGGCATTACCACCCGCAATGTTAGTCTTAGCTTGTGCGGGCTTGTTCTTGTTCTCCTTGGTGTTGCTCACCTTCTCCTTTGCCTCGGCCACATACCCAAGACCTTCCTTCCCTTTGTGTGGTTTTAGCTCAAACAAATAAGCAATACCCTTATATTTACCTTTGGGAATAGAGGTCTTAGCATTAGTGACTTTAGCATGATCCACCTTCAATCTAGCATTTTCTTCAATGACATTTTCATGAACACGAGGAAGAATAGTTATGCTAGTTGAGCAAGTTTTAGAGAGTTGAGTTTGGAGTTGCTCATGTGACTTAACAAGGATGGAGTGGGTCGTTTTCAAGACCTTATGAGCTTTATCAAGCTTCTCCATATCCTCAAGAAGTCTAGTATTCGCAACCCCAAGTTCAACTTTCTCCTTTTTAATCACTTTAAATTTGGCAAAGACATGATCTCTATCCTTAATGATTTTATTAATGATTTCATCATTTTTAGCATCAAGAGACTCAAGTCTTTCCTCTAGAGTGGTTATATATTCACTTTCTTCATCAAGAGAGCCATTTAGAGAAACTATGGAAGCATTCAAAGATGCAATGGTGAGAGAATCCTCTCTCTCAAACTTACTCTTTTCTTGAAGAAGTTCTTCGGCCGCACATTGTCTCATGAGAGACTCAACATGTTCTTTGGCTTCACCTTGCAAGTTAACCACCAAAGTATCGAAAGAAACTAGCTCTTTCTTAATCTCAAGACTAGATTGATCATGAGAAGTCTTAGGTGAGGGAGATGATACCTCGGTGACATGAGCCATGAGGCAACGTGCGTTGTTGGTGGAGACGTTGTCATTGGGGGATTCAAAGAGTGACGGTGATGATGGTGTAGTAGATACAATAGCCAATGCGGCAACCTCTTTATTAGGTGTATCTTCATCATCGGAGTCACTTGTGGCGTATTCTTCTTGTGCCACCAACACAATTCTTGGTGCCTTCTTGAAGAAAGGATTCTTTGGTCTTGCGGACTTCTTTGAATCAACTTTGAGTGGTCCTTCAAGACAAGCTTCCCACCATTTTGCTCACGGTTCTCATAAGGACACTCTCTTATGTAGTGATTCTTGTCATGACAATTGTAGCAAGTCTTTGTCCTTGAGGCAAGATCTTTCTTGCCACTTGAGTTGTTATCTCGATCAACACGAGCTTTAGCACTAGCCGGGTCATTCCAAAACACTCTTGTGGCAAGTGCAATGTGACCATTGAGGGCTTGCTCAAGATCATGTGGAGCAATGTTGCTAGGACACGCTTCAACTTCATCATTGGCATCTATGCAAGTCACTTTGGCCTTCAAGGCAAGTGAGGGACCTTGTCTCATTCCCATGGCCCTAGCACGGTTATCTTCGGCATTCTTGGTGGCAACCTTGGAGGCTTGGACTTCTTGCATAACTTCATTGGAAGAAATTTGATGATAGTTGTATCTTCCTTGAATAGACTTCAACCCATTGGCTCCGAAGGCAAGAGAGCATTCACGTACTTCCTCTTGACCCAAGCATCATCAACATAAGTTGCTCCCACATCATAAAAGGCTTTGGCAAGAGTCTTGAGTATACCATACATCTCTTCATGGTTCTCGTTTTCAAGCATGTAGAAGCCTTCGGAAGCATTGCTCAAGGATTCATATCTATTTCTCTTCATGTTATCATTTCCAAGGAAGGCACGCTCAAGACAATCCAAAACTTCTTTGGCGGTGGTGGCATGTAGAACATGATGCTTGTTGTTGTCGCTCAAGGAGAGTTCAATCATGTGGAGAGCGGAAGCGTTTAGTTGCTGAACGGATAGACGTCGCCTAGAGGGGGGGGTGAATAGGCGATTTAAAAAAATTTCGAGGAGCCGGAATATCCGGTCCAATAGTGACCCGGAAATTCCGAGTAGCCGGAATATCCGGTCCACAATGATCCGGAAATTCCGGTATGCTTGATAAAGGCGGAATAAAACTAGAGGTTTACTTTAACAAGCATACAACCTAGTTATATAAATTAGGCTCACCTATGTGCACCAACAACTTAAGCTAAGCAATACTAGTAACAAGATGATAGCAAGATATATGACTTCAAGCACGAAGGCTATCACAATGTAAAGTGCATAAGTAAAGAGCTCGGGTATAGAAATAACCGAGGCACGCTGAGACGAGGATGTATTCCCGAGTTCCACCCAAACGGTGTACGTCTCGTTTGGAGAGGTGTGCGCAACCACAACAGGTTAGCCGCAACGCCACAAAGGCTCACCTTCTTCTCCTGATGAACTCAACCACAAAAGGTTCGAGTTCACCTTCCACTATTGATCTCCTTTGGGGCGGAGATCGAATCCCGTACAACTCTTGAGGCACACAACCACAACTTAATTGGGGGCTCCCAAGTCTTGAGGCACACACCCACAACTTAATTGGGGGCTCTCAAGTGACCACAAAAGGTCTAGACCACAAAAGGTCTTGGCCATAAAAGGCCGGCCACAAAAGGCGTCTAGGGTCCAAAGACCCAAGAGTAACAAGCTCACAAGTAATACCACCACGAATCCTCGTGGAGGGCTCAAACCAATGCAAATGCAATGGCAAGAGCACACGAAGTGCTCGAGTCCTTCACTCTCAAATTCCAACACAACAACAAATGTTTATGGGGGAATAAGAGAGGGAGAACAAAGGAAACCACAAAGGAGTCAAATCCTTCACTCCCAAATCCCACCAAAAGCAACTAATGCTGATGGGGGGAGAAGAGAGGAAGAACAAAGAAGAAGAACCACAAAGGAACTCCAAGAACTAGATCAACTAAGTTCCCCTCACTTAGAGGAGAGATGGATTGGTAGGATTGTAGATCTAGATCTCCTCTCAACTTTCCCTAAAGAATATGGAAGATTCAATGGAGGGATTGAGAGGGAAGTGAGCTTTCCAAGGTCAACAATGGAGTAGGAGAGAGGGGAAAGTCGTGCTGCCTTGGATTCGCTGGGGAAAAAGAAGGGGAGGGGTATTTATACCCCTTCAGGAAATATAGCCGTTGGCTGTTTTGACACCCGGAAATTCCGGTATAAGTGAGACTCGGAAATTCCGGTCATCCGGAAATTCCTGTCTAGAGAGACTCGGAAATTCCGGTCACCCGGAAATTCCGGTCTAAGAGAGCTCGGAAATTCCGGCTAGAGTCAGAAGCAAAACCAAACTTTTCCTTAGCCATTTCTGGAGGACTTTTCTGGGGGCACTCGGAAATTCCAGTATATGGAAATTTCCGAGCACAATTTCCGACTGGAGTCAGAACCCTTTTTCTCCTTTCCTTAGCCGTTTTCTTGGATGAGCTGGGGAACCGGAAATTCCGGTAGGGCGGAATATCCGGCCCCAATAATCCGGATCAGCAAAACACCGAAACGAAAACTGCTATAACTTTTGCAAATGAACTCCAAATGAGGTGAGACCAATTTTGTTGGAAATATTGCATCCCATAAATAGAGTAAAATCTCCACACATGCCAAGGTGTGGGACTTTCCTCAAGGTAGAACCGGCAATATTTCCGCCACCGAAAACGCAACAAGTTGTCCAAAGTAAAACCGATTTCGATGAACTAGAGCTTGACATGGAGATGAACCAAGCTCTAATTTCTCACCAACATAATGCAAAGGTTTGAGCTCTCCACAAGAATGCGATCAAGTTACTAACTTGAGAGCCCCTCTTGATAGTACGCCTATCTATCCTATAGCCCTATCAAGATCATACCTTTGCCTTGAGCATTCCACTTGAGTTGGATGATGACTATCTTGATCTCTTCAAGTGGATCATCTTTCTTGATTGCGCGTCCAAACACATGCTTGATGAAGACTTCTCCAAATACTCCCCCATGCTCACAATGGGAAAGCCTCGCTTAGCTCCATCTTCATGTATCCATTGCAAGCACCAAGCATAGGATCTCTTCAAGAAGCTTCTCTTGGTCTTGGTCTTGCACATCTCACCTTGATGACGATCACCACATGACGTCATCCTCCATGAGCTATATGAGATCTTCATTTGATGCAAGCCCATGGGAAGATACCTAACCTCATATAAAGATACCACACACACATATATCATGGGTTAGTTCACAAAGCTATGCGGACAAGTGTTTACCATCCCAAGAGATACATGATCGCTCTTGGTACATCTTGTAGCTTTGTGTGTTGATCAACATCTTGATCAACCTTGTATCTTCCAACATTTCTTCACTAATATGATGTCTTGAATCCTTCAAGACATACTTGCAATATGCTCCACTCAACACATAAGCTTCAAGAGTCCAACACATGAACTCCACAATTCCATGGACATAATCTATAATGATATCTCAATGCAAACATTAGTCCATAGAGATTGTCATTCAATTACCAAAACCACACATGAGGGAAAATGCTTTTTCAGTTGCTCTTCGGCGAACTCTCTCTTGGTCCTGTTGCTTGGATCCTCCACCATATATCCTTCTTCAATAATCCTCCAAAGCTCGATGGAGGCACTGTTGACATGAGATTTCATTGAGCGTTGCCAACTAGCAAAAGCTAATGCATTCAGCTTAGGTGAGGGACCTAAAGGGTTTATGCGGGTAGTGATAATTGGATCGGGAGAGTACCATCCCCGAACGGCATGATACCCTTCCTTTTCCTCATGCGAATTGGGAGATGATTTAGGCTTATCATTGGCTTTCACCTCCTTCTCTTTTTGCTCTTTATTCTCCTTGGAACCATCCTCATCGGAGTTAGAAGCTTCTTCAAGCGGGATGATATCCGAGGGCTTGTCGTTAACGAGTTTCTTGAGCAAGTCACGAAACTCGTTGAACTTAGCATCCATGGAAGATGTCAAAGTTGTTTCCAAAGCTTTGATATCGGCCATGGATGACGCGGTGGCTTGGTCCTTTTTAAGGGACTCATTAGCCTCGGCAAGCCTTGCGGCCTCATCCTCACTTTGTGTCATACTTCTCTTAGGCGGTTAAACCCAACAAGAGAGCCTTGGCTCTGATACCAATTAGAAGGATCGGTATGACACCTAGAGGGGGGGGTGAATAGGTGCTAATTCAAATTTTAGTTCTTTCTCAAATTAGGCTTGACACGAAAGGTAAATTCTCTAGATATGCAACTATGGTGAATTTACCTATATGACAAGCTAGCGACTAAGCAAGATATAATAATAAAGGCGATAAATAAGGATAGAAGTAACCGAAGTGAAACCACGAGACGACAAGGATGTATTCTCGAGTTCCAACCTTAAATGGGAGTACGTCTCGTTGGAGAGGTGTGAACCAACACAATGGTTCTACGGCCACAAAGGGCTCACCCAAATCTCCGGTGAACCACACCACAAAGGTTTGGTCCACTTTCCACTATCGGAATCCTTCGAGGCGGAATCTAGAGCCTTTACAACAACGATTCAAGGCACGACCCACAAAGGGCTTGAGGGCTCCCGAACAGCTACAATCTGTCACAAAGACAAGAAGGTAAGTACAACAATGGGCTAGGTTTTCCTAGTGGAAACCCTTGCAAGTGTTCCCTCAAGTGAATGAGGGGGAAATGAAGAACGGCTCGGTGAAGATGTAGATTGGGGCCTTCTCCTTCAATTCTCCAAAGATCGACGAGTTTGGACGGAGGGATTGGGAGATCTAATGATTATTGGCTTGCAACAGTGGAGTTCCACTTTTTCTGGTCGAGCCAACTAGCTGGAGGGAGGTGGAGGGGTATTTATACCCCTCCAAAGATGTAGCTGTTGCAACGAATCAACAGACCGGAAACTCCGGTCCTAGTGGCCGGAAACTCCGGCCGAGGGTGGAAACTCCGGTCCCCGGAGGCCGGACACTACCAGGGGCTGAGCACCAACTTTTTCAAACTTGACTTAGACATCTTCGAGGGACTTGAGGCCGGAAACTTTGGATAGGGGCGGAAACTACGGTCCTCGGGGCCGAAAACTCCGCCCCCACCAGGGGATGAACACTTCTTTGGCAACTGAGGCTTGGGAAAGATTCCGGTCATCAGGGACCGGAAAGTTTAGACAGGGGTGGAAACTCCGGCCCCTGAGGCCGGAAACTCCGCCCCCCCCACCAGGGGCTGAGCACACTTTTCAGCACTGCCTCTTTTCTCCTTTTTGGTGCTGATGCATCTGAAATGTTTCTAAATTATCCTGCATCACTTAACACCAACTTAATACATCCAACATGTTGTTAACTAACACACAAAACACAGAGATCATAGAAATGTCCTTTCATACATAAAGACTCAATGGACACGGTCAAAAACCTCATTGGCAACAGAGCAAGGTTACATGTCCCGAGCCGTGCCTTCATAGATAGACCTTGTGGGTATCATGTAGTGTGTAGTTTTTGTTTTCCATAGACGAAACCCTTCATCAATAGACATCATCACCTTTGTGGCATCTAGTTTTGAATCCAACACATGGGGTTCAATCATTGCAGATAGACAAGCTCTTCAAGTATAATTCTCAATGCAAATATTCATTCATGGGGATTATCATTAACTATCAAAACCAAATATGGGGCACCGTGCAATTTCAACATGGAGCCTAGATTGACGGTGGGAGGATAAGATCACAAGGTGATTGACAAATGTAATTGGAAGCAGAGTTGCGACTGAACTCAATAAAGGAGGTCAATATAGATCAAATTTTTGTAGTTGGAGAATTCGAGATGTACTTCCATAATAATTAATAATCGGGAATGCCACCATATAGAGAGATGGAGTTTACAGTTGACTTGATACTAGGAACAACACCAATAGCACAACCACAATACCGGACTGGGCCCAATCAACGGGTTGAGTTAAAAGGAGCAGTTGGTTGTGTTGGAAGAAAATGATTCATAAGAGAGTTTATCAACGTGGGAGAGCACCGGTCTTTTTTTGTCGACGGGGGATTAAGGACGAAGAATGTGTGGAGATTATTTGAACATGAAAAATGTGACAATCAAGAACGAATATACTTTAACAAGAATTCAAAAGATTGGCTTGGTCAAGTCAGGGGAGCGGGAACATGAGGAAAAAAAACTATCCATACCCATTACACTAGAGAAGGAACATGTCGGTGTATAGAAAAAATTATCTATAGCATTTAGATCTATCATTACCTTTATCTGAACGGAGCCTGATAATCTCATTTTACCATATATTTGCAACGGGCGTATAAAAATGAATGTGGTACATTTTCTGGTATGCCTCGTGGTAAGGTTGTCTCACTCTCCCTCAACTTGCAACATGTGACTAAATTTTGCACCTCCGCCTCTTACCACAAATGAGCCTTTGAAAGTTTTAGGGAAATCTGAAATCTATATAGGCCGCACACTTAGAACTATCAAAACCGTAGATTTTAAACACGATCTGCACTGAAAGAGGATTGGAGAGGCGGTCTCCGGCTTCCACTCACAGGCCATTGAACTCTCTCTCCACTTCCATATAAAATCGCGCATCCGGAATAATGGTTAGAGCTTGAAGTGATTTGTAAGCGGGCACCAGCTTTTCAGCTCTCGTCTCCATGAAGGCTTCTA
Organism: Poa annua; assembly: GCA_026929855.1. Classification (NCBI taxonomy): domain Eukaryota; kingdom Viridiplantae; phylum Streptophyta; class Magnoliopsida; order Poales; family Poaceae; genus Poa; species Poa annua. Next base: position 79,527,150 of record CM049429.1, read on the forward strand.
ACCAAACAGTGAAGCGCCCAAAAATATACGGCGGACAACTGCATCAAACATGTACCTGAAGACGAAAGTACAAAAACACCCACACACTAAACCAGAGAGAGAGAGAGAGAGAGAGAGAGAGAGAGAGAGAGAGAGAGAGAGAGAGAGAGAGAGAGAGAGAGAGGGGTATTTTTTGGTATACTCGATCGGCTCCCAGAGATTAGCAAGCAAGCAGCGGCAGATAGCTAGCTAGAAGCTACTCCTGTTCCACACTTATGAATCCTACCTAGTACGTACTGCGTCGCATTCAGCTTGGAATTTTCGTCGACACATCCGGCCCCAAGCGAAGCAAATGTGCGTGCCAGGACGTGTACATGCTCGCCCTGAATTTCCACACGGAGCGACATGGATGTGTGCATGCGCGCCCGCAGCGCATCGACCCGTCCGGGTTTGCTTTTGCTCTTATTGACTGTGTTGCTTAAATACGCCGTGCGACCTAGCCGAGGCTGAGGACGATCAAGGACAAGGTTGAGATTGTCGTGAAAATGCTACTACCTAGTACCTATGTTAGAAAATGTAAGCCTTTTAGCAAGCTAAACTAGCTAGCTAAAGGGTCTTACATTCTAGAACAGAGGGATAAATCTCAGAGGATAGCGCCATGTCGGGGTACTTTGCTCATTTAGGTCCCGTGTAGCACCCTAATCTGGAGCGCTAGGCGCTACTCTTTAAGACTCAAGATTTGGCGATGCACGGTTCGATGCTACCGAGAGGCTAGGTGTTGAACGTCTGAATTGTTTACGAACCAGTTGTGTGTGGCTTATAGGCCAAGGCTGAAAAATCCCCGACCTGTAGGTATTCATCCATTCGATTCAAGTACCACCGATTAGATCAATATGTGACGGATCCGATAACCGCTAGGATTCGTGCCCTCCATGTCGATGTGCGGCACGACTAGCTATCTTTACTGTTATACGTATATGTCTACTCATTTCTGTAGCTCTCCTATCTTTCAGTTGATGTTGGGGCATCCAGTGCATACATCATTTTATACCTGCCTACATGCGGCCTATGTATGTACTTTATTTTTTCATTTTTGTGGTAGTTTACATCGGTATTGCACTCTCTATGGCGGCTTTATTAATTTAAATTTGGGCTCTGCTTGAGTCTTCCGTCTACAAAAATTAGTCCAGACGAAGGAAAAGCATATGCTAGGGTACACGGTGCAACGAATCACCATGCCGCATCCAATGAGAGCGGTCGATGATCAATTAATCTGGGATGACCCAGGGTGGTGTGTACGTATGAATCATTTACGAACCAGCTATGTGGTATGGGCTAGGGTTGAAAAGTCCCCTGCCAATAGGGATCTATCCATTCGATTCAAATCCCCATTTGATGTTGGGGCATGGACTAAAGACTTCATTTTATGCCTGCCTACGTGCGGCATATGTTTTTACTTCATTTTATATTTTTGCGATGGTTTATACCAGTATTGTACTATGTCGATGGTGGCTTTATTAATTTAAATCTGGATTCTGCTCGAGTCTTCCGTCTAGAAAAATTAGTCTAGAGTCTAGACGAAGCAAATGTGCGTGCCAGCGTACATGTGCTACGGGTCATCATGCTGCACACGATGAAACCCGTCAATGATCAATTAATCTGGGATGACGCGGGGGCGGGGGGCGTACATATAGATTGGTTACGAACTAGTGGTGTGGTATATGGTAGGACTGAAAAGTCCCCTGCCAATAGGGATCTATCCATTCGATTCAAGTACCGCCGATTAAAGAGAAGTGTGACAGAGCTTATGATCGCAAAGATTCGTGCCCTCCATACTACCGGGACTACCTAGCTTTACAGTTTGATGTATCTGCCTTATCATTGTTGTAACTCTCCTATCTTCACGGTTGATGTTGGGGCATCGACTCAAGACTTCTTATGTCTGCGTGCGTACAGCCTATGTTTCTACTTCATTTTCGTGGTAGTTTATGACAGAAGTGTACTTTGTTAATGGTGGTTTTATTAATTTAAACATGGGCTCAAATCTCCTGCTCATTTTTTTTGCCCCCTGACGAAGCAAATGTGCATGCCAAGGTACATGGTCGACGATCAATTAATCCGGCGGGCCGTAGAACGGTGTGTACGTATGAATCGTTTACGAACCAGCCGTGTGGTTTATGCCAGGGCTGAAAAGTCCCCGATCGGTCTATCCATTCGATTCAGGTACCGCCGATTACATCAAAGTGCGATGGAGGTACTCCGGTGAACATTCCGGCGAATGGTTTTGATTGATATGGATCCATGGATCTCGCGCACAGTAGCCTGACAGATCCTTTCTGCGACCCGATACAGTGATACACGTACTTAATCTCGATAGAATCGGTGGTTTGAATGCGATCGCACTTACACTACTGTAGCGTGCAGTGAGAGTTAGCTATCCATCCATCCATCGTACAGCTAACCCAGGCCCCATCTCATTTATTTGACAAATGTATGACAAGTAATGAGATCGTCAGATATCTCTACAAGTAAGGGCGCGCGGCGTATATAGTAGTACTGTATATGTATATTGTTTGTTTCTGTGGCGGTGATGTTGTTCTTATGTGCTTGCTATACATGCGGAGACAAACAAACATGCGTGCATGGTCCTCTGATCTTGAGCGTACAGGGGGGATTGTTGCTTTCGTCGATCTGCCAGAGATGATCTCGCAGCTATATCGCCAGGAACCAATATGTTCATCTGTTTCTGGACATTTAAACTGCTCAGATAGCGAAAGCAACTCACCAGCTACTAGCTTGTTGTGCGTGAAATGTTCAAGCAAAGCAAGAACTGCATGGAGACATGGAACTGCTACTAGCTGAAGCATGAAGCAGTTGCTACCTAGCTTAGCATAGTGGTAGGTACTTACTGGAGAGGAAAAGAAATCCAACACCACGACGACGACACCATGTGCATGGATGGAGACAGGACGGCGACCAACCCCCTGCCGGAGTTGTAAATGTGGATGCACACATAATGCCCAAGGAGCGGGTGACCTGCATACATAGATCGCGAACGCCCACCACACCACACTGTTACACTGTGCATGGATCATGGCCGGCTGGGGCTGGCCCTCACTTACCATACGGCTGGTCCAACTACCGACAGTCAAATTTGCACGTTACCCACAAACTAATTGACCATCATGTTAGCACCCGATCGATCCTTATTTCTTTTCTTGTACTGACAGAACAGCACAGAGCATACAGCTTACAGCAGTGTTGTTATCTTCTCCATGCTGACTGTAGTGCACACGCACGCACACCTAGGGCATCTACACACCAGTATTCAGGATTTGATAATCAGAAGACCAGATTCCGTGTGTACAGACCAAGGCGATTTCTAAATTAATGATGTGGACATGGAGAAATGACCGGTGAGTCAAAGGGCCCAGGAAAAACTAATGCTCGGAGGGTACATGTCACTGAATTTCAGCAATTGACAATGGAAGCCACTACAGAACAAATCTGATTTGATCTAGCAGGGGGGAGAATAAAATAGCATGATGCCGACAAGGAGTATGATTGTATAATGATTACACTAACAGGCCTGGTTTACCTACGCCAATAGTAGCTGTTTTGTTTAAGGAGGAAGTGGATGACTGCACTGCATCTGCATACAAACACAGGAGAGGAATTTTATCATTGATTTCTTTATATGGCAGGCCAATAAGGATGTAGCAGACTACTCCCTCCATTCTGAATTAACTGATTCAGATCTAATACAACAGAGGGAGTAGATCGGTTGACAGAAGGTTTTGGTCTTACTTGACTTTGCAAGGCCTAGAGCGACCGATGTGAAGTGTAATTAACGGCAAAACTTTCAGACTAGCTTACAGCCTTACATGACCGAGAGAGATCCTTCTCAGAACATCACAAACAACGTGCCCCGTACCCTAGATTTCATATTTAACACACTACTATCAGCTTAATTCCACTACTATACCACCACTGCTTGAAACGCCAAGAGCAGTGAGCATGTTGTAGGTCAAGACATTGGACATGGAGGCCTTGAACTCTGTGGCATTTAATGGTTTGTCCCCGATCAGAGTGTGGTCACATCCTGTTGAGGATTTTGAGAGCCATTCGTGGCCAGGCAGCGGCAGAGGCCATCCAACAACAATTTACTCGCCATGGTACATACCAGTGTCCATTGCCTGCATGCTGTGGTCATGTAAGACTACACAGGGCTAGATAGATTGGAACCAAGCATCTGGTGGCCGCATGGAGGCACTCCAGCAATTTCTGCCATGAACATCAACTGAGCTGATCTACATGCAAGAGGATAGTGTAGAAGGCCGAGCATTCAGTCCACAGGCCCACGCTACTCGGGCCACTTAAGGCTTTCAGAAACCACATGTAACCTAGCACTGGACACAGAACCATGTACAACCACGCCCAAGCAATTAGCAAATGCATGACGGGTTAATAAGAAGTACTCTGTCATAAAAGGACCATGTACAAGCAAATGCACTTCAGCTTTAGGGTATGGTATGACTGTAGTATCAACTATCAACTGTATGCATGGAGAGAGATCATCTGATCGCATTCTCAACCAAGTTAGTTGGATACAGGGGAATGCCTTTTAGTAGTGTTATATGGGGTAGGCATCAAGGGGCAATTGTTGGATTCCTACCACAAGATTATTGCTTGAATTAGGCGACATAAATAAGTTGGAATCCACGGTCTTTTCCTCATTAGGGCACAGAATATAGATCCTGAAACAAGACCAGCAACAAGAGATGGAATGAATCTAAAGCAGCTTTATAGTGTATACGCACTTACATTTTGTATGATGCATACCTTCGCCTTAGGCTGAGCCATTTGCAAATTAGGAAACTGGATCTTTATCCTTGGGATGACGCTGACGTGGTAACCGAATGGAAAACAGAACAGGTGGGCACGAGTGCAGTGTTGGGTCTTGACAAAGCTTCAGTCAGCACTAGGCAGTTAATCATCATGGACACCAAAGAGTGGCAGCAAAGAGAATCCTTCTTTTTAACTTGTCTTTAAAGACATGCTATGATTTGATGGCATTGTATTTTCTTTCTTTGAGAACATACACAAAAGATTGAAAAGAGAACTGAAAAAAGTTAGAACAGATCTCAAATCTTTCCTCATAAACCCATCATCACCTTTCAATGGAGGAATAGCCTCTTTGCCAATATAAAGCCATAATAGCCGTGCAAATCATACCAAACTGTCGTGCTAATGGTTCTTCTAGGCCCATGGCGTTTTCAGAAACTCAACAGGTGGAGCAAAATGATGGTGGCATGGGTGAGTGAAAGTATGTGGGTATTTTGCCCTGTCCCACCATCACAGCATAATTTATTATACTATATGCAAACCCAGTGATACGATAAGAGGTATCATGCCTAATTTGCATATCATGTCAAAGAATAAAGACAAGAAACAGCACGGCGATTATCCCTGGAGTCGTGGAGTATCTGGAGTCTTGCTAGGAATGTACAAAGATAACTTTACTTCCACAAACGAAGACATTCAACAGACAATTAGTCAAATTACCTACTTAGCTAACCAACCATTACTTTGAAACTAAATATCATTGGCTAAGCAAATATTGTATCGTCCAGTTACATCAATTAGTAAAATCTTATATGCCAGATTTTAGTAGAACAGGATCTGACATCTATGATTTGCGACTGAACTGATCACCTTTATTCCTGATGTTCACCCCGCTTTCAATCAAACACGATTGATTTGAGCTTTTACATGGGCTACGATATACCATATCACAGAGAATCTACTTTCTTGCATATGAAACATAACATTTAGTTATGCTAGTGATTTCTAATCAGCATCAAGTTACTAAAACATCTGAAAACAAATTACCTCTGTAGTAGTAATTTCCTACATATGGAAACATGCCTGGCTTCCATCGCCCTCCTTACGACATGGATGATCTGGAAACGCATAACGAGTGCATCTTTGAAGGTGCCCAGCCCCTGATCCATGCCCTGGTCTCCAAGATCAAGGGCGAAGCCGGGCCTTGGGCTCAGGCAGGTGGCCGTGGACTTCGGGAAATTCTGCCATCAACCTGGGACGAGCACTAGTTTATCTGTGTTCTATATGTCTCAGGCCTCTTAGGAGGATTGTGACCTAACTATATTTTCAATGAAATGAAAGGCAAAGGTTCTTTGCGTTTCCTCGAAAAAAAAGTGGTAATTTCTTGTCAGAGTCAATCAATCCATTTCTTTTCAAGGGATTAAAACATCTGGAGACAAATATATGGAAACAATAATGACATAAGAATAAGAAATTTGATCACCTTGATGACCTGACAATACATAGAATTGGAAGACAAGTAAAAAGTAGAATGGCTCATCAGGGGATGTCAGGTACCAATTTCATTTTGCATCTGAGCGTTCTAGGTACATGTGTGTCTATGGAAAAAATGGAAGAAACTCTACAAGTTATAAACTAACCTCTTCACAGTGGAAAGCCTAGAAGAAAGGAGATAAGTGAAGATGTACAACTAAAGACCATCGGATATTGTATGCCTACTCTTTTCAGATCTCCTACCACAAAGGTGACCGTGAAATAAAATCAAGAATCCAGCCACGACAGTGCCTCTATTGGAAGCCTGCGGAAAGAATTGCTTCTGAACCATCCAGTACCAACTGACCAACCAACAAACTGGAAACCTTGGCTGGAAAGAGTTGTCAGCTTCCAATAGTTGAGAATGATGTTTATTATCATACATGGTGTTAGCAGTGTTAGCACCAAGTGCCTTGTTACGCTTCATTGAGCATGCTGACTGGCCTATTCACTGTCCTCCTGGAATCTATAAGATATTTCCAGCTCAAGATTCCGGCTGGGAAAAGATGGGCCAAGAATTTTCAAGCGCTTTGGCCCAAGCTCTGCAGATGGAGATAGGTAGTTGCAGCCATTAGGTTTTTGGCTGGAGGCAACTTCATCCTCCACAATACTTGCATCTGGTTGATGTATCATCTTCAATTTAATGGGAGCTATTGAGTCATCTCCATTGCCAGAAATGAAGCCAAGAGAATGTCCAGAATAATGGGTATGGACAGGATCATTTTTAACACAGGATACTCCCACTAACTTTTGCTGGTGCCTCTCATCTGCATGGATTTTTTTCAACCGTTTTAATACCTGGAGTTTGGAAAAGGGAGATGCCATTAGCAAGTAAATGTGAGGCTAAATATTGGATGTTCTGGGAAAAAATATAATTCACTGCTATCAATCCATGAAATGGACTTGATATTCACTAAATAGGTCAAGCTACAAGTTATGAACAGATACCCTTATTAACATGTCCCTTCAGATTTATATAATGACTGTAAATTGTGGAATGGAGATCCTTAAATTTGCTCTTTCAGATTTAGTAACCATTTTAGTGTATTCTGGACTAAAGTTAACCACTTTAGGCCCATTAGGCAAACAGGTCATAGTGATGATTACCTTACTGGATCCTGTGAAGGTGACATAATAAAAATGGTGTAAAATGTTAATTTTATAAGAAATGAGTAAACAATATATAACCTCCAAGAAATATGAAGTGTTACTGATCCTTACAACATTAGATTCTGAAGTGTTACTGAAGTTGTAGTGCAAACATACTAGTGAGTAGTGACATCAATTTATAAAGGCAGAGGCAAGCAACATACATAAGCACCATCACAGAAATACGTGTACCTGATTCTCAGTGAAATTTGTTATTGTTGCTTCTTCTGTATAACTTTGCTCAGGAGCTATGCCAGACCTTCTCTTCACCCTAAATACCTCACAGTCAGAATCATCAGTATCTTCCGCAGCCAATTTTTTAGAAGAGCATGTTCGATCAGGTGCAGACAAAGGGTATGCATTGATGATTGCAGTTTCAGGAGTAAATGCATTCTCAGGACAAGAGCTAGAGAAGATTCTTCTATTAGAACTTGTGCACTCCTGCAAATATAAAGTAATGTCAACGCATTATAGTTGCCCTGGTACAGTGTAGCAACATAAGAAACACAGAGGTGAGCCTTACATCACTTTGTGCAGAATACTCATGGAGCCCAAAAGAAAATGTGACTGTTGATGTAGCAGGATATGGCTTGTTCAGATCATATCCAAGAACACGTGTCTCTGAACTTTTATGAACTTCAGGAGATGCATCTATGAGAATCTTGCAGTATGGGAAGTATTCGGGGTCATGATTAATGCGGTTGAAGTAAGAATGTGTGCTACATCCATAAGACATTTGCTTTCTGACCGCTTCGACTATCTCATTTTCTTCCTCGAACTTCTTTGACAACGTCTCCAACTCAAATATGTCTTTTCTGACAAATACAGCACGATCACAGGTACAAGGGCACTTCCTAATCTCTTCCTCTTCAAAACAACTTAAACAGGTTAAAAGGATGCCTCAACACAGCTTGATGTCTGCACTAAATGTTGAGAAGTTCTTACCATGACAAAGACAAATTGCATCAACTCTGCAGTTACACATAACATGAGCTACGTAGCAGTCACGTCTGCATATGCCACAGAGAACTGTGGCATCAATTTCTGATTTATAGTGTGTCTGAGCTCCCAATTTCATAAGTGACCAACGGACACAATGCTGGAGGCGCATCAACTGCACAAAAGGGACTTTCAGACAATGTTGACTGTGCATCTCTCCAGTTGATGTTGTCATATCTTCGTAACAAGACATAGAAAATTCGTGAGCAAGAAGTGTCTCTTTACAAAGAAGTTCCTCATAAGGCAGTAATGGTATCCTCTTTAGAAGAGCATAGCGTTGACTAGCCATTGCTCCAAGAGGAAACCATTCACCAACAGCAAAATTCACTGCCTCGCCACAATTAAAACCTGGCATTTGTTATGAACATTTCCAGTGTTCATATCCAATAAAACAGGTTCAAGAAATATCCAATAAAACAGAGATTAGAGATATCCCGAGAGGTTGGACGATTACTGACAGCACTAAGTTGCAAAATAGTCTCACCGTGGCTGAATCCTGAATGATACGCTCGAGGAAACGTGATCACAAACTCTCCGGGTTTCTGTGTAGCTCTATAAACTGGAACGTGATGGTGCAGAAGAATATTTGGAGGGAACATTGTAGTCTTTCCTAAAAGGATATCAAACGCTGCAGTTTCCCCTTCACCTGATAAAATTTCAGGATCATATACATGCTCACGCACCACTTTCTCAAAATCTGGAGCAGCTTTTCCTGGAACCGCATACCATGTTTTTGGAGCTCCGCAATGATGATAGTTAATGCTGCAAAATTATAAAATCTTATTAGAATATACAGAAGATTCAGTCTGCAACAAATGAAAAGCGTAGCAAGTGGAAACATGAAAAAACTACTAATCACGAACCTGTACAAGTAATGGTCTTCCACATGCCAGGCAAACATGCTAAAGAGCATTCCAATATACAGCATTGGGTCAGTTACTCCCTGGAATCTCAGAAAATAAACAACAGTGAGCACTCAGCAATAAAGTAGGGATTTCATTGATACAACATACTCACTGGAATTGCTGTTCTCAGAAGACGTAGAATTGATTTGGATAACCGGGAGAGTTTCTGGGTCAAAGCAGAATGAAATATTTTAAGATATTATATAACATTGTAGCACATACAGTAGATAAGATCATCTAATGATCAAACTATTAATATTCAGTATAAGTAAGCTTGAAACATATAATTGCAAAAGTGCGACTTTGTACCCCCACACCAGACCCAATCAATACAGAAAAAAATAGGTAACGTGAGCGAGCATACATTTAGCGTTGCGTAACTTCAAATAAAGAAGTGCCAAAGAAAATGTTACCGAGTGAGGTTGCTACATAAATAGTTCTAAGAATGGTACATAAACGAAGTACCTTTAAGTTCCATTTGCTTCTCCCAAGTTGGTCATTGGGAGAAGAAGAGAAAGCACTACCATCAATATCGCATGCATACTCAACAGATTCCATCTTGCCAAATGCGATTTCATGCCAAAATTCCTCTTCAATATACCTTGGCGGAAGACAGGCAGTACTAGAGTATCTACGAACAAATCCTTTATTTGCGATCTTCTCAAAATCTCGAAATGTGTAATTTCTGTTCATAGACTAATAAGTTATGTAATCTACATGACAAACGTAACTACCAAGCACTAGCGCATTATCAATAGACTAACAGACCTTCCACTCATGAAGAAAGCAAACTTGTCATCCATGGACCATTCAGCAAGACGAAGAGGCTGCACTCTGGTAGTAAACTTCAGCCCACTTTGTTCCTTCATAAGTACAGTGCCAACGGGTACAGAAGTGCATATAGGTGAAACAATCTTGCATATACCTGGCAAAATGCAAAATTTCTCATTGATTTCAAGAAAAATCACAACAGACAAATAACTTCGAGATATTCACTTCTGCCAAAGGGTTTCCTAAGGCAATGCTTATTTTTGTGTAAGGCTCATCTATTTCATGCAGGTGCAAAAAAACTCAAAATAATTATGGTATATTTCACAGTGCAGTCATTATATCACAAGCTCAATTCGAGGTGCGGCATGATTTGGGTCAATAATATGGGTAAACAATGTAAAGGGAATATGACAGAAGGGCCACTAGTATTAGAGAAAATTCAGCCAGATGTTTCTAAATTTGAGAAGTGGCGGTCACTTACGTCTATATACTTTAAACCATATTGGTGGGTTTCTCAACTTGAACATTTGCCACTTAATATAACTTTGAAGTTGCAGGGATGATTACCGTAAAAAAATGCAGGGATGGTTAGCACCTGTGTGCAAATTTATCTTTATTTTATTTCATGAGATCACATTTGACAAGCATTAGTGGTCTGCCTGTTTACAATCAAATTTTACCATGACCTTGACCTTACTGGACGAAAACAATCATACAAGAACTAGAAGAACATATACCATATTTTGCAGCAACAGGGGCAATTTTGCTGAGATAAACTAATGGATCCTCAAACTCCTCAACTGAAGGAGAAAACACTGGACATTCTGGAATCTGATCAATCCAATCTAGGCTAGATAGATCAAACTTCTTCACTCTGTGCTTCAAGAATGGGTCCCTTGTGGGCCCTTCCTCTCTTTGTGGTGCATCACCACTCCTTCGTAATCTTGTCCTGCATGACACAGGTTTCAGAGCAGCTTCCTCATTCCCTGCCATTGTGCGAAACACATCAACCCCTTTGTCCAGAAATCCTGAGCTTACTGGCTGGAGAACCCATGCTTTATGTCCCCAGCTCAAAAAAATGGGCCTCTACTCGACCTGTATACACAAAATAATTAAGTACTCATCCTGCTAGAACATTTAATGTATACTTCACAAGTTAACATAGATAATTATAGCTAGAAGTGGCCTACTGAAACAAAGATGCCTCACTAAAGTGAAGTGGACAGATTTAAAGATTCATCTCCGGTGAACTCATGTAAATGGAATATACATCCAAAAGGAATGTAAACATGCGCGTGTCAATTGTGTGCTCCTTTTCGGACCATTCTATATCCCTAAAGGTACAATCCTACTGGATTGTTCATACAACAGCAGCCATTGTAGCCAGGCCATTCCCAAAACCGTTGTAGGGTGCTAATAAGTCAACCCCCTCAGTTGATCCCTGAACCCATTCTCAATCACAAGTCACAAAAGACCTCAGGAAAAAGTTCAGGACGACACAGGTCAACTTTATAAGCAGAACACTTATGGATCTGTTGCCAAATAAAGCACCAGAGATGTCCCGCGAATTCACATCCTAGTTCCTACCACGTTGTAGAGTAGAAACTCACAATAGAAACACGCGCAAAAATAGCAAGCTTACGTGGTCAATTCTACGTCCCTGCCATAAAACTGTTCATATCTATGGAACAGTTAGAATCTGGAAACACCCAATCATGAGCACAAATACAAATTGTGTGCCATAGTAAGCTCAGTTCTACAGTTCTACCTAAACATATCTAGAGAATTCCAGCGAATATAATGACCAAATACGAAGAGTTCACCAATTGGGTTACTAAAAAAGAAGCACCTGAAATCGCGCGCTCGCACACAAAATTGTGAGACTAACACCTAAAATCACCAGCTCTCGACGCAGTTCATCAAACAGTTGGAACAGCCATAATTTAGCACAACAACACCAACTATGGGATGGAATCCACGCGATTAGTCCTCGGAACGGCGGAATTATCCTATCGTACCAACTACTCTAACAGTTGAACACGATCGAAGCCTCCAACCGACACAGAAAACTCGAAGAGTTCCCCGAATCCACCTAGTCAGGAAACAATCAAAAAATAAACTGCAAACACCTGCCCCTGAAACAAATCCAACCACCCAGAGGCACGGGGGGCGCACCCGCCCCAATCCCGGAAGTCCCAATTCGCAGCCCGGAAATCACTCACCGTAGCATTCCGTGCGGCAAACGCCTCAAACCGGAACCCACATTCCCCTCCAGGACCTTCTACCGGACCCCCCGAGCTCGGATCCGAGCCCGCCACTGCATTTAACCAGCGCGGAGCCAAACGTTGACGCTGGTTCTCGGCGAGGCCGAGGCTGAGGCGGAGCGAAGATACCAAAGCACCGCGGCGGCGCTCCTCAGAGCTGCGGCGAGGGCCGTAGGAGGAGGAGGTGGATGCGAGGTGCGGACTGCGGAGGCGGAAACCAAGGAAGGGAAAAGTGCGGGTGATATTAATACGCGATCGTTAGTGGCGTTTGGGCCTCTCTAATCCCCCAGATTATCGTGCAATTTCGTGGATTGGAGTTGAATTCTGTGGGGTTTTACGTATATGTAATTTTCTGGTAGACGGGGTGGTTGCGAACCAACTTGTCAATTGTCATGGTGGCCGTCGTCTCCAGCGCAGCTTTGCCAGTTACTGTTCTGCCCCAGTTGCTTCTGTGTGCTTCGATTAACATACTGAGAGAGAAGATTTGGGCAATACAAGCTGTGATTGGATGGTTAGACTGATGCGAATTTAAAATTCAGGTTGATATGTGTGTTGCATTTAGCTGAAATATTATTTGGTGTGAGGCAACGTTTTTCATAAACAGCGAGACGTACGTGATGACTTCATCAAATCTCAAGACTCGATCCGTCGGTTCAGTATTTCGAAGATGCTCATACGGGTAGGGTGTGCATGTGTGTGTATATGAGTGGGTGTACGCACCTATATGTGAGCGCCTACATTTGTAATGTGTTTTCTCAAAGTAAGGAACCCCGCCTAAGCAAATTCACAAAACGCTCTCAACATGCTCCATCCGCAAATTGCTCTACACAAGGATCACCCTAAAATTCCAGTGAAAACTCATGAACAAAGATATCAGGCATGACAAGCCAAAAAGTTAATCACAATCCATCGAGCACGAGTTTTGTAGTAGTAGTAAACGTGTAGATTCATTAGGGAACTGAAAGAGTGTGTTAATCTAAGCTATAAACACTTTGTATTTAATTAGCTGAATTGGAAATTACATCAGATCGGACAAAGTGTTAAATATTATCGGTCTGGAAACCTAATATTTTTATAAAAAAACACAGTGTAGCAATACCATAATATTTTTATGCTTGGATGATACTTCTCTTTTTTTTCTTTTCTCAAATTGAAAAAGGAGGGTCGTACCATGACGGTGTGTATTTTGGACCTACAAAAGAAGAAGCGGAAAAGTCATAGGAGATTCTACAAAATAACGGCAGAAAAATTATAGAGAGACCATGTAATTTGATAAAATAATACAAAGTGACCTTTTGAGTTCTATTATTTATTGGATTGAGAGTTTTCACAAAATTTTGTGGACTTATTCCTTATCTTCGTAACAACAAGTCATGGTTTTTACTTATTTTCATTTATAGTTTGTATTTTCCTAGTAATTTCAAGAGGATGTTGGAAAAACATGTTTCCTAATGATCCATTATTTATGAATTTTCAATCTGGTTTCTAGACTCCTTTTCAGACTTGCTAGTTTTATTTAAAAACCCTTCTTTTTTTCCTATTGTAGAAATTAAATATATGTAAGTCTCATATTGATTAAATTTAGAGTTTTGACTATTATGGATAATCAAATCCTCTATATTATAGAGAATTGTTTTCTATTTCATGTTTTAAATATCCTCTCTTGTATACTCCTATAATTCTCACTAACTTCCCGCAACAGTATCTTTCTAATCTGTACCTAATAATACTAAAGGAAGGATGGCTTCCTTCCTTTGGTTGGTCCTGGCCCCACATGTCATCCTCATATGTCGATCGTTTTACAGATCTCTGACAAATAGGGAAGTCCACCTGCAGTTCATCATTTTTACAATTTAGTTTTTCAGAAAGTAGGAAGTAAACCCGTCGTATAACATGTGTAACTGGACAACTTTTACACTTTAATCCGTTGCAACTTGCAAGGAAGAAGGCCAATGCTTTATCCTTGTGGTGGGGCCATGATGCGATAAAATGTGGTCATATATTATTTTTTAAGATTATATACTGGTAACGCTTATCAGACACTTTTATTGGATCTAAAAATTTAGATATGTCTAAAAATAAAAATTACAGATAGGTCTAAAATTTCACAGAACAATTTTGAACACACAAAAAGAAGCAATCAGGTCCTTCGGCGAGCCGGTGACCAAACGGTCACCCATTCCTCTCCCCGTGCTCTTCCAGCGAACAATTTTGAACACACAAAAATAAGCAATCAGGTCCTTCGACGAGCCGTAGACCAAACGGTACACCCGTTCCGCTCCCCGTGCTCTTCCAGCGAACACGCTTTGCCTCAGATCCGTGTGCGTGCTAACTTGGTCGACCCAGGGCTCGGCAGAGTCGATTATGCCTGCCGCCAGGTGGGACGTCATCCGCTGAGGAGAAAGTAACTCCGGCGACGACGAAGCAAGAACTCCAAATTTCAACCGATGCGAGAGGGGAGGAGGATGACGGCCGCCGCTGCAACGACCATCCCCGTAGCGAAGCACGGGTATTTTTCCTAGTTATTATAAACACACCACACATTCGCTCGTCTCCTCTCTTACTGCTAAAATGTATCCTCACATTTGTTAACCTCTCTTCTAATCCATCGACCCAGCTGAAAGAACATTTCTTAATCCCTAATGTTTTGTGTGTTATTTAACAATACCAATGATACTAATCCTATTGCTAAGTATTTCAGTTTGGGTGAAACTCATATCACAAATCCTAAAGCCAAATTGTAGAGAAAAAGAGTTTCTGGAATTCTTCCCAGACCCGGATATTCTGGTTCCCCAACTCGGATATTCCGGGTCAACCCCAGGAAAATTGGCTAAGTCAAGTTCAGAAGTACTACTGACTTCAATCGGAAAATCAGCTCGGAAATTTCAAGGACTCGGATATTCCGGTTCACCAACCCGGATATTCCGAGTCAACCTCAAGAAAATTGGCTAAGTCAAGATTCAGAAGTGGTACTGACTCCAATCGGAAAATCAGCTCGGAAATTTCAAGGACCCGGATATTCCGGTTCACCAACCCGGATATTCCGAGTCAACCCCAGGAAAATTGGCTAAGTCAAGATTCAGAAGTGGCACTGACTCCAATCGAAAATTCAGCTCGGAAATTTCAAGGACTCGGATATTCCGAGTCAACCTCAGTAAAACGGCTAAGTCAAGTTCAGAATTGGTTCTGATCTCAACCGAAAATTCAGCTCGGATATTTTCAAAGGCCCGGATATTCCGGGTGACCGGAATTTCCGGTGGTACTTATACCGGAATTTCCGGATGCCCAAGACAGCCAACGGCCAGATTTTGAGGGGGAGTATAAATACCCCCTCACTCACTCAAGAACAGTCAGCTCTCAGATTTTCTCTCTCCTACCATTCTTGAAAGCTCAAATCATCAAGATCTCCCAATCCCCCCACCCAAATTCATTGATCTTTGGAGGATTGGAGGAGAAGGCCCGGATCTACATCCTCATCGAAGGGATTTGCATTTCTCCCCCATTCACTTGGGGATTTCGTGGCTAGGGTTTCCGGTGGGAAAACCTAGTTCACCATTGTTGTACTCTTAGTGTTACCTTGACCTTTTGTGGTCCTTGACCTTTTGTGGTCTTCTTGGGAGCCCCCAATTCAGTTGTGGGTGTGTGCCTCAAGCGTTTGTAAGGGATTCGATCTCCGCCCTAAAAGGGGATCAATAGTGGAAGGTGGACTCGAAACCTTTGTGGTTGAGTTCATCGGAGAAGAAGGTGAGCCTTTGTGGCGTTGCGGCTAACCTGTTGTGGTAGCGCACACCTCTCCAAACGAGACATACACCCTTGGGTGGAACTCGGGATTACATCTTCGTCTCCGCGTGCTTCACTTGGTTCCTTTTACCTTTGCTCCCTTACTTGCTTATCTTCTTATTGCTTAGTTTCTCATTTAGGTAAATTCACCGTAGTTGCATATCTAGAGAATTTACCTTTGTGTTGAGCCTAAATTTGAAAAGACCTAAAATTTGTAATAGCACCTATTCACCCCCCCCCCCCCCCCCCTCTAGGTGCCGGATTCCCGTTCAATTGGTATCCGTGCCTTGTTCACTTTTAAGGGCTTAACCGCCTAAGTGCAACGATGACGGAATCCGATGCCGAGAGGGCCGCCCGTGAAAAACTAGAGGCGGAGAAGGAGGCGTTAGCCAAAGGGGCAACCATGGCCGATCTTATTGATATGAGATCGTCCTTGGAGGCTCAACTCCTCAAGATGAATGAGATGCTCATGGCACTCTTGAAGTCTAAGCAGACCGAGGCTACTTCTCCCTCTCCTCCTCCTAAGGAACATGCGGGGAATTCTAATGAGTCATCTTCGGATGGGTCCAAAGATGTTACCTCAAGTGTTCCCGGGATGGCGGAAAAGGATGAACCACCTAGCTCCTCTAACACCCCAAAAGGAGAGGAATTTCATAATGTCAACCATAATTACTCTCCTAACCCTCCTATCCCTCACCCTCATGTAAACTTTAGAAGTGATCCTCCTAAGCTTAAACCTACTCATTTCTCAAAATGGGTATTTCTAATGAAGTCTCATCTATGTAGTGCCTCCATTGAGCTTTGGCGCATCATTGAAGAAGGATACAAGCCCCATGATCCAACCAAATTGACAAGAAGAGGGGTGGTTGATAGTCAACTCAACGCCACCGCTCTTCATCAACTCCAAATGGCCGTTGGAGAGAAGGAAATGGCGCTCATTCAACAATTCTCCACCGCCAAGGAAGTTTGGAATGCTCTTTCCGACATCTTCGTTGGGAATGAGAGCATGAAGAAGAACCGGTATGATGCCTTATGCAATGAGGTGGAAGGGTTCTACAAGTTGGATGGAGAAAGCCACGAGGACATGTACCGGAGGTTGGTGTTGGTTGCCAACTCCTTCAAGAACCTCGGGGCGGAGTACATCAATGATGCTTGGATCAAGAGGAAGTTTGTGACCGCTCTCATGCCCTTTGAGGACACGGATTTGAAGACACTCCAAGGGAGACATGACTTTGCAAAGATGACATTCAATGAAGTTATGCAAGAGATGACCGCATACAAGGTGGCCTCCAAGATTGCACAAGATGCAAGAGCTAGAGCCATAGGGGTGCACAAGCATGCCTCAATTGCTTTGAAGGCCACCGTTGAAGAAGAGGATGAAGAGGAGTATGATGATCGAGTCGAGCTATCTAGTGAAGCTCTCTCAAGCACTCTCACTCAACACATGGGTCTTGCGGCAAGAACCTTTTGGAAGAACCCCGGAAGGGCCAAAGCAAGGATTGACAAGAAGTTTCCCCCCAACGGAGGAAAGCCATTCAACAAAGTGAGGCTTTGCTATAACTGCGATGACAAGGGCCACTTTGTTGCCGATTGCCCATGGGAGAGAAGAGAGGATCATGGTGGGAGGCTCGTGGCCAAGACGAAGGGCAAGGGGCCCATGCCCATGAAGAAGCCTTTATTCAAGAAGAACCAAAAGATTGTCTTGGTGACTCAAGAGCAATATCCCACCGATGATGAAGATAGTGACAAGGAGGATACTCCAACGCAAGTGGCCGCACTAGCCATGTCTTCCACACCTCCATCACTCTTCTCCTCACCAAACGAGAGCCCCATCGTCAAGAATGCAAGATGTCTTATGGCAAAGACATCCGAGGTACAATTATCCCCCAACTCCATATCACATGACATTGATGATGCTATGAGCTTAGAAGTCAAGGAAGAAATTATTGCTTTTGATAAATTCATGACTAACTTGCAAGGAGAAGGAAAGAAACACTTTGGCTCAATCATGAGTCGTATAGGTGAGCTTGAGGATGAGCTTGAACTAAAAGGTGAGATTGAGAGAGAGGATGCACACGCTAAGGTGTCTCTCCAATCCTCTCTCGAAGATGAACAAGAAGCTCATGCTCTCCTCGAGGAGCAACTTGCTAAGATCACTAAGGATTGTGATCTCTACTTTGCTAAATGTAAAATTGTGCAAAATGAAAAGTCCGAGCTTGTAGTTGCTCATGCTAGACTTTGCTAAGACTTCGAGTCACTTGAAAATGCTCACAAGGTGTTGGCAAGTGATCACGAACGTCTTTTCAAGTCTCGTGATCAACTCCAATCTCGGATATCTACTCTTGAGAAACCTAGCACCTCTACTCCTTTGAATGCTAATGCAAATGTTGTGAAGGGTATTGCTAGGGTTATGTTTGTTCCTTCTATGGCAACCAAGCCCAAGACCTCTCTTGATAAAGGTAAGGGGACATTCACTACTCCTCTTCATGAGCGAGTGCCCCACAAGGGTAAGGAAGGTCTAGGCTATGTTGCTAAGGAGAAGAAGGAGATCAAGAAGAAGACCAAGTCCGCACAAGCCAAGAAGGTTGACATTGCGAGTGGAAATGCCACAAGGGGCACTTTGCGGGCATAACTAACCCCAACTATGCTTTATATGTTGATTATTATGGGGATGTATATGCTAGATACATTGGTCCTTTTAATGGTTACATTGAATATGCTATTTGGGTACCAAAGACCCTTGTTGCTAACCAAAAGGCACCCATTGCAAAATGGGTACCTAAACCCAAGAATTGATTGTGTGTAGGGCCTTGCTTCCGGAGGATCGAAATGGATAATTGATAGTGGGTGCACTAGTCATATGACCGGAAGCAAGGATATTTTAACGGAGTTGAAGCCCAATGATGATCAAATGACTGTTACATATGGTGATAATTCTAAGTCTAAGGTAATAGGGCTCGGCAAGGTGGTAGTGGCACCGGACATCACACTTGTGAATGTCTTGCTTGTCGAGTCCCTAGGTTTCAACTTGATCTCCGTCCATTCCTTAACTTGTTTGGGCTATACCGTTGTCTTCGAAAAGGAAATGGTCATTCTCTTACGGAGCAAGTCTCTCAATGTGTCTTTCGTTGGGTACATTGAGAATGGGCTCTATGTGGTTGACTTCTCCGGAGTCACCACTTCCCATACAATGTGCCTATTCGCAAAGGCGGACTTGGGTTGGCTATGGCATCGCCGACTAGCCCATGTCAACATGAGGACTTTGCAAAGTCTCCACAAGGGTGTCCATATCCTAGGACTAAAAGACCATGTTTCTTTCTCGAAGGATCGAATGTGTAGGGCGTGTGTTGAAGGAAAAATGCATGACATCTACCATCCAAGTAAGACCATCATTTCGTCAAAGAGGGTTTTGGAGCTTCTCCATGTTGACCTCTTTGGTCCCATTCCGGAAGCTAGTCTTGGTGGCAAGAAATATTGCTTGGTGATTGTTGATGACTATTCAAGATACACATGGGTTTTCTTCTTCAAGACGAAGATGGAGACTCAACAAACTATCATCGACTTCTCCAATGAAGCTCAACGTCAACACAATGTCCCTATCTTGGTGATACGAAGTGACAATGGGTCTGAGTTCAAGAACTACACCTTAAACGAGTTCCTTAGTGAAGAAGGGATTCGTCATCAGTATTCCGCTGCTTATACTCCCCAACAAAATGGTGTAGCCGAAAGGAAGAACCGCACACTTATTGAGATGGCAAGGTCGATGATGGCCGAGTTCAAGTCCCCTCACAACTTTTGGGCCGAAGCCGTCAACACCGCTTGCCATTCATCCAACCGGCTCTTCTTTCGCAAAGGACTCATTAAGACACCTTATGAAGTGCTTACCGGGAACAAGCCCAAAATCTCCTACTTCCGAGTATTTGGTTGTAAGTGTTTTTATCTCATCAAAGGTGTTCGTTTGGGCAAGTTTGATTCTAAGTCTCTTGAAGGGACATTTGTGGGCTACGGATCCGAATCCCACACTTATAGAGTCTATGATAAGGCCTCGCGCATAATCATAGAAACTTGTAGTGTGGTATTCGAGGAGAATGACGGCTCCCTCGTGGAGCAAAGTGGTGTTTCCGGTGTAGGTGATGATGAACCTCAAGATGCTATCCGAAGAATGGGGTTGGGAGTCCACCGCCCCGTTGAACTCTATTATGAGGATGATCAACAAGGACCAAGTTCTTCACAAGTGGTGACCACCCCAACACAAGAAACACCCATCGACAACACCGTGCCCAATGCCCCTTGCCAAGAAGAAGAACAAGATTCTACAGCTGCTCCTGGAATTTCCGGAGGACCGGAAAATCCGGTTCAACATGGACCCGGAATTTCCGGTGATTCGGAATATCCGGTCCCTGAACCCGGAATATCCGGTCCTGCTGACATTCCTGGTGGCAGTTCGCAAGGCCAAGATCAACCCTCTCCCTCACCAATGGCCACCACTCCAATGGTTGATCAAGGCCATCAATTCAGTCAAGGCGGAGACATGAATGATCAAGATGATCAAGCGATTCCTCCCACCACTCGGAGGGAAATCGAGATCCGCCGCTTGAATAGGGTTGGCACCTCACAAGAATTAAGAGCTCTATCTCTTGACAAGGTGCTTGGTGATGTGAGAAGCAAGGTCTCTACCCGAAGACAACTCGCAAGCTTTAGTGAACATCAAGCTCACATCTCCATGGTGGAACCCTAGAAGGTCTTTGAAGCTCTTGAAGATAAAGATTGGCTTGATGCCATGCATGAAGAGCTCAACAACTTCGAGCGCAACAAAGTGTGGAAGTTGGTGGAAAGACCCAAAGATTGCCGCAATGTTATCGGTACCAAGTGGATATTCAAGAACAAGCAAGATGAACATGGCATGGTGATAAGGAACAAGGCAAGATTGGTGGCTCAAGGTTACTCTCAAATTGAAGGCATTGACTTTGGAGAAACCTACGCGCCCGTGGCTCGACTTGAGTCAATCCGTATTCTTCTTGCCTATGCCTCTCACCATAGCCTTAAGTTGCAACAAATGGATGTTAAATCCGCTTTTCTAAATGGTCCACTAAATGAACTTGTTTATGTTAAGCAACCACCGGGGTTCGAGGACCTCAAGTATCCGAACCATGTCTACAAGTTGGATAAGGCACTCTATGGCCTTAAACAAGCCCCACGAGTGTGGTACGAGCACCTTAGGGAACTACTTGTAGACCGTGGATTCCAAGTTGGGGAAATCGACCCCACACTTTTCACTAAGAAAGTTAATGGGGAGCTTTTCATTTGTCAATTATATGTGGATGACATTATATTTGGATCGACTAACAAAGCATTTAACGAACAATTCTCTAAGCTTATGACTGACAGGTTTGAGATGTCTATGATGGGCGAGATGAAGTTCTTCCTCGGATTTGAGATCAAACAATTGAGGGAAGAACCAAGAAAATTACATTCAAGACATGCTCAAGAAGTACGAGTTTCTTGATCTCAAGGGTGCCTCTACTCCAATGCAAACCAAATGCCACCTTGAGCTCAACCCGAAGGGTAAGGATGTGGATCAAAAGGTATACCGCTCCATGATTGGATCTCTCCTCTACCTTTGTGCATCTAGACCGGATATAGTGCTAGCCGTAGGAGTGTGTGCAAGATATCAAGCGGCTCCTAAAGAAAGCCATGATGTGGCGGTCAAGAGAATCTTTCGATATTTGGCTTATACCCCAACTTATGGATTGTGGTATCCTAAGGATGCAAATTTCTCATTATGTGGATTCACGGATTCCGATTAGGCGGGAGATCATGATGATAGGAAGTCAACCTCCGGTGCTTGTCAATTTATTGGGAGGTCCTTGGTGAGTTGGTCTTCTAAGAAGCAAAATTGCATATCTCTCTCCACCGCCGAAGCCGAATATGTTTCAGCCGCTAGTTGTTGCACTCAGTTACTATGGATGAGGCAAACTTTAAAGGAGTACGGAGTCGATTGCGACAAAGTGCCTCTTTTATGTGACAACGAAAGTGCCATCAAGATTGCCTACAACCCAGTGCAACATTCAAGAACCAAGCATATTGAGATCCGCCATCATTTCATAAGAGATCATGTGGCCCGTGGAGACATTGACTTATCATATGTGGGCACAAGTGATCAATTGGCGGATATCTTCACGAAGCCCCTTGAGGAAGGAAGGTTTTGCTTTTTGAGGAATGAGCTTAATATCATTGATTCGAGGTCCTTAGCTTGATCGCTTGCACACTCACCTAGGGCGTAATTGCATCTTATCTAGTTTAGATGTAGGCATGGAAATAGGGGGAGTGCGGCCCTAATACATTGGACCATCCCTCCCCCCATTATGCGGATAGCAAGTGTTCTTTTATCTCTATATTCATTCTTGTGACTAATGAGTTAAAACGACGAGTATTGGTTATGTACCCAAGATACATCTTCGCGGTAACATGCCATACACTCCTACATGGTGGCCTCGGCCACCGACCTCTTCTCCTTGAAGAGTTGATTTTATTTGGAGCTTTTTGTTGCTATTTGCCCTCCTTTTCTTGCATGTGGGAAACCTACTCAACTTGGCTCTTTTGGTTCGATTTGGTTGTTGTGAGTTGAGTATGGTGTACCAATATCAGTTTGGAAATCTATCCCAAGCCTACTTTCCCCTGAAACATTTCTCTCTATTGCACACAAGTCATCCTTTTGAAAACTGGGATTTTGGTTCAGCAGGTCGGAATATCCGGTTCATTTTGAACCGGAATATCCGGTGACTCGGAATATCTGGTGTAAGTTCACCCGGAATATCCGGTCTGGCAGTTTGTCCAGAAATATAAGGGCAGGCTCGGGGTGAAGGGCTCATTAGTGCCCTTCTTCCACCCCCAACCTCCCTCTCCTCCAGCCGCCGCCCCTGCTGTTCCCAAGTCCCTCCGGAGCACTCCGACCGCCGGGGAACCTCTTTCTCGGCCAGATCTGCTCCTCCTCCGCCCCGGGAACTCACTCCTCCAAGCAATGGCCTCAATGGATGAGGGTAACTTCACTTTTCTTCTTACTTATGTGCTTGCACTTGGATCTTGATGTGGAGTTATTTGTTTCAATGTTGCTTGGTAGAGATTGTTCCTAGGACTATTCCCTGCCTTCTACATACATTAGTTTTGCATTACGTTGGATCGATCTAGTTTTAGACCGAGTCAATCTCAGATTTGCAGTTTCTATCTGACCCGGATATTCCGAGCCAAACACTGCAGTTTTAAGATTAACTCATGTTTAACTACATATGATCCATCAAATGCCTATCTAATGTGTGTATTATCTCCTGACTTGTGTGCACTTACCTTATGCTACCCTCTATGCTCAAATTCACAGGTTCAGGTGGAAGTCCGTCCGCAGGGGGATCAAGGCACACAGATAGAGCACCTGTCTCCAAGCAATCAGTCAACAAGGGAAAGGGCCTTGCACCTCAGAGGAAGAAGAAAGCTGTTGCCAGCAAGCCCTCATCCAAGAAGAGAAAGAATGCCCCTAGTCCCCAACGTCCGAACTATTCCAAGATGCATTCTGTGGATTACTCTCAGCTGAGGCAGGGGGACTGGTACCTCAGCGCAAGAGACACCTCTCTCGATGATCGCAGCTTTTGGTGCCAAGCACAAGAGCACATATTTGTGGATCTCTATCTCTCACTGTCAAAGCCCATTCGACCCATGCACCCGTTTGACTTTGCATCCCTGCAGAAGAAAACCGCATTTGCTGAGGCCATCCACATTGTCAAGACCATGGGTTTGGAGAGGTTGGCGCTCATCCGTAGTGCCTACAACGCGCAGCTTGTAATGCAGTTCTTCGCCACCCTAGTGATCAAGGGTGACTCAAAGAGGACCATGAAATGGATGACTGGGGAATCATACTATGAGTCCAACTTCGAGGAGTTTGGCAAGGTACTGGGCTACAGGTTTGATGGTGACAATCCCCAAGGCTCTCGCATGCACTCCCCTTACAAGCTCAACAAGAAGGAGACAGCTCACTTATATGGTGTGGGAGCCACCCCTGGGTTCACTCGTGACTTGCTCCCTTTGTATGATGTTCTTGTGCGCATCCTGCGTGAGAACATTGCACCAAGTGGTGGCAACAACGACAACATGGTTACCCCTCTCTGCAACCTGCTCCTTCACGCCAACCGCATTGTGGAGGACTCGGGTTCTGATACTGACTGGAGAGTAGATGTGATGGATTACATCTACAATGAGATGTATGAAGCTATGACCACCAGAGTCTCTATTCCTTATGCTCCGTACATAATGAAGCTCCTCTAGTTTAAGTTCCCTAACCTCAACGTCAGTAGCAGTGATTTGGTGCCACAAGACTTCAAGAAGCTCTATGTGAAGAAGACTGTGGTCAAGCCCCCTCCTAGGCCTTCTACTACATCAGCTACAGGTGGATCTTTCATGGGTGATGCTAGGAGGGCTGCTGCTACCTCTACTCATGTTCCTACCACTCATGCGCATGTCAAGAAGCTGAACTGGTTCCAGCGCAACATCCTTTGCATGAATGTGGACATCCGCAAAGAGCAATACAACGCCTACAAGGATCGCCGTCAGCCGGACTACAAGCAAGACTTGATCCTTCACCATGCTTCTGGCTCTCCTGCTCCTGCTGCTCTGTCTGAGCCCCCGACCTTTGCTCAGTGGAACCAGGGTTCCTTCGCTCCTTGGACACTGATTGACCAGGACCTTGGCGGCAGCTCATACACCACTGGCTATGACTATGATGAGGAGGAGGAAGACGATGATGAGGAGGCAGCGTCTGAGGAGTATGAGGACGATGATGATGATGAGGAGGCTGATGATGATGATGAGGAGGAGGAGGAGGAGGACCCCTCGGACTGAAGACTTCCATGGGACGTAGCATCGCTCTTCTTCCTTTTTGGCGTTTCGATGCCAAAGGGGGAGAAGTTGCTCTACTAGGACTTCTTCGGGGATTTGCAAGGGTCGGGCACAAGCTTATGCGTTTATCATTTTTTTGCGCTTGTGTCCATTTATCGTGTTTTTAGTCACTTGTGAAACTCTCTTTAGTTCATTTGTGATATCTTTGTATTGAGACAATGGTTGATGCTATCATTATATTATGCTTGAGACTTCGAATTGATTGTGTTGGTATTCTCTTCATATTCTATATGCACAAGGTATGAAAATCTATCTAGTCTCAATTGCTTCCATAATCTTTCATTTTGTCTCGTTTCTCCTTTGTGATATCTTGTGGTTGTTGTTATAAAATTGCTCCTATCCTTTGTTATTTTATGTTGCATACTTGCATTTATTTAGGGGGAGCCATTTTCTGCCAAAAACATGATATTGCTGTTTGTTTCTATGCAAATCTTGGTATTGTCATCTAACACCAAAAAGGGGGAGATTGAAAGAACATTTCTTAATCCTTAATGTTTTGTGTGTTAGTTAACAATACCAATGATACTAATCCTATTGCTAAGTATTTCAGTTTAGGTGAAACTCATATCACAAATCCTAAAGCCAAATTGTAGAGAAAAAGAGTTTCTGGAATTCTTCCCAGACCCGGATATTCCGGTTCCCCAACTCGGATATTCCGGGTCAACCCCAGGAAAATTGGCTAAGTCAAATTCAGAAGTACTACTGACTTCAATCGGAAAATCAGCTCGGAAATTTCAAGGACTCGGATATTCCGGTTCACCAACCCGGATATTCCGAGTCAACCTCAAGAAAATTGGCTAAGTCAAGATTCAGAAGTGGTACTGACTCCAATCGGAAAATCAGCTCGGAAATTTCAAGGACCCGGATATTCCGGTTCACCAACCCGGATATTCCGAGTCAACCCCAGGAAAATTGGCTAAGTCAAGATTCAGAAGTGGCACTGACTCCAATCAGAAATTCAGCTCGGAAATTTTAAGGACTCGGATATTCCGAGTCAACCTCAGAAAAACGGCTAAGTCAAGTTCAGAATTGGTTCTGATCTCAACCGGAAATTCAGCTCGGATATTTTCAAAGGCCCGGATATTCCGGGTGACCGGAATTTCCGGTGGTACTTATACCGGAATTTCCGGGTGCCCAAGACAGCCAACGGCCAGATTTTGAGGGGGAGTATAAATACCCCCTCACTCACTCAAGAACAGTCAGCTCTCAGATTTTCTCTCTCCTACCATTCTTGAAAGCTCAAATCATCAAGATCTCCCAATCCCCCCACCCAAATTCATTGATCTTTGGAGGATTGGAGGAGAAGGCCCGGATCTACATCCTCACCGAAGGGATTTGCATTTCTCCCCCATTCACTTGGGGATTTCGTGGCTAGGGTTTCCGGTGGGAAAACCTAGTTCACCATTGTTGTACTCTTGGTGTTACCTTGACCTTTTGTGGTCCTTGACCTTTTGTGATCTTCTTGGGAGCCCCCAATTCAGTTGTGGGTGTGTGCCTCAAGCGTTTGTAAGGGATTCGATCTCCGCCCTAAAAGGGGATCAATAGTGGAAGGTGGACTCGAAACCTTTGTGGTTGAGTTCATCGGAGAAGAAGGTGAGCCTTTGTGGCGTTGCGGCTAACCTGTTGTGGTAGCGCACACCTCTCCAAACGAGACGTACACCTTTGGGTGGAACTCGGGATTACATCTTCGTCTCCGCGTGCTTCACTTGGTTCCTTTTACCTTTGCTCCCTTACTTGCTTATCTTCTTATTGCTTAGTTTCTCATTTAGGTAAATTCACCGTAGTTGCATATCTAGAGAATTTACCTTTGTGTTGAGACTAAATTTGAAAAGACCTAAAATTTGTAATAGCACCTATTCATCCCCCCCTGTAGGTGCCGCATTCCCGTTCACCAGCTCATTCCACTCTCGAGCCCAACACACGAATGAAACGAACCAGTTATATTTTTTATAGCTCAAACCAAACCTAGATTTCTCTGAAATGGAACCATAACATTACAACACTTGGTCCCATAACAAACACACTCTTATTCTCTTATTATTCAGGTGTCATTCCACTCTAGGCTGGAATCGTCCCTAGGGGTGGAATAGTTCCATTCCATTCCACCCCATCCAAAAACTGAACACACCCTAAGAGTTGGCGAAAGCATCTTGCTATCACCACTGGAGCACGTTGTTCTTAACCCCACGTGTTGGTATCCGACGAGCACACATTCCAATTCCTTCCTTTACCGTTGTGTGCTGTGATACTTTGCACATTGGGAACATTGCGGCGCAATATGGTGGCCGAAAATCGGCCTGTCGGCAGCGAATTCTAGCATCCGATCATCCGTTGCTATCAGCCTATCAACCGCACTTTGACACTCTCTGCCCTTTGGGTTTGTATTGTAAATGCACGCGGTCTCCATTCAAAGAAAGCAACTTGCCGAACGCGATATAACCACTCTCGTAAGAGTTTCGGCTGTCACTTGGATTACAGGATTAGGAACGGGAGAACCTTTTAATTATTCCTTTACGCAAAGTAGCTGCTGGTAGACTCTATTTTCTCATGATTGAGCCTGCTGATTTTTCATATCAGACGGTTCAGTCAAATTCTCTCTCTTTCTTGTTTTAGAGTACACATGCCAAATCCTGAAGGACATGTACTTACTTGTATTCGTCGCGGTGGTTAGGCATAGCACTAGCAGTCTAGCTAGCACTGTCAGCGATGAGCAGGTAGTTAGATCTTTTTTGTTGCTTTGAGTAGGTTTTGTGCCTACAAAACAAGGCAAGATTCCATGGGTTTGAGTAAGAGGGAATGATTGAAGTGAAAGCTAGCGGCATCTCCGCGCATTTGATGTGTTCCCTGCTTTGCCCTTTTAACTTTATTGATTTATGGATTGATCACGTAGACTCAAGCGGACGAACTCATCAACAGAAAATAAAACCCAAAAGTAGGCTTTTCAGTTTGATGTCGGCAATTGACCTTGATCCACTGAGCTCCACTCGGTTTTTCTTTTATTCCGTCGTGAGTTTCATATGGTGCTCAAGAAAGCTGCATCTTCTATAGGTAGTGGTGGTTCAGGTTCAGCCAACGGATTATGGGAAGTGCCACTAGTTAATATGAGGATTAATGCATGCTGGTGTGACGAGAGCATCAGCTGCAACAACCGGGAGCTGCTTGTTCAGACAGATATACAAGGCTGTTTAGTTTAGTTGACCCTGTTGATACACACCGGGATTTGGTCTTGCATAGTACCTGCTCCGCGCAAGCGCTTGTGCTCCACTGCTCCTCGTTAGTTGAGACGTTGCTTGATCGGTCTTTCCCTTTGTTCTCGAAACGAGATTGCTTGATCTCTGAAGTGCCATCCTTTTCACTGTCCTTGGCACTGATCGGTCGTCTGTTCCTCCGGCCCTGTCGTGCTGGCGGCGACGTCGTTTGGCCTTCACGCCCATGCATAGCTATCGATGATCTTCCGATGCGATATCTCCATCGCCAATATCCCATCGCCTAACTGACCTAGCAGATCAAGTTTTCTCGAGGCCTCGACACACACGAGGCTAGGTTGGGTGAAGACGTTCGATTTCGCAGCTCGATCGGCAGAGTGCAACACGCATACCGGTGCATGGCATGCAAGCTAACGTCAGCATGCTGAGCTCCTTCTCTTGCCCCTTCATGTGAACAGTTAGGCTTTTCATTTGGCAACGGGTTCAGGTGAACAATCATGCAATTTGGTGTCATCCAAATCCAATCGGTGCAAGACTGTATCTAGAGTTAGGCCTGCCCGTCGCCTTTGACCATCCCATACTGAAGCTCTGGCAACGTCCACATCCTCCCACTTCAGATAAACTATATTTGACGATCTCATTGGCAGATGGGCGATGGATCCGCACGCCACAGAAGGGCGTAGCGTGGGATATCAGTCGACAGACTGGGTTGGTGTAAGAGAAGTCGGACATAACACTCTTCCTCCTGATCCAATTCTTCAATCCGAGCGCATTAGAAGGGCCGCCAGTGAACGAGCAGGTCCGCTACAGGGTGCTAAGATTTGATTGGTGACAATGGACCAGAGCGAAACCCGTGCGTGCTGTATCATGCAGGGCGAATTGGTTGGCGACCAAAGAACACAGCGATACGAACGATTCACTGCAGAGCTTGCCTGAAGACGACCGGAGAGCGTAGCACAGTATCGCGTAGCCACTAGCAGGAATGTAGTACTACTAGCAAACCCGCGAGTTCGTGTGAGGTCATCTACTTGATGTAGGGATCGTCCAATTCAGACGGATTTCCATCCTGAATCCCACAAGTATATTTCTTCAAATTTTCAGAGCTTTCTTCGTCTGAACAAAGTTCAGATTTTTCTATTTTGAGAGTCAGTTGGGCTACAAAAATCTCGTCAAGAGGATACTCTAGACCAAATGAAATTTTGGGCCTCCAACTGTTAAACTTTTTTGTACGGGATTGCTTGGAACCACCATGGCGATGGGCTCCCCTTCCCTATCGCCTGTAGCGAGGCGAGCGAACCAACTCGCCCGCTGAAGCGAGCGAGCGCTCGCTACATGGGCTGGAGTTTGGCCTAGCACCTCCGTCACTTTCCTTTATTATTATTTCCACATTTTCTGCTTTTAAAAATTGGATTTATTTTAAAATTATTTGCAACATATTTTTAAAATGGTTCAGATTAAAAAAACGATGTTGAAAATGGTTCTAAATCTGAATATGGTTCATTTTGTAAATTTGTTCAATTTCGAAAATGGTTCTGATTTTTAAGAATGGCTACAAATTTAAAATGGTTCCAAACTAAAAAATGTGTGTGGTCTTGGAACTTTTTTATTTTTAACATGATTCAAATTTAAAAACAAATTTTATTTTAAAAATGGTTAAAAAAAGGTAATGAAAATGTTCAGATTTTTAAAATAGGAAGAAAACTGAAAAAAAGCCAAAGAAACAAACTAAAAAATATAAAAGGAACAAATAGGCTGACCACCCAACCGGGGATACACAAGGAGCGAGTCCTTGTTAGGAATCACAAAAGAAAATATATAGTGATTCTCCTCGCGATTCTAAGTAATTTCTATATTGTGAGTACAACGGACGGTATTCGCTCCCGCGTACGTCTAATAGGCAGGCCTGCCTCCCTTTTCTCTTCTGATTTTTGAGGTTTTCCTTCTGCTCTTTTTATTATTATAATTTAGGATTTTTCCATTATTTTTAGTTTTATTGTATTTTTATAAATTTTCAAAATTCAAAACATTTGTTTTTATAACATGGTTAAATTTTAGAAATGTCTAGATTTAAAATGATTTTTTTTCAAAAGTTCATATTTGAAATATATAGTTATAAAATTGTTTAGATATCGAAAAGTATGTACAAACAACACTAGGAGCAGTTTACGTCCCACGATGAAATTCTGGCCAACCCAACAACATAGGATAAAGGACATGAGCTTTACTCCAGCGTAACGCGTCATACAGGTGCCCCCGTGATCGTACCCTCGAAATGATTGAACTAGTATGTCAACCCATTATAAGGAAATTGCATAGGCAAGTGGCCTAAGAAGACCAAGCTTGTTATCTTAAACACTTCGCCCTTTTAGTATATTTTATTATTATATACACTATATTGGTAGTCCAAAATATATGTAAATTAAACAATTTAGAATTCACCACGTAAAGAAGAAGGAAATGGGCAATGCCACATAACAACTTAACAAGGGTGCGTAGAGGTATTTGATGACAAAACCCCGAGTTCACACATCATAGATCTCAAACTTTATATTTTAAACTAAGCTAATAGAACCTCTAAGATATTAATGTTACATGCATGCATTACTGTAAAGGAAACTAGCAGAAGTCATGCATTTTATGTATAGGTGTAAGAAAGCCCAAACACATACAAGAACTCTATAAAACAGGTAAAAATGTCACATCTTAATTACCCATATTTTTTATGCCTTCCGCGGATGAAAAGCAACACGATTCCTGGGAAGGTAGATATTTAATTTACCATTCACGTCTTTCTCAAATGGTACATATTTTAGATGTATAATATAATTTAAGTTTAGTATTGCCAAGCAGTTTGTGGATAAGGCTTCCTGCTACAATAGATAAAAGTAGTTAAAATTGTAAAATAAAGGATATATCAATAATGTAATTGGTTAGTATTTGGTGATAATAATAATAAACCTGTAAAAATGTTTGGTATAAAGTATAAAGAATGTACAACTGTTTTTTGTAAGCTGTTTGACATGTTCATTCCCAAAAAAATGCGGTTCTTAAGGTAATTGTGTCCGGATAGATATCAATATTGTGAAGGAGATATGCCCTAGAGGCAAGTAAATAAGTAGTATTTATTGCATTATCTTATAAGTTTATAATAGGTTTGTGTATTATGCTATAACTGTATTAATCGGAATTATTAATACACGTGTGATACATAGACAACCAGCCAGGTCCCTAGCAAGCCTCTATATGAGCTAGTCCATTGGGCAATAGTTGATCGAGATTCCCGATCAAGGACAATGACGTCGGTTGACAATGGGGTCATCTTGTTAGTTGAATAAGGTGATGGACATACGCAAAGTATTGCAATAAGATCGTATTACGATGTTTGTCATTTGCAATAGATAAGAATATGATAACTTATTCCTTAGACCGTGAGACCGTGCTTATTGATGCTTCGTAGGGTGCTTTGAGAGCATCAAACGTTGTGTCTTATATAGCATGACAATAACGGTGTCCATCTTGGGTATTCCGAAAGAGCATCAAGACGTAAGGATCAAGAGCGGGATTTGTTCATTCTTGTAATGGAAAGATACTCTGGGCCCACTCGGTGATATTGCATCTATATAGCTGCGCAGCTTATGACTAGGTCATGGAGATGTAATATCACAGACGAGTTAATAACCTTCGTCGGTAACGAGATACAACAAAGACATCGGTGTGTCTACGATCATATCTCGGACAAGGTAGTATCGCAGAGACAAAGAGAATGAATGTCATATTTATGGTTCAACGACGATATTCGTGGAATGCACAGGGGTCGTCATATACTTCCAGGTATCCCTGACGGTCATTGGTGAGCGGAGTGTCTCGACCATGTCTGGAGTGTTCTCGAACCGTAGCGTAACAAACATAAGGTCTTAGCGACACGAGGAGATAGGTTCTGGAATATTATAGGAATTTGTTGGAGAGAGATATATGATCCGGAAAGAGTTTCGGTGGCCCGGAAGGAGTTCCGGGGAGGTATGGAGTGGTTCCAGGAATGTCCGAAAGTTGTTCGGGTGGTTCCGAAATAGTTTCGGAGTCATGGGATATTGAATTATATATAAATATATTAATTATGAATTAATGGGATTTTTATATTAATTTAATATTAATTAAATAAAGGAAAAATGGGGCTCCCACCTACATGGGCCTTGAGAGGGCCCAAGAAGGGGGAGCCGCACCCCACAAGGAAAGGGAGGCTTGGGCCTCCTAGTCCGAGTTGGACTAGGAGTGGGAGAAGCCCAAGGGGGGTTCGGCCGAACCCCCCCCTCCCCTCTCCTCCTTTAGTCCCACATGGGGGAGCCAGGGGGTTTGCACACCCCCTTCCCCCTTTATATACCAAGGCATATTAATTGGATTAATTCATTGGAAAATACAATTAATTGTATTGCAGGCCGGCCGAGCTGTTTCTCCGCCCGTTTTGCCCCCTCTCTCCACCTAAGCTATACCGCTCAGCACCGTTGCTCTGCGGGATTCCAGATAAGATCTACCCCTGCGATTTCAGCTGGATCTGAATGACCGGGGGTTGTCGCTAAGCTCCGTATGTTTGTGAGTGCTCGGAGGTAACTCCTTTTTGAGTAGCCTGTGCGACGTCGTCTCGCCCTGCAGCCGCCGCGCCCTCCTCCCTCTGCCGCCGGCGCACCACCCCTGGTGCTGGCGCTCTGCCTTCTTCCGCCCGACGCCCGTCGACGCAGATCATCGTCGACACCCCGGTGTCATCGTCTTCGTCATCGCGGCAAGTTCTCCGCGACCTCGAGGTCGGCTACGTACGACTTCATCGTCAACGCTTGTGAGGGAGCTTAATCCCCGCTATCGGTCTACATGGAGGTAATGTAACCCGTTCCGCCACCGTTATCACATGTACTAGATAGATAGATCCTGGCTAGTTAGGGTTTTGTACGCTAGAAAAATTATTGTTTTCTGCACCGTAACCCCTTCAGTGGTATCAGAGCCGATCTATGCGTAGTACTGCTGGTACGGTTAGAACTCATGTTGAATGAGGGCGTCTTTCTTATATTTGCTAACCTCTAGCGTGCACTTGCGATGCCTTCGGTATTGAGTTGATGAAGCGGCCCGGACCGACTTTACGCGTACGCTTACGCGAGACTGGTTCCACTACTGACATACGGCTTGCACCGTGTCTGTGGCTGGCGGGTGTCTGTTTCTCTCTCTCTAGTCGGCAAAGCATTTTCAATGGAGGGCCCGAAAGGGATGCTTAAACATGCAATTATATGATCGACGTTGTGGTACAAAGTTCGTAGGTAGGGAAGCGATTCTCTTACGAATAAGCCTATTTGCCACGTAAAACTTGCAAAACTAAATAAAGTTAGAGGCGTCTAACTTTGTTTTGCAGAGGCATTATTTTATGTGACATGGTTACGGTAAGTTTTGATATTACTCGTACTGTCGGAGGCAATGGAGGGCTCTGTAGACTCGGAGCCATGCCGGGGCGCCGGGGGCCAGGCACATGGCGCCATGAGGTCCAGGCGCATCGACCATGTCACATCGCACTTCACTGCATCATTATTGTGTGTTGTTGTGTGTGCATCCTATTGATTGCTTATATGCTAGATATACAACGATGCATCATAAATAGGATGATCCCTAACAAATACCAAAATTGTGTTCTCCCTCGTTGCGCACCACCAAGAAAGTTCTACGTTATGAGGCAGGCCGTGATGATCGGATGTCACACATCTCGTCGTTCACATACAGTGGGTGTAAGCCATGTTGCACGCGCAGGGTTTTCGAGGTTTGATTGGCGAGCCTAGCATATCCAGAAATATGGCCTCGGAACACGGGAAGATCGAAAGATCGAGCACGAGTCACAGAGTTGTTGTGATCGACATGTTATGTCCACCTTTGAAGTTGTGCTGCCGGCCGTGATGATCGGGGGTAGTGTGGTGGATGAGGGTCGTGTAATCGCCATTATTATTTTTAGGGATAATAATCTTGGTGTGGTGTGTTTTGATAATGAGATTATAGAACTAAAACTCACCTATATATTATAAACTTATCTTACCTCTTTTGCGATCACATCTGGAGACTACGGAACTACACTTCGGTTGCTTCCTCAAGAGCTCGGATTCTACCTTAGAAGCCGACTGATCCAACTTCATCAGCTGGTACATTGGTTTTAGAAACATTCTCCAAACACAACAAACATCATATATGTGCTAGAACATTAGTTAGGAGTTAGACCAGATGATTCTGATAGCAAGGAGCAAGATGATGAGTTCCATAAGCATCATGATATTTTCATGGAAGTGAAGGTCGTCATGAGCGTATGCCTAGCACCTGAGTTGAAAGTTGTTTCAACACATGGAGCCATATGTCGTGATTGATGCGATCAGAGGTCACTTCAAAGATGAATTGAGCAGTTCAGACAGCTTAGAAAGTTCCGGACCATTCGCATGGGGAGCATACCTGTCTGGAGACTCAGTCGAAGAAGTTGTGTGACATCTACTTCAGGCTTACGAATATCTACGGTTTCTAGATAGCGAACTCCAGTGCAATAGAGATTGTGCTTTACCTCCTAGCTGTGAATAGCATGTGCGTGAACATGCTATAGAGACTTGATGAGCTTCTTCACATTTGTGAACAAGTTCAAATCTCTAAAAGTTGATTCCATCGAAGAAGAGTTCTTCGACGCTACGGGTATATTTGATATACGAAGATATAAATGTATTCTTCCCATACTTGGTGAAGAGTATTTAATACTTGTTCTGTTTATGAAACAGTACCTGATTATCACAAGTATGCGGCGAAGGGTGACGTGACAGTGCACAAGTGATGGCAAGTTCATGGCCAGTAGTGCTCACGCCCTCGAGATATCATATTAGTTATCATCAATAGTTTTTTATAAGACATTTTGTAATAGTGAGAGTGTGATCTAGTTTGGTGTCTTGAATGTTGCAAGACATAATTATTCATATAGAACAAATCAGTTGTTTTATGTTATGAAACAAAGCAGTTGTTTCATGTTATGAGTAATTTGCATCACATCTCAATTACATTATGCGTATGATATACATTTATAATAGCGGGAATGATAAAATTATGTGTCCAAAGAACAAACACCATCGAATTTAGTCATAAAGGCAATGAAAGAAGTAATGGATAATTTTGGTCCATTTAAGTATTTCGAGTGCCAAAATTGATTAAGTTTGAAATGCAGTACTGAAGTTGCAATACTAGAAGAAATTGATTGAGAGTCATTTTTTAATGATTAATCAATGGTGTTATTGCATGATCCGAATTCTTCCATGATTTTGGTAAATAGGAGTATTTGCCCGATAAATTATGGAGTCTGAAATTAATTTGATAATAGATCAAATGGGGTTTTTCAGAAGAAAGATTAGTGAATATTGTATTCACAAAATTCGATCAAAGGACAATATTTTTGAATTATGGTTTCAACACAAAAGACTTGTGGAAATTCGTTTCACAATATTATAATGTCATATATGGTGATATGTGGGGAATTATAATCATGCTCTATTTTAAATAAAGTGTGGTCTGTCAGAATATGTCTTAGAATCTCCTAATATGTTCGAAACATTATAGTCGATGTCCACTTTAGAAAATAGATATTTTTCTCAACGAGAATTCCCAGGATCGACAGTAGTGTCGACATGTATATGATTATGCGATAATTCGAAATATACATGAGTGGTTCTTTGTAGATTGCTCGCATTGGATGAGAGTGTATTCCAAAACCAAATAGAAACAAAACTTAGTTTGTTGTCTATGTAATTCCGAGGAAAATATGATTTTTCGAATTATGGTTTATGGATTGGAATTAGAAGCTTGGAATAAATTGCCAGACCTATGTTGGAAGGTGTTCCAAAGAGTATATGTCTGCTAATGAAAATTTGGTGATTAAGAGTGAGGGAGACTAGAAAATTGTTTTCTGCTTGCAATCCTCTTCATAAAGATCATAATATTTTCATGAAAGAAACTTCTAAATGAAGGAGATATGCCCTAGAGGCAAATAAATAAGTAGTATTTATTGCATTATCTTATAAGTTTATAATAAGTTTGTGTATTATGCTATAACTGTATTAATCGGAATTATTAATACACGTGTGATACATAGACGACCAGGTCCCTAGCAAGCCTCTATATGAGCTAGTCCATTGGGCAACAGTTGACCGAGATTCCCGATCAAGGACAATGACGTCGGTTG
This sequence comes from Poa annua, assembly GCA_026929855.1. Taxonomy (NCBI): domain Eukaryota; kingdom Viridiplantae; phylum Streptophyta; class Magnoliopsida; order Poales; family Poaceae; genus Poa; species Poa annua. The sequence continues at coordinate 79,563,751 of CM049429.1, forward strand.
ACAATGGGGTCATCTTGTTAGTTGAATAAGATGATGGACATACGCAAAGTATTGCAATAAGATCGTATTACGATGTTTGTCATTTGCAATAGATAAGAATATGATAGCTTGTTCCTTAGACCGTGAGACCGTACTTATTAATGCTTCGTAGGGGTGCTTTGAGAGCATCAAACGTTGTGTCTTATATAGCATGACAATAACGGTGTCCATCTTGGGTATTCCGAAAGAGCATCAAGACGTAAGGATCAAGAGCGGGATTTGTTCATTCTCGTAATGGAAAGATACTCTGGGCCCACTCGGTGATATTGCATCTATATAGCTGCGCAGCTTATGACTAGGTCATGGAGATGTAATATCGCAGACGAGTTAATAACCTTCGTCGGTAACGAGACACAACAAAGACATCGGTGTGTCTACGATCATATCTCGGACAAGGTAGTATCGCAGAGACAAAGGGAATGAATGTCATATTTATGGTTCAACGACGATATTCGTGGAATGCACAGGGGTCGTCATATACTTCCAGGTATCCCTGACGGTCATTGGTGAGCGGAGTGTCTCGACCATGTCTGGAGTGTTCTCGAACCGTAGCGTAACAAACTTAAGGTCTTAGCGACGCTAGGAGATAGGTTCTGGAATATTATAGGTCTTTGTTGGAGAGAGAGAAATGATCCGGAAAGAGTTCCGGTGGCCCGGAAGGAGTTCCGGGGAGGTATGGAATGGTTCCGGGAATGTCCGAAAGTTGTTCGGGTGGTTCCGAAATAGTTTCGGAGTCATGAGATATTGAATTATATATAAATATATTAATTATGAATTAATGGGAATTTTATATTAATTTAATATTAATTAAATAAAGGAAAAAGGGGGCTCCCACCTACATGGGCCCTAAGAGGGCCCAAGAAGGGGGAGCCGTATCCCACAAGGAAGGGAGGCTTGGGCCTCCTAGTCCGAGTTGGACTAGGAGTAGGAGAAGCCCAAGGGGGGTTCGGCCGAACCCCCCCCCCCTCCCCTCTCCTCCTTTAGTCCCACATGGGGGAGCCAAGGGGTTTGCACACCCCCTTCCCCCTTTATATACCAAGGCATATTAATTGATTTAATTCATAGGAAAATACAATTAATTGTATGCAGGCCGGCCGAGCTGTTTCTCCGCCCGTTTTGCCCCCTCTCTCCACCTAAGCTATACCGCAGAGCGCCGTTGCTCTGCGGAATTCCAGATAAGATCTACCCCTGCGATTTCAGCTGGATCTGAATGACCGGGGGTTGTCGCTAAGCTCCGTATGTTTGTGAGTGCTCGGAGGTAACTCCTTTTGAGTAGCCTGGGCGACGTCGTCTCGCCCCTGCAGCCGCCGCGCCTCCCTCCCCTCTGCCGCCGGCGCACCAGCCCCGGCGCTGGCGCTCTGCCTGCTTCCGCCCGACGCCTGTCGACGCAGATCATCGTCAACACCCCGACGTCATCGACTTCGACATCGCGGTAAGTTCTTCACGACCTCGAGGTCGGCTACGTACGACTTCATCGTCAACGCTTGTGCGGGAGCGTAATCCCCGCTATCGGTCTACATGGAGGTAATGTAACTCGTTCCGCCACCGTTATCGCATGTACTAGATAGATAGATCCTGGCTAGTTAGGGTTTCGTTCGCTAGAAAAATTATTGTTTTCTGCACCGTAACCCCTTCACTAAATAAAGTGATGTTATATTTAATATTGCTGTCAGGTCACAGCACTGTATTAAGTATTTCAGATCTTGTTGACAGATCAAGGTGCACTTTATGAATACAAAGAAAGTTGAGAAAATATCGGAATACGAACAAAGGCTTTTTGAGCCTGGAAATCCAAAGTTGCATTTGAAAGGATTAAGAGAGTAATTGTTGCTGCAATTCTTATTAGAGGAATAAGATTGTTTAATCGTCATATAAGGTGTTATATGAGAAATGTGACTATAAGAAAGACGCGGTAGCATGTCTTGTCAAGAAATGTGTCTTGGACAAGATCAAATTTGTTGACTACATTTGTGTAGACATGCTTGAAGTCTGAGGAATTTGTATTAATGTAATAATGTAGTTTGTATTAAAATGATTTTGGTTTGACCAAAATGTCGATTTAAGTGGGAGTCAATGTTAGTTTACTCAGGTGGAATATGTAAAGAGCATATTTTTTAGTGGGAGCTCAGGAACTCAAATATGTGGATGACACGTTTTTGAGTGGGAGCTCGTGTTGTCAAATATGTGGAGACATAATTTGAGTGGGAGTCGAATTCATCTTGTGTAGTTAACACATTGTGAAACTGTACAAATAGAATAGGATGAAGTTGTGAAACTATTTGAAAGTTAGTGTCTATTTTGAAATAGAACGGGAATTTTAAATAGTTAGTCGAGTTGTTTTGGATTATATCTGAGGAGCCAGAATAGAATCAAAAGGATGGTCCTTTGGAATCCAATTGATCATTAAGAGTACTGATGCATGAAAGTAATGGTTGTATGACATGTGGGTCTATTATGTAATATTAGACATCATACAGAAACCATATTATCTGCTCGATGAAATATAACCGATGTTCTTGAAAGAAGAGCAGTTATAAAAGTAAATTTGGAATTTACTGAAAGTAGAAGTGCGTTAGTTAAAAGATTGACATTCGAATGTCAAGTTTTCTACATTGGTGTGAAAGTTTGTAGATATCGCGAGTTTGTAATTGTTACAAGGGGCTTTGTATGGCTGAGTGTGTTTTTCAGGGCAGTTATCTGGTTAGTATAATCAGAGTAAGCGCTGGGAAACAGAAGTCTCACTTAGTTACGATATTTGCATATATGTTGTTAGACAACATGGTGATATCAAGCAAGTTGATGTCAGTGAATCGCAAAAGCATGTACAATCATGGATTGTGCAGTAACACTCTTCCACAAGCAAGCATTATCAAATGATTGTTATTTGATAAGGGATTCTGATAAAGTAAAATGCAGCTAGTTTATTTGTACTCTAGTGCAAGTGGGAGACTGAAGGAGATATGCCCTAAAGGCAAATAAATAAGTAGTATTTATTGCATTATCTTATAAGTTTATAATAGGTTTGTGTATTATGCTATAACTGTATTAATTGGAATTATTAATACACGTGTGGTACATAGACAACCAGGTCCCTAGCAAGCCTCTATATGAGCTAGTCCATTGGGCAACAGTTGATCGAGATTCCCGATCAAGGACAATGACGTCGGTTGACAATGGAGTCATCTTGTTAATTGAATAAGGTGATGGACATACGCAAAGTATTGCAATAAGATCGTATTACGATGTTTGTCATTTGCAATAGATAAGAATATGATAGCTTATTCCTTAGACCGTGAGACCGTACTTATTGATGCTTCGTAGGGGTGCTTTGAGAGCATCAAACGTTGTGTCTTATATAGCATGACAATAACGGTGTCCATCTTGGGTATTCCGAAAGAGCATCAAGACGTAAGGATCAAGAGCGGGATTTGTTCATTCTTGTAATGGAAAGATACTCTGGTCCCACTCGGTGATATTGCATCTATATAGCTACGCATCTTATGACTAGGTCATGGAGATATAATATCGCAGACGAGTTAATAACCTTCGTCGGTAACGAGATACAACAAAGACATCGGTGTGTCTACGATCATATCTCGGACAAGGTAGTATCGTAGAGACAAAGGGAATGAATGTCATATTTATGGTTCAACGACGATATTCGTGGAATGCACAGGGGTCGTCATATACTTCCAGGTATCCCTGACGGTCATTGGTGAGCGGAGTGTCTCGACCATGTCTGGAGTGTTCTCGAACCGTAGCGTAACAAATTTAAGGTCTTAGCGACACGAGGAGATAGGTTCTGGAATACTATAGGAATTTGTTGGAGAGAGAGAAATGATCCGGAAAGAGTTCCGGTGGTCCGGAAGGAGTTCCGGGGAGGTATGGAATGGTTCCAGGAATGTCCGAAAGTTGTTCGGGTGGTTCCGAAATAGTTTCGGAGTCATGGGATATTGAATCATATATAAATATATTAATTATGAATTAATGGGATTTTTATATTAATTTAATATTAATTAAATAAAGGAAAAAGGGGGCTCCCACCTACATGGGCCCTCAGAGGGCCCAAGAAGGGGGAGCCGCACCCCACAAGGAAAGGGAGGCTTGGGCCTCCTAGTCCGAGTTGGACTAGGAGTGGGAGAAGCCCAAGGGGGGTTCGGCCGAACCCCCCTCCCCTCTCCTCCTTTAGTCCCACATGGGGGAGCCAAGGGGTTTGCACACCCCCTTCCCCCTTTATATACCAAGGCATATTAATTGGATTAATTCATTGGAAAATACAATTAATTGTATTGCAGGCCGGCCGAGCTGTTTCTCCGCCCGTTTTGCCCCCTCTCTCCACCTAAGCTAGACCGCTCAGCACCGTTGCTCTGCGGGATTCCAGATAAGATCTACCCCTGCGATTTCAGCTGGATCTGAATGACCGGGGGTTGTCGCTAAACTCCGTATGTTTGTGAGTGCTCGGAGGTAACTCCTTTTTAAGTAGCCTGTGCGACGTCGTCTCGCCCCTGCAGCCGCCGCGCCCTCCTCCCTCTGCCGCCGGCGCACCACCCCTGGTGCTGGCGTTGTGCCTTCTTCCGCCTGACGCCCGTCGACGCAGATCATCGTCGACACCCCGGCGTCATCGTCTTCGTCATCGCGGCAAGTTCTCCGCGACCTCGAGGTCGGCTACGTACGACTTCATCGTCAACGCTTGTGCGGGAGCGTAATCCCCGCTATCGGTCTACATGGAGGTAATGTAACCCGTTCCGCCACCATTATCACATGTACTAGACAGATAGATCCTGACTAGTTAGGGTTTCATACGCTAGAAAAATTATTATTTTCTGCACCGTAACCCCTTCAGATTGCACATGATATTTATCCTCTAACAATAGTTCACGAAAATGTATACTCAGTTATGAACCATGCTGATCAATGAGGAGGCTGTGCTTCACACCAGGGCTAGTGCTAGGGTGTAGGGGCAACTTGTCGCTGCCCGCAGACATGACATGTCACCTTATGTATTTTTCTTGTTGTTGCACTTTCCTGATTACAATACTTCTTCATATCCAATAAAATAAACGCATATTATCTTCCATTTTTCTCGAGAGAAAAAAATAGTAGGGAAAACTAGAGAAATCTATGATATATTTGTTGATTGCGGCGGTTATACCTCCGACTCACGCATGCAATTTCTCTAACTACACTTTGTTGTGCAATAGAGTTAACTCTTACATTGTCTAAATTTAAAATGTGATACGATCATAATCTAGTTCAACAGAATGGCCAGCCATTGAAAAATGTGTCAATACTTAACTTTGGAACTGTTAAAATGTAAAAAGAAACATGTTGATTCATATCAATTACAAACGACTCACGACAAAAATATTAGCCAACAAAACATCAAAAACAGGAAGATGAATAAGATAAGATCAAAGAGATCGAATTATTACAAGTGTCATTTTCAAACGACTGAAATTATCAAGGACCAGAAATACCGGAACGAGATAACCAAAAGGACGGAACGCCCACTGTTGACACGAACCAGTGTGCACTTTTTTGAAAAGTTTTACCAGGGTGCACTTTTGCCCACATATGATTTCAAAAGTCATGGTTTATTCATATGTTTTTTTTACAATTTTACTTTTACCATCTGATGAAGAATCTCTGTGGTACAGGGTCAGACAATCCAAACCCTAGTTGCTGATAACACTGTAGGAGCGCGGCGTAGTGTACCCTGCATGATTAACACGGACGCAAAAAGCAGGCGAAAAACACCAAACATCCCCGGTTGTCACCGTGCTGTCCGTGCTTGTCCCAGCAGCACCAGCTAAGCAAAACTCGATCGACATCCCTCCCGTGATTATATCGCTCGACATGTTTTGTACTAGTGTCTGACACCTATCTATGGGCCTTTTATAGAGAGGATTATAGAGGCGATGATTTTAGGGGCAAGCTAGGGTGTTTGTCGCTTTGAACCAAATCTTCGTGCATATGGTGTGTTTTCCAAGAGAGCAAGAACTCATGAACATACTAGTGAAGTAAGTAATGATTTGATCATATTATTAGTTGCCATCCAACCAATCAAAGAATATTACTAGTACTAGCAGTAACAATGAATTAATCCCTGCTACCAAACCTATACAGACACCGAAATCATATAACAAGACCCAAAGAATCAATCCAATCCATATCCATATCCATATCCTCTACTTACATACTAGTGAAGTAAGTAATGATTTGATCATATTATTAGTTGCCATCCAACCAATCAAAGAATATTACTAGTACTAGCAGTAACAATGAATTAATCCCTGCTACCAAACCTATACAGACACCGAAATCATATAACAAGACCCAAAGAATCAATCCAATCCATATCCATATCCATATCCTCTACTTAGTGTTATAATCCCAGTGGCACCAGCTAGCGTCCTAACAAGCAGCAAGACCTCAGCTGCTTGCGACGCCGGTGCGTGCTCTGGCTGCGCCGGCGGCCGCCCTGTTGCCCCTGCCACGGCGACCGCGGCCGCGCGTCTTCATGACGACGGTCTTGGACTCGCCCCAGGCCCAGAATGCGCCCCTCTCCTCGTCGGAGTTGTCGCACTCCGGGAACGGGCCGGCCGCGTACCGTGCGGCGTCGTAGCAGACCGTGTAGGTCATCTGGCGCGCCCGGAACGCGCGCATCGCGGCGCGCTTCTGCGGTGTCATCACCGCGTAGTCCGCCGTCATGAGCCCGAGCAGGTCGCACCCACCGCCGCCGCCGCGCGTGAGGCTTATTAGCGCCGTCGGGTCGGCGTCGACGCGGCAGCCGAGCAGTGAGAGGTCGGAGAAGTCGGAGGCGAAGGGCGCGTACTTGTAGTTGACCTTGTACTTACCGCCCTCGGTGGCCCAGGCGGAGCCGTCCCAGATGGTGGCGTACACCGCCATGGGCTTGGCCGGGAAGTCGCCGCCCATGCCGGGGTGGCGGACCACCTCGCGGATGGGCGTGTCGTCGACGTAGAAGACGATGTGGGTGGGCGCCCAGAGGACGGAGTAGCGGTGCGCCTCGAGGGTGGGGTCGAAGGGGAGGAGGTAGCGCTCCTCCCTGCCGCGGCTGGTGCTGCCGTTGCCGTACACGTTGGTCTGCACCCGCCATTGCCCGCCCCACCGGCTGCCCAGGAACTCGAAGTCCAGCTCGTCGTGCGTCTTCTCGTACACGTCCCCGTTCGACAGCTGCAATTTTTTTTTTCAAACAATTCAATACTCCAAAAAGATTCCTCCTTTTTTTGGTTAGGCATGGCGTCATATATTGGTTAGAATCTACGATGCTACTATACTCGATAAGTCAATGCTACTATCTTCTTGTGCACAAAAACGTATAGTAAATACTAGCATTGACTCATGCTGCAGAAGATAGATACTGACTGGAATTAATTATGTTTGGGTGAGGCTGATGAATGTGGATCGGCGAGAGCGCGTGAGAGAAGATAGCGACATTAAGTCGGGGATGCAGAGCAGGCGGCGCAGTCTTTTCTGGCCACCATTCAAGTCCAAACAAGCAAAGGCCCATGTGGCCCGCCCGGTTGCCTTCCTGCCTACTCACAGCCAGCCAGTCATGGCAGCATGGGTATGCAACTTGCCATGGTTTTTCCTCTTCAAGTTCAAGGTGAGCACTGAGCAGCAGTGGTTGGTGCTAAATCCTACTACTGTTTAGCTGACACGCCATGTGACGATTCATCGACGGAGCAACGGTTGGAAGAAAAAACCGTTGCTTTGGAGAGGAAATGTTGTCGAAACGAGAGTATGAATGATTGAAGAAGGGTTACTCACGTAGAAGGCGACGACGACTCCGGCCGTGTAATCCCTGGGCAGCTTGATGGAGGCGCTGAAGAAGCCGTGGAGGTAGTAATCCGAGGAGATGAACCCCGAGCCTGTAGATAGAAGAAACAGCAATCAGTCAACGGAGGATTAAACAAGGACCATAGAGCATAGAGAGGAAACAGGAGAAACTGAGGAGCAACGCCCCTAGGCAGGCGTGCAAAGGATGAACAGATGGATGGCTTACCGGAGCGCCGGTCGAGCAGGAGGCGGGCGGTCCTGTCATCCGTGGCGCGGACGAGGTTGCCGTCGCCAAAGAGCGGCGAGAAGCCTTGGTCGAAGGAGACGGTCGGCACATCGAAGGCCGCCGCCGACTGCAGGCACGCGCACGCCGCGACGGCGAGCAGCAAGGCCGCCGCCAGGAAGAACCTCGCCCTCGTCGCCATGGCTAGCTAGCTGGGTAGGCTGGTTTGCTGCACTCACTCAACAGGGCGCTGCCTGCAGCTTCTCTCTTTTCAATCAGGAACCAAAAACCTCACGCGCTTCTTGGGTTCCGCAGCTGCTGCCTGCCTGATAACCCTCCCATGGCTTTGCTTGCTATATACGCGGTACCACTCTCTCTCTCTGTAACCGAGAGAGAGGCTCCAATCCTGTGACGTGTAGGGCCACCGGTTGGCCCGCTCAACTGCTACGGCCCTATATGCTTCGGCAAAAAAAGATGAGAGAAAGAAAACGCGATCCACAAGGGGTTCGTTTCGTTCATGAGTTGAACAGGGAAAAGGGATGCTCACCAGCTAAGCATTGCTGGTGATGACTGATGGGCAAGGCATGGCCCTAATTGGCGCATCCGCCCTGCCTGCCTCACCTCATCCATATCAGACTATTAGAGGGGCGTGGCAGCGCAATCACGCACGCACAGTTACAACTTGATTATTACAGTGGATCGTAATAAGAGGGTAATAGTGTTGGTAGTACCACTACCCATCAGCTTTAATTCGGACTGAGTGCTAATGATAATGGATGATGATCATGTGGTGTGTTCGGGCTGCCCGGAACAGTATTCGGTTCTGAATACTGCTCGAGTGGATCGACAGTATAGCATGACGCTTAATTAGAGCGCTTGAGATAATGGCCATTATTAGTGTTAGTAGATTTTGTGGGCGTTGGAGGAGGATGTGACGTGGACGATCCAACCACTGCTGCCGTTGTCCGGATTTGACCGAGTTTTGATTGCCTCCGACTAGGACTGCTCCGGTCGACCTGCTGTCTTCCACTCCACCCGCCGCTGCCAATGCCATGTCCAACGAGGCACCAGCTGTAGACTCAACAAACGCGACGCCACGCCTACTCCTCTTCTGACCGTTTGTTCGGTTTGCTTTCTGTAGCAACTAGCACGCCATAATAAGCCCTTTTAAACTGTGCTGCACATTAAGTGACCGAAATTAAACCAACACATACTGGTAACCGTCACGAGCCACAACTACTACTCCTCCAAAGATGCATGCATGCACATCCGACCGGGTCTCGTGCCCTCGGAGCTGTATGTGCCCGCTCTGCAAGTCATGTGGTCAGTGGGATAGACTTGGGCGACATACATGCCTCATCAAACTATAGTGCAGTATCCGACGCCGCCGGAAACCCGATAAAATAATACTAGCCGGGGAGGAAACAACAACACATGATACGACCAATGAATGGGTCGTCTCCGACAGACGACATGTCCCTGGTTTCCATGTGCGGCGTCTCCAAACCCAGCTAGCCGTACCCGGCGTCAAACGTCTAGATCCAGCAGCGGCGGCCGCCGCGACCCCACCTCCGACCCCCGCTGGATTCGCATCGATCCAGCCACTCGCGGATACGAGGCACCACCCAGCTAGCTGCAGTTTCGTTCACGGGCATGCATGGATTACGGAAAGCGAAGCATGGGTGCGGTTTAGCCTCTCGTGTGCACGATCAAGCCAAGATTGAGGAGCGATGAACGCGCGCCATGCTGCGAAATGGAGTTCCATTCCATATTCGTCGCCGGAACTTATTGGCGTTGACGACCACAGGTTGCTAGACTGTGCAGGTTGCGGCTATCACCAGATTGCTGTACAATATATGTGCATTGTTTCGTTGGATATCTTCGGCACTTCGCGTCCACCAACGGCCTTGTTCAACGGCCAACTACCTACTACCAGCATACATATTTTTTTGGTGACAAATCTGTTTTTTTTTCTGACTGTAAGTACGGTGGGCTCATATGATCAGTTTGAACTATATTTCAATCAGAGATGAAGCTTTGCAGCTTTTACAAGATAGGTTCAAATGAAGCAGAATTTACAAGAGGTACAAGGGAAGAGAAATAAAAAAATACACACTAAGAGGTCACTCCGAGAGAACCCAGAGACAATTGCTTGATGAGATTTCATCACAACCCAAGCACAACGATCATAAGGGGGGAAACAGGACATGACAGCGGAGACCCAGCAACGACACTCCACCATCGACGAAATCAGAGCACGCGAAACCGAGGCCTCACAGCGCGCCGACACCACCTATGTCGGGGGCGTGGCCAAAAGGTCGCGCGTGACAGGGATGACGCCACGACGCCTGTGTGCCGCCGGCTGAGGTCAGGGGGCATCCGAGACACACCCACCACACGCGGGTGTCGCCACCGTGGTCGAGAGACAAAGCACCGCCGAGGGCAACCCCAACTCCACCTGGGTTCGATATACCCAAAGGGCAGACATGCCTCCAGCACGCGTGAAAACCACCCACGCCGGACACGCCAGGAGCTCCGCCAAGGATTCGATGCGAGGGCATAACAACCGGCAAGGAGAAGCTGCCACCACCACTGCCACGGTACACCTCACAAAGGAGAGAAGACCACACTCATGACCGCCATCTGCAAGACCATGAGGCACACCAGCACAGGAGGAACAGCGTCCGCCGACACTAATGGCAAGATAGAGGGGCTCTACACTCAGCCACGACGACCCCCCACGTGGGGAGCACGACGCCGCCATGACCGCCATCTGCAAGACAAGGCACCAGCCAGCCCAACGGCAAACCGCTGCAGCATGGTGGCTGAGAGAGAGGCGGCGACCCTCGCGACCGCCGGGAAGCACCACCGGCAACCGAGAAAGGCGCAAGAGCTGGGGCACCCAGCATCAACCGAGCCAGAGTGGAGGTCCAGAAACCATGGATCTTCACCAGAGCTCTGCACCGCGCGGAGGCACCCGACCAAAGACGGACGACACCTCCCAGCACCATGCCGGTAGGAGCACCAGACCGCCAACACTAGCTTCCACCACAACCGCATCGTCCCTGGTCGGCGAAGAGGACCGCAACACCTCCCGCGCACCAGCTCGCCGGCCGCAGCAGCGTGCGGCACAAGTGCACGGCCGAGACGCATGGCGCAAGCAGCACAACAGCCGCGGCCCTCTGGGCCCAGATCGAGCCCAGATTCGGCCCGCGTCGCCGACCACTGGTCGCCCCTGCCACGGGACGCCACCGCGACGCCGACTACGCCTCGACACCGACCCCTCTCCTTCTCCCCAGCCGCCTCTGCGCTACCTCGCCACGCCGCCCGAGCCAGTGCCGCCGCTGCCTGAGCTCCCATTTGTCAGCCCGCGCCGCCCCGAGCAGGAGGAGGAGAAGGCCCCCCCCGCCGCCGAGCCGCGCGGGCTTTGCCCTACGACTCCGACCGGGCGGCGGCGAGGGGAGGCGGTGCTGATGTGAAGCTTACAACGACGGCTAGGGTTCGGTCCTGGCCGCCCGCGGGAGCGACCAGAGAGCGTAAGGTTCGGCCCTGGCCGCCCGCGGCAGCGACCAGAGAGCGTCCAAACTCCTCGCTGCCGAACTAATGACCTATCTGGCCTCTCCTGCCTCTCGGATGGACGCCAATACAATTCCTAAATGACAAGGTCGGCACAACCTTTTGTGGCGCCCCGAACTATCAAAGACATATCAAAGACATGAATGCATATTGCATGGTTGAATACTGTCGCGCAGCTATCTAAAGCATGACATGCATGGCTGATGCAACCGTGACATGATGCACATGTGCATGAATTTTTCCGGCAAGATGCTGTACAATACGTATGCATCTATGAGTGCATTTAGATTTGGATGATCGATTCTTTTTGCAACACAAATTTAGCCAGCTTGATGCATATTCTCTCCGTTTCACGCCTTTATTTTTTCTATACATGTAACGTGACAATCTATACCTAATTATAAAGGAAGGAATGCTTCCTTCTTCGTTCGTTCTCTTTCTTGGACAGTTTTGTCCTTAACGGTTTGGTGATATTACCCACGCTGCCATCGGCAAGTGATTTTTTTCCGGAAAAACGCCGTCGCCCATGCGGTCTCCGTCTTCCTGTTCGCTGCTTTCGCTTGCCGCCGCGCCGTTGTCTCCGGCCGCCCTCGACGGTTCCGAGACCACCGCAAGCTCCGTTGTCGTCTTCTCATCTTCCTCTTCGAGTTGCATGAGCCAGGATGCCGTAAACCGTGAGGCCGGCCGGAGGAGCGCCATGGATTGAAGACGCAGCGTACGTCGCCTTTCGTCCAGGGAGAAGGAAGAGCGAGACGTCGTCGATGGATGGAGCAGCGGAGGCGGCTGGAGAAGAGCCGGTCGGCCGGCAGGCGGCGCGGGGCGCGTGCGATGCGTGTGTGTGCTGATTGCTACGTTCGTGTCTTTGCAAGGAAAATAGTTGGGTGGACCCGTACGGAAAAAGAGAAAAAGCCAGGGTGGCTACAAGATGTGAGGGGGTCAGAAAGAAAAAAAGCCATGGAGGCTAGGGTTTTGGTTGGCTGGACGAAATAGGCTGGCTGGGCTGCTTATTCTCTCATTAAAAGTAGATTTTTCTCTTTACTGTTTTTCTTTTGCAACCTATTTGACAAAATAAAAATGGTGGTGTACAAACTAATATTTTGGCCGTCTGAAAAATAAATTATTAAATTGTTTCATCAACCCTTCGCAGCGCATGGGCAGGCATTTTGCTATATATCCACATGTGAGTAATTGACTTCTTTGTATCAAAATGTGTTTCGAACCATCATATAATTTTTTTCCCTATACTACAATTATTTTTGTCAACTACAGGAGAGTTTCCATTGTGGTCTAGAGCGCTGCCGGATGAGACCAACACGGCGCAGTATTTCAGAAACAACTGGAATGCAAAGACCAACAATGGCCACACTACCAAGCTCAACTAAGCTTAGAGCACCGTCCGATGAGACCAGCACGACGGCAACGGCGAGCAACACGACTGCGTGGTCCACATCTCCAGAAAGAATGTCAGAGCTGAAGGAGATGGTTAGGTCTTTCAAGCTTCATGAGGAAGGCAAGTTACAATGGACGCCAATCGCACACACACATCGACGGTTCTCGAATACGTCTACCCAACCTACTGTCCTTGCAACGCCAACAGTGGATCATAGAACTCCATCCTTTTGCTTGATTGAGATAACTAATGGTAATAATTTCAACATAAACCACTTCATATCCACGGTACCTAATTAAATGAATGTTTAAAAACGCCAATAAGTTAACCAACATGTATACATGGATCTCAGATTTAGAACACACTACAACAGCTCGTCCATACGCCCGCATTTTAAGTCATATGGTTTATTAAATTAGTGTATCCAAGACCAGATCTAATCACAGCCTACTTATACATCCGTGAAGCTAGTGGCGGAGCTCTTCAGAAGACAAACTTGGCCATGGCCCGCCCAGCCTAGACCAAATCACTGAAGAAAAAAGGAAATTTGGCCCATTATTAAAGAAAAAATATGGCGTCCTTTGGGCCGGCCGGCCCGCCCTACATTCTGGCCCGAGCTCCGCCAGTGCATGAAGCTTATTAATCTCAGCAATCAAATACATAATTCAATGTTCACATCGAGGAAAACATCACTCAAAACAAAACTGGTTCAAACATTTTGTAGGAAATAGCATGCCAATTAAGCAAGAGCCAAAGTGAGAAACCTGCAAGTAAGTCTTGCATACGAAGGTGGCGGCTATGAATTGGAATATGAGGCCGAAGCAAAAGCAGTCGAGCACTATGGCACAGCCATGTCCACGGAGGCATACTGGTCCCTCACTTCTGCAACGCCAATTTCAGCAGCAGCATTGACACTGCTCCATCTACATCAAGTATGTTGATTTCATGTTGTGAGGCTCTGACTGAGCTGCATGAAGAAGGTCATCGGTAATTAAGAGAGAGAAAGAGAACGACTTGGGATCCATGCGAGGACGATGACGACATCGAGTCATCTTCCAGCGGCGAGGACGACCGCCACCTCGTCCATCTCTCTGGATCCCGGCGAGGATGGTGGCGGCGCGAACGGATGGCCTTCTCGTTCCTCCCTTGGGCCCGTGGCTCGAGAAGCAAGGACGACCGCCCCCTCCTCCGCATATGTGCATCCTCGTCGATCTATCCAGCACTGCGCCGCCGAGGTGAGAGGAAAATGGCTGATGTGCAGTGGTAAGGTGGAGAGGAGCGGGCGCCGCCAAGGGGAGAGGATGGCCGCAGCGGTGCCGAGCTGGGTGAAGGCGCAGCGGCGCGAAGGGAGGGAGGAGGAGAAATCGGGGGAAAGAGAAGGGCGCGAGTGAGGGAGGCGGCGACAGCGGCGAGCGCATCAAGAACTTGGGAAGGGCGCGACTGAGGAAGATGTCGGTGCAGGGAGCATGGGCAAGGGCGGGCTCGGTGTCGGCTCACCCCAGCACGGGTGACCTCCGACTCGTGCGGGAGAGAATTTATGCGGACGTTTTTGCAAAACAGTCTATGTAATTTGGCGGAATTACAAATCGGTCCGGCGCAGTGTTAAATTATGGAATGCTAGGCAGTGTTTCAATTCCAGATGTTTTTCTGCAAAACAGTCGCGGTGACCGGTGAGACCGGAGGCGACTGGGCGACGTGTCGTGTTGTGATTGGTAGAAACTCCAGTGCTACACTTCCGCGCGTTTTGGGTGTGGCCGCATCTGGGCTGTCCGTCGCGCTGATCGGACGACCAGCTGAAAAAGGACGACGTGGATGGCAGAACTGAGGGTGAATCCTTCCACCTTCATGACCTAACTAGAAGGATTAGGCGTGCTTTGCTGCGCCATTGTTTATAGCCATCGTCCGTTTTTCTATGTTTGTGTGTTGGTCTGGGCTTTCTTATTTCTACAACCGACTTATTCTTTTTTAACCTGTATAGCTTTATAGATTAGACAACAAATTCATTACATTCAGACGTCTAGACTTTCTTATTTATATATCTGACTTATTCTTTTTAACTTGTATAGCTTTATAGATTAGATAACAAATTCATTACATTCAGACGTGATCAGGTTCTTCATGCAGGCAGGCATCAATCCCAACATTAGACCTTCAATAGGCTTTTTCCTATCTAACTTAGCTAGTCATATACAATCTGATTGCAGTTCTTAGGATCAAACTCAATAACAGAGATTGGACGCTCGGATAGCACTTCATCCGCATTCCACAAAGGAGAATAGTCTTCATGTCCTTTCTTGATAGCCGCAACAGTACCAGCACGATTGGTTTTGAAATGAAACCATTAGTGAAATGCTCAGTCATCGTTACGATCCGAGATACGTAACCTATGCTTCTTTCAGCAGAGTCTTATGTCCATGAAAACTCCAGGTTGATAGGAGAGAGTTTGTCCAATGTTGTCCCGAGCGACCACTCCCTAGCTTGATATCCTCCTCTCAGGTTCAAAGCTAGCATCAACATTTGCTTTGACCATGCCTCTGGGAGGGTTTGTCCAATCCTGAAAGTTGTTTATGTTAGTGGCATAGTACTGATCATTTTGCTCAATAGCAGCCAACTTCTTTCCTTTCTTATCCTCGTGGAGGATCTCAGAGGATCATTTCTTGTAGTTTTCCAATTAGATGGCGGTTTTGCGGTCAACCTTCCCATATTTCAAATAAATCCTGCGGTGTCATGCACGCCAGGTTAGGAACATAAGGTTGGTCGTTTCTTCTTTGAAGCTTCTATCCAGCAGCATTAGAAACCAGTCATGCTCATACGACATAATCACCTCTTTTGCTAGTGCCTAGATCTTTCTCTGCCATTGGTGTATCGGAAGGTGGAAGCTTATGAGTGTTAATAAGTAATACTGAACAATAAGCAGTTAGTCTAGCATCCCATACATATTCATCAAAAACCAAAAAATGGTAACGTTATGTTTATAGCTATGAGAAAATTAAAGAAATCACAGAAATGAAAGGAAAACACATTGTAACTGCAACTCCAATTTTACCTTCAGTTTAGGACTCGATATCCTGCAAAACTATGTATGTGGTAGAAAAGTAAAATAAGAACTCATGTTATTTTCCTGCTTCCATGAATTTATCATCAGTGTAAGGAAGACCTAATAACACCAGGTGCACCTTTTGTTGGTCTGAATGGCTTAATAGTGGTTCGGTCATTTCGTTGAAATGGCTAAAATTAACCAGATCTAAATGTAGCTTTGAACAAGCAGTAAAGAATGTCTAAGAATGTGTGGGTTAGCTGAGTATGGTTATTTGATTTACAATAACATGATTTTCTTGTGAATCTCATGAAGGTTGGACTAAATGGTGAAGTATAAGGGCGAATTTGGCGTTCTCTCCAGCTCACACAGATTCGACATGGTCAGGGTTGGATGAGAAAAAAAAAGACAGCCAAAAGGAAAAATTTAGTACAACAAACAGGAAAAGAAAGAGCTACGAAAATCAAGTATATTTAATATCTTGAAGGAATACAAAGTCTGTGGCTTTGCTAAACATGGAGCACTAAGATAGTCACGAAATAGATAACTGAGGTGTTTTTTTCTTATTAATTACAAAAGCTACCAAGAGATAACAAATAGATAAGGATCTGAGAGAAATAGCAAATCTAAAATATTCCCATGAAGTAGATATGTGCAAATTATCCTACTGGACAATTCATGGGGCAACTATGATGCTAATTGCAACTGTAACAGTCTCTAATGCTAGTTATGGTTAATCTCGTTATGAAGATCATGGTCGAAAGCATTTGAGTAAAACTGAACCATTTGGTTTGTTTAGGTTCTAGAGTGCACACTGGACGCTTGGAACAGTATTTCAGGCATACAACAAAATTTACTAAGTTGATCGTCTAATTCCTAGTTCCACCCACACTCACTTAGGCATAAGTTAGTTCTGACCATGGGCATGTGTAAGTATCACTGAAAAACAGAATTGCAATAAGCTAGCCTAATGGTTTCCAGAACTCAATTCTGCTACCGAAATATGAGCATATGCTACCGTTACTCCTATGAAAATAAATGGCCAAGTGTGTGCATGATTGGCACCGGCAGTTTTACCTCCCAGGGGTCGGCATACTTATGGCCAGATGTTTGACCGGATATAAAAGACCGGCTGGCTATAATACACTGTAGTAAAGCAAGCAATTTTCAGTTTCAGAACAGTGTGCAATGTAGTTTGCAAATATAGAAATGAATATTATAGTCAGATGCAACAAAATGACATGTATATTCTCTTATGGTCCGTACTTCCTACACCTCTAAATTAACAAGCAAGCAAGCCTTCAGTTACTGGACAATAATAAAGAAGTTTTGATCATCCAGAAATAATTGTACATTTTATCTCCATAGATACATAGCTAAAGGTTTTTCCAGAGGCAGCAAATCAAATGCTAGCATTTAGTATGCTTGGATAAATAATTTCTTAAATGTATAAACTTGTGTACCTGCATGTATATCCCCTATATGCACTAATATGTATATCCAGAAGCCCGTTTGCTTTTGCCCCTAGCGGTCCTGGTAATAAGAACTGAGACTAACCCCTATTGTACTCCATCTAAACTTTGTTGCTGCACAAATGCACTAACCCCACATTTATTCATCGCATCTGGTTCTAGTTTCTCATCTTATGTCTAAGTACCGGACCTATCCCTCTTATTCTCAAGTGAACATGACACAATGATATAACCCATGTTTTGTGCACTCTATAATCTGAATCAGTGTATGTGTATTTATATACCCAGCCCAAACCTGAGAAAAACATGAACCAAGATTGTGAATACAAAAGGAAAATATATAACTTAGATAGATAGTTACCCTGCCCCAAAAGTAATTCTCTGCCATTATGTCTGCGAACAAGGGAAGCCAGCTATGGATTGTATTCAGAGTACCACTTACCTAGATTGCTTCAGGTGTCAAGATTCTCCACATCTTGTTGGGAATGGCACGTTTCTCTTACTGCTCCTCCTTCATCTAAATTCATGGGATAGATGAATGATTTCGTATAACTCAGACACTCACAATAAGGGAATCTCCAGTCGTTCGGCCCCCCAGGTTTCGATCCGGCGCTTTTAAGCGCTAACGCCGGCGCTAACGAAAACCTTGGGGGGGGGGGGGGGGGGGGGGCGATTTCACGAGCCGTTCGGCGCGCCTAGAAAAAAGATGGAACATAAATTTAAAAGTTCTTCTCCCCGCCCCAAAAAACAGCCCGAGTTCGGCGATCATCGGCCGCAGCTGCCGATCATACAAAAAGCGCCATAGATGGTCGAGCGATCATACAAAAAAGACGCCACAATTGGGCGAGATGGACGCAATCGGCAGTCAGGCAGAGCCCGGCGCGGCGTCGACGTCGTAGATGGGCGTGGCGGTCGGAGCTGGCGCGGTGGTCAGAGTGACATCTTCGGGGACGACATCCTCCAGGTCGATGACCGTCGCAGCAGGCTCGGCGTTCGGAGTCACAGCTGTGGGCGTCGCCGAGCTTGACGGGCTGCTGGCCGGCCGGCTGATGTCACTGAGGATGAGGCGGCGCTGGGCCAGAAACCATTCCCTCCCCTCGGGGTCCATCGCGTCCGGATCGCCGCCGCCCACGAGGAAGGTGAGGTCGCGGTTCCTCTTCTTCGCCACGGTGCCGGTCCTGAGGAGGTCGAGCTTGACCTTCGAGTTATCCATGACCGCCGCCCACCGCGCCTTGGAGGTCTCCTCCCTTTTCGCGGCGTGGGGCTGGGCATCGGCGATGCATGTCTCGATTGACGCATGTAGCTTCGCCGCAACCGGCGTGGCGTCCCTCGCCGCTTTGGACTTCTTGTTGCCTATTGGGGGACGACCATCCGAAGCACCTGCAACTGCCACGTTCGGGACATACTCCTTGTCGTCCTTCGCCGGTGCTCGGCGCGTTTCGGTCCACTACTCACAAATTTTGATCACGACGAAGACGTGAAAGTACTTGAAGTCCGTCTTCTCGTCGTCCTTGTACGCCTCTAGCATTCGGGCGATCTCCATCTCCATGTTCGCCCCGCTCTTCGGCCTGTGCTTGACCTCCTCGACTATGCCGTGCCACTTGTTGCAGGCGGTCTGCATCAGCGACCAATGGTTGGCCATCGCCTTCTGGCCACGCTCCGTCGTGCACATGGCGAAATCGGTGTCGATCATGCGGCGCTCGCCGTACGCCGACTTGACGCGCTTCCAGTAGTTCTCCATGGCCTGGTTCGAGCCATGGATGGTGTCCTGGGTCGTCACCTTCCATGCCTCGGCGAGGAGGGTGTCCTCCCGGCTCGTCCACTTGATGCGCGGCTCGACGGGCGGCTTTGGTTGCGCGGGCGGCTTCTTGGAATGACGGCTGCCCGTGCCGCCTTCCTTGGCCGGCCCTTCCTCACCCCCGGGCGCCTGCGATTCATCCCCTCCTCGACCTCCTCCGTGCCGGTGCCGCCGCCGAATCGATGCCACCCGTGGCAAAATCCTCGCCCGGCGCCGACAAGAAGCCCGGGGATGCCGCTGCCGCCGCCGAGCCCGTGGTGATGATGTCGTCCATCTCGGCGCTCAACCCGAGCATGGACTGCGTCCCGAAAGTGGGGGAGCGTCGCAGCGGCGGCGAAGGCAAGTAGCCCGGCGAGCCGGCGTACATCATGGTCGGATGGTGGGGGAAGGTGACGTTGGGGTCGAAGCCGCCATGGAGCTCGCCGTCGGCGTAGGAAGGCGAGTAGTGCGGCGACACGCACCAGCGCGGCGAAGGCGATGACGACGCATATTGGCCCCAACCGGCGAACTGGGGGTAGAGATGAGGATGAGGGGCCATGCCGGTCTTACGCTGGGCCGGCGGCGCCGCAGAAAAGGCCGGAGTTGGCGGCTCCACATCTTGAACTTCCTCCCCGTCCTCCTCCTCCCCCTCTTCTTCCGCGGCGGCAGCTTCGCCCGCGGCCTTCAGCTTCTCGTCCAGCTCCCTTTGCCGCTGCTTGAGCTCCCTCCCCCGGCGCTGGAGGTTCTCTGCCCTCCGTCGTTCCTGCTCGGCGATCCAATCTTTGTTGGTCATGCCCGACGGCATTTGCTTCAGCGGTCTCGGCTTGCGCGGCTTTTTGACGTGGAGAGCGGCGAGGGCGGCGGCGGCGTTGGTCGCTGCGGCTCGGGGGCCGGCGAATTTGGCGGGAGGCATGGCGGGCTCGAGCTGAAGAACTGGGGGGAAATGGTGGGATCGGGCGGCGGGCGAGCTATTTGGGGTTGGGGGGGGGGGGGGCAAAAAGGGAGGGAAGGTCAAAATTATGTAGGGAAATCGCCCACAGGTCTGGCCGGCGCACGCCTTTTGTCCCCCAGGCGGTACCCAGGAACCTGGGATCGGCCTGGGATCATCGGCGCGAAACAGCGTAAAAACCGACGCTAACCGGCGCTAAATCGATTTCTGGAGAGCGACTGGTAGATTTTTCCTTCCGCCGACGCTAAAAAGGGCTCTTTGAAGGGCGCTGGGGACGACTGGAGATGCCCTAAGCTATTTACTTGTAGGCATTTTCTAAACCTATGACTTGCACATGACAGAGTGACAATAAGGAAAAAGAGAAACTATGCACAGCACAAATCAGAGGATGCGGGATTGCGAGGGGCTCTCGCAGGCGAGTGCGGGGAGGTCCGGTGCCGGCGCAGCATGGAAATCAGAGGTCGGTGGCGGCGCGCGTGGGCAGAAGTCGGGGAAGGCGCGCGCGGGTGGAGGCCGGTGGCGGCGTGCTGGTTGAGGCCGCCGCGGCTGCGCGCTCCTCCTCTGTCTCGCGACTCTGAAGAATAGGTAAAAAGGACATATTGTTAGAATTTGGACCCATGAGTGGAAAGCCCAATAGCAATTTCTGAAATCTCAAAGCCCATGAAAAAATGGCAGCTCACATGAGAGTGGAGTGGGAGCTAAAGTTTAGTCCCACATTGCTAGTTTAAGAGGAGTGGCACCACCTTATATAGTGGAGTGGAGTGATACTTGGTAAGCTTGTGAGAACATGAGGCTCTCTCACGCGCTCCTCCTCCTCCGCCGCCGCTCGCACGCACGCACCGCACCGCACCGCACCGCCCGCCCGCCCGCCCGTCACGACGCGCCGCGGGTTGCGGGAATCTCGCCGAGCCGAGCTTTATTTTTGCAGTCTGGGAAAAACGGTTTGGACGGACGCGTCACAGATAGTCGGTTTGGGTCGCTCCCGGATCGTGGGCTACTGTAACCGACCTAAACGTGCGCGACGTGGGCTTGGCCCATGTTGTACCCGTTAGGGTTTTCCCTAGACGTGCTATATAAAGTCGGGCACTGCGAACCCGAACCAATCTAGGTTTTGCCACCTCGTGCCTTGCGCCGCCACCGTAGTCTACTCCATCCCGAGCGACGGCGTGCACCGGCGAACGGGACAGCAGGTCTCCGGAACCCTCGTCCTTGTGATCCTGTACGGGAGAGGGCGAATAAGGTTTTTGGGAAGCGCTCCGCGCGACTGCTCTCAAGCTCTTCATCACGGCTCGCCTTCCTGTACGCTCGTCGGACTCGCGGGCTGCTCGTCAACAACGTCGCCATCGCCTTCAGGAAGCTGCTGCCGAAGCTGCCGCCGTCGCTGCTGCTGCTGCAACAACTACGACGACTACTACGACTACTACGACTACTTCATCTACAGTTGTTCGGTACGTTCATCACGTGCCGATGTGCCGATTTAGTATGTCCATGCATGTAGACGTTTTGCTGCTGTTCATGTTAATTAATACATCTAGTATTTGCGAGATTAACATGCTAGTAGCTGCTGTTATAATGTTAAATATACTGGAATTAATCATGGAAATTGTGCCTAATAATCCAACAATCCAAAAACCTTATATGTGTTATAGGCAATTTCCTGAATTAAACATGGGACATCTATCTGATTCGCTGAGGCCGGACAAGTTGACCGGTGCGGATTTTAAGAGATGGAAGATCAAGACCACGTCGTGGTTGCGATCTCTGAAAGTGTTCGAGGCCAGTGAGGGTTTACCTGAAGGAGCTATATCTGACGAAGATCAGAATAAGTTCAAGGATACCAACACTGCCTTTGTGGGACTCGTTCTGAGTGTTCTTAGCAACAAGCTGTTTGATGTGTACATGCACATCTCAGATGGCAAAGAGCTCTGGGAGGCACTGAACGCTAAGTTCGGTGTAGCAGATGCTGGCAGTGAACTGTACATCATGGAGAATTTTCATGACTTCAGGATGGCTAACAACCGTTCTGTAGTCGAACAGGCTCATGAGATACAGTGCATTGCGAAGGAGCTTGAGCATGCTAAGTGTGCCTTACCTGACAAGTTTGTGGCCGGGTGCATTATTGCAAAGTTGCCTTCTTCATGGAGGAACTTCGCCACAACTCTCAAACACAAGAGACAGGAGATATCGGTTGAAAATCTGATAGCGTCTCTTGATGTTGAGGAGAAGGCTCGGGCTAAGGACACTGCTGAGAGAGGTGGTGAAGGTCAGTCTAGCGCCAACATGGTGCAGAAGAACCATAACCACGGCAAGAACAAAGGAAAGAACAAGCCTGCTTTCAATGTACCTATCAAGACTAATTCTTTCAAGAAGAAGAAGAAGATGATGAACAAGTCTGGGCTAGGTTGCTATACCTGTGGAGAGCTCGGTCACTTCTCTGTGGACTGCCCAGATCGTGCAGACAGGAAAGGAAAAAAGGCCAAGACTGTCAATGTCGTGACCGCTAGCAATACTGATGGGTCGCTCGGGATTCTTCCGTCCTAATGGGGAATGGATCACATGCTACTGTTCGTGGTGTTGGCACGGTAGATCTGAAGTTTACTTCGGGGAAGATCGTGCAGCTGAGGAACGTGCAGCATGTCCCTACTATGAACAAGAATCTCGTTAGCGGTTCCCTTCTATGCAGAGATGGGTTTAAGTTAGTCTTGGAGTCCAATAAAGTTGTAGTGTCAAAGTTTGGACAATTTATTGGTAAAGGTTATGAGTGCGGAGGCTTGTTCCGCTTTTCACTTTCAGATTTCTGTAATAAATCAGTAAACCATATTTATGGCGGTGTTTCCGATGATACCAGTGTTTGGCATTCTCGTTTATGTCACATTAATTTTGGTTTGATGTCTCAGTTGTCTAGTATGAGTTTAATTCCGAATTTCACTATTGCCAAAGGTTCTAAGTGCCATAGTTGTGTGCAATCAAAGCAACCTCGAAAGCCTCACAAGGCAGCCGAGGAGAGACACTTAGCACCCCTGGAACTCGTACATTCGGATCTGTGTGAGATGAATGGCGTGTTGACAAAAGGTGGAAAGAAATATTTCATGACTTTAATTGATGATGCTACTAGGTTCTGTTATATATATTTGTTGCAAACTAAAGATGAAGCTTTAGACTACTTTAAAATTTACAAAGCTGAAGTAGAAAATCAACTAGAGAGAAAGATCAAACGTCTTAGGTCGGATCGTGGTGGCGAGTATTTCTCCAAAATATTTGATGTATTCTGTGAGGAACATGGCATTATTCATGAGAGGACGCCTCCCTATTCTCCCCAATCAAACGGGGTTGCCGAGAGGAAAAACCGCACGCTGACCGACTTGGTGAACGCCATGTTGGACACTGCTGGTTTATCTAAGGCATGGTGGGGGGAGGCTTTATTGACTTCGTGTCATGTCCTGAATAGAGTTCCTAACAAGAATAAAGAGAAGACCCCTTACGAGGAGTGGTCTGGGAGAAAACCATCACTTTCTTATTTACGCACTTGGGGGTGCTTGGCGAAAGTCAATGTTCCAATTCCTAAGAAACGTAAACTTGGACCAAAGACAGTGGATTGTGTCTTTCTGGGTTATGCTCAGCGGAGCATCGGCTATAGATTTTTAGTAGTTAAATCTGAGGTACCTGATATGCATGCTGATAGTATTATGGAATCTCGTGATGCAACATTTTTTGAGAACATGTTTCCTATGAAGGATATGCATAGCACTGCTAGGATTTCTTCTGAGATATTTACTGAATCTAGTACATCTGTTGATTATTCTGAACAACCACATGTTGAGGAAGTCCTTGAGAAGGATGACAATGAAGCTCCCAAAAGGAGCAAGAGACAGAGGATTGAAAAATCCTTTGGTGATGATTTCATTGTGTACCTTGTGGACAATACCCCTACGTCCATTGCAGAGGCATTCGCATCTCCTGATGCGGATGACTGGAAAGAAGCTGTCCATAATGAGATGGACTCGATTCTTTCTAATGGAACTTGGGAATTATCTGAACGACCCTACGGTTGCAAACCCGTGGGTTGTAAGTGGGTGTTCAAGAAAAAGCTAAGGCCTGATGGTACTATTGAGAAGTACAAGGCACGGCTTGTAGCCAAGGGTTACACTCAGCGTGAAGGCGAAGATTACTTTGACACCTATTCACCTGTCGCTAGACTGACCACCATTCGTGTACTACTTTCTATGGCTGCCTCCTATGGTCTGAACGTTCATCAAATGGACGTAAAGACAGCTTTCCTTAACGGAGAGTTGGAAGAGGAAATCTATATGGATCAGCCCGATGGGTTTGTAGTAAAAGGTGAAGAGAGAAAGGTGTGCAAATTATTAAAATCTTTGTATGGGCTGAAGCAAGCACCTAAGCAATGGCATGAGAAGTTTGACAGAACGTTAACGTCTGCAGGCTTTGCCATTAATGAGGCTGATAGGTGTGTGTACTATCGCCATGGTGGGGGCGATAGTGTCATATTATGCTTGTATGTTGACGACATACTAATTTTCGGTACAAGCATGATAGTGATAAATGAGGTCAAGTCTTTCTTGTCAAAGAGCTTTGATATGAAAGATCTGGGACAAGCTGATGTGATTCTGAACATCAAGCTGATTAGGGATGAGAGTGGGATTACGTTAACGCAATCACACTATGTTGAGAAGGTCTTGAGCCGATTCGGCTTTATACACAGCAAGCCTTCTCCAACACCCTATGATCCCAGCGTGACACTCAGAAAGAACAAGAAAGAGACGAGAGATCAATTAAGGTACTCTCAAGTGGTCGGTTCACTCATGTACCTTGCGAGCGCGACGAGACCTGATATCTCTTTTGCTGTGAGCAAATTGAGCAGGTTCATGTCTAACCCGGGTACTGATCATTGGCATGCACTTGAAAGGGTCATGCGCTATCTGAACGGTACAATGAGTTACGGGATTCACTATTCAGGGCACCCTGCTGTGCTTGAGGGATATTGTGATTCGAACTGGATCTCAGATGTTGATGAGCTCTACGCCACAAGTGGATATGCGTTTATTCTTGGTGGTGGCGCAGTATCATGGAGGTCTTGCAAACAGACCATATTGACGAGGTCAACCATGGAAGCAGAACTTACTGCGTTAGACACAGCTTCTGTTGAGGCAGAATGGCTGCGTGAGCTCTTGATGGACTTGCCGGTGGTTGAGCAACCATTACCGGCCATCCTTATGAACTGTGACAACCAAACGGTTATTGTCAAAGTGAACAGTGCTAAGGATAACGCGAAGTCATCAAGACACGTTAAAAGACGTTTGAAATCTGTCAGGAAATTGAGAAACTCCGGAGTAATAACTGTTTCGTATATTCAAACAGACAAAAACCTGGCAGATCCCTTTACGAAGGGACTATCACGTAATGTGATAGAGAGTGCATCGAGGGAGATGGGGTTGAGACCCGTGAGCGTTACTCCATAGTGGTAACCCAACCTATGTGATCGGAGATCCCGTGAATTAGGACCTGGGAAGAACAAGCTAGTGGTGTGACAGAGGAGAGTTATAACCTAACCCTCTCTATGTTAAGATGCACAACTCTCACAATCTGTAAGGCAGGTTGGCTGCATGCCTTAATGTGGTTCTGTTGGCTATTCATAGCAAAGATGTTGTTCTACAGAGCATTCTTGAAAGAACACACCTATATGAGTCAAATTGTTAAACGTCGCAATTTATGAGATTTGGGTGATCTCTAGTAAACTCATGAAGAGACCAGGTAGTATGACGCATATGCTACACCCGCGGGGTAGGCTACTGGCAGCCAAGTACCAGTTATGATTTTGTGTGAAATCTAGAAGCACCAAACTTGCAATTCAAGGTTCGTCCATTGTTCAAGTTGCCAATAGACGTAGCTCAAGGTTCTAGGCAGAAGTTCAACTTAACAGTCTCTGCTGAAACACTGGTATATAAACAAGACTCGAGGTCTGGCAAATATCTCTAAATGGGATTTGAGATCTGGTGGGGGATTGTTAGAATTTGGACCCATGAGTGGAAAGCCCAATAGCAATTTCTGAAATCTCAAAGCCCATGAAAAAATGGCAGCTCACATGAGAGTGGAGTGGGAGCTAAAGTTTAGTCCCACATTGCTAGTTTAAGAGGAGTGGCACCACCTTATATAGTGGAGTGGAGTGATACTTGGTAAGCTTGTGAGAACATGAGGCTCTCTCACGCGCTCCTCCTCCTCCGCCGCCGCTCGCACGCACGCACCGCACCGCACCGCACCGCCCGCCCGCCCGCCCGTCACGACGCGCCGCGGGTTGCGGGAATCTCGCCGAGCCGAGCTTTATTTTTGCAGTCTGGGAAAAACGGTTTGGACGGACGCGTCACAGATAGTCGGTTTGGGTCGCTCCCGGATCGTGGGCTACTGTAACCGACCTAAACGTGCGCGACGTGGGCTTGGCCCATGTTGTACCCGTTAGGGTTTTCCCTAGACGTGCTATATAAAGTCGGGCACTGCGAACCCGAACCAATCTAGGTTTTGCCACCTCGTGCCTTGCGCCGCCACCGTAGTCTACTCCATCCCGAGCGACGGCGTGCACCGGCGAACGGGACAGCAGGTCTCCGGAACCCTCGTCCTTGTGATCCTGTACGGGAGAGGGCGAATAAGGTTTTTGGGAAGCGCTCCGCGCGACTGCTCTCAAGCTCTTCATCACGGCTCGCCTTCCTGTACGCTCGTCGGACTCGCGGGCTGCTCGTCAACAACGTCGCCATCGCCTTCAGGAAGCTGCTGCCGAAGCTGCCGCCGTCGCTGCTGCTGCTGCAACAACTACGACGACTACTACGACTACTACGACTACTTCATCTACAGTTGTTCGGTACGTTCATCACGTGCCGATGTGCCGATTTAGTATGTCCATGCATGTAGACGTTTTGCTGCTGTTCATGTTAATTAATACATCTAGTATTTGCGAGATTAACATGCTAGTAGCTGCTGTTATAATGTTAAATATACTGGAATTAATCATGGAAATTGTGCCTAATAATCCAACACATATTTCTCATTAATTAGACTAATGTTGTTGATTATTACCTTAATCAGAAGATAAATACTTCAAAGCGGGTCATCAGCGATAATTAGATCGAATTGGGGGGCTTGAAAGGAATGGAAACGAATAAGGGGGTCATAATCAATTCTCCCGAACTCCTATGAAGCCTCGCCGACGCCGCTCCCGCATGGATTCGCAGATAACCACGGGATATGTCCGAGCCCTTGGTCGAATCTGGGGGAACAAAAGAAAAGAGAGAAAAATCTGCGGAAACCCTAGAATACATTCCTTAGATCGAAATCTAAAGCGGCGGCGTCGAGAATGGAGGAGGCGGCGGTGAGAATGGAGGCGAGCCGAGGCAGAAGGTCGTTGTCCAAAATCAAGTCGGCGATGGACAAGATCGCGGCTGAGGCGCGTCCGTTACTGGATGCTCTCCGCCCCATCATTAAAGCGGAAACAGGCGAGCTTGATCCGAGGACTAAAGTGGAGATTGAGTTGGGATTGTTTGTCACCGGAAATATTCTGGAGGAATGGATTGTGGATTATCAGAGTACCAACACAAGGGAGGAGGCGATTGAAAGCCTCAGGGCGAAGGGGATGGCTGATGACAAGGTGGATTCATCAATGACGGATACCCAGGTGATGTGGATCTACTTCGAGTTCGGGTTCGATTCCATCTTGCATAAGTTGGAGCAGCTCCACGAGATTCTTGGTGTCTTGCATTCCGAACCAATATCCGAGCACTTCACCAAGACGGAGAGCAACCTCACAAGAATAAAACTGGAGACCAGAATCGAACTGGACAAAATACTAGAACCCGTGGAGTTGGCCGAGGTTTTCACTTGGGATGCGGCCGCAGAAATGCTGGGAGAGGAAGCCACCACAGCAGAATCGACCACATCAGAATTGGAGATTGAGCAAGCCCCTGCCATGGGAGAAGCAGAATTGGAGGAGGGGGCGATGCACACCGACATCTTCCTTGATATCTCCCGTCGCCTCCTTCAATCCAAGTTCTCCAAATTGTTCAGCAGCAGCCCCTCCAAAGATACAAGTGAGTTTTAGTACTACTCATCTCCAAGCTAAAGGGATTTACTTTCACACCCATCTAATTAATAATTTTCTTTTTCCTCTGGCTGCAGCCTGTTTGAGCCCTATGCACTTCACACACACTGCACAGCCAGGCTGCGAAGCCACAACCACCCTGCAGGTCTTCTCCGTCAATGTCCTCAATCTAAAGAATCCTCTCCGGTGGCCGCTGCACGTCTACGTGGTGGTTGCCGCCCGAGACGCTGTGGATCACAGCCGCAACATCCTTTTCCACCGTAAGAGGAACTACTGTCAGTTACTCACTGAGCAGGTTAGTTGCTGTTGCTGATGGGTTATCTATCTGCTTCCCTTTGCTCGCTTGTTTATAATTATTAGCATCATCATTTTTGGATCTCTACATTACTACAGAACATACATTTTTCGCTCCCCTTCCAACCTCTATGCAGGAGAACACTCTTAGTGAGAGTGCTTTTTCTAAATGCTAGCCACAAGAATATCTTAATTTTCAAAGGTGTTTTAATGAACCAAACTTTTTTATATGGCACTCTCACTTGCGATTTCTTTAAAGCTGTATATAGAGATTTTACCGAAAAAACTCCAGATTTTGTCAAAGTCCAGATGCATCTATCTTCCGACAGATGCATCTATGTTCTGACTCTGTTAATCTAACATGAGAGCATAAATCTTGCAACCTATACCAATTTTCAGCTAATTTACCCCACAAAAATCTTCTAAAATTAAGCACACTCCAACCTACAGGAAAAACCTTAGCAACAATAAGTCTTACAGTGAGAAAATTGTAAAGCCTAGGGAAAGTAGCACGAAGAGGATTTTCTCCTATCCACAGGTCTTCCCAGAACCTGGTCCTACTACCATTGCCGACTTTTTTCCTACAGAATTTAAAAAATATTCTTTAAGCAGACCAAACCAAAAATGCGAGTGTACTGGTTTAAGTTTAACATGTGCTAGAGAGTATGAATGCAAATACTTAGTTCTAATAAGTTGCTGCCACAAACCATCTTCATTCTCAATTTTCCATAGCCATTTGCATAAAAGACATACATTCATGGTAAACAGATCTACAACACCCAAACCCCCTTGTTCTCTAGGTTGACAGATAGTTTCCCATTTTACTAAATGGTAACGTTTTTTATCCTTCTCCTCATGCCAGAAAGATCTCTTCCTAAAAAAATCCATCCTTTTACCTGTCCCTTTTGGAAAGCATATTAAAAGGAACTGTACTAAGACAAGACCTAAGAAGAATTAACCTGTCCCCATACGATGTTTATATACCTATCCAGCATACTGACTTCTTCTCTACCCTATCCTCGGACGGCCTCCAGTCTATTGCTCTTAGTCTTTTATTGTGTAAAGGTAAACCTAGATATCTAAAAGGAAATTCACCCTCTATACAAGTAAAAATAGAGGTATACTCTACAATTTTATTTTTGGCCCGCCCGCAACAGAAACCTGGCTTTTTAAGAAGTTGATTTTCAGCCCAGAGAGATCCTCAAAAATGCATAATAAAATTTTCAGATTCTTAACAGATACTAAATCATCTTGAAACATAAAGATAGTATCATCGGCATATTGTAACATTACCATTGCTGCAGGATTCTTGCTTATGGCTGACCGGCCCGTCCCGCGCGATCGTTGCTACAAACCCTGTCAACTTCGAAATCAAATTGAAAGTAAAGGGACAGGGCAGCAAAAAGTCACAGGATTCAGTGCTGATGTGCCAGACCTTGGTCTACAGCGGCGGTAGTGAGACCACCATGTTACTGGATGGTGACTGCTGCACACTCATGTTACGCTGCACCAGGCTAGAGAAGACAGTTCAGGCGACTGTGGTGGCTGTCCGTGTTGTTAACCGGATGAATAGGGTGTGGCCTTTTAAACAAGGCGATAAAGTCACCTGCGTGACCAACCAGGGATCATCTCATGAAGAAAAGGTTGTACTTCAAGATCAATTCACGGAGCCTAACACTTCCTTTGGTGATTACATTAAGCTGTCAAGACATGCTATTTCTGTAGAGTTAAACGGAGAGCTCAGAGTTAGCATACACAGTTCCAAATTCTTGGCTCGTTTCTATTTCCCTGCCCAAGAAGGCAAATCCTGTCTGCGCACACGCCAGCATGGCCCCTATGAGGTGCATGTTACCGTTGCTTGGTCAATGCTTATCCGAGACAAGTGCTCTATCACCAGGGACCAATGTGTGGATGATGGCAATACCGCCGACGAGATCATCCATAGGAGGAGGAAGATAACAAGGATGGAGACTACTCAGTCGGCAGCGGCCCCGGAGATCTATTGCTTACTTGACCTTATCTCCAGCAATGCCATGAAGCTGAAAACCGTGCCAAAGCTGAGGATTAGCAACTTCACCACTAGCGAGGTCCAGATCCACATGGACAACATGTACAGCGAGGTGACGAATCTGCTGCAGATGATGGAGAATGTGCACAGGGATACGCCCAAAGACAAGGCTGAATCAGCAACGCCGACCTACTACAATTACGGATTGAAAGTGATCTTCAAATGGCTGGATCAGCTCTGCACCCAGTTGGAAGAGATGGGGTTTCTTAGTAGGATCAAATTGCAGCCACCGAGTGAGACCGTGGAGGCAGCCAAGGGAAAGGACAAGGTGTCGTCGTTAGAGATTGGGCAAGTCAAAGAGGTCGGAGGGGAAGCCGAAGATAGCGATTGCAAGCCCCAGACTGAGGAGGAGTATTTTGAGGGGTACCGCCAGGGCTGGGTATCGAATTGGTCTATATCTTGTGGTAGCTTCACAGAGACGAGTGAGTAAATATTCATCATCTTTGCTACTTATTTGCTCGTTGTTTTCTTCTTTGCTACTGCATTTAGTTTATCATTCATGCATCATTCATGCATCCATTCTTTAATAAGCTAGGATATAGGTATTTACTTTATTATTCCTGCTCCTAGCAGTCAGTCGAATGAATCAACTCTCTAAACACTCTTCTTCTTTTTTACGGCTGCAGCATCATTGAGTCCTATGCACTTCACACCCAGCACACCGGGACGCGACACTTTTGCTGCTATCGTCGATAGCACTCTGCAGATATACTCCATCAAAATCGCAGCTATACAAGAGGGTTCTGGCTTGAGCTGGCCGCTGCGAGTCTATGGCGTTGTTGCTGCGAGAGACCAGGTGGATCACAATCG
The DNA here is from genome assembly GCA_026929855.1 of Poa annua. Taxonomy (NCBI): domain Eukaryota; kingdom Viridiplantae; phylum Streptophyta; class Magnoliopsida; order Poales; family Poaceae; genus Poa; species Poa annua. The sequence goes on from CM049429.1 coordinate 79,595,287, forward strand.
CAACATCCTCTTCTTCCGTAAAAGGAATAACTACCAAGAACTTACTCCAGAGGTCAGTATGGTATCTTTTATGAGGAGATACATTTAGAAATACGCATGTAGGAGTAGCACCAAACAGTGGACAGAGGCATTTTTTTCCTGCTAGCTTAATTAGCAAAACTGAATGCAAATGCAGGATCCTTTTTTGCGCTTGACTGGTCCATCTCGTGCGATCGTGACTGTGGAACCTGCTTATGTGGAAATCCAGCTGAGAGTGAAAGGTGGAACAGAGTCTGAAGACAGGCCGTTGATGAGCCATCCCTGGTATTTCAATAGCATCAGCTATCTCGGTCTACGTAGTCTACATACCCCTATTGAAGGGGACCGTTGCACAATGGTGTTGAGCGCAGAGGAGATTGTAGACTCAGTCCAGGCAACTATCTTGGGTATCCATGTCTATGTTCCTGAAGGGAGACGAAGTCCATTTGAATATGGCGGGCGAGTTGTTTGCTCCTCTCTGCCTCAGAGGAAAGGAAGGTTGCCAACATTGCCTGATCCTGAAGACCCGTTATTTCGCCAGGTGGTGCTTCATGATGGAGAAATGGCTACTTGTTCAAAGGGTTACGTTAATAATCTGTCAAGGCACGTTGTCTCTGTGAAATTGCGAGGAAAGCTTGAAGTCGTGGTACAAGCGAGATCGCTATCTGGGGCAATGGCTGGTCGGGTGGCAGTGTCCTTCAAGGCCCAGAAGTGCGACATAACCGAGGACAAGTGTCAGTTTGGCGACTCTGAGCTGAAGATCAGCGTTGCTTGGTCCCGTCTTGTTAGTGAGGTGTCCTACTTATGATTCCTGTAGTAGTGTGTATGGGCAGGGCATTTGATGATACCCTCCTGGCCACTTTGGGCCCACATGTCAGTGATACATAAAAGGGGCCTGTGAGCAAACATAATGGTACCTGGGGGGTTATCATTAAATATCCGAGGAGCTCGGTACGTCCTTGTATATGCTAGGTTTAGGTTCTCTTTCTCTGCTAGGGAGTTTGGCGTCATGCTAGAGTTCAGCCTTGTGCCGTCAGGGGTGTGTGCTGCTGATGCGTCTGAGCAGCGTTGGCTGCTTTCCAGTGGCGACCTTGGTGGCGGTGGTAGTGTGGGACCTTCTACTGCTGCGGGCTCCTCGATACACATCCCATCCAGAATAAGCTCGAGGATTACAACATTCAGAAGGAATCCACTCTTCACCTTGTGCTTCGGCTGCGTGGTGGTGGTGCAAAGGCAGTTTAATATGTATATTGTACCTGTTCTGATGCAACTGGTGAACTATATACTAGTATATGCTTATTGTTCTGTCCACGCTAAATTGAGCTTGCTATCCTGGCTTCCCTGTGCTATGTCTTGTTTCAGTGTTCTGCACATCTAGGCTTAAGCATTGCATCTGTTTCATTGCTCCCGAGCAAGAAGCATTAGAACATAAGCATTGATCTCTTGGTTTTCAACTTATTTTTTTTGCCTTGTGTTGGGTGGCCTCCCCTGTCAAATCGAAGCTTTGGTGTTCGTTTGTTATGAAACTTAGGATGTGTTCGGTTCTAGAATTAGGAGGAACGGAATGGCATGGTTCCATTCCGAGGGCATGGAATGGTGGCATGGTTCCATTCCGAGGGCATGGAATGGTTCCGACCCTGTGTTCGGTTCGGGAAAAATCAAGGAACAGAATGGTTCCATTTTCTGTTCGGTTGGGCGCATAAATGAGGAATGGGATGGAATGAGGAATCGAGAAACGAGACGGAGAGGGAGCGCCGCGCTGCCGGAGATGGAGAGGAGAAGAGCCGCGCCGCCGGGAGGAGAGGGAGAGGGGGCGCAGCGTCGCCGGCGATGGAGAGGAAGAGAGCCGCGCCGCCGGGAGGAGAGGGAGAGGGGGCGCCACGCCGTCGGGAGGAGAGGGAGAGGGGGCGCCACGCCGTCGGGAGGAGAGGGAGAGGGGCCGCCGTGCGGCCGTGAGGAGAGGGAGAGGGGCCGCCGCGCCGCCGGCGATGGAGAGGGAGAGGACGAGAGTCGCGTCGTCGGGAGGAGAGGGAGAAGGAGGTCGCGTGCGATGGGGAGGATACGAGAGGAAACGAGTGATTCCGCGTCGTCCGGCCGATTCGGGCGGATGAGTGAGTTCCGCATCTTAGGAGAATATTCCATCCCGAGGGACTACTTCGTTCCGTTCCGAGCCTCGAACCGAACAGAGGAACGGATCCTAGGGATGGAACCAACCCGTTCCGTTCCTCCTAATTCTGGAACCGAACACATCCTTACTTGTTCTTTTTGCTTTGCCTTGGGTGGCCTCCCCCTGTCAAAAGGAAGCTTTGGTGTTCCTTTGTTATGAAACTTGCTTTGTTTCTTGGTGCTGTTTCAATCTGAAGAGCTGTCTTGTAATAAGTAGCCTTGTGCTTCTGTTGCATGTAGGAAACTTCGTTTTATTTTAGTTTCCTACTCCTATTTCTTCTTTGAACATACTGGTTGTTTTCTGTATAAGGAAATGGGGGTAATATCGTTGGATAAAAAAAACTTAATCCTAACGTTCAAAAAAACTTAATCCTAACGTTCACAGAGCTGAAACTGCCAGCCCCAATGAGCCATATGCTAGTAGCCTAGTAGGACAGCAGAAGTCAGAAGGCTCGAGTACGTTTCATGGTCGAGTGGATCCCAGTGTCTCGTTTTTGAAAACCATACTTCTCAAAAATATCTGGAACCAACACATTAAGGCCCACTTCTTTTGAGCTTCTAGAAGAAGTTTCTTCCCACCAGCTTCTCCTAGAAGCCCAAAATTTAAATGTGTTCTGTCTTATATTCTAATTTGGTCAAAACTAAGCCAGAACATATTTAAGTTTTGGGATTTTGAGATAAACTGGTGGGGAGAAACTCTTTTCAGAAGCCGCTTCAAAAGCTTAAAAGAAGTGTGCCTAAACACACACATACACTATGTACGTACGATCAGAAGTTTCATCCAAAAGACCTTATATTTTGGGCTACATAAAAAGGGAAATTTCTAACAGGTTCAAGATACTATATTCCCTTATTGTGTCCAGAGTTTTGTTACTTTTATAAAGCTCGTAAAATACATGCACCTATATCATAGAATTGTTTTTGGACTTTTTGAAACTTAAATTCAAAATTTTCAAAGAAAACTCTACCAGGCACACTAGTACTCGAGAGCC